>CM028136.1:379010000-380280833 GCA_016271365.2 Neoceratodus forsteri | reverse complement strand
GGTATACCCCTTTTAGATCCCCAAAGTACAGAAGTGGTCTTGAGCAATGCTCTGGTACATCCGGGGCTGCCTCAGCAGGACAGGGGAATCCATAATTGTCAGGCCTTACCCAGAGAGGATCAGGTAGTGGCTGATTGGACACCATTCACTGGTACAGTATCTGAGTCTCAGGGGGCTGATGGGGGTGTTAATGGGGCTGCAGTGGGTCAGTTTATAGTCACAACTGAGCCTACCATTGCTGACAGGGGTACTAACTTTCAGATGCCATCTGGACCCAGGAGTCTGCAGATGGATGGGTCCTCCCAGCCGGGGGGCGGGGTTGCAAGATACTGACTCCATTGCTGGTGGTCCAGAATAAGAAATGGAAGCGGGTCCTGGTGAGCCTTTGGTGAGTCTTCAGACTCTCACCAGTCCACACACCCATGATTCTGTACTTGAATCTGTACTGTGTTTTCGATTATGCAATCTGTAACTACCTGTCTGTGTCAAAGGACCTCCTTGTGAATGAGCTTGCTCATCGGAGTTTTCCTACAATAAACTTGAACCTGAACACCCTGAAGGCTGCCAACAGTCGGCCTTTAAACTGTGTGATTTATTTGCTGGCCAAGGGGACCGTGCGCAATGCAGAAATGCTGCACACATTCAAGAAAAGGGTAGAAAGGAAATATAGATGGATAGGGTGTGTGTTGCAAGGAATTTCCTCAAGAACTCCCTGCAACCCCTGCTGTCCTGACACTCAAGCCCTTAATGCCACTCTTTTGGACAGAGTTTCTGCTTGCCCTGTCCCAACTGTGTTTAAACTCATTAACTGTAGATACTCCTTTCACTTCTGCCGGTAGTGTATTCCATGGATCCACCACCCTCTCTGTGAAGAACTTCCTCACATTTTTCCTAAATTTACCCCCAACAGCCTTCAGTCATGACTCCCAGTGACTGCATCCTTTTTTCTGTTATTATTCTATTGCCTAATATTGTATTAACAATAACATTATTCTCATTATTATGGTCCTATTACCCTTCCTCCTCCTTAGTAAAAGATAAAGAAGATGATCCTCCCAATGCCCGATACCAGCGACCTACCCATTTACAACTGTATTTCATGTTTTCACAGGTGGGGCCAGGTTCTGCACGACTAGTTTAGTTACCTATACTTGTTTCACTTATAGCCGTATTATTTTTTTTCCTTCTCATCCACGTGATCAATCTACTTTTTCATACAGGCTCCCTTCCCTCTGGAATCGTCTCCCTCTGCAGCTTCGTAACTCCTCATCCTTCCTTTCTTTCAAGCAACACATCCACCACCTACAAGCTCCTCTCTGCTTCTGCTTTGCTTCTTCCACACCCCAATATCCGCTCTCCCTCACCCTCCATCTCTCCTATTCCTGACAGCCTCCTCTCAATTCATAAAATTATTATATATTAGTATTGTGTTCTGAAATGTTAAGTGTACTACCACTTGTTTACACCTGCACCCCTGGGTCGCACCTGGAAATGAGACTTGGCTCAGTGTGCCTATCCTGGTTACCAAGATTTTAAATAAATAAATATGTAAATGCTGTTATTTATCTGTTGTAAACTGTAAACAAGTTGATAAAATTTCAAGTTTAAAAGAAAAATCCCAGCCTTGTACTATCTTCTACCCAAAATGATAAACAAAATTGTGCTTTAGTGCTGTCAGATCACACAGCACTTCTGTGTTTCTCTCTGTCTGTATGCCCATGCACCTGCTATATTAATAAACAGACACTTCTCCCACTTCCTACTGCAGCACTCAATTCCCAAACACCCATGGCCCCAATATATTAATAAATAGTGACAACCATCGCAAAATGGATATGTGCCTACTGTGGGCGACTGGCATAGCCCTCCCTCCACCCCGGCCAGCATCTAATACAGTAAATGAAACCGTATACCACATTTACTAAAGGAAGCATACGCCTCACAGTTTCATTTGTTAGACAATGTCCAGCTGAAGTGGAGGGAGGGCTACGCTGGTCACCCACAGTGGAATAGTATCTCTTTTAATGTGTGTGCTGGGGGAAGATGAGGTGCTTAGGAGGGTGGGGTTGAGTATATGTAACCAGGTTAGATTAGATGGCGACTGACTGAGGTGGAGGGAGGGTTGTGCTGGTCACAAACTATGGGGGTATTATCCATTTTTCTGTAAGTATATGTGTGTATGTGTGTAGGGGGATGAACGTGTAGGGGGTGATCCATTGTCTATTTTATCTACTTCAGACATTAAGTGAGTTTCTTGGATTAGAAAAATGTTTACATTTTTTCTTTGCAAATATTTCACTATTTTTTTCTTTTAACAGGGTTTCTAAAACCATTTACATTCCAAGAAAGTAATTTAAGCCCCCCAGTGAATTTAATACTTAATTGTCCTCTGTAACCAGAATTTTAATAAATCAATACCAAAAAAACACACACCATAGTAGCAAATAACGACAATTTTATCTGTTTTTTTTGTTACACTCCCCTCCTCCCCTTCCCCTCCCCTTCACCCACCAACCTATCTGCCAAGCTGAAATTCCTCTTCAAATTTGGATTGCAGCAAGAAAACTCCCTTTTTCTATCAGGGAAGAATGCACTCTTTTATAGTAGTGGAGTCTACCAATTCTATCCCTCCCCCACTAGAAATAGCATAGCTCAATTACAGAGCAGATTAACTCAAGCATGTATTCAATTAAACAGAATTATTCAGTAATAGTTTTTCAGTGCTCAAAAGCTAAGCATCGGCAATTCTCCTGCAAAAAGAGAGGAAGAAAAAAAAAGGGAAGGAAAAATAGCACAAGGCAGATATTTATCAAACATTTCATTTTATTTCATGTATTTGTTTTACCAGGAAAAGCTTCATTGAGCAAGGCTCATTTGCAAACATCAAACATTAATCAAGACTTTGGCACATTAGCCCACGTATGTTCTTGAACAGTATATCCAGTCTTTGTCCCCTGTTTTGGAAGTCGGAGGGTCTAGATGGATAAGAAACCCAGAGTTCAAACTGATTATATGACCAGGTTGCCATGGATGTTGTGGTTACTATCCCTGCATTGTGGGCTCAAACAAGGTTGAGGGGCCTGGATTCTGATTTTTCTAATGGGGGGGGGGTTCAAATCCACATCTTTTAAGTTTAGCATGGTGCCAAACCTCCACCCAGAGTAAAATTTAAGTGGGCCTGATGTCAGAGCGGCACAACTCCCTGGGATGCAGTACCTCCCCACCTTCCCACAGTGTCCCCCTGCATATGGAAAATCACAGTGTAACCTTAAATTCAACAACAATGCAATTAGTGACTTACCACTAATAATATGCTTATGAGACAAAATGTAAAATATTAATAACATATTTATTGGGGAATCTTCACAAGGGATGGAGGAATGCAAGGCAAAATTGCTTTCGGCAGAAACTTGTTAACTCTGGTTGCAGGATTGAAATTAAGGTCCTGACTAGGCTCAGCCAGTAAACACTTTATAACAGCAGTAACAGTAACAATAACAGTAACAGTAACAATAACAGTAACAGTGACAGTAACAGTAACAATGCCAGTGCCCACCTCCACCAGGCAAGTTGGTACAGTGGTAGAGTAAATGCTAAAACATTTTTTTTTCCATATACGTTTTTTCTGCCCAAGCCCTGGCAGGTGGCTATGGCCCTCCAGATGGAGGGACTTTCTCTCTGGTCCCGCGGCACCCATGCTAGGCAGCCCCAGTGGTTCTCCCTGGGATTGCCCCCTACAGTGGGGCCAGGAGGAGGTTGCCGTCTTCTCCCTCCCCCCCAGAGACCCAATCCAGAATCTGGGACCACTCCTGGGAGCCACGGACCATCATTGAGCCTGCCAGGCTCGATTTGCCTCCATATTTGCCTGCCTCCTCTCCTCCAATGCAGAGATGTCAGTGTGACAGAAATGGGAAGGAAGGAGTTAATGGTGGATTCTGTAGTCGGTGTATTTTTTTAGCAGTCTGGAAAAAAAACACAAGCTGGAATTCTCACTGTCCTCCCCTAGCTGCTAGATAAGAGCTGGGTCATAAATCTCAGAGTGGACATGTCTACACACAGACTCACAGCTTAAAAGGATTGGATAATTCAAGTATAAACCTAAGATTAAGGATGAATATTAGTGGACACTGATAGGTGTGCAGTCTGATTGGGACAATTAAATACATACATGGTAGATGGTTGGTGCATTCAAAGGGGAAATAGGAATCACCTATTCTCAAGATAGTATGTAAGATGCTGAAAGACAGTGGGGGGTGGTTGTTGGTAACTCTTTGGGAGTTGAAGGAAGAACTAAGTGTGGGGCCTACCCTTCTAGCTATGTCCGTGGGAGCTGGCAGTTAGCATAGGGTCCAGTGTTCTCTTGAAAGGATAGGAGATGAGTAAGTTTAATACTAGCATATTGCAATAATAACCTTTTTCTTTTGCCATCTGTTATTTAAAAACTTTTGTTTACTTTTCCTGTATCAGTGTTATTCTCTTGTGTTGAACATAGATATCCTGTAATGCTCTGTTCACTTTCTGTTAAGTAAAAAGCTATTTATTTATTCAACAGTTGTGATTGTGATGTCATTTTTTGTAAGGTAATACATGGTTTCCACTGGCTGAGGTAAACTCTGTTTAACATTTTATTTTTTATTTCATAATTCGGATTTACAACCTTTGAGTCAGACTCATTTACAAAGGCACCTTGTCGCAGGGAGGGTAGACAATTGGTGGTGGAGTACAACAATGGAGAAAATTACAGGTGAGATACAATAAAAGAACACACAAAGCAATTCCAGTAATACAAAGGTGAACAAAGGCTTCAATTAGTTACAGTTAGTCTAGTATATAAATAATAAGGTACCACTAGGGGTTCTAGAGAGCGATACCTGGGGGGGGAGGGGTGGTAGCTGGGGGAGAAGGCAGTCCGGAAGGACGTTGTCTGTAAATTGGGCCAGGCAGAGCTCTAGGTATGGGCCAGTCAGGGGCATTTATAGCTCCAAGTGTCAGGTGGTTTTGGAGGGCGATTTTCAAGGGGCCAATTTGGGGGATGTTTATGATATGAGTGGGGAGGGAGTTGTACCAAGAGGGGGCTCTGTGGTGGAATGATCTTTGGGTGAGAGAGGTCCTTGCTCTTGGGACCTGGAAGGTGGCTTTGGTTGCACTTCGGGTGGCGACTGAGTGGGAGGCCAATTTTAGGGATGCAGTAACCCCTGGGGGGGAGAGCCCAAGTAGCGATTTTTTTGCCAGTATACAAGTGTGGTAGCACAGGCGCTCATCAAAGGTGAGTAAGTTTTGAGGAGGAGTAGAGCTGGTATGTGTGCGTTCTGCTGGGGACAGTGGTCAGGAGCCTGCAAGCCTTGTTGATCAAGGTCTGGACTTTGGTGAGGGCAGTGGGGTCAGCAGCCACATAGACAGGGAGCCCGTAGTTGACCAGTGACAGGATGGAGGAGGTGATAGCCAGCTGGAGGGCATTCTGAGGGTGGCAGTCTTTGTGGCGGTAGAGGAATCTAATCCAGGTGTTTACAGCAGTGGACAGGAAGTTAAGATGAGAGTGGAAAGACAGAGCTGAGTCGAATGTGATGCCCAGATATTTGTATGCAGACACCTGTTCAAGGGGGTGTAGGGTGCTGGGGAGGGTGAGAAGTGGGGCATTTCTGGAGTTACTCTGGCCATGGGCAAAAAGCATAGATTTTGTCTTCTTGAGATTCAGAACTAGACAATGGTTGAGGAACCATTTTTCAGCTTGGCTGAAGGTGAGTTGTGGAGAGTTCTGGAGGGTGATGGGGTCGGGGTGGAAGGCAACAAGAACCGCATCATCTGCATATAGGAGCATACTGCCCAAGCAGGAGCTAGGAAGGGTGTTTAGAAAGAGACTGAACAATGTGGGGCCCAGGATGGAACCCTGGGGGACACCTGAGTGAACAGGTAGGGCAGCTGATAGGGTACCATTTGTCTTGACCCATTTGGATCTGGCATGGAGGTAACTGGAGAACCAGGCAAGAGGGCCAGATGAGAAGCCTAGCTGATGGAGGGAGTCAAGCAATAGGGGTGACACACAGTGTCAAAGGCCTTAGATAGGTCAATGAACACTGCCCCAGCAACATCTCCAGAGTCAAGTGCAGAATGAATTTGCTGTGAGAACAGGGTTTTAAACAACTCTAAAAATTGATTAACGTTCTGCTTATAAAAGTTCTAAAACATTGTGAAAATGCATAGCACTTGTCTCCCTGAGTTTAACAAACATAACACTTCCAGAAAACCTATATAAATATTTTCTGTACAGTTAGTATTGTTCCAAGAAAAAAACTGCTGATCAATTATTTTAAACCCTGGAGAACTCTAGGAGGGCTGTCGTGGTGCTGTGTCCAGGAAGGAAGCCATGCTGTTCTGGACATAGTATGCTGTATTTGGTTAGATATTCCATGAGTTGGGTGGATACTATTTTTTCCAGGGCTTTAGAAAGTGGGGGAAGATGGAGATCGGTCTGTAGTTATTTGATAATGTGCAATCTCCATTCGTATCAATTGGGGTAATTTCAGCTGATTTCCAGGCGCTCAGGAATTGACTGAGGCAAAGGGACCAGTTTAACAGGTCGGTGAGAGGGGCTAGCATGACATCTAGAGTTAGATGGAGAATCCTGGAGTCAATGGGGTCACAGCTGGGGTTGTGGCTGGAGAGGGCTTTTAGTAGGAGTGGTTTGGCTTCATGGGGAGAGATGGTATGGAGGAGAAATAGGGGGCGATTCAGGGTGGGGGGGTTGAGGTAGGGATAGGGTCAAAAAAGTGGACAGGAAGGACTGCACTTAGGTCAGCAACCACCACCCAAGACAGACACACTACCAGACTTTGATTTGTGCAATTGCACATCTGATTACCCAGTTTTGTAAACTTGGAGGTGGGCGCTGGAGCGAACTCCAGCTAGTGGCAGAGAATATCTGAGGACAGACTCCTCTCTAAAAGCTGTTCCAGCCCAGAGAGAGAGGTGACGTGTCACAATTGGTTGGCAGTAGTGGGATGATGATAGCGGACTGTTTAGCACACTGAGATACAGAGTTTGCCAGAGGAGCATTTTTATGTTTGCTTGCGCACGTGCAAGAAACATAGTGCCATCATCCGAGTTTTCGGAGGTGTGTCACCCCCTCTTCCAATTCAGTCAGTGTGTTGGCAGGCACAGCCCCTGTCCAGCAATGCATGCTGGAGCTATCTATGACAGCTCCAAAATGCAGTGGCATACAGTTGAAAGGGGGAGCTACACTTCAGTGAGCAGCGATCAGATATTGCCTGCTCATGCGCAGCTCCCCTACACTACACACACACACACATGCACGCCTGCGTACTCCCCCCCGCCCACACACTCCTATAGCCAATGGGGTGCCCAATCCCCATCGGCTGTGCCTCCCCAAAGCCTTCAAATGCCACGCTGGGTGCCCACCCAACATGGCAACTCAATGAAACCCTTAGCCAGCGGGGGTGCCCAATCCCCGTCGGCTTCATGTCCCCGTACAGGGTGCCACGCTAGGAGTCCACCCCAGCGTGGCAACAGATGCTACAGCCAACGGGGGTGCCCAATCCCCATCGGCTCCACTCCCCCATGCTGCCCTTCTGCCACACTGGGAGCCCACCCCAGCGTGGCAAACATCCCGCGTCGTCTTTTTTTTTAAATACCTGTAAAGAAAAAACGGTCCCACTCAGTCTTCCTGCCCCCCTCCCCACAACCCGCACCCATCCACTGCGCACCCTGCCTCCCCACACCCCCCTCACCCCATACTTACCTCTGGAGCTCGGCGCGACGATCTTTGCTGGACCGGGAACACGTCTGCACTCTTTAAAGCCGACTGCAAACTGAGGAAATGCCGGTAAGCTGTATAATGGGATAGATAGGGTTTTTTCAACTTTGTTGCATATCTCAGGCATTTTTTGGAATTTTGCACCAAATTTTCAACATGGGGTTTTTGGGACCCCTTCTCATGAATGGTGTCACTGTCATGGTGTTATTCGGGCCCAAGGTGATTTCTGAGTCACTGCATGAAATCACCTTGCAGGTCCCTGATGTGAAATGACCTGCTGGTGTTCATAAGGTGGGCTCTCAAGAAGCGTGATTTTGAAAATTTGTGAAAAAATTCCAATGACTGTTTTACTTAGTATGCATGCAGTTCATGCAGGCTGTAAGTTTGTGAATTTTCAATATTTTCACCCAGATTTTCAACATTGCCATTTTACCACACCTTGTTGTAGAGTGGTATAGCTGTCATTTTTCACATCTCACCCAAAGCGTGTTTCGCCCATGTGGCGCACAATGGCACAGTCAGTGTGCGAGGAAATCAATTATGGGACAAATTAAGAAAATCACAGTGACACTGTTCATGAGCAGAGGTCTTAAAATGGCTATGTTGAAAATTTGGTGAAAAAATTCTAATAATTACTGTTTTCGAGCATGCGTTGACGCAGTTCCTCATGCCTTCGTAAGATTCGCAATTTTCAATATTTTCACTCCAGATTTTCAACATTGCCATTTTACTACACCTTCTTATAGGTAGCATGGCTGTCATTTTTCATATCTCACCCAAAAGCGTGTTTCCAGCCCGTATGGCGCACAATGGCGCCCGGTCGGTGTCAATGAAATCAGTATGCGGGACAAATTAAAGAAAATAACAGTGAAACTGTTCATGAGCAGAGGTCTTAAAATGGCTATGTTGAAAATTTGGTGAAAAATTCAAAAAATGACAGTTTTACGAGCATGCGTTGTATAGTTCCTACACATGCTCGTAAGTTCGCGAATTTTCAATATTTTCACTCCAGATTTTCAACATTGCCATTTTACCACACCTTCTTATGAGTAGTACAGCTGTCATTTTTCACATCTCACCTAAAACATGTTTCCGCCCATGTAGCGCACAATGGCGCAGTCGGTGTGTGAAATCAATGTACGGGACAAATTAAGAGCACAGTCGGTGTGTGAAATCAATGTACAGGACAAATTAAGAAAACCACAGTGACACTGTTCATGAGCAACGGTCTTAAAATGGCTATGTTGAAAATCTGGTGAAAAATTTCCAAAAAATGACTGTTGTACGAGCGTGCATTGTACAGTTCGTACGCATGCTCGTAAGTTCACGAATTTTCAATATTTTCACTCCAAATTTTCAACATTGCCATTTTGCCACACCTTCTTATGAGTAGTACAGCTGTCATTTTTCACATCTCACCCAAAATGTGTTTCCGCCCATGTAGCGCACAATGGCGCAGTTGGTGTCTTGAAATCAATGTCTGGGACAAATTAAGAAAATCACAGTGACACTGTTCATGAGCAGAGGTCTTAAAATGGCTATGTTGAAAATTTGGTGAAAAAATTCCTAAAATGACTGTTTCACAGTGTGCATTGCGCAGTTCCTACGCGCGCGAAGTTCGCGAATTTTCAATATTTTCACTCCAGATTTTCAACATTACCATTTACCACACCTCCTTATAGGCAGTACAGCTGTCATTTTCACATCTTGCCCAAAATGTGTTTCTGCCCATGTAGCGCACAATGGCGCAGTCGATGTGTGAAATCAATGTATGGGACACATTAAGAAAATCACAGTGACACTGTTCATGAGCAGAGGTCTTAAAATGGCTATGTTGAAAATTTGGTGAAAAAATTCCTAAAAATGACTGTTTTATGAGCGTGTGTTGCGCAGTTCCTATGCATGCTTGTAAGTTTGTGAATTTAATATTTTCACTCCAGATTTTCAACATTGCCATTTTATTACACTTCCTTATGAACAGTACAGCTGTCATTTTTCATATGTCGCCCAAAATGTGTTTTCGCACATGTAGCGCACAATGGTGCTGTTGGTGTGCAAAAGCAATGTTTGGGACAGATTAAGAAAATCACAGTTAAACTGTTCATGAGCAGAGGTCTTAAAATGGCTATGTTGAAAATTTGGTGACAAAAGTCCATAAAATGACTGTGTTACGAGTGAGCATTGCGCAGTTTCCACACACCCTCGTAAGTTCATGACTTTGTAATATTTTCAGTCCAGATTTTCACCAGTGGCATTTTTCCACACTTCCTTATGAACAGTACAGCTGTCATTTTTCACAACATGGCCGAAGTGTGTTTTCACACTTTCAGCACAGAGATGTGTGGTAGCTGTGGGAAATCATTGTTCGGGACAGATAAAGAAAATCACTGTGACACTGTTCATGATCGGAGGCACCAAAATGCCTGAGTTGACAATCTGCTGTAAAAATCCCCAACCTAATTATATTACGGTGTCGTTGCACAGTTTCTATATCTGTCGTGACTTTACCATTTTTTTATATTTTACTGCAGATTTGCAACATTGCCATTTTACACCTCCCCATGAACAGTACAGCTATCATTTTTACATCCTGTTCAGAATGTTTTTGCACCTGTGGTGCTAAATGCCGTAGTCGCTGTGCATAAGCAGCTTTCAGCTAACAAACTGATATTCCCCCTGTTCATGAGGTGGGGTCACAAAAAAAACATGTTGAAAATTTGGAGTGAAAATACCAACGAATGCCTGAGGTATTAGGGTTTCCAACCATAACGCTCAACTCTGTAGAGAATGACAGGCATCAGGGGTGTGACTTGGGATTCTTGCCTGTAATGCTCATACCATTCCACACCCTGCAGCCAGTGAGAGGCATCGAGGTATGCCTTGGACTTTTCGGCCCCAAAGTTCACCACATTCTCCTATATTGCACCCATCTCACCGTATTTCCTAATGGAATGGGGTGCGCATAAGGGCCAAAGACCCCAAGGGAACACCGTGACACTTGTCAGTGTCTGCAGGGTGGGGTGTGGTGAAATGGCTTGGCCGTTATGCCTGACGACCCAAAGGCACACCCCAATGCCTGTCACTCTCTGCAGGGTGGTGGTGGTGGGGTTGGCTTCAGTTCAATACTTCACTGCCATTCCTATTACGCAGCTCTGTAACTTCTACACTACCACTGCCAATGCCAGCAAGCAAACATTCGGCATTGACAAATGCTTGTTACCTTAGCAGCTGCAAAACAGGATATATAAGAGAATACACTTGTACAACTGTTTTTTTTTTAAATTTCCAGTTAGCACAGTGTAGTGTAGGGTTAGAGAATGAGCTCTGTAGAGTATGACTCGCTTACTGTACTACAGCTTTGCGAAAAGTGCCAGGAAAAGGGGGTTCATCTTGAATGTCTAAAATACAAGAAAAAGGCAGCCCTCATAGCTGCCCTGGTAGCACATGGCCAGAAGCAGACAGTCCCTGGGAGTGAGTCAGAAACTGATGTAGCAGACCCCTCAAACCCACTTGATGCACTGCGACTGCAACTGTTGCTGCAAGACAAGGTGCTGGAGGCAAAAAGACTAGAAACAGAAGCAGAAACAAGAAGGTTGGAAGCAGAAACAAGAAGACGGGAAGCAGAGAAAGAACTGAAAGAAAAGAGACTGGCAGACAGAGAGAAAGAACATCAGGAAAAAGAAAAGGAATGCCAAGAAAGAGAAAGAGAGTGCCAGGACAGAGAGAAGGAATGACAGCATGAACTCCAGAGACAGCAGCACGAGAAGGAGATGATGACCCTGCACAGCCATTAAACCATGAGTAATGGTGGAGTGAGTTCTCCTCATGAAGCCAAAATTAATTCTAAATTGTTCCCTCAGTTTAGAGAGGGAGATGATCTTGATAAGGTCATTTGAGAGAGTATGTAAGCAATTCCAATTGACTAAGGCTTCGTGGTCAACTTATCTCAGACCCTTACTTGCGAGGAGGGCTTTGCATGCATTTTCTAAAATGAGTGCTGAAGACTATGGTGATTATGATACGGTTGAAACATTGTTGTTGAATCATTTTGAATTAACTCCTGAAGCTTACAGGAGGACATTTAGGGAGTTAAAGAAAAGCCCAGAAGACAGTTATGTGCAACTGCAGGTTCAACTGTGTACTTACCTTGATAGGTGGCCGGAGGGGGCTAAAGCAGACACTGTGGAACTAATCAAAGATTTGTTTGTGAGGGAAAAAATTCTTAAAATTGTACCTGAGGATATATGCGTATGGCTCCTAGACAGGGCATGCATCTCCTCAAAGGAGATGGCAGCAAGCACTGACATGTACATATCTAGCTGACCATACACACAGCATAAGTCTCATGGTGGGGGGCATCACAGGGTTATAAGGGGTCCCATGGGGGTCAGTACAAAGGAAACCTGCCTGCACCTGAGCCCAAAGCAGAACCCTCTGGTTCTAAAGGGACTCAAGAGACAGGACCCAAGAAATGTCATATTTGAGTCAAGTGGGGCACTTGAGATATAACTGCCCTCAGACAATGGTTAAGGGGCAGAGGCATGGGAGAGGGGGTGATAAAAATAGCACTGGTGTGTTTGTGGAGTACACCCAGCCTGAAGAACCACTCTCCTCTGATGATAATATCACCTACCGCTGTACTCTGCCAATGTATGTTCTTGTTCTGCTGTAACCCCCCTACCCCCAGGACGCATCTGGAATCGAGCAGTACTCTGCTCAGCATGCCTTCCTGGTGAATCTCTTAAATAAATAAATAAATAAATAAATATGCTTCCCATTGTAGTTAATGGAACAGTAACACAGGGACTGAAGGACACAGGCACTTACATCTCCCTGGTGAGGCCGGATCTCGTCTTGGCAGAGCAGATGTTGCCTGGGAGATACTCCAGGGTCTGGAGATTCACAGGACCAACAGTCCAAATACCAATGACTAAAGTCTTCCTGAGCTGGGAGGGGGGCCATGGAGTAAAGGAGGTGGGGGTCGTAGAGGACCTCCCTGTAAATGTGATTGTGGGGAATGATTTTGACCACAGGAAAAAACTGATATATGTTGCAACTTATAGTCAGGCAAAAGGCAAGCTTCTGAGGGGGAAAGAGGGGGTGACTCAAGGTGGTTCAGCCCCTCCATCAGCAGCTGAGGAAGTGGCTAGCACTGGGGAGGGGCTGGCTAGAAGCAGCAGTCCTGAACCCCAGTCACAAATAGAGGAGCCCACAGGACTTCTTTCTGAAAGGGTGCTGGGAAGGGTCAGATGAGAGCAGCCGAGCACTGCACAGCAAACTGACCCTACCTTGCAAAAACTGAGGGAACTAGCTAATAGGGCCTCGGGTCCTCAGGGGGGGGGTAAAGAGTCAATTTACTGGGACAATGGGCTGCTGTACAGAGAATGTACAACAGAGGAAGGTCTAGATGGTGAGGTGCTCCAGCAGCTGGTTGTCCCTAAGGTTCACCATCAGCAGCTTTTGGCCCTTGCCCATGATATCCCATTATCAGGCCACTTGGGGGTGAGGCACACGAAAAAGCAGCTGACCAACAATTTCTTCTGGCCTGGTAGTGACAAGGATGTGGCAAATTATTGCAGGACTTGTCGACAGTGCCAGCGGGTGGGGAAAATGGGGGACAAGGCTAAGGCAGCTTTGGTGCTCCTGCCCATTATCGATGAACCCTTCAAGAGGGTAGCTGTGGACATAGTGGGGCCACTGAGCACCCCAAGTTGCACTGGCAAGTGGTACATCCTAGTGGTAGTCGACTATGCCACGATACCCAGAGGCAGTGGCTATATCATCCTCTGAGGTGGAACCAGTGGCAGATGCACTGTTGGGAATATTTTGCTGGGTGGGCTTTCCCCAGGAGATACTGTCAGATTGGGGTACCAGTTTCATGTCAGGGTTAATGAGTAGTTTGTGGGAGAAGTGTGGGGTAAAGCAGCTCAAGATCTCCCCATATCATCCCCAAGCTAGTGGTCTGGTGGAGCGATTTAATTCAACCCTTAAGACGATGCTAAAGACTTTTACAGACCAGCATAAGAAGTACTGGGACAAATATTTGCCTCATCTCCTATTTGCATACAGGGAAGTCCCACAGGAGTCCACAGAGTTCTCACCTTTTGAGCTCTTGTTTGGTCATAGGGTGTCAGGGCCCCTAGATTTGATTCAGGATGAATGGGAGGGTGATCATGCCTCCCAAGGGGAATCTGTTGTGGAGTATGTCCTGAACTTCAGAACCCGCCTTAAGGAGCTCATGGAGCTTGCTCAGGAGCACTTGGCCACTGCACAACAGTGGCAGAAAGTCTGGTATCATTGCGGGACTCGAGCCAGAGAATATGAGGTGGGACACCGAGTGAAGGCACTCTTCCCTGTCCGGCAGCATAAATTACAGGCAGCATGGGAGTGGCCATTCTCCATTGTCCAAAAGGTTAGTGATGCCAATTACATGATAGAGCTACCAGGCAGGAGATGCAAGAGAAAGGTATATCATGTTAACATGCTGAAGCCCTACTATGACAGAGAGGAATTGGTCCTTGCTGTATACAGTGCCCCAGAGGAGGAAATTGAGATTGTTCCACTGGTGGACCTGCTTGGGGAGGTCCGGGTTGCATCCTCTGTGGACAGCCTTACCCTCTCTGAACAACTGACATCAGCCCAGGTGCACGAAATTCGGTGTGTACTGAGAGAATTTGAGGAAATGTTCACAGGGAAAACAGAGTGCACCACAATGACAGAGCACCATGTGGATACAGGGACCCAGGTTCCTCTGAAACAGTCTCCCTACAGGGTACCTGAGCACATTAAGCAGACCATGAAATAGGAGCTCATGGAGATGCTGGAACTTGGAGTAATCCAGGAATCTAGTAGCCCCTGGGCATCACCTGTGGTATTGATCCCCAAAAGGGACTGCACCACATGATTCTGCATTGACTACCGGAGGCTTAATAGCTGCACAGTCTGATGCCTATCCCATGCCCAGAACAGATGAGACCCTGGAGCGACTGGGGGTAGCCAAGTATCTGACCACAATAGATCTAACAAAGGGCTACTGGCAGGTACCTCTAACTCCTGCAGCCAGGGAGAGATCAACATTTGTCAGTCCATTTGGTTTATACAAATTCAAAGTAATGCCATTTGGAATGAAGACTGCACCTGCAACCTTTCACCGGCTTGTGGATCACATAATTTCTGGGGGTAGGTGAGTTTGCATTGGCCTATATGAATGATATAGCCATATACAGTCCCACCTGGGATGAGCACATCAGGAATGTACGGGGTGTGTTTCACAGGCTGAAGAATGCAGGTTTGACAGTCAAGGCGGAAAAGTGCCAGATAGGTATGGCAGAAGTGTCCTATCTTGGGCACTGGGTGGGTAGTGGACACATCCATCCTGAGCCTGCCAAAGTTGATGCCATCCTGGCCTGGCCTACTCCTACCACCAAGAAACAGGTAAGAACATTTCTGGGGACAGCAGGGTACTACCAGAGGTTTATTTCTCGCTATAGTGATCTGGGTAAGCCCCTGACAAACCTAACCAAAAGGGAAAGCCAGATAAGGTGCAGTGGTAAGAAGGCTGTGAGGTCACTTTTCAGGAGTTATAGAAGGCCTTAAGTTGCCCAGCTGTATTGACCAGCCCCAATTACAGTCTAAAGTTTATGGTCCACGTGGATGCTTCAGATCATGGGCTGGGGGCCGTGCTGAGGATTTGAACTCAGCGTCTGGCGTAGCAACATAAAAAAGCCATCTGAGCCTGATGGGACAACTTGAATGAATGAACTAAATAAACACAACAGCAAAGATCTGAAATTTTGTGAAGCATAATGAGTGCATAACCTGGAATTTGAAAAGTGGAAATTTTTGGATTTTAGGATTTGTGTAATTAAGTGTAGAAATACACAGCGAATCATTTGGCCTATGTAAATAAGCTTATAGAAGGCATCTCTTGGAAAAAGCTTGCCTTGTAGGTGAAACGTTGAGACAGTTGCTGAATTTATAATAAAAGGAAAATAATGTGAACATCAGAAACAACTGCCTGCATCAATATTTTTTCGGTGCCCCCATCCCCATTCTGACTTAGAGACTGTTTGTACTGTTTTCACATTGGAAGAGGCTGCTTCAGGTACTTTTAAAAGGACAGTTCATTTCTTGTGGATTTCCCCCTTTTGGTCTACCCAGCAGGACGAGGAGGAGGAGCACCCAGTTGTGTACCTCAGCCGGAGGCTTTTGCCCAGAGAGGAGGCATATGCCACAGTCGAGAAAGAATGCTTGGGAATAGTGTGGGCCCTTCAGAAGCTGCAGCCTTACCTATTATATGGGAGAGAATTTACTGTGGTCACAGATCATAATCCCCTGATATGGCTTCATAGGTCAAGCGGGCAAAATGGAAAACTACTACATTGGAGTTTGGTATTGCAGGCATACAATATGACCATCCAGCATCACAGTGGCAAACAAAATACAAATGTGAATGGGCTATCTAGACAGGGCTAATGGTATGGCTGAATACTTTGGGCACTTCCCGGCAGTTGCATGAACGACTGCGTCACTTGGGGTGGCCCAAGGGACATGCCTTCATCACTTGGGGGGGTGGAGATGTGACAGAAATGGGAAGGAAGGAGTTAATGGTGGACTCTTTAGTTGGCTTACTTTTTTTGCAGTCTGAAAAAAAAACATAAGCTGAAATTCCATGAGCTGGAATTCTCACTGTCCTCCCTAGCTGCTAGATAAGAGCTGGGTCATAAACTCAGATTGGACATGTCCACATACAGACTCACAGTTTAAATGGATTGGATCATTCAAATATGATCCTAAGGTTAAGGATGAATATTAGTGGACACTGATAGGTGTGCAGTCTGATTGGGGCAATTAAAAACATACATGGTAGATGGTTGGTGCATTCAAAGAGGAAATAGGAATCACCTGTTCTCAAGAGAGTATATAAGATGCAGAAAGACAGTGGAGGTGGTTGTTGGTTACTGTCTGTGAGTTGAAGGAAGAACTAAGCCTGGGGCCTACCCTTCTAGCTATGTCTGTGGGAGCTGGCAGTTAGCATAGGGTTCAGTGCTCTCTTGAAAGGATTGGAGAAGGATAAGTTTAATACCAGCATATTGCAGTAATAACCTTTTACTTTTGCCATCTGTTATTTAAAAACATGGGTGTAGTTTTACTGTATCAGTGTTATTCTCTTGTGTTGAAAATAGATATCCTGTAATGCTCTGTTCACTTTCTGTTAAGTAAAAACCTATTTATTTACTCAACAGTTGTGATTGTGATGTCATTTTTTCTAAGGTAATACATGGTTTCCACTGGCTGAGGTAAACACTGTTTAGCATCCGCCACCTGAGAGAGACACACTACCAGACTTTGATTTGTGCAATTGCACGTTTGATTACCCAGTTTTGTAAACTTGGAGGTGGGCACTGGAGCGAACTCCAGGTGGTGGTAGCGAATACCTGAGGACAGATGCCTCTTTAAAAGCTGTTCCAGCCCAGAGAGAGAGAGAGAGAGGTGGGTTGTCACAGTCAGCTCCAAGTCTCCCGACCTGTACTGCCCTCCATCCACTACCAGAGTGCATTCAGCAAGCAGGATGACTAGTCTCCCTCCCCAAAGAGAGAGCAGTCCTCCAGATGCTCAGTCCTCTCTCCCCCTGCTGACCTCCAGTGGCCCAAGCTAATTGCTGAACCCGGGTCGCCAGCATGGTATGAGGTGTGGCATCCAGTGCCTGAACCCTCAGTGCTACCGGGCCGACACTTACTGAAACCTTTTGTATTACCAGCCCACCTGTACTGCAGCACCCACTGGTACCAGTTCAAACCCTTAAACCTTAAAGTGAGCTACTTGTGCTTCATTGGACACCTAGCAATAGGAACAGTGCAGGCCAAGTGACATTGTAGCCGATTGCCCGTGTGACAGGGTTTAATAACACCATCTCCCATTTGTTATGAAGAAAGAGTTAAAAGTAAGGATCTGTTCTATCCACTCCTTTTCTGTCTCTTGTCTGACTGATTACGCAATCAAATTTTCTTGTTGCACCTAGGAACTGATCACGCTGATGGTCTCACAATTCTCCTCCTCCTCCTCCTCCTGCTATCTCCCTGCCTTCACTTGTTCTTCCTTGCTGTTTCTGTCTTTTCTTCCCCTTTGTTTATTGGCATTAGTGCACTTTAAAACAAACAGAGCAGTTAAACCCCAAACCCCACAGGCCATGCAATTGCTTAAATGGTAAACCTCCAAATGAGGTGTGTGTAGCTCCTGGTCCAATAGCTAAATCTGTAGATGTGGTGGCAAAACTTTGTACAAACTTTCCCAGTTGCAGGCCAAGTTCTGAGAGTTCTCATGGTTCTGATGTAGTAGCTTCCCTGTCAGCTTGGGCTCCTCCCTCTATCCTGCAGTCGCAGGTCCTCTCAAGCTGATGATTCAGCTGGTGAAGATTGGGGAAGGGGACAGCTAGAAGATGTAGGTCTCAGGTATCTTTGGATGTAGATCAGGGTCTGTGTGTCTGCAGTCATCTGGACCTTTCTGGCTCTTTCCTCTTCCTCCTTCACAGGAGAGAGCAGTCTAAGGAGAAGGGGGCCACACACCACACACACACACACACACACACACATATGTTTAGGCTTCTGGACCCTAGTGTGCTGTGGAATGCTAGCCACTCTCCCAGACTAGCTGCAGGATTGATACAGGTATTTCTCTCACAGTTGTATCAGTGCAAGCTTTCACACACTGTCTCTAGTGCCCACAAGCTGGTAGCTAGAATGCACTTGTTAAATCAGCAAGCTTTTGCCTCCTTTCATGAGAAAAACAAGAGCAGTCACTTTCTCCAAAAGGTGTCATTCTGATACAGTTATCAAACACATAGTTCTGGTTCTGCACTTTGAAGGTTGAAAAAACCTTTGAAATTTTCCTAACCAAGTGTCTGTGGAAGCCCTGGCAATCTTACTCTGATAGCTTGGGTCAGTTGCCCCAAGATATCCTAATTCTATGAGAGCTAGTGGCTGACTGCTTCTTCTCCTTCCTGCCAACTCAAACACGGCTCAGGAGCTCATCTTTTATTACATTTTTTTATCCCTCCCCTAGAACAGAAGAGCATGGTGCATGATGTCATACTCGAAATAAAGAGTACTGAAAAACATGTCTTTTTAATTAAAAGCACCTAAGTGGGATTCCTCCTTTAAGATAGTAAATACTCCCCTGTGTTTTCTCTGGCTGAGTTTTCTGCTTTATCTTTTGAAGCCAGCTAGGGAAGTGGGACGTAATTCCTTAAGGCCCCAGTCTGGGCTGACAGGACTTAAAACATCTCATGTTTCACATGCATAATGGTGCTTGGACCATAAACCATTAATATCTTGGTTTGTTTCCACTGTAGAAATAGACAAGTTTGGGGCAAGGAGAAAAAGTCTGGCAAGCACCCCCCCATGGGGGTTACACTCTTCCCTACCTAAAATTTTGATGTCCATGTCAAGTTTATCAACAGAGTCTGCCTGTAATGACAAACAGGGTACAACACAACATACAGGTGGCATGCACTGTCTAGCTAAACAATTTTTCCTAACTAGAGTAGGCATACAATATGTCCTCATCTAGATAAATCTAAGTAGTCTAACAACAACACACTGAAAGGCCTTTCATATTTTCAAAAACTGTTATTATGACAGTAACCTTTATTATATATTCAAAATGGGCACTTCCATAACTTTGAGTTGTACTGTAATATTATCAGTGCAATGTCAACATTATTCAACCTCCTTTTTTACCCTTTACTGTACTGCTTTGGGTGATATGATCTGGGCTTTGTAAGACAATATGAGGCAGAGATCTGGGTATGACATAGATACTTCTGTGTACTACGTACATTGGCAAGTTGGTAGGGGCACCTGGAGAGTCATAAGTTGAGCAAAGGTTTGACAGCTTTTTCAGAACAACAGAGTGGAACAGTCACTTCATCCTAGGCATCAGGGCATGCACTCTCTATTTCATTGACCAGCAATGAAGCATCCTCAGTCAAAATGGGTTCCACAACTTCTTTTGTGGGTTCTATCATTTCTGTTGTTTCTACAGGCTCAATAGGTTCTCCACTTTGGTCTTCTGACACTTCCTCAGATAAAGGCCCATCGTCCAATGGTACATCTGGTGTTAGTTCAGAGTCCAGTATTGTTGCTGGAGGCTCTGCAAGAGGTATTTTTGACACATGACTTGTAGTTCCATGCAAACTAAACAATCTGGCGAGATCCCTTCTAGGGTAATACACCCTTCCTTCTGATTCAGAGTCCAAGTCATCCTGATCTACTTGAACATCAGTTGTGGGAGGAGTGGATTCTATTTGCCTTGTCTTTTGCTTTGTGTTTTGTCTACACATAACATATTGAGTAGTTGGGGATTTTGGAGATTTTACAGAGTTCACTACATCAGTTGTGATCAACTGTCCAACAGCCAACAAATGGTTTTGTCAGATAGTCCAGTATCTATTTGACTCACCTTCAGGATGAATCTTGTACACAGGCATATTTCGCACCCTTCCATTACAAAGTAAGGGGTATTGCCCCAATGGTCAGCAATTTTTGTGCTTCCCTGGCAGTCCCAAGTTTGTTAACAGAACACAGTCTCCTGGCAGCAGTTATGTGTCTTCATCCTTTTGTCATACCTATTTTTATTGGCTTTGTTATGTTTTGCTGTGGTGTCTGATGCCAATTTTCAGGTGGCATTTAATCGGTCTTACAATCTTTGGACATAATGTAGGTAGTTCTGTGGTCTAGCTCCTTCTGCAGAGACACCAGAACACAAGTCCACAGGAAGTCAGGCTTCCCTGCCACACAATGGACAATACGGGGAGAATCCGGTGGCATCACTTTTCGTGCAGTTGTACGCATGGACTAGTGTACTGACTTGTTGACTCCACTAGCTCTTCTCCTTTGGATCCAAGGTACCTAGCATGTTCAGTAGGGCTTGGTTGAACTGTTCAGACTGAGGATCATCTTGAGGGTGAAATGGGTAGTTCATGACTTGGTTATTCCCCAGATAAACATTATTTCTTTCAGTAGAAGGCTTTCAAAATCTTGATCTTGGTCTGAATGGATCCACCGGGGGAGGGGGGGGTGTCCATAGTGCACAAAGAACTTTTCAACTAGAACATTTTTGACAGCTGCTGCCTTTTGGTCCTTTGTTGGATAGACTTGGGTGTACCTTGAGAAATTATCTGTTATGACTAAGATGTTTGCAGTGTTCTTAAAGTCTGGTTCTAGGCTGAGAAAGTCTATACATACCAGTTCCATAGGTGCACTTGTTACTATGTTTGCTAGAGGGACTGCCCTCTGTGGCAGAGTTTTGCATCTCACATATCTGTTGCAGTTTTTGCAGTATTGTTCCATGTCACTCCCCTTATGTGGATAGTAGAAATGAGCATGAGCAAGGTCTAAAGTTTGCTCACTTCCAAGGTGTTCCACGTTATAATGCAGGGTGTGGGACACAACTCTTTTAAACTTTGAGGGTAAGACTAATTGCAGCTTTGGAAAACCTTGTGATCCTTGGATTTCTCAGTACAACAAGATATCTTTCATTTTCAATTTCGGCTACTCCCACAGTATCAACTTTGTGTCAGGATCATTGGTACAAATCTGTGTGGCATCACCCCCTTTCTTCAGGGTGAAGACGATTTCTTTCAAGCTAGAGTCCAGTCTTTGTTTTCTCTCTTTATATCTTAGGGAGTCAACTGTAGAAGAGTAATCAGATCTAGTGCAGCAATGTGACAGTAGGCATTTGGTAGACAGTTGCCAGGGGCGACAAGACTGTCTATGAGATGATGAGCATTTGCAGTTGACTGTGGTTCATCCGTGTCAAACTTTTGGCACAGCACTTTTACAGTTTGTTCTGGGGTTAGCACCCATGTTTGACCATCTGTAGATGATGCATTTGGACATCTTGGCAGGGCATCAGCATCCACATGATTCAAGCCAGGTCTGTATTCTATGCAATAGTCATAGGATGACAAAATAGATAATCATCTGTGTCCAGCAGCATCTATCTTCCAGTTGTTGTTATATATGTCAAGGGATTGTTATCTATTTTGACAGTGGTGTGTGCCCCATACAAGTATTCATGAAAATGGTCCACAATTGCCCATTTCAGTGCAATGAACTCCAATGTGTAAACAGGATAGTTCCTATCTGCTGTGTTCAGGCTTCTGCTGCTGAAGGAAACTGGCCTCAGTCCTTCAGGAGTACTTTGATACAGGACAGCTCCAAGTCTGTAGTGGCTGCCATCTGTATATAGGACATAGGGCTTTGCTGGGTCAATATATTCTAGTACTGGTTCAGTCATCAGATGGTAGAGGATTTCTTTGAATGATTTGTCACACTAGAAGTCCCATCTGTGACCAAATGGGTCAATTGGCTTAAAATACTTTTTGTTCAGATCTGTAACTGCAGGGTACTTATTTCCTTTGTTGGTGGGTAACCTTGGGTTAGATCCAGTAATGGTCTCACCAATTGGGTATAATCTTTGATGAATCATCTCTAATACATGCAGAAGCCTGGGAAATGCTGTAAATCTTTCAGGTTCTTTGGCTTGAGCCAGGTGGTTAAGGCTTCAGCTTTACCTGAATTAATTTGAATTCCTTGGGCTGGCACAACATGCCCCACGTATGTGATGGAACTCTGAAAAAAATTGCATTTATTGGTAGAGTTTGAGCCCAAACTCCTCCAGTCAATTTAGCACCTTCATTTGACAAGCCTCATGCTCCTCGGGGGTCTTCCCAAACACAATGACATCATCCAGGTAGATCAGGCACTCTAGGCAATTCATGCCTCTGACTGCACGGTCCTTGAGGCTCTTCCATATTGCTGGGGTGCCAGATATCAATGTAACCACAAAACACCAGAGGAGCTCACCTCACTCAGAGTGAGGAACAGTTTAAGGTGCATACAGAACAGAGAAACAGATGCTGCAAACAAAATTCTAACTGTAGCACCTGACCCAAAGTTAGCGTACACCAAAAATAAAAGTAAGGCAATCTTACCAATACAAAAAGACTTTATTCGGTGATTTTAAAACTTTTAACGTGTAGCAGTGGAGTGTTAGGCAAATGTACTGCTAAGCCTATTAAAATAAATAAACCGCAGACACCAGCATGGTATTCTCCACGGCAGTATACACCAGGCGGCCAGATAGACAGCCTGCCTGCGTGATAACGCACAGGAATCAGCTGACGTTTCAGCAGACGCCTTCCTCAGAGCTGATTGGTACAGGGAGCACTCATCACTGAAATACCAGAAATGGTGAATTATTCATTAGGTGGGAGTGACTAACCCCGGACTATTGGCTATCATTTAAGGTCTAAACACAGTTATGAAATATACAAGTATCTCACACATCTACAAACAACACTAATATACACAGCAAATTCCTGAAAAGTAAAGTATATATATATATATATATATATATATATATATATATATATATATATATACACACACATATACATAGTCCACTATAAGTAATAGACTGCAAAAAGCCACAGGCATTACAGATAAAAGTCATCATTCTGACTTTTAAATTTCTGAAGACATTAATGGCTGTTGAAATCACAAGTAACACTGCAGAAGGAGTTCCTCATTCAGACCTCTTGGTTTCATAGTATCTAATTTAAAGATCCAAAAAAACTCCCTCTGATCTAGTTTGTCTGCTAGACTCCCACCACGTGGACCAGTTTACACCTTTTCAATGCCTACACATTTCAAATTAGCAGGTGATCTGTGACCAGCTGCTATAAAGTAATGTGACATAGCATTGGTTTGAACATTATTCCTAATAGCTGATTTATGTTCACTGATCCTTTCTTTAAGCTGTCTTTTTGTTTGACCCACGTAATTCATGCGGCATGGACATGTCAGCAGCTAGATCACATGGGTAGTACAGCAATTTATGAAATCATTAATCACATATTCTTGTCCTGTGTATGAATATCTGAATTTCTTAGTGTCATTTGTGCTGTGACACTGCACACAATTTCCACGCAATAACTGCCTTTAGGAAGTGATGGTATCCAAGTTGTCTGTGGTCTGTCTGGCCTCTGATAACTGTGGACTAACAAGTCTTTTATATTTTTGCCACATCTGTATGACACTCTGGGTCTTTGATATTTCTCTTTCTTAAACACTATGCCACCCTGAAGTACATGCCAATGTTTTTGTACTATGTGTGATACTTCTGTTGCCTGGTTAGAGAAATCAGTCACAAATGTTCTAGGGTTCACCTCACTCAATATGAGTATTTTCCTTAGGTCTCAAATGGTCTACTCTGTCTGTGTCCATTGCTTTGCTCAGCCACTTTTAAAATGCAGCTTGCTAGATACCCCCCTTGCCTGAAACCTATTAGCCATGTCAGAGGTATTTTTCTTAAAATGTTCTATGGTAGTACAAATTCTTCTTACTCTGAGCATCTGGCCAACAGGTATATTTTCCACAAGTTTTTTGAGGTGACTACTTTCAAAATGTAACAAGGTGTTCTCACTCATAGATTTGCAGTATAGGGTAGTTTTCAATCTTTCCTGATCCTTGTAAACTAGCAGGTCCAAAAATGATATCGATTGAAAATCAAATTGTGCTGTGAACTTTAAATTGCAGTCAAAGTCATTTATCTGAATCAGAAATGCCTAAGTCCATTTCATTACCAGACCAAATTAAAAAAACAATCATCAATGTAGCATTTCCAGCACACTACATGATGTTTAAACAGTTTGTTACCATGCAAAAATGTTTCTTCCCAAAGTCCAACATATAGACAAGCCATGCTGGGAGCAAAAGTTGTCCCCATCACGGTTCCTTTACAATGCATATAAAATTCATTGTTGTACATAAAGTAATTAGACTTTAACACCATATCAGCCATAGCGAGAATAAACACAACATCTGGAATAGCCTCTGAATTCCTTCTCGACAGGTAATAGTGAATTGCATCTAAACCACCATCATGTGGTACATTTGAATATAAACTTTCGATATCCAAAGTTACCATCATGCATCCAGAATGTACACATACTTCCGATACAGCTCTTATCATGTCACTACTATCAGAAACATAGGAGGGTAGGTCACTAACCAATGGTCTCAAATAACAATCAACCATTTGGGAAAGTGGCTCCATGCTGGAGCCAGTACTGCCCACGACTGGGTGACCTGGGGGATTTTGAACATCCTTATGCAATTTTGGTAGCAAATAAATTACTGGTTTTATAGGATTCTTTACTTCCAAAAATTCCACCTCCTGTTTGTTCAGCTGTTCCGTTATCTGTCCCATTTTTATAAATTCCATCGCTTTCTCCTTAATCTCCATTGTTGGATCTTTTGATAGTAATATGTACAGAGTGATCAGCTGCAGGAGTCGACAAGTTTGTTGGGGGGGGGGGGCTCAGTTTCTCAGTCTCCACTTCATGAATCACTACATCAGTGCTGTGTCTCGAAGAACAAGTTTTTCAATAGAAGCACTCAATAGTAAGATGCTATAAACACCCTCCCTCAGTGCAGCCAAACATTTTCACATGATACTAGCCTTTCTCATGGCTGACTTCATGCAAAAGTGGCCGTAGTTGAAAAGCCTACATTTAAAGTTACAGTACACCCTATATATGTGAAACATATAGATAACATAATACATATGTAAAGACTGTGTCACAAAAATGCACAAACTCACATAAAACCAGGCATTAAACAATGCATGTACAAATATAAATATAGAAATGGTCACAAACCAGGTATACTGTAAGTATAAAAGGGAGAAGCAATGAAAGGGAAAGAAGGAAGTGGGGGGGGGAGAAGGAAGAGAACAAAAGCAACAAGCAACTTATTCTTTATACCTCCATGTAAAACCTCTGGATAAATAGATATATGTATATAAACAGTTATCAAAAACTATAAAAAGGGAGCCAACTGGCAATGATCATTTAGCCTTGGGTAATCAAAAGATTTAATTTGATATCGGTTCATAGGTTCATAGAAGTGATTTCAGTGGTCATAGTCCCATTTCTTTTTCCCTATATAGTTATCCAATGTATTTTTAAAAGCTGATAAACTATTTGCACCTACAACTTCAGCAGGAAGTGCATTCCAAGCGTTCACCACACATGTATTAAACCACCTTCCCCTTTTTGTTGTTTTAAATCATCCCCTGTTTAATTGCCATTGTTGCCCTCTTGTTTGCATGCCTGATCTTATTTTCCAACATAAGCCAGCCAATTCATAAAACGTTTCATTTGTTATTGCTTTGTACACAAAACAGAGGTCTCCTCTCCCTCTTCTATATGACATTGAATAAAGTCCTAAGGATTGTAGTCTGTTTTTATATTCCATACCCTTTACAGAGCCCATTCTCCTCCTGTACCTGCGCTGTATTTGTTCCACCTTTTTACCAATACCTATTTTCTGGGTTGCACTAAAGGGGGCTCTATATTCCAGTACTGGTCTCACCAGTGACCTGTACAATGGCACCAGTACCTCCTCTCTTCTACTCCTAATATTCCTCATTATGTTCCATGTAATTCCATTAGGCCATTTTACAATTTCAAAGTTATGTTTATCAAAGCTGAGATCACTAAATATGAACAATCCCAAGTCCTTCTCCTGCTCTACGTGTTATGTAGTTGTTATTCAGAATATATTGTGCATGTTTATTATTTGCGCCGAAATGCATCACCTTGCATTTATCTAAACTGAAGTCTAGTTTATGTTCCACAGCCCATTCCCCCAATATTTTTAGCTGTTCCTGGAAATTCTGTATAGATTCCATATTGTTTACCATTGCACCAACTTTGGAGTCATCTGCTTGCATTGTGGAAATCAGTGTGTGAAATGGCTTCCTCTCCTTTTATTTCTAGGTTCCCATCTTTCAACCCATTTATTTGATTTTTCCTTTGTTTTAGGCTACCAATATAATTAAAAAAGGTTTTTCCGCTGTATTTAGTTACCTTTGCTAAGCCTAATTCAGCTTTTGCCCTTGCTCTTCTTATGGCTTTTTTACAAATGTTTAATTGCTTTCTGTATTTTTATATTGTGTCTGGAGAAGGTTTGTTCTTTAATTTTTTTATATGCCTTTTCTTTTTTGTTTATCAGCCTTCAAAGTGTTTTGGAAAACCATTTTGGAACCCTCCCTTTATTATTATATTTCACTGATTGTGGAACATATTTAGCTATACACATCTGGAGTATATTATTAATTTTCTTCCATGCGTCCTCAAGTGGCAATTTTTCAATCTCCTTCCATTCATATGTTGACAGTACTTGTTTTATTTGGGAATAGTCAGCCTTATCATAATTTTTTGTTATAGTTTTTCTGACTATTCTTGGAGTATCCTCAGATAAGATGCACTTAAAGGAAACACTGGAAAAGACACAGCTTTCCTCAGACACGACATAAACTCTTAATCAGTGCTTTCAGACAGTAACAACTTTTTTATGATTTAAAACAGCTACCCACAACTTCCATTTTCTGTTGTTGGCAGCCACCATCTCATGAGCAGTAGCGAGATTCCTGAGCTCACTGCATGCTAATATGTCTGTTTGACCTCTGCTATTGGTTGGCAGGACATATTAGCGTAAAATGAGCTCAGGAAGCTCTCTGCTTCTCATGAGATGGTGGCTGCCAGCAATAGAAAGTGAAAGTTGAAGGCCACTGTTTAAATCACTAAAAAAGCAATTAGAGGTATTTTTTTTTAAATGTTAGTGTCTGAAAGCACTAATCAGGCAATTTTGTAGTGCATGGGTAAAGCTGTGCCTTTTCTAGTGTTTCCCTTTAACCATGTTGTGGTCACTGCTTCCTAATGGGTGCATTACCTCAACTCCGCTCACTGCATTCTCCATGTTACTTAATATTATATCCAACAAATTTATCCTGTGTGTTTTCTTTAACTACTTGAATTAGTCCATTGTACATGCATATATCCCAAAGATTACTTTCTGTAGATGTTTTCCCTTGATATGTGTCCCAACAAATGTTTGGAAAGTTGTAATCACCCATCACAATAGTGTTTTCAGTAATCATACCACTATCCAACTTCTCTAAGAATTTCAGGTTTTATGTTTCGTTTAAATTCGGGGATCTGTAACACACTCCTATGTTAATACTTTTCTTCTGAGTTTGTATCTTTAGCCATAGTTGCTCCATGTTCCTGGCCTGAAGATTATTATGTTCTAGGACCTGTGCTTTTAATCTTGCTGCTATATATACCCCAACTCCACCCCCATTTTTATGTACTCTTGGTTTGTGGAAAAAATCAAATCTGTCTATTTGATCTACCCAGTCCTTTTCTTTTACCAAGGCCTCTGTCAGACCACAAATATATATATCCTCCTTATATAACACATACTTCAACTCATCAATTTTACTTTTTATACTTTTAGCATTTACCAATAATATTTTTATTCCTTTATATTCTTTTATATTTTTTGTGCTCCGTCTTTCTTTGATTTAATTCTGTACTGTCCTATGTGATATTTCCACGTCCAGATTTTGTCTCCTCCTCAGTCTTAGTTTAAATGTTCTTCTATTTGTGCCCTAAACAGCTAACCCAGCACTTTGCTACCCTTTTTTGCTAAGGTGCAGTCCGTCTTTACTATATAGAGCAGTTTTATTCTCAAACTTCTCCTAAGTCTGAATATGTTATATTCCATTCATACAACACCATCTCCTTAACCAGTTGTTGACTCTTCGTATTTTCCCATTAATCCTGTCATTTGCACATAGAACCAGTAGGATTTTGGAAAATATCACCTTTTACATTTACTTTTTTGCTAATCTCTTTATGTTCATATATTCCAAATATATCTGGTCCTCCCTAGTATATTTTATGTCATTGGTTCCTGCATGAATAATAATAATAATTGGTATGTGTCCCTCCTTTTTCTTAACTATTTTAGGAAATAGCTCAGATACATCCTTCACTTTTGCCCCTGGTAAAAATCAACTCATTACAGTGTCCTTCAAGTCTTTTGTTGTAAATGCATCAGTGTATTTAATAATTGAATCTTCAATAACATAACCTCTACACTTCTGGCATTCCACATCAATTTTCCTATTTGTCTCATTATTTCCTGTAACTTGTTCTTCAGCTACTGACAGGATTTTCATAGGTCATGGCTCTCCTACCCCTTTTAGTTTTTATTAAACTGGACAGGTACTCTCACTCACTTTCTGTTTCTACACTTGCTCTGTCCCTCTTTTGGGTCTTTTCTTTACCTTGTCCTTTTGTTTCCTGATTATCACCTTCAGTGGTTATTTGTCTGTAACATTTCAACTCTAATTGTAAACCAACAAGTTTTACCTTTAAATCTTTAATTTTAAATACACTGCTTGCACACACATATTTGGATATTCCTGAATTTTCATTAATACTGAACTTCAGACAGTCCTTACATTTGATTCCTAACTCTCCTGTCTTAAGGGTTACCATGTAGCTGTCTATTTTTTAATCTTTTTGCTATAGTATCTATTCCTACTCCACCTCCTCTATTATGTACAACTTTAATTTTCACAATTTACAGCAATGGCCTACTGGCTCCCGCTCTCCGCTTAAACACACTGAAACATGTGCGGATACGTGCACATTTCTGTGAGTGTCTCTGCATGTGTCTCCGTGTGTGAAGCTGCATGCTTAAGCTTGTGGCACTCACTCCTGCACTTCCTTTTGTGTGCTGTGACCTGGAAATGCTGTAGGGGTCACAAGCAAACAGCTAGAGACAATTGCCTCCCAAGTTTTAAAAATGCAGTTGTAATCCCAAATGGGCTTTTCCACCCCAAATACAGTCCATGACCGCTATTAAAATAAAGTTTCAAGGCATCCCCTCAGCTGAGTAGTTTCCCTGCTATCTTTGGGGAACTATACTACCCAGGCTACTTCCTGTTTACCCTGTCTCTGTCTCTACTACCAAAGCTTATACCTCAAGACAGAGACTACCACAGATATTTGGAGCTGTGCAATGCAAGTGCAAATATTAGACCCAATCCTCCTGTCCCTCAGCTTTTGGCCAACTCACAGGCTTGGACTTGGTCTCCAGTCTATTCCTGAAGATATCTTCTTTCATCTTCAATGTCTGCTGGGAACTGGTGCAAGGCATGACAAATTTTTAAATTAGGTACTTGTCCATGGACAAGTGGCTTGCCAAAAAGTAGTTGTCCTGGTGCTTGAGTTGGCAGTCCAGGTATAAAATGACATATTTTTAGAAGAAAGTATAAAAATGCAGAAAACCTAAATGGATTTAATGTAGGATCAGTTATTTAGTGTTGTAATAGGCAATAAGGAGAATAATATGATTTTTTTAATTTTTTTTGTCAGGATGGAGAGGATTGTGACAGAATTAGCATGCACCACCAGCAGCGCAGTCAGTGAGAACATCATGCAGCAGACAGAACAGCATCAGCATCAGGAAAAGTTATAGTAGATAGGCGGAGCATCGTATTCAGTGTCATCATCATCAACACTAGTGACAGCCTCAGGGACATTTTCATGTGAATCAGCATCAGCAGAACTAGTAGTTGAACTAGCATGACCATGACCATGAATGTGGCATGTGCCAGGACCAGATAGTAGCCAGTGGTTGATAGCTTGATCCAGATCAAAGCTGTCTAATGCAGGACCTTCAACTGCTATATGCAGAAGTGACTGGAGTGTGTCATCAGCCAAATGTGTTCTTATTTTTGTTTTTATAAGATTCTGAATGGAGAATACTCTCTTACATTTAGCTGCAGACACACTCATAGTCAGTAACATTTCTGTTAAGTCAAGGATGTGAACAAGCTGAGCTGCTCTCTCTCACAGTAGTTTTGAATACTCTTGTAGATATGGCTTATCAACTGCAGACTTAAGCATTGCTTTGAATGCATAATATATAGAATAATATATGGGGTGGTGTGTGTAACGAAAATTTTTCACACACCCGAGGTGTTGGATGCTACATAAACCCAGAGAGTGAAGCTCGAGGGACTTAACTAAGCATCCAACACTGAAGGTGTGTGTAAAATTTTAGTTCTCACCATATTCAACCTACTAATTCTGAGGTAAATGTTTTTGCTAGAGCAATCATATAAAATATACAGAGAGACAGTGATAAGAAGGGAGGAGCAGTACAGTAACAAGTCGGTAGGTCCTTCCCTGTGACTAGTGATCTGGTGGCAGCGGTGAGGGCTCTGTATAGCCCTGTTTCTTTTTTTTTCCTTTTGTGAAAGTTGGGAGGCAAGCAGGAGACACAGTAGTGGAGCTGCAGTGCTGAATGAAGGTGGGCAGAAGACAGCATCGGGCAGAACAGAAAGGACTGGAAATTACCCCTGCCCTTTAAAACTAACTACAAAATACATTCAGCCTCCCTCGCATCAATGGCTCAGTGTATTAAAATGAAGAAAACGAAAAAAACAAATACAATTTGTTTTACAGCTCCAGACAGTGTGACAGAAAAGCTCCCGAGAGGCATAGACGCTGTGGCTCGTGGTTTTCCCGTAGTAAAAGCAACACGTGTTTGCCGTTATAACCAACTGGTTATAACAGCAAACTACAGATGGCTTTTACTAAAGGAAAAAACACAAGCCAATAATTATACTCCCTTTTTATACTGGTTTCATGATCTTCAGAAAAAAAGTTGTGAAAGTAGTCTAACAAATTGCTTAAATCAGTCATGCCAAATTGTGCAAGTTCTTCTCATGATAGATAAAAAATGTTGAAATCTAAACAATCAAACCATTTTAGAGGTTTCTCCGAGAAATTCCGAAAACACTGGTCAACATAAGATACTGCTGCATCTATTAAACTGTGCAGCTGTGTATCAGTCGTAAAATCCACTTCTGGACAGTTCCCTTTGAATGTAAAAGGAACAATGTATGTAGGTTTATATAAAATACTGTATGTTTGTCTAGTAAAACCGTGAAATAAGTATGTAACTTAAATGTTTAGAGTGTATTTTAAGTGCCTTTTTTTTTTACACTTATGAGGAAAACAGGTACATCATGAAAAAGGGTCTGTGACCCAATGATGTTGTAAACCATTTTACCTGTATAAAAGTAAACTTTTACTACTACTTTACTACAATCTTGTTCTCACTGCCACATTTTGAAATGAGATAGTTCATGCATATCTCTGCAGGATTATATTGGTTTAGAAATGATGTCATAAACTTTCCAGGTCTTATTTTTAGCTCCGTCAGCTAGAGAAAGCATGTACATTAGCAGGTCATCCTTTTGAAATTCAAGTCATAGATTTTTCAATATTGGCAAACAATCTTGAAGAATAAACAGTGATTTTACAAACTGTACTGAGTGCGCATCTCTTAGAAGTGCCTTTGCTTTGGCCCCATCATCACCAGCAGAGTTTGACACATGTTTGAGATATTGAACTACTGTGAGCAGGTTGACTTGAACAGCATGAACTGAACGTGTCTTACTTGCAAGCCAATGATCTTGTTTTATTGCACTGAAATGAGCCAACTCAGTGTGTACGACATTTGCTATTTCCTGCAGTTCCTTAAATTTCTTGGGGCTGTAGTGGTAAAATTTAAAAATTCCTTTCAGGGTGTTTTACACTTTTTGAACAAAGGGATTTTTTTTTTCATGACATCGAGAACTCCTAACTCCAGTTTGTGGACTATGCAATGCATGGGTATTACAGTGGGGACATGTCTGATTTTTGCTATGGTACCACCTGTATGGCTCATCATCACACTGCCACTATCAAAATTGGCAGATACGAGAACCAGTCCAGGCTTGCTCACATTGTTAAGGTCTGCAGAATAGATCAACAGACTCCAGTGCAGAGCTTATTGCTTTAAACATTCCATCTGCATGAAAATGTTCTAGAGGAACATCTTTAATTAACACAGTTGTGACTTTTTTTCTGCACCATCAATGAAACGAAGAAAAACATTTTCCCACTTTACTATGCTTGCATCTGTACTGCCATCTGCAAAAACGGTAATGAAATTTGCAATTTTGACAGTCTGTATCTGTGTCTTAGACATGACAGCTGATATTGCGTTACAGAAATCTTTGGCCCATTTACCATTTGTGTAAAAGCTGCCAAGTTTAATCCCATATTTTTCTTGCAATGTGCAAAGCGACTCCATATCTGAGAAAGGACATAGATATTAGCCGAGAAATATGCCGTGTTAAATAAATGCTTCATTTTATTTTTGGTGGCTTCCTCCAGCTGAGAAAATGCGTAATATATTGCTGTTCCATATATGTTAAAATTGACTGCACGTTGACCAGTTTCCTGACTATACTTGTTTGCACAAATTATATGTGGATTTGATTTCTCGTGGGCTCTCACTGACTCAGTTCTGAAATTATTTGAACCAGTGGCAAACACTTTAGGTTTTTAGGAATAAACAGGAGTCGCAAGAGTGGGATATTTCTCAGACAGAGCAGTACATGACGCATTTTTTGTTATCATACCGTAATCAGTTAAACTGATTTAGCCAGTGATGCTGAAATGCTCGAGCCCTTTTTTCCATGTCATATTTTTTATATTTGTTTTTTTTCTCAGTGTTTATTGTTTTCTCATAATCTAAAATGAAAGGTCGCTTTAGTTGTACTGAACCAGAATGTGATGGCACTGAACTACTGCTGCTGCTGTCATGCTCACTCATTTCAGAAACTGATATGGTCAAGTCAGATTGATTGCCTGTTATGTCTACAAACACAGACCCAGACTTAGAATGAGAACTATTATTTTGGTTGTTTTCCTGACTAGGGCCAGGGTAGGGGTCTGGTTGGGTCTGGCTTTCAGACTGTGAAGAAGGTGGCTCAGGCTCTTTACTTTTTGTTCCAGATGAAGAAGATGAAGATTTTTTTCCAGTCCTAAGGGAAAATCGAGTAGCTTGCTTTGGCTTATTTCTTTGCATTTTTTTACTTCTATGTTTATGCAATTGTGGAAATATTGAAAAGTGGAAATATTGGGCGGGATATTCAGACTGTGCCAGGCTGTGGCACAAGCCTGGGTGCAGCGCAACTGGGACGTGCATGGGTGTTGACAGGGTGATATTCAACAAAGCTGCACCATGGCACAGCAATGTTGAATACCACACCTTGGCCACCAGCAGTGCGAATGATGTAGTGGCACTGCGCCAGCGCAAGTGGCTGGAGTGGAGCAGGGAGATGTGCTAGTGCAAGTGTTGTTGCACTAGATGCAACAGCTGCGATATTCAAAAGTGTACAAATGGGGCCATAATGTATGCAAGGCACAAATAGGGCCATTTGCATGTCATTGTGGCCCCATTTGCATGCAGGTGCGCCGATCCCCGGCGACTTGCACCTGGCGCCCTGCCAGGCTGTAGCTGTCTGGGACTGACGCCCCCTGCACAAGCGGCAACATGCCCCACTGCCTGATTGCAGGCATAGGGATTGTAAATGAAAGTCCTATAACCCTGGTGGTCCAGTGGACTGCTCGCAGCCCAAGCGCAGGCAGAAGTACACAAAAGAAAACCCTCCCATATCCCTGGTGGTCCAGTGGACCACTCGCAGCCCGATCGTGGGCAAAAGTACATCAATGTGTAACCCCCCTGCAAATGGGGGTTCCCAAAAGACTTCCAGGAGCTTGCTTGAATGCTCCAAGCCTGAATGGTGTTTGGCATTTAAGCCATTTATCAGTGAGTGTTTTTAGAGCCTCTGGTACTGTCTCTTTAAGAGCTGTCTGCTTGCAGACATAATTAGTTTGTATGGGGGACTGTGTGCTTCTCTGAGTACCACCTCGAGCTGCTGCCAATTCACTTCATTTTGCAGTCACTAGGAGTGCAAGGGAACCTATCTGAAAGATGTAACTGTTTGCCAGAAATTATTTAGAGTAATAATGAAATTACAGTTTGTCTAACCTGCTTTCTTTGCAGTCAGAACTGTGTCTGCTAGTTCCCCATTCTAGTTTTGAACTGCTGAACTGGACCAATCAGTGTGGGTAAGCTAGCTCTAAAATGATGCCTTGGACCAATCAGAACTTGGACTCATAATCTGAGCCAGCCACAAGAGGATTGTATGGGCAGTGACTCTGGGAGATGTAGTTTAGACTTCAGTGCCTTTTTGGACCAACAGCAGCAGTCTATTGTGAGTGACAGCCAATCCAGTCAAGAACTGGGAGGAACTCAAAGGAAGTGCCCAGTTTTTGTCGGTTGGAGTTTGAGTTGAGCTTTGGCAGTGAAGAAGGAAGGAGCCCTGTGCTTTTTCAGTGTGCAGTTTTAGTCAAAACGTGTAAGGCCCAGAGTTCCGGTCTGCAGCTTGTGTAACAGCTCGTTAGACTGAACTGTCCCTGTGAAAAGAATCAAAGGATCTCTGAAGAGTAGAAACCAGGCTCACCCTGTAGAAGACTGGAGGAATTGCTGAAAATTGCACTCTGTCTGTCAGGAACTGAATCTGCTGTGTGTTCTCCCGGTATTGTGTAGTAATGCGATTGGGATACAGATGCAACCTGCCTGGTATAGTGCTTTCTTTTATATGGATGTGTGAAGAGGTTTGTGTACCTAAGTGAGCCCTGCTGACATTGAAGGACCCTATTCATTTGGAGGTCGTGAGTACTAATTCAGGGTCGCTCCCTTGTTGAATTGCCACATTAAATCCAAATGGAATTACTGTACTGCTGACTGTTTAATTCTCCTTTTCTCTGTGTAAAGGGCCCCACCAGCTGCCACGGTTTGGACTAGCCACTAGGGCTTGGGTACCCAGGGACAGTAACTGATAGGGATAGGCCTGTGCACAGAGCCATAGGTAGATTATTAGAGTGATAAGCTAATTAACCTGATTTCCCCCTGTCCTTGTTATATCCCCCTAAATAAATCAGAGCTGCTTGTTTCAGCAAAGTTATACTGCCTGAGGTATTTGTCTATGTTAAAGTACTGTACTGTGATTGTTGCACTGTATCTCATTTCACAGGAGGTCCCAGTGCCGGAACCAATCCTGGGGTAAGTGTATACTGTGAAGGTAATTCTGATATATTGTGTGGGCCACTAGTGGGAAGAAAGGGGGGTTGCAGTGTCCCAGAGGGCTGTGACCAAGTTAGTTTAACTATTGCAAACCCTGACCTCTGGGTGGAGGCACCCGCCATTGGATCCAGGCCCCTCAACCTGTTAGTGGTAAATCAGGCAGGGGTAGTAGCCCCTGGGATAGCGCCATCTAGGGGTTACAAATGAAAACCCTCTCATATCTCTGGTGGTCAGTGGACCTCTCACAGCCTGATTGCTGGCATCAGTAATAATATATGACAATCCAATCCATCCCTGGTGGTCCAGCGGTACCCCTCCCCACCCGCCCACTGAGCCCCACCAACTCACTCCCCACCTGGAAGCGGTGAGCGGCAGCTCCCACCCACCAGCCACCCTGCCGACTGACCCTGCAGTGGGCTGTATGCCATTGGTCCACAGTGTGGGCCAATGGTGTGCAACTCCGTGCCGTACCAGATCCAGAAATGTGAATGGAGCCATTCACATGTCTGATCTGTGTAGTACGGTATGGGCTGCATGCCCATTTTCCCATGCTGTGGATCAATGGGCATACAGCCCTACCATACGGAGTCAGTCAGCGGGCAGCAGGGTGGCTGGTGGGTGGGGAGCTGCCACCCACTGCTGCCGGGGGGGGTGGGGCTCAGTGGGCAGGTGGGGAGGGTGGTACCACTGGACCACCAGGGATGGATTGGATTGCCATATTTTATAACTGACGCCTGCAATCGGGCTGCGAGCGGTCCACTGGACCACCAGGGATATGGGAGGGTTTATATTAATGTACTTCTGCCCGCCATCGGGCTGCGAGTGGTCCACTGGACCACCAGGGATATAGGACATTCTCCTATTACTGCATATGCCTGCGATCAGGCATGGGGGGTTGCTACCACGCAGGTGCCACCAGAGCTCGGGTGGCCACCCACAGCTGGTAGCTGCCGTGTTGCACCCTGCAATACGGCAGCTCACCTATGGGTGGCCAGCTGTTGCTTCTTTATTTTGGCTCACCTGTGTGCAGCGCAAGTATGAGTTGCACCTGCATGGAGCTCAGCATCCGGGCTGGCGAATGCTCCGGGATGTCGGGTAATGCGTAGACGCACCCCACTTGCGCTGCATACATTACTGATGCACTCCGGCGCATCTGGATTTGTGCCAGGCACATTTCCTTTTTGAACATTGCACTGGGGCACATCAGTGGGTTGCGCATGGTGCAACTGTGTTGCGCCATGAGCAACCATTCTGAATATCCCACCCACTGTGTACTATACACAATAAAATGTTATTGTATGTTATCTTAGTGTGCGTTGTGTAATTGTTTACCTTAAGCTGTTGTGCTTATACTTACAACACTACAAGAGAACCTGGACAGGGCAGAACAAGGACAGAGTAGGTGGGAGTTAGTAGCAGGGAGCGGGAGACAAGTACTAGTACTCCACAGTTGTTCCCCAAGTTCCTCTACCCTCTCAGGGCAGGTTAGGTCTCACACACTCTCACAGGCACACACACACACCTCCACCAAAGGGTTAATTTTTTTCTGTAGCACAAAAAATATTTTTCCCCTCTGTATAGTTTATTTCTAATAAGTCAGCAGTTGTTGTTCACCAAGTTCTTCTACCCCCTGGGCAGGTTAGGTGGTCTCTCAGCCATTAATCTACACACACACACACACACACACACCTCTCTTCCAACAGCCCAAACTTTTTTTAGCTTTCTTTTTTTCTTTCACAAGTCCACTGCAGGAATGAGTGAACTCTGGACAGACACTGAGCAACAAGAAGTCACCCCTGGCCTTTCAGGCTTTCACTCCAACTCCTGTGCCTTTCCACACTCTCCTCTAGACTTTTCTTACTTTTTTTTTTACTGTAAAGTCTTTTCTCTTATTAGCTGATTTTTGTTGGGAGGGGGAGGGCTTAACTTTCACAAAAGCCTGAAGCCAACCAACCACAAAACAGTGTCACCCACACCCCGCCTCACTCCTTTAGTTTCCACACAAATCTGCTCTCTCCTCTCACAACAGGCACAAGCAGGCAACCCACAATCAGTTAGGTTTCCCAGTCCCTTTTATTTTCTTTAAAGTATTTTTATTTTCACTATGTTTGTGTCTTTCAGTTAGCCAGGCAAAGCCAGCCAGGCCAGTCACAGGACAATGGGCACTGCAGGTCATCCCCTTTTTCACAGTCTCTCTCTCTCTCTCTCTCTCTCTCTCTCCCTCTCCTAACAACAACTACAGCCCCACACAATTATGCCCAGAGTCTAGGCTTTTTATTTTTTATTTAAGTGTAAAGTCTTTTATCTTTATTAGCCACTTTTTTTTTTGGGGGGGGGGCTTTCACACAAGCCTGAAGCCAGTTGGCCACAGGGTAATGGGCAGGAGGTCACCCAGACACCCACACGCCTTACCCCTTTAGATTCCACACAATTCAGCTCTCCCCTCTCACAACAGGCACAGGCAGGCAGCCCACAATCATTTAGGCTTCCCAATCCCTTTTATTTCTTTACAATATTTTTATTTTCACTTTCTTTTGTGTCTTGTCTTTCAGTTAGTCACCTACAGGGCAATGGGCACTGCCACTGCAGGTCACCCATTTCTCACAGTCTCTCCCCTCTCCTAACAATAGCCACAGCCCCACTTAATTATGCTCATACAGTCCTTTTTTTTCTTGACTATCTGTTCTAAATAAAGTAGTAGTCCAGTCCTTAGTCTACTAGCTTTCTTTCTTATTTATGTTGGCTTGCACACATGCACAAGCAACATCTTGCAGTAGTAGCACATTTCAGAGGTGTGTCAGTGTTGTGGCCAATGCAGGGGAAGCTTTAGTGGGTGCGTCCCTCAGCTGCCAATCAGTGAGCATGCTGGTGATGACAGGAAACTTCAAAGAGAGCCAAAAACTTGAAAAAAAAATGTGCCGCTGCAATCATGAACAGTTTCGTCATTGCAGTGGCACCTCCTCCCCCTGCAACCTTGTCAGCTCCTGCAACTGAGCACTCTGTTCCCAGGCCTTGCTCCAGGAGCAAGCGGTCGGCTTTTGCTGCTGAGCACTCGGTGCCAAGCTTTGCTTCAGGAATAAGACATTTGTTTAGTGTGCCTTTCCTGTTGAAACATTTCAATAAATATGGCGGCTTTTGCCATCCGCCACACACTCCCCAGAAAGCTGACTTTGGGTGTTCAATACCCGTGTCAGCATGCACTCCCCCTCCACACTGTTGTGGCACATGGGGAGCCCACCCCAGTGTGCCTCAATGCCACGCCCCCCAGCCCAAACCTGTCTGTGTTATTTGCTGACATCAGGGTGCCCAATCCCCATGTCAGCATGCACTCCACACACACACACACACACACACACACACACACACACACACACACACACAGTTGTGGCACACTGGGAGCCCACCCCAGTGTGCCTAAATGCCTTAATTTTTTTTCCCCTGTTAAGTAAAAAAAAACAGTCCCCAGTTTTACAATATTTTTTTTACCTGTAAACTGAAAATGGCCCATTGTTGTGTCCCCATTCCCTCCCCATCCAACCCTCCTCTGAGCACACCTCCCCCTCACCCCCCTCACCCCATGCTTAACTCCAGAGGTCGGGAACAGCCATCTTCTTTGGACCGGGACATGTCTGCAGTCTTCAAAGCCAAACTGCGAAGTGAGGAATCCGGTAAGTGCTGTATAATGATAGTCAATGGGGGATTTCGACTTAGGTTGATATCTCAGCCATTTTTAGGAATTTTGGCCTCATATTTTCAACATGGGGTTCTTGGAACCTCACCTCATGAACTTGTCACTGTCATCTTGTTTCTTGGTTCCCAAAAGATCATTTCTCCGTCACTGCATGGAATGACCTTTCAGGACGGAGTAAGCAAACGACAGTACCACTGTTCATCAGGTGGGGTCCAAAAAAACCACATGTTGAAAATTTGGTGAAAAAATTCCAAAAAATGACTATTATGGGCGTGCATTGTGCATTATGTATGCATGCTCTTAACTTCATTAGTTTTACTTTTTTTTTTAATCTCTTCTGTGCTGCGGGGTGCCCACCTTCATCCATCCCATACATGAGAGCTCCAACTACCTTGTCCTCGGGAAGCCTATGTCTCAAAAAGCACAGCGGGGAGGACCGTGGCTTACCCCCCATGGTGGGGCCCTCCCCCAGTGAGGGGAAACCAGAAGGAGACCGCATCACCCTAGGATCCCGCCCTGGCTTATTTCGGGCTTTGTTTGCTCTGCATGGTAGGTCCCCTGTCGTGGACTTCATATTGCACGCACAGAAGGGGTATTTCTCTTGGTGACTCCTAGAGACGTGGCATGCAATGTATCCAGCATGGTGCGATGCTTCCTGCCACAAGATACTGCTGTCGTCCCTCACCACTATGTCCCTGCATTGGCGCTGCCTCAGCTTCTGCTAGGCTGCTATGCCGAACCATGCTCCCACCCTGAGAGAGGAGAGCAGTCCATCAGACACTCAATCCCCTCTTGTCCCTGCCAACCCCTGATGGCCCAGGCTTGTTCCCAAGCCCAGGTCACTGGCGTGGCATGAGGTGCGGCGTCCAACGCCTCAACCCTCAGTGCTGCTGTGCTGGCTAGCTTTGTTATTTTTAATATTTTCACTCCAGATTTTCAAAATTGCCATTTTTTCACATTTCCTTATGAACAATATAGCTGTCATTTTTCACATCCTGCCCAAAATGTGTTTTCACACCTGTGACACAGAATGGCGTGGTCGCTGTAGGAAATCAACTTTTGGGACAGAGTGATACAATCACAGTGTCACTGTTCGTGAGGAGAGGCCCCAAAATGCCTACATTGAAAATTTGGTGGAAAAATGCCAAAAAATGACTGTGTTATGGGCATGCATTGCGCAGTTTCTATGCATGCTCTAAACTTCACCAATTGTTCATATTTTCACTCCAGATTTTCAACATTGCCATTTGCTCACACCTCGTCATGAACAGTATAGCTGTCATTTTTCACATCCTGCCAAAAATGTTTTTCCACACCTGTGGCGCCGAATGGCATAGTCGCTGTGCAAAATCACCTTTCAGGACAGAGTAACAAAATGATAGTGCCACTGTTCATGAGGTGGTGTCCCAAAAAGCCCATGTTGAAAATTTGGAAGTGAAAATACCAGCAAATGCCAGGGTACTATTGTTTCCAACTGTAACACCCCACCCTGTAGAGAGTGACAGGTGTCGAGGGTGTGACTTGAGTTCTTCAGCCATAATGCTCATGGCATTCCACCCCCACCCTGCAGCCATTGACAGGCATCGAGGTGTGCCTTGGGGTCGTCAACCTTAACGTTCACCCCATTCTCCTATACTGCACCCATCTCAGTTTATTTCCTTATGAAATGGGGTGAGCATAAGGGCTGAAGACTCCAAAGCACCTTGCGACACCTGTCGGTGTCTGCAGGGTGGTGTGAGGTGGAATGGCAGAAGTGTTATGGCCGATGGCCCAAAAGCACCCCCCCCAATGCCTTTCAATCTCTGCAAGGTGGGGGTGGGGTTGGCGTTACTTCAATACTTCACTGCTATTCCTATTATGCATCTCACTAACTCCTGCACTACCAATGCCAATGCCAGCAAGCCAACATTCGGCACTGACAAATGCTTGTTGTTTTAGTTGTTTATTATCTCAGTAATCTGGCTGTCCTCTGACTGACCAAGTCTGCACTCTGCAAACCCTTCCCCCAACTGCGTGCAGTCCTTTCACTATGACACAAAACACAGTCTGTCTGGTCTCCTTTTATTTATTACTTGTCCCCTTTTTTATATATAATAATCACCAACTACTGTTCTTCGATTAAACAGTTTTATATTTCATCAGCAAGCAATTGGGCTAGATGTTGTAGATTAGTAACCCCTCTCCTCATCCTCCCCCAAACTCCGCGCACACCTTGTGCAGTCCTTAGAGGGGGAGACAGAAAACACACGTTGTCTCCTCTTTGCTCTGTACAGTGCTATTTGAATTGTTTTATATATATTTAGCACTGCCTGGCACCACTACTAGTCTTTAGAAAGACTGGGAGCTCATCTCTTGTTTAGTTGCAGTGCTGAAGCCACTTTAATCTGGTATCAAAATTTGTTTAGAAAGATTTTATAGTTAAGACTGATTCACTCAGTCTGCTCCATCTGCCAGTCCATCCATATACTGGTACTCTTGGCAGTCTCCCGATAATACCACCTCCCCGCTCCTGATAGCTGCTGGCTCCCAACGCTGATTTTGCCGACTGAGAGGGTACTCTCCTACTTCTTACTCATTCACTCACCTGTCAGTCCTGGTTTTTCTGCAGCACTACTTGTCCATGAAGTGTGGGGAGAGATTCAGAGGAGGAGGGTCCTGGCTAATGGCTACTGTGTGTTCGTGCTCTCCTGTGTTCACTTCCGGCACCACATGACTGTATTTACAGTCAACATGTGACACAGTTTGGTGCTTGGGCTAAGATTAGAAAATAGCAGTGGCACCTAGTGGCAGAACATAAAAACAGCAGTTAGATATGAAAACAAAAAAAAAAACAGTGATGCTGTGAGCCAGTTGTCCGTGTACAACTGAGGGCTGTCAATTTAGTAGTGCAGGTGACAGATCCTGTAGTCTGGGATGTCGGGCTATGGGATTTGTTAAGCCCTGGCCAGATGACCAGATCGTTCTTGAAAAGGGCAGTCATCATGCAGTCTGATGTGATGTTCTTCTCATGATGCATCCGACATCCCATTCATGAAGGGAGAAGACTTTAGGTTCATTCAGCCAACTTCTGACTCACTCTAGCCTTCCATTTTTCAGGCATTGAGGAATCTTTAGAGTTAAAGAACTCAGGGTCAGTTTTAGAATTGTTGTCTCCTATGGAAGGCTGGGGCTATACTCCTGTGTCTATACAATGTACCCGGGCCAACATTCAACCTTTTCTTACTACTATGATTCAGTCAGTCATATTGTTTGCTTGGATGGTGATTCGTCTTGTGTAGGCATGTGCTCTCACAGGCAACACACTCAGATTGACCAGTATTCCTGGCAACCCATGGTCTTCAGGGGCATCTGTCATCAGGATCTAGTTCTTCACATCTTGTTTCAGTCTCACCACTCTGCTGATGCTATACTTGGCATTCAAGGGTAAGACGAATTCTTTGGGCTTGGCACCAGATGATGTTAACAGGATCTTCTCAATTCTCTGGACTCTTCTGCATCTCCTTCTGGTAGGCCTTCTTCACCAGTCTGTGCACTCACACTGCTGTTCCATTCTGTTGTGCCTCTCGCTCCTGACAAAGCTGGGCTAGGCGTCCAAACATGTGTGCATTTGTTACAATGAGGATGGGCACATTGCTGAACATTTCTGACTCTGGGTAGATTGATGCCAACATTTCAACTGTGTCACTAACTGCAGCTACTGTTGATGGAAAAGCAATCCAGATTTTCAAGTAACCAAAGCAGGGATAAGACTTGTCACTCAGTCTCCATATGTTTAGACCTTCCAAAGACTGTAGCTTACAGTTCTTGGCTACAGTAGATGTTTATCATACCAGTCCTTGAAAATGATGGTGACTTGTGAGCCACTGTTGAGAACAGCTCAGTGTGACACTTCATTAATAGTGATAATTGTCTCAGTTGAAGGACCAACTAACTTATCAAGGTGCTCGGGTAAAGTCTCTTGTGGTTGTTTGACAGTGGACTTGGCTACTGTGGGTTTCACAGAAGGTTTGGAGCATCTTGCAGATTAGACTCCAATGCACTCACTTACTGGACCCAGGGGAAGTTTTCCTGCTTCCGAGTTTTTTCGAGCAGTTTAGTGTTTACTCTCAACAGATCTTCCTGTGACCAGCACTTTCTCTTTAGGTGTACATCTTTTCCACAATTGAAACAGAACTCGCCCTCTTTGTGCTGTCGTGGTCTGGCTCGTGCTTCAGGAGGTGGTCTCCAGTCTTTGTTACTTTGTTTTGGAGGATGTGCATTTGTTGCTCTGACAGGGGCACTGACTGCAGCTTATTCTTGCTCTGAGGTTCTCTCCCCCTGCCAGGCCATGAACTGCGTATTACATCTCTTTAGTTGGGCTATCAGACTCTACAACTCATTGATTTGCATTTGGAGGCCACAACTCACAGGTGGTGTCTGTGCTTGCACTCCTACACTCTTCATAGAAAGGCTCTGGTTAGTTGGATCAAAACTTTGGCTTTGTTGGGCATCTTGTCCACTACAGTATTTTGAGCTATTTTGGCTACAGCAATCACTTCCTTCTTTGTATTCTTTCAATAGTTCTTTCAACTCTTGAGGCTCTGTAGAGGGTACATTGTCTATACCTTGCCTGACAGCTGCTGAGGCATGTTGGGGTCATTGTTCCTCTTCTTCCTCAACTTCACAGGCTTCTCTCATTAGCACTCTGTGAGACAGAGGGTTGACCTTTCTCTCAGCCAGGTATAACTTGAGAATCAACAGTGTGGAATGGCAGGCAGCCTTGAGCACATGCTCCAGTCTCATCCTGCTACGGTCCAGGGATGCCTCACATCCCTTCTGAAGTACTCTTTGCAAAGGCCCTTTCTAGGTGGTTCAACAAGGCGGACACTGGTTCTCCTTTCCATTGTTTCATTATCTTGAACTTCCACATGAGATTGTCACTGGATTCTGTGCTTCCAAAGACATTCTCCAATGCTTTCAGATACTCTTGGGCAGGAGCGTATGGATCTCTGGACGTCAAAGAATGAATAGTCTCTAATGCAGGACCGCAGGGGCTATCCCAAAGTTATTTTCTTTTCTCAGCTTCTGAGCATTGCCAATCTTGGATCAATGGAGAAACATAGTCCATCCAATTTCTAGGTCATCTTTTCCAACAGGAGGGGGCTTCTCACCTGTGAAGATTCTCACTCTTCTATATGAACTGAAGACAGGTGGCATCCAAATGGGTCTGGCTCCTACATCTGGAGGTGGCACACCCACTTGGTCACCTAACAGCATCTATGCTTCACTAGCTGACTTTCCTTCAGCTTTTAACCACTCAAGGAACCTTTCTTCAAAGCTTTCGTTCATGGGCTTAGCTTCTAGCTTTGGGGGAGTCACACTGACATGCATCGCTGTAGTCAGTAAGCTGTCTCTACAATGACAACTTTACAACGATGCTGTCAATGCCGACAACATTGACACATTGCTGTAAAGCCAGCTTGGGATCCTGGCACCCTTTCCCAAGGTCCTGCACCCCATTCCCGAATCAACTCCAACTCCGAGTTAATAATGGAAGAAGAAGAAGAAGAATCAGCATTTATATAGCACTTTTCATACACAGTGTATCCCAAAGTGCTTTACAAGCAATGCTAGACTGGTAGTGAAATGACTGAATGTGTGGTGGCAGCCATATCGCACATCATCACCCACACACAGCCTGGATAATTGCATGAAATGGTTTATGGGAAGGGGAATATTGGCCAGGACACTGGGAATGTTCCCTACTCTTTGCGAAGAGTGCCCTGGATTCTTTTACTTCCACCTGGACACCCACCAGAACAACACTGGGATGGGCAGAAGGGATCTCGGTTTAACGTCTCATCCGAAGGACGACACACCGCAGCAGTACAGCACCCCCCAATACTGCACTCGGATGCCAGTGATTTTTAGGTGCAAGTCCAATCCCGGTGTGGGACGAGAACCCACGACCTTCTGGTTCAGAGATCGATGTGCTACCAACTCAGCCACACTGACACCTCATAAGTAAGCTGTAAGTTGGGGGGTGCATGGGGTGCAGACCCCCAAAAAATAACTTTGTTCTCCATGGCACCATGCTGACTGCAATTGTGGTTGACACAGTGGTGTTGGGGAAACATCGCGTCAACAAGAATTTGTCGATGCAGTATCATGGATCTGCTGTGGTCCATCCGCCATTGCCTCTGTCTTGGCGCAACACATTGGGCATCCTATTGGCATCCACGGCATTGCAATACTGTACCATTACCATTAAACTCTGGGTGTTGCTACACAGGGAATGTCCTTGTACAGCTACTTTGCTGAGACACTTCACTTTGAATGGAACCTCTTTAATTTTTTTCAGTATCGGTCCCCACTGGGCTTCCAAAGATCAATATGGCTTTCAGAGGATCCTAATACTCACTTGCACACCAATTGATCAGCCTTTCACATGTCATGGTATCCAGGGAGTATATACTGAAACCTTTTGTATTACCAGCTCACCTGTAGTGGGAGCACTACCCACAGGTATCAGTTTAAACCCTTAAACCTTAAAGGGCGCTCCCTCTGCTTCTCTGGATACCCACAGTTGTAGGAATGGTCCCGGCCCAGTGACATTGCCATTGGATGCCCAGCAGTGGTGCACTTTAAAGCAAGCAGAACAGTTAAACCCAAAACACCAGAGGCCATGCATTTGCTTAAATGTCAAACCTCCAAATGAGGTATTTGTAGCTCCCAGCCCATTGGCCAGATCACTAGATTTGGTGGCAAATGTTTCTACAAATTTTCCCAGTTGCAGGGCTGGCCCTGAGAGTACTCATGGTCCTGATGTGCCAGCTCCCTTGTCAACTTTGACTCCTTTTTCTCCATCATGCAGGTGCAGGTCCTCTTAGGCTGATGATTCAGTTGGTGCAGATGGGCAGCTAGAAGATGCGGGTCTCAGGTACTTCTGAATGTAAATCAGGCTCTCTGTGCCTGCAATCATCTGGACCTCACTGTCTCTTCCCTCTTCCTCCTTCACAGGACAGGTCAGTCTAAGGAGTAGGGGCCAGATACCACACACACACCCCTAGGCTTCTGGACCCTAACCCTAGTATGGTAGCTAGTACTTCACAGTAGCACAAGTCAGACATTCTCCCAGATTGTCTGCAGGATTGGTGCAGGTATTTTTCTCACCGTTGTCTCAGTACAAACTTTCTTACACTGTCTCTGGTGCCCACAGGCTGGTAGCTAGGACACACTTACTGGATCAGCAAGCTTTTCCCCTCCTTTCACAGAAAAAAACAGAACAGTTCCTTTCTTCAAAAGGTATTGTTCTGGCACAGCTGGCAAACACACAGTTCAGGTTCTGTACTTTAAAGGTTGCAAAATACCTTTGAAATCTTCCTGACAAAGTGGCTGTGGAAGCCCAGGCAGGCTTACTCTGATAGCTTGGGTCAGTTGCCCCAAGCTCTCCTCACTCTGTGAGAGATAATGACCGACTGTCCTCCTTCCTGCCAGCTCGAACATGGCTTAGGGAGCCAATCTTTTATTACATCTTCTTAACCCTCCTCAGAATAGAAATGCATGGGACCAAAGAGCATGACATCATACGGCACACAAAGAGTTTTGAAAAACACGTCTTTTTAATTAAAAGCACCTAAGTGGAATTCCTTCTTTAAGATAGTGGATACTCCCTTATGTTTTAACAGGCTGAGTGCCCTATTTAATCTCTGATTTTGCTGCCAGTCAGGTAAGTGGGACTTCCCAGTCTGACCTGACAAGACTCAAACATCTTGTGTTTCATATGCTTAATGGTGCTTGGAATTGTGCTTGGATCTTAAGCCATTCATGTCTTGGTTTGTTTCCACTGTAGAAATAGACCAGACCAGGGCAAAGAGGAAAAATCAAGTAAGCCCCCAGCATTGAAGGGGGGGGGGTGTTACAATTAAATTCTTAGTCTTTATAACTTCTAGCTGATATGTGGGGTTCTCCTTCTCCTCCTCCTCCTCCTCCTCCTCCTCTGATGACTGGGTTCTCCATTCTCCACTCCTTAGGGGATTTTCCACCTGTTTATCTTTTTGAACAATCCCCTTGTTACAGCTTAAAATATCCTCTTGAACCAGTAATCCTAGAATTTCTTTTACACACACACTAGCTTCTGACACATTGTCAAAGACAGTTTGCTTTTCTTTGTGAAACATTTTTAACAAGTTCAGCGTCATGTGCTGAAGATGTTGTTTTCCTAAAGGTTTGTCTTTACTGGATAAAACATTTGCCTCTTCTTATAAACATTTGGGCCTAAGTCTGGAAAAAAACTAAATTTGTCTATTTTTGAGATAAAAACCTTTTTGTTTTAGCCAGCATTAGTGAGTTCAGGAGTGCCTGATGGTGGAGAGTTTTAAGGCCACACTGAAAACCTACCTGTTTAATCAGGCTTTTTGTAATCGAGATACAAGATTTTAGTTGTATATATTTGTATTTTAATTGGCTATTTATGGTTCTATTTTAATTGTATAAAGTGCTTTGAGATGTTTGAATTGCACTATATAAAAAAAGCATATTATTATTATTATTATTATTGTTCTCTATCTGGAAATGCAAACATTTCATATATGTGACTCTAGGGTCGGACTGTCTATTAGGGTATATTCTGGCAGGGATTCAGCGTGACCTTTCAACTTCTGGTTTATTTATTTCTTAAGTCTCTAGCAAGCGTTTCACATAGCCACTCTTCCAGAAACTGAATGATGCCATTGCCCCTCTGTCCCTTCCAGTATTTAAGAAGGGCACAGGGTCATAACCCCACAAACAAAAACAGTGCGGCACACAATGACGCAAGCAAAATGCTGAAAGGTATAAAAAGGTCATTAAATATACTGACCAGCACAAAATGTCCGCAACACAATAGCAAGTCGTGGGGTGACAGTGCAGATTGTTTGTTTTGCAGGGGGCTCTGCTTCCACATCCACCGATCTGGGGGGCCATGCATCCCACACACCTTGGATTAAATATGATCAACTCTAAGGGGTGTGGACTTCAGGGTAGGGGAGAAACCTGGTAGGGTGGAAAATTCTTTACCTAAAAAAAAATTTCATAATCAGGAGATGGGGAACCTAACCATGGTCCCCGACACTGCTGTGTGCTGGTGCCTTAGCTACTCCACCATGGGAGCAGCTCGACCAGGCACCACACGCATGGCAACTTCATTCCTTGCACCATTGAGCGGATAGCGACAGGGGTAGTGGTAATTCCCCTAACACTATTCCACCTATCGCTGTCATTGTTTTTACCATTCCCACAGTTCTGTTAATACTGTGCTGTTAGAGCAGCAACATATTGATCTGGTACTTTTAAGAAGTTTAAGATTACTTCTTTGTGACCTCCAATACAAATCAGCATGTTCTCCCTCATTACTTAGAGTTCTTTAAAATTACTCATGGTTTTACCTTTGATTTGAGGGAGGAAATCTTCCACTTCAGATACCCTAATTTCCAATTCAGTTACATGCTGGTTCATAGCTTTTATTTCCCCTCTCATAGTAATGATTACTTTTGTCACTTGTTCAATTTTCAGGTTTAACCCCATAAAACCTTTTCTTGTTTCATTTAGGATTATACTGAACTCATGATTATCAATTTGTTGTTGCTTTTTGCCTTGCTCTGCACTCACTGGCTTGATATTTAGCTGTCGTATTGGACTGGGGACACATCAATTTGGTCTGGTCTGTGTGCTCTGCGAGAACTCGCTGTGGAGTATTAGCTGCGGTGTCAATCCATTCCTGGCAAATTTGTTCCCTTCGTGTTGTAAGTCCTCTATCATTGTCTACAACACTTTTCTCTGTATTTTTTTTGTTAGCACATTTGTTTCATCAGAAGGCATTTTGGCACAGAGAAAATAGCACAAGCAGTATTAAAGTTAGATACAAAGGAAAACAAAAAAATCATTCATTACCTGAAATGTAGGTGTTTGTTTTTCACCTTGCTTACTGGAAAGTAACTGGTTATAATTGGCTGGTAACTGGTCTGGCTAGAGTATTTTGATGTCATTTCCCCATTTACAATATTCATGATCCCACTTCAAAATAATCCTCCTCAGGCCCACAGGCCCATAGAAAACAGAAACATAGAATTTGTTGACAGAAAAGGACCACTTGGCTCACCCAATCTGCTCAGATGGTCCCTACCTAGTCTGTCTCCATAGACTCTAAATGGTCTCCGGTGACACACTTTTCCTCTCTGCCCATTTCCTAATATTTCCCTTTGTCTATTTCCATGCATGCTTGAAGCCCCCCTACTGTTTTTACCTTTGCCACTTCCAATGGCAGTCTATTTCAGGCATCCACCACCCTTTCAATGAAGTTGCATGTCCTCACATCCCTTCTAAACTCACCCCTCCAGCTTCATCGCATGCCTTTTAGTTCTGGTTCTCTTCCTCATTTGAAAGGAACTCCCCTTCTGCATCCTGTTCATCTCCACGAGGTACTTGTAGGTCTCTATCATGTCCCCTCTTGCTCTCTTGTCTTCCAGTGTGTGAATGTTGTGATGCCTCAGTCTCTCCTCATAGGGCTTTTGGTACAGCCCCTGCACCATTTCAGTTGCCCTCTTTAGGACTTTCTCCACCCTGTCGATGTCCTTCCTGAAGTATGGCACCCTCCAGGTAGAATCTCACCAGTGAGCGATATAATGGCAACACCATCTCCTTTCTTCTGCTAGAGAGACCTCCCCCTATGCATCTCAGCACCCCACTGGTCCTACCCACTGCTTTGTCACATTGCCCTGCCAGTTTAAGGTAATCAGATATGATGACCCAAGGTCCCTTTCCTGTTTAGTGACTGGCAGTACCTCCCCTCATCCTATACTCAGTACTTGGTTCCTACACCCTAGGAGCCTGATTTTGTACTTTTTGACATTGAAGCCTAACAGACATGCTCTTGACCACTTCTCAAGTTTCCAAAGATTCCTACATATATTCTTTCCACCCTTCCTTGTTGTCTAGCCTTTTACAGATTTTGGTATCCTCTGCAAAAAGGCATACCTTCCCTTTGAATTCAGCTGCAGTGTCACTTAAGAAAACATTGAAGAGGATCAGTCCCTGTACTGAGCCCTCTGTGCACCTTGCTGGTCACTCTCCAGCCATTAGAGTTAGTGTCATTAATCACCACCCTCTGTCACCTCCTGTGCATTAACTAGTTTCTAACCCAGTTCACCACTTTGGATTCCACCTGTAGTCTGCTCAGTTTCTTAATCAGTCTCCTGTATGGCGCAGTGTTGAAGATCTTGCTAAAGTCCAGATAAGCCATGCCCAGTGCCTTCCCCTGATCTGGAAGATGGGAACACCAAGTGTGGAATGGAGGAAGTCAAGTTGCTGTGAGTGCAGCTCACAACAGTATCAGGCAAAAAACTACACCTGGGGGTGCTGTACAGACCTCCAGGACAGGGAGAGTGGAGGGACAAGGACCTAGGGGAGGAAATAAGAAAAGGGGGCAGGAAAGGGGGATGTAGTGGTAGTCAGAGATTTAAACCTGCTGGATGTTGACTGGAGTGTTCCAGTAGCAAAGAGTTCTAGAAGTCAAGCTACGTTGGATGCCTTTCAGAACTTCCTGCTGGACCAACTGGTAAAGGAACCTAGCATACAGGGATCCATTCTGGATGTGGTTTTTACAAACTTAGATGCAGTAACAGCAGTAAGAGTAGGGGAACCACTAGCAAGCAGTGACCGTAATTCCATCTGGTTTGACTTGGCTCTTGGGATCGAAAAAACACTCAAAGATGGAGGTCCTGGAGTTTAAGGGAGCAGAGTTTGACAACATGAGAATGGTGGTGTGTGATGAAATAACCAAAGTGGGGGATATAGTAGGTGTGGAAGAAATGTTGGGGTTTATGAAAGGGGCCATCTTCAAGGCAACAAAACTATGAGTGAAGTCAGTAGTAAAAAGAAATAAGTTCAAGAGATGCATATGGTTCTCAGTGAAGGTTAGAGAAGCAGTCAGTGCCAAAAGAAAAGCATTCTATCAGTTTAACTCATTGGGTCCAGTAGGCACCATATGGCGTCGGAACCATCCATTACAGAACCTGACCCAAAATGGCCACCAGGACTCAGGGAAGCAAAGAGGGTAGTAAGGAAGGCAAAGGCAGACATGGAGCTGTGAATTGTCAAAGGGATCAAATCCAGAGGAAAACATTTCTTTCCATACATCATAAGAAAAGTTCAATGTTTGGTGAATTTGTGGTGTGTATGTATACTTTATGAACTTTTGGCCTTTCTCTATCCCCACCCTTGGTAGATTTTAAGCTGGATAGCTGTAGGGAATAGAGGACCCAGTATCAAGGGTGAGCAAAGTGCTGGGGGAAGAGGAGGAGGAGGCAGAGGAGGATGGTGGGCATTTCCAAACACACTAAACATTGGCTGCAGAAAGGTGCTAACTTTTGTACTGGATGTGGGAGAAGATATTCTCCCACATTGAACCTCAAGCTTAAGCCATCCCATTCAATATTTGGTGAATATGTGGTGCTTATGTATACTTTATGACCTTTTGGCCTTTCTCTGTTCCCACCCTTGGTAGATTTTAAGTTGGATAGCTGTAGGAAATAGAGGCCCCCAAAATATTACTTCCTCCAACTCATGAAAAGTATGATCAGAAACACTCAGGAGAGACAAAAACTCTTGGGGGAAAACTTCTGAGGACCCATGGCTACTGATCTGCCCATCCTCTGGGCAAACTATGAGGAGACAATTGAAAATGCTTGTCTGAGTTCAGTGTCTGAGTTCAGGATGTAAGATTCAAAGGCTGATGATTTCCATCTTCTGAGTCTCTTGATGATATGGACTGGAATGTTATTTCTTGATGCTGTTGTCGCTGCTCCGATCCTGAATGAGTGGCCTGAGTATGAATATGGATTGAGTCTGAGCTTTTGTAGAAGAATTCTTGTGTGATCTTCAAACCATTTTGTAGTCATGGGTGATTGATTGTCCAGAGTTAACAAGGGAAATAGTGCGTTTGAATTTGCATAGAAGAGCATAAGCTTTTCTAGTCAAGCTACCGGGCACCAAGCATTTGATGAAGGATAATAAGTAATGAGGACTCCCATATGCAGTCTATCAATTTTTGATGAAGGTATCTCCACAAAATAATGATCAAATCTTTTCTACAAATTGTTAATCTTAATAAAGTTGATAGAGCGAGATAATGTTACAGTGAATTCTCCTGGATGGAGGAGTCTGTAAAAGGCTAAGCTGATAGCAGATGTGACCATGAGACTGGAGGTAGATTCAAATGGCCCTGAGTCCAAAAGGTCCAGCATACATCTCATTACGGATCCATCTAGGGGAATACAACGAGGCGTATGTGTGATGGATGATCTTTGAAAACCCAGTAGAAGGAGTTTGACTGATGGGTTGGAAAATAGAGATGGTGAGGATGGAGTGGATTGTGAGTGAAATAACTGAATCCCAGATAGATATTGTTTGATGGTTCCATGAGAAAAGTACAACTCTCGATGGCAATATGTTAGGAATTCTTAAATGAGGTCCACTGAGATGGAAATAGGATGGGATGATTGCAAGTCACAAACGGAAGAATACTTTTTCCAAGCTATTGTTTAAGTATCTCTAGTGGACAGAGGTAGAGTAGCCCGCATGATAAAGGTAGCTTGCTGGCAATAATACTCCATGTCATTATTAGGTCACTGAAGGAAGGTGGAGGAGTCATTGCTGAGTCTGCCATGGGATGGAGGTGATGAAATGCCGGAAACTGAAAATGGGATAGAGCATCAGCTGCTTTGTTTACAAAGCCCGAAATATGGAAACATGTGAAAGTGAAATTATGAATATAAGATAGCCAGGTTAGCCCTGCATAAACAGTATGATGGAAGATGACAGAGGAAGAGATGATGGAAGAGACAAGAATCTTCCTTTGTTGATGATAGCTACTGTTGTTTGGTTATCGGAAAAGATGGGCACTGATTGGAGAGACCAATGGTGACCCCAGAGGAATGCGGCTGCTACGATCAGGTATATCTGGAATAGAGGTGTAGAAGAAAAATCACAGAGTGATGATATATCCGGAGGCCATGGAGCGGCAATCCAGGATTGCTAAAATATGGCAGCATAGCCATGAGTGGAGGAAGCATTGGTGTATATTCTGGGATGCAAGTCTGGAGGAAGGTCCTTGTGGAACATCAAACAATCATTCTGTCTGGCTAAAAATAGGGACCACATGGCTAGGTCAGTTGTGGCTATGGCAGTGATTTGGATATGGTGATGAAGTTCAGAAACTGCTGAAGCTTGGGTTAAGAGGTATGAAATAAATATTGACCTTGCAGAATTATTCTCATGGCGAAATTAAGGTATCCCAGTAGAGAAAGAAGTTCTCATTTTGTACGGGATGATCTGGTTGAAAAGGGCTTCACTGGTGCTTGGATCCTAGACAGTTTCTTGAGTGGTAAATGGGCTTCCCGTATGTAAAGTGTCCAAGATTATGCCCAGGAATTCTAGGGATGTTGCAAGTCCTAATGTTTTCTCTGCTGCCAAAGGAACTGACAGTTCATGGAAGAGCTGGATAAGAGCAGAAATACCAGCTGCTGGAAAGGAAGTAGGCAGATCGATCAGGAGAAAGTTGTCAAGTAAATGGACTGCTGGTCAGTGACATATGTCAAGTAACACCCAAAAAAGAGCTTCAGCAAACATGCCGAAGAGTTTGGGACTGCTGAGGCAGCCAAATGCAAGATGGACAGCAAAATAATAATGGTTGTCCCAGAACTTGCCATATACAGTAAATGCCAGAGGGAAGGATAAATGGGCAGCAGTTTAAAGGCATCGGTTATATCCACTTTGGAGAGCTAGGGCCAACGCATTTTATGATTGTGATAGCATCAGTGATATGTGCATAGGACAGAGAATTTGCATCAGCATGAATCAAGGAATTGATGCTAGGCAGGGAGGAGCATCAAGGAGTGGAGAGATCGATGATGAGATGTTTCTTACTGGAAAATGTTCTGGTTGCGATGCCCACAGTATTGATGTGATATGGTGGTCATGAAACAGGCCCCAGGATGAAGTTCTTTTGAAGTTCCTTCTGTAACAGAAGTCAAACTACTTCTGTTTTTTTAAATGGTTGATTGAAGATTACCACAATGGAAGGAAGCGTTGGGGAGCACAGAGACACTGGTGTGGAAACCGTGGGTGAACCCCAGCAGGAGATGCTGCACGACTGCACAAGAGTGATGAGCCACCAGGATTTTAGCCAGGGTTGCTATGTTGACCGGAATAGAAGGATAAACTATCTTTCATTGGATAGGCTTGGGGGATATACTACAATATTCTGACACTGGGTTGCCCGACAACCTGTAGCCCGATGCCAGATTCCCAAAGCGCAAAATCCCAACAGTGGAATTTTGCTTATTTTCCATGTTTTGGGGGGCTTTGCTCCCCATAACTCCCAATGCAGGGGGGCTTCTGCCCCCTGCACCCCCCCTTAATTAGGATTACAAACTCCGGGGGGGGGGACATTCATTGTCAGGATTTTGTGTTTCAGGATTCCTGGCATCGGGCTACAGTGAGTCGAGCAAGCGAGTTTGGGATATTGTGATACTGGCTTGGGAGCCTAGGGGCAAATATAGGATGCATAGGCCTTCACCACAGAAATTGCAGATGTGAATTTTCCATAGGACCATTACCTTGATAAGCCTGAAATCACAGGGGTGAAAAGAGTTTCAGAAGGCAGAGCCTTAGAGAAGTTTATGGAATTTATATGATTTGGCAGACCCTTGGAGAACAATTAACCCAACCTTTAAAACATATTCTTTTTTCTTACCGGTACATAACTCGTTCTCAAGAATTGATTATTTTCTAGTTAGTAAAGCGCCTATACTAGGCATCATAGACTCTCAGATAATGGCTAGAACTATTTCTGACCATTCTCTGATCTGGATAAAACACAATAATAATTCTACCTTTATTAAGCAATCCATATGGCTTTTAAATAACCAGCTTCATAGGGATGAATTTATCATAAAACCACATTAACCAGCCAATTACCAATTTTATGGAAGTTTAATTCAAAATCCATGGAAAAAATAGATATTATTTGGTCAGCATGTAAATGCTATGTTCAGGGAGAATGTATTAGATTATCCTCCAAAAAGGAAAAAAAAAATCAAGCCAGGCTAGAATACTTACTTTCTAGAACAGAATATTTAGAAAACCAAGACACTAATTCTCCTTCAGAACAAATCTACCAAGAACTGAAGGAATGTAAAGACCAATATGAAACTTTACCTAAGGAAAAGGTAAAATGTGTTATTATGAGAACAAAAGCAAAATACATAGATTTAGGGGAGAAGCCTAGCAGACTTCTTTCCAATAAACTTAAACAGCTGGATACTTCCAAAAATATTGTTTCTATTATTTCAGAAGGGGGCAATTCAATTAAAACTGATCCCAGAGAGATTTTGTCAGAATCTGAAGTCTTTTACAAAAACTTATGCGGCCTTATTTTAAACTCTCATTCTCAGAATGAGATCAGTAACTATTTAAATAACTTCATTTGCCCACAATTAAATTCTCAACAGGCACACGATTTAATTAGTTCTATTAGTGTCCAAGAAATAATTGAGGTTATAAATAGCTTAAAACCTGACAAACCACCTGGACCTGATGGGTTTGTGGACAATTTTTATAAAACTTTTAAGGAACTTTTAGTACCTCTTTTACAAGCCTCTTTCACTTATATTCTAACCTATGGGATTAATGACTATACTCTATTAGAAGTCCTAATAATTTTACTGCCTAAACCTGACAAACCCAGAGAAAAGCTTAGTAGTTACTGTCCTATCTCACTTATAAACTGTGATATAAAAATCTTGACTTCTATTCTGGCTTGCAGAATAAAGAATATTTGGAATCCTTTCATTTGTAAAGAACAAGTGGGTTTTATGTCTTCCAGACAAGATTCTGATCATATTAGGAAATTATCTCACATTTTCTCTGCCTCAAGGGACTCCAAATCCCCTGCGGCTTTGGTGTCCCTGGATGCAGAGAAAGCTTGTGATAGGTTAACGTAGATTTTCTCTTGGCAATTCTTTAAAAATGTGGTTTTGCCCTCTCTGTTTATTGATTGGCTACATATTCTATACTCCCATCCCACAGCAAGAAAATTCTGTAATGGTCTATTTTCATTGTGTTTTCCAGCTATTTTGTGGTGCATGGCAAGGTTGTCCCTTATCCTATTTAACTCCTATCTTGAACCCCTATTATACTTCTTAAAAACTAACCCATGCATTAAGGGCATCAAGGTTAGTCCCTTTCACCTGAAACTGTCAGCTTACGCGGATGACATACTTTTACATATTTTGAATTCAAAAGCTTCATCACTAGCTTTTTTGGAAACAATTCATGAATTCAGTACAATATCTAATTATAAGCTGAACAAAGACAAAACAATGGTAATGTCCTTAAACGGAGGTTTACTCAAAAAAGATATCACAGATCTGGGCCTACTTTGGGCGCCAATCCATATTAAATACTTGGGAATTTATCTCTCACAAAACAGTTCCCAGATTATCAACCTGAAGCTTAATAATCTAATTCATAGGATAAAGCAAGACATTAATAGGTGGCAATTGCTCCCTCTCTCACTTTCAGGGAAGGTAAGCATTTTAAAAATGAAAACATTTTCCCCACTTTTTCACCCCTAAACATGTTAAATCTATTCCTTCCATTAAAATGGTTTGTTTCTTTGCAAAGCTTAACAAATAAGTTTTTATGTCAAGAAAAAAAACACAGCTAGAATTGCCTTCAATGAACTAATACAGTGCTACCTAAATCTCAGGGTGGTATCAAAATACCTAATTTTTTTTCTTCATTACATGTCTTCTCACATCAATAAATATCTTAGATGGTTCTCTGCTGATATAGGTCTGTGCAGTTACATTCTAGTTTGGCTTGACATAGAACTATTTTATTCTTAAACAGTTTAAAATATCTTCTCCAGCTATGCTACACATGAAAACATCTACAATTTACCCGCGGTACTTAAAAATTCGGTCATAGGTATCTCTTCTAAAGTACACAACTAAATGGGTAAATTCTTAGATTTAAACCTCTTTAATGATGTAAATCAACTTCTTATTAACAGACGCAATTTCAAACTTGATGGTAACATTTTAACAACCTCTTGGTTTCCGAAAGCCAGTTCCTTAACTGTGGCCTCATTATTAATGGATGACTTTTTTTACCCTTTAGTGAAATTTTACAAAATTCGAACATTTGTAAAAGATTTGTTACAAATCTTTTTTTGTCGAAATCGCTCTCGTCTCACATTTTGGACCATTTCCCTGGACCAAGGACTACCAAGAAGTTCTACACAGGCTTACAAAAGCTGGTAGTAATCTTCATCCTATTGCTAATATATATAACATTTAGCTTTCCTTAAAATTTTATGATTCACCAATTCAGCCAACATATTGGACCCAGGAACTGGAAAATAATATACCCAAGAATGGTCAAAAATTTGGAGTAATATTTATCAATATATTCCTTTGGGGAATTTGAGATTGATGTGATTTAAAATTTTGCATAATGCATACATGACTCCCAAGCAGTTGTTTAGAAGCGGCTTACTGACTTCAGACAAATGTTCTCATTGTAACTTGGTCACTGGAACTTTAAGTCATATCTTATGGGAATGCCCCTTAGTGTGACCTATATGGGATGATATAAAAAAAGGATTTTGGTTAAATTAAATTTGCAATGTGCATTTCATCTTGAAGGTTGTATTATTGGAAATTATGATATCTTAACTAATAAATCTGATAAACCATGATGGCTTTAAAGGATGCCTAAACAACATTTTGACAACAAACTATGCAAAAATCTGACTCCGTAGGTGACTAAAGGAAAGGCTGCTGTATTCATTAATGCTAAAACTACATTTACATAGTTTACCTAAATGTGGATCCAGAGCATTTGAAAACTGTAAAATCAGCCTTCCAATTTAAAAAAAAACTGTCTTACCTGCTTCCTAAAATGGCTGCTACATGTGTTATGTGATGACATAATTGGAGCCAAAGTCAGAGAAATATATGGCTCTCTATAGAGCTAACTAGTTCTTTTTCCCTTTGTATAGAATTATTTCACCCAAATGGTCAAAACCATGTGCATTATTTTGTATAATGCACATGTTAGGCTATGGTTCTGTTCATTTTGTTTACTTTAACATGGTGAACATGTGTTTTAATCCAACCAACCTTTTCTGTAGCAAACCACAGTGCAGTACAAATCTTGAATTACCTGGTGGTCTAGTGGTTATGGTGGATCCAGGATGCTACAGTCGGGGTGCTGGGGTTGTGTGCATGCGTAATATGCATGTTTTAACATTTTTATTAAACCTTTATATTTTCTGCTATTATTCTTTTCTAGTACGTTTTTGACATAACCTACAAATGTAATCCATAGTTTGAATGTAAACATTTGTACAATCAGTTAATCAGACTTCTTCAACAAAGTGAAATGCAGCAGCAGCAGCAGCAAGCAAGTACGTTACTATGTGGGGGGGAGTTGCAGCCACACCCTTCACCACCCCAAGAACCACCACTTTTTTGTAGCAAAGTTCTTGTGCAGTCCAGTGTTAGAGTTCATACTTTCTAGAAACTCAAATACTGTATATGCTTGTCTTGTCTTATTTTTCCATGGGAAATAATAATAATAATAAGAAGAAGAATCAACATTTATATAGTGGTTTTCATACACATTGTATCCCAAAGAGCAAAAGTACAAGCAATACTAGACTGGTAGTGAAGTGACTGAACTTGTAGTGGCAGCCATTTCATACATTAATATCCACACACAGCCTTGGACAATTGCATGAACTAGCTTTACAGCTTATTTCTCACAGTAATCTGCTCATATTTCTCTCTTTCTGTCTTCCCCTTTCCCTGTATATAACAGTACCAAAAGTGGCCTTCTTAGTCCCCCCCTCTGGTATTCATTCTTCACTATTCCTCCTCACCCCCAAAACTGGTGAGCTCATCACCCTTCTGCATCATGAATGCAAGTAGTACAGTCCCCATTTTATTTTGACATATCAAATATAAACATATCTTTCCAGTAAGTCAGGCTCATATCAGCAGTGAACAAGGAGAATGACGGGCTTTCCTATCCTTAAAAGATCTAGGCTACCTTTGATTAGGCACTATTAAATGATAGGTGTGCACTGGCCCACCGGTGTAGAGATTGGATTTCCGCTTGCAGCGCCGGCGACCCGGGTTCGGGAACAGACCCGGGTTGTTGGAGGTCCAGCTGGGGGAAAGGATTGAGTGTCCATAGGACTGCTCTCCTTCTCTGGGGGGTGGGTTGAGTACTCAGTGCTACAGTGACACCTAGCGGAGGCTGGGTGTATCGCAAGCACTAGTGCCAATTTGAATTTAGGGGCAGGTCGGATGCTGGTCATCATTGCACATCGCCGCTCCTGTTCACAAAGGGAGAAAAACATCCTATGCCTGGCCGTCTTAATGGAGCTCAGCCCCTGACACCTCGATCAGCCTCCAGGAGCCAGCTCCCCATCCGGATATTTGTAGCATGGCCCAATATGGGGGTCGGTGCCGTGATCCCGCTCTCTGGGGGGGCAAGCCAGGGATGACAGAGTGAGTGCGGGCATGTCCGGCGGCGAAGGCAAGGGAGTCCATGACTAGAGTGGAGTCCCACAGCTGGCAAGGACCAAAAAGCATAGTAATTAAAAATAAATAAATAAGTGATTGGTGCTCACATCATTATGCATGTCATTTAATAGTGCCTAATCATAGATGGCTTAGATCTGATATGGGTAGGAAATCCTATTTATCCTCTTGTGCCATGCTGCTATCAGCCTGGCTTACCAGAAGATTATGTTTGTTATTAATATGTAAATATAACATGGGAGACTGTACTAACCACATTTATGATGCAGAAGGGTAGTGAACTCACCAGTTTTTGGTGTGGGGAGCAGGTGAGAAGGAAGAATGCCAGAGAGGGACTGAAGAGGCCATTCCAGCAGGGTACAGCTATATTCAAGTTAGTTGAAGACATGAAGGAGGACGCTGAGCAGATCACTGTGAGATCTGAAATGTGGTGTTTCCAGCATTGTGATAAGTACCTGACTGTGGATGAGAGTAGCCAGCGATGACAAATACTCAGAGTGGCAGGGCCGCACCTAAACTGTTACTTGAATTCAGTGTAGGGAGATTACCCTCGGTTGGGGGGAGTGGATGTTGACGTTTGTTAGGACAGTATTGAGGGAGTTGTGTATAGCTCATTCAAGATTTGGAAGGGTGGTAGCCAGTCAATTTGCATTGTGGAGTAGAGCACAGAAAAGTACTGGAGAAGAATTGCTGGGAACTGTCCTGCAGGGTTCTGCAGATCACCGATAAAGGAGTAGACTGACACTGGAAGTCAGGTGGATTCACTCCTCTCCTGCTAATAATATTGTTATCCACTGTAAGTGCAGTCCTTATGAGGGCATGAACAACAGTTTTTCTGGTGGGTCATGATGCTTATTGCTTGGCCCTCCAGGAAGACCGAGTTGTTGGTTAACGAGGTGGGAAAAAAATACAACAGGGAACTGTACATACTACCTTCACTGTGCAGGAGAGTGGTGATCCACTCAATGTTTACTGTGGAAGCAGAAGTCAAACATTGAGAATGTGTACTGGAGAGTGATTTGGGAGGCATTTTTAACAGTGCCAGCTGATGATACGTATCAGTATAGGTGTGCACAACTCTCTGAGGCACAAGATTACAGTTTGAGCTGTGATAATTCTCTTCATAAGACAGCAAGCTCATAAGCAGCCCCAGGCAGTACTAAGGACAGGGTATGGATGGTGGGGTGTTCAACAGAAGGCAGGCTAGGTGCAGGGGGTTCACGTGGAAAATGAAACCCTTATTTGTGGATTAACAAGACAGCATGATCTTTGGAACTGAACAAGACTGGTACTTTGCTGTGTGACCCTGAGCTAGTCACTAAACTTCCTTGTGCTCCCAGACCACACCTGTAAACAAGCTTTCAGCTTAGTGTGTCTCTCCTGGTTAACAAAAAAACAAAATTCAGTGTATCATATAACCACTAGATCATCAGGTATTTGAAGTGCTGTACTGTAATGCAGTTTGCCAAAGAAAAAGTCAGCTGGATTGCAAAACATTTTCTGCAAGTTAAAGTAAACAAAATGAACAAAATCATAGCCTGATGTAACCCCTAGATGGCGCTATCCCAGGGGCTACTACCCCTGCCTGATTTGCCACTAACAGGTTGAGGGGCCTGGATCCAATGGCGGGTGCCTCCACCCAGAGGTCAGGGTTTGCAATAGTTAAACTAACTTGGTCACAGCCCTCTGGGACACTGCAACCCCCCTTTCTTCCCACTAGTGGCCCACACAATATATCAGAATTACCTTCACAGTATACACTTACCCCCAGGTCTGGTTCCGGCACTGGGACCTCCTGTGAAATGAGATACAGTGCAACAATCACAGTACAGTACTAACATAGACAAATACCTCAGGCAGTATAACTTTGCTGAAACAAGCAGCTCTGATTTATTTAGGGGATATAACAAGGACAGGGAAATCAGGTTAATTAGCTTATCACTCTAATAATCTACCTTGGCTTCTGCACAGGCCTATCCCTATCAGTTACTGTCCCTGGGTACCCAAGCCCTAGTGGCTAGTCAAACCGTGGCAGCTGGTGAGGCCCTTTCACACAGAGAAAAGGAGAATTAAACAGTCAGCAGTACAGTAATTCCATTTGGATTTAATGTGGCAATTCAACAGGAAGCGACCCTGAATTAGTACTCACGACCTCCAAATAAGATAGGGTCCTTCAATGTCAGCAGGCTCACTTGAGGTACACAAACCTCTTCACACATCCATATAAAGAAAGCACTATACCAGGCAGGCTGCATCTGTATCCTGATCATAATTACTGCACAATACCGGGAGAACACACAGCAGATTCAGTTCCTGACAGACCGAGTGCAATTTTCAGCAATTCCTCCAGTCTTCTACAGGGTGAGCCTGGTTTCTACTCTTCGAGATCCTTTGATTCTTTTCACAGGACGGATTCAGTCCTAACAAGCTGTTACACAAGCTGCAGGCCGGAACTCTGGGCCTTACACACGTTTTTGACTAAAACTGCACACTAGAAAGCACAGGGCTCCTTCCTTCTTCACTGCCAAAGCTCAACTGAAACTCCAACCGACAAAACCGGGCACTTCCTTTGAGTTCCTCCCAGTTCTTGACTGGATTGGCTGTCACTCACAATAGACTGCTACTGTTGGTCCAAAAGGCAATGAAGTCTAAACTACATCTCCCAGAGTCACTGCCCATACAATCCTCTTGTGGCTGGCTCAGATTATGAGTCAAGTTCTGATTAGTCAAGGCACCATTTAGAGCTAACACCCACACTGATTGGTCCAGTTCAGCAGTTCAAAACTAGAATGGGGAACTAGCAGACACAGTTCTGACTGCAAAAGCAGGTTAGACAAACTGTAATTTCATTATTACTCTAAATAATTTCTGGCAAACAGTTACATCTTTCAGATAGGTTCCTTTGCACTCCTAGTGACTGCAAAATGAAGTGAATTGGCAGCAGCATGGTGGTACTCAATCAAAAGAAACACACAGTCCCCATACAAACTAATTATGTCTGCAAGCAGACAGCTCTTAAAGAGACAGTACCAGAGGTTCTAAAAACACTCACTGATAAATGGCTTAAATGCCAAACACCATTCAGGCTTGGAGCATTCAAGTAAGCTCCTGGAAGTCTTTTGGGAACCCCCATTTGCAGGGGGGTTACACTAACATGTGTACTGATCAAAATAATCCATGAGGTAATACATGGTGTTGATCATTCTGATACAACAATTCAAAATAGAGGGAAAGAAGAACTAGTTAGCACTATAGAACTATATGCGGATCTCTGACTCTGGCTCCGATGATGTCATCATGACTCATCACTTAACACACTTGGCAGACATCTTAGGGAGAAACCAGTGCTGTTTTTGAAAGTGAAAGGCTGATGTTTATATTTTCCAAAAGCTGTGAAACTGCATTTATGTTATTTTCATAAATGCAGTTTTGCATAAATGTAAACAGCAGCCTTTACTTTACCTAGCTATGAAGCCAGATTTTGGAATTCGAAGTTTTAAAAAACTGCTTTAATTTATATCTACTAAACAATTAATTTTGAAGCACTGGCTAGACAGGGATATCCCTATGTTTAAGTAATGGTCTTCAAATGTTCTACATAACCTTCAACTTGCCAAACTTATTGCTAATATTAATAACAACTTTTATATTTTCCATAAGTTTTGGGGGAAACTCTATAATCTACTCCTAACATAGACCTTGAGAGCAAGTCCCTATAGCCCTATTTATTATGTCTAGATATCTTTCTATTTATGCAGTAACTTTGTTTAATTTACCTTGTGCATATGGTTATCGACTTAAGTTTTTTAGTTCTTTGCCATAAAGTTTTTGTTTATTCCAAGTCTATCTCACCTATGCTTTTGAATACACTTTCAGCCTATACCAGGGTTATACACTAGGAAATTATAGTGCAATAATATTTAGTTTTTGTATTTCTTCACTCCTTTGTAAAGTACAATCTGATTTAGTCATTTCTTACCAAACTTGGCCTTTTAGAATTGGGGGAAGGGGAGGGGTAGAGGTTTCTTCACTGTATTTTTCATCTTTTTTATGCTTTGTCTGATTTTTTCTTCCTTCATTTTTTCTGTATGGTTTGTATATTTTTATTTCTTATTTGTGACTGTATGCATTTCCAATAATAAATAAAGATTGAATAAGAGCTCAGGTACCAGAAGCAGAGTCCGGCAGGGAGGGGATCCAGAGCATCCATTGAATGCTTCCCTCCTGGGAAGGGGGTCAGGCCTTGGCTCCTGGGGTGGCAGATTGGGGACAAGCTAGGTGGGGCATGGAGCCTCAACATGCCCTCCCGCATGTCCCCACCTTAGGATGCTGCTCCTACACAGGCCAATTGAGTAGAGTGGGCAGGCTAAGAAAAATGGAAAAAAGTGCCCTTTGGCTGACCTGATGATGGCGGCCGGTTCCCAGCTCCACAGTAGCATGGGATAGCCCCAATCTGACCCCCACTGGCCCCAGGATATGTAGTTGTGCCTGAGGGTACTTCTCCCTCAGAAGAGGGGAACCCGAGATCACGTGATGCAGCTGTCGGGCTAGCAGCACTTGAGACCGGCTCCCGTCTCACCCCTCCACTGCGCGTTTTGGAATTCGACATTGGTGTGGTTTCTTTATTTGTTTTTGGGCAGAAGGGGCTGGTAAGAACTGCCGGCTCCGTATATCCGCAGGATCTCGGCGACTGAGGTGGCCATCAGCAGTACAGCGAGCGAGAGAGTTGGGCCTAGCAAGGCATGGAGGCGGAAATGCGCCAGGCTCCCCCGCGGCACACGCCCCCGCAAACTCAGAGAAGGGCGAAGTGGCCCAAAGGGCAACCAGACAGCGCTTTAAAATGTCATTCCTGCTACATGCAACCAGGGTCGGCTCCGTTGTCGAAGCAAAATTTCTCGAATGCAGCCATTTAAGGCGGCCTTGCAGGAAATAACCAAGGAGATAAAATCCTTAAGAGGAGCTTTCTGATACAAACGGGCAATCTCCGATGTTTGACTCGGACCACCTCTTTAGAGAGTTAGAAAAATAAGTTGGAACCAGAGTGGTGACCTTAAGGCAACGTTTACATAAAATGGAAGCTAAACTAGAGGATCTAGAAGGCCGTAGCAGGAGGAATAACATTGTCATACTCGGCCTTCCAGAAAAGCGGAGGCACATCACCCATTTTGTTTTCCAGAAGTTTTGGCCAGATAGCTGGGCCCTCCCGAACAGCCCGACATATATTATAGAGAGGCACATTGTTCTTAGCCCCAAGCCAGGGAATGAAGTAGCCCGAGGCCAATAATAATCAAGCTTCTAAATTACCTGGACAGAACCCATATCTTGGAGCAAGTCAGAGGCCTACAGAAAGTGTTTTGGGAGGGGAAACAGATCCGTCTGGCACAAGATATCCCGGCTTCTGTGCGGTTATGCCGAGCAGAATATCACCCCCTGGTGACTAAGTTGATCGCGGCTGGGATTAAGTACAGGGTCCAGTACCCCTCCAAGCTGATGGTTCTACATTCTGAATCCTGGCATTCCTTCGATACAGCCCATGCAGCCGCCTCTGCGTTGAATACAATGTTCCCAGACCTGTTCCCAGTTCGTTGATGATCTGCAAATGTTATACGGACTCATTATAAGGTGGAACTGGTACACAATATTGGAGTAATTGGAAGACTGCCATAGTGAATCCTGTTCTTGGCCTAACAGAAAGCACAGTTCTGTTGCACAGCAAGAGGATGACCGGCACCATTGCTACATTTGTGGCTAAATGCCCCCCTTCCTCCCCTTTTTTTTCTCCTCTCTTCCTTCCTGTTTCTTCATGTTAAAGAAGGCTGATTTTGTTACAGTATCAGCTGGAATCAAATCATCGCTGGACAATCTGATCTTGAATTTTCCTTCCCCCTTTTTTTTTTTGTAAAGTGGCTATAAATATAATGGGGATGAGGCGGGAGGGAGAGGTCCTGGGTAAATCTGCAGTCTACTCAGTGCCGCGTGCTGGCACAGGGTGGGAGATAAACCCACAGGGGTGTTCGGGGCCATAGAGAGATATCACTTTTAATTAGAGTTTGAAGTTATGGCTGTGGGTGACAATGGCCTATGTTTTTGTTCCTTCCTGTTGGTATCTAGGTTACCTCGGCGTGGGTTGTTGGGAATGTGGGAGAGGATTGATGGGTTTAGGGATGGGGCAATTTGATGGAGTGTGTTTATGGGGGTAGTAATTCTCTTTATCAAACTCTGGGTTTGTGTTCTATCATGGGGTAGGAGTATTGGTTCAAGGGGATTTGGGGGACTTTGTATATATTGAAGGGTTTAGTGGGGCGGGGAGGGATAGCTATGGGAATGCCACTATATAATCAGGGACTACTACAGGGTATGTATCCCATTCTCGAGGGAATACTCTGCATACAGAGATATTACCGGTATTTGATCGGGCTATGGTATCTACATTAAAGTTCTGTTCCTGGAATGTTAAGGGTGCTCAATCCCCGACAAAGAGGGCCAAGATTTTGCTACATCTAAACAAGCTCAATGCTGACATTGCTTTTATTCAGGAGACTCATCTACCCAATTCGCAGATCCCTAGCTTAAGGAGATCCTGGGTAGGACATACATTTGGGGCAGGTCTAGATACCCGTAAAAATGGGGTTGCAGTATTAATTGCATGTTGTATACCCTTTCGATTGCTTCAATCAATAGGTGACCCCCAAGGCAGATATATATTACTGAGAGCCCTTCTTGGTCACACTGAAATAATATTAGGATCAATTTATGGACCTGTAAGCGATGACCCACAATTTTTTATGAGTCTAGCAGCCAATTTAGCACCTTGGGCCCAATTCCCTATTATACTTGGAGGGGATTGGAACTTAGTCCTCTGCAATACATTGGATAGGTCCAGAGGTAAAAATACTCCCTATACACCTGCACAATTGGCTCTTAAGGATTGTATGAGTAATCTGGGTTTGGTAGACCCATGGAGGACCATTTTCCCATAGTCTAAAGAATTTTCATTTCATTCTGTACCCCACAATACATTTTCTAGAACTGACTTTTTTTTGTTGGGGTTGAGCACCTGGCGGGGGTCCAGAGTTGTGTTTATCTTTCCAAAGTGATCTCGGATCACCATCCAACCCTCTTGCAGAGGTCTATGTCCTCTTCTGTTGATCGGGACAAAATTTGGAGATTTAATCCCCAACTGCTAAAGTCTCAGGAGGTAGCCGACCTTTTCTCAAAATTTATAATGGATTTCTATAAATTGAGTGCTATATCCATGCCTAAGTTAGACGTGCTTTGGGGTGCCCAAAAATGTTCATTAAGGGGTGAAATCATTAGATTGGCATCTGTTAGGAAAAAGAACATTTCAGCTAAATCCTCATCACTTCTACAACAAATTAGAGCCCTGGAAAAATCTCTATCTTCCCAATCGTAATCTGCAGACCATGAAAGACTAGAAAATCTACGATTTCAATATAATACCCTTCTGAGTGATAGGGTCGAATACCTTCATTTGAGGACCAAATTAATTACTTTGACCAGGGGGACAAAGCAGGTAAGTTTCTGACCTTGAGGCTTAGGTCTCAAGCCACAGATAGGATAGTGGCAACGGTTCAGGACTCAGAAGGTAGGCTTCATACCACACCTAGGGAGATTGCTGAATGTTTTAAAAAGTATTACCAGACACTGTAGTCGCCCCCTTCACAACCCTTTCAGCATTCTGCATTAGATCTTTTCCTTCAAGATTTAGACCTTCCACACTTGTCCCATGACCAAATAACTTTTCTACAGTCTCCCTTGACTGTGGAAGAAATACACGAAGCCATTGATGCTCTCCCCATGGATAAAGCACCGGGACCAGACAGCTACTCATCCAATTTCTATAAAGCTTTTAAACCTCAATTGAGCTCAATTCTACTTGATATGTATAACTATATCTATAAACATGGCCTCACAGACCTTACTCTTACTGAGGCAACTCTGGTGGTCCTATCTAAGCTGGATAAGGACACGACATTGTTGTCGAGTTATCGTCCGATATCGTTAATAAATGTGGACATGAAAATTTTGGCTAAAATCCTTGCCCGTAGGCTGGCCAAGGTTTGGCATACACTAATAAGTCCTGAACAGGTGGGTTTTGTGGCGGGCCTCTCATCAGATCACCTACGAAAACTCTCATCTCATTTCTCGTCCAGGACTCCCAGACCCCTGCGGCTCTGGTGTCCCTGGACGCAGAAAAGCTTTGACCGAGTCTCATGAGTATTTATTTGACCTGCTTCCGAGATATCGGATTCCCAAACAATTTATTAAATGGATTCAAACTCTTTACTCATACCCGTCTGCGAGGTATTATGTAATGGAGTCCTCCTTCACCCTTTCTTCTCCAACAGGGCACGGAGACAGGGCTGCCCTCTCTCCCCTTACCTGTTTAATTTGTTTTGGAACCACTCATTAGGAAAATTAATCAATCTGCAGACGTGTCTGGCATCATGATCAATCACACCAATATAAATTGTGGGTGTATGCCGATGACATTATGCTTCATATTACATACCCGTCTACCTCTATTCCTGCCACCCTTAATATCATACGAGAATTTGGGGATTTCTCCAACTATAAGTTAAATGTTGCTAAAACAGAGGTAATGCCCTAAATTGTTATACCACAAAGGCAGATATTGTGCAGCTTGGCTTACTTGGATAAGGGATAAGATTAAATATTTAGGTATTTATCTGTCGCAGTCAAATACTAAAATGAAGCAGCATAACCTGGATCGGTTAATTGCAAATATTAAGTTAGACTTGAACCGCTGGGTTCTGCTCCCAATCTCACTCTGAGAGCATCAATATTATAAAATGAATGTTCTACCTCGCCTGCTATATCATCTCCAAATGTTAAATCTCAACCTCCCTCAATCTTGGTTTCTTCAGGTACATAGTATAATCTCTAAATTCATCTGGAAAAATAAACTCCCCCGAAGAGCGATAACTAAACTACAAAGACCCAAGAGCGGGGCGGTTTACAAGTCCCCAATATCTATTACTATTACCTGGCTATTAATTGCGTTGTAGTTTACACAATGGTTAAAACCTTGAGGACTCTCCATTGTGGCTACAAATTGAAAAATCAATCTGTGATGCTGCTGGAGTGGATATTAAAATCTTCCGATTTGACTATTAAGAAAATCCTAAACAGTGAAAGCCACACCTATTATGGTCTCTGTCGGAGCATATGCAGATGAATCAAACTCTTGGGCATTTGTTTACAAAGGACATATCCCAATCCTTTATTAGAAATCCCAACTTTAAAATAGGAATGCTAATATCACCAAGGCTTTTGGCCTGCTAGTTGTGGGAAGCAGTAGTAGACTTAACAAAGAAATCAAAGGCTTTGGATTTCTCAGATATCAGAGCTAAATACAACCTACCTCCTTCCTACTGTTTCAAATATCTTCAAATATCTCATGTTTTAACTCAGCACTTCCGGCAATGGCCTCTGGGACCAGTGTATGTCGGGCCCCATACTTGGTTCATTGTCCAGGAGACCCTCGACTCATCTTCTTGCCTTCTATTATAAGGAAATTCAGAAGTGAATTAGTATGCTAGAGGGCACCCCCCATTATACATGGGATAGACTTCTCCCATCCGCCTCTTCCGCGCCCCGTCAATGGCACCAAATATGGAAAAGGCTATACAAAGATGTTAGATGGGACCAATATAGATTGCTTCAATTTTACATTCTGCATGATCTATACTACACACCGGTTAGGCGTAACAGAATGGGTCAGCATTCATCGGAACTGTGTACTAGGTGTGGATCTCAGAGGGGTACGCTACTTCACATTCTTTGGGAATGTGTTAAAGTAACCCCATTTTGGGAGTCTATTCGAGTTAAATTGGACCCTGTACTAGGTCTGCAAGCCGCCTTTTCACCAGAAATTTGCATTTTGGGTGATGTGGGGCAGATCCTGACAGGCACTCGAAGAAAACACATGTCCCTGATATCCCTTTGTGCTAAGAAAGTAATATTACGTCACTGGGTAGATCAACAAATCCCCACATACACAGAGTGGCATAAAGAAATTTTATTTGCTTTGCAGGCGGAGTACTTTATAGCAAATATGTCCAAAAACATTAACAAATATCAAAAGATTTGGGCTCCCCTGCATATGTTACTATCCACTTAGCAGGCTCGGCTGCCTCCTGAACTTAATGTAGTTGGATTCAGTTATAGATTAGTGCTGAGGCTAGTCCTTGCCTCCCTATTCTGTTGTTTCTCTATTGGACGGGTGGTCTTGTTTTCTTTTTTTATTTCTTTCCTCGTTAGAAGGAACTTTCCCAATCAATATATTGTAGTGGCATGGGGTGGGGAGGGATTGAGGGTGGGCCAAGGGCATCACTATCTACCTGTGTTATTACTTGGTTGTAAACATTAGACAGCCTGGCAGATAAAGCTTAAGTTAACTCAGATGTACGATTTGTTAATGTATATTACCAGGCTCATGTTCGCATCTCAACATGTAAAGGGGATGTTCTTGATAGGTCTTCCCCTATAGTTGTGTAGGGATTGACTGTGTGAGATATGCTGTATATCAGTCTCTGTACGTACATGCCCTGTTGAAAACAAATAAAGCATATTTAATCTGAGAAGAGGGGGACCCACCCGATGAAGGATTATGCCAGGTTACCCGTAGGTTGCTGGTGATGATGGGGACAGTGGATGGTGACTGGAGGATGGTGGCAGCTGGGGCCTATGCGGCCTGAAGGAGAGGCCTGTCAGAGGGCCGGGGGAGGAGCATAAAGAAATAAGACAAAAAAAATTGCAGACGTGCAGGAATGAGCAGCCAGTAGTGGAACAACCATATTTGTTGAAGTTGTTGCAGATAGATTTACCCCCAACAGACTTAATGAGACATTCACACATATCCAGGTGGGCACAAGGGTCGAAGATCGTGTGAGTTAATCAGGAGAAAGAAGTGGAAGGTGAGTTCAATGCTCAAGCAATCCTAGGTAGATTAGTGAAGGAAGAGGAAAGAGTCACTGTTAGAGGACAAAGTGGAGCAAAATGGCTGAATGAGCCACAAAGGGAACAGGAGTATGCCTGTTGACCAGCAAAATGTCGACAGAAGAGTTCGTTATCCAGGATGGCCCTGCTTAGTTTGGTGTTATAGTTGGTCAATGCAGCAGCAGCTTTGGCCAAAAAAGTTCTATGATAGTCATAGAAATGGGTTCCACCATAGCACATACTTAGGTCGACCAGGATGTATAGATATGTGTCCAATTCTTTTCGCTGTGCAGGAAATGCTGAACAGAGAATGTCATGGAAGAGGCTAAAAGCCAAGACAAACTCAGACACTGTCATCTTGCAGAGGCGAAGATCCCTAAATTTCAATATAACAGACACATCACCACAGGAAACAATTCTATTGTCCATGACATCACGAGAGGAGATGAGAAGGGAGTCAAAATTTATATCCTTTCCATCAAAAATGTCCTTTTGGAGGTGAGCTGGCACAAGGTAGGTGAGATGAATGGAGGAGATGAGGAGGATGACATACCTGAGACGAGGAGAGGTGTTGGCAATGAAGGAGGATGTACACTGACAGAAGAAATAGTATCCAGAGGAGGAGGAATTGGAGGAGTATTGATGTTGATTGTAGATGGGATGGCATCAGGAATTGATGGGTTGGTTGGTGGAAGAGGCTGGATTGAAGATCGGAAACAGACGATGTCATCTGAGCCATAAACACTTGAATTTCACCAACCTGCAAGGATTCAGGTTGAGGACCAGGCCAAGAGGGGCTGTGGTTCTTGACTGGGTGAGACAAAGAGGGCAGGAATAAGTCATAGAGCTCTTTCTTTCAGGCAGAAGTCAGGTGGTGAATGCCTCATTTAGAAAGTTTGGCTGTTAGGCAAGGCCTGGTCCACTCCTGGATGGAATGTCTGGATCTGGAACTGCACTTACGGCCTGTAGGAGCCATAGAAGGAGGTTGAGGAGACTGCTGAGGATTGCCTTCAAGGTGAGGAGGTGTGTTGCTCACCGTGTCGTTCTGATGATCCTATGGAATTGAGATAATAAAATTTAGGAGGAAGGGAATTGGAAAAAGTAGCATGATGAAATACATCTGTCCCAGATGGACTTGAAATGCGTAAAGTAATGACGCCGATAGTAATTGGAGGCATACTGGTGATGGTAGAATGGATTACATAAAGAAAATGCACTCTAGGTCTTGTTAACTATGAATAGTCCACCCGAAGCATGATACTGGTGTGGGTATGAGGTAGAGAAGTAAACCGGCTAGATCTGGAATAGTTGGATATAGTTGGTAACTGAGATGGAATAGAGGAAACAGGACTCCCATCCCCAGTAGATGTGGTAGTGCTACCTGCACTCGAATACCGGCAAGGTATGAGTTATGGACGGAGGCCGTAGTGGTGAAGGAAATAGATTGGAGTGGATGGCAGAGGCTCTCATCCTCAGCAGACAGGGCAAGTCCACCTTCACTTGATACCTCTTGATAGATTTAAGGATGGAAACTGGCGTGCTCACTTCGGCAGCACACAGGGCTTCAGTTAACTTTGGGAGTATTTGACTTCCAAAAATAAGGCAACAACTTCCAAAACAAAGAGTTAGGAAGTCATTGACTTCCAGATATAAAGCCAAAATTAAATGACTTCCAAAATTGCAGGCATGGAAGTCAGAAATTATGTATTTTTCTGAAAGAAACTGCATTTTACTACTAACTGAATATGCTAACAGCCATAAATTTGTCCACTCTAGAATACTGACTCCCAAAAGTGGGTTCCTGGAAGTATTTTGACTTCCAAAAAATTGGGATGAATTCCAGATTTGAGCTCCTGGAAGTTTTAGACTTCCACTGAAAATAAATTAACGTATCCCCTGGCAGCACATATACTAAAGGATGGAGACTGGCGAATAAAGATACGATTGAACATCGGTGGACATGAATCCCACCTCTGATAGACAGGACAAGCCTACCTGCATTCAGTACCAACAGGCAGAGTTAGGAACGGAAGCTGTGAAGTTGTTGGCATGTGTTGAGTGAGACAAGGCAGCAGGAGCTAAAGTACTAAAATGAAATAATAAGGGGTATGAATACTGGAGGGACAGAAATGTAATGCAAACTGGTAAAATAAAGAAACACAAATGGTGATGTAGTAGAATGATGAACACACAGGAGCAGATAAAATAAAACTGACAAATAGAAGATAGATGGGAAGGAAGGGGTAGGAGAGCAGAGACTCACCATGCAATGTTATTTAAGAGGTTTTGTACCTGGGACACAGGAGGTTATGGCTAATGAACACAGTGCCTGCCCCTTTAAGAGCATGAAGCGCTTGCAACCTGGAAGTATGGACTGAAGGAAGAGATCCAGTGAGTCCTTCTATGGAGTTTAGCAGGGATCCTGTAATGGAGGAAAATAAGAAAAATGTTTAATATAAGAGGAGATAAGGAACTGAGGAGCATGGTGACTGAGGAATGAGTTACACTGGGTGTAGGAGCAGATGAGGAGAAAGGTTGGTGTGGTGCTCAGATGTTGATAGTACATTCAGGACTGTTGTAGCACGGCAGTGAAAGAAAATAGAGGTTGAGGTAGAAATGTGCAGTGGTAATGTGCTCCCAATGGTTATTTAAACAGTTAAAACATACTGAAGGTCCGATGAGTGCTGGCAGTTGAGATTGAAGGCGGCACTCCTTTGTAAATTATTGCAGGGATAGCCGCATGGGAATGCTGCATGTTGCAGGGAGCCCCAGAAGAACAACAGAAAGGAGAGAAGAATGAGGGAAGGTTAAGAGACAAAACAAAAGGAGAGGGGCTAGAGGAACAGGGAGTGGGGGTGACCACGGGGAGAGGGAGACAAACAGGAGGGAAGACGTCAGGAAAGGGTGAAAATGGAAGGAGGAAATAACAGGAACAGGGAGTAGAGGAAGGAAACATAAAAACATAGAATATTGACAGCAGATAAAGACCAACGGGTCCACCTAGTCTGCTCGTTTCCTACTCGGTTTGGCAATCCCTATCCTTATCTGGACTGCTGTTCCCCCGCTGTGCTGCACAGCTGGGTGCCCTTATGCTTGTCCCATGCACTTTAGAATCCCTGTACTGTTTTCATCTCAACCACCTCTGCCAGAAGGCCAGTCCACAGATCCACTACCCTCTCTGGGAAAAAAAATACTTCCTAGCATTCCCCCTAAGTCTTCCTCCCTCCCTCCAGCCTTATGTTATGCCCTCTAGTCCTCATGCACTTCCTTCTCTGAAATATGCTTCCCTCCTGTACCCTCTTTATTCCTCTAAGGTATTTGAAAGTCTCTATCATATATATGCCTCTTCTCGCCCTTTTCTGTTCCAGTGAATAGATGTCAAGTTCCTTGAGTCTTTCCCCATAAAGCCTGTGGTGCAGCGCATGTATAATTTATGTTGCCCTTCTCTGGACTGCTTCCATTCTGTCTGTCTTTCCTGAGATGTGGTCTCCAGAATTGGACACGGTATTCCAGAAGAGTCCTTGCCAGTGATCTATACAGTGGCATCACCACTTTGCTCCTCCTACTGGTTATGCCCCTTTCTATGCACCCCATCATTCTGTTAGCTTTCCCCACTGCTTTTTCACATTGTTTGGACAACTTCAGGTCATCAGATATAATAACCCCCAGGTCTCTCTCCTGACTTGTGGTGGCTAAAACCTGCCCCTCATCCTATATTTCTGTGTGTCCCAGGTGCATTATCTTGCACTTCTTAGCATTGAAACCCAACAGCCATACTCTTGACCATTCCTTAAGTAGTTGTAGGTTGTTTCTCATTTTTTCTAGCTCCTCCTGTGTGTCAACTGTTGCAGATCTTGATGTCATCTGCAAACAGGCATACTTCCCCTCCAATCCTTCTGCAATGTTGCTATGAAGACATTGAATAGGACTGGGCCCAGCACCAATTCCTGTGGCACCCCGCTGATCACCTCCCCCTCTTTGGAGAGCAAAGAGATGGAAAATGCACAGACACACACCACCCAGGAGCCCAGAGCCAGAAACGCAGGAAGTCCAAGCATTTCCAAATGTGCTAAGCATTGGGCTGCAGAAAGAGGTGGACTTTTGTACTGGATGTGGGAAGAGCTATTCCCCCACATTGAACCTCAAGCTTAAGCCCTCCCAAGAAAGAAGGAAGTGAAGATAGGTTGGTAGATGAGGAAATGGTAATTGAGGATGATGGACAGAAGGTCACCATCCTTAGCGAGTACTTCTGCTCTGTTTTCACCAGGGAGGATACAGGCTCCCTACCTGAAAGTAGCATCCATGCAACCATTAGGGGGATCCCAGAGAAGGAAACACCAGTATTAACTAGGGACAGGGTCTTGAAGGGGCTGGCAGCCCTCAAGATAGACAAGGCCGAAGGTCCAGACAGGATGCATCCCAGAGCGCTAAGGGAACAGGTAGAAGAACTGGATGATACGCTAACATATCTGTTCAACAGCTTACTGCAGCTGAGGGTGGTACTTAGAGACTGCCCGATGTGGTTTCACTACATAAAGGGGGAAATAACGAACAGGCAGGAAACTACAGGCCGGTTAATCTCACATCTACTGTGGGAAAACTGATGGCAACTCTGACCAAGCAGGATCTTGTCAACTACCTGGAATAGAATGATCTAGGATAATAAGCAGCATGGGTTTATGGTAGGCAGGTCCTGTCAGACCAGCTTTATTGTCTTCTTTGACTGGGTAATGAGGGAGCTTGAAAGGAGCCACACAATCGATCTACTTTATTTTGGTTTCAGCAAGGCATTCGACTCGGTGTCTCTTAGATGCCTGCTGAAGAAAATAGAAGACCTGGGGGCAGCAAGGGATATAGTCAGACTGGTGGGAAACTGGCTCAAGGGTAGGCAACAGAGGGTCATTATCAACGGAGTTGTCAGTTGAGGGGGGGGAGTCGCAAGTGGGGTACCACAGGGATAGGTCCTGGGCCTGGTCCTTTTCAACATGTTCATTATATAGAAACATAGAAATTGTCAGCAGATAAGAACTGCTAGGCCCATTTAGTCTGCCCATAAGCCCTCCCCTAGTTTTGCTGCCTCTGACCCTACTAGGTCAATGGCTTTCTCCTCTCCTTCCCACCTCTAGGGTTCCTTTATGTCTGTCCCCTGTATTTTTAAATCCCTCCACTGTGCTTGCTCCCACCACCACCTGTGGCAGATGGTTCTATGCGTCCACCACTCTTTCCGTGAAGAAAACCTTCCTCACATTCCCCCTTAACCTGCCACCCTCCCAATTTCATATCATGCTCCCTTGTTCTTGTACTTCTCCTATATTGGAAGATGTCACTCCTCTGCATCTTGTTTACACATTTAAGGTACTTGAATGTTTCTATCATGTTACCCCGATCCCTCCTCTCCTCTAGTGAGCACATATTGAAGTCCCTTAGTCTCTCCTCATATGTTTTCTGGTGCAAGCCTTGCACCATCTTTATTGCCCTTCTCTGTATTGCCTCCACCCTGTCAATGTCCTTGCAAAGATGTGGTCTCCAGAATTGCACACAGTACTCTGGGTGAGGCCTAACAAGTGTTTTATACAATGGAATCACCACCTCCCTTCTTTTATTAGTGATACCTCTGCCTATGCACCCCAGCATGCCATGGACCCTCCCTGCTGCCTTTGTACTCTACTTAGACACCTTTAGGTCATCTGAAATGAGAACCCCCAGATCTCTTTCTTCCTTGATGATCATCAGCAGTCCCCCCCCCCATTCTGTAGCTCTCCCCAGGGTTCCCTCATCCCAAGTACATTATTTTACACTTCTTTGAGTTGAAACCCAGCTGCCACACCTCATACCATTTTTCAAGCTTTCCCAGTTAACTCCTCATTCTCTCCACCCCATCTGGAATATCCACCCTGTTGCAGATCTTGGTGTCATCTGCAAACATGCAGACCTTTCCCTCCAGCCCTTCCGCTATGTCACTAATGAAAACATTAAACAGGACTGGCCCAAGGACTGATCCCTGAGGTACTCCACTGATCACCCCCCTCTCCCCATATTGGATCCCATTTACCACCACCCTCTGCCTCCTGTCTGTTAACCAGTTCCTTACCCGGTATACTACCTTGTGGCCCATGCATAGACTAGTGACATTAGTGAAAGGATCCACAGTAAGATTTCCCTCTTCACTGATGGCACTAAACTCTGTGGAAGGGTGAATAGTGTTGAGGGGGTTAGGGAATTGCAACATGACCTCCAAAGGCTAGGGAGATGGTCAAATGTGTGTCGACTGAAGTTCAATGCCAAGAAGTGCAAGGTAATGCATGTGGGGAAAGGAACCCCAGGATAGAGTAATGGTTAAATGGGATTAAACTTTGTACCACATCAGAGGAGCAGGACCTGAGAGTCATTATCTGTGACATTATAAAGCTGTCTAGTCAGTGCAACAAAGCCTACAGCAAAGCAAACAGAATGTTGGGGTGTATTATGAGGGGTATAGATAGTAAAAGAATGGAGGCAATTCTCCCCTTTTATCGATCTTTGGTAAAGCCACACCTGGAATACTGTGTCCGGTTCTGGAGCCCTCACCTCAGAAAGGATAAGGACAGGATGGAGGCAGTGAACCATAGGGTGACTAAGATGATACAGGGCCTGCAGGGGGACTCATACAAGAAGCCCCCAGAGTGCTGAACATGTACTCACTGGAAGCCAGGTGGGAGAGGGGGATATGATGAGACTGTCAAGTTTCTGAATGACATTAACAAAGTGCACCACAGAGAGTTATTTAATAGGAGCACCAGCTCAGTGACACACTGAAGGGGGAGCTTCAGGAGGGACTTGAGGAAGTATTATTTTACCAAAAGAGTGGTGGAGCCATGGAACAGTCTGCCTGTTGAGGTGGTGGGTGCCAAGACCATGGAGGGCTTCATGCATGGGTGGGACAGAGTAAGGGCACACAAAATGTGCTCTACTCCAAGTACAAGGATGAGGAAGGATGAGCTGATGGGGGAAGGGGGAGGTTCCTGGATAGACACTAGGTCCTGGGAAACTTTAGGCAGACTGGATGGACCCTTGTTTTTTTTCTGCCATCATGGTCTATCTTTCTATTTCCCTGGCAACCCAATCAAAGAAGTCAATCAGATTTGTCTGGCATGATGCCCCCCTCTGTTAATCTATGCTGCCTTTGGTCTTGTAGCCCACTGGATTCAAGATACTCTACCAACCTTTCTTTTAACAGTGTTTCCACTAGGTTCCTCATCATTGAGGTAAGGCTCATTAGTCTGTAGTTACCAGCCTCTTCCCTTCCACTGTCCTCATGTAGAGGGATCACATCTGCTCCCTTCCAGTCTTCTGGAACCAAACCTGATTCCTGTGAGCTGTTATGTAAGGCCATCAGTGAGGCAGCCAGCACCTCCCTGAGTTCTTTCAGTACACTTGAGTGTATCTCATCCAGTCCTATAGCCTTGTCCACTTTCAGAGCTGCAAGTTCCTTCAGGACTTTTTCCTCTGAAAATGGACTTGAGTCCTAGTCCCCTCCCCCTTTGTTCCTCTGATCACTGGTGGTCCACTCCCTCCTCCACTGTGAAGACTGAGCAAGAATACTTGTTCTGGATGTCTGCTTTTTCTTGGTCCTCTTTTGCGCTGTCTCTCTCTTCTGCTCTCCTTATCCCTACTATACCTCCCCTTGCTTTCCTCTTCTCACTTATTTAACTGAAGAAAGTCTTAGCCCCACTTGCTACCCCTTTGGCTATCCTTTCCTCTGTCTGCGCCTTTGCATCCCTCACTGCCTTACCTGCTTTCCTCTGGTTTACTGGGTACACCTTCCTGTCTTCCTCCTTGTGTGTTTCCTTATACCTCCTAAAAGCCACCCTTTTTTCCTTCACCACTGTGGCAAGTTCTCTAGGATATCATAATGGTCTCCTTTTCCTTTTGCATTTACTCACTTCATTCACACAGAGGCTGATTGCCTTAATAATGCCCTCTGATTTTTTTCCCACTGTTCCTGTAACCCTCACTGGCATTCCCCTCATACTAGGCAGTTTCCAAGGCAGTCTCCCATTTCCTTAAAATCTGCCCTCTTAAAGCCAAGGACCCACATCCTTGTGTGGTTTGCCTCTGCTCCTGTCTTAATGTTAAATCACACTTTACAGTGATCACTGGCACATCTTGAGGATGTACAACCCAGGATTCCCTTCCCGCCCTAAGATCCTTCTACCTTTTCCACTCTAGAGCCATAGAATCAACTCCCATTTTTGAACCTTCTGTCAAGGGATGGCTGAGTGCCAGAGGTCCAACCTGCCCAGACATGCACATGTACCAGGAAACTCCTCTGGAACTACAGGATGTCTGGACCTAGTGCCACCCTCCACTTTGGGGGTGGTAAAGCATGCTATACCCAGGTGGGAGCCTGTGTTGGGAACTGTACTTCCCAGACCCATATCTTTAGCCCTGGCACAAGGCACTGCACTGGTTGCTTGCCCATCACCCAACAGCAATGGCTAGAGATAGCTCCTGGGCTGTGATGCCCTCTCCCCTACTGATTGGGCTGGCTAGTCCATTAACCTATGCCAGTAAGCTTCCCACTAAGGAGTTCCCTTCTTGGCCACAGGGACCCATTTTTATAGCACTACATACCTTATATCCTCTCTGTCTCACAGGGGCTGATGCAGAGGCACAAATTCCCTGTTAAGGGCATAACTAGTAACACCAGCCTCTGTGATGGGGGATGGGGTTGTTATACTCTCCAGTAATGCCACAGAGAAGCAGTGTGGCCCACTGTTCACCTATAATATAAAACAGAGACCGGAGGGATCTTGCTCCAATATATCTCAGTGTAAATGTGTAAGCAGAAATTGGAGTGAATCAGACCCACTCACCGGATAGTTTTAAGTAATTTATTATATAAACGGACTACCACTTCACTCATCAAATTGTGAAAAAGATTGAGGGATATATGTTAACAATAAACTTACATCAAATGATCACTGTGTAAGAACTGCTTGCATGACCAACAGACTTTTGAGGCAAATAAAATGCACTTTTGTTAATCACACTGAACAATGCCTTATTCAATTGTATAGGGCATACATTAGACCGCATCTAGACTATGGCTCCCCTTTCTGGAATCCAAACCAAAAAAAAGACATAGCAATTCTTGAACAGGTTCAAAGGAGAGTAACTAGAATGATTCCAAGATTAACAAACTTGGATTATCAGAACAGATTAAAAGCTACTGGTCTCTTCTCTCTTCAGACTAGAAGATTAAGAGGTGATATGCCTATAGTTTTTAATTTAATAAATTCACCAGATCTAATGGAAAAATGTGGTCTAACAGTCTCCAGAAGGAGACATCTTCCGAGACTGCATAATAAACAGCCTGAAGTAAAAACTTATAAAACCAGCAAAAGGGGAAACTTTTTTCCAATAAGAGCATCCATTGTATGGAACACCTTGCCACAAGAATTGATAGAGGCAACTAGTGCCACTATATTTAAAAACAAATGAGATGTTGGGTTGAGGGATATAGATAAATAATGTCCCACATAGTGTGGGGAACAGTCTCGATGGGCTCTGGCCTTCTTCTGTTCTTTCATGCCAAGTAATACCAAGTAAGTAAGCCATGTGTGACAAACCACATCCTGGGTCCATCCCTCTATGATCAGTTGAAAAGCTGGCATGCATGTGAAGCATCCCCCGGCCAGAGCCCTGGCACAAGGCACTGCACTGGTTCCTTTCCCATCACCCAATAGCAATGGCTGGAGAGAGCTCCTGGGCTGTGATGCCCTCTCCTCTACTGATTGGGCTGACTAGTCCATTAACCTTTACCAGTAAGCTTCCCACTAAGGAGTTCCCTTCTGGGCCACAGGGACCCATTTTATAGCACTACATTCCTTATATCCTCTCTGTCTCACAGGGTTGATGCAGAGGCACAAATTCCCTGTTAAGGGCATGGCTAGTAACATCAGCCTCTGTGATGGGGGATGGGGTTGTTATACTCTCCAGTGATGCCACAGAGAAGCAGTGAGGCCACTGTGTACCTATAATATAAAACAGAGACCGGAGGGATCTGGCTCCAATATACCTCAGTGTAAATGTGCAAGCAGAAATTGGAGTGAATCAGACCCACTCACTGGATAGTTTTAAGTAATTTATTATCACCACAAAACAATTAAATTGACATTTCCTAGTGAACTCACTTTGTCTTCGGGATCAAAGTGGTTTAAGCATATATAATTTTAGTATCATAAGGAATTTTTACCCAAACTGAAGATAAATTCTTGAACCAAGACATGGACTAGAACTATAGTTACAGGTGTTTCCATTTAACAAACTTTTAAGGCAGGGAGAAGAGTAAAATGCTCATGCACTTTAAACATAGCTTTTGCTAGAAAACAGGTATAATTTGGGCACAAGATACATATTTATAGATGTATTATATTGTTCCCACCTTGTTTTGTGTTTTTATGTTGTTTCTTGCTCATTTTATTCTTAAAATTCTTCTGCTTTTGACTAAAGTTTAAAAGAAAGATGCATGTTGTCACTATGCCTTATTTAGCCTGTGCTTTTATAAAATATTCTTCCTAGAAGTTTTAATTTTACCTTTATTACCTTTAATCTGTACATCAAGTTCATATGTATAATCTAAATCTAAATCTAGAGCTGCCCCACTCCTTGATTCTTGTTCACTAAAATGTAAAGATAGCATACATTTTTATAACATTAATCCATATCCATATTAGAGTATTAGATCCTAGTGATAGAGTAATCTTGGCGGGGGATTTTAACCAACCTAATATTGATTGGAAAAACATGCAAGCTAACGAAGTATAAACAGAAGATACCTTGATATGTTTGAACAGCTGGGTCTTGAACAAATAGTGCAAGGAAGTACTAGAAGGACAAAAACGTTAGATTTGGTCCTTACGAATATGGGAAGTATAATTAATAATGTATCAGTAAAAAGTCTGTTAGGAAGTAGTGACCATTATACTGTGTTTTTTAATATTTCTGGGCCCAGTTCTACAAATACTTTAAGTACTACATCCATTTTGAACTTTGGTAAAGCTGATTTTGAGGGCCTTATAAGTAAGTGAATTTATCCATTGGGATTGGCAAAATGATTTAAATATTACATCTATTCAAGATATGTGGGATCTTTTGTTAATCAAAATAAAACAGTTAACTAAGAAATGTATTCCTACTAAACTTAAATGTGACAATTCCAAAAGGAAAAAGCCAGCATGGATGAATAAATCTATTAAAAAAATGATAAATCGGAAAAACAGATTGTTCAAAAAGTACAGGAATCATGGTTCGCCCTTACATTACAAATTGTACAGAGAATGTCTTAAACAGACAAAATATAAAATTAGGAAAGCAAAAGCACAGTTTGAATTAACTCCTGCAGACAGAGTTGAGGACAGTAAGAAATCTTTTTATTCGTATATAAACAACAAAAAGCACGGAAGTAATACTATAGGACCTTTTACAAATACTAAGGGACAGATAGCCACTCCTGTAGAAATGGCTGATATTCAAAATAATTATTTTTGTTCAGTTTTTCATGTTGGCAATACAGAACTGTATTGTAAAAAATATAGTTCGACTCCAGGACAAATTACAATCAACATCAAGGATATACAGGATAGGTTATCTAAATTAGATGTAACTAAATCACCAGGCCCGGACGGTGTCCATCCAAGGGTGCTAAGGGAGATAGCACAAGTTTTGGCTCCACCTCTTACACATATCTTCCAGACTTCATTGGATCATGGAAAAGTACCCCAGGACTGGAAAAGAGCTGTAGTAGTTCCTATACTATAAAAAGGGGCTAGATCCAAGCCTGAAAACTTCAGACCTGTAAGCCTAACATCTTTGATGGGTAAGATTTTTGAGGGGGTAATCAAAGATTTAGTTATAAGTCATCTGGAGGATAAGGGTCTAGTAGACCAGTCACAACATGGATTCACCAAAGCCAAATCTTGCCAGATGAATTTATTGGCTTTCTATGAAAGAGTTAACAGGGAACTGGATATGGGAAAGTCAGTCGATGTGATCTATCTGGATTTTGCAGTCATTTGATAAACTGCCTCATATGGATTTAATAAAATTGCTGGAGGAGATCAATTTAAACACAAATATTTGTAACTGGGTAGCTGAATGGTTGCAAGGTAGACAACAAAGGGTCTCGATTCTGGGAACTGTGTCTAGATGGTTAGCAATCATCAGTGGAGTGCTCCAGGGTTCTGTTTTGGGCCAACGTTTATTCAATATTTGTATAGCTTCTCTACAATTAAGCAATCCCAAAGTCTGGTTGTATAAGATTGCTGATGACTGTAGAGTGGGGGCATTGGTAGATACACAGGAAGAAACAAAAGAATTACAAAATGTAATAAACAATATTTCAGATTGGACTATTACCAATAAATTGATGCTTAACACTAATAAATGTAAAGTAATGCACATGGGAAAATCAAATGTACATAATATTTACACTCTTGACAACTTACAACTAATAGTTACCTATGAAGAAAGGGACTTGGGTATCATAATTTGTTCCGATTTCAAATTTAGTTCCCATTGAAGCAGCAAATAAAAAAGGCCAACCAAAACTTGAATTGCATTTTAAGATATGTAGCAAGTAGGGATGTAAAGGTGATGATCCCACTTTATATAGCACTGGTGAGGCCTCATCTGGAGTACACAGTCCAGGTTTGGGCACCTCAAAACAGGAAGTATATAAATAAGTTGGAGTCTGTCCCAAGGAGATTTACTAAATCAATAGATGGATTACAAACAAAAACATACCAAGCTAGATTGATCGCCTTAAAATTATACTTGGGGATATAGGAGATTTAGGGGTGACATGTGCCTATTGTTTAAAGAAATGAAAAATACTAATAGAGTAACTGATTTGGGAATTATTTTAAGATCAGATAAACATGGGAGTAGAAGACATAACAAACAGATGATATTATCCAGCTGGAAACATAATTTGAGACAGCATTGGTTCAGCCAAAGAGTAGTTACATCATGGAATGCTTTACCGGCAACAGTGATTAATAGTGAGACTATGAACCAGTTTAAGAACAATTTGGATATACACATTGGTGATGCAGTATACAAGTTCTAAATTAGTAAATAAATTAATAAAAATGGCAAGCATAAAGGACGTAAGTCTTTCTGTGCTTGAATAAATTTATATCTGCGCTTCCCCCTCTGCCTGGACCGTGAGCTCCCTTGGTCGGGAGCCCTTGGCTGGAGCAAATTAGACGACTTTTTTTCCAGCTGCGGCTAGAAGCCAACTGCATGCTTTCACTTGCAAGCTCCTTGGTTGGGAACCCTTGGCTGGGCGAATCAGACAACTTTTTTTCGGCGGCCGCAGTTAGAAAAGCCAGCTAGCCACACTTCCCTCTCAGCCCAGCCCATGAGCTCCCTTGGTTAGGAGCACTTGGCGGGGCAAATCAGACAACTTTTGTTCGGAAGCCGCGGCTAGAAGAGCCAGCCGGCTGCATTTCCCCCTCTGCCCAGACTGCGAGCTCCCTTAGTTGGGTAAGCCTAATTCAATTGCCCAAGGGTTCAACACTGTACTACTGATTGGCTGCTATCTTCTGTCTTCACCACCTACTGGCACAGCCTGTTATGGCTTTCTCTTTAATTGGACATTCAGGCTCCCCTGTTGAGTTGAAGGATTTTTAAACTGCTAGCAAGCCAGTTCTGTAGAGAATTTAAATTGGGATTCTGCATTTTCTTCCTGCCCACCCTCCCTGACCCTGGCCTCGGTCTCTATTATATACACTATTAGCTCCTCCCTCTCTGTCCAACAGCCTCTCAATTGGCTATTGTAAGCCCTACACTCTTCCCAGCCCTCCTGTTACATTACTTTATATTCTTTGCCTTCTACCCTCTCAGAATCGCTTATCCTTTGAGGCAGCCTGAGTTTCTGATGCTTCCTCAAAGTGTTGGGTTCCTTTTTGTCTACCCTTGCTCATCTCACCTGTTCACCATGTTTCTATTCCAGACCAGGAAACTACTCCTACTGAGTACCATCATGGCCTGTCTCCTTCTATCTGAACCTTCTTTTTCCAGCAGAACAACCTCCTCCATTAACCTGGAACTCTCTTTGCAATCATTCCATAACCCCCACCTCTCCCTCCAAACAAGCCCCTCCCATATCTTCGCTATCTTGTCTTCACCCATCATAATAAAACAATCCTGATAGTCTCCCAGACTAGGCATCTTTAAAAATCACCGTGCCTCTGACCACCATCCATTCAACCTAGGATCGGTCTGCTCCTCCTATCTGGTGACATTGAATTAAGCCCCGGCCCCGGCACAAGCGCTAAGCATAATCTCTACACCTCGTGTCCCTCTTGGTCTAACTTGAAAAGGCCTAAAAAAAGTTGCCCACATGAATATGCAGAGCATTAGGTGCAAAATGTCAGAACTTGAGGCTTGGACTCACCATTACAAACCTGATGTCCTCTGCATTGCTGAAACCTGGCTAAAACCCTCAATTCTACCCCATGAGGTCTCGCTACCTGGTTTCTCCTCCTTCAGATGTGATAGAACTACCAGGCAAGGATGGGGTGTACTGCTCTATACAAAGGCTGAGCTGGATGTTAGTGAGGTTAATGTCACACAGTTAAAGCCTAGTTTTGAACAGCTATATGTCTCAATTACCCTTGGTAGAGTCCTATGCTTGACTCTAGGATGTGTTTACCTGCCCCCCAAAACTGCCCAAGCATCCATCACAGATCTTGTCTAATGTCTTGACTCACTTCCCCCTGATGATACCATACTCTGTGGTGACTTTAACCTTGACTGGATGTGACCAAATTACACCCTATATCTAGATGCCCTCGCTGATGCCAGATTTGAGCAACTAATTGACCAGCCAACAAGGCTTAATCTAAAATCTGGAAACCACAGTCTTCTGGATTGGATAGTCACCAGCAACAAATCCCATATCAAATGCACAGGTACACTTCCTGATGCACTCAGCGACCACTCTCCCACCTACTGTGTATGGAAAAATAACTCACCCTGACCACCTCCAAAACTGATTAAGTCAAGGGATCTATCAAACTTTGACCATATGGCTTTCTGGCAAAGTTTGGCCTCTGTCGATTGGTCCCCAGTCACTTGTCTCCTGGTCATAAATCAGGCCCTGGAGTATCTTATCTCCACTTTCAATGCTATCCTTGACTTCCATGCCCCCTACAATCTAAGGCGTGCCAAAGAGCATTACTTACCCTGGCTCTCTCAAGCCCTGAGGCACCTAATGTGCTCCAGTGACTAAGCGTGGAAATTATTTAAGAAAATCGGTCTATACTTTGACTGGACTTCCTACCACCAATTAAGGAATACTTGTAAGGCCATTTAAATAAAGACAAAGAGGGACCATCTACTTTTCAAGCAAGACTCAAACCTCTCCAACCCCCCCAATATTTGGACACAAATTAATGCACTTCTTTAGGGAGACAAGCAGAACACCCCCCATACTATGAATCTGAATGGTAACCTAATACAATCATCCCTAGAGATAGCTTCTGGCTTTAATCACTTCTTCACCAACCTAGGAGTGTACAAAGTGGGCCTACCTACCTCCCACTCTGCCCCACTACCTATGCCCATTGAAGCCCTTTGCCCGCTCGTCCACCTAAAGCTCACTTCATATAAAGAAGTCCTCAAACTCGTCTCGGGTCTCAACCCTGAAAGTTCTCCTGTGTTTGACTCCCTGCCACCTAAATTCCTTAGAATTGGAGCCCCTGTGCTAGCATGCCCAATCTCACAGTTAATTGACAAATCCTTCCTTACCCAAACTATCCCCAACAAATGGAAAACGGCAATCATTGCCCCTGTCCATAAGAGTGGCCTAACTAATCTTCTTGGGAACTACAGACCTATATCCATTCTTTGTCTTATTGCCAAGATACAGGAAAGAATCTTGTACAACCAACTCTACTCCTTTCTCGAACAGTCAAATGCCTTCACCATACACCAACACGGCATTTGGAAATCACATGGGACTGAATCCGCCCTCCTGAAGGTAATCTCAGATCTATATCAGGCCGTGGATCATGGACAGGCCACAGGGGATGTTTTTATTCACCTTATGAAGGCCTTTGATCCAGTAAATCACACACTCCTCCTCTGTAAGCTCCATCATCTCGGTCTTGATCCCACCTCCTTGTCCTGGTTCTCTAACTACCTATCTGGTAGGTCCCAGTGTGTCAAATGGACAGGTGATCTGTCCTCCTTGTCTCCTGGCACTGATGGGGTTCCTCAAGGATCAATCCTTGAGCCCCTCCTATTCTTCATTTTTGTTAATGAGCTGCCCAAGAACTGTGGTGGGGCCTCGGTCCAACTATACGAGGATGTTGCCATTCTCTATCGATCTAACAGCAATGTCTCCACCATTAACTCTGAACTACAATCTGATTTCCAGCAGCTGGAATCATGGTTCAGGGAGAATCTGCTGATCCTGAATTCAAAGAAAACAAAAACCATGCTGTTCTGTCACACCTCCTTTGATATAACATAACTACCCCCCCCCCTTGATAATCCCCACCTCCTGCAGAGAGCCACTGGAAGAATTGAGCTCCTTCAAATACCTGGGCCTGACTCTGGATGTGCACCCACTGTAGCTTTTGAACCACATATTACAAACTTCATCAAGATAACTAACCAAAGAATTGGTCTATTATACCGCGTTGCCCCCTATCTCTCACCCAATGCACGAAAGACCATTGCCACAACCACTCTTTTCCCTGGGCTCTTCTATGCTGCCCCTATCACTCACTTGGCAAGGCCACATTTCCTGACCAAACTTAAACAGGCCTATCATAGAGTGGACCGCTTTCCAGTGCACTCCCGCTCTTGGGCACACCACTATGATGTTCTCCACATTCTAAGCTAGCAGTCATTTGAAGTCAAAATGACTTTCCTGTATTATGTACTGTCTTCAAACTAATCCACCTCCCCTCCCATCCCATCCTCACCAACCTCCTCTCGCTCAGACCCTTCTCTAGAATGCTCAGATCATCCCATCTTATCATATTAAACACTCCCAAAGCCCACTTAGCTATAGGACACAGATCCTTCCATGCTGCTGCACCTCAGAAATAGAACAAACTGCCACACAATTACTCTCTTGTACTACTTTTCCTCACTTTAAGAGACTCTATAAGGAAATCTTCTTTCCTCTTCCTATCTGCAGATGTCATTAATCCCCAAACCCCCACTGCCTCCCTTCCCATCGCTTTAACTTCCACATCAATCAAACTCTATGCGTAGTCTGAAACTCCTCCACCAGTATGAATCTGATGCATTAATACTTTGAATGTATTTATATTTAATTGTTCCTCCATTTATTTGCCATTTTGATCTTTTTGTTATTTGCTTTATATGTTAACCCTAAGAGTTGTCTGTGTACACTTCCCTTTACTTGATCTTGTATAGTGTACTGAATATGCTGTTGTATAGTGTCTGCGTACACTTCCCTTTTGCTTCACTTGTTACCTTTTCCCCAGGTCACCCCTGAGAAAGGGACCTAGTCTCAGTGGGCCTACCCAGTTACCAAAATTCAAATAAATAAATATATATAGAAAAACAAGAACTTTATACAGTAAGTGTATATACAATAAGGAGTTTACCTGCACTGAAAGGTAGGTGAAAGGTTTTATAAAAATATTTATGAGGGAAGCAAACCTGCTTCTTCATGGACCCTCTCACTGTAGGAGAAAAGAACACCAGTAGGACTTACTGCTGCTCTTATCGTGTATATATACACTAAAAATAAAGCATAGTACTACATTCAATTCAATGTGAAACTTTTCTAAGCATAGTCAAGGTTAGAAACCAAAAAAACAAAGCTATTGTAAACCCGAAACAGTATTCTTTGTTTCCTTTCCTCTCTGTATCAAGCACCCTGTTAGTAAACTCATTTACTTTGATAATTTCTTTTCTAAATCACTGGTTCACATTTAACATTTCATATAAACAAACTGCCAGAAATGGTGCAGATACAATCCAAAGTCTTTTACTTTCTGAGCGGTCCCTCAATAGTGTTAGTACTCCATTTGTTACTGGGAACATAACTTTTAAAACCGTGTCACTTAAAAAGACTGTTTCTCCACACAAACTTAACCCTAAATGTGCTCTCTCCTCGCTCAGCTTTCAGAATGTAGCTGCCATTGCTGCTTCTTCCCCTCATATAAAGGGAGATGGTTGCTAGGTGATTTAGTGATGTCACTGGGATCACATGACATAGTGATGCACTAGGATCACATGACAAGTAAAGAATTTCACTCTTATTTGGGCTAGAGAGTGTGGTCCTATTTTTATTAGTCATGCTCAGTAAGTTCAGGAGGGAACTCTAACTGTTTTTGACTTCAGGTTTCCTCAGTTGTCACTGTTTATAAATATTTATTTATTAGCTTTTGGTAACCAGGTAAGTGTGTGAGGCACATGAACTGCCTATTTTCAAGCATGACCTGGGAGAGTACAGAATACAATGAAGCATATTATAACAGTGAACAAAACAGTAAATATTGATACATCAGGTAATAGGACCCAGCGCAGGGAAGGTCAGGGACATAAAATTACAAGTAGACATGAGACACCCATATAGGAGTGTGTAACCTTAACTCAATATATCAGGTAACAGGACCCCACACAAGAAAGTTGGAGACATAGATTACAAGAAAACATAAGACACCCATGCAAGAGTGTGTAAACCAGAACAAATAACAGTCATGAAGTACACAAAACACTAGTAATTGCAGACATGGAAGGCAAAGAGCAGATAGGTAGTATAGAACGAAAATTAAGAGCAATTGCAAGCACTAAGTGCACTCAGGTGGGAGAAAAGTGATTTCTTGAAAGTGTCATGAGATTCGGAACACCTAATTTGGGGAGGTAGGGAGTTCCAGAATTTGGGAGCGAAGTGGGAGAAGGCTTGCTGACCCATCTTTGTTGAGCTAGGAGGGACGGAGAGCAGAGGGGAGGCAGAAGACCTAAGGGAGCGAGAGTAAGTCATTGGGTTTAACAAAGCTCCAAGAGAGATAGGTCATGGGTGTCAGGTTAAGGAGTCAATAAAGCAACCAAGGGTGTAGGGGCACAAGTCTTTGGGAGACAGCTAGTTTAAGGAGGAGTAAAGTAGACAGTTGTGGGTGAGGTGAGGAGCAGATAAGGCAAATCTAAAGACATTATTGTATGTGATATCCCATTTATGGAGAGCATTCACATTGGCCTGAGACAGGACAGGTAGAGCATATTTGAGTCCCGGGAGGAGGACACCATGAGCTACAGAAATCCTGGCTGCACGGATAAGAGAATGGCGCACTTTGTAAGCAACTCCAATTTTCGAGTTGATACACTTACAGACCTCATTTATATGCAAGGAGAAGGGAAGAGAAGGGTCAAGTGTCACTCCCAAGTATTTAAAGGAGTCAGTATTTTAAATATAACTGTCCCATCATGGCAATGTACCTGCAGACAGGAGGACATTCTCTGGACTTTTCTAGATGACCCAAAGAGCATGGCCTGAGTCTTGGGTAGATTAAGGATAAGATGATTCGAGGAGAGCCAGGATTGGATACATTGAAAGGAGGATGATAGTTGATCACTGAGGTCAGGGACAGACCTGGAAACAGTGAATAGGAGCAAGTCATCGGCATAAATTATAGTCCAGCAGTGAGTTGAAGGGGAAGGAATATCATTAATAAAAAGGGAAAAGAGCAAGGGGCCAAGTATAGAACCATGGGGGATGTTGCAGGCGATGACAGCAGAGGAAGAGAGGACTTTACAGAAAGAGACAGATTGCAAGTGACTGTCAAGATAGCTGTTAAACCAAGATAGGGTGGATCCAGTTGCACCTAGCATTTGGAGTTTCTGTAAACGCAGAGGGTGGTTAATCAAATCAAATGCTTTGGTGTGGTCGATGAATACAGCTCCAGTAAGAAGTCCATTGTCCATGTTAGTCTTGACTGTGCTGGTGAACTGAGTAAGGGCTGCAGTGGTACTATGTCCTGGTCTAAATCCATGTTGGACAGGTGTCTAAATATTGTACATTTGAAGATGTGCAGAGACCTTGCCATGTATTAATTTCTCAAGTAATTTTCTAAGAGTTAGTAGAATTACAATGGGGCTATAGTTAGATAAGCTCTTAAGGTCACCTGTCTTGAACACAGGGATGGTCCTGGCAGTTTTCCAAACCTGTGGAACAGTGGAGGTGGAGATGGATAAGTTAAAGAGTCTAGTAATTGGTGTTGCAAGGATGGAGGCCACCAGTCTAAGGATCCTTGGTTTGATGCCATCAGGCCCTGTACTACCATGGATAGGAATTGTTTTAAGCATTTTCAGGACTTTCTGATGGGAGACAGGGCAAGCGTCAGTGGAGGGGGACATCAGTTGTAGCCAGGCGAGATGTCGGAGAGCTGTGAGATCAGAGGGAGACATCATGGGAAGATTGGTGAAGAGGGAGTTAAAGGCATTTGCTATAGTTGAGGAGTCATTACAGTTGATATCATTAACCAGCATTTCCCTCAGAGCCTGTGACATATCGCTCCCTAAGATCTCATTAATTTGAGACCAATATCTCCTAGGGTCAGATGTAGTGGAGCAGAGGAGTTCACAGTAGTAGTTGCTTTTTGCTAAACAAATCTCCTTCTTACTGGTATTTGTCAATGCATGATAGTTCTCGTAGTCTGATGGAAGAGAGGAGGATTTCCATTTTGACCATAGCTTGTCCCTCAGTTTCAACAGTTGTAAAAGTGGGCGCTTAAACCACTTTGTGGTTTGACCCCTAACCCTCCACATGGAGTGCAGAATATGCCACTTCTGTAGAGATGAGGGTGTTGTTAAAGTATTCAGCAGCACAGTTGACATCATTGGTGACAAAAATGGGGACCAGTCAACTAGAGACAAGTCACAAAGAAGAGCAACTGGATCAAGAAGAGCAAAATTTGAGAACGTTAACACTCTGGGTGGATAAGAAGGGGGAGAGGCATCCCACTCACAGTAAACAGGACAGTGGTCACTGATAGAGTCTGCTGAAACATCAGCTAGGGTAAAACAGTCTTTCCTATTGGTCAGTACCCAGTCAAAAAGAGTATGACTGGTACCATTAGGAGAGATCCTGGTGGGCGACTGGATGAGTTGAGCTAAGTTTGCCTTGCTAATGGTTGATGGAAGGTGAGAGGTGTTAGGGCCAAGCCTAAAGTCCCCTAGACAGATGACTTCATTTTTTGCAGCCACAGCTGGTATTAGGTCTATGAGTTCCTCAAAACCATGTTTGCTATCTTTTGGGGGTAAGTAGACATTTAAAATGTAGAGTTTCTTCAAACCACCCAGAAGTAAGAGAGAATGAAGGACTTCACAATTGTTTAGTTGTTGTTTTGGCATAAGGGTCATGTTTAGGTGAGATTTGTAGTACAGAGGAAGACCACCTCCTCTTTTGGAGGTGGGACGGTCAACCCTAAGCAAGTTGAACCCTGGAACTGCACATAATGAGTCAGTAACTGTGGGTGTCAACCAGGTTTCTGATATGGCTAGAATATTAGGTTTATTTACTAGCACCCAAGCTTCAAGTTCAGGAAAATTAGCAGTTAGACTCCAGATGTAGAGGTGAACAAAGGTTATACCAGATGACTGTGGCAGCAGATGAGGGAATACGGGGGGATTTTTAATGCCCATCGGACCAGGGTTAGACTCAATATCACCAGATAGGGTTACAAATAGCGTTATAATCTATGTAGTGGCATACATAAATGAACAAGATATGCTCCCAGGGTACATGAGCTTTACGCATAAGAATTTGATAAGAGACCCAACAGGTTTGTTACTGAGGCCCAATGGGGCACAGTAGCAGGTAATTTATGTACTAACATGTTGAAGTAGGCAAAGTTATCTAGCGATGTAACAGAGTAGGTAGTGAAGGAACCAAGGATTTGTGCCAATGAGTCTAGGGTTAATAAAGTGAGAAGTGAGAGGAGGCAAGAACTAAGTAAATATGTTCAAATTTTTATATTACCAGAATATTTGGGGTAGGGGGTTATATGAGTTCAAACAGAAGTAACAAGCACAAGTCTAGCAGCAGAGACAAAACTCCAATGAACCTGCTGATGAAATAAAGAGACCAGTGAGATGGAGCCCTCTATTGGACATAGAATATAACCTGCTGATGAGAAAGTGCGGAAATAGATTTTTATGTTTAAGATGCTTTCAATGACACACGTGATAGAGCCTGCCTATAAATTCAAGACCAGCTAAGGGTGTGAGGTTATTGGGGTGGGTGGGGAGCAGCCATGCAGCGGCTGTGAGGAATGCTTTAACCCTGAGTAGCGACTGGAAAGCCCTAAAATTAAAATTCCAGAACCCACAGCCCAAAAAGCAGCTCAGTTTGCACAGATTAAAGTCTTGGAGCTCTTAGAGTACAATTTTAAAACTTCAAAGGATCTCCTGGTTTCCAAATTTCAAATTCTGTCTGCCAGAAAGCTGCTCCGTAGCACCGATTGGAACAGGAAGGATTGAAGCACCAAACTAAGAACTACATGGAGCTCCCAAGTTTCAAATTAGATATTTTGTCATCCGTTTGTGGTTGGGCTCCACCAGAGCAGGAGTGGAAGTAGTAATGCTCTGTGGCACACAGCCAGAAGGCTACAACAAAAATTAGATCCTGAATTTAGGCTGAGACAATAAATTAAAACAAGAATTAATATCCGAACCAGCCAAGTTGCAGTAGCATGACTTCAGTGCAAATTCTCTCTAATTTGGATGCCTGGACTAGGAAGAACTCAAATAACTAATTAACTGAGAACCTATGGGCACTCACAAAATGGCTGATTAATAAAGGATAACCAGGCTAGCCTGTGATCACAGTCCAGGAAGATAAGGAGCGGAGTATCAAAAGGTGCCAAATTCAAAATCAAACAAAGGCAGCAGGCGAATCGAGGAAACGTTGACTCCACTGGTGTCTGGTTGCATACCTTTAGTGTCTCGATGGTGGAGCAGCTCTGAGGGCACTGAGCCCTACTGTGTCCAGGGGCTAACGAGAGAGAGAACAAAAAAGGGAGGGCAGAAGGTTAAAACAAGTCAGGGAGGAGTCAAAGAGGGTCATTTCAATAGGGAGACAGAGAGAGGTGTGGGAGGGGGTAGCAAAGGCAGAGAAAGTCGGGGCTATAGTGCAGAGATATAGTACAAAAAATGCAGATTCAAGTACAGTCAATTTTCAAATGACCAAAACACAAGTAATAATATCTACAGTGCACAGACGGGAAGCTACGTGCACTAGCAAACACCTTTTGAATTAAAAAATGCAATTAATGAGTAAAATACAGGTATGAGCTTACATTTAGAGGCTTTGAACCCAAGTAGCAACTGGAAAGCCCTAAAATTAAAACTCCAGGACCCACAGCCCGAAAAATAGCTCAATTGCACAAATTAAATTCTTGGAGCTCTTAGAGCACAATTTTAAAACTTCAAAGGCGCTCCCAGACTCTAAATTTCAAATGCTGTCCACCAGAAAGCTGCTCCGTAGCACCAATTGGAACAGGTAGGATTGGAGCACCAAACTAAGAACTACGTGGAGCTCCCAAGCTTGAAATTAGATATTCTGTCATCCATTTGCAGTTGGGCTCCACCAGACCAGGATTGAAAGTAGAAATGCTCCAGGGCACACAGCCAGAAGGCTGCGACAAAAATTAAATCCTAAATTTAGGCTGAGACAATAAATTGAAATAATAATTAATATCCCAGTCAGCCAAGTTGCAGTAGCATGACTTCAGTGCAAATTCTCGCTAATTTGGAAGCCTGGACTAGGAAGAACTCAAATAACTAATTAACTGAGAACCTATGGGCACTCACAAAATGGCTGGTTAATAAAGGATAACCCATCTAGCCTGTGATCACAATCCAGGAAGATAAGGAGCCGAGTATCGAAAGGCGCCAAATTCAAAATCAAACAAAGGCAGCGAGGAGCATCGAGGAAATGCTGACTCCACTGGTGTATGGTTGCATACCTTTACTGTCTCAACGGTGGAGCAGCTCCAAGGGCACTGAGCCCTCCTGTGGTCAGGGGCTTTAGTGTCTTGACGGTGGAGCAGCTCCGAGGGCACTGAGCCCTGCTGTGGCCAGGGGCTTTAGAGTCTCAACTGTGGAGCAGCTCCGAGGGCACTGAGCCCTGCTGTGGCCTGGGGCTTCCGTGTCTCGACAGTGGATCAGCTCCAAGGGCACCAAGCCTAATATAACCATCAACGTTCAAAAGCATTTATTTAGGGTGTTGCATTCTAATTTTTAGTTATTTCTTTTTTTCAAGGACTATTTGGTACATATACCAGGATGGACTTTGTGTATACGTAGTGTTAAATACATTAACTAGATGTCAGGAACTTCTGTCTGTCATTTTAGTTATTAAAATGTATGGATCCATAAACCAAGTGTCTCAACCCTGTGTTTCAATATCTAGATTTGGTATACTTAATTTTTTTTTACTCTTTTGATATAAAGGTTAGGTGGTAAAAAGACTAGATCTGATTAAAAATATGACAATACTGAATCGGGACAAGGTAACACATGAGATGATGTGGAACCCCACGTCCTGACCCACCTATGGAACAGGGGGGCTGCCAGCACTCTCCAATGGAATAGAAAAAATGGTGGTGGTCAGTCATATACCACGGCTCTGTAGAAAGGGTACAAGTAATTTGTATGCTATTTACAAAAGACATGTACTACGTGGGCTTACTCAACAAATTCTGACCAATTTCCTCATTGATGCCATAACTTTTGTCTAGTGTACCAAAGCGATCTATCCAGTAGGCTTCCCTTTTGAGAAGGCAGTTCTGTAAATTACCTATTCTGAGTGGTGTGTTTACTCTTTCAATACCTACAAATCTCAATGATAAGACATTATGGTGGCTTACCGTAAAGTGTCTATTGAATAAATGCTTTTGAACATTGATGGTTATATTTATTAACATTGACCACTGAGGAAACATGGAGTCAAAAACAGTTAAGAGTTCCCGCCTGACGTTACTGAGCATGACTAAAGAAATAGGGCCACTTTGTAGCCCAAATAAGAGTGAAATGCTTTACTTGTCATGTGATCCCAGTGTCATCACTATGTCATGTGCCCCCAGTGACATCACTTCGTTACCTAGCAGCCATCACCCTTTATAAGAGGGGAAGAAGCAGCAATGGGGGCTGCATTCTGAAAGTTGAGTGAGGAGAGAGCACACTTAGGGTAAGTTTATATGGAGACACAGAAACATAGCAATTGACGACAGATAAGGACCACAAGGCCATCCAGTCTGCCCATTTTTTCTACCTTATGAATGTGCCATAGACCTTTGTCAGTGGCCTATTTATTCTTACTCACCTGTATTGCTCCCTTATGCCTATACATGCCTGTTTGAAGCCCTGCACTGTATTCATATCCACCACTTCCTGAGGTAGGCCATTCCATGCATCCACCACCCTTTCTGTGAAAAAAAACTTCCTCATATTACCCCTTAATCATCCTCCCTTTAATCTCATGCTGTGTCCTCTTGTCCTGCTATTTTTCTTATGCTGAAACATGTTAGACTCTTGTACCTTGTTAATGCCCTTGAGATGTTTGAATGTTTTGATCATATTCCCTCTCTCCCTTCTTTGCTCTAGAGTATACATACTGAGCTCCATTAGTCTGTCCTCATATGTTTTCTGATGCAGTCCCTGAACATTTTGGTTGCCCTTCTCTGGACTGCCTCCATTTTGTTAATGTTCTTGTGCAGGTGTGGCCTTCAGTACTGCACACAGTACTCCAGATGGGGCCTAACCAGTGTCTTGCAAAGAGGGATTATTACCGCCCTCTTATGACTTGTGATACCCCTACTAATACAACCCAACATCCCTCTAGCTTTACCTGCTGCTTTAGTGGTCTGCTTGGATGATTTCAGGTCATCTGTGATGATGATACCTAAGTCTCTTTCTTCCCTTGTGATTTCCAGCAACTTCCCTCCCAACCTATAGGTAACTTCAGGGTTTCTCTTCCCTATGTGCATAATCTTGCACTTCTTTGTGTTAAACCCCAGTTGCCACTCTTCAGACCATCTTGACAGTTTTTCCAGATCTCTTCTCATTCTGCTCACCCCATCTGGATCATCTGCTCTGTTGTAAATTTTGGTGCCATCTTCAAACAGGCACACCTTACCCTCCAGTCCATCTGCAATGTCATTGATGAAGATATTGAAGAGGTCTGGCCCCAGGACCGATCCTTGAGGTACCCCACTTGTGACTCGCATTTCTTCTGACTGTATACCATTTACCACCACTCACTGTTTTCCTCCCACCAACCAGTTTGCCACCCATTTGACCAACTTCTGACCCATCCCAAGCCTACCCAGCTTATTAATCAATTATCTATGTGGAACAGTATCGAAAGTTTTGCTGAAGTCAAGGTAGGTGACCTCAACTGCACCCCCTTGGTCCACCACTCTGGCTACCAGTCAAAGACATCTCTGAGATTAGTTTGACAGGACCTTCCTTTTGTAAACCCATGCTGTCTTGGATCCTGTGCTCCTATGGAATCCAGAAGTAGCACTATCATTTCCTTAAGGAGTGCTTCCATAATCTTGCCCACTACTAAGGTAAGACTGACTGGTTTGTAGTACCCTGCCTCCTCCCTCCTGACACTCTTGGGGAACGGGATCACATGAGCCCTTCTCTAGTCTTCTGGGACCTCTTCTGTGCTCAGTGACTCACTAAACAGTTCTGATAATGGCTCTGCTAGTTCCATCCTTAGCTACTTTAGTACCCTGGGATGTATGCCATCAGGTCCTATTGCCTTATCCAGCCTGAGGTTATTGAACTCTTGTAGGACCCTTTCTTTTGTGAACGGTCTTGTGCACACCTCCCTCCCCCCCCTATGTACATGGTGCTGAGCTGTGGGCCCTGCCCTATCTTCTCCTCAGTAAATACTGTAATAATGTGTTTGTATATTTGCTACCAAACCACTCTGTATTTGAATGTTTATGTATCACTCTGCACTTGTTAACTGACGTGGAACCAATTAACGAGCATCCGCTCACTGGTGCTGTTCAAGATTTCAAAATAAATAAAATAAATAGATAAATACTAAGCAGAAGTATCTATTTAGGATAGATGATTTTCCTTGGTCCTCCTCCATGCACTACCCCTTATCCCCTTTGATCTTAGCAATACCCCCTCTGGACTTTCTCCTTTCACTAATGTATCTATAGAAAGTCTTGTCCACTTATTTTACTGTTTGTGCTAGTGTTTCCTCAGTTTGGGCCTTTGCCTCCCTTACTGCCTTCCCTGCTTCCCTTAGGGAAGTTTGGTATGCCTCCCTATCTTCATCCCGCCACATTCCCTTATATTTCCCAAAGGTCTGCCTTTTGGCTCTGACCTTTTCTGCTACTGGTTTTGTGAACCAAAATGGTTTCTTCCGTATTTTGCTCTTGCTTTTCTCCCTAACACAATGGGATGTTGCTTCAAGTATTGCATCCTTAATGCCTGCCCACTTTACTTGTACCCCCTCACCTCTATTTCTTCTTGCCTGGGCTAGCTTAACTCTGTTGGCCATCTTATCAAAGTCAACTCCTCTGAAGTCCCATATTTTTGACTTGGAATGGGATGTTTTAGTTCCAGTGGCCAAATTGAACCATACCATGTGATGGTCACTGGCCCCCAGGTGACCTCCTACCTGGAAATCTGTGATCCTTTCCCCATTAGTCAGTACTAGATCCAGGATAGCCCTGTCTCTTGTGGGTTGTTGTACCAGTTGTTTGAGGCCCTCCCCCCGCAGGGAATCCACTATGTATCTAGTTCTGGTGGATGTTCCTGCTGGTATTGATCAATGTGTATCTGGCATGTTGAAGTCTCCCATTATTAGCCACTTTAGCTGTCATGTTTTGTATTACTTCTAACAGTAATGTGTCTACGTCTGCCCCTGGTCTGGAGGCTTGTAGACAACCCCAGTTCATATGGCTGTTCCATTTCCTGTTTCCAGGGTGACCCACAGTTCTTCTGGCTCCTTAAGTGTGTCCTGAATTTCTGTAGCTTTGATATTTTCATTGACATACAGGGTCACTCCCCCCCCTTGCACACAGAGACACAGAGTCTTTTTAAGTGACACAGCTTTAAAAGTTATGTTCCCAGTAACAAATGGAGGGCTAATATAATTGAGGGACCGCTCAGAAAGTAAAAGACTTTGGATTGTATCTGCACCATTTCTGGCAGTTTGTTTATATGAAATATTAAATGTGAACCAGTGATTTAGAAAAGGAATTATCAGAGTAAATGAGTTTACTAAAAGGGCGCTTGATACAGAGAGGAAAGGAAACAAAGAATACTGTTTAGAGTTTACAATAGCTTTGTTTTTTGTTTTCTAATCTTGACCATGTCAGGAAAAGTTTCACGTTGAATTGAACTTAGCACTATGCTTTGTTTTTAGCATTTATATACATGATAAGAGCAGTAGTAAGTCATACTGGTGTCAGTTTCTTTTCTCCTACAGTGAGAGGGTCCAGGAAGAAGCAGGTTTGCTTCCCTCATAAATATTTTTTATAAAACCTTTCACCTACGATAGCCCATGCTTTCAGTGCAGGTAAATTCCTTATTGTATATACACTTATAAAGTTCTTGTTTTTCTATATAGAGGTATGGATAAAATTTATAAAAATGTATGCTATCTTCACATTTTAGCATAAGAGAATCAAGGAGTGGGGCAGCTCTAGATTTAGATTATACATATGAACCTGTTGTACAGATTAAAGGTAATAAAGGTAAAATTAAAACTTCTAGAAAGAATATTTTATAAAATCACAGGCTAAATAAGGCATAGTGACAACATACATCATTCTTTTAAACTTTAATCAAAACCAGAAGAATTTTAAGAATAAAAAGAGGAAGAAACAGCATAAAAACACAAAAAAGGTGGGAATAATATAGTAATATATCTATAAATATGTGTTTTGTGCCCAAATTATACATATTTTCGAGCAAAAGCTATGATTAAAGTGCATGACCATTTTACTCTTCTCCCTGCCTTAAAAGTTTGTTAAATGGAAACACCTGTAACTATAGTTCTAGTCCATGTTTTGGTTCAAGAATTTATCTTCAGCTTGGGTAAAAATGCCTTATGATACTAGAATTATATATGTTTAAACCACTTAGATCCTGAAGAAGTAGTGAGTTCACTATGAAATGTCAATTTAATTGTTTTGTGGTAATAATAAAATACTTAAAACTATCCAGTGAGTGGGTCTAATTCACTCCAGTTTCTGCTTGTGCATTGTTACATTCTCCCCCTAGTGGAATGTTTCTGTCCGTCTAATCGGTGAGTGGGAGACAATGATCCAGACCCCATTGCACCACACCAAGGGCTTGATCATGCCACCCTGTGCCCAACAACGAGTGTTAATATTTGTAGTACAACTCTGGGACAAAAACCCACCTAAATGAACAGAACTCCCCCAAATGAACCCCTACACTCTGCTTCCAGGGGACAATACCCCAGTTGTGACCCACTCCCATTTTGTTACAGGGCTGTGGTACTATGGATATCCACTTACACTCACAAATACACAACCCTGCTACACAGACTTGCACACTGGAGGCTGCAGCCCTACTATCTGGTTTTATTAGTCAGGCAACAGGAGCCCTACCCTCAGCATCCACATAGACCAGGCTTGCCAACTGGATCACACCTGGTCACTTGGGCACCCAGTCACATCCCATGCGGGTAGATCAGTAGATCTGTGCATGCATTCCAGCCTCTCTGTTTGGGATTACCCCCCCCCCCATAGCCAACAAGCTGCCTCAGTTACCCCAAGGGAGTCATGCTCCAGCACCTCCCCAATGCTTGAGGATCACTTCCTGCCTATTTACTCTGAAATTTACCCCACCCAGGGGCCCAATATGGTACCAAGGTACCCCCACCCTGAAAATCAGAGACAGACCAAGAATTTAGAAAAATATACTTTTACTGTAAAACTTTTTGCCTGCAGTTGCTTGCATAATATTACAACACAGTGCAAGTTTGCCACAACATTTGGACCCGATGTTATGAGACAGATAACATTTTACATGACTAAGGGGGCAAACCCCCAAATCAACAGTATGACAATGGGGGCTTACTTCTTTTCCCAAAGATGGGACATATTCATTCTGCTAGTAGCTTGGCAGAAGACACCAGGAGGAAGGAGTGCTGTGTGACTGGACTTCTCTACTGGGACTAAAGAAGTAGAACTCTTGTACTTGGACCTTTAATTTAGGGTAAAAAAAAACAAACACAACAAAAAAAAAATTAGTGTGGTCGTCTGAGTTAAGTGAACTGAATGGTTATCTGAACAGTTATCTGTGTGTAAATCTCAGGTGACTGAAAGGGTTTGATAGCTGTGCAGTTTAAATTACTTGTAGAAAGATCTAGTAAGTAGGGGGAGTGGCTTAGCTAGAAGGAAGCTAAATTTAAAGACTGCCTTAGAAAGATTCTCCTAGAAGCTTGGCAGAAGACACCAGGAGGAAGGAGTGCTATGTGACTGGACTTCTCTACTGGGACTATATTGCCCTCCTTCCCTCCCACCCAAAGCTAGTTCTACTTTTATAGGCACAGGATTTGACAGACAACAGGAACTTCCTGTTTGGGAGTAGGAAGTGAGTGATCACAGAGCCACCAAAGACCCACCATCCTAGAAGAGCAAGAGTAGCTCTCCGGTCCCCTCTAGCTGCTGGAGGTCTGCCTCTGAGCAAGTAAGGGGTCTACTGAGAAATATAGGATATTTTTGTCTCAGAACAGGACAATCAGGAGCTTAGAGGGCACAGAGGCAGAAAGTAAGTAGAGAGAGAAGAGAAAAAAAAAAACAGAGGAAAGAGTAAGGATTCCAAACAACAGTTAAGGGGCCAGAAATAAGACACGATGGGAGTGGTGCAGTGCAGAGGCTGTGAAGCAGCAGTCTTCCAGGAGACGTTCTGAAGGATGCGGTGTTGTCCCACCTGCAGGCACCTCTCTGGGCTGAGAGAGAAGGTTGCTCATCTCCAGGCTGAGTTGGCCAGGATTTGTGGGATCTCCTCTTCCATCCAGGGACCACCAGTGCCACTGCCATTGCCTCAGAGGTTGCCAAGAAAGAGGAGCGGTTGAACCACAGTGGGCTCAGGGAGGGTGATGGTGGTGAAACAGAGGCACATCCCTCCAGTTGTATCTCTCCACAATTCCTATGCCATTCTGGCAAAGTGTGGCTCCTCTATGGAGGCACCTGCAGTGGAGACCAAGGAGGATGCTGGGAACCTCCACAAAGGAGACCCACAGGAGGGTGGCATGGGACCCCACAGGGGAAGGAAACAACTCCTGGTGGGAGACTCCATTGTTAGGAAGGTAGAACTGGGGGAGGAAGGGGAGAGGGTGGTAAGGTGCCTGCCTGTGCCATGGCTTGGAGGGACAGGGAGCAAATCCTCAGGATTGCCGGGGCAGCTGCACAGGGGAGGGAGCTGGATGTCATTGTTCACCTAGGGACAAATGACTTGGTGAAGAAAGAGATTAGAGCAGTGCAGGAAGAGTTTATGGAATTAGGGAGGGGCCTTAGACAAGTAGCATGCACAGTAACCTTCTCGGAGGTGCTGCCCATCTATGGCATAGGAGAGGCTAGGGTGTTCTGCACCATGAGATTCAGTAAGTGGTTGAAAAACTGGTGCAGAGCTCAGGGATTTGGCTTCACTTGGGACTGGGGGTCCACCTGGAGTGATGTAAGCCTATACTGGCATGATGGGCTGCATCCGTCCAGGAGGGGAACTAGGATTCTAGGTGATAGGTTTAAATGCTTCATTGGCAAGCATTTAAACTAGCCAAGTGGGGAGGCACTGGAAAGAAGTAGGGAAATCCTAGCCCCCCCCAAAAAATCACGGTAGTAAGTGCAGTAAACACCAACATAGAGGTGTTGATAGGGAGAAGGTAGGGGTAAATGGGGAAAGTGACAAAGGCAAGAAGGACAGGGATGGGGCAGAAAGGATTAAGGCCATCAGGAAATGGAGGGTAATGAGTACCAATGCCCGTAGTCTGGGCAACAAGCTCCCTGAGCTGGTGGCCTTGATGGAAGAGGAATGCCTGGATATTGTAGCAGTCACAGAAACATGGTATACAGGGAACCATGACTGGGAAGTTAACATACCAGGGTACATAACCTACAGGAGAGACAAGCAGGGGAGAAGAAGGGGAGGAGCAGCTCTCTATGTAAAGGAAGGGATAAAAGCAACTGAACAAAAGAGTAAACAGGGAGGAGAGGAGGCACTGTGGGTCACCTTGGAGACTGGAAAGGGCACCACAATCTGCACAGGGGTTGTGTACTGACCCCCATGTCAGGGGGAGGAAATGGACAAGGATATGATAAAATGCATTCTTAGGATGGAAGAGAAAGGGGAAATACTGTTGATGGGAGACCTGAATATGCCAGATGTTAACTGGAGCACATTTGCTGCAGCCACATCCAAGAGCAGGGCCATTCTCGATGCCCTACAGGTGGCAGGCCTCAGACAGCTAGTTTTGGAACCCATTCGTGAGGGAACAATCTTAGACCTCGTACTCTCAAATGGGGGCAGTGAGAGGATCTCAGATCTAGAAGTGGGTTACCATCTGGGAACAAGTGACCATCAAACAGTGTGGTTCATGTTAAATTCAGCTACAGAGCCAGAGCCATACAAAAGTGAGGGTACTGGACTTCAGGAGGGCTGACTTTGGCAAGATGGAGAGTGCCTCAGAAAAGCACTAGCAAACAGGCTATAAGGAGGGGTGGAGCAACAATGGGGAATCATCAAAACTGCCATCACAGAGGCAACAAGCCTTTGTGTGAAGCAAATAAACAAATCAAAACAAAAGAAAAAGCCACTATGGTTCTCAAAAGAGGTGGCTGAGAAAGTCAGGGAGAAAAAGATAGCATTCAGGAAGTATAAGGAAACACAGAAGGAACAGGACAGACAGCTGTACCAGTTGAGGCAGAAGGAAGCAGGGAGGGAAGTCAGAATAGCAAAGGCCCAAACTGAAGAAAAGATAGCCAACTCGATTAAGAAGGGGGATAAAACCTTTTATAGGTACATCAGAGAGAGCGTAGAAAGACAAAGGGAGGAATAGTGAGGCTGAATAGAATGAACGGAGGGTGGCCAGAAGGGGACAGTGAAAATGCAGGGATACTGAATGAATATTTCTGCTCAGTATTCACAAAAGAGGAGGGGGAAGTGCCTAATCCAATTAACAGAAGCACTCTTGATAGGGGGGTTGATCCCAGTCCTTTCACAGAAGAAAGAGTTCTGCAAGAACTCCTAAAACTGAAGGTAGGCAGAGCAATGGGGCCTGATGGAATTCACCCCAGAATTCTAAAAGAATTAAGGGGGGAACTAGTGAACCCACTGGCTACTCTTTTTAATAAATCATGGGAGTATGGTGTGGTACCTGAGGACTGGAGGAAGGCGGATGTGATTCCCCTTCACAAAAGTGGGACCAGGACAGAGGCAGGAAACTACAGACCTGTCATTTTGACCTCTGTGGTAGGGAAAGTGATGGAGTCACTTCTGAAGGAAAGAATTGTTGAATACCTAGAGGCCAGTGGGGCACAGGACTCAAGGCAGCATGGGTTCACAGCGGAAGGTCATATCAGATGAATCTAATAGATTTCTTTGACTGGGTGACCAAAGTAGTAGACCAGGGTGGGGCTGTGGACATGGCCTACCTAGACATTCGCAAGGCATTTTACACAGTCCCACACAAAAGATTAATAGTCAAATTAACCAGCCTGGGAGGGTCCCAGGGTGGTAGCCTGGGTAAAACATTGGCTGGACAACAGGACACAGAAGGTAATTGTAAATGGAGTCCACTCTGAAGAAAGAGGGGTTACTAGTGGGGTACCGCAGGGTTCAGTACTGGGTCCAGTCCTTTTTAATGTCTTTATAAGTGACATTGCAGAGGGACTGGAAGGAAAAGTATGCCTCTTTGCAGATGACACAAAGATCTGCAACAGGGTTGATACACAAAGAGGCGTGAAAAAGATGAGAAGGGACTTGGCAAGGTTGGAGGAATGGTCAGAGGTATAGCAACTAGGAATCAGTGCAAAGAAGTGCAAAATAATGCACCTGGGAAACAAGAACCCGGGGAAGATTACACAATGGGGGGGGTAGTAACAACAACAAAAAAGGAAAGGGAACTGGGGGAATCATATCAGATGACCTTAAGGTTAGCAAGCAATGTGAGAAGCCAGTAGGGAGGGCTGAGGGTATACTGGGATGCATAGGGAGAGGCATCACCAGCAGAAAACAGGAAGTGTTATCCCTCTGTACAGACAGTTGGTGAGACCCCTTCTGGAGTACTGTGTTCAGTTCTGGAGACCCCATCTCTGCAGGGACATAGACAGGATACAGGCAGTCCAGAGGAGGGCAACTAAAATGGTGCAGGGTCTGCAAGAGAAGCTGTACGAGGAGAGACTAAAGGAGCTTAATATGTATACCCTTGAGGAAAGAAGGGAGAGGGGGGACATGATAGAAACTTTTAAGTACCTCAGTGGAATCAACAAAGTCCAAGAGGGTAGCATCTTTCAGAAAAAGAGATGTGCAAGAACAAGGGGACACAATTTAAAGATGGGGGCGGTTCAGGGGCAATGTGAGGAAGTATTTTTTCACAGAGAGGGTAGTGGATGCATGGAACGGCCTTCCTGAGGAGGTTGTGGGGTCTAAAACTGTGGGAGAATTGAAGAATGCATGGGACAGACATAAGGCAATTCTTGGGGGGGGGTGGTAGGAAGAAATAGGCTGTTTGTTAACTAGGATCTGTGGCCTATCCTGTAGGTAGGGAAATGGGCAGACTAGGTGGGCCAAGCGGCTGTCTGCTATCAAAGTCTATGTTTCTGAGTTTCTATGTTTCATTGGTCCACTAAGCTCTAGCATGTCCTGTAAACCCCTGGTTTACTCCAGGTCTTAAGGCTGCACTTACAAACCGCAACAAGATCTGGGCTCAGGCTAGGGTACCAAGAGCCCTGCAGATTGGCAGGCTTTTAGAGCAGCTAGGAATGCCTGCGTAAAAGGCATTCGCTCTGCCAAAGCAAACTTCTGTGTTTCCACCCTAGAACAGGCAAAGAGGAATTCTCATAAAATTTGGAGGACACTTAAATCTATTGAAGGACAGCCTACTGCACCCTCCATTCCAACTAAGATCCTCACCAATGAAGGACTGTTGAAAGTAATTCTCAAATCCTGGAAGAACTTAACTCCCATTTTGTCACTGCTGGCTTAGCCTTTGACTCCTCACCTTGTGCAGGCCGAGGATATAATCAAACTAGTTCTAACCCCACTCCCCATACCTCGACTTGTCCCTTCCAGCTGCGTACACTTAACTACAAAGAAATTGAAGATTCACTCCTTAACCTAGATACTAAGAAAAGCACCAGGATGATGGACTTGAACCTTTTTTCTTAAAATTAGGCTACGCCCATCTCACTGGCCCCATTCTTCATATTTTCAATCTCTCCATCACTTCTGCCACAGTTCCATCTTGTTGGAAATCTGCCCACATCCTTCCCCTATTCAAATCAGGGGACCCATGTGATCTAAATAATTACAGGCCTATCTCAATCTTGCAAGATGAGAACTTAGCTGTAACTCTCCCCCAAAACAGGAATGGAATGCAAAAAAGGACTAGCAGGAACATGAAGGGAGGTAAACAACATACACAAATGGAAGTGGGACTCAGTAGTATGCCTACTGGAAAGAAACTAGAGATAAAACACAAGGTCAAGGGAGGAAAAATTAAAAAGAGGGTTGACAGACTGTGGAAGGCCATGTGCACAAATGCTTGTAGCCTGGTGAATAAAATCTCAGACCTAATGGCCTTGATGTCAGAGGCTGACCTGGACATTGTCACTGTGACCAAGACATTGGACATGGGGAACCATGATTGGGATATAGGTTTGCCAGGGTACTCTCTGTACCAGAAAGATAGGGCAGGCAAAAAAGGGGGAGGAGTGGCTATCTACATTAGGGAGGAAATAAAAGCTACAGAAGTACAGGGCATAAGGAAGGTAGAGGAGGCCCTGTGGATCACGTTGGAAATGGGGAATAGTACTGCAATTTGAGTAGGTGTGATCTACAGATCTCTGGCACAGAGGGAGATTTGGACAACGCGCTAGGGTAATTAATCCACAAAATGCCAACAAAAGGGGAGATATTGCTGATGGGAGCTTCAGTTTGCCAGATGTCAAGTGGAGCAATGCAGCCACAGCAAGGAGCAGAAACATCCTGAAGGCTCTTCAGTGGTGGGACTCAGACAGCTAGTGGTAGAACACACCTGTGAGGGGGCAGTGTTGGACCTGGTGCTCACCAACAGAGAAAAGGTAATGGATGTAGAAGTGGGGAGTTAACTGGGGTCTAGCGATCATAGTACGGGATGGTTTAATGTGAGGACAGTAGAGGAATCCAGCCACACAAAGCCAAGGGTCATGGATTTCAGAAGGACTGATTTTGCAAAGATGGAGGTATGTCTGAAGAAAGCCCTGGGGGTAGAGTGGGAAGAGGGAATATAGAGGAACAATGAGCACATCTTACGGGAGCCACAATGGAAGCCACGGGACTTTGCATTAGGTCAAACAAATGGGAAGAAAAAGCCACTCTGGTTCTCACAGGAGGTGACAGGGAGGATGATAGAAAAAAAAGACAATATTCAGAAAATACAAAGAAACACAGAGGAAGGAAGATAGAGGAATGTATCTGGATGGAAAAGCTAAAGGAGGTGGGGAAAGCAATCAGAAAGGCCAAGTCTCAGAGAGAGGAAAGAATAGCCAAGGCAATTTAAAAAAGGGCACAAGACAGTTTTTAGATACATTAGAGCGAAGAGAAGAACCAGGGGTGGGATTGTGAGACTAAAAAGGGAGTGGAGGGGGTCAGCAGAAGAAAACCAGGAAAAAGCAGAAATCCTGAATAAATAGTTTTGTTCAGTGTTTACAGAAGAAGGGGATGGGAAGGGACCACAGCTAGGTGTAAGAAGTTCCAAGGGGAGGATTGTAGATACCAGTCCGTTCACAGTAGAAGGAGTTCTAAAGGAATTATAAAAAGTGAAAATAGATAAAGCTATGGGGCCAGATGGAATACATCCCAGAATTCTAAAGGAACTAAGAAAGGAGCTAGCAGGACCACTGACAGCCTTGTTCAACAAATCATTAGAAATGAGTATGATTCCGGCAGACTGGAAGAGGGAGAATGTTGTCCCTCTCCATAAGAGCGGGAGCAAGGAGGAGGCTGATAACTATAGGCCAGTCAGCCTAACCTCAGTGGTAGGAAAACTGATGGAATCATTACTCAAGAAAAGGATTGCAACATACCTTAAATCCAGTGGACAGCAGGATCCGAGACAGTATGGTTTCATGGCAGGAAGGTCTTGCCAAACAAACCTGAAAGATTTCAACTATTGTGTGGCAAGGGAGATTGATCAGGGAGGGGCAGTAGATGTGGTCTACCTGGATTTTAGCAAGGCCTTCAATACCATCCCACATAAAAGGCTCATAAATTGAGCAGCCTGGGAGTTGGATCCAGGATTGTAAACTGGGTTAGAAATTGGTTGAGCGGTAGGACACAAAGGGTGGTAGTGAACAGAGTTCAGTCTGTAGAAAGGGAGGTGACCAGTGGGATGCCTCAAGGACCAGAGCTAGGCCCAGTCCTCTTTAATGTCTTCAAAAGTGACTTTGCAGAGGGGCTAGAGGCGAAGATGTGCCTCTTTGCAGATGACACAAAGATCTGCAATAGGGTAGACATACCGGTTGTGTGTGTAAAGAATGAGAAGGGACCTGAGCAAACTGAAGGATTGGTCAAATGTATGGCAGTTGAGAGTCAATGCATAGAAGTGCAAAAAAAAAGCACTTAGGTCATGAGAACCTGAGACAGGAGTACTCAGTGGGTGGCGGGAAGGTACTGTTGGCCACAAAACAGGACAGGGATCTAGGAATAATTATATCTGAGGACCTAAAGGTGGCTGGACAGTGTGAGAAGGCAGTTAAAAGAGCCAGCAAGATGTTGGGTTTCATAGGGAGACGCATCACAAGCAAAAAAAAGGAGGTGGTAATGCCACTATACAGATCATTAGTGACATCTCATCTGGAGTACAGTGTCCAGTTTTGGAGGCCACATCTCAGGAAGGACATAGACAGTATGGAGGCAGTCCAAAGAAGGGCTACAAAAATGGTACAGAGGAGCTGCACCAGAAGTCATATGAGGAGAGGCCGAAAGACCTGAATATGTATTCTCTAGAGATGTGAAGAGAGAGAGGGGACATGATAGAGATGTATAAATCCCTTAAAGGGATCAATGAGGTACAGGAGGGTAACATCTTTTAAAAAAGAAGATGGACAAGAACTAGGGAACATGAGATGAAGTCTGAGGGAGGAAGAATCAGGGGTAATGTGAGGAAGTATTTCTTTACAGAGAGGGTGGTGGATGCTTGGAACAGCCTCTTGGCAGAGGTGGTAGGGGCAAAAACAGTGGAGAAATTCTAAAATGCATGGGACACACACAAAGCAGCCCTAGAAAAAGGGAAGAGTTGGAAAGCTGCAGATCAACTACAATCTGCAGCATAAGTTAAAGGGAAAAAAATGGGCAGACTAGATGGGTCAGGCAGTCCTTATCTGCTGACAAATTCTATGTGTTCATATATCTATGTTCCAGCTGGTCAAGAAAGTTTATTTGTTCAACTATATAAGTCATTACAAATTATAAATCAAATACTATATATTGCAAACACAATAAAACCAAATATAAAATAGTACAAATATTACATTTTACGAACATTGCATTAAAAAGGCATGCCTAACACTGATGTATGGTTCACCTAGATCAGTTGATGAGGTTAGCAATTCATATTACATTTTCTTCATCCCTAGTCAATCATAAACTAAACAATACAGTCTATACTGAGCTTCTGAAATACAGGCTATATTTAATTTTATTACGTTTAACCCATTTAAATAGATAGTAGCTATGACCCATACTTCTGCTTCAGCCCAGCCAACAAAGGCAGTCATCCAGAGCCAAGGAAATTACAAAAGAAGATGCCCAAAATTCAAGCAGAAGGCCTCAGTAGACACGTGTACATCCTACCATGCCCCGTACTTTATAACATTCAATTCCCGGGCTCACACATACTCCTTTTCTCCATCCACCTTTTCTACATCCCATTTTACCAACTCTTCTCTGTGCACCGTGCCCTCCTAGTCTTTCTTCCCCTACTTCCCTCCCTTCCCCCCTACCTTCACCTCTACCTGGTGTATATTTTTATTTTTATTTTTTTCTTCCTTTACTTCCTCCTGCAACCTTGGATAACCTGCTTTATCTTCCTATAGACACTTATATGTATGTAAATACCATGTAATCTGTACAATATCTGTATAATTCTATGTACATATGAACTTCTTTTTCTTCCTCTCTGTAAAAAGTATTATCTGTATTGCCTTGTAAATACCTGTGTTGACCTGTATATAAAATTGTTCATGCTCCACCCAGGTCCATCTTGCAAATGAGCTTCTGCTCAACGATGAATGCCTGGTTAAATAAAGACTTGATTGATTGATTGATTGATATGTATGCTGCAGTACAATTAATGCCTCTGATAGTTTTCCAGGACACACTGTCAGAAAGTACGAAGTACAATGCCTAGGCTCCCATATATCTAGAAGCTCAGAGTATGCCAAGAGGGTCAACACTTCTTGTTCCATTAAAGGAAAACTACACCCAAAACCTGAAAAAATACATGTTGTGCAGAGTGTTTTAATTTGTATGTGAAGTTCTAGTGTTTCCTTCCCTCTGACTGGTATTGGGAGTTTTTCCCAAATTAGCCTGCTAGCTTTATGCTAGTTTTATGACCCCTGGGGATCTTCATACCTGACAGTGTAATTGTATTTCTTGTTCCCACAGTGCATCTTGTCTCATGTGACTGTGATGTAAGAGAGACCCAACATTCAGCACACACTTGCCAAACAAACTAAATATCTTGGAAGCTTTACAAGCTACACAAAAATTATCAGCAGCAAAGTTTTTCAGGACAGTAAAACCTTTAGAATGAGGGTGGTCACCAAGCTGAATTCTACAGATTTTTAAATATAGCCATTTCTATTGTTGTGAACTGATTGTAATGCAGTGCTTTCTGCTGGATTTATGGGCTCTGCTACATCACCATTACATGAAACAAGGTGCACTGTAGGACAAAGAAATGCAATAAAACTATTTGATATGGTGATCTCCAGGGGTCGTAAAACTACACTAAAGCTAGCAGGCTAATTTAGGAGAAACTCCTAATACAGTCAGAGGGAAGGAAACACTAGAACTTCACATACAAATTAAAACACTCTGCACAACATATAATTTTTCAAGTTTTGGGTGCAGTTTTCCTTTAAATCCCTTTGGAGGTATCAACCAGAATAGAACAATGTGCTAGTCTTTCTTGGACAAAATTCCCAGATGACTTTCCCAGTAGGTCATTCATGGCTTTAATCCGCCAACTTTAGGAAAATGAACCCTGCCTGAACCATAGGCTATTTAAGCATAGAACAACTATTGGTCCTATCCCAGTATGCACATTTTGACTCTACTAACATTGCTTTGTCCCACAATTTCCAGATTTTGGCAACTGGAACAGCAATCTGTAATGTCCTTAACTGACACACTCCCTTTGCCCTGAACAAATCATTGCATAGCCCAGGCATACGTAAACTACTCCCAAGGAAACAGACTAAGCAGCAAGCCAGGCCAAAGACAAAGTAGCTACTCTGAGGCCATATATGTATTACAATACGTCTGCTCCATTAGCCTAGCTAATTGCCAGGCCTTGAAAAGTTTACATTTACTTACAAATAAAATGTACTTTAAGCTAGATAATACATCATTCCATCATTATTTGGTTGTCTACATTTCATATCCTCTCAACTTACATGTGTCAAAAGTCATTGAGGTGCAAACCACATTTCATAATTGTTCACAAATTAATCAAACAAGAACCCAAAAGAGATTTAAAAAAAAGGAAAAAGAAGAAAAAATAAAAATTAGATTATGTCAGAATGTGCTGCTGATTCATGACATTTTCATGATGATCATGTGCAAACAGCTTTAAGCTCATATATAAACACTTTTTGGACCACTTCAGCCATCCTTCAAGTTTTGGCAAAGATACGATAATTTTGGAGCTCCAGCTCTTTTCACAAACCTCACAAGGATAGAATCAACATTTTTTTTTATGGCTTATTTTATGTTCGACGTCTTTATAGAAAAACAGTTAAATGGTCTCATTATCTGGGTGAAAGAGCTCCACTGAAATGCCATTTATAAGGACCAATAAAACTGAACCCTGTAAATCTAGATTCTTTGGAGATGACTTCAGTTTCAAACCACCTCCATACCAAAGAGGCAGTAATAGGGTTCATTTTTCCACTCCACCTCGCTCATCTTATGAACACAATAGGTATAGAAATAAGTCGCCAATTTCCTACCTGTCCCACCTGTTCCGCTCAAGAAGTAAAAGGAGTTCAATGCCCTTTTACCTTACTCAGCCATTCAAGCAAATTTTAACAATTAGTTGGAGTTTGTGATGCAGCAGAAGGGCAAAAAATATCCCACTAAATTATTTCAAAGTCAACCAAATTTCTCCTCACAATCAGATGTAAAAATCTATGGCTCCAAATGTACTGTTTACATCAGGGCAGCATAACCATGAAAAAAAAAAAATTTAAAACACGCTCCTCTCAGCGTAGTAACTTCTGGTGCTTAATTGAAAAGCCCACTCTAGCCCCCTAGTCAAGAATGTCATACCTTTTATTAAACTGTAAACAGCTTTTCAACACTTAAAGTGCAACAAGTTTACCCACTGCTGTAAGGGTCTCTGTTTGTCTTCTTCTCAGATGAACCCAGGTCCATTCCTCAGCGTCTCCACCACCATACGCTCTACCTCTCTCCACAGCATGTAACACTAGTTCATCTCCATAAGACCACACAACCAGCGTGGCACAGACTCAAAAAGCTGATCCAGACAAAACTCAGCACAAATATTGTCCTGCCGCCCTATGCAGTATTTTCTTGGGAATATTCTGTTTCTTTTAGAGGAACTTGCCACTGCAAGATTTCACCCGAGATTTATGCTGGATTTTAAATGGAGAGCCTTCCACACAAAGTTTACTGGTCCACAGAATACAGTAGTTATGAAACAACTGTTTCTAAATACTAAACCAGGAGTTGCATAACTACAGTCCTATTGGGCCCTATACACGAAGGTGTGGAGTGGATACACACCACATAACCCTGGTGTGTAGCCCACTCCACACCCACCCAAGCCCCCTGCATGGCATTCTCCATTGTAAGTATGTCCCCCTGTGCACCGGATCCCCGGTGGAATGCGGACCTACACGTGGGGGCAGACCAGGAGAGGTGCGGGGGGCATGCTGGCACTCCACAGGATGCACAACCGTGTGGAGTGCCGGGCACAGGTGTCGGTGCCACTGCCACATTGGGGCAGCCGTAAAGGCGGGTGGGCCAGTTATGCGGCCTCCCGGGAGTTACAGTTGCAGGGGTGAGGCAGGGTCATGTGCACCCCAGCAAAGAAGCCCCAGCATGTGAGGCACACCAGGAGGCCAGCGGGTGATTGAATGGGCACCATACTGCATGTGGCGTTTACACACTGGCAACCAGCCCAGTGCCCACAGGTGCAAGTGATCCACTGTGGGTCAGAGTCGGGCAGCTGATTGGCCACCCACCCAGATCCGCATCTCTGCACCCAAATGCCCCCATGGGCCTGCATGCCAGGGGGCGAGGCCGCATATGGGAATGATGCGGTGGCCACTGTTCATGCATGTGGCCAACCGTGGATCTCCGTGCAGGTGCATAGCTCCACGGGCGAGGTATGCACCTCAACCCACCTCTTTGTGCATAGGGGCCATTGTGCATGAGGTGGGATCCCCAAAACACCGTGTTGAAAATTTGGGATCAAAATATCAATAAATACCAGTGTAATGCATAAAAATTGAAACCCCCATTGAAATTCTGTACATTGGACGTCATTTACCTTAGTTTCTCATATTGCAGTAGCCAGTTCCAGCAGCAGGACGTGTCTTCGATTGGGAGAGCAGATCTCAAACCTTGGACCTCTTCAGGTGAGTGAGGGGGTGCAAGGGTGTCAAGGTGGGTGTGGGGAGGTGGGTGCACAGTGGGAGGTCAGGGGAATGTGGGTGTGATCAGCGATTAACTTTTTTATTTTTAAAGGTAACAAAAAATTAAAAAAGACATTGAGGGACAGTTTTCTTATTTTCAGCAAGTAATAAACATGGGAGGGTGGAGGATGCCACTAGCCACCAACAAAAATTAAAAAAATGGGTATCAGGGATCAGGGAGGGAGGGCCACTAGACCACCAGGAAATATAAATTATTAAAAGTAAAAATGATGTTGGGGATCAGGGAGGGAGGGCCATTAGACCAACAGGAATAAACTATATATAAAGTAATAAAACCTTTGAGATGATTATTACTTTTTCACTTTTCGGATAAAGATAAGGGGGAGTGTGGCAAGGAAGACCAAGGAAAAGCATCTATCCTAAATAGATACTTCTGCTCAGTATTTACTGAGGAGAAGGTAGGGCAGGGCCCACAGCTCAGCACCATGGACACAGGTGGGAGGAAGGGAGGGAGGTGTGCACTAGTCCTTTCACAAAAGAAAGGGTCCTACAAGAGCTCGCCAAGCTCAGGGTGGACAAGGCAATGGGACCTGATGGCATACATCCCAGGGTACTAAAAGAGCTAAGGGTGGAACCAGCAGAGCCATTATCTGAACTGAGCACAGGAGAGGTCCCAGAAGACTAGAGAAGGGCTCATGTGATCCTACTCCACAAGAGTAGTAGCAGGGAGGAGGCAGGGAACTACAGACCAGTCAGTCTTACCTCAGTAGTGGGCAAGACTGTGGAGGCACTCCTTAAGGAAAGGATAGTGCAACACCTGGAATCCATAGGAGCACAGGATCCAAGACAGCATGGGTTTACAACAGGAAGGTCCTGTCAAACTAGTCTCATAGATTTCTTTGACTGGGTAACCAGAGTGGTGGACCAAAGGGGAGCAGTTGATGTCGCCTACCTTGACTTCAGCAAAGTTTTCAATACTGTTCCACATTGAAGATTGATTAATAAGCTGGGTAGGCTTGGGATGAGTCAGAAGTTGGTCAACTGGGTGGCATACTGGTTGGCGGGCAGAAAACAGTGAGTGGTGGCAAACGGTATACAATTAGAAGAGATGCATGTCACAAGTGGGGTACCTCAGGGATCAGTCCTGGGGCCAGTCCTCTTCAATATCTTCATCATTGACATCGCAGATGGACTGGAGGGTAAGGTTTGTCTGTTTGCAGAAGACACCAAGATCTGCAACAGAGTAAATGATCCAGATGGGGTGAGCAGAATGAGAAGAGATCTGGATAAACTGGTAAAATGGTCGGAAGAGTGGCAAATGGGGTTTAATGCAAAGAAGTTCAATATCATGCACATAGGGAAGAGAAACCCTGAAACCACCTATAGGTTGAGAGGGGAGTTGCTGGCAATCACAAGGGAAGAAAGAGACTTGGGCATCATCATCACAGATAACCTGAAATCATCCAAGCAGACCACTAAAGCAGTAGGTAAGGCTAGAGGGATGTTGGGGTGTATTAGCAGGGGTATCACAAGTCGTAAGAGGGAGGTAATAATTTCTCTCTACAAGACACTGTTTAGGCCCCATCTGGAGTACTGCATGCAGTACTGGAGGCCGCACCTGCATAAGGATGTTAACAAAATGGAGGCAGTCCAGAGAAGGGCAACCAAAATGGTACAGGGACTGTATCAGAAAGCATATGAGGACAGATTAAGGGAGCTCAATATGTATACCCTAGAGCAAAGGGGGGGAGAGAGGTGACATGATCAAAACATTCAAACATCTTAAGGGCATTAACAAGGTGAAAGAGTCTAACATGTTTCAATATAAGAAAAATAGCAGGACAAGAGGACACAGCATGAGATTAGACGGAGGCCAATTAAGGGGTAATGTGAGGAAGTTCTTTTTCACAGAAAGGGTGGTGGATGCATGGAACGGCCTACCTCAGGAAGTGGTGGATATGAATACAGTGCAGGGCTTCAGACAGGCATGGGATAGGCATAAGGGAGCAATACAGATGAGTATGACTAGATAGGCCATTGACAGAGTACAGGCCTATGGCACATACATAAGGTAGAAAAAATGGGCAGACTGGATGGGCCTTGTGGTCCTTATCTGCCATCAACTTCTATATTTCTATGTTTCTAAACCTTCAAAAGGCATATTGGGGATGTTGTTGGTGGGGGGTTACATATATGATAGGGGATTGCAGCGGGAAGGGGAGGCGCTGAAGCAGGCATTGTGCAGTCACAAATTGTAGCACAACACTGGTGTTTCACACTACAGCCAAACCCCTTTTTGCAGTTTGTGAAAAAGAATGGTTGTTTCATGAAAGCAAGTGCCACAATATGCGGCAAAACCAATGGCTCCTATAAAATAAGCACATTTCTGGGCAGTTTTTAAAAAAACTGACCAGAGAATCTGATTCCTTGGGCCCTGAATAGGTAAACACAACTGTTGGTGTTTACCAAGTGGAAGTATTTTTTAAAATATTTAAGTTTGTTTGCCTCACTAACTGAAAACACGATGGTAGCATCAAGAAGGAACATATTTCATTTGAGAAAGAGAATGACACTTTCAGGAAAGAGAAACACACTTTTGCACAGGATAGCTAACTTTTTCCATAGGAAGTAATGGGAACATTTGACATTTAATAACTTTGGAATGGATTGATATTTTCTGACCAAATCTTCAAAAGGCACTTCTGCAACCCAAGCCCAAAATACCCTACAAATTTCAGACCAAACGCCCAAGCCATTTCTGAGCAATGGTGTAACAAAGATTTTACGTAAAAATGTCAATTTTCACATTGTTTGACACACCACATCTCAGCACTCACACATACGGCCAGAACGATACTTGCCACATCAAGAGATCTTTGGTCTCCAATGGCGCATGCAAAATATCATGCAAATCGGTCAAACAGCTGCAGTTATTAAAGTGCAAAATTTTGGGTTTAACATAGAAGTAACTGTTGAACCCTAACTATAGGGCACGACCACACCCTATAATATGTGTGTAAAGTTGAAAAAAGAATACCATTTTTTTCATGTATTTCAGTTTGTTGGTAGTTACCAACCAGTAGTTATGGGCCATGTGCATAGAGCGAGCATAATGCATTATCTGTTACAAAATTTCCTTTATAAAGAGTAAAGAAATTTATTGCCAAAACTATATTAATGCACCTATTAAGGTGGAAATAAAGAGCCTACAAAGTAGGGAAATTCAATGGTAGGTTAAAAAAGAAGTCCCCTGAGCCTTGATGATTATGTTGATGGTGTTTCTCTGGGTTGGAACACGATATTACGCTAACTTTGGTACCCTCTCTCCAAGCATTAATATGGGTGTATTTTTCTGTGTTTGGAACCATGGAGCTGACATTAGGGCAATACCAAGCTTTTAAGAGGTAAGAAATAAAGTTTTCCCTGGGAATGGCATTGAAAAAGATGAGTGCCTTTGGTATTCCTGGCTTTCCAGTTGTCCTGGTTAGAGATCGGTGAAGTGACAGAAATTCACTTCCTGAATTAATCTGTGGAGTTGGCAAAATTTGCGAAGTCTGAAGTGTTGACTTCTAGAAGTTTTCACCAGGCAAAGTGGCTCTATATCTGTGCATATGACCTAAATGCGCAAGTGAAGTGGCCACGTCACCATACTTCACCTGACGTCACATGAAAAAGTGCAACTTTTCCATGAAAACTCATCGCAAAATGCTGGGGTGGAAAGTTGGGAACTTTGTGAAGTAATTTGCAAAAGTGAATTTCACAGCTTTGCAACATGTCAGGTCCTGGTAGTACAGTGCAATGGTACTCCAAGCAGCCCTGGGTTCAGATACCAGCTAGGGTACTTATTTTTTCACCACCTTTAAAATGCATTTTAAATAAGGACATCACACTCCTTGTGAATAAAAAGATAACACCGATCTGCATAGTACGATTTAGTGAATTATTTGTTGTTATATTTCCTTTTTAAAACTTAAGGAATTTATTTTCAAGAAAGTACATTAAGATAACTTTAGGGTCACTGACAAACCACAAAAAGTCAGGAAATGCTGAGTTAGGTAAAAATAAAACTCTACAAGTTCTGTGTAGGCAAGATGGTAGGATTTCATATCTCTGGTATCTGGAGCAATGAAGTCTCAATTTTATGTAGAACACAACTAACAACACTATAAAACCCTACTACTTTGCTTGCACAGACAAAGTGTACATTTGTTTAAAGTTGTTTCAAAGTACAACACCATATTGATTAAGCTATATTCTTATGACATACATTTTTACAGTCTTTTGTAGAACAACACAGATGGATTGCACTCTATTACCATAACTCACATTATCCAAAAATGTTCCAGATAATGGGCCTGATTCTAGAAGGGTGGCGCAAGTTGCCGCCAAACGCAACTTACGCCACCCACAACTGCAACATTGACCCTGCACTCTATTCTAGAAGGGCAGGGTCTCGAGTTAAGTCCAGGACTTGTTATTGCGCGCCAGGCATGCCGAACTGCAGGCCATCTGGCAAGCAAGTCGCAGTCGCAACATAGATCGCAGTGCCCCCATGCCCAGCTTGCCACAATACACACCCGCAGGGCTGCCCACATCAATTGCCCCCAAATCCCTGTAAGTATACAGCCCTGCAGGGTTACCCACACCCCCAGCCCCCGAGTGTGCATACAGAACCCTGCAGGGTTGTAAACACACTTTAGACCCTGGATCCTCCCATTGTGAAGCCACTAGGCGGTGTTAGTCATCCCCTTATTCTTGCTCCCCTGACCTTAGTCAGGTCAAGAATGCGGTGAATACCCTGATAGGTGCCTGTGTAGTGCTCCAGTGGCCCCCTATCTAGTTAACATACAGCTCACTTCCAGCAGCCTTCACTCCATCCTCAATCAGCGACTGGCAGACAGCCTCACTTTCTCACCTTTCCAAAGCTACAGCTGACTGAATGAGTGGATGCGCCACTGGAAAGACACACCATAAATTAATATCTGTTTTCCAGTAGCGATCCCACATAACCCAGTCGGGCGGCTGGCCATGGAGGGGAGAGGTGGCTGTGCCAGTCACCGACTGGGGATGGGTGGGAGGTGCTGGGTGGCTGGGCGTGGAGGGGCTGGGGGCCACTAGACTACCAGGGCTTATCAGGTTATTTGCCACATTTGCGGCTGGTGATTTGGGGGTCAGGCATGGGTGGGGGATGACAGCACCACCCCTGTGGGCATTTTGCAACGGGGGGATTCGGGGGCTGGGGATGTGGGCAGGCCTGTGGGGCATGGATTTCACAGGGAGTCGGGCAGGGGGAGGGCAGCCCTGGGGGCTGTTACTGTGTGGGGGTATGGGGGCATGTACTGAATGGGGGATTGGCGGGGTGTGCAATGCCCATTGGGGCAACAATGGAGGAGGTCTGGGCATGGGGGCAGGGCATATGGACTGGTTATACAGGACCTCGGAGGATGAATGTAAGTTACACCAGCTAAATGCAGGTGTAACTTACGTTGCTGGTTCTCCTCCAGGGGTTCTTGTAGAATCCTGACATTGGGGACTTTTTTTCTGCCCTTCTGGAATGGGGTGCAACTGCTGCCGTAAACCCCCTAGCGCCATGTCACAGGGGGGTTTATGGTGCAACTGCCGGCTTATCAGCTGTTCAGTGCAAGTGGCCTGCGTCATGTCCCAGGCCACTTTGTAGAATAGCACAAGTTGCAACTGCTGGCGTAAGTTGCTACATGCACCATTCTACTTGGTGCAAGTGCTGCTGCGCCAGGTAGTTCTTTTCTAGAATTGGGCCTAATGACTTGCTTACACAAACTGTATGTCATGAAAGGTGCAAAGGTGCAGGGTGATTGGTTGGTTAGCTTAGTTATGCTGCTGTGCACCTTTTGTGCTATTAGCAATATTTGTGCTTCGTTGGCATTGAAACCCTGCTTTAGTGAATTTATAAAATCAACAGTTTTTTGCTAACAACACATTGTGCTCTGCTTTTTACTGGTTTCTGTCTGGTGACCCTTACAGGGCACAACTAGTAATAAAATAGCTATTGTGGCACATAGTTTGTGTGAGCAAGTCATTATTTGGAACATTTTTTGATAATTTGAATTCTGTGGTATATAGTGCGATCCATCTGTGATGTTGTTGTTTATAGGGTTAGCCACCCTGGGTCTGCACCACTCTCGGCCCTTGAGCATTGCTGATTCTTTTGCTTTTGAAACATTTTGTAGATACTGAAGCAAATGTTAAGTACAAAAAGTCTATTATTTATTATGAATATAAGTAAAAATATGTTTGATATTTAAGTAATAAGCACAACAAGGGAGTATATTAATGGTCTCTTACTCACCGTCTTAGGGGCCCAATGTTGCACAATGCATAGCTGAGTGAAACATGCCCTTGAGGGTGCTTAACTAACCATTAACTTAACCTCTGGGATTGCCTTACTGCTAATATAATAAAATGTTTTTTTTAAATAGTGCTGTACCTTTTTACCATGTGATTAGGCATATATATGTATGTTAACACAATGTATTTGGTAGTCGCCATGTAATTGCTTTCGGCAATAATGTTTGGGCCAGTTGGGTTGCACCCACGGGTGCTCAAGGAATTGGCAGTGGAACTAAGTGAACCCCCTACTAGGGCTATTCAGTAGCTCAATTCAGACAGTAGTTCCAAAAGACTGGAAGGTAGCAGATGTAGTCCTGCTATGGGGGGACATGGAAGGAGCAACCAGGGGATGACAGACCTATCAACCTTACCTCTGTAGTAGGTAAACTGACAGTGACATTGTGGCCTACCTAGACCAGCAGTCTACATGATAGTAAACAGCATGGGTTTGTGGCAGGGAGGTCTTGTCAGACCAACCTGAAAGGTCTCATCAGACCAACCTGTTAGTTTTCTTTGACTGGGTAACAAAGGTAGTAGATAAGGGCCATGCTGTAGATTTAATCTACTTCCAATTTCAGCAAGGCTTTCAACTCGTTGCCACACAGAAGATTGCTGAGGAAGCTGGAGGACCTGGGCATGGCTAGGGATGTAGTTAGATAGGTGGAAAATTGGTTGAAGGAGAGAGACAGCAGAAGGTGTTGGTAAACAGGGTCAGATTGGAAGAGAGAGAGAGAGGTCTCAAGTGGCGTGCCACAGACATTTGTCTTGGGTCCTGGGTTGCAGGTTGGAATGAAATCCCTGAGGAGGTGGTCTTACTGGAGACAGTGGAATGCTTAAAAAGAGGGTGGGTTAGGGTAACTGGAGGGGTCAGAGTCAAGGGGGATGGTCCAGATGGGGGAAGCAGTAGTTGGGGAGGGGACAGAGCCCTTAGTTGCCACTGAGGATGCCACAACACAAACAGACTTAATATACCAGTGGGCCTTCTTCTGGTAATATTCATATGTTTGTACTATATGTCCTCTCCTCTTCAAAATGTTTATCAGTGACATTGGAGAGAGCATCTGGGGCAAGTTGCAGAAGACGTCAAGTTCTGTGGTAGGGTAGATAATGATGAAGGGATCAGGGAGATACAGAGGGATCTACAAAGGCTGGAGAGGTGGTCTAAGGCTCAGCAGTTGAAATTCAGTGCCAAAACGTACAAGGTTATGCACCTAGGGAACAAAAACCGCATGACAGATTACTGGATGGGAGGGGTAAAACTGAGCACTATGACAGAAGAAAGGTGCCTGGTGGTCATCATTAATGACTCCCTCAAACAACTGCGCCAGTGTAACAAGGCTTATAGTAAGGCTAATAGGATACTGGGATGTATTGGAAGGGATACTGACAGCAGGACAAAGGAAGTATTACTACTTCTATAGGTCAGTAGTGAGGCCATACCTGGAAAACTGTGCCCGGTTCTGGAGTCCTCACCTAAGGAAGGACAGGGACAGGTTGGAAACAGTGCAGTGCAGGGTGACCAGGCTGATTCAGGGCCAGCAGGGCAGATCTTACGAGGATGGTCTCAAAGCACTAAACATTTACTCACTGAGACCGGGGGGGGGTGGTTGTGTGATAGAGATCTTCAAGTCCTTGAAGAGCATAAACAAGGTGAAATGTGGAGAACTATTTAGTAGGAGTAAAAATTCAAGAACCTGAGGTCACAAGTGGAAATTGGTGAGGGGGGAGTTTTTTTTTTATTCTTGTTTATTGAGTTGATGAGTTAATTACAGTACATCAAAATAAAGACAACAGTTCTTTAACTAGAAACATGACATTAATGGTCCATACAGTGAAACCGAGGTTACACAAAGAGCATGTTGCATATATTGTTTTGTGGTGGAAGGTATTGGTTACAGCTGTCCTCCCCCCCCCCCCAGACAATGACCTACGGTTTACATGTCATTGCTATTCCACTAAGAAAATTACAATGAACAAAATATAGAACTTAAGCATAACTTATAAACAATTCTGACATGCTTCATTTCTAAGAAAAAGGAGTAAGAGTTAATTATTTTTCTCATTCTTTCCCATACACAAGAGTACTTATTATGCAAAAAAATCCATTCTTACATTTACCTATGGAGCAATTAGGTGAAGAATGCATAGTAGGCATAAGAAGGAACCCACAAGCAACAGTTTGACAGACTTAACTAGATGGGGGGGGGGTCAGCCTGTGGCAAATAGAGGGATCTATTTTATTTGTTCTTTGTAAAGTTCCCAACGTGTCCATCTGTTTACGAATTGCTCCGTTCTTTGATTGATTTTATATGTCAATTTCTCCATATCTTGTATTTTTTCTATGAGATTAAACCACTCTGATATCTTCGGAGGGTCTGTTTGCAGTCATTACTTTGTAGTAGCTTTAAGAGCTGCTACAATCAAAATAGCCCACAAATACTGTCCGTCTTTACCCTGAATTCCTTGCGGTATAATTAAGCAATAAGGCACGACAAGGTGTGTGTTATTGTGTAATAATGTCACTCCTGGGGTGGGTTGAAGCACAAGGCGAAGCCGAGTGCTTCCACCACCCCAGGAGTGATGATATTACACAATAACACACACCTTGGAGTGCCTTATTGCAATTATACAATGGTTCAATGTTATACAAAATAAAAAAAAAATATGTAAGAAAGGTTTTAGTAGTTTTTTAGTGTGACAATATATCTTTGTTTCTGAAAAAAAGTGAAGTCAGCCATGATGTGCACACAGTGATGTTATCGTTCAATAACATCACTGTCCCAGGCACACATTGACCAATCAGGACACTAGAAATGTTGTTGCCATTGTATAATTCCCAACATGGCATGTTCTGGGTTTAACTTTATCTGTACCCCAAACAGGGCTGCTAAGTGCTGTTCTATTTTGTGCCAGACAAACATAAGTAGTGAACAAGTCCACAAAATATGCATTAAATCAGCCTGAATGTCACCACAACCCCCTCCAACATTTCCCCTGGTGAGGGGGAGGTTTAAGAGGGATGTGAGGGAGTTGTATTATATGGAAAGGGTGATGGAGCTGTGGGATAGTTAGCCAGCGGATGTGGTGGGCTCCAAGATCATAAATGGTTTCAAGCATGGCTAGGACAGAGTGAAGGGTTTGGTGGTTACTAAGGTCAGTAACCATAGGAAGGAGAGCAGGGGGTGAACTCAGCGGGCTAGAACCCCACATGAACAGTAAGTTGTGGGTTGTGGGGCAGATAGGGTACTACTAGCAGACTAGATGGACCGATTGTATTTTCCTGCTGTCATTGTCTGTGTTTCTATGTTTCTAATGTTTGTTCTGACAAAACATCAATATACCCATCTGTTTCTTTCATTCCCAAACTAAGATATGGGATTTGGAAGTTTTTCAAAGTTACTGCTCCCACTCCATAACCACCATGAAAAAATGTAATACCTATGTACAGTGCTGTGCTGGTTACTATCAGAAACATGTGGCAGCACCATCCTAATACATCCAGAGTATGACTCTAGTATATACATGCAACCCCTAGGTGGCGCTACTCTAAGGGCTACTACCCCTGCCTGTGTGGCTTTGCACAGGTTGAGGGGCCTGGGTTCTGTGAATGGGTGCTTCCACCCAGAGAAATGTTATCGGGGTAGCTTAACTGCTCTGGTGTAGCCCTCCAGGATGCTATAACCACCCACCACCTAGTGGCCCAATGCCTTGGCATGAACAGTCCTCACTTGCAGTATTCACCACAGAGTTTTCTCCCCACATAAACAATATGTTCACAAACTTACCACTTACTGATGTCTGGGCTTCAGTAAGACCACCGGGAACCCCCAAGCAACAGTAATGGTCATGCACAGCCAGAAATATCCCATGCACTGTAACAATTAGACCCCCAGTAAAATATGCGTGAGGCAGTATAACATTAAAACAACAGTCAGATTTATTTAAGGGGTGATAACAAGGGAGGGGCACATCTGGCTATATGATTAGTTAGTACTGGTTTGAGCCAGAATAATGACAAGCATAGAGTCTCACTATGCAGTCCCATAAACAAGCTGGGTACCCAGATGAAGAACAGGCTAGCCTAGCGGTGCCCAGGGTTGCAGCTGTCATTGGAGCCCTCGATGGAAAGAGAAATAACTTGCCATGCACAATTGAATTATTTGTATTCCAGGGCCAGATGGCCCAATCTCTTGAAGCCATTAACCAATGGTGAAGTTGAACTTAAGTGGTACCACAATGACACTTTAAATATGTTGCAGGAGCTACTCTGATTGCTACTCACTGTACCCAGACCGAAAGATGATCCAATGAAATGAGACCTGGCGCAGATGTATCTTGAAGCTGGAGGATGATTTCCCTCATGATCCTTGTTGAGAAGCTGGTCGGGTGATGCAGAAACAAATGGCCGAACGCCTCGAACTAACCAGTCAAGCAAAATCTTTGGCAAACTATGCACATTTATATGTAAGGCCTCTCCTTCTCTGGTCCTTCCAGCCAGGTTACAGCCTGATCCTCTTCTGCTTGCTTGTAGACTGGATCCCCTGCTGCTACAAGCTGCACATGCACACTTCGGACCTGCAGACTAAATAGCCAAAGAAATCGAGGCCTACCAGGCCTAACCTCTAAGAGCTAGCTGGTTCCTCAGAGGCACACACAAACTGCACTCCTGGGCAAATCTGACCTTTTTGAGCAGTTACCCCCTTTTATATGGGGCTTAGGTCCAGAGATCCTTTTGGCTGCCCAAACTGTCCTGAACAGTTTCAGTACTTTAATTGGTCCACAGTTTGGCGCACAGAAAAGTTCCTCCTATTTTCCCCATAAACCTTTATTGATCCCCCACAAGTCTATGGTCAAAGGTCCAGGCTTCTGAATGGTTGCAGGGCTGCACAATGGTGGCTAAAGCATAGTCCCAACGTACAGTTTACAGCAGTCCCAAGATTAGAGTTATGGTGCAGCCAGAATAAACATTATATTTACACATTTTCCCCTTTATCTTATAGCCTCAGTGTTTCCCTCCTGCACACATTTATTTATTTGCCTTAACTGTGCCCCATTCTTGATTCACTATCTTTTAAATATAGTGCCCCTGGAAAACACAGCAGTGTCTCATTAATATTCATGAGGGCTCCTCTTGCCTTGACCTTTGCCCTTCACTCTGGTGCCCTGGAGGCAGTGCTTCAGGCGTCTGCCTATTGCTTATTTTAAAACATTTCTCAGCTTTCACTGTGTCCCTGGTGCCTTTTAACTTAACCTGGCACCAGGAACTATCAGGAACACCTCCCGACTTTAGACCGCAACCGGCAGTCGCAACAGCAGTGCACCCTCTCGATGGTGCAAACAGCAGCTGCTCAGCTGAATTGCCGGCCATTTGCAAATACACTCTGTGAGCCCTGCAGGGCTCAGCAACACAGGGGCTGCCTGGGGGGAAACCTGGGCTCTGGCGGTGACCTGGGGGGGCCGGGAAGTTGCCCAAGGAAGGCATGAAAATGGGAGGATTCCAGGTAAGCCCCCCCGGAAGGGGGGTTACATCTCTTCCCTGCATGAAATGCTTGGCGTCCTCGACAAGCCTATTATTACACTTGGGGCCCAATAACACATCTGCATTTTAATATACTGTATACAGGTTTGATCAGACTTATTACCTTTGTACAGAATGATATACCATAATCATCACATTTATACACTATATGCGTGGTCTAGACACTTTGTTATACGATTTCACTGTTGTACAACATACCATGGTATTAATCATCAGTTTAGAAATATCATCAGAAGCTTAAGCATATGCTTTTTACATTTATCTGATGCATCAGTTTACCATTTATCAAACAGTGTACCTTTTTCACCTCATGCCCCTCTTTATACATGTAGGCCCCTTTTTATATTGGGTGAAGGTCTTAATGTGGAGGCTAGAGACAGAAGTGACCATTATTTTGGGCAGGGAATTAGCTGTGACGTACACTCCTTTGTGGACAACATTCATAGGAAGATTGACAGGTGTTCCCAAAGTATCATATGTGAGCTTGGTTCTTGACTTTACAGACCTTTCTGAGCGATGTGGCAAACTGGACATGGGAACTGGCATTTCTACTTCAGCATTCGGGATAGCTGCTCCCTGTTTATTGTCCAACAGTGAAGCAGCTTCCGTAGACATGGATTCCATTGCACTTTTTTGTTGCTTCTTTCTAGGTTCAGGCACACTTCCTTGAGTAGTACCACTGTCACTTTTTTGCTCTGTAACTTGAACAGTGCTATTGCTTTCTGATTCTTTAGGCTCATTCTCTTCAAGGAGAGGTATCTCTTCAAAGTTTGAGTCATCCACAATATTACTGGCATTTTCAGGAGTGGCCACAATTTAAGATCTAAGCAGTTCACTTAACCCACTTAACCCAATATCACATTCAGGAGTAGGTACTGATTTACTACTTTCCTCCTCGGATTCAGGCATGCTGATTTCAGATAATTTCACCAGGCAAAGGGAGTCTGCCATGACTGATGCTATACTTTGTGCATTACTTTCTGGAGGCTCAGGAATGATTGACATGGCTGAGTTACCAGATAATTCTGAACTTTCAGAGTCATTTCCTTTGTTAACAGTAGGGATTCCTTGAAACAGCTGTGACAACTCAAAAGAAGGGCAATACTCAGGAGTCTGAGTTAGTGTCTTCATTAACAGCTGCACCACTAGTCGAAGGCTTAGGTTGCTGAGGAACAGAGGACTGCTTTAACTGCTGCTTTTTTACATGTTAACATGTATACTTAGGGTTGTTTCTTACAAGATAAGAAGGTTATCTCATGCTGGTTTGGCTGAGAGGACCGCGAAGCGAAGCTGAGCAGTTCTGTCAGCCCAAACCAGCATGAGATAACCTTCTTATCTCGTAAGAGACAACCCTAAGCATGTACATTAACATATTATAAAGTAGTGGAACTGCCTCCACTATAAAAAATGTTTTAAATTTTGTTGGTAATGCTGTTTTTATTTATGCTTATTTTCCTGCTGTCCCCCACTGTTTCATTATGTTGTGGTATGTTCCATGGGCGCTGTTTACATGGGAACATTTTTTGCATGGTATTAATGATGCTTGCTGATACGCCATGGAGTCGTGGTAGAGGGCGTGACTACAGGAAAACAATTCTTTTAAATTAAGCTTCTGCAGTATTTTTGTTTGGGGGGGGATTTTGATTTCTTTTGAATTTGGAATGGGATTTGAAATGGGGCATTGGATCTGTGTTGGCACTAGAGAGGAACCGCGGATTTTGGCACTTTTACTGTAGGTAAAACCAAATGGTATTTCAACATAAAACGAGTGATGATCACTTTAGTTGTGTGCCAGTACCCAGTCTGTAAATCACTTCTGTGAGCTGCTCTGATTAAAGAGAATTTACATTCGTGGCTCTTCATAGTCATTTGTATGTGTCAAGGGCTGCTCGTTTGTTATGCCCTGTAGGCACTTTGTTGGGAACTTCACAGTTTGACAGTTTTTCTTTTTATGGCAGTATGCTCTCACAGCTGATCTGCCTTGGTGACTCTGACAGGAATAGTGTGACAAGAAGTGAGAGTCACCAAGGTGGGAATCAGCTGTGAAGAGCTACATGAGGCAGCAGCTGTATGCTCCATAAGAGGTACAGTAATGCTGCGCTGTGATTGGTGGATGCAGTTCCACTACTTTATAATGATGCAGATCTGCTAGTAGGTCCATCTGGTGTATCATTCTGAGGTGCTGTACCCAGTATGACTTGACCAATTGGTAGCAGGTGGTTATGGTGCATTGTCTTTACTGCTGCAGGATTCCCTTCTGGCCTTATTTTGTATATGGGCAGGTCATCCAATTTGCTGATGACTACATAAGGGATGTGGCTCCACTGGTCAGCTATTTTGTGCTTTCCTTGCAGGCCCAAGTTTCTCACAAGTACCTGATCTCCTTGTTGCAGCTCTTGTGCTTTTACCTTTTTGTCATACCTGATTTTGTTTGCAAGATTTATTTTAGCAGCCAAGGTCTGGGCTAACTGATATGCATAATGTAATTGATCTTTGAGCTTTTGCATGAATTGGAGGTGGTTGTCACCTTGTGTTCCATCCGGCAAGACTCTGAAGCATATATCCACTGGCCATCAAGCTTCCCTGCCAAACATTAACTTGTAGGGTGAGAACCCATTGCGTGTGCAGTTATAAGCATGTACCAATGCACTTGCTTGCTGACTCCATTTAGGTTTATCTTTGGGATGGAAGGTGCCCAGAATATCTAGTAGCATGCGGTTAAAAAGCTCAGGCTGTGGATCACCTTGCAGATGGTAAGGGGTGGTTCTAGACCTTGTCACTCCCCACAATGATGGCATTTCCTTAATCAAGCTGCTTTTGAAGTCTCGCCCTTGGTTGGAGTGGAAGCACTGGGGTGCACAAAGAACTTTTCTGCGAGCACCTTTGCTACTGTGGATGTTTTTTGATCTTTAGTAGGATAAGCCTGAGCGTAGCGAGTAAAATGATCAGTCACTACCAGAATATTGCTTATGCTTCTAGAATCAGGCTCTAAGCACAACAAGTCTATGCAAACAAGTTCCATTGGTACGTTAGTTCAAATGTTTACCAGCTTGTGACAGGGAGCTCCTGCCACTCTTAAGAACTGACTTTTTCTTAAATCTGTTGCAACAGTTCTTCTATGTCTTAATCTAATCTATTCTTTACAATTTCTAGTCCATAAGGTTGGCCACCTGTGGGCACCCCCTTCCCTTTCTTGACTATGCTATAGTGTCCTGTTTAATTTTCCTTTTCCCTCTCAGGTCCTCGTACAGGGAGGTTATTGTTGTGAACTCTGAGCTGATGTAAAACAACAGGCTGTGTTCCTCATTGTTGGATTTAGTATGCAATGGCACTATGTCATAAAATACTTTAATGTATATACCTTATGTGTATAAAACCTGTAAATGTTGAAAATACCATGGCACTAGGTGTTTTTGATAAAGGTTAAAAGTTACTAGGGGGACTGTATGATAACAATTAAGTTAGTTGCGCTATTTAAAATGCATATAAATTACTTTAAACTGAACAAGTCTGAAATGGCATGGTGATTTGCATATATCCCATGATGCTTTGCATTATGGAAGTATGTGTGATGTTGTGTTTCTTTGAAACTTGGCTTATTGTCAATGTCCTTTGGGGTAACCCTTGTTTCAGTGCTTCTGCACCGAGGTTCTTTGTCATTAGCTTGTTTTTTTTTTTTTATTTGAATCCCCACTACCCATGCAAACAAGGCCCGCATGGGGAGGCTAAATCTCAACAGATAAGTTAGATCAGAGACCAGTGAGTCAGTAGGTGCTGGCTAAGTGTAGAGGAAAGACTTGCATAGTCTGTTGCTACAAACTGATGTACTGAAGAAGGGATATGCCATTTCTGAAGGTTATAGCCTGCATTTTGAATAACTATCACACAGCGCTTGTGTGTTGAACTTGACATTCAGTGTCTGGTCCAGCTGTTATCCCACAACCCCCTCCACAGACTTGGTGTTAACAGTGGGATAACTTTCTGGAAGCATCTGAACTGGCCGAAGAGGGACATTTTCTGGTGGATATCACCCAGATATCCCAGGTGGACTGATGCACCAGGAGTTGTTAGAGGAGAACCCAGAGAAGAAAGTCCATGGAGTCTTGACCAGAACCATGGCCAACAGACTTGGAGAGAAGCTGCTGCCTGGAGTGGACCTGGGAGCTTGGAGGATGGCCTAGCCTGAAGATGATGAAGAGATGCAAAGGGGATGAGGAGCTACCATGGGGTCGAGGCAGACCAGAGATGCAAGATGACACCCTGATGGTGGAAAACCTGATGAGGCTAATACGGTGGATGACTGGGCAATGGCTAGAGGTAGACTGACTACACAGAGAGGTGGAAAACCAGTGCCAGGTGCTTGAGAGGTCTCTGCCAGAGAGTTTAGATGAAGAATCGCAGGAGGATTTTTTGTGGGCTCAGCTGGAAGAGGACCCCTGACTGAGCAGGATATTCCTTTGTGGCCTGTGTTTCCAGGATGCTACCTGTTGGAGGTTGGAGATGCAAGTATGGAACTTGAATGTGAGACCCCAGGTAAGACTGTGCCTAGTGATATTGTGCTGGAGTTGAAGACTCCAAGCAATCAAGGAGGTGCCTATGAGGCTGAAGGGACTTTTTTTTGTATTGATGCCGCTAAATCTATTAACAGTATTGACTGGGGTATACTGTAGGCTAAAGATGCTAATGTTGCCAAATATTACAATATGTTAAGATCAAGGAGGTGGTACATGAGTTTTATTTATTTCTTTTTTATGAAAAATCTACAAAGGAGGAAGTGGGTGGAAAATGGATTGGAACCTGTGTTGTTGTAACACCTAGAGTGTCTACCCTCAGGTGTCTGTATCAGTAGCAAGTGAAATGAATGAATCAAGAGACACAGTGGGTTTATATAGAGGGGTTGAACCTAGGACTGGGCCCCTGCTTAAAACTGACATGTCTGGTGGGGTTGGAGCAAGTAATTACTCACCCCAGAGTAATTCTTTCAATGGTACTGGACTTTACAGCCATCCAGGTTTTCATTCAATAAAATATGATAGACTTTCCCTAAAAGGAGACGGGAAGGTAGCGTTAGTCTCTGTTGAGAAATGTGTTAATTACTCAGGGTAAAGAATGATGATATCCACTATGTTTATGATAAAATGTTTATCATTAACAGGGACCCTGAGACAAAGGTTCTGAAGATGGATAGCTGGAAGCTCTGTTCCTTCCTGAGACAGGAAGGTGGTAAGCAGTCTGCAATAACTACTTCCCTCTAAAGATGGGGGACATGTGACAGGGATCTTCTGCCACTTTTAAGGACCGACCTTTTCTTAAATCTGTTGCAACAGTTCTTCTATTTCTTAGCCTAATCTATTCTTTACAATTTCTAGTCCATAAGGTTGGCCACCTATGAGCACCCCATTCCCTGTCTTGACTATGCTATAGTGTCCTCTTTAATTTTCCTTTTCCCTTTCAGACCCTCATACAGGGAGGTTATTGTTGTGACCTCTGAGCATGTAAAACAACAGGCTGTGTTCCCTGTTGTTGGCTTTAGTATGCAATGGCACTATGTCTTAAAATACTTTAATGTATATATCTTATGCGTATAAAACCTGTAAATGTTGAAAATACCATGGCACTAGGTGTTTTTGATAAAGGTAAAAAGATACTAGGGGACTGTATGATAAAAATTAAGTTAGTTGTGCTGTTTAAAATGCATGTAAATTGCTGTAAACTGAATAAGTCTGAAAGTTCATGGTGATTTGCGTATACCCCATGATACTTTGCATTATGGAAGTATATATGATGTTGTGTTTCTTTGAAACGTGGCTTATTGTCAATGTCCTTTAGGGTAACCCTTGTTTCAGTGTTTCCGCACTGAGGTTCTTTGTCTTTAGCTTTTCTTTTTATTTATTTGAACCCCCACTACCCACATAAACAAGGCCTGCATAGGGGAGGCTAAATCTCAACAGATAAGTTAGATCAGAGACCAGTGAGTCAGTAGGTGCTGGCTAAGTGTAGAGGAAAGACTTGCATAGTCTGTTGTTACAAACTGATGTACTGAAGAAGGGATGTGCCATTTCTGAAGGTTATCTCCGGCATTTTGAATAAATATCACACAGAGCTTGTGTGTTGAACTTGACGTTTGGTGTCTGGTCCATCTGTTATCCCACAACCCTTCCACATAGCTGTGCAGCTTTTTGTGGCTGGGTCTTTCCCTGTAAGCACCTGCTGCAAGTTTTGATGTACTGTTCTGCATCTGCTGTCAGTTTTGGCCAGTAAAAACTATATTTTGTCAGGTCTATGGTTCTTTCACTGGCTATGTGCCCCAATTGGTCATATAAGGCCTTTAGTACTATATGCTTGAACTTGCTGGGAAAGACCAACTGTGTTCATATAACTTTACCTTGTCCCACTGTGACTTTTCTGTGCAGTAGGCCATCTTTTTCTTTAAGCCTGGGCCACTCACAGTATAGCAGGGCAGTCCTTTGGTCATTAGATCTCATTTTTGATACATCTTTTCCTTTACTTAGAGCTTTCAATATAGGCCCAATCATAGGATCATTATATTGTTCTCTCATGACATCAACTTTGGTGAGCTGCGGCAAAGTGCTGAGAGCCAAAGCTGCAAAGTTATAGTAGGCAGTTGGAGTACAAGTTTCTGGGGGTCCCAGACAGTCAGCTAAGCAGTTCACTGTAGGGGAGGAAGGCTGTTCTTCACAATCAAACTTTTGGCAAAGAGCTCGGACTGATTGTTTAGACATTTTAACCCTTTCAGCCTTGGCAGCTAGCCTCCAGGATAAAGAATCCGCATTCATGTGGTTTAACCCAGGGCAGTATTCGACTGAGTAGTTGTAAGTTGACAGTGCTGAGAGCCACCTGTGGCGTCCAATTTAGCTAATGTTTAAATCAAATCAAATCAGACTTTATTTTTATAGCACCTTTCAAAAATCAAGGCACACGTGGGGGGGTTGTTATCAGGCATTACTAGAATTTTAGCCCCATACAAGTACTCATGCAGTTGGTCAACTATAGCCCACTTTAAAGCCAGGAACTCAAGCTTGTGCACAAAATAATTTCTCTCAGATGGTGTGAGGCTTCTACTAGCAAACGTTACCAGGTGCAGTCCTTCCTCATATTCTTGGTAGAGCACAGCTCCAGGGCCACTCAGTGTGGCATCAGCGTGTAGTACGTAAGGCTTGATGGGATCTGCACAGGCCAAGACTGGAGCATGTGTAAGCAAGTGGATGATGTCATAGAAGCTGTGTCACATTCAGGAGTCCATCTGTTTCCATATGGGTCATTTGGTCTGAGGTAAACCTTGTCTCCCTCTTTGACAGTACTTTTTCTGTACTTGAGGCTGGTAGGAGGGTAACCTTGGGCTAAGTTTAACAAAGGCCTTATTACTTTGTTATAGTCTTTAACAAATCACCTGTAATAGCCACAGAATCATACAGGTAGCACACTAGACTTGACCAGTAGTCCTGCAGGCAGCTTTCCTTCTTCTTCTGGGGCATCCAACATCATTATTTTGTTTGCCACATCTTTACACAGCTGTACTTCACCACTGATGGTACATTCAGCATTTGAAGGAAGGACTATGGCAGAAGGGTCCTTTTCCAGATAATCCTGACCGGCTCATTCTGATCTTTTGGTTCAGACTGCTGTTGGGTATATGCTTTTTGGACTAGTGCGCAGACATTCATGGCTTTTCCAGGCTTGTTTTGCTGCTTTTCCTGACATAACTGAGCAAGGTGGCTGAACATGTGTGCATTTGTACCAGTTAGTTCAGGGACTCCATGGTGCAATCTAGAGGGAGGACATATCAAAGCCAAGGTCTCCACTGGATCTCCCATGCCGGCTACAGATGAGAGGAATGAGAGCCATACCTTTAAGTAACCAAGATAGGGATAGGATGTTTCACTTAACCCCCATGCATGCAGTCCTTCAAGAGGCTGAATGGGATGGTTGGAAAGGTGTTTGTCATACCAGTCTTTAAAAATTATTGTGACTTGAGACCCACTATCTAGGATGGCTCTTACTGGAATTTTGTTCACATTTACCATAGTCTCGATAGACAGGCCTACCAATTCCAACCAGTTCAAGAAGCAATTGTTAGGAACTTAAACTGCTGATCTTGTGATATATACATTTTGACATGACTGGGCTGGATTTCCACTGGTACCTCCTCACCTCAGATGCCTCTCTGCTAGGAATCTATCTCTTACCCTGGCAGGGTCATATCTGGAACAGCACTCCCACTTCAAGTGACCGTCTTTACCACATTTATAGCAAAATGTAGTTTCTTGGGGCCGCCTCAGCTGTGTTGGCACGTCACGGTTTGGCTGAGATTCCTGGTTAGAAGGTGAGAGCAGATGCATATTGATAACTTGAACAGGAGCACTTGAAGTGGTGAATTCTTGTTGAGCAAATGCACTACACCCCATCAATTCCTTCATCAAGGCATACAAGTTACTCAGTTGAGTGTCTAAGCTGCTAGTTGTAGAAGGGGCTTGGGCACAGGCACCCACTCCCACGGCCGATGCATTGCTCCGAACATCCTGGGCTTCATCAGAAGTAATGTTTGCTGTAACTCCAGCTTTCAATTCTCGAAGTTTTTTAAGACTTTCTTGGAGTCCAGCACCATCACGGATGATCCCTCTGTTTGGAATAGAGGTGACAGTGGCCACAGTAGCACAGGGGTCCCCTGAGTCCTCCTCCTCCTTGGCTTCCTGGACTTTTTTTACCAGCATCTAGTAGGGGGAGAGGGTTAGCTCTCCAATCATGTAATCACAACTTAAGTAGTACCCAGCTTGAATGCTTAGCAGACTTAAGTACGTGGTCCAATCTGACTCGATCTAGCTCACTGGGGGACACACCGCCCTTCCAGAAGGTTTTTTGCAGTAACTTTTCTACTCAGGTTAGATAAGCTGACAGAGGTTCACCTTGTCTTTATCTAACAGCTTTGAATTTCCGCATTAATTCCTCAGCAGTGTCAGTGCTCCCAAAGACACACTCAAGAGCAGTTAGGTGCTCATGGGCACTGGCATTTGGGTTAGTGGCCCTAAAAGATATAATAATGTCTAAAGCAGGTCCCCAGAGGCTTTCCCCTAAGCATTTTCTTTTTTTGGCTTCAGAGTATTGCCAGTCCTGCACTAGGGTAGTAGCAGAGTCCATCCAGGTATCTAGATCATCTTCCCCAGTTGGCATGGGGAGGGTACCCGAAAACATCCGTAGCCTGCAATAAGATTCATTGCTGACTGTAGGCACATAAAGGGGAGCAGGAGCTGGTGAAAATGCAGAAATAGGTGCTGGCATAGAGGCAGCAGCAGGTGCAATTGCTGAGGAGGACTCTGGGGAGGGAGTACCTTGAGGGGTGTCAAACAGTTTTTTCAAGTCCCCTATGGTTTGACCCCCGGTTTGTAACAGTTTGGTAATTTTATCTTTTAACCTTTCAGCTTTCAGGTTCTTCAGCCCTAGCTGTGACACTGAACAAACAGATACTTTATTAGAGGAAGGGGGTCTCATTTAAGTTAAAAAAAAAAGAAAGTCACTGTGTGTTTCTCGAGGAAGGGGGCTATATCAGCTTAATTTACTGAGTCAGGAGCAGAGGGTGAATCTAATTGGGGGTGTGGCTTAGGAGCTTGGGAGTACAAAAGCAGGTGTCTCCAATTACAGCTTCCTGCTGTTTTTGACAGGAGAAGTTTGCTTTCAGAGCAAGAAACAGCATTCTAGAACTACAGCATTTTGTTTTACTGATAAACATGTGCACAACTCTCCATACCATTTTAGGTTCTTCCATCACAATTTCAGGGGGCACTCTGGGGAGATCTATAGGGAAGCTACATTCTACCATGCCCATTAACATTTGATTAGTCCTGTCCATAAGGCAAGCCCTAACCTCAGCTTTACAAAGACATTTTATGTTGCCCAAAGCTCCTTCAATAGTGGCCTTACTTGTACCCTGAGGAATGTCCAACAGCATTAAAGCCTTGTGGGAGTTTACCTCAGTTGCGTCACATCAATCAAGTAAATACTGTACAGACATGTTAATTTCAGCTGTTCTAACTCCCGAATCAAAAGTGTGTCCCATTTTGATGCCAGTGCTCATGTTAAAATTGTTTTGCAATTTTGCGTTTTGGCCACTAGAGGGCACTAATCCCAGCAGTGCCTCCAAAGATGTAACCCCTAGGCAACACTACTTTAAGAGCTACTACCCCTACCTGTGTGGCTATGCACAAGTTGAAGGGCCTGAGTTCTGTGAATGGGTGCCTCCACCCGGAGGAATGGTATTGGGGTAGCTTAACTGCTCTGGTATAGCCCTCCAGGATGCTATAACCACTCACCACCTAGTGGCTCAATGCCTTGGCATGAGCAGTCCTCACTCGCAGTATTCACCATACAGTTTCTCCCCACGTAAACAATATGTTCACAAGCTTAACACTTACCAAGGTTTGGACTTCAGTTAGACCTCTGGGAACCCCCTGCAAAGCAATGGTAGTGGTCATGCATATCCAGAAATATCCCATGCACTGTAACAATTAGACCCCCAGCAAAACATGCGTGAGGCAGTATAACATTAAAACAACAATCAGATTTATTTAAGGGGAGATAACAAGGGAAGGGCAAATCTGGCTAAATGATTAGTTAGTACTGGTTTGAGCCAGACTAATGGCAAGCATAGAGTCTCACTTTGCAGTCCCATAAACAAGCTGGGTACCCAGATGAAGAACAGCCTAACCTAGCAGTGCCTGGGGTTGCAGCTGTTGTTGGGGCCTTTGATGGAAAAAGAAATGATAACTTGCCATGCACAACTGAATTATTTGTATTCCGGGGCCGGATGGCCTAGTCTCTCGAACCCATAAACCAATAGCGAAGTTGAACTTAAGTGGTACCACAATGACACTTTAAATATGCTGCAAGAGCTACCCTGATTGCTACTCACTGTACACAGACCAGAAGATGATCTGATGAAATGAGACCTGGTGCAGATGTATCTTGAAGCTGGAGGATGATTTCTCTCAGGGTCCTCATCAAGAAGCTGGTCGGGTGATGCAGAAACAAATGGCTGAATGCCTCGAACTGACCGGCCACACAAACTGTTCTGCAAACTATGCACATTTATATGTAAAGCTTGTCCTTCTGTGATCCTTCCAGCCAGGTTGCAGGCTGATCCTCTTTTGCTTGCTTGTAGACTGGATCCCCTGATGCTACGAGATGCAGATGCACTGGCTGTACACTTTGGACCCATGGACTAAATGGCTGAAGAAGTCTAGCCCTACCAGGCCTAACCTCTGAGAGCTGGCTTACTCGCCAGAGGCACACACACACACTGAACTCCCAGGCAAATCTGATCTTTTTGAGCAGTTACCCCCTTTTATATGAGGCTTAGGTCCAGGGATCCTATTGGCTGCCAAAACTGACCTGAACAGTTTCAATACTTTAATTGGTCCACATTTTGGCACCTAGAAGAGTTCCTCCTATTTTCCCCATAAACCTTTATTGATCCCCCACAAGTCTATGGTCAAAGGTCCAGGCTTCCGAATAGTTGCAGGGCTGCACAAAGGTGGCTAAAGCATAGTCCCAACGTACAGTTTACAGCAGTCCCAAGATTAGAGTTCTGGTGCAGCCAGAATAAACATTAAATGTATGCATTTTCCCCTTTATCTTATAGCCCCAGCATTTCCCTCCTGCACACATTTATTTATTTACCTTATCTGTGCCCCATTCTTGAGTCAGTACCTTTTAAATATAGTGACCCTGGAAAACACAGCAGTGTCTCATTAATATTCATGAGGGCTTCTCTTGCCCTGACCTTTGCCTTTTACTCTGGTGCAGTGGAAGCAGTGCTTCAGGCGTCTGCCTATTATTTATTTAAAAAACATTTATCATCTTTTACTGTGTCCTCAGTGCCTTTTAACTTAACCCAGCACTGGGAACTATCAAGAACACCTCCCAACATTAGATTACAACTGGCGGTCACAACAGCAGTGCACCCTGTCGATGGTGTGAATGGCGGCTGTTCAGCTGAAATGCCAGCCATTTGAAAATACAATCTGCGAGTCCCGCAGGGCTCAACAACACATGGGCTGCCTGTGGGAAATCCTGGGCTGCGGTGGTGACCAGGAGGGCGAGAAGTTGCCTGAGGAAGGTAGGAAAATGGAAGGATTCCAGGTAACCCCCCAAAGTGGGGTTACATACATTCAGAGGTAATCTCAACGGAAGAGATTTGAAAACAGTTTTGAGTGGTGGCCATATTTAATGACTTGAGTAATTAACTACAAAATTAGCTATGAACCATTTTAAAAACTAATCTGAGAAAATGAAATATATACAAGGATGAATCTAAAGATATCAGAAATACATTTATTCTAAAACCTACAGTACATGAAGATATTTTTTGCTAACAAATACTTCAGCTTTAACTGGCGGTGGGGATGACACAGGGAAAGGAGCAAATGAAACCAAAGGTTCACACTTGCCTTTTGACTACCATAGATCCAGAGCTGTAGTGTATCATAACTCTGTCTTTTAAATTAATTGCACCCTTTCTTTTTATGATATATTACATGTTGGTTCTGGTTCCAGTTCTGATGTATTCAGCCCAATCTGCTTGAAATGGAAACAGTGATATGCACTCCCGTAGACAAATGTACTTCTTCTGGAAAAGAGGAGAACCCTCAGTCATTTCTTTGTCTCTTCTATCTCCATTTTTCTGTCGCTTATCACTTTTGCCTCCTTTGTCCATAACCTTGGTGGTCTCTTGACCTTGAACTTTTTAAACTGCTCCCACACCTCCAGTGTCTCTAAGACAGCCTTTTGCTAACTTAATAATATGATTCATGTCTGCTACTGCCTTAATACTTGCTCATCTGAAATGTTTAGTCCATATTTTCATCATGGCTCATTGAGGGTATATCAGCCATTGGTCCTGACTACAGTCCACCCAAAATGCCACTGCCCATCTCAGTCTCACCAAAAATGTTGTCATATATGCATCATCATCATCATCATCATCATCATCAGGGACCTCCACTGGCTCCACACTTCCTCAAAGATTCCATCTAAGATTGCCTTTCAATTTTTACAGCTCCACCATGAACTTTCCCTTTATTATCTCCATGACTTGGTCTCTCTCTCTTTACTGTCCCTCACATACTCATCACTCCTCTATGCACCTCCATGCTGGCTCTCCCCACAACTTTTATCACTCCCTCTCCTCTGCAGCACCTACAGTCTTAAATGCCCTCTCTGCATCTCTTTGCCTAATCAAAATGCCCCTCTCTTCAAATTCCAATAAAACATGTTTGTCTTTCTTGTATGTTTCTTAACCTCTCTCCACTGCTGCCAACTCTACAGGAGCACTAGTACTGCCAGGTGTAAAGTCCAACTGTATTTCTGTATTGCTACAGAATTTAAGAAATCTGCATGAACTGATGTTTGCATTGCCCATTAAATGATAAGATATATTCCTTCACATTTTTATTATTGTTATGTGTATTTGATTGTCAGAAATATACCCACTGCATTGTAACTCATTTACAAAGGCCTCCTAGTTTAAAAAAACATGTAACAAATGTTTGAGACACAAATACCAGGCAATGCAAACACATTAGTTGCACAAGTGTTTTAAACATTAAAGTGATTTATAATGTAAATGTGTGTTGACTTACCTTTTTACTCTGTCTCTCTTGAATTGTTTCTCTGTAGTATTAAAATGTTCTGAATGAAAGATGCTACACAAAATAATGTTTGTATTGTACTGTACTGCAGTAGGCTGCACAAGGACAGTGGCTTTTGGCCACATTCGCTCTTTTAAACAAAAGTATAATTTCGCCATGTCTATAACACAGATTTCTGTTTGATCTGTAAAACCCAAGAGATGTAGATTTTATAATCTTCTGACACTTTATGAGCCAAAGATTACAAAAGCAAGGAGAATTTGAGGTTACTTGGAGGGAGTAGAAATATTCACAGTGCAGTTAAGGACATACAGTAATATGAATGCATGCTACATAGTTCCTAATTAAATATGGAGTAGTATTACCCCAAATCAGAAAAAGTTAAAAAACAATTGTCTCACTTTTCATATTGGTATATAAAATAGTTATATTGATTTAATAATTTATCTGTCAATGTGTGAAGAAACAGACAAAATTTTCCACTATCAATATGAACTAACATATAATAATACTACCTTTGAAAAGCAAACAATCCATATATATAAATGTTTTTTAGCTACATAATAGATCTAAAATACACTTATTGACCCATTTGAACTGTATCTATATGTCCTATTAATTTAAATCTGATTCCAAGGTTTCATTTTCAAAGTACAGTCGATTCCGCTTGTGTGCACATGGTCGGAGATGACCGAAAATGTACACACAACCGAAAATAATGGGGTAGATAGTAACAGACGAGTGTGTGAAGCGCTATTGGTAAAAGCATTTCATCATTTTATTACAAACATACCTAATACTTCAACAAGACATGTAAAGTAATAGACATATAATAAAAAAGTAAAAAAATAACATTTTTAGAAAGAGTACAGTATTGTATTGTATTGTATGGTATCTAACTTTTGTAAAGGATAAAAAAGACTGCAAAACAATGTTCATGCTGTGTGGCAGCAGTGAGCTCACAGACTAGGAGAACTACCATTTACAGTTAAGCTGTACAGCATAAAACACCGGTAAAGGAAACAGCAGAGGTGTAAAGGTGTGCATTAGCAGTAAACTCACAGTCCAGGAGGATTAGACAAATAAAAGTCGGTAATGTGAACTTGTCTGGCTGAGCGTGTGGTAAGTGACTCCAGTCTTTTCTCAAAGAGGTAAAACCAGCTGAACCAGCTTAAGTACACCAGTCTGCTCCCGTCTAACCATGTAGTGCCATATCTTCTGCATCATTCACTAAACTTCTCCCGTTGTGGGCACCTGGACTTCCAGCTCCTCCTCCTCATCATTTTGGCTATTGGCACCGATAACCAAGTTACAAGTTTCCTCCTCTGTTAGCTCTCCACTCACTGGCTGTTCACTGTCCACTGCCACAAATGCATCAATATGTGATGGTGACATTCCAGGTGGAGGAGGCACAGTCTCTATTGGCTGCTCACACTCAGGTTTTTGTTCTTGTAGTTCACTGATGCCTGCTTTCTGGAAACTATTTTGGATGGTCTCTGTGCTCACTTCTCCCCACGCAGCATGAAGCAGGTGGATGGCATTAAGGATGGTTATGGACTTTGCTGTGGTGTTGAACTCAAAATTTTCCTGTGAGTCCATGCCTAGTAAAATTTTGTTTACAATTTTTTTCTGTAATGCTGTTTAAGATTATTGATTACCTCCTGATCCATGGGTTGGATAAGAGGCATGCAGTTCAGGGAAGAAACACAACCTGGACATTATGGAGAATGACTGGCTTGTGTGCAGGGCAATTGTCAATAATGACCACAATTTTTCTCTGCTGCTGCCTCATTTTTTTGTCAGTTGATTTCTGCCAGTTGTGGAAAATTATAGATGTCATCCATGCATTGGAATTGGCAGTGTAATGAACCAGTAAAGCCTCAATTGTTACACCTTTGAAACAGTGGTTTTATTTTTACTTGCCCACTATCAGCAAAGGCATTTTTTCAGTACTGGTGCTGTTAGCACACACCGACACTGACACCCTCTCCTTAGCTTTCTTGTGGCTGGCTACCATGTCCTTTTTAAATGTCAGGGTGCCATCTGGTGTTGCTCGAAAGAAAAGTGCGGTTTCATCAGCATTAACAATGTCTCTTGGGGCAAATGATCTGGTTATTGTGGGCAGCACTTCATGGACCCACCAATCTGAAGTCTCAAAGTCACTCTGTGCCCTCTCACTGTGTACACACTTGTATCTGATATTTTTGCAAGCTTTGCAGCATGGCAGCCCCCCTGCTGTCAGTTCAGAATCAATTCCCATGCTGACGGCAAGGCTTTTGGCTTTCTGAAATAAAATCTGGCCAGATAAGGGTATGCTTTGGTCTCATGTGGCATTAAACCACCGCAGCAGTGCATCTTTGACCCTGCCATCCTTGCCCTCCCACCTTCTCTAGCGGTCCTTGTTTGCACCTGAACTCCACTCCTGCAAGATTGAATCCTTACTTTTTAGGATTTGCCCCACACATGAAACATCCACACTGAACTCTACAGCAAGCTCCTTATGGGACACTCCAGGTTTAAAGGCTTTATCAAGGAGCTGCATTTTCTGTTCGAGCTTCAGCACATTTCTTTTTAGCTTCTCTATTGCTGGCTGTTGGTATGCTTCCTGAACTGTGAGCTGTGAGCAAGGTTTCAATAACCCTCTACATTGCTCGCACCTGTTACTAATTATCCAGGTGATTAACACTTGGCTGTGCAATGACACCTCACTATGGCTCCCTAAAGTTTCATTCGGCCTGCAATTCAGACACAGTCACACCTCGAGTCACTGACAGCTATCCAGGAGATCAAACAAGGTAAACTGAGATTTGTGAAAATTGCTGTGCACGCATTTGATTTTTTCCTTTCGCATTGAATAGATATGCAGGGAAACAGGACCAGACAGGAGTGTGCACATAACCAGAATGTGCACACATCTGAATGACGCACAAGTGGAATTGACTGTAAATATGTTTCTAGCCCTAATAGTGCAACAGTTAGACATTTTGAAAGATAATTTTTTTATAATGGGCTGACTTTGAAACAGTTATGGCTAGAAGCTTATTTTTTTAAATGAAAGCTGAGTTACCTGTGTTGGTATATCCATATATTATTTTGCTACAACTTACATCTACATTAAAACCTAAAATAGTTTACATTTCTTTTAACCATGTTAATAATCATCAGAAGATCATAGTGTTTGTCCTGTAACAGAATAAAAATACTTTTTTTCTATTTTAGAATAGTTTTAGTTCAGTAGACCCAAATGATGCTTCTGCCGTTGTGTACATGCTGAGAGTATGCTCAAAATAATTGAATGGGATGCTGCATTTTGGTTTCATCAGACCAATATGGTGCTTCATGTGTTTTTCATGTGGCCTTGCAAGGCTGTACCATTGTTAGATGTGTGAAAGGGGTGGCTTCAATTGGCTGCCTCTTGAGGACAGACATAATCACGAGTATGTCTGATCTTGAAAATAAAATCACTGAGTCAATTAAAATGTGGTTCTAATGTCCTAGTCTAAATACGATCCAAGATCATATAGAATGATATGAACTATTTATAATGTAACACAGAGACATGACATTCTGCTGTAGTGAATGGTCAGACTTGGAAGAGACTCTAGTTCCATCAGGCCAGAATGCTCGCCTCCCACTTCATAAGTAAGGATGAAACAGCATGCTGTGCAATATGTGATCATTTATAGGGATTCTTTACTGTGAATTGTAAAGTATTCCTTTTTTGTCCATAGATGTAAACTGGAGAGTGTGCCAGATTTCAAATTCTATTTTTTTTAAGTTTGAAATTGGCACTGCTGTCATCTCAGTGCAGTACAAAAATCTCGCTATGAGAACCATATAAGCATCCTGCTCAAATTGTTATGTTGCTGTGCTCAAACATTTAAAAAAATATGTATTGTTCATTCTTAAACAGCTTTCAGTGTTAGTTTCTCTTCCCAAGTTTAGGTGTACACAAATACGCATCGACTTCATTTTATCTCTGATGACCTGCAAATTGCCACAAAGTAAAAACATAGCTAAATATAACCCCATGTGTGATTTATTTAAATTATTTACATCCACAGGAAGCCATGAGCTGTGACCTGAGTGGGCAACCAGCAATCACAGAACAGGAAGTGTATTGGGTTTCTGTATGCAAGGGGTGGGAGGGCGGATTAGAGTATAGATAATATAGTACTAGTTTAAACAATGTTTGTCAAGAAAGACAAGCTCCTGCAGAGTTACCTTTCTGTGGAGTTACCAGTGAACTAAGCAAAAAAAAGTCAGCATGATGATGATTTTGTTTTCATTTGGGGGCAGCGCAGTAATCAAGCAACAATTTTAAAATGCTGCTTTTCCATTTAGATAAAATACACCTACTGTATTTTGCCTCATTAGTCTGTGTTTGTACATGGCTTGTTGTGTGAAAAATGGACAAGCTTAATAAAACTGAATGATGTTTCTAAGATGTCATTTGTCCAATAAAGAGTGACATCACGTAACTTCTTAGTGCTACAGAACTACTCAGCTTTTCTTCCTGGCTCTCAGACACCAAGCTCTTATTTTATTTATTTCTCTGTTTATTTATTTCCCAGAATTACAGTACCTTTGAGCCTAGGGCTTGTTTACAAAGGTTCCATATCAAAGATGCAAAAGTGTGATACAAGAGTAAGCGAGCACATAGCAATAGGTACAACAGAGTCAAGAAGGAGCAAGTCTAATTACAATACAGTGGATCATAATAAATAATCTGAGAGAGCAGAGCAGAGCAGCAAGCATACAACACAGCAGCTGCCAAGGAAAAGGCATTGTTAAAAAGTATAATTGTGTGGGGAGAGTAAGAGAGGGGGAAGGTAGGGAAAGTGGAGAGGAGGAAGATAGGATGAGGAAAGGGGGGAGAGCAGTAGGCTCAATGAGAGCAGGGGAATGAGGACAGGGAGGGGGAAGGACAGGAGGGTGGAGTACAAAGCAAACATGGGAAGTAGTATAGAGGAGGGAAAGTTGGACTAGGGAACCAGGCTAAGAGGACTAAGATAGGGTGATAGGATTGGGAGAGAAGGGGGTAGAGCAGGAGAGCTTAGCGAGCATAGTCACATTGGTTAAGAGAGGTGAGGTATTGGTGCAGCTTGGTTTTGAAAGGCTCTAGCTTTAGTTCCGAGGCAACCTCCAGAGGAAGGGCATTGAACCAGGTAGGAGCTCTGAAAGTGAAAGAGTGCTGGGCTAGGGAGGTGCGGCATAGGGGGCAAGGAAGGGCTGCTTGGTTGCACAATGGGTGAGGTGCAGGTTAGTGGTTTGCTGAAGTAGTGCCTGGGAAGCAGGGGGAGTGAGGCTGAGGCTGATCTTCTTTGCAAAGAGGCAGGTTTGATACATGATCCTGCCCATAATTTATAGCCATCCAGTTTGGGCATAGAGCTCACAAGTGTGGGTATGCCTGTGTGCACCAGTGATAAGCTGACAGCAATTGTTGAGCATCACCTTAAGAAGATTAAGGGTGGTGTCAGTGACTGACTCATTAATAACAAGTCCATAGTCAATGATGGACAGGATGGAGCTTGTAACTGCAGTGTGTAACGCTTCAGTGGCAAGGCAGTGGCAGTGCCGAAATAGGACCCCAAGCCTGGCATTTATGACTTAAGCAATGAGGTTGATGTAGAGTTGGTATGAAAGTGAGCAATCTAGTTATACCTAAATATTTGAAGTCACTGACCTGGACTAATTGGAGATTTTGTTTGTTGTAAATAGTAAGAGAAGCAGATCTGAACTTATTATGAGTGCCACAGAACAACATGGCCCTTTTTTTCTTGTAGTTCATTAATAATTTATGCTGAAAAAACAGGTCTCAACCAAGGAGAAATTGGATTGCAGGTCAGCAGTGAGAGGGAGTAGATCAGCGTGGGTTGTAAAGATGACCGCATCATCAGCGTAGAGGATCATGTGGTTGTTGCAGGCCTTAGGGAGGTAGCTGATGAAAAGGCTGAAAAGTAATGGGCCAAGAATGGAGCCTTGAGGAACTCCAGAGCATACAGGGAGGTAACTGGAAAGAGTATCAAATATCATGACACGTTGTGTTCTGTCCATGAGGTAGCTGCTAAGCCAACTGGTGACCCCTTGTGAGAGTCCTAGTGGAGGGAGGGAGTGGAGTAGGAGCTGGAGGTTGATGGTGTCAAACACCTTGGTGAGATCTATGTAGATGGCACCCAGTAAATGGCCATGGTCAAGCGCCTTGTGGATGTGATTGGTGTATTCAAGGAGGGCAGTGGCATGCTGTGTGTTTTGTGGAAGCAGTGTTGTGGGCTTTGGACAGAGTATTTATCCAGATACTCAGATAGTTGGTCAGACATGATGCACTCTAAGACTTTGGAGAGTGGAGGGAAGATAGATATTAGGCAGTAATTGGAAAGAAGGGGCCTGTCTCCATACTTGTGTACGGGCATCACAATGGCGGCTTTCCATAGGTGGGGGAACTGTCTTAAAGTGAGAGACAGGTTGAACAGTTTAGTGAGTGGGAATAAAACTGCATCAAACTCTTATGAGATGATAATACTGATTAACCAAGAGACATCTCCGAACCACTGTTTATCTACAGTATTTTGCAATATGATGTAGTATGCCATGTTCAACTACAGTATGTTGTTTCTAATAATTTCATTGGGTCTCTTATGTTCTTTTACCATGAGCTCCTACTCAGTAATCCAGTAATCAAACAATGTAGTATATAAAATCCATGTTTCAAACATTGTCCAGAGGCCTTGAATCCAAAAACATTTATTCAGTGTTTACGATACTGTTAAGTCTGACATTTTGTAAAAACAAACAAACAACAACAAAAAAAAAAAAAAAGAGATGTAGAAGCGGTATAGCACAGAGGTAACACTAAATTTTCTTTTAATATACTAAACTAAAGAACATTAGGCACAAGCACAAAATTGACAACATTGTGTGATGTCTGTTCCCCGCTGAGAATCCAGCCTGAAACCATAAGTTCCAAAAGCAGCAGTTGTAATGATTTAGCTGAAGGCAGGTTCCCCCTTAAAGGAGTACTACACCCCCATATCTTGTAAATGTTATTTGTTTCCTTGTCAACAGACACGTTCAACTCTTCTCATGTTGCTGTTGGGATATACTGTATATATTTGCTTTAACATAGAAACATAGAAGCTGACGGCAGATAAGAACTGCTAGGCCCACGCAGTCTGCGCATCTTCCCTACCTGTTACAAAAAACACAGACCCTACCCACCCAGTCTGCCCATCTTCCCTACCTGTTGCAAAAAACACAGACTTTATTTATTTATTGAAATGTTTCACCAGGAAAGGCATACTTAACAACAAGTTACTTATCTCACAGCGCATCCTGAGGAAGAGGGTGTAGAGGAAAACATATATACGTACATATATCCAAGCAAAACATTACTTGATCTCCAGCTTTGTTCTCTTTCCTATCTCTAGGGTTCCCCTAGGGCTTGTTTTTACTATTCACACCTGTTCCAGTAACTATCTTTGAGGGTCTCCATTTTCTGGTTTTTGAAACGTCATTGTGCCTGGGAGCTGCATTGCCAAATAAGAACATGATGTGTCAGCACCCTTTAGATGCCACAATATGCTTGTCTGCTTACTTGGACATCAACAAAACAAGCTTCAGCAAGGTGTAAAATATCACATTTAACTTCAATTAGCTTTGCAAACTATCTTAGATATAATGCATTTTTTTTCTTTAAATTGCATTCAGTCTGTGTGTTTCTAGAGGTTTTTTTCAGGTTATGTGTACTTTCCACATAGAGATACATGACGTGAATGGGTGCTGTGGCATCATCTTCTCATATGCTAATGCAGCTCTCAGGGACAATGAGAGTTCAACAACCAGAAAAAGGAGACACCCAGGCTAGTTACAGGGGCTGGTATGAATAGTGAAAATAAAGTAAAGCAAATATCTACTGTATATCCCAACATCCACACGAAAAGAGTTGTCTGTTAACAAGAAAACAACATTTACAAAATATGAGGGTGTAGTACTCCTTTAACTGGGTGGTTAGACTGCACCTTTTTAATCATCAACTTCTCCTAACTGTAGGGGCATTGCTGCTGCAGTTCCTCAACACTGTAGGACTCCATAGAAACATAAACTTTGACGGCAGATAAGGACCACTTGGCCCACCCAGTCTGCCCATTTCCCTACCTATTGGATAAGCTGCAGATCCTAGTTAACCAGCAGCCTACTTCCTCCTACCCAGCCACTAGAATTGCTTTGTGTCTGTCCCATGCATTCTTGAATTCCCCAACTGTTTTTGACCCCACGACCTCCTCAGGAAGGCCGCTCCATGTATCCACCACCCTCTCCATGAAAAAATACTTCCATACATTGCCCCTGAGTTGTCCCCCCATCTTCAGATTGTGCCCCTTTGTTTTTGCACATCTCTTTTACTGAAAGATGCTACCCTCTTGGACTTTGTTGATCCCTTGAGGTACATAAATGTTTATATCATGTCCCCCCTCTTCCTCCTTTCCTCAAAGGTATTCATATTAAGCTCCTTTAGTCTCTCTTCATATGACTTCTGATGCAGACCCTGCACCATTTCAGTTGCCCTCCTCTGGACTGCCTCCATCCTGTCTATGTCCTTGTGGAGAAGGGGTCTCCATCACTTTATACCTGCCACATCTTGATGATGATGCATTTCACATACTGTATATGATAGAGAGTATTTCAGGGCCACAGACTCAAAAGTTTCAAAATGGACTATGTGCAACCCAAGAGAAATATGGCATCATGCCTATCCACAATAGTAAAACTCAGTCATTTCAGGAGTTTTTGGTGCATTGCTTTTAAATTGAATTCAAGGGTTAAGCTCAGTGTCATGCTAAGGCAAGGCCAGCAGCTGAGACCTAACTTTCTCTCTCTGTAGTCCTTCTCCTCCTGTATAAATAAAACGATTTCCTATATCCCTGGTGGTCCAATGGACTGCTGTCAGCCCGATCATGGGCTTTTGTAATAAAAAAAGAATTACGTCCAATATCCCTGGTGGTCTAGCGGTACCCTCCTCCCCATCCACCCACTGAGCCCCATCTCCCCGCTTCCCCCCCGGTCAGCGGTGGGTGGCAGCACCCCACCAGCCTGCTGCCCGCTGACTGACACCGTAGGTAGGGCTGTACACCCATTGGTCCACAGCGTGTGCCAATGGGTGTGCATCCTGTACTGTACTACACAGCGGTCCACTGTACCACCAGGGATATAGGAAATCATATTATTTATACTTAAGCCCACGATTGGGCTGACAGCAGTCCACAGGACCACCAGGGATATTGGACATGATTTTTTGAACAGATGCCCATGATCAGGCATGGGGGGGCGCCGTCACAGAGGTGCAGCCAGAGCTCAGGTGGCCACCCACAGGTGGCAGCTGCCGTGTTGCACCATGCAATATGGCAGCTCACCTGTGGGTGGCCAGCCATTGTTCCTTTTTTTGGGGATTAACTTTGTGTGGCGCAAGTAGGAGTTGCGCATGCATGGACTCAGCACATCCCGGGCTGAATATTGGGATGTGCAGAGTATGCATGGGCACGCCCCCACCTCGCGCCACATACATTACTGATGCGCTCTGGTGCATCAGGATTTGTCTCAGGCACATTTCGTTTGAATATCGCACGAAGTTGCATCAGTGGGTGTGCATGGCGCCTGCACTATAAGGCAACCCTTTTGAATATCTGGGCCTGAATGTTTTTTTTAAGGTACCAGCTGAAAACATGCACACATTATTTAGACAGCTCATTTAAAAGAGCCAGTGCCCATTTAATTGCTGAGTCAGTATGGAGGCACAAAGAACAATAACTGAACACATTTAATAATATACTTTGAATGTATTAGCAGTGCACTCTTGCCTGTTTTACCTGTGCTTTTTGGCATTTTACTTGCCCAAAGGACACTGTCACTCTTGTCACAATTTGTATATTACTGTCATTCTTCCACACTATGTAATAGTGGCTATGAAGCTTTATGTAATCCTCACTGATTTTTTATAAACTCCTGGGTCATGAGAAATAGGCATTTTCACATCTAGTGCACCTACCTGGTTAACGAACACTAAATAAATAAACAAATAATGAAAAAACACTATAAATATTACTATAAAAAGGCATAATATGTGTGTACTATATCAGAAACATTTTGAATAATCAACTAACAAAACCTACAACTAACAATATAAACAAAGTGACTCTAACACTATTGCACACTGACCATAAGCACTAGCTTCAAATGAATGGACTTATTTCAGTATCCTTATTAAGTCCAGGTCATTCCCTTGCACCAGTATTGAAAAACCAGAAATCTTAATGTTTTAAACTTTCTTGTTAACCCCCCCCCCACACACACATCAGGTTGAACTTTTTGTAAGCTGATAAATTTAAACGAAAATGAATCTCCTGACATACAGTGAGCAGCAATAGCATAGTCTGTATTCCTGTTTCTAATAGCTAAGATCATTGATGCTCTTTAATCCTAATATGGAAATGTCTAACCATTTTGCCAATGCAGAAACATCTGCATTGGCACACTGCTACAAAGATAACTCTTTTAGTATTGCATGTTACCAAGGTATCCAGTTTCCTAGTTTGTGCTGCTCTGGGTTTCAGAAATTCTTAAGCTCTTGGCATTACTCAACAGGTTGAACACCTACAACAGGGCACAGAGCCCGTGGCTGCTTCTGCCAAAAGTAATTGCTCATTTACAGTAAGGTAGGCACTATGAACAAGATGGTCCCTCAGATTGTGTCCCCTCTTATAAATAATTTTAGGTTGTAATCTCTCTTAACTCTGGGTCCACTTGTAGTAGCTCCCAATTGATCCACACAATATTTCATATTTTATTTGCAAATGGTAATAATGTAGCAAGCAGTTTTACAATGTTTTGGTAAGTTGCTTACTCAGACACTGTAGACTAATTATCTCTATTCAGAAGTTTTTCTCAGTTTTGACAGTTGAAAATTGTTTAGTAGAATCAATAGTATCAGCACTATCCCCTATTGTATCCCCTATCTTTAAACCTTCTATCAAGATCAATACATTGTTCATTAAATTTGTCATCAGTGAGCAGTTCTGTCAGGCCCTCAGTAACTGGCCCTGAGGTACAGTATATTGTTCACTGTATGCCTTGGGTGGTAGCCCAAGACCAGGTTTTCTTTAAAGGGAACTCTCTAGACTGCCCTCTGTACCCCTAGCGATACTAAAGTAATAAACTTCAATGTTAGTCATGCTGATTTTCATACTAAATCATGAATGCTTATTAGTTGAATAGAGAAAATTCACAAAATCATTGAGTTTGTCAATGCCACCCTTCCAAATTAATATGACGTCATCTATAAAATGTCCCCACAACACTAGACTACTAAAGAATAGATGAATAGTTTCATTGTAGATGACATCATATTTCCACTTTCCAACATAAAGGTTTGCAAAACTGGGGCAAATGTCATTATTTTTAAACAAGAAACAGTTACACTGTAATGCAAGTTCTGTTGACTTAACGAGTAGCTCAGTAGATGGATTACTGACTTCCCTTTAGTTCAAGAAAAATCTGATAGCTCTGAATCCCACTTTGTGAGGAATCTTCAGACATAATACTTCTATGTTAAGGGTTACTAAGGCATAATCATTTTTAGCCCGTATGTTGTCCAGGATCCTGTAAACATCTGCAGTATCTTTCAAATAGGAACAAAGTTCCAAAAGAGATGGTTTCAAAAATACTGTACATCAACATATTTGGAAAGCAGCTCAGTGACCAACCCTATCCTATTAATGATAGAGCAGCCCAGGGGATTTTCAAAGGATTTATGGACATTAGGAAGGGTGAAAATAGCAGGTTTCTTAGGATGTCAACGAAAAATCTCTAACTTCCTCAGATATCTCACCCTCCTCAAAGGTATTGATAACCTCATTAGTCTTTTTTTTTCTCTTTTAATTACAGTATGGGATCCTGGTCAAGTTTTAAATAAAATTTCTTGGCATTAAGCTGTCTCATGACTTTCTTTTCATAATCTAACATATTGACAACAACCATGTTGCTGCCTTTATCTGCCGGTTTAATAGTAACTGTGTCATTGCTATCAAGAGTCCATAATGCTAGCCTTTCCTTTTCAGAAATGTTACAGAGAGACAAAGGTGCCTGATTGCTCCTCAGGTGGCACACTGGATGTTTCTTGGCTTTACAAGCAAAGGGTCAGAGGTTTGATCCTAGATGAGGGCACTTGTATACTGTATTATCAGTGATACTCAAGAACTATACACTCACTATTCTCATGGTTTCACCAGGCTCTTCCAATTTTTGAAGTGGTGGGGACCAAAACTCACAGGATTTAAGAATGCATGGGATTGACATAAGGGAATCCTGGAGGTCAGGGGTAAGGGGCAACAGACTATTAGAAAAATGTAAGTGATCTTACGAGCTCAAATGGGCAGACTGGGTGGGCCACAGGCCCTTATCTGCTGACAGTATCTATGTACAATATCTATGTACACTGAAGTTTCTCAAAGTCTAGTTCACAATTTTCCTAAAAGTCTCAATGACTCTAGATGGGGAGAGAATGTAGACAGCTTTTTAAATGGGTTCCTTTGATCATCCACAGTCTCTGTATCAGTGACTATACTTTTCACTTCCTGACTGTTAAAAAAAAGATTGAGTGCCTATTTGTCTACATATTTGATGGAAGTCAATGATAGAATTAAACAGTCTATAAAACCAGACAAAAGTGAAAAAGAAAAATCCTTTGTTCAATAAATTCAGCTCATCTGATGTTTAACTTTGAGAAGAAAGATTAATAAGAGTCAGTAATAAAATTGTTTACTTCCTCTGATTCCATCCCCTGTTGCTCGGGCTTCTTCCTCAACCTTTTATTTTAACCCCCCAACTCGTGCATGGTTTCCTTCTGACGTGAACCTTGTTTCTTTGTTGTTGAAGATCCTCAGGTTGTAATGCTCACGCATGTCCCTCCAGCGTGCGTCCCTGTCCTCTTTGAAAAAAATTGATGAGGATCTTTCCCCATCTGTATCCAGTCTGGAGCACTGGTAGAGGTTCACTTCACTATTGGTTTTCATTAGAATGGACTTAGGACCTGACTCCTCCCTCAAATTACCGGTGTGTCAGCTGCAACTAAAAATTTAGTTCTTCAAAAAGTCACTTTCATCTTAGACAAATTTTGTTTTTCCTTTTTTGAATTTTCAGTATGTTTGTAATGTTCTGTTAATGGTTGCTATTAATTTCCTTTGTTCATTAAAGTCACAGCAGGTTTTAAAATTCAGGAATGCTTCCACTGTTGCAGTTTTAGGGCAATTTTTTTTTTCTCTGCAGCATCATCTATAATAAGTTTGATTAGCTTTGTTGAGGCTTCCAATAACATACTGTCAATTGTTTCATAAAATGCTCTCTGTCTAGTCTGAAGGCTGGCTGTTTGGTTAGGTGCAGTCCCCTTGTTATTCTTTTAATTTCCATATAAGCCTCAAGCCTTGCACTCTGCCAGTACAAAGCTTGACTTTGAGAGCAGCTTTTGTCCAATTCAGTATATGCCTATTTAAAACTACCTGGGGATGAATCTCTGTCATCTGACTCCTCAGACTGTGGTGGACTCAGGAAAGGATTCTGTGGTCTTACATATTGAAACAGAGAATTGGCAAAACCAGTCTGTTCACTGGGCATCATAATGGCGGAAATATATTCAACGCTGAAAGACTTGTTCAAAAAGTGGTGCTTAGGGCTTTAGTCGATGACCAGCACCATTACAGTGTTTATGTAGATTAAACCCCCATGCTCAGCTACAGAAAACACCAACACCAAAAGAAAAGCTGCCATTGAGGAGATTTGGGGACCAGCCAGACAGTGCCAAAGTTACAGAAAAGACCATGCACTTACCTCTGCTTTTTCATTCCTGTATTAGAATAAAGTAATTTCCACTAAGAATGCTCTGGAATGTCTAATTTATTTTAAAAATACAGGTTAGGTCGCAAGAACAAGTTATAAACAGACCAGAGACATGGGCTTTCACTACCCAAAGTTTTGCGTGCGCACTGCATGCTTTCTGTAGGTACCAGCTGAGCAAATGACACATAATTTATATAGCTCATTTAAAGGGCCAGTGCCCATTTAATTGTTCAGTGAGTACAGAGGCACATAGAACAATAACTGCTCACATTTAATAATATGCTTGGACTATAATGAATAAACACTTTAAAATTTACTATAAAAATACTTACTACCTGGGACATATAATAAAAAATTTTTATGATCAGCAAAGAAAGCTTATAACTAACAGTATACACTAAGTAACTTTAATAATGTTGCACATTATCCATAAGAACCAGCTTTAAATAAAGAGACTTATTTCAATATCCTTATTAAGTCAAGGCCATTCCCTTGCACCAGTACTGAAAATTCAAAAACTATTCATACATCTGAAAAAAGTACCTTTGGGTAACCCAGATTAAACAATGGTGTGTGAAAATCCTATAACCTCATTGGTTAAAACATGTCACTTAACCATGGGTAAATCCTGCATTACCCACAGCTGAGGAATTGCATTTATAAAAAAAACGTAATTAAATACATTTTACATTGATTTTACACATGGGTCCATTGTATAATCGCAATAAGGCACTCCAGAGTGTGAGTTACTGGGGATTTACCCACTTTTTGTGTGGTTAAGTCACTCGGCTGTGCCTCATGACACACCACACAAGGTGTGGGTAAACCCCCAATAACCCACACCCTGTTGTGGCTTATTGCTTAAATGTGTAGTCCTTTGCAGATCCCCTATCTTCCTGAAATCTGCCCTTTTGAAGTCTATGACCTTGGTCGTGATGTTTGTTTTCTCCCTCCCCCATGCCCAAGCTGTTCTTCATTGTATAGTGGTCACTCCCTCCCAAGGGCTCCTCAACTTGAATGTCTTGAACATGGTCTCCATTTGCTAGTACCAGATCGAAGATTGATGTCAGTGGCTGTGGAGATGGGGGACCAATCAGTGGCCAATAGGTTGGTAACAAGGCATACAACCAAACCAAAATTTAGAGAGAAGGGAGGCACAGTAGGAAAGCAACTGCCTTCAAAGGATGGAAGGGAAAGAATAGTGTAAACAGTAGTGAGCACAAGGGGCAACAATTCAGAGCAAAGCAGCAAAGAACTGTATATAAAAACCTTCAATATGTGTTTCACTACACAAACATTTTTTATCAGACTTGGTGCAGACGTGTGTAAAATAAGCCCTTGAAGTTGTAATATTTATGGCCCTTTTTGATCTCATTATGCATGTGATTGGTCATTCCATTTTTGCTATAGATTAAAGAATCACAGATCCATTGTTTTTTGTCACATGAGTTCTTATTGGTACTACTATGTTGACCTAACTGTGCATGAATTCTTTCTCATGGTAGACTGTTAGTTTTTTTCCTGCATTGTGAGAAACACTTGTCCAATTGCCGACAAAACTGGTATAAATATTTGGTACTACAGCCTTGTTTACTCTCACCAGAAAGCTTCAGATGCTTTTGCACTCTTCTATGAGGTGTCCATTTATTTACATTTGCAACATTTTACACCACTGCTTGTCCCACCATTTTAAACCTCTTTATGAGAACCATGACAACCCAGTTCTTAGAATTTCCTACCAAGTGCATTCTGGTGCTTATCTCCCCACAGGAAAAGCAATGACTTGACTGTGTCTACAAAGCCCCTTAAAATATCAAAAGTGATTCAGTTCTTCTGTTAGGAAGAGGAGACAGATTTTACTCACAAATGTAAAATGTCTTTGATCCCCAGACAATTCAAAGTGGTGCAGAAAGGGTGAGTGTAAACTTACTCATTCTTGTGGGTTTCAGAATACTAACCTTACTTACAAAATTATGCAAACATTTTAGCTTGTGACTGGATTTTGCACTTTTCACTATATTTTAAGAAATGTTTATCCAGGTGTCACCAAAGTTGGTATAGACCTTCAGTATTAAAATTTATCTAGTTTGTAAAGAACCAAACCATCTAATACATATTGTGTCATCCCAAAAGCATGTAATTGCAAGTGAAATCACTAACTTTTTAAATACAGAACTTTCAGACTGTCCTGGCAGGGGATACCTTACTGTCTCTGTTGAATCTGGGTCACTTGTAAGGTATGGATGGTAGTTGGCCATGATGCCTTTGGATTTGGAAGTTTGTTTGAGGGTGAGGGTGGTGGCAGCAAATTCCTTTTCTGCAGAACTGAAGCTGGAGAATCACAGCTCTAAAAGGACTAAGGGGTGAACTAGCGACACCACTGACTACCCTTTTTAACAAATCATGGGAGCAGGGTGTGGTACTTGAGAACTGGAGGAGGGCAGATGTGATCCCCCTTCACAAAAGTGGGAGCAAGGCAGAGGCAGGGAACTATCAACCTGTTAAACCTCAGTGTTAAAGAAAATGATGGAATCACTTCTGAAAGAAAGAATAGTTGAATACCTAGAGGCTAGTGGGGCGCAGGACCCAAGGCAGCATGGATTCACAGCAGGAAGGTCATGTCAGATGAATCTAATCAATTTCTTTGACTGGGTGATCAAAATAGTGGACCAGGGAGGGGCTGTAGACATGGCCTACCTAGACTTTAGCAAGGCTTTTGATACAGTCCCACACAAAAGTTTAATAAATAAGTTAGCCAGCCTGGGAGTGGGTCCCAGGGTGGTAGCCTGGGTAAAAAACTGGCTGAAAAACAGGACGCAGAGGGTAATAGTAAACAGAGTCCACGCCAAAGAAAGGGGGGTTACTAGCTGGGTACCGCAGGGTTCAGCACTGGGCCGGTCCTCTTTAATGTCTTTATAAGTGACATTACAGAGGGACTGGAAGGCAAAGTATGCCTCTTTGCAGATGACACAAAGATCTGCAGCAGGGTTGCTACACAAGGGTTGGTGGAAAGGATGAGAAGGGACTTGGCAAGATTGGAGGTATGGCAGCTTAGATTCAATGCAAAGAAGTGCAAAGTAATGCACCTGGGAAACAAAAATCCAGGGCAAGAGTACACAACGGGTTGGGGAGGTATTAACAATAACAAAAATGGAAAAGACCCACGTGTAGTCATATCAGATGACTTAAAGGTAGGCAGACAATGTGAGAAGGCAGTAAGGAGGGCTGGGGGGATACTGGGATGTATAGAGAGAGTCATCACCAGTAGAAAACAGGAAGTTGTCATCCCTCTATACAGACAGTTGGTGAGACCCCATCTGGAGTACTGTGTGCAGTTCTGGAGACCCCATCTGTGCGAGGACATAGAATAGAGGCAGTCCAGAGGAGGGCAACTAAAATGGTGCAGGGTCTGCACTAGAAACCATACAGAGAGACTAAAGAAGCCTAATATGTATACCCTCGAGGAAAGGAGGGAGAGGGGAGACATGATAGAAACTTTCAAGTACCTCAAGGGAATTAACAAAATCCAAGAGGCAGCATCTTTCAGAAAAAGAGATATTCAAGAACAAGGGGACACAATTTGAAGATAGAAGGGAGGTGGCTCAGGGGCAATGTGAGGAAGTATTTTTTCACAGGGAGGGTGGTGGATGCATGGAATGGCCTTCCTGAGGAGGTCGTGGGGTCAAAAACAGTGGGGGAATTCAAGAATACATGGGACGGACATAAGGCAATTATAGTGGGAGGTAGGAGGAAGTAGGCTATTGGTTAACTAGGATCTGCAGCTTATTCAATAGATAGGGAAATGGGCAGACTGGGTGTTCCAAGCAGTCATTATCTGCTGTCAAAGTCTACGTTTCTATGTTTCATGTTTTAAAACTTTCTTGTTAAAATCTACCCCCTTCACATCAGGCTGAACTGCAAATAAATTTAAACAAATGGAATTAACATACAGTAGGAAAAGCAGCTTGACTAGCATTGAATTTTGGGACCTCAGCATCACCGGGGCACAGGTAGCAGTTTACAAAGTGCCCTTTGTTCAAAACCTGCTGAACAGAATACAGTACTTCTGGTCTTGAGCTGCCACTCAAGGCATACAGTGAACAGTATACCTAAGGAGCAGTTTCTCACTCAAGAGCGAGATGTGGAGTCAGCTAATGATGCAGAGTAGGTCCCCTAATGAGGACCCAGTTCAGTAGAAGTGCAGCAGCACCTACCTACCTACCTACCTATTATGCTGCTGAGGTGCTGTTCATTACTTGGAAAGAATAAATCTACTTTGCATCACTAGCTTGGACTGCATGTCTGGCTCTTGGGTGAGTGCACCTCACTTTTGCTCTGTTGCATTGACTGTCCATACATACATCCTGTTTGCTTATCCCTTCTATGGGTTTCATTCTGTAACTGTGTCTTTGCATAGTAGTATGCCTAGTCAATTAATGATTGGGGTATTGTCTTGCAAGAAACTTCTGTGTCATTGTTTTTTGTACTTTATTCACATTGGTCATCTGTGAAGGGTTCCACCAAGTTACGGCGCCGGCAATGCTGCCGACATCACCGACAGTGACAGGAACAATGCCGACTGTTGGCATTGCTCTCTCCGGGAGAAAGTCTTTTTCTGCGGAGGGCTTCACTCTCCGCACCCCCCATCTCTGAATATACAACTCCAAGTCGGAGTTGTTTCGGGGTTGGGGGCGGAACACCGGGAGTCACTGTGCCATTGTACAGCACACCACCACAGCAACCTGACAAGATTCTGCGCTGTGGTGGTGTTTGCTGTCAAATTGTCGCTGTGTTGATGATACACCTCTGTGAAACAATTACAGTTAGTCTAGAAACCGGACTTTAGGAATATTATTGACCAGTGAATTTGGGTGATAGCTATCACCTTGCAGAATCTTAATGTGTCTGGTTTCTTTGTGGAAAAGTTTTGTGTGCAATTTGTTCTCACATTTGTAGATGTTTAAGTCCCAAACTTTAATCTCTTTGAGGTCAGCTTGATATTAAATCACCCTGTGTTGACTACTGCTGATTATGTCTGTTCTGTAAAAAACATTTCTGGTTCATTTATTGATCCTGACCACAGGAGCAAAATGTCATCATTGAATGTACACCACCATGAATATGATTGTGAACTCATTGATTTCTGCAATAAAATATAGCAGTCCTCCCACTGACGGACATAAAGATTTGCGAGATTATGTGCAAATGTGGGTTCCCATCATTGTTCCTTTCACTTGGACAGTGTATGTTTCATCATACATAAAAGAACTCTCATGTAGTAATAAGTTAGCTAGCTTCAACAGGGACTCACTTGGTGACGTTACGTTATTTGGTTATTGTTGGTGGAAAACATTTAACATTTCAATACCCCTATTGTAGGGTATATTTGTGTAGAGATTCTCCATATTAATTTTGCTGAGGACTGTTGCGTCATTGACTGCCACTCCTTGTAGGCAGGTGATCATGCCAGCACTACTTTTTGAACATGATTGAGACCCACAACACATTTATTATAAGAAAAAAAGTCCACGTATTGCAACCTAGTTTCTGTGACCAATCGAATTCCATATACAATACCTGGTGGTAACTCTGTTTTTATCCATCACGATCAGCAGATATATCACAGGTTTCCTGGGATTGTCCACTCCTAAAAAATTATACTCAGCCTTAGTGGTACATTTATTATTGAATACCCTATCCAAATAGAATGTGGGCTTTCTGCAAGATTTCACTCATGGAATCTCGTCATAGTTTTTGATAAAACTTTACATCAGTGAGTTGTTTGTTCATTTCATTCTTGTATTGTTTTTTCACCTACAGAATGATTGCCCCACCCTTATCAGTTGATTTCACCATGAAGTTCTTATTTTCTTGCTGTTCCTTAATGACATTCCTTTCTTTCAAAAAAACAAAAAAAAGTTTGTAAGCAGGGCCATACTTGAACTTTATAAAGAGATCAGTTGCAGAATCCCTTTCCTTCTCTGCTGCTTCAGTATACTTTAGGTCATTACAGCATGATTGTTTTCTCCTCAATGAGCAGAACTTGCACTTGGGTACAGAATGTGTTATAATAACCTGCAGGTCCTTTTTCCCATTGGGAAACCATGGCATAATTCACCGTTATAAAGGAGCGTTTATAATAGTGAACATGCGCCCGGTTTCCCTCGCACTGCGCAGGCGCCCTCACCTCGGACACTCTTACCCCAGCCACTGTCCACCTCATCTTTCCCCCTCTGGACCACTACTCTTAATTGCGGTAAGTGCTGGCAGGCAGAAATGAGTCAAAATGAGGGAAATACCCTCAAAATGAAATAAAAAAAATAAAAATAAAAAGCGAGCGACCGACAAACGTAGAGCACGCGCTCACAGTTAAGCAGACTGCCGCGGTCACACAACAACGTCTTTTTTATTTTATATAGTTGCTGTGGGGAAAAAGGACATCCCGGCAATTATATAAAATAAAGTATGGAGCCCATGTAACTTGACTTACACACCCTCGGGGTTAGATGCTATGCATAAACCCCTTGAGCTTTGCTCTTGGGGTTTATGTAGCATCAAATCCCTCGGGTGTATGTAAATTCTCGTTACACGTCCAGACCCATACTTTATTCTCTATATTATACATACAGTACCTGAGTTGGTAGTTTGAAGAGATGTACAGTAAGCCCACTCTCAGTCATTATTGTCACCTTTTCCCCTGGTCTAGTGGCAAAGAACCCTTTTAGATGAGTAAGTCTGAAAAACATAAAGGTCTGCTTTAAGTTAAAATACAGTACAGTCACTGAAGTTGTGTGTAAAAATGACAGCCTCTGCTAAGTACTGATACTGATCTATTATGACTGGGCTGGTCATTAAATTTATGACCACCAGTTATGTTGCCCTGTGGACTAGCATATTTCTCTCCATTCTAGATAAAACATGAACTGCATCCCACACACAAAGGTTGACAGTAACTGGTTCATAGGGTCAGTTCTCACACCTGGGCTGGCTAAGCCACAATGACAATAAAATCCAAAGAAATGGAGGGAGCACTCAGAGGTGAACAGTCCCATGACACTATTTAATTTTGCAAAAACTGCTTCTGCTAGTTGAAAAAATCAGTATCAGCTTTGTCTGGATTCTGTTAGTTTTTATTGCTCTTTAATTGTTTAAAATCCAAGTGCCTTGTTGGGCTACGCACATAACGGACAGCATAAAACTTCATTCCGTTCCACAAGATTTCAGTGCCAAAATATGTAGACAATACAAAAATCCATCTAAAAGTGAATGCTGTTCAAAACCTCCCACTACTACCAGCAGCAGCTAAACCCCAGCACTTCACCTTACTCAAAGGCTTCTTCGGAGGGTAGCTTCCTACTTAATTTGTTTATACTCTAAAACTTAATTAGCATACGTGACATAATAAAACTTCATCCAATCATTACTTTTATTACGAGGTACTGCAGAATTGCACTTCTAAGTATTCAGCAATACATAATATCCAGCCAGCCCACCGACACAGCGGTAGGGCTACCACTTGTGACACTGACAACCCGGGTTTGGTAGCGAGCCAGGGTCATCAGGGCACCGGCCGGGAGCAGAAAGATTGAGCACCCAATGGGCATTGGAAGGTTCAGAGGAGGGTAACAAAGTTGGTACATGGATTGCATTACAAGTCCTATGAGGACAGGTTGAAGGACTTGAATCTTGAATAATATACTCCCTGGAGGAGAGAGAGAGGGGATATGATAGAGACATACATGTATCTTACAGGGAGGAGTAGGGTGCAGGAATACACTCTTTTTAAGTGAAAAAGATGTTCCAGGGCTAGAGGTCATGGGATAAAGTTGGAGGGAGGATGATTCAGAGGAAATGTGAGGAAGAATTTCTTCACAGAACGGATGGTGGGCAAGTGGAACACCCTGCCAGAGGAAGTGGTGGGGGCTGAAACAATCACAGGCTTTAAGAATGCATGGGATAGACATAAAATAATTCTGGAGGTCAGGGGTAAGGGGCAGAAGACTTCTGGGAAACATAAAGTGAACCTACAAGCTCAAATGGGCAAACTGGGTGGGCCGTAGGCCCTTATCTGCCGACACTGTCTATGTATCTATGTCCTTCTCCGGGAGGGGTGGGCAGCTGTCCTCGCTGCAATACTGCCACCACCTGGGTGACCACGGGTGGTGCTGGTGCAGCAGAGGAGGCAGAACTCATGGGAGGGGCAGGCATTGGCCAAGGACCAGAGAAGGAGGTGCGTCTCTGTGCGCCTCTGACTCATTGGCCCTCCCCAAGCATCAATGTCGGCAGGGGGCAGGAGAAACAAAGGAAAAATACCCCCACATCTGCACCAGGAGATGGGCCTCTCCTCGATGACTGGAAGGGCTGAGGGATACAGCTCCAGTTGCCCGCTCCCCCTGAAGTGTAGGAAGGAGGTACAGGGGCCTTCTCCACCCTACCCAGGTGGTCATCCAGAGATCAGGCATGAACAGGGAACGGGGCACTTATAGGTGCAGGTGTCCACTTGGTCCAACCAGCATAGCTGACTGGTGCACTTAAGGACCCAGAGGAAAGGGATGGATGTGGGAGAGAGAAGGAGCATAAATACTAAGTAAAAAAAAATACATAATATCAAGGGAACAGGAAATGCAAGGTTAGATTTGAACCCATTTTGTGATTTAAAAATGCTTAAACATGTTAAAGCGTTAACACCTAAATCCGCGAGTCCCATCAATAAATATAATGCTGCTCATATGCAATTGGAATTCTGATCATAGTTCAACGGGTGGTTTTGAGATAAAACAGTCCACTATTTAAACTTGATGATGACGCTCCTTTTTTTTACGGCTCAGGATATCACAGCTGCTTGGAGACTCTTTCCTTTCGGCTTTCAATGACGAGCTTCACAAACTTTCCAAAGATTTCAGTCCATTCAGAAACACAGCAAGTGGGGTGATTAGCATGAGAGGAAACAAAACCAGAGAAAATACTATAAGCTAAAAATATTTACAATTTTATCACATAAAGGAATTCGAATGAAAAAGCTGGGAGTGGGGAGGCATAAAATGGAGGATGGGAGAGGAAAGCTGAGACTAGTGCCAAATGCTAGAAACCAATAATGTGCTAAACCACACCCACTGATGAAGCCTTGGAGCAAGGCAAAGTGCTGGGGTTTAGCTGCTGGTTGCGGTGGGAGGTTTGAACAGTTTCAATTTAGAGCCCTTTCAGATGGATTTTTGTAGTGTCTTCATATTTCAGTACTGGAATCTTGTGGAATGGATTGAAGTTTTTTGCTGTCAGTTATGTGAGTAGCACAGCCAGGCACTTGGATTTTAATCAATTAAAGCACAATAAAATGAACAAAATCAAGGCAAAGTTGATATCAATTTTTTTCAGCTAGCAGAAGCAGTTTTTTGTAAAATTAAGTAGTGCAATGGCACTAGATAAAACATGTCCTGGTCTCATCCTTTTCACCTTCTCCCTACATACCCTCTTCCAAGGTGGTTTCTGTAGCTCATGCCATTCTAGGGTTGGTTATGAACAGATCCCTCTGAAAACCTGACTGAAACGTCTGCTGTGTAGAAATACTTGAATCACTGTCAGTGTCAGAGAACGTGCCACCAATAGTTGGTAGAGATGGAAAACAGCATGTGAATAAATACTGTGATAAACCTATAAGGGTAAGAATCTGAGTTTTCCATGCTTTTCTGTATCTGAATGTGGTACTTCGTGCTGCTCAGTGTAGATTAACTGTCGTTTCTGCAGTGTAGCTTTTCTGTATTGTATATATTTTCCCAGTATAAGCACCAGCCTCCGCTTTTTCCTTTTTTCTTTATTTTTATTTTTTTGAGCTAGGCAACTGTATGCGTACAACTTTGTTACAATTGTTAACTGCTCTACTGGGGCCTATTAGGCTTCTCCCAGGTGTTAACAGTACCTTGTGGATTCTTAGAGGGTGCATAAGAAACAAAAGGAGCAGGCTCAGCCAGTTTTGAAACATCCATCAGACTCTGTGTTACCCAAAGAAATTCATTACTGTCATGCCACACATCTTAGCATGAAAACTAAGCACAAGAATACAATAGTGTGAAAATCCAAGCTAGAAATGGCACGTTTACAGTGATCCTTCCAAACTTTTTTTCAAGAGAGAAGTCCTATGCAGAGCCTGTCAAGAGTGGTTTAGAATCTCAAGTCTGAAACTGTCGGACCCTGGCACAGTTGAAGTTTATCTGAAGGAGTTTAAATCGATTAGTGGTGACCTGCTGGAGTTATTTGTGAATGTGGCTGATGGAAATGGCAACACAGCCCTCCACTACAGTGTGTCGCACTCAAACTTCCACATTGTTAAGCTCCTGCTAGATACAGGTAAGAGTATGTGTGATTTTTGACTGTTTGATATTAATGAGCTACAAAAATAAACCATAGCCAACAGAAGAATGCTTTGAAAATATGATCTTACTTTGTATTATTTATTCTTTTCTTCCATATAGTCTTTGTCCTAATACCCCCACCAACAGCGGTATGCATTCATTCTTAAAGGTATCATTGTAGGAATGCAGAGAGTGTCTAGCTCTTTACAGCTGTCTATTTACCCTCTGACTCCATTTAAAACTCCTGCAGAGCTTTGTCTCAGTTCTCCTTTCTTTACTGGGGCACACAAATGCCAGAGAGAAAATCATGGATGGAAACCTGTTCAGATTGTCAAAGAATGAAATCTGTGCAAGAAGAAAGTGCTCTAACCAAAGCAGAATTTTGTATGGCAGATCTGGGATTTGACTGGATTTGGTGGCATGCTTGGATGAGCAAGGGTTTTGTACCTCTACCATCTGGGTCTACTCTCAGTAATTTACCTCTGTCGTATTGGTCTACTATCAATCATTTTGTGGGGCATGTGTCCCTGAAGTGGCCAATTACCTATTAATCTCTACAATTTGCGATGTCTTTGATTTGCTGTGCTACTGCCTGTTTTAACCATGTCCTCCTTGTCAATGAGCACTAAAGACAAATACAATAAAATAGAATACAAAATGCAAAACTGTTGAAAAATATTATTTTTTTAAATTTTCTGACTCACCTGGATGCGACAAAGTAATTTTGTAGGTGAAACAGCTCACAGTTCAGCAGCTGCAGTTCAGCTGCTGATTGCGTGGCCCTGAGTCTTTATGACATTCTCTTCCCAAGCTATTAATGTAATTTGGGCCAACCTCTTTCAACTTAGTTTTGACCCTCCAGATTGTTAAACAGACCCACAGATACACAGAATCTTCCAACAGAAAAAGACCTGATGGCCTACCTAGTCTGCATGTTCTTAAAAGCGTCTTGTTTTAGGAACTACTAAGTAGCAGTTAGTTACATACATATTGATAATAAATAAAATAACAGATGAGCATCCATCTGTCGTGTTGCAGTAAATGCAGTGAGGGATTCCTGTGATGTCATAAACCTCGAGAGTGCAGCTCAAGAGGTTTATTCATCACAAGACTCCCCAGATGGATTTACAGCACTGTAAACAGATGGATGCCCATCTGTTATTATTTGTAGTATAAGGCTGCTGGTTTTTTTTCCAAGACCGTCACTTTTAAGCAACTTACCACTGTGCTGTGGTTCCTCCTTTCTCTCCATCTCTGACAGTTGCAGGCAGTTTGGGCAGGCAGGAAGTGCAACTGATTGAGATGTGTCACCCTCCTGCCCTCCACCCAACCACACACAACCAGCCTCAATTAATACAAACAGGATGTAGCTCAGTGACAAGAATTAATTTATTTATGGGACAGGTTTTCAAATGGAGAGAAAATAAATTGTTAAATCAAGTTCACAGTCCCGCAGCATCAGTGACAGTTGATTTGGGACATTACACCAGTCACTGCAGCAGTTCACAACTTTCCTGTCACTTGTTGATGGAGATTTGAAACTAGTGAAAGGAGCAACTGCTAACAACATCTGCGTGTGAGTGCTGGAGGCATTCCAATCTGTCATACCATCATTTTGACGTCAGGTCAATAGTATTATGAATTTCCGATGTCAGAACTGTGGTGTTACAGATTTCTATCTGCCGGATTGTTACTGAGAAAAAAAAAAATGGCACCCATGTATTACATGATAATTAATATGTTAATTACATGCTAATGTATAATTTGTATTTCAAACCACTAGACCATTTTTTAAAGGGGAGGTTCCGATTGTTTCTAAATTTTAGAACATGACAGGTTCTATGAGGAGGGATGTTTACAATCCATATATTAATTTTCCAAATATCACAGATAATAGTGGCATAAGTACATGGGGTTACTGCCACCAATCTGCTCAGCTGGTCAGCCTTCTACTCCCAAAGTGCCAACCTCTGAGCGTATGATTTGTGTACAGTGAACAGACAAGGTAACCCTCTTGTCTGTTTTGTGGGTTCAAGTCACCTTAGTCTCAAGCTCTGAAGGGATTCAAACTGATAACCTCTTGTTAGTGTACCCAATTATCAGGCTCAGATAATTCTGTTTTTGGGGGGCCAGATGTCTTTGCCTACAGGCACCCAACCAGGTCTTTCAAATGAACCCTTAGAACTCAATGCAAGACTTTCAGAGAACTCTATCCATTTCCCAGTTTGGTATTCAATAAACCCATACACAGTGTACTTATAACCTTTAAAAGCTCCACTTAAAATAAAAAGAATTGTCAAGGCACTCCAGCAGTTTCATTTATAAAAAAATATCTTTACTTTAAAAATATCAAAACAGAACAATAATTACAGAACAAAATATATATATTCCAACACATACAGCCTTAAAACAAACAGGACAAAGTACAGTTCCTACAATAAATACATTTAGACTGGTCTAATCTTACTCTTTTTCAGTGCTGAGATGATTCTCCCTCAGTCAGATAATATTCTCTTGTGTCAATCAGAAATATTTTCTTGTGTCCCTCTGTCAGGTTCTTTCAACACTTAAACACACTTCTGAGCCGGCCTTCTCATGAGGTCACTAACTCCGCCTTGGTGAATCAGAATCTATATTTTACAATACAGGGTCTCCAAATAAAATATTTAAGAAAACATATGAGATGACCTCACTGACTTTCCTCTCCACAGGTTAACTGGTCAGAACTGGTTTGTGCTGTGCTACACACACACACATAAACTTTCTTTTGATGTAAGTCACTGTATTCAAATCAGAAGTGTATTTGACTCCTAAACCTCGTCTGGGCCCTGGGTATCTGCACATCAAAGAGTATTCATGTAATTCAAGGGTTCCCTGGAAATGTATATTGGACCTTCCAGAATCGTCTGGGTCCTCCCTGGCTCAGACATCAAACCTCTTCAATGTCCATTCTGGCCTCTCTTCGACACCCCTCCCCACAAGTCCTTCCCTGGCAACTATGCAAGTCAAAGGATCTCCCTGAGGGCATTATGAATGGCTAATCTTATTCCCTTTGATGAAATCAAATTGACAAGGTAATTGCACCCCAGATCTCTGCAGTTTAAAATACCTCCTGTCCTTTGAACTTATCCATGGGGGGTCTTGATGTGTCAATTCCAGTAAGACAGCCTTTTCCTTGATCTGACTGTTCCCTTCACATATTTTATATGTAATAACAAAAATTAGTACAGCACTCGAGCACTCAGAGCTGGCTGTCTACGTCACAGCTACTACTCGTCGAGCCTATGTGGAGAAAATATTCCAGATATTAAAAATAAAACAAAATAAAAAAATCAGCCAGGGTTAGTCCCTGGGCCACCCTTTCCCCTCTCCAGTCTTGTTCCTCTCTCCACCACCCATTCCCATCCCCCCACATGTTTCAAAATAAAAACAAGAGCTAGATGTAGGCAGCCAACTGACTTGTGCAGTTCTGCAGTCTGAGTGAAGAAGCCACCAACAAACATTCTACAAGATCAGGGTTGAAGGGAAGGAGCCAGTAGAGGAAGGGAAATTTATTTTTTGCTTTCACTCGACACCTACTCTATAGGGCGCTCCACAAGGCACACTCCCACTGCCTGCCAAATTCACCCTGCACTGCTGGACCCTTATCCTAGGCCTCCAGTACATCCATCACCATGTAGATCTGATTTATCCCTGATGGGGTCCATCCTGCTGCTACCTGGTAGAAAGTTTCTTGTTTTGCCAATGATGACTGGAGGTGGAAGGGCCAGCCTGCTTCAGGGGCCTGGTAACATGGGAAGGGCTGCCAGGGAGGCTGTCATCTAGGGTGCAAAACACAACCCTTTCCTGTGTTCAGGGACCTGTCCACTACCCGCATGCATGCTACCGCAGCAGTGGTCTAGGTCAATTTAGTGCGGCAATAATTGTGTGGTCAAGTACTGCCCAGATAGAACCGCGACATCAGAAACTGCACATGGGAAACACAATGCAAAGGCATGACTGTGCATTCGGGAGGGAGTAGAACTCGGGGGTACTGGTGGAGGGTGGGATTTACTATTACACCTCAGGGGGGTGGAACTCGGGGGAAGGAGATTGGTGAGGGGGGGATTTACCATTACAACCTTAGAGCAGAACTCATGGGGGGACTCGTTGGGGGGGATTTAGAAACATAGACTTTGACGGCAGATAAAAACCGTTTGCTGCACCCAGTCTGCGCATTTCCCTATCTATTGAATAAGCTGAAGATCCTAGTTAACCAAGAGCCTACTTCTTCCTAACCCCCACCAGAATTGCCTTATGTCTGTCCCATGCATTCTTAAATTCTCCATTGTTTTTGACCCCACGACCTCCTCAGGAAGGCCGTTCCATGTGTCCACCACCCTCTTGTGAAAAAATATATCCTCACTTAACCCCTGAGTCGTCCCACCCTCTATCTTCAAATTGTGCCCCCATGTTCTTGCACATCTCTTTTTCTGAAAGATGCTACCCTCTTGGGCTTTGTTGATTCCCTTGAGGTACTTGAAAGTTTCTATCATGTCCCCCTCTCCCTCCTTTCCTTGAGGGTATACATATTAAGCTCCTTTAGTCTGTCTTCGTATGGCTTCTGGTGCAGACCCTGCACCATTTTAGTTGCCCTCCTCTGGACTGCCTCCATCCTGTCTATGTCCTTGCAGAGATAGGGCCTCCAGAACTGCACGCAATGCCCCAGATGGGGTCTCACTAACTGTATGTACAGAGGGATAACAGCTTCCTGTTTTCTACTGATGATGCCTCTCTCTATACATCCCAGTATTCCCCCAGCACTCCTTACTGCCTTCTCACATTGCTTGCTTACCTTTAGGTCATCTGATATGACTACCCCCAGGTCCTTTTCCATTTTTGTTGTTGTTACTGCCTCCCCCCAGTTGTGTACTCTTCCCCTTGGCTTATGTTTCCCAGGTGCATTACTTTGCACTTCTTTGCATTGAATTTAAGCTGCCATACTTTTGGCCATTCCTCCAACCTTGCCAAGTCCCTTCTCATTCCTCCCCCCCCCCACCGTGTATCAGAAAGCACTGTTGCAGATCTTTGTGTCGCCTGCAAAGAAGCATACTTTTCCTTCCAGTCCATCTGCAATGTCACTTATAAAGACATTGAAAAGGACCGGTCCCAATACTGAACTCTGAGGTACCCAGCTGGTAACCCCTCTTTCTTCGGAGTGGACTCCCTTTACTATTGCCCTCTGTGTCCTGTTGTCCAGCCAGTTTTTACCGGCTACCACCCTGGGACCCACTCCCAGGCTGGCTAACTTATTTACATATGAACATGCGAAAACGCCAGCAGAAAAAGGCCTCATGGTCTATCAAGTCTGCTCGGTTGTGCAGCTAGCCCCTCAACTTGCAGCCGCCCCACCCATCCCTCCCCATCTCACAAATACCTCCCCTCTCACTCTGTCCCATCTCCTCTTAAAACCATCTACCATGCTACAGGCCACCATCTCCTCTTGCAGAGTATTCCACTTATCCACCACCCTCTCAGTGAAATAATGTCTCCTGACTTCCCTCTTGAATCTTTCCCCCTCCAATCTCATCTGGTGCCCCCTCGTGACCCTCCCCTTTCTTATCTGGAAAATCGCTCCTTTTTTTTAATATTCTTTTTTTCTGGCAAGTCCTCCGTCTGCATTCTGCCCTGATCATGGCCCCCGGGCTTCCACCAACCGTCAATTGCCAGCTTGTCTCCCAGTCACCCCTGGCTTGTCCCCCGGAGGGCAGGGCCGTGGCACTGGTTCCCCCAATTCCAGTGTCACAGAACCAGTGTCTAGTTGGGAGTACTGCTGGTGACAGTGACTAATTGAAGCCCGAGGAGGGCTTCATTTAGACGGAGGACCCACCCCTCCCTTTTCTGTTTTCCTCCAGGAGGCGGGGATGTGCAATGACGTCCAGCGTCCACCCCACCTCCAGTACATGCGAGTGCCGGTGGCTGCGTGACTCCTGGCCTCCGCCAGGGGTCCAACTAGTGCCAGGCACTTTCCCCACCCTCCCCCGGAGAAGGAGAGTCATTCGTGGGATGCTCTATCCTTCTCCCCCTGACCAGCCCTCCAGCGACCCGGGTCCGTTCCCGAACCTGGGTCGCCGGCATCGCAAGCGGAAATCCAACCACTGCGCCAATGGGCTGGCCGGAAAATCCCTTCTTTACTAGCCTTGTTAATCCCCCTTTAAATATTTAAAGGTTTCAAACATGTCCCTCCTGTCCCTCCTCTTCTCCAGGGAATACATGTTCAGCTCACCCAGCTTCTCCTCACAGGAGTATCCCTCTAGTCCCTGGATCATCTTTGTCACCTTCCACTGTACACCTTCCAGCAATCTGATGTTCTTCTTCAGGAATGGGTGCCAGTGCAGCACGCAGTATTCCAGGTGCGGCCTGACCAGTGACCTGTAGAGGGGCAGGATCACCTCCCTATTTCTGGAGGAGATTCCCCTTGCTATATACCCCAGCATCCTGTTGGCTTTTGCTGCCACCTTCGTGCACTGAGCTGAGTTGTTTATACTCCCCATTATAAGCATGCCTAGATCTTTTTCCTCCTTGGTGCATTCTAGCTGTACACCCTCCAGCTGATAGCTCCTCCCCTGGTTGTTAGCCCCGAAGTGCAAGACATGGCACTTTTTGGCGCTAAACCCCATCTGGCTTGCATCCGACCACTCATGTAATTTGGGCAGGTCCTCCTGTAGCCCAATACACCCTTTGATGTCGTCAACCTGTGAAGAAACTGATCTTACTCCTGACCCCATCGGAGATGTCAGCTATGAATATCCCGAACAATACTGGTCCCAATGCTGATCCCTGCGGCACCCTGCTCGTCACATCCCTGGATGATGAGAGCCCCCCCACCACCACCCTTTTCTGCCTTCCCTTCAGCCAATTGGTGATCCAGTTTACCATCTTTGTTCCCACCCTTATATATTCCATCTTCTCCTCAGCCTCCCATGCAGCACGGAATCAAAGGCCTTGCTGAAGTCCAACTACAGGGCATCCACCGCATGGCCTTTGTCCAGTTCCTTTGTCACCCAGTTATAATATTCAATCAGATTTGTCTGGCAGGATCTTCCTGAGACAAATCCATGCTGCTGACCGTCCTGGAGACCATTGATCTTCAAAAAGGTCACCAGCCTCTCTTTTAGGATCATCTCCATGAGTTTCCCCACAATTGATGTGAGGCTTACTGGTCTGTAGTTCCCTGGTTTGTGTTTAGGTCCACTTTTATGAATGGATACCACATGGGCCATTCTCCAGTCCTGTGGTACGCATCCAGTGTCCAAGGACATATTGAACAGGTCAGCAGTGGTCCTGCCAGGACCTCCACCTGTTCCCTAAGTACCCTAGGGTGAATGCCATCAGGACCCAGTGCCTTATCCCCCCTCAGAGCCGTCAATCCCTTCAGCACCCTATCCTCTGTAAGCCCTATATCAGTCACCTCCTCCCCCCACCCACTCCTCCTCTCCCAGGTGGTATCTGCCCCCCTTTCTCCCTCGTGAACATAGAGCAGAAGTACTCATTCAATGCCTCCACCTGGTCCTTCCCTTTCTCCACGCAGCCCCTGCCTTTCCTAATCCTCACAATCTGATCCTTGTTTTTCACTGATGTATCTGAAGATGTTCTTTTCTCCGTCTTTTATGCCCTGCGCCAGTCTGAGTTCCCTGGAAGCCTTGGCCGCTCTGACAAGCCTGGTAACCTCCCTGGATTTCTTCACATACACCTCCCTGCTATTCCCCCCCCCCCACCATTTGTTGAGTCTTCGAACAACCTTTTTTTTACCCTCACCCCTTCCATGACCTCCTGCATCAGTCAGCTGGATTTTTTGTCCGTCCCTTCTTACTCCTTGTTCTTGTACATGTCCCAGTCGCCTCCACCAGCCCTTTCTTAATAATATCCCATTTTTGGCTAGCATCTGTGTGCAGTTGAATTTCTCCTAAACGCTTCCCTCAAATTTCCCTCATCCTTTTAAAGTCCACCCCCTTAAAGTCTATCACTTTGGTACCCGTACCTCCTGCTTCCCTGCCCATGTTGAGCATGAACCATACCGTGTGTGGTGGTCACTCCCAGCCAGAGGGTTTTCCACCTCCAGATCCCTTACAGTCTCCCCATTTGATAGAACCAGGTCCAAAGTCCTATCCAGTCTAGTTGGCTCACTGGCCAACTGCACCAGGAAGCTGTCCTGAAATGCCTCTCGTAAAACCTACTCCCTTGCACCCTTGGTGGTTTGGGGGCTCCACTCCTCCCCCCCGGTAGGTTGAAGTCCCCCACCACCACAGTGTTCCCTTTCCTACAGACCCTTCTGATTTGTTCTTCTAACTGCCTATCCAGATCCTCCCCTTGGGCTGGCAGCCTGTGCACCACCCCCATCCTCAATGTCCTACATTTTGAGTCTTGAAGCTGCATCTATAGGGCCTCTCTTCTGCCTTCCTCCCCCTCCTCCCTTATACACCTTATCCACTCCTGTACATATATTGCCACCACCACCCCATCCTTTTCCCCTTGCCCTATCCTTCCTGAATATCCTATAGCATGGGATCATTAAATCCCATTCCTGGTACTAGGTAGCCCACATTTCCATGATGGCCGCAATGTCCACTCTTCCAATTGCCAAGAGAGCCTGTAATTCCACTGATTTTTTACCAAGGCTTTTTGTGTTCAGTGAGACCACCCTCCAACCCATCCCTGGCCTCCCCCTCCCTAAATTAACCCCTTCCTAGCCCCCCATGCCACTGCTCCAAGTTTCTCCCTTCTAGCCTGGGGGATAAACTTGTTTGGCTCCTCTCTCTGGGATCCCTGCCTACCATCTGTCCACTAGCCCCCCCACCACTGAGTTTAAATCCACCTTTGTAGCTATGTATTCTCCTACCCTTTGCTTTAGTACCCCCTTCTCCTGTTGCCCTCTGCCCCAGGTCCATGAGTTGTCCCACCTTCTCTCTTCAAATTGTGCCCTCTTGTTCTTGCACATCTCTTTTTCCCTTTCCATTTTCGTTGTTGTTCATACCCTCCCCCCATTGTGTACTCTTACCTTGGGTTTTTGTTTCCCAGGTGCATTACTTTGCACTTCTTTGCACTGAACTTAAGCTGCCATACTTTTGACCATTTCTCCAACCTTGCCAAGTCCCTTCTTATCCTTTCCACCCCTCCTTGTGTATCAATCCTGTTGCAGATCTATAAGTCGTCTGCAAAGAAGCATACTTTTCCTTCTAGTTCCTCTGCAATGTCACTTATAAAGACATTAAAAAGAACCGGGCCCAGTACTGAACCCTGCAGTACACCTCTAGTAACCCTTCTTTCTTCAGATTGGACTCCGTTTACTATTATCCTCTGTGTCCTGTTGACCAGCCAATTTTTACCTATGCTACCATGCTGGGACCCACTTCCAGGCTGGCTAATTTGTTTATTTATCTTTTGTGTGGGACTGTGTCAAATGCCTTGCTAAAGTCTAGGTAGGCCATGTCCACAGCCCCTATCTGGTCTACTACTTTGGTCACCCAGTCAAAAAAATCTATTAGATTCATCAGACATGACCTTTCCACTGTGAATCCATGCTGCCTCGGGTCCTATGCCCTGCTGGCCTCTAGGTACTCAACAATTCTTTCTTTCAGAAGTAATTCCATCATTTTCCCTACCACTGAGGTCAAGCTAACAGGTCTGTAGTTTCCTGCCTCTACTTTGCTCCCACTTTTTTGAAGGGGAATCACATCCACCCTCCTCCAGTCCTTAGGTACCACACCATTCTCCCATGATTTCTTAAAAAGGGTAGTCAGTGGTGTCACTAGTTCTCCCCTTAGTTATTTTAGAATTCTGAGTTGAATCTTGTCAGGCCCCATTGCTTTGTCTACCTTTAGTTTCTGGAATTCTTTCAGAACCCTTTCTTCTGTGAAAGGACTGGTATCGATCCTCCCTCCCCCCATCCAGAGTGCTTCTATTGATCAGATTAGGTACCTCCCCCTCCTCTTCTTTTGTGAATACTGAGTAGAAGTGTTCGTTCGGTATCCCCGCTTTTTCACTGTCATCCTCTGCCCACTCATCCTCCCCTTTATTAAGCCTCACTATCCCTCCCTTGGTCTTTCTTTACTCCCTAATATACCTATAAAAGGTTTTATCCCCCTTCTTAACTGAGTTGGCTATCTTTTCCTTGGTTTGGGTCTTTGCTATTCTGACTGCCTTCCCTGCTTCCTTCTGCTTTAACTCGTACAGTTCTCTGTCCTGCTCCTTCTGTGTTTCCTTATACTTCCTGAATGCTGTCTTTTTCTCCCTAACCTTCCCCACCACTTCTTTTAAGAACCATAGTGTTTTTTCCTTCATTTTGATTTGTTTATTTGCTTCGCACAAAGGCTTGTTGCTTCTGTGATGGCAGTTTTGACGTTTCCCCATTGTTCCTCCATCCCTCCTTCTTGCCCATTTGCTAGTGCTTTTATGAGGCACTCTCCCATTTTGCCAAAGTCAGCCCTCCTAAATTCCAGTCCCCTCACATTTGTATGGCTTGACTCTAGGTCTGTGTTTATCGTGAACCACACTGTTTGGTGGTCACTTGTTCCCAGATGGCTACCCGCTTCTAAATCTGAGATCCTCTCTCCATCCCAGTTTGAGAGTACCAGGTCTAAGATTGCTACCTCCCGAGTGGGTTCCACCACTAGCTGTCTGAGGCATGCCCCCTGTAGGGCATCAAGAATGACCCTGCTCTTGGATGTGGCTGCAGCAAAGGTACACCAGTTAACATCTGGCATATTCAGATCCCCCATCAACAGTATCTCCCCTTTTTCTGCCATCCTAAGGATGCTTTCTATCATTTCTTTGTCCATTTCCTCCCCCTGAGATGGGGGTCTGTATACAACCCCCGTGCAGATTGTGGTGCCATTTCCTCTCTCCAGGGTGACCCACAGTGCCTCCTCTGCTTTCTGTTTACCCTTTAGTTCCATTGCTTTGATCCCTTCCCTTATGTAGAGAGCTACTACTACTACTCCTCCTCTTCTATCCTCCCTGTCCCTCCTGTAGATTGTGTACCCTGGTATGTTGACATCCCAGTCATGGTTCTCTGTGTACCATGTTTCTGTGACTGCCATGATATCCAGGCTTCCCTCTTCAATCAAGGCCACTAGTTTCAGGAGCTTGTTGCCCATGCTATGGGCATTGGTACTCATTGCCCTCCATTTTTTGATGGCCTTACACCTTTTAGCCCTACCCCTGTCCTTACTGGCTTTATCTTTTTCTCCATTTACCCCTGCCATTTTCCCTATCACCCTCCCTATTTTGGTGTTTACCTCGCTAACTACCCTGTTTTGTGAGGTGGGGGTCTGGGATTTTCCTGCTCCTTTTCAGTGCCTCCTCCCTTGGCTAGTTTAAATGCTTGCCATTGAAGCATTTAAACCTATCACCTATTATCCTGGTTCCCCTCCTGGACAGATGCAGACCATCGCACCAGTATAGGCCTGTATCCCTTCAAGTGAACCCCCAGTCCCCAGTGAAGCCAAACCCCTGAGCTCTGCACTGGTTTTTCAACCATTGATTGGATCCCATGGTGTGGAGTACCCTAGCCTTACCCATGCCATTGACATGCAGCACCTCCAAGAAGGTTATCGTGAGTGCTACTTGTCTAAGGCCCCTCCCCAACTCCACAAACTCCCCCTGCACTGCTCTGATACCATTCCCAGACAGGTCATTTGTCCCTAGGTGGACAATGACATCCAGCTCCCTCCCTGTGCAGCTGCTCCTGTGGTCCTGAGGATTCGCTCCCTGTCCCTCCAAGCCATGGCACAGGACAGGCACCTTACCTCCCTCATCCCTCCCTCCCCCAGTTCTACCCCCGTAACAACTGAGTCCCCCACCAGGAGTTGTTTCCTTCTCCTGTGGGGTCCCACACCACCCTCCTGTGGGTCTGCTTTGTAGAGGTTCCCAGCATCCTCCTTGATATCCACTGCGGGTGCCTCCATAGAGGAACCATGCTCTGCCAGAATGGCATGTGAATTGTGGAGAGGTACAACTAGAGGGATATGCCTCTGTTCCACCACCCTCACCCTCCCTCAGTCCACTGTGGTCCAACTGCTCCTCTTCCTTGGCAACCTCTGAGGCAGCGGCGGCGGCCCTGGTTGTCCCTGGGTGGGAGAGGAGGTCCCCCGGATCCTGGCCAACTCAGCCTGGAGACAAGCAACCTCCTCCCTCAGCCCAGAGAGGTGCCTGCAGATGACACTGCATCCTCCAGAATGTCTCCCGGAAGACTGCTGCTCCACAGCCACTGCACTGTACTTCACCACTCCCATCATGCCTTATTTGTGGCCCCTCGACTTTTGTTTTGTATGCTTACTCTTTCCTCTCTCTGTTTTCTCTTTTTGTGTGTGTGTTTTTTCTCCCTACTTTCCTACTGCCTCTGTGCTCTTACAGCTCCTGCCCTTCCTGTTCTGGGACAGGAAATTCCTGTATTCCTCAGTAGTCTCCTTCTTACTTACTCAGAGACAGACTTCCAGCAGCTAACCCTTTTTTCCTTCTCCTTCTCTCCCTATCTTTCTCTCCTTCTGTAGTGACTTACAGCTTCTCTCTCCTCCTCTTGTATGTGCCCTTGTGGACCTAGTTGTTAGCTACATGTTGTGTTTGGTGTTCAAAAATAAGTGCGCTTGAACACACAAGGGTCTTTGTAGTAAGAAAACCATGCCACACTGAAATCTAGGCCTTCTCTTTTACTTCCATTCAGCAGTACATAAAAGAGGAGACTAACTTCAAACATAGGCAAACTTATAGGAAGTGCACATTCTCTTAAAGCTGTACTGTCGCTAACATTTCTTAAAGCTATACTACACATAACAATCCCTACTGACTTAACTAGGAAGTACTTAAATCAATAATTGGGAAGTAATATGAAATTACTACAGTTATTACTGCAATGTTCCTTTTAGTTAGTCTATGTCATTAGGCTATAACTCTAAAAGTCCATTCTCTTTGGTGGATGTCTTATACATCCTGACTGACGTAGCAGAACTCGAGGCTGTTGCACTGGAATCTGATTAGCATCAGAGTGGCAGTAAAGCACCTAATCTATGTCTATAGAGGACCCTCGAGGCATCTCTATCTCTACCTATTCCCTATTGCTAATAAATCTGCTGCAGCAGTCTCTTTTATTCTTTATTTCTTTTTCCTTTCCCCACTATAATAGGGTGTCCTCCTACTATAGTGTCTTTCTTTGCTTCCCCCTCTTTGATTCTCTCTGCCTGCCTCAAGACCCCATGATGTGGGGGTATGCCACTTGTAGTGCATGAAAGTTATTTATGAATAATAAGTATTTATATGCACTAAAATACCCTCGGGCTGCGCTTGAAATGGTAGTGCTTCCTTGAAATTTCCTTTTTTCAGTGTGAAAAAATGAAATTATGCGAGTCTAGTTCTGTTTGGATAAAGACTCCCAGTGTAGAAAGTAAAAGGGGGAACCGCGTCTTAACTTTCTTTTTTAAAGCGCCAGTGAATGTAGCAGTATAGCGCTTGTAAATTCTCCGCTCAAATGAGCACATAGGATAGTGGTCTTGTTCGAATGGTGAGCATGTTGAAATACAGGAAAAAATTAAACAAGCACCGTAAAACCCTAAATTTCTCTCCCTTCTGTAGCTCTTCGGTGCTTTGTTTCAGTTACGTATACTACCTGCAGAGAGCGGGTGAACTGTTAAAGAGAAGTCTGCTATGTAAGGATTCTGGCGGGGTTGTTGTTTTTTTATTAGGAGAACACTCAGGCTTCTAATCTTTAAACTCAGCTTAACTTCGGCTGAAAGTGATAAAAAAGAATAAAATGAAACCTGCAGACAGAATAATAAAGCCTCCTGGGTTTTGGAAAGCTTTCTGTTCCGCCTACGTGAGCTCTCAGTTTACATTCAAACAAGTGTACAGGGCAGGAGAGAAACGTTTGTTTAATGAAGTACGTTTACTATAGGTGGATACATAGTCGCTGGGAAAAATGATAGTCTTATTCTAAACATGGAAAATGTGTATAAGAATTGTTTGTTTGTTATCTCTAAGCCATACTAGGTGAGGGAACACTCACCTAAAGGGACAGGCAGCCCAGAAAGAGGCATATTTATAGAGAATATGGTCTGGACGACATCACACTGTAAATGGGCCTCAGGTCATTGTAGACCATTAAATATGCGTGCTCATTTTCTCTCTTAAAGTGTTATGTTTTCATTGTGGGCACATAATATATATTAAATTAAATGCTAAGATGATATGGTTGTGTGATCCCGATCATGTATGTATTAGAATAGAAATGCCACTGTTCTTGGAATAGGGGCAGATCACACTGACCACATGATTAATTATCTTTGGCCTATCCTAGTTATAAGAGGGTTCTAGATTCAGAAGAACTAGAGAAGTAGGAGAGAGACAGCAGTTCTACCTCTGCTCCTGGAGAACATAGATGATAGTGGGAATGTGATTTGTACTACTTCCACTCTATGTGACAATATTATTGTTATAAGCTCTTGGTGAGCTAGGTTTTTCTTTGTAGTTGCTTTTGAAGTTTTTTTTTTGTTTTCTCTTTTATTCATATTGCCTGAGTTTAAATTTGGTTATCTTTTAAAATAAATGGCACACAAGATGTTATTGTGTGCCACAACCTGAATTCCTGCCTCACGTCTTTGCCTGTGTTTGAGTTATCTACACTCACACCCTATCACAAATTGGTGTTAGAAGTGGGATTTACTGGTTGTCTGTGGCTCCTAGGGAGACACAAGTAGGGTATCTGACCTGGTACCTGATAACTCTGTGCAGAGATGGCTTCTGGAGTGAATGAGAAAAAGGCTGGGATGATAACCAGAACTCAGATGGCCTTGATGGGGGACCCTTTGAATCCAGGTATAGACCAGACTGTCCAGAGGAAGGAACCCAAGGCTAAGGAAGAGAGGAACAGTGAAGATGAGATGGAGGAGGAACTACAGCAGAAGCAACCTAGAGAAGAACCACCTGAAGACTTGGCAAGCTAATGCGCTGGTTGGCAGTTCATCAGTTTGAAATGGAAAGGCAGCAAGACATAGAGGCCCAGGAGAGAAGAAGAGAAAGGAAACAGCAGGAGTTAAGGTGGGCTGAGACTGTGAAAGTGTTACAACTTATTGGGACCAATACAGGGACTGGTGAGGATGGTGTTACCTCTAGACCTAAAGATATTAAATTAACAAAGATGACTAATGTTGATGAAATTGAAGTCTACCTAACAACTTTTGAAAGAGTGGCCTGACCTTGTAATTGGCCCCAAAATCAATGGGTGGTACGGCTAGCCCCCTACCTGTCTGGGAGGGCACAATTGGCATATAGTCACATGGACACTAGAAATGCAGATAATTATGACTTGGTAAAACAGAGATCCTAAAATGATATGACATCAGCACTGAAACTTATAGAAAAAGGTTTCGCACACTAAAATACCATTCCCAAGATAATCCCAGAGGGACTTCAACCAGGGCCTGATATGCATGTTGTCTGCATACATGGTGATTCCCATCAGTACCCCACTGTAAAAATTTATGTATCTGTTAATGGGAGTAGTTCAGAGGTAACTGCAGGAATAGTTCCCAGATTACCTGTACCCATTTTAATTGGTCATGACTACCCTGAATTTAATACCTTATTAAAAAATAGAGGGTCTATATCTGCAGTGACCACAAGGGCTCAGAGTAAACAGTTACCACAACTTGAGGATGTATTTCCATTTCAGGAGGACCTTTACGACCAACCTGGTAAACCAAAAAATATTACAAAATGCAAAAAAAGATTGCAAAAGAAGTGGAAAGGAGAACAGAATAGACTGCCTGAGTCTTTGTCTTCTATTTTTGCAAAATGTGACCTTGCTAAAGATCAAATAAATAATCCTACCCTAACCCCTTTATTTCAACAGGTGGGAAAATTACCAGTTTCAGGTGCCCCTAGGATTGTTGTACAGAATGATATATTGTATGGAGTGTGTACAAAGGAAGATACAGGAGAAAAAGTGGAACAATTGGTAGTCCCCACACCTTATAGGCAAAACCTGATCTACCTAGGGCATGATATACCTTTAGCAGGTCACGTAGGCTGTGATAGGACTTTAGGGAGACTCCTGCAAAGGTTTTATTGGCCAGGCATGCATGAGGAAGTGGCTAAATATTGCCAGAGTTTCAGTGAATACCAACATGTCAGCCAGGTGGAACAAAAGGAGATGGTACCCTTGATGCCCCTTCCTCTGGTGACCACTCCCTTTGAACGTGTTGGGATAGATATTGTAAGCCCCCTGATTGAGAGTTCAAGTGGGAATCATTTCATCCTAGTCATATGTGACTGTAGAACCAAGTACCCTGAGGCAATTCCCCTATGTACAGTTACCACCAAGAAAATAGCAGAAGAACTGATAAAATTATTTAATAGGGTAGGTATTCCCAAGGAGATTTTATCTGACAGAAGAAGTAATTTTAATGCCTCCTTGTTAAAAGAACTCTATTGATTACTGGGTATTGTGGCAGTAAGAACTTCCCCCTACCATCCCCAAATGGATGGGCTTGTCGAACGCTTCAATCAGACCTTAAAATGGATGCTGATGAAGTTTGTTCATGAAGAAGGAAACAACTGGGATAAGTTTCTACCATTCTTGTTATTTGCTTATCGAGAGGTACCCCAGGCCTCCACAGTCTATTCCCCTTTTTCCCTGTTATTCGGTAGAAATTCTCTGGGCCCACTAGATGTAGTGAAGGAATTATGGGAAGAAGGGAAGGAGATGAAACAGACTGGTATTGCCGAATATATGCAACTATTAAGAAAGAAATTGGTTACGTATGTTCAGAAAGCTCATGATAATAGTGTACAAGCTCAACAATCACAGAAATTGGCGTATGACCATGGAACAACAGGTGAGAAACATTTCCAGAGTGGGGATCAAGTGCTATTGTTACTACCTTCTTCCAGTAATAAATTGCTCATGAAATGGCAGGGACCCTCTGCCTGTGTTTGAGTTATCTACACCCACGCCCTATCACAATCAGCCACATCTTGTCTCAAATGTTGTGGTTCCATTATCTCTTCCTGTTCTTGTTCTGGAACAAACAATGCTGGATAACTACGCCGACTCCGGGTATCCCTTTTTTGTTCTGTCTCAATTCTAGTATGTAATTGGTCCACATGTTTTTTCACTGTCCTCTGGTTAGTCAGCCAAACACTATAGACAGCATTTCCAAACATTTTTTTCCACCACGCCTTCTATCCATCTCTTCGGGCCTGCATACATCCTGACCCACACAAGATCATTGGGTGTGAAGGATCTAGTCTTAGGAAGCATTTTAGTTACTGACTTATAGCCTAGAGGGTGAAGAAGATCCAACTGAGTTAGAATCTAATGTCCAAACAACAATTCTGCAGGGGATATTCCAGTGACACAATATGGTGTTGTTCGATACATCACAAGAAAGTCCAAAAGGGCTATTTGCATTACCGTCGGTGTAGTAGGATTAGCTTTGTCCATACTCTTTTTAAAAGTCTGAACCAGGTGTTCCACTTCACCATTTGAACTTGAATGGTAGGGAGGTGAGAAAATATGGCAGATACCATGCTGCTGGCAAAATGCTTGAAATTCAACAGATGTGAATTGTGGTCCGTTATCCAAAACAATCACTTGCGGGAAACCATGGATAGCAAAGATAGATTTCAACACTTTGTTGGTACTCTCAGTAGTTGTCGAAGACATTTGATGAATTTCTGGCCATTTACTATAAGCATCAGTTAAGAGAACCATGTGGAATTTAAATAGGGTCCCACAAAATCAATATGCAACTTTTACCAGGGTTTTTCAGGTCGTTCCCAATGGTGAACTAGAGCTCTTGCCAGATTTCCCATTGATACAGCACAACCATCGCATCTTTGCACAACATGGTATATGTCTCTGTCAATGGAAGGCCACCATACATGAAGTCTGGCTAGGGATTTCATTTTAGCAATGCCTGGATGGCCCGCATGCAAAAGAGTCAACACATTTGAGAGATAACATTGGGGTTCTATGACACATAATCTCCATAGCAGACACCCCTCAGCAATGGACAACTGCTGTCTCTTTGTATAGTAGGATGTAGTGCAGCCGAACAAGTAGTGCCTTGCAGCCAACCCTCAAGCATATACCGATACTCTTGGTTCAAAATTACATCTTGACTAGTCGCATTTGCACTGTCCTTGGCTAGTACTGGAAGCTGGTCTAACTTTTGTAGCTTCATTGCACACACAACAGCAGAGTCCTCCATATTTTTGAATTGCACTGGAAAACTATCTGGCCCCACCTGGCATACTAATGGCTCCTCTTTAAGTCCGACAGCAAATTCTATTTCTCTGGATATAAGTAACCTTGACTAGGCATCCACATTTCCATGCTGGTCCATTGGTTGGTATGTAACCTCGAAATCTTAGGCAGACAAAATTATTGCCCATCGTTGAAGTCTGCTAGTGGCTGTCTCTGTAATTCCTTTCCCTGGACTGAAAATTGTCACTAGTGGCTTATGATCCATCTTCAGGTGAAACTTGCAACCTAGCAAGTATTGGCAACATTTCTGGACTCCGAACACAATTGCTAATGCCTCTCACTGAATCTGGGCATAATTCATTTCAGCTGCAGTGAGTTTGCATGAAGTATGGGCTATCGGCTTCTCCACTCCATCTGGATCTGTATGGAAAAGGACAGCTCCTATACCCACAGGGCTAGCATCACAGGCCAATGTGATAGGTAAGTTAGGGTCATAATGAGTTACATTATTCACATTGGTTAGAGAGAGCTTGATGGCTTGAATTGCCTTACTGTGGCCCTTGGTCCACTTCCATGGAGTACCCTTATGTAACAGTTCATTTAAGATAGCACATTCAGTGGCTAAGCCAGGTATGAAATGGTCATAGTAGCGCACCATACTCAAGAATAAGCACGACTCTTCACAATGGCTTCTACCTTTTCACCATTTGCACGAATTCCATCTTTGTAAATAGTGTGACCTAAGTACGTGACACTTGGTTGACAAAATTGGCATTTTTCTCTCCTAAGTCTGAATCCACTCTGTTGCAATCTCGCTAAAGTCTTTTGTAAGTTAAGTGAATGTTCTGCTTCTGTCTTGCCCATGACAATGATGTCATCCAAATAACAAGCAACACCTGGTATATCACCACCGTTTGCTCAATCACTTTTTGAAAAATAGCAAGTGCAGAACTAAGGCCAAAACATAACTGTTTGTACTTGTACAGTCCTTGGTGTGTATTAATCACTACCAATTTCTGAGAGTCTATAGCCAACTCCACTTCAATCAATCAATCAAAATCTTTATTTTGCCAAGTAGAACATCATTGAGACACGCTCATTTGCAAGATGGACCTGGGGCAAAACAATTGCCAACAGGGTTAAGACATAACAAGTTGAGTGAATGTACATAACAATTACATAGTAATAATAACAACATAATAACATATAACTATCACATGTGATAAGATACATGCACCAGAACATAGCAATAGGTTCAACAGGAGGTAGTGCCATTTAAATACAATTGCATGGATGCAGATATATGGACATAAGATAATGAGCTAAAGTTTATACAGTAAACATCATTGGAGGAGTCACAGTGAGCAGGAGTGGCAGTTCCTCTAGCATCAAAGTGCGAAGAAGATTGAAATGTAAGAGTCCTTTGATGAGTACTGTAGGCATGTCCTTGTAAGTGGAGTGGGAAGGGAAGGTCAGATGAGATAGGAGAGGGTTGGACACGATGGCCTAGGGAGCAAGGACTGTTCGAAGGGAGAACATGACAGATGCACAGGCAATGGTTGGCGTTTAAGTCCAATATTTGAAGCAAAGACAGATCGTGATGTTGGGACCTTGATTTGGACAATGACAGAAGGGAGGACTCAAATGATGCCTCAGGCAATGGTTGAGGTTTAAGTCAAGAATTTAAAGCAGTAACAAATCGTGATGTTAAGACCTTGACTTGAAGCAATGACAGGCCTTGGAGTAGGTCCTCAGGAAAAAGGATTTGAAGAGGAAGAACGTGGTAGGAGAAGTGCGCCTTAAGGTTTTCTGGATCTTATTCCAAAGTGGAGGAAGAGTGAAGCTTATTGAGGCTGTACCAAAGTGCGTTTTAACTTTAGGGATATCCAGAGATAAGATGGTAAGACTTCTGAGAGAATAGGCACTAGGGATGCAGGGAGTTAGGCAGCTTGTGAGGTACTGAGGTAATTTATGAGTGATTGCCTTATATGGCCATAGAATAGCATTCTTTTGCCTCCTGAAACTAAGGGAGCTCCAGCCTACAGAAGAATAGAGGATGCAGTGGTGCGTGTCATAAGGGGCATCCACAATGAACCTAAGGGCTCTGTGGTATAGGGTATCAAGCTTGGAGAGAGCTGTGCTAGTATTATGGCCATATAGAAAGTCTGCATAGTCTAGGAGAGGCAAGAAGGTAGCTTGGACTAGGAGTTTTGTAGCCTCCTGGGTTAGTAAGTGCTTGATCCTGAAGAAAATACCGAGCCTTTGACATAGTTTCTTAGTGAGTTCTTCAATGTGATCAGTGAAGGACAATTTGTAGTCAATCCAGACCCCCAGGTATTTGAATTGTTCCACGAACTTCAGGGCTTCTCCCAAAAGGGTGCTTATGTGAGGAACCTTATCTTGTTTTTTTTTTGAGATGAGGGGCCAGTGGAGAGAAAATCATGGCCTTAGTTTTTTTGGCATTGAGCAGGAGTTTCAAGTTGAGTAGATTTTTTGGGAGGATGTCAAAATCATTCTGGAGGTCCCAAATGGCTTGATCCAGAGTTGATCTGTCAATGTATAGCACTGTATCATCAGCGAAGAGATGGATACTAGATGACTTTAGGCCAGTGTCGATTTGATTAATATAAATGGCAAAGAGAAGTGGACCAAGTATGGATCTTTGGGGGACACATCTAAGGAGTATTTTTTTTGGCAATAGGTCTCCTTCAGCCTTGACCTGCTGCTCTCTGTCCACAAGATAGTTTCCATACCGAATTAGGGCCAGGTTGTCCACCCCAACTTTCTTCGGGGTCACCAGGAGTAAATCGTGGTCCACTGTGTTGAAAGCCTTGCTAAAGTCCAGAAACAAGGCACGTATATATTGCTTGTTATCAAGTGCAGACTGCCAGTCATTTATAACCTTGACAAGGGCTATGGAGGTACTATGCATTGGATGGAAACCGGATTGAATTGGGTTTAGTAGATTAAAATTTTCCAGATGAGATCTGAGCTGTTCATTTACTACCTTCTCCAGTAGTTTTGACAAGGCTGGGAGCAAGGAGATTGGGCGGTAATTATTTAGGTCGCAGGAGTCCCCTGATTTTAATAGAGGGATGACATGGGACATCTTCCAGACCTTGATGAGGGAGCCCTGATTGAGAGACAAATTGAAAAGGTGGGTAATGTGGGGGCCAAAATATAATAGGCCAATTTTAGGAAGAAGGGCTGAATCATATCCGCACCTGCACATTTCTTGGTATCAAGTTGAAGAAGGAGATCCTCAACCTGTTTGATGGTGACCGGACAGAAGAAGAAAGAGCGGTAAGGGTCAATAGATTCCGGATCATGGCAATCAGATGACTGACTATGGAACTGTGCCCTGATCGCATTTGCTGGGGAGGTATCAAAAGTCATCCCTGCTGTGGCAAAGTGATTGTTAAGGAGGTCAAGGATCTCATTTATATCTGTAGTGTGGGTACCATCAGTTGAAATTTTGTGGGGAAGTGTCCCAGCACTGTTATGGCCTTCTACCTCCCTTAAAGTTTTCCAAAACTTAGTAGCAGAGTTAGTGGATGCGTTATGCTCGGAGCAGAAATAACTAGACTTCGCAGCTCTGATAGTTTTCGTGCAGAAATCCCTTGCGGTTCAGAAAGCAAACCAGTCTGTGGCCAATTTAGACTTTCTGGCTCTTTTCCAAAGAGCATCCCTATGCCATAAGGCAGTCTTTAGGTTATCCATGAACCAGGGACAGGATTTTCTTTTGGTTCTGCTTTTAGTAACTGGAGCATGGAAGTCTAGGGTTCCGGTGAGTATTACATGAAGTACCTCATGTGTCTCTTCCACAGAAGATGTGAGATAAAATTTCTGCCAATTAGCATACTGGAGGTCATAGAGAAAAGCATCTGGGCAGAAGTTCCATTTACATCTCTTCTGGATGTATTTAGAAGAAGAGGAGGTTTGGAGTTGTGCCGACCTTGCACATGTAATGGCACAGTGGTCACTGATGTTGTTAAAGAATACACCTGAGTGGAAGAAGAGGTGAGGCTTGCTTACAAGGATTAGGTCAAGAAGGGAGCTACACTCTGGGCTTTTGGAGTTTGGCGGGTAGCTTCATTAATGATCTGGGTAAGTCCATGGGCATCACAGAATTCTTTCAATGATAAGGAGACTGAAGAGAGCCAGTCAAGGTTGAGGTCACCAATTATGGATACTTCTGATGAGGTGGTAGCTAGTATGTCACTTAGGTGTTTGAGCAGAGAGAGGCTAGCTGAGGGGGGGCCTATAGCACCCACTAATGCAGATAGAGTTAGATGTGGCTGGTTGAATTATTAGCATGAGGCACTCAAACTCCTTGGGGACTGTAGTCGTGTCCACCATAGTTGCAGTAATGTTGGCCCAGACATAGATGGCTACCCCCCCCCCCGGGATTTCCTATCAGTACGAAACAAGTTGTAAGAAGGAATGTTAACTTCATATTCGAGGGTGGTTGGTCTTAGCCAAATTTCAGATAATACAAGAATATCAGGAGAGCAGTGGAAGGTCCAAGTTTTGATAGCATAAAGCTTTTTCAGAAGGCTACAGGCATTCAAATGCAAAAATGATAACCCTTTCAGTAAAGGTAGGTCAGCTGGGGCAGGAATGGAGAGGGGGGCCCGGGGTTTAATTCGATGTTACCAGCAAAGATGAGTAGCAGAAGGAGCATCTTTTTTATAGCACTAATAAGTAGTCGGAATGGTCGAATTTTGCCTCTGAGGCATGGGCAGTTTCTCAAACTCTTCTTCAAGGTCAAACAGCAAGGCGAGGGGTGATAGTAAGCATACAGAATAGCTTTAATTGAAAGGGCAAACTCATGAGAGAGAGGCAGTTGGTACCTGACGTGAGTACAGCAGTGTATGGTAGTATGGAGGCCAGGTTGGGTAAATGGCAGTGGGAGGGAAACATTTAGAAATTTGTGTACAACATTTAGGTAGCCTGTGAATATGCCTGGGTGTTGAAAATTTTGTGGGTTTAGAGACCCACGGTATGTGACGTTACAACACTAATAAGTAGAAATCCTATGCTGAATGGATGAAGCAGTATATTTGCAGTTACATTTGAGCATGAGAGAAGATCACCCCTTTAAGAAGTTGCAGGAAAGAAGAGCCCCTTTAAGAAGTTGCTGTAATTGACTAGTGTGAGGCCTCAAAGGCCGGGGATCACTGAGGAAGTGTATTTAATGGGGGCGTTGAAAAAACTGTCCAGAGAGCAGTACAGTAAGGCAGTAGCTGAGCTGTGATTTGAAAAAGGTGCCTTGAGTGCTTGCTTTCTCAGTGGGGATCTGCAGCATCCAATCGGGAAGCGGCCACAGTTCCCAGAAGCCAGTCCAATAATGGGGATTGAAGCCTGACAGCTCCGAGCTAGGAGCTGAACAATCATACCTGCTTTCCTTGGTCAGGGGGTGGCGGGCTGGATGCAGAGGTCTGGCTGTCGGCAGGTAGCAGCACCAGGGCTGCTCGAAGTGGAGAGCCTGGTTTGGCCTTATGGCTAAAAAAGAGCAGAAAAAAAAAAAGCGGGCCGTTAGTTAAAAAGTCAAAGACAAAGCTCAAGTAAATTGATGGGAGGGCCCTGGGCAAGTTAATGCTCAGGGCAGAAGTAAGTGCAAATAGTGGGAGAGAAATGGTTCCTGCAGAAAGGTGTGGTCAAAGGTGCCAGGTGGGAATTTAGCAAAACAAAAGGCTGGTTCAGTAGGTTGATGGGGGGTGCCCCTTGAATGAGACCAGGGACAGCTGGAGGGAGGTGTGTAGTGGTGAGGACTCAGGGTAGTCTGGAATGGGTAGAGAAGATGGCCAAAAATGCCAGGTAATATTTTACAGAATGTGCTGGTTTAGGGGTTGTCAGGAGAGGGAATCAGGGGGTCCAGTAGATGGCAGAGAAACAGTATGGGGAACAGTGAAAAAGAAATGCAAAATGGAAAAAGCAAGTAAAAGAGGGGAGCAAAGAAGGCAGTATGAGGAGGAATGAGAGCAACTGTGATGGGAAAAGAGTGCGGCAGAAAAACAGCAGGCAGTAGTCAGTTGTTCAGACTATCCTACAATATTGGGCAATTAGCCGAGCAGTAAAAATTCAGTAGTACAAGCAGTAAGCTATATAGACATCAGGCAGTCAGTTAAGGTTTGCTACAACTCTACTATATCCTGGAAGGTAATTCCTACATATACAGTGCAGTAGTTTAATGGTAAAATGTTTAAGCAGTAAAAATATTCAACAGTACAAGCCACAAGCTATATAGAAGTCAGGCCTAGCTAGTACAACAGGCTAAACAGCAGAAAATTCCAAGAAGAAAAACAAATAATTTCCACATGAGCAGTAAAGTCAGCAAAAGAACTGTCCAGAGAGCAGTACAGCAATGCAGTGGCAGAGCTGTGATTTGAAAAAGGTGCCTTGGGTGCTTGCTTTCTCAATGGGGATCTGCAGCATCCAATTGGGAAGTGGCCACAGTCCCCAGGAGCCAGTCCAACTACGGGGATTGAAGCCTGACAGCTCCGAGCTCGGAGCTGACCAATCGTACCTGCTTTCCGTGGTCGGGGTGGCAGGCTGGATGCAGAGGTCCGGCCACTGACAAGTAGTAGCACCGGGGCCACTTGGCTGAAGTAGAGAGCCTGGTTTGGGCTTGTGGCTGCTTTTCTTGCTTGGGGGTGGCTGGCTGGATGTAGAGGTCCATCCACCGGCAGGTAGCAGTGCCAGGGCCACTCAGCTGAAGTGGAGAGCCTGGTTTGGGCTTATGGCTGCTTTCCTTGGTCAGGGGGTGGCAGGCTGGATGCAGAGGTGCGGCTGTCAGCAGGTAGCAGCGCAGGGGCCGCTCAGCTGAAGTGGAGAGCCTGGTTTTAGCTTGTGGCTGCTTTCCTTGGTTAGGGGGTGGCAGGCTAGATGCAGAGGTCTGGCCGCCAGCAGGTAGCAGTGCCAGGGCTGCCCAGCTGAAGTGGAGAGCCTGGTTTGGGCTGGTGGCTGCTTTCCTTGGTCAGGGGGTGGCGGGCTGGATGTAGAGGTTTGGCTGCCGGCAGGTTTCTGTGACTGGGCCGCTCAGTTGAAGTGGAGAGCCTGATTTGGGCTTGTAGCTGCTTTCCTTGGCCAGAGGGTGGCGGACTGGATGCAGAGGTCCAGCTGTCGGCAGATAGCAGCGCCGGGGCTGCTCCACTGAAGTGGAGAGCCTGATTTCGGCTTGTGGCTGCTTTCCTTGGTCAGGGGGTGGTGGGCTGGATGCAGAGGTCTGGCCGCCGGCAGATAGCAGTGCCGGGGCCACTCGGCTGAAGTGGAGAGCCTGGTTTGGGCTTGTGGCTACTTTCCTTGGTCGGGGGTAGCAGACTGGATGCAGAGGTACAGCCGCCAGCAGGTAGCAGTACCAGGGCTGCTCGGCTGAAGTGGAGAGCCTGGTTTGGGCTTGTGGCTGCTTTCCTTGGTCAGGGGGTGGCGCGCTGGATGCAGTGGTCCGGCCACTGGCAGGTAGCAGCGCCGGGGCCACTTGGCTGAAGTGAAGAGCCTGGTTTGGGCTTGTGGCTACTTTCCTTGGTCAGGGGGTATGCATCAGTGAGGTCCAGTTTAGAGAACCCCACACCACCATTCATTCTATGAAAAGGTTCCTCTGGTAAGGGTAAAGGAAATACATCTATGCTAAATACTAGATTAAGTGTCACTTTAAGATCTCCACATATTCAAACCTTACCACCTGGTTTAGATACCACCACAATTGGAGTGGCCCAATCTGAACTTAAAACCTTTTCCAGCACACCAACTTTTTCCAGTCTGTCCATTTCTGCCCCAACGACCTGTTTAAAGGCAAAAGGGAGTTTCCATGGTTTAAAAAACCTAGGGACCACATTAGTCTTTGTAACTATCTTGGTTTTAGCTGTTGTGCAACATCCCAGGCCTTTTCACAACTCTGAATACATGTTAAAAATCTCCCGAAGCTTGGGCAGATTACAGCTTTGTGATACCTGGACAGCAGCAAGTAGGCCAAAATCTGCTGGATCAACATGAATGTTTAGAAGAACCTGGGAATCTCGGCCAAAAATGTTGATGCCCTTTTTTGAAACTAGAAAAGTTAAAGGTGTACCAGCCTTGGGAGAATCAGTCCCAGTACAATCATGGTAAACAAGCCCAGTGACTGAATTGGTTGCCCTTCAAATGCACACAGCAACTTACTACAAGGAGACAATGGTGGCTTATCCAGGTCAGATCATGTTTGATGGTTAATAAAAGTAACTGGAGAAGCAGTCTACCATTAAAAGCTACTGACCTCAATTGTGGCAATTAAAGTAACACATAGAAAGGAGGAACATCTTTAGTCTGCATTTGTGGTGCAATAGAAACCACCGCACTGTCTGGGCTCTCCAAGCTGACTGCCACGGTTCTCCTGCTCCTGCAAACCTTAGCAATATGCCTTTGACGTTTACATGCATGATACTGAACTTCTCTGAATTTACACTGGTCCCTCCTATGCTGTGACAACCCACATGATGCACATTTGTACTGGCCATGCAGTTTGGGTGGTGTGGTTGAATTTTTCTTTGAAACAGTGGCTTAGACTTAGGTTTGAGCTGTTTCGATTTGGGGTTTACTGCAGCTATTTGTACCTCATTTTTAGTGTCCATCTTAGCATGTGATTCATTTTCTGAAGCCTCATACATTTGTGCCACATGTAAAAGTTCCTCAGTAGACTTCTTGACACTTACAGAAAGTAATTGCTAAATACGATGTTCATTATTCAACCCCATAACAAACTTATCAGCTAGATTAGATTCAAGATGCTCCCTGATACATCACAAGTGTTTAATCTCAGTCAAATACGATTGTAATAACTGACCTGGTTTCTGATGGTAACTGTAGAATTTATAACGTTCAGCCCTTGGAAAAGTTGTTAAACTGTATTGTGCATTCAATTTAGCCTTTAGCTCTTGATATGACAAATCCTCCAGCTGGTCCGGTGCACACAGATTGCATAAAAGTTTGAAGGTATCACTCCCCAAAAAAGTACAAAAAGCAGCTCGAATAAGTTTATCCTGTTGCTCATCATTAGCAGCTTGTATGGCAGGATTAAGTAATAACCACTGATTAAACTGTCGGGACCATGTATCCTAGTCCATTCCGGTAAACATTTCAAAGCTGGCTGAAGATGCCATGATATTGTGCAGTTCCAAATTGCTTGCTTGCCTCCAATGCAGAAAATCACAAAATGGTGTAATTCAGTAAGCTGGAGCTATGAAAATGTCCACCAATCGTGGTCGCCAGTTTGTAGTATTTGGTGGTCGAAAATAAGTACCTTAAACACACAAGGGTCTTGGTAGTGAAAAAATCATGCCACACTGAAATCTAAACCTTCTCTTTTACTTCCATTCAACAGCACATACAAGAGGAGACTGACTTCAAACACTGGCAAATTTACAGGACGTGCACATTCTCTTAAAGCTGTACTGTCTCTAACATTTCTTAAAGCTATACTACACATAACACTATACCCTTTGTAATTTTGCCTATGTACCAGCTAGGCTATTGCTTATGCTGTGTTGCCTGTTCCTGTGTCTTTAAGTAGGTGTGGCCTGACCTTCCACTATAAACGTAGAGCACCCGGGGGTGGTTGGGGAATGGGTGGTGGGGAGGTTGTTCCTTTGGTACTCTGTGTCTACAAAAAACAATCAACAATCTGGTAAAAAAAAAAGTCTTTCTTCTGTAACTGACAGGGCAAAACTTGACTGCCTTAGCCCCAAGGTGAGGACTAGTGAACTCCTAATGTTTGGGGCTTCAACCTTAACTGGCTGAGTGGGAATGCAAAAATCTATGAACCCCTTCTATCTGGCCTTGCCCTCAGCCAGCTTATCACCAAACCCACCAGACCCTCCTCCTCCGGAGAAAATGGCTCTCTGCTTGACTGGATGCTGTGTAATAGGCCTGACCGGATTACTACCTCAGGCCTCCTCCGCGATTCGATCTCAGACCATTGCCCTACATACTGCATCTGGAAGGTTCAAAATTCCAGGGTTCCACCAAAAGTCTTACAGATGAGAGATTACTCAAACTTTGACCTAAACAACTTCCATACCAACCTCAGCCTGACAGACTGGTCCCTGGTATATGCAGATCCGGACCCCTCAGTTGCTCTAGACAGCTCCTGACCATATTCACACTTTTACATACACCCCACTCATTAAAAGAAGAGTGAGGGGCACAGTCACTAAATGGTTACAAGGGGAACTGTTTGCCCTGATGAAGCTCAGGGACAAAAGTTGGCTAACATACAAAGCCTCTGGGAACAGATCAGACTTCGAGGTCTACAGGGAGCTTAGAAATTCATGCAAACAGGCAATCCGCTCAGCAAAGAGTGATTTCTGCAAAGCATCCCTCGAAGTGTCTGCCAAGAACCTGAGGAGTTTCTGGCACACTATAAAGCACACGGTAAATGGTCCGGCCTGCCAGCAGGTCCCTGACCTGCAAATAAACGGAGTCAGTTGCAATAATCCCCAAATGATAGCTAACGCATTCAATGAACTGTTCTCGGACCTAACTGATTATACCTCTATGCCTTCAATTTCTAAGGATATGGGTCCTGTTCCTGGTGCTCCACCCGATCGTCCCTCCCTCCTTTTACTTTTAAGTCTGTCTGCTTCAAGAAACCCAGAAGCTTCTAGTAGGCTCTCCCCTTACTCCAGTGCTGGCACGACAACCTGGTGCCCAAACTGCTAAACCTTGGGGCCCCCTTCTTGGCCAGCCCTATCTCCCATATTCTAAACTCCTCGCTCATGACAGGGACTGTCCCTCCCATTTGGAAGGTGGCCTGTGTGACCCCTGTCCTCAAGCATGGCAATCCCAAATTACTGAAGAACTATCGACCCATAGCGATTCTATCCACAGTCAACAAACTGCTCGAGAAAGTAGTGGCCTCCCACATTGCCCTCTTCCTCCAAACTTATGGCCTTCTTTCCCCTGAGCAGCATGGGTTCCGAAAATGACATAGCACCTCCACTGCCCTAGCACAGGTCACCTCCAACATTAGAACCGCGACTGATCAAGGCAAACTCACGGGGGCTGTCTTCATAGACCTGTCCAAGGCCTTCGACTTGGTCGATCACACCCTCCTGGGCTCTGCTCTCCAGTCTTTTGGTCTCTCCCCTCCCATCCTAGCCTGGTTCTCTAACTATCTCTGGGGTAGGAAACAGTACATGAGGTTCCAAAATGCCATATCCATCCTATCACCAGAAGCCTGTGGGGTACCTCAGGGGTCGGTCCTTGATCCCCTCTTGTTTTCCCTCTTTATAAACCAGTTGCCCTCAATCCCAACCTTTGGACAAGTTACTCTATATGCCGATGATATGGTGCTCCTTGCCAGTTCACAAAGTATTGATGACATTAACTATGGACTCAACTTGGATTTCGGTCGCATCCAGTCCTGGCTCAAGGCAAGTAAGCTGGTCATCAACCTTCAGAAGATGCAGGCAATGTTATTCGGCTCCCTTCCCAAGGTGAGGAGGCCCGCCGTGCTCAGAGTCGATGGCAGTGACGGGCACCTTTGAAGGTGGTGGAATCGCTCTAGTACCTGGGGTGACTCTCTGACCCACAAATGAATCTCACCCTGCACATACTTAACTCCTGTAAGGCAACCAACTGCAAACTAGGGACTTCATGACAGAGCAAAGAGTTGCCTCACCCCAGCTGCCAGACTTGCCCTGGCAAAGGGTCTTCCCTCCCCGCTTTGTTACGGGCTTACCTCCTTCACTAATGCCCCAAAGCCTGGTTTCCAAATGGTAGACCTCAGATAACAACATATGTCGGTTCGCCATATCAGCCCTCGCCCCACCCATCGGTGTCTACTTTACTCTAGACTGGGTTGGCTTTCCCAAGCAATCATCGCTTATCAAGAGGGCAACTTTACGGATAACATAATCCGATCATCTACTCCTCCAGCACTTGCTGACCTCCTCCAGCCTGTCCCTCTGGCTATCTGTTGAGGTCCACTGAATCCCAGGTGCTGATGGTTCCAAGACTCACTCTCTTCGGGAGATCGAGCATTTGCAGCTCTTGCCCCAAAACCTGAAACCTTCTACCTCCTCACGTAAGAACTGCCCCACTCATTAGTTGTTTCCGGTCCTCCTTTGGGATTACCTAAAACAAGCCTCAAGCTGCCTCTGTCCCCTGTAGTCCCTCCCTCCGTGAAGTGCCTGAAATAAAAAAAAATTCCTGGCTGTGGGCATGCACTTATTCCAAAAATAAATAATAACTAAGCAATTTTCACAAATATTGTTGCTGCTGACACTGGCTCTAATTTTTCCTGGCTGCCCTCCCTGGGTTATTCTGCCTCATACTGAACTGCACTAAAATTGTTCTCTGCCTGTTACCTGACTGTAGATGATTGCTTATACCTGTCTGTACCTTGCCTGACAGATGGACCTAAGCCTTTGTACTTTGTTTCAGCTGGTCCTTCTTGCTTGTATTCTGACTGTACCTTTGTGTAACTTGATGCTAGCCTCTGTACTGTTATTGCTTGTATCTCTGTAACTCTCCCGGGTCGCACCTGAAAATAGGCACGTGACTGTCTAGTGTGCTTACCTGGTAAACAAAAGCTAAATAAAAAAAATAAATAAAAACACAGCTCTAGTTTAAGGTAGCTGGTAGCTGCAAACAGAGTCCATAGTCAACTCCTGTTTGTAACCCACAGTCCCTCAAGCCTTCTTCAGCTCCTCCCCTTATCAGACACCTTTTTCACAGAGTTTCAGTAACAGCTCTAGTCACAAATGACTGCAGATACTCACCCAGCTAGATTACCTCCCTGGCAAATTAAAGTTACTCTAAGTAAAGACAACCCCAAAAACAGAGAACCAAAACTCTGACTTCTACTTACTACTGTATTATAGGCCTCTGAATTAAGAATTCAATTCAATGTACTCAGTAAATCACATCCTTGCTGTAGGGTAGCTGCTCTCCCTCTCTCAGTTTCTGCAGCAAACCTCAGGGGGGCAGAACTCAGGGGGAGAAACTCAGTGGGGGGGGGATTTACTATTAGAATCTCTGAGACGGTGACAGTCAGGAGGTGGGACGCGACAACATCCTGACAATATTTTATCCCAGTCTCTGTTTTTCCTCCCCCCGACACCAATTTCACTGCATGTTTTTTGAGGCGTGATTATTGGCAGGCAAAACTGACCAGCTACTCCACAGTAGCATCCTGTGGTGAGGATGCGTGGTGGCATATGGTCACCCACATTGCCAAGAGTGCTTCTGCAAAGCCACCACCAGGAGCTGCTAGCAAAGCAGAGTGCAGCCACCCACCCTGCTGGAGAGAAGCATCCAGTGTATGCTCCGAATCCTTCCCTGCCAGCCTCCACAGCTGGCTTCCTAGGCTTGGGAGATCAAGCTGGGTTGTCAGTGTGCCAGTGTGATGCCCCAACACTCAGCGCAACAAAGCCATCTGGTTAGGGTAATTAACTGGGCAATTATGGAGTGATACTGACGTCAGCTTTGAATTTGTTTTTGCTTTTTGTTTAACAATTTATTTACCCAGTATAGCCCTACTGAGATAGAACATTGGATTTCTCATTGCCATAGCTAGTTGACTATTGTACTTGGAGGTTAAATGGCTTGTCTGTGGTCACACAGTGAGAATTTGGTTCTAGTGGGGTTAGAACTTGTAATCTGGTTCCCAAGCTGGCTATCTAACCACTAGACCACACTGCATCCAGAAACTATAGTGGAATGGAAAGCTGATGGCGTTACATCACTTGACTTGTATAGTTCTCTAATCAAGTCAAATTAGTTTAAACTGAGATCAGAAACCCATTCTGCAAACTGGCTCAGTGGTGTGGAGTGCTGAGGCACTGGTGCCTTACCTCCTGCCACAATGGCAACCCGTCTTTGGTGGCGAGTGCAGGTTGCTGGGGGTTGGCCAGGGAGGGAAAGGATTGAGCGCATGATGGCTGCTCTCCTTTCCCGGGGGGGGGGAGAACCTATACACTCTACTGAATGATTGCCACTCGGTGGAGCCCAGGTTGCAGTGCAGGTCTAGGAGGGCAGTTGTAGGGAGAGCTGCAGGACTCTGGGGCATCCCAGCATGAGAAACAGGGAGAAAAAATGTAAAAGCCTATGTCCCCTCGTCGCAATATGTGATGGTCCTTGGGGACTCCCGGGTCTTGCTGTCATGTGGATCCCGGCTGGTGTGACAGTGGTGGGAGCAGTTGACAGGACTGGGGAACCCTCTATACAGGGCCCGAAGACAGGAGCAGGTGGCAGCGAGTGGGCAAAAAGCAGTATGGAAAAAAAAAAACATTCTGCAATTAATTGTGGCTTCAGGCCTTTTTACAGTTACCTATCTGAACAGTTGCTGATCTACGCCAAGCAGACAGAAGGGGAAGTGGTACAGAGGTGCTGTGATGTGGTGGTGTGGAGTGGAGATACTGCAGGCATTTTCAGTAGGTGGGAATTTTTATTTTAGCAAGGCAATGAAAGAATGGGTCTGGGGTTTACATCACTTTACACTTAGCAACTGAACTCACTCCAACTAGCTGTAGACAAGCAGGATGGAGCAGCCTGTCCACAGTCATGAAGAGCTGAGCTGGTCAGTTCCTCCTAGCAGCAATCTACCTAGAAAGAAATGTTATCTTCTTACATGAGATTTCCCATTGATTCTCACAACAGTGAGTCCTCAAAGCCATTTTGTTCTCATCAGTCCTGGATCTCCTCCAACAATGCCTAACCTGTATCCCTTGGACTTCAGCTCCCCAAGCTCTCTGTCAAACCACAGGTATCTCTGGCCTGAAGCCATGGGTCATATATGGACTAATGCTATAGAACTGAAGGCTGAGGTAATGGCCATTTTATAGGCCACAACTTCCTGTCTGATCCCGTCTCACACACCACCATCACACCTGAGAGATCTATTACCTCCTAATGTCCTTCTGAAGACAGCCCCCTTAAAGGGTGGCATTCGACCGTCTCCACAGGAGGTGGACTGTGTGGGGAGGCCAGAACAAGAACTTCATAGTGCAGTGATCTGATCAATTGACTAGCTCAATCCTGAGGTTGTTAATCTTGAGCCTCAAGTAAAAAAACAAGTCCAAGGCATGTCCATGTTGGTAAGTCGCAGAAGTAACCCCTGTGCTAGGCTGACTGTTTCCATCAGCCGGAGGGAATCCTGTCCAAACTGTAAGACATTTATTGTCAATCCAAGCATTGAAGTTGCCCAGGATTAACCATCTAGGCAACTCCAACACCCTTTTGGCAATGAAATCCATTATATCCTGCAGGAAATACCTCTCATACTCCAGAGGCCGGCACACGAGAAGGATCCTACAAGCTGCACCTGGACCCCCATGCACAGCCATATAATCAAAATGAGGTTTCTCCTACTGAGTGCACAGTGAAGCTCAACTCAGATCTAAAACAGATGCCACCCTCACCACGATCCCTCTGCAGGCAGTGTACCATGGAGAATCCGGCTGGGACTGTGTCCTCCTGGACTGTACTGGTATCGTTACTCACATAGATTTCCATGATACAAGCTAGATCAAGTGAGGAACCAGACATTAAATCTGCCTTCTCATTGATCTGGCATTGCAAAGTACCTCCAGCAAGGGACAAATGGAGGCTGCTAGCCTAAGGGTTACCTACCCACATGGTCTAGTGAGAGCCCTGGGTATGGGAACCAACCATGTTTGGCCTCGCTCTAGGTCCCATTTTGCCCCTGGGTGTCTCCTGGTCCTCACTAGCCCAACATTGCCCTCCTCATTAGCATACCACACTCCCCACCTACTATCATGCCTCCTCACAATACCCACCTCCCTGCAGTGTGGTTATGCCACAGCTGATGGGGGGGGATCATTGAAGGAGCATAGGTCCAGCAGATGATGGAGTCAAGAATGGGGGGGAGGGGTAAAAGCACAGATCTAACAGAATCTGTCTTTGGAAGTAAGAATAAGGACAGACTGGATGGACCAAGTGTCTTTTTCTGCCAACATCTGCTATGTTACTATGTAGTTGGCATGGGGACAAGCTACGCTTCTTCCTTGCAATACCCAACTCCCTGCAGTATGGCTATGCCAAAACTGATGAGGGGGTCATTGAAGGAGCATAGGTCCAACAGCTGGCATGGGGACAAGCTAAGTCTGGGGTCCCAAAACTAAAACACATGATGCTACAATAAAACACAGGTCCCAGCCCCTCCTTCCCTTATACAATAAATAACCACTAAAAACCATAAACAACACCCACTAAAATCCACCACAGTTCCCCTCATGCCTCCAACAGTCATACACCACACTCACTGTATGACCTATTTGTCAGCCCCACCAACACACTACCATATATTAAATTACAATAGCAAAATCCTGTCCAAGCAGACATTCAGACCTCTAGCCTATCTGCATTTATACCTCCACTAATCAATACAATACACAAATGTAACATAATAAAATAAAATGATAAAAAACAATAAAGATAATCCAGAGAACACAGTCGGGAGGTGCAAAATTCCCAAATCTAACTGTTGAAATATAAATAATGGGTTTTGGCAGTCTGCTCTCACTGGAGAAAATGTCCAAGTTTATAACAGAGGACAGTCCTGGAGGCAGCCCTGTCACTGCTGCCTTCTGGAACAACAAATTCTGTTGAAAGTTCGGTAAAGAAAATTTGAGCCCGAGGCTCTCACAACACTCTGGCCCACTCCCAGTTTAGTCCTTCAGTCTGGTCTCTACTCACAGTCTTTGCTCCCAGATAAGGTTAAAACCAATCCCGCTGGCTCCATTGGCAATGTCAATCCCTTGATCGTGCTTCTTCTGATACCACTTAGAAATCCTCTGCCTGGCTGTCTCCAGATTTGCAATCAGGTCAGCACAGTAGCAGTAGTGTGAGCAGAAACTCTTTTCCCAAACAGACTGCCCAGGATGCCTGGCTGCAATATCAACAGGGTCCAGACCAGGCTACACCTGTCTCCAACACAGTTTCCTCACGGTCTAGACCTGGTACCAGGTGGGAGAACCAGCAGCAGGTTACTGTCTTTCTGTACAGAGTCCAACAGCCAACCACTCGCCTCACTACAACAGCAGCATTTATACTGTTAAATGGTAAAGGAAGTAAAGGGAAAATGCACCACTGACTGGGGGGACTGTACCTAAAAATTAAAAAAACACTATTCAGCCAGCACTATCTCACTCCAAGCCCCTGACTCACACCAAGCCCTACTACTACACCTCAACTATACTCAACAAGGACTTAAATAAAACAGCAAAAACTAAACGAAAGCTGTGATTGAAAGTACTAAATGTGTGCACTGGCATCACAGGATTCTCATACACATAGCAAACCCTGAAACAGTGAGTACCTAGTTCAGAGCTCAGAGTTGCAGTGCTCTGATATGATAGCCTGCCCAGCCCAGCAGCCCAAGCCAGCAGCCATCTTCCATCGAGAAAAAGAAAAAAATACATCAGATGTAAGTAGTATTAGTTTACTAACATAGAAAGTTAATGTTAATTTCAGACACTGTACTAGCTCCTTAAACAAGTTGTGTTTCTTTCTATTCAAATACACATACAGTTTCATACATAGTACGTTAACACACACTGCACAGAATATAAATGGTGCTTCCACCTCTATACTTAGAATACCCCTTCTATACTTTCAATCCACTCTGATGTTATCCTTGTTTATACATACATGCATTCTACTGTGCTTTCTGTTCCCCTCACCCCTGGGTGACTCCATTAGTTAGTGGTGCGATGTTGTCCTCATTTATACGTACCTGCATTCTACAGTGCTTTCCTTTCCCCTCACCCCTGGGTGACTCTGTGAGTTAGTAGTGCGTGGGGGGATTCAGACATGAGTCTGTACAGTTCACAGCTCTGCCCTCTAACCAATTAATTACATTGCCTGCCCTAACCGCTTTGGTGGTGTGTGGGGGGATTTAAAGTTAGACATAAGTCTCCAAGTTCATAGCTCTGCCCACTAGCCAATAAATTACATTCCGTCTCCCATGACACTGTGATTATGTGGCAGTTATGTGATTCAAAACTTGGTCTTCAGATTCAGTGCTCTGATCCTTAGGCCAGACTAACTGCCTGCATGATCTACTTTTGTAGTTCCACACCCATGAGTCCCACATTAAGTGCTGGCTGCAGGATTTAGACCTGGGTCTCAAGGATCATAGTTCTGCGTTCTAACCACTAGGCCAAATAAGCACAAACTTATACAGTAAATGTTCAAACAACAGTAACGCAGCCTGATCAGGAGAGTAGACTTGTGAAGCAGGAAATCCTGGTTCAAAACCCACCACTGCCACTCACTGTTATGCCCTGATCAAGTTACTGCCCAGCTGCAGAAATGGTACATGCAGAACCCCACTAAAAATGAGATATCCTGAATTAACAAATTGTAAGAAAAACATAGCCACACAACCACTACTCATATAGACAGACAAATGCAGATGCACACACATCACTAGATAGACATACCACACACACACACACACACACACACACACACACACACACACACATATGCACATACACATCCACCACAGACTGGGCAAATGCTAACACCAATAGAGACAGAAGTGCTCACGTGTTCGTGTGTGCGTACGTGTGCACACACACACACACACACATATGCAGATGCTCTCACTCACAGACACTGACATACATAGTTTCTACATGTACTCATGCACACAAATACACAGTCATGTACACACATAATGCACACACATGTGCACATAAATACAAACATGCATATACACACCCCAGTACTTTTACACAACCCCCTTACTACACACACACACACACACACACTTACTTTATTTTTATACCTTATATTAATACTTCTGCTGATACCAGCTGGTCCTCATTCTCCACTTCTTTTGGGGCTTGATGGCTGCAATCCCCTCCCCATTTCACTAGCACTAGCATATGGGATTGCAAGGACACCATTTTGTGTCTAATGATTTACATTTCCTTCCACACCCTACCACATGAGCCAGGACGGGGGTATTCTTTGTCAGGTCAATGGCCCAAATTCAGCATGGGATCTGTGATCAAATCTCCACGTTCCAAATCAGGGCCTCCTCTGGGAAGAGGGTACATGGAGACCAATATCTCTCCCTCCTCACTCTGACCGCAGCCGCTCTTCTGTGGCTAAAGAAAACAAGGGGTGATGTAGTTTTTCCCAGCCAAGTAAGAAGCCTCAAGTGGGAGACGAAGTTTGGGCCTGTCTGGCCCACTAAAATAAAATTTATGCTGCTGCTCATCTCTAGGGGACCAGCAAGTGCTTTAAAAAGAAAGTGGCACTGCCGATCAATTTTCCAGGCCCAGCAGACAGTTTAAAAACAAAGCAGCACTGACACTTGGCTCTCCCAGATTGGCAGTTAATTTAAAAAGCATCAGTGCCAAAAAGCTCTCAGGCCACATGCTGGCCATGGAGCTGCTCTGCACTGGCAAGGGATGAAAAATCAGGCCCCAAGCAGCTTTGGAGCTGCTCCCTGCCAGTGGGGATATAAATTCAAACATTGAGTGGGCCACAGAGCTGCTCCCTCCTGGTGGGGGACACAAACATAAATAGCCATCAAAAAAAGGCCTTATGGTCTATCTTGTGTGCTCGAGATAGCAGACCCCCCACCAGTATCTGCTGAAGGATTGGCCACCTCCCTGCTATCCACTTCTCCCTCCACTTCGATGTCCCCACGCTCCCCATATGTTCCCCCCCTCTATGCAGTTTTCCCTTTTTACCCTCTCTTGGTGTTATCTACAGTCCTCAGGGATACAACTTCCTGTGGCAACTCATTCCACTTCGCCACCACCATCTTAGTGAAAAAATGTCTCCTAATTTCCCTCCTGAAGCATCCCCCCACCAGTTTGAGACAGCGCCCTCTAGTGGCCCTGTTTCCACTAAGGTTAAAGAGACCCTTAGATGCCACCCCTCTCTTTTCTGTCCTCCAGAGAATACATGTTGAGATCCCTGAGCCTGTCCTCCTAAGGGCTGCCTTGTTGACCCTGTATAATCTTGGTTGCCCTTCTCTGTACTCTCTGCAGTAAGTTGATGTCTTTCTTTAGGTAAGGGCTCTATTACTGCACTCTTTACTTCACATTGCAGGGTAGCTTATTACAATGGCGGCCACGATTGGGCACTTTCATAAAGGGCGACTCAGTCACGGTGCCTGTCAACAGGGCTACCAAGCAAGGAGGGTGACCGGATGTGGGGGGGGGTCCACGAATACAGTGACAGGATGTTGCTATATGTACATGCGCATGGGGGGGGACAAGCACACCATGTGATGGGCAGAAGAGGAGGGAGGGTTTGTGGGGTGTAGTGTGGTGGTGGGTTGCTGAGCTGGCCCTGTGGCGTGGTGGGTGGGTGGCAGGCTAGGGTTGCGAGGGTGCCAGGTTCAGTTCTGGGTATGCGTTCGTTTTGTTATGCCTGGCCATTTTTTACTTCTCTTTTACACCCTCCTGAAATGCAGCCCCCCTGGAGTTGGAGAGAATCCTTTAGTGGTGCAGGGCACAGCCCCTGCAAAAGAAAAAAAAGTCCCCGGCATCCTTTTGTTGTGCGCCAGGAGTGTACATTGCCGAAACTGATTTTCAGCGATGTACACTCACCCTAATGGCAATCGCCTTTCCATGATCGCTGTTATCACATGAAGCCAATTGCATCTTGACCAGTGACCTGTACAGTGGCAGGATGACCTCCGCTTCCCTACTGGTTATACCCCGACTATATATATATATCCCAGCATCCGATTTGCTTTGACTGCTGCTCTCTTGCAGTGTGCTGAGTGTTTCAGGTTACTCATAATGATCACATCCAAGTCTTTCTCCTCCTCTGACTTGGTGGCCTGCACATCTCCTAGCCAGTATGTGATTTCTGGGTTCTTTGCCCCCATGTGCATTATTTTACACTTTTTTTTTGTCCATACTGCTGTTTACGTCTTGGGTGAGCTCATTCAGCTCCTGTCCCCAACTCCCCCTGGCTAGCACCCACCTCCCCCAGACCTACCTTTGGAGAGTGTCCCTCATGAGGGGGGCACCCTGGTGGGGCCGTCCTCTCCCCAGTACATGATCCAGATAGTGCTAGGCATCTAGTTGGTGGTGCAGGTCTGGGGAGGTGGACAGGGCTTTACCCTGCCCTTGGATCCTTTTTCCATTTCCTCCCTGACCCCAGCCAGTGTCACACCAGGATATGTGCATGGAGGCATGCATGCCCTGCAGATCTGCAGTCTCACCCATCTAGCCTCTCATAGCCTGCACTACCATCTGGCCCTCACCTGTTAGCAGTCAAAGGTTGAGCTTACTGGCCAACATGGGACAGGAGAGCTGTCCCTGGGACGCTCGATCCTTTCCCAAACTCCTGAGACCCAGAAACTCATGCTTGTTCCTGAACATGGGTTGCAGGCATGGTAGGAGGTAAGGTGCTCAGTTCCTTAGCCCTCCATGATACCAGACCAGCTTTACCATACATTTTCTGGCACTGAATCCCAGCTGCCAAATACCTGACCATCTTGCTAGTTTAGGCAGGTCTTCCCTAATACCTTGTCTCCCTTCTTCTGCGTCCACTCTCCCACAGAGCTTGCTGTCATCTACAGAGAAGCATATCTTGTCTTTTACACCACTCTAACATGACTTTACAGTGGTATCTAACTGGTTCAGTGACAACAGCCTTAAAATGAATACCAAAACAACTGTAGCCATGACTTTTGGCTCCAAATAGAAACTTGTCAGGCTCCTCACCTTCCTTACCTTCTTCACTCCTGCCAACACCCCTCTCGCTGCTGTCCTGGCCTACAAATACATAGAAGTGTGGCTTGGTTCCTCGCTAGACTTCTCCTCCCACTTTAAGGCCCTTCACTCCAAACTACATCCCAAACTGGTTCTACTCTACCATCACAAGGGCTGTCTTCCCATCCCTGTCAAGTGCGACCTACTGGTCAAATGGATACTCCCAGCTTTTGACTATGCCGACGTTGTCTTCAGCGCAGCTCCAGCCACATCTCTCACCATACTAGATGTCCTCTTCAATATCTTCTTTCATTTCACCTCAAATTCCCCCCCACCGACACATCACCACGACACCTTCTCCTCCCTATCCCTCCAATACCTATCACAGTGATGTACATCCCACTGCTTCACTTTGATCTCCAAATATTGGTTTGGAACTCTTCCTTTCTATCTCTCCTCTCTCCTAAATCTGGCTACTCCCTCCCTCTACAATTTACATTCGAATTGCATCTGCTCCTTCACCCTCCCACGAGTACGCACCTTGGCTGGGAAACCAGCTTTCTGCTATAGACTCCCTTCCCTCTGGAATAACCTCTACGCTCAAACCCACCTCACCCCCTCTTTTCCTGCTCGTAAGCACCTCCTCAGGCCATCTCCTGCTACATCTTGTTGCTGTCCACTGCCCTAATTCCACAACCATCCCACTGCTCCCCTCCCTCTATTCCTCTACATGATATTAGCCATTATTACTTCACCCTGCTTATCAAATCTCCTGTATAATTACCCTGTAATATATTCATATAATATAAATGTATCTGCTCATTGTATTATGATGTATTTATGAATGTATCCTGTATTATATTGTACATTTTTAATGTTCTCTGTTTCATACTGTAACCCCCCTACAAATGGGGGTTCCTAAAAGCTTTCCCGAAGCTTGCCTAAATGCTCTATGCCTGGCTGGTGTTCGGCGTAAGGCCGTTAAATATGAGCATTGTGAGTGCTTTTAAAGCCTCCAATACTGCCTCCTTAAAGAGCTGCCGACTCGCAGGTTTTTAGTGGTGCAAATAGGGGGACTAGTGTTTCCCTGTTCGAATCCCACCCTGGCCTGCTGTCTGATTGCTCCATTCTGCAGTCACTAGGAGCACTGAAGGAGCCCATCTAAAAGATGTAGTTGTTCCTTTGAGAACCTGTATAGTATTGGTAAAATTGTGGTTTGTTTAACTCTTTTCATTGCAGCTGGGACTGTGTGCTGTGCCCCTCCATATTGGACCCGGACATTCTAAAGGGTCCAATAGGAGTAGGGGGTACTTCAGAGGGAGTAACTGGTGACCAACCAAAAGCAGGACCCTTCAGGGAGTCAACTGACCAATGGGGACACAGCTTGTAATGCTGGGAAGTGGCATTATGGGCTATGGCGCTTTTTTGCACCACTGAGAGCAAAAGAAAGTGACTGGCATCTGAGGCCAGCCAATGGGATCGGGTGGTGCCCGAGCTAGAGAGCTGCACCACACTGCAAAGGGGCAGAGGCATTGTGACTGTGAAGGAGAAGGGAGCTCTGAGCTCCTGCGGCAGTAAGTGTTCACGCGGGAAGCGCGTGAAAGGCCTGAGGCGGCCGTTTTAATCACCGGCGTTCCATGGACTAAATCCGCAGGCTAGTGGTCAGAGGAGGCTGTGTGCAAGCACAGCTACCTACCAGGCTCCACCTGAAGAGGACTGGAGAATCTGCTGAATCGTACTCAGTCTGTCAGGAAAGTGGAAGCTGCAGTGAGACTCCCAATGGCTGTGAGTTCGGTTGGGTTATAGGAGAAGCTGCCTGGTATGGTACCCCTCTGTGGTTTTTCATATAAATGTATGTGGAGGCCTTTGAAGCTCAGGCTCAGCCCTGCTAGTGGTGAAGGAGTGGTTCTCTGCTGGAGTTGTGAGTACTGAATCAGGGTAGCTCCCTGTGAAAGGTTACAATTAAAGGCCAAATCATTTGGTTGTATTGCTGACTGTATCAGTTGAGCTTTCGGGCTCCATCTGCTCTGCTCAGGAATTAAATGCTCGTGTGTGTCAGGGCCCCAACCAGCTGCATCAAGGAACTAGCCATTGGGGCTTGGGTACCCATAGACAGTAATTAATAGGTTAGGCCTGTGCACAGAGCCCTAGGTAGTCAAACATATATTATAGTGGTCAGCCAATCACCCTGATTTTCCCCAATCCTTGTTGTCTCCCCTTGCATAAATCAGATTGCTTATTCTGCAAAAGTACATTGGCTGGTCTGTGTATTAATGGGGAAATATTGCACAGTAAAGGTAATGTAACTGTACCTTGCTTTTCAGGGGATCCCCGGAGTGAGCTGATTGGTTTGAGCCGGGGGTGAGTGTATATGGTAAGGACACTGAAAGTGAACTGCATGGGCCACTAGCGGAAAGAAGGGGGGGGGGGTTGCAGCAACCCAGAGGGCTGTGACCGAGTCAATCTCGACTGTTCTGACCCCGACCTCTGGGTGGAGGCACCTGCCAGCGGATCTGGGCCTTTCAACCTGTCGCAGCTAGGGCAGGCAGGGGTAGTAGCCCTTAGGATGGTGCCCCTTAGGGGTTACAATACTGTATCTGTAATTAATTTTTTGTCATCCCTTTGTTGTATTTGTACCCCCTGTCTCGGGGTCACACCTGGAAATGAGCTTCTGCTCAGTGTGCCTTTCCTGGCCAACAAATTTTAAATAAATAAATTACCCCATCTACAATGTCGCTAATGATGAATAACTCTGGGCCAAGCACCGAGCCTTATGGGACCCTCCTAGTGACTGGTCTATCATCCAAAAATTTTCCCCCAACCACCACTTTCTGATTCTGATCTTGTAGCCAGTATTTTACCCACCTAGCGGGTTTTGCCCCTACCCCAAGTCCTCCAATTCCTTATCAGTCTCCTGTGTGGAACAGAGTCCAGGTCCTTGCTGAAATCTAGATACAGCATGCTCACTGCTTGGCCTTTGTCCACTGTCCTTCTTACCCAATCAAAGAAATCAATTACTTTGATCTGGGAGGACTGACCTGACATGAATCAATGCTGCCTATCATCACTGAGTACATTTTCATCCTGGAAGTTTACCAGTCTTTCCTTCAGAATGGTTTCCATGAGCTTACCCACAATTGAGATTAGATTTACTGGCCAGTAATTACAAGTGTCATCTTTTGGTCCACTCTAATGAAGTGGCACTACATGTGCTCTTCTCCAGTTCAAGGATGCCACTCCAATTTCTAGAGAAGTGTTAAATAGGTCTGCCAGGGGCCCACCAGTACATCGGCTAACTCCCTCAGAGCCCTCGGTTATATGTCATCCGGTCCCAGGGACCTATCCATCTTCAAGGCCTTTAATCCCTTCCTTGCTCTATCAATTTCAATCTTCCAATCTGTGACTCTTCCCCCCTGACACCTCCCTTCTTCCCCTGGAGACTGGCCCATCCTTCTTCATGCAGACTGAAAAGAAGTACTAGTTAAGTACCTCTACCTTTTCCATATTATCCTCCACCCATCCCTACTCCTTTTTCAGCCTGACTATCCCATCCTCGATATCCTTCTTCTCCATGATGTACTGGAAGAAGGCTTTCTTACTTTTTTTCACCCCCTCTGCCAGCTGCAATTCCTTTTTGGCCTTGGCCAATAAGACTGACTTGCTCACCTCCCTTGCTCTGTTGCTGTGCTCCTCCCTGCCCTTGTCCCTCCGGGTGCTTTTGTGCTTTTTGAAGGCCGCTCTTTTGTTCTTTACCACCTGGGCTACCTCCCTGTCGAACCAGCTGGGCTTCTTGGCTCTGGATTTTTTGCTTTTCATTTTGGTACACTCATTAGTGGCTGATAATAGCCCTTCCTTGATGATGGCCCATTTCTTTCCTGACCACTGTAATAGCCACAGAGAGTTTCAACCCCAAAAAAGTAGAGTCTAAACTTCAGGCAGACTTCAATAGGCTGAAACAGTGGTTTGAATCTGGGACACTGCTCATGAACCTAAAAAAGACACAATGCATGCTTTTTTACAGTTCAGAACAGTTCAAGTTTATTTAACCAGGAAGACTCCATTAAGCAAGTTCATTTACAAGGTCACATGCAGGTAACTTTCAAATCATTACAGTGCAATATATAATAAACAGAGCAGGTACAATTAAGAAGTCAGTAGTGCAATTAAAAAGTGCAGTAATTGCATATACAGTAGGTACATAATGCTAACAACAACACATAATGTGATACACATGCTAAGCAAGTAACTCATATTAGCGATATAATCTAAGCAGATAATTGACCACAGATGGAAAAGATAGGGACCATGGGAGGAAAGAAAAGGAAAGGAAAGGAAAGGAAAGGAAAGGACATACATATAAGGATATTTGAGGAATTTGAGGGAGAATGAGGGAGCTACATGATAGGAGCAGATGAGAAGGAGGTCAAAGACTAAGAAGTTTAAGCTGAGAAACAGTGGCAGACAGCATATGTATACTTGGCAACAAGGCTATCAAATGCATTTAATGGTACTAAATTGGAAATCTGAGTGATGATTGCAGCTTGTTCCACGCAAGGGGGATAGCACAACTAATGGTAGCTTTGTCACAATTAGTGCAGAATCTAGGGACTTTGAGTGTAATGTACGAAGTTTTCCTAAGAGCAGAGGTGCATGAGGTGTGGCAAAACAGGCTAGAGATATATGGAGATAGCTTACAAAGCAAGGCTATAGGGTACGAATCCAACAGCCTCCACACTTAGGCACATGACATACTGCTGAACAACTGAAACCTTGGGGAGGTGGACATACTGTAACAATTTAGGCATGTGATATCATTAATGGGGGAGTGGAATGAACCGGGGGGAGTGGAACGAACCAAGAGTCACTCTCAGGGAGGGATGAAAAAGTGGGCTGATTGGTTCTGGCTGTTACTTTAAAGGAGCACCACCCCGGGTGCGGGGGGTCCATTGGGGAGGGTTGGGTGGGAAGTCAGATGGTACCAAGCGGAGCGTGGTGCCACCAGTGTGCTGAGAGGGCGGAAATAGCTACCTGCAGCTGGTGAAGCAGGCTGCAGTGGAGCAAGTAAAGTTGCTCTGTGATGTGCCACCACGGTGACTCCATATGCCTTCAAGATAGAAGAGAGAGAGACAGACGTTAAATGGTGAAGGGATTAAGAGGTCAAGTCCAAGGAATAAAGGGCTGCAGGGGTCAGGATGGGAACAGGACAGCTAGAAAGGACAAGAGGGGGAGGGGAGGGGGCAGGAAAGAGCAAGGTAACAACTCATAATGGTTACTTCACTCTGCACAGGTACTGAACTGCCACTACTAACACTGGCGGTACAAGGCTACGCACAACTAGCAGGCAGCCAGCTTTACAGAGGTCTAACACACAGCAAGCAATCGATTCCTACAGCAGAGGGTAGACACATTAAAGGCTCTTAAGGTACAGTGCAGTAATACATAAAATACAGGTGCACAGGCAGCAAACGCTGATGTCTGTTTGCTATCAGTACTGTTCTGCTGACCAAAAACCACCATTGTGCTGAGAGGGCTGAAATAGCTACCTGCAGTTGGTGAAGCAGGCTCCAGTGGAATAAGTAAAGCTGCTCTGTGATGTGCCGGCGCGGTGACTCCGTATGCCTGCAGTTGGTGAAGCAGGCTACAGTGGAGCAAGTAAAGCTGCTCTGTGATGTGCCGCCTCGGTGACTCTAGAACAGTTTCCAAGGAGTTATTTAAATATAACAGCACATCATCTGCGTACAAGGTGGTATGATGTTCTGAGCCTTGCATTGTAATACCTGTGAGTTGTTGGGATTCTCTTATTGCTTGTGCCAGAGCATCTATGCAGATGTCACTAAAGTAACAGGGAGAGTGGGCAACCCTGCCTCGTGCTTCAAAGAAGGGGAAAGTCCGCCGAATGATGTCCCGCTATTTTGATGCAGACCCAAGGGAAGCATATATATTTTTAAGTGCTAGGATTTGAGAGTGCAGCAAGTCTATTCTCGTCAGAGTAGCTTATAGAAATGGGAAGGAGACCCTGTCAAAGGCCTTTTCCGCATCTAGGCTTAAGAGGGCCACGGACGTTTTCAAGCTTGCATTTCACAAATCAGATGCTGTGTACAGCGAATGTTATCCATAGTGAATCTCTCAGGGACAAATCCAGTTTGATCTACATTAATTAGGGAAGGAAGAATCAGGTCTATACGATGCGCTAGTATGGATATAAAATATTTATAATCTCAGTGTATCTGTCTTTTTAAAACAGCAGCTGAACATAATGCAGCCTTGATGGCCTGAAAAGCCTCACCACACTCTGGGAACCATATCACATAATTCAGGTACCGTTTTTTCTTAAGTTCAGTGAGGGGAATAACTAGGTAGGCACAGTTGGGAACAAATCTCCTGTATTAACCAGCCAGACCTAAAAATGACCTGACATGTTTCTTTGTTTTAGGCACAGAGCTGTTAGCTACAGTTTCCATCTTGGAAATTTTTGGCTTTATTTCTCCATTTCCCAAAATATAACGCAAATACCTGGTTTCCTACAAACCTAATGCTCACTTGGTAGGATTAATGGTCAAACCTATTTTTCATAGATTGGATAACTGCTCATAGGTGTTCTAGGTGGCTTTTCCAATCTGGACCATACATCATGACATCATTTATGTAAGCAGCACAGTAACCAGTGTGAGGGGCTAGAATTACATCCCTGTATCACAGGAATGTGGCAGGTGCACTTTGTGAACCAAACAGCACGGTGATGAACTGATAGAATTTAACTGGCATGGAAAATGCAGGTTTTGTCTTTGGATTCTTTAGCTAGGGAAATTTGCCAGTAAGCCTCGGTGAGGTCGAGGACACTAATGTAGTTGACACTTCCCAATCTATCCACCAAATCATGTATCCTGGGCATAGGATAGCTGTCAAATACGAACACGTAATTACATTTCCAAAAATCAAGGCAGATTCTTACATCCCCTTCTTTTTTATTTACAGTCTCCACTGGTTTTGACCAAGCACTTCTTGATTTTTCAGTGATACCCAACTCTTTCATTTTTTATATTTCCTTAACCACGTCTGCTCTTAACTACTCTGGTAATCTGCATGTCTTTTGTCTATTAGGGCACACATTCTGTGTCACTATTTCATGCTTGGCCCCCTTTGCTCAGCCTGGCACTGTGGTAAACATACTTTTAAATGTCTTTTGTCAAGTTACAGATTTCTGCAGTTTGTTCTGTCAGTGAGGAAACATTCACCTTTAAAATATCAGAAGTTACAGTTTGTTCCAGCCTGTTACAAGCTGTATCAGTATTTTCTTTAGCATTTTTTGGTAATACTAACAAAGTAACCTCTGGTGTTTTTTCATCCTATTTCTTCAGGAGGGTTAGCATCAGGGGTGTAGTCCTGCAGGGTCACAAGGGAGTGCTGACCCCTTACTTCAGATCCAGAGGGAGCGCCACTCCCATACTTCTTCAAATTCTCCCAAAGTCCCAATTACCCTGTATAAATTCATGAATTTGAACACCGCCAGTGTGCATGGCATTACTTCCTTGCTGAATATCCCAGTCAGTGTTGCATATCATGTGAGCACACCCACAGCCAGTTGAGTGCACTTATCCTTTAGTATGCACTGACACACCACACCTTAAAAAAATGCATTGGCTGCCTTCTTGCGGCATGCAACTGGACTGAAAAGTCAGAGCAAACCTACATGATGTGAGGGAGACTCATAGTAACGGGCTCAGCAGGAGTGGCAATGAGGGAGCTGGAGTCTGCAGCTGCCGGAGAAAGTGCATCGCATTACTGGCATTCAAATGATGAGCTATGAGAGAGGGAGGGAGGGAGGGAGGGGAGGGAGAGAGAGAGAGAGAGAGAGAGAGAAAAAAAATGCGGTCAGGAATCCTTTTGTTTTCTACTTCTGGAGTTTTGGTTTGCATATTGATGGGTTCTTCATGCCAGACAAGGAGCCTCTGGGAAAGAGTTTGTGGTCTGTACCCATTGTTGAGGCCGGGCTGCAGTAGCAGTTAAGCCGGGAGGTGGGCAAGGGAGAGAGGGTGTAATTTTCGAGTAAAACAATTTATCTTTATCTAGTTATTCAGAAAACAGTTTAGACCTTCACAAAAGTGGCAAAAAGACTCATTGGCAGAGCCTGTGGCTCAGCACACTAACACACCACGCAGCGTGTGGAACCTCGCTGAGGATCCAGAGGTCTAGGCTTCAGGTTTTTGTATATATGAGCCACAGGCACTGCCAATGAGCCAAGGTTCTTGAGCTGTAATCCCAGCTTTATACTAATCAGACAGTATTCTGTTCCTTGGAGCTGCTTCTCTTGACATGTAGGTAGGCTGGTGGGTTCTGTGATCTCTGTGGGTGACCCTGTTTTCTGGCAGGATGTAGATGAATGACCCTCCTGCCCTCTGTTGGTGGTGGGGAGAGCAACCTTCCTAGCTGGTGCATTAGGAGTGCAACTCTTATGCCTGGAATATTGTGGGGGCAACCACAATGATGGATGTCTTGTAGAGGGTTGCCTGCTGTCTGGTAATTTGTGTGTGTGTGTGTGTGTGTGTGTGTTTTAACATAAAGTCTTTTGAAACTAAACTAGTGAGATCATTGACTTACTGCATGTTGTTGACTGAAATTGAGGGAAGGGGGGGGCTATGCTAGTCATTTGTAATGTAAGGGCTATAGAATACATATCAGAATGCACCAGAGAGCATCAAAACCCTCTAAGCTTCAGGAGGCCTGGCGGCCCCCAGATCCCCACCTTATTGATTGGGAATCTCAGGATTCAGCTCAAGCACCTAATGTATTCAAATGCTAGAAATGCCCCTGAGCATGTGTAAACTACAGAGATAAACCATATGTGCAATGTGGTTACCAATGAGAAAATCTTATGGCAGCATTCTTTGGATGAGAGACATATGCGGTTTCTGCTGCTTAATACTGGTAAAGACGCTGCTTTACTTTTGACAGTTTGATTTAAATGTGACCTGCAAAGTAAATCCTGCAGCCCACTCCCATCCCACATACCTTTCTATGGAGCGGAGGAAGTCAGTGGCTGCCATGATCATCATTATTCGAGAAATGTGTGTATTTTAAAACACTGCCAAAACTCAGAGCCAAACCTGGAAGCACCATGCGGGTCCCAATTGAGCACGTGCAGGTTCTCCGGGGTATTCCACCCATTTAGTGATGTGGATAACACCACCACTGCTCTGAATGTAGGTACAGTGGCTGGAGCTTAATATTCTTATTTTATTGCTTCCACGGGGGTCTTGATCTTGATGCCTAAAATAATACTTATAGCAACACCTGGATAGGCCATTGCTGTAAGTATTATTTTAGGCAACAAGACCCCCATGGAAGCAATAAAATAAGAATATTGCGCTCCAGCCACTGCTGCTATATTCAGAGCAGTGGTGTTATCCATGTCACTAAATGGGTGTAATAATTATGCAGAACCTGCGTTCTATCAGGAATCAGCATGGCTCTTCTGTGTTGGCTAAGTTTCAGCAGTGTTTTAATTAAGCAATCATGCATGACAGGATGTGTGTCGTGCTGGGATAACATTATGCCTGGGGTGGTTGTGCATGAGGCCGCAGGCCGAGTGCATCCAACACCCCAGAAATGACATTACCCCGTCACAATGCATACCCTGGAGTGTATTATTGCTATTATACAATGGCTCTTTTGTTAATAAAAGTAAAAGATGAATATATATATTTCATTTTTTATTTCAGTTTTTGAGTATGGAGGTATATCTTTTGAAGAAAAAGTCCAGAATATGTGTCCACCAGTAGGTGGAGCTCCAGTCTTACTTATAGTGCCTGCCAAGGTGCCTCTGCTTCCATTCTGGTCTGAGATGTGGTGTCTTTCACTTCCCTGTGCCCCCCCCAAACTGTGTCTTATTGCGGTTCTCCCAGTACGGTGTATTGCTCTGTTTCATTGTTGTACTAGAAGATTATGCTTGTGGTGGCAGATTCTGAGGTTGTCTCCCATGCCATCACCTTTTGCCAGCTCCTGCTCCATCGCCACTGTTGCTCCGTGGCTGCTGATGTGCCTGTCAGTTGGATCTGTCAGCAAAAATGTAGATGGAGGTACGGTGTGCTACACAGTGTTTTAATATTACAGTATGTTTAATTTTAAAACATGAAAAAGAAAAAATAGATCTGCAGAATTTTTGAAAAGACGTTGGTAGCGGAGCGGGAGACTGACATGCTAGCACATGCTGCTGTGCTGTGAGCTGCCTTTCAGAAGCGGCTGAAAATGGAAAGTTCAGAGGGAAAAATTCTTGTGGTTTACTAAAGGTGATAGAAAACATTTGTGCTTCTAAATGCTGACTTGTGGCTGATCAACTCGTGTACTGAACAGTTAGCTTGGGTGGGGGGGACAGAGCAATGCGAGTGCTGGGAGGAAAATGTGTGGCTACTGTACATGGGGTGCAGTGATTTTCTTTCTTTTTTTATCTTTTACTGTGGTCATCTGGGCTGGACCTTAATACAGTGACGTTATACTGGGATAGCACCACGGGTTCAGTGCCAGAGTAACTAATCAAAGCCCAGCATTTTTTCTTGCCATTGTATAATATAAGCACATTACTCTAATTATGATGACCATAGCAGCCACAGACTCCTGCTGCAGCATAGAAAGGTATGTGGGATGGGAGCGGGCTGCAGCATTTACTTTACAGGTCTCCTTCAAAGTAGATAAAAAGCTAATTATTTTGACGATATTTGTTGTTTGTAACAAGTCAAAGGAAAGCTTTAAAAGCAGCCAAATAGTTTCAGAATGGCCCTCAAAATGCACCAGAATTCATCTAAAACCTGATAGCTTCTGGGAGTCTAGGTGGCCCCCAGAACCCCGTTCTGTTGGTTTGAGGGGGGATCATGGTTCGTGATCAAAGGCCCCTCACTTCTGAATTTAACACTACACCACTGGTTAACTTGGTATATCTTGGTAGGATTTTTCCTATCAGAGGTCTCAATCTTATAGTAAACTGTACCAGTACATCTAATCAATATATAAAGCCCCTGCCACTTCATTAACAGTTTGTTTTCTGTAGTGGGTAACAGTAACACTGCCTTTTCACCTGGTTCAAAACCTTTTTCTTTTACCCCATGGTTGTAATATGCCTTCTGCTGTTTTGGGGCTTTTTTTCTGATTACTTTGGGCAATTTCAACATATTTTGCCAGTGTCTTTCTCAGTGTACACTTACAGGATGTAACAGATTCTTCTGAGAGGGGTTATCTTCTCATGTTTCTTTTATTACATCTAGTGGCCCTCTGTGTTGTCTACCATACCATATTTAAAAGGGTGAAAATCTGTTGATGATTGTTGCACTTCCATGTAAGCAAACAGCAGGTAAGGTAATTATTGGTCCCAATCTTTCCCTTCACCTTTCGCAAACCTTTTTAACATCCATTTTAGGGTTTGATTAAAATGCTCAACAAGGCAGTCTGTCTGAGGATGATAAGGGGAGGTTCTTATGACAGTGATATCTAGTAGTTGGTACAGTTCCTTCATCAATGCAGTACCACAACTACTACCCTGATCAGTAATAATCTCTTTAGGTATGCCCATCCTCCTAAACATTTGGATAAGCTCTGCTGCCACTTTTGGGGCTGTGACAGTTTTCATTGAAACTGCCTCTGGTATCGAGTAGCATTGTCACATACTACCAAAATGAGTTGATTACCCTTTTTACTTTTGTGTAAGGGGCCAGCCACATCCATTGCAATTCTTTCAAAATGCACCAGGATCTTATCTTTTTTAGTCACTGGGGCTACTTTCTGACAAAAACTGCAATGGGTAGCAACATCCTTAGGAATCCAAGGCCAGTAAAATCTGTACAACAATCTGGCAAGGGTGTGGTCCTTCCCTGAGTGACCAGCCTTAGGACTACCATGAGCTATCTGTAACAACTCGGTTCTGCACTTCTTTGGTATGGCCAATTATTATATCTGTTCCTGTGTCTAAGGATTACACAGACTTTTTATAGTAGCTCATTACATTGTTTAAACATTGGTTTGCCCTGTTTCCATTCCACCCCAGCTGCTTAAAATAACATTGGAGAGAAACATTGTTAGTTTGCTCAGAAACAAAATAGTAATCAGTTATCAGCTTAGTTTCACCATTTTCACATACCTTTCCCCCTCACACTTGAAGATGAATTTTATATTGCAAGTTAGCCTACTGCATATCCTGTTTTTATAACACATTTTAAACCCTTTTGTTTTTGATTCACCCAGGGCCCTTCATCTGCAGGTTTGGTAACTATTGACTGAAGCAGCTTTAATAGCCTCGGCCCTTAACACTGCTTTCACTGATCTCTCCCATGTGCTGCCCCCTAATTTCTTCGATCCCCCTCCTGCCCATAACACCCCGCATCCTCCCCTTTCTCCACCCTTCTACCTACGAGTCCTTACCCCAGAGACTGCCAAACCCTACCTAACCAAAGCTATTAGCCAAAATCACTATAGTCACGACTCCCTGGACTTCAGACTTCTCCGACTCACCCTCCAGGAAGTCCTAGCCCCATTCACCCACATTCTAAACCACTCCCTCTGTCAAGGGAAATTCCCTATCCACTGGAAATCGGCCTACATCACACCCATCCATAAAAGTGGTGACCGCACATCCACAAACAACTACCGCCCCATCTCTATCCTACCCCCCCGTCTAAGGCACTAGAATGCATAGTCGCCGACCAACTTACTGACCACCTTAACAAATATAACCTTCTATCTGGACAGCAGCATGGTTTCCGTAAGGGCCACAGTACCACCACCACCCTCCTTGAATTTACGTCCCATGTCCACTCAGCCCTGGACCACGGCCACCTCACAGGTGCCATCTTCGTGGACCTATCTAAGGCATTCAATACCGTAAACCATGCCCTCTTGCTTAACACCCTGGCTTTCACGGGTTTCTCCAGAAACACCCAAAACTGGTTCACCAGCTATCTCTCCGATAGAACGCAGATAGTCAAGGTAGGCTCTGTCCTCTCCCCCCACCTCCCTATCCACTCCGGTGTCCCACAGGGCTCCATACTTGGCTCCCTACTTTTCAGCCTATACCTCAACTCCCTTCCAGTGTCATGCCCTGGAAATCTACTCCTATACGCAGATGATGCGGTCTTGTTCGCCTCTGACCCGTCACTCACCAGGCTCCAACAAACTCTCCAACACTCGTTCCGTGAAGTCGAAGACTGGCTCACCACCCGACATCTTATTATCAACTACAATAAGACAAAAGTCATGCTCTTCACCCACCCCCAGAACCCACTCAAGAACCTCTGCCCCCAATTCCTCACTGCCAATCAGACCCCATTAGAACAGGTAAGCAGCTTTAAATACTTAGGGATCACTCTAGGCCCCGCCCTCAGCTTTAATCATCATATCCTACACCTATCAACAGTCCTTAGTTCCAGACTAGGGGTGCTATACCAGAACAAACACTGCCTCACCCCTGAAGCATTACAACTTACCATAAACTCCTTGATCCTCTCCCTGCTAGACTGCTGCATCCTAATCTACAGTGCTGCTCCATCCACCACCCTAAGCAGACTCTGATTCATTTTAAACAAAGCCTGCCATCTCATCCTTGGATGTGATAGTTTTACACACTCCTGCTCCCTTTACAGCAGCACAAACTGGCTAAACCTAGATAGCAGAATCAGGTACCACACCTGCCTTATGACCAAAAAGGTACTACTAGGCCTTACCCCACCTACCCTAAACCAAATCATCAGCCCAACTCCCCCAGTCAAAACAACCCACAGCTCAAACAAGCAGCTGCTAAGGGTACCTCGTGGCCGGACTTCCCAATTCCAGTGAACCTTTACTTACAGGGCCCCTGGACTAACGCCCTCCCAAGTCACATAACAAATGAATTAAGGCTTGGCCCTTATACATCTAAGCTACGGAAATACCTTCATGCCTCTAGCCAATGTGACTGCCCTTGACAGCAGATTGACATATGCAGCTATCAAACTAACTATTGTCAGACTCCCCGTACCAAATTGTAACTATGAAACCCTATGACCATCAGCCTCTACAGAACCTCTGTAACTATTATGGCTGTACTAAGAAACGAAACTTGCTGTTATTCAATAACTGCACAACTATGTAACCTCACTGACTGTTATTTGTAATTGTATAGTAATCTGTATTCCAAGTTCTGTCCATGTATCCTTTTATGTATGATGTGGAACCTTTGTAAATGAGTCGCTGACTCAAAGGTCTTTCTAAATATTTCAGTAAATAAATAAATAATGGATTAATCTAGCAGTACCTAATTATATAGTTTCCAGTTATTTCCTTCACCTTTGCCAGTAAGAGTTCCCTCATTTGCATTTACCACCTAACAATTCATATCTGGATATATGGGGCCAGATATTCAGTAATGGGCAAAACAAGAGTGCAAAGGGCTGCGCTGCACTTGCCCTTGCACCTAACCCTAAGGATGCGATATTCAGTTGGATAGTGCACTGGTGCTATCTGACTCAATACAGGGCCATGTGGGGGCAGCGCAAAGTCAAGTAGCGCTGTCCTGACATGGATCTGGGAAGCATGCAATCCATAGGGAAGTGCAGAAAACTGCACCCCCAGACCTGATAGTGCTGGAAGCCCCCAGCGCGATGTTAAGTTGGCAACATGCAGGTAAGCCCAATAGGCATGCAAGGTGCAATGGGCCGTATGCATACCCATTATGGGCTCAGTTGCATGGGAAGCAACAGCTGGTTTGTGCCCCTCTGGTGGCCCCCCACCATGGTAGGCATGGTGGCAAGCAGCCCTCCAACAACCAGACACCCATCCCTGCAGTGTACATGATATCTTTGGTGTCCAGTGGCATCTCTGCCCTCCGATCACTCACCATCATAATTAAGAAGATTTCCTTGGTGTCTCATGGCACCCCCTGCCCTCCAAGTGCCCATCCCCAAAAGTATTTAGCAGTTCCCTGGTGTCTAGTGGCACCTCCTGCCCTCTGACATCTATCCCCATAATCACTGAGGTTTACCCTGGTGCCTAGTGGCTTTCCCCACCCACTGATTGGCTGCCACCGTGTTATTAAAGCTGTCCCTGGTGTCTGGTGGCACCTTTAACCTCTAATCACCCATCCCTGTAAGTGTTTAGGTGTTCACTGGTATCCAATGGTATCCCTACCTGCCGAGCACCTGTCCCTGTATTACCCATTGCCTCAGTGGCTAGCGGCATCCCACACACCACCTGCACTGAGCATTCCACCCCTCTCATTGACTGGTGCCATGTAGGGGATCTGATACAGTGACTGGCATAGCCCTCCTCTCACCACTTTGGCCAGCCACTGTATGGCATGACAAGGAGCACACATACTATGTACTGTTTAGGGAGCATACAGAGGAGGGTTGTGCCAGTCAACATATTGGATTCCCATAAAGGTACCAGACATTGAGGTGGGGGGTGGATAGGTGGTATGCTTGGTGCAGGTGGTGGGATTGGGGGAGCCGCTAGAAACCAAGATGATGGGTGACACAGGGATGTGTGCTTGGCAGATGGGGATACCATTGGACACCAGGAAACATCTAAACTCGTACATGAATGGGTGGTTGAAGGGTGGGAGGGTTCCACTAGACACCAGGGTCAGCTTTCATAACATGACAGTGGACAGCTGGAAGGTGGGGGTGCCTCTAGACACCAGGGATGTCATTGCTTCCACATGCAAGGGTTTGGGGGGGTAGGTGGTGGACAGCTGCAGTACCTTTGTCAGCCACCAGGGCCTTGTGCCCTGTTAAGTCGGGGTTTGCAAAGGCGGTAAAATGCACCTATACGGGTGGCACTTACCACCTGTGCAAACCTCTGAATTCCCTAATTTTTATGACTGCAGCGGTAACATAGTGTTTGGGTGCCAACAGGTTTTCCCACACTGTGGGGGTGTCAGAATATAGATCCCACCCACAAATTGGGCACAAAGCCTGGTTAGCACAAGTAAACACCCCTTAGCGCCCTTTGCAAAGTTTTAAGTATCTTGCGACTAATGTCTTTTCTTGTATAAAAATGTTTGTGTCATCATTCAGTAATGTTCCCATCACCCATCTCTACAGTTTCTGACAGTTCCCACTGTGTTCTTCTTTTGGTATTGTAGCAAGCTGCCAAGTGTATAGAGGTAATGTTTTCTGCGCAAGTGGCTTAGGTAAACAGTGCAGGCATATTTTTCTTTACCTCTGGTAATTTTCCAAACAGATGTGTGTGTGTGTGTGTGTGTGTGTGTGTGTGTGTGTTTCATCCTAGGAAAACATTTGTTTCTTTGGTTACCTGATATATGGGTGTCATTACATCATTACTCTTTTTTGAAACTTCTTCATTAAAATGGACTTAACAGTAACAGTACATGGATACATCATAGGAAGAAAACTGAAGTGATCCAGTTTTTGTATAAAATTGATAATTCCTAATAAAGAGCATAGGTCTGCAAATGCTAACAGTCATAGTCCATGCTTCTGATACCTTTTATTAAAGTCAGGGTAATTCCCTGACCTATAAAATGGTAAATGTGAACTCAGTTAATCTAGTTTCATAACTATCTAAAACTATAAACAAACAACAGTAAAAACACCTATTATATGAGGCAGGTCTTGAAATCAGTTGTGCTTCAAAAAGCTAAGTATCATGGAGAAACATGATTTTCTAACTTCATCTGGGTGCAGATTGTATAGGGGTATGTGAGTCTTGGGGGTTAATAGCCTTCTGCTTGTTGGGTTAGAATTGAGGTGCCCTTGACTTCTTCAATAAGTGTCATAAGTGGGTGCCTTTAAACTTTTCTGCCTGCAAACATACAGTAGGTCTGCATTCAGTTTCTCCAGCCGATATATTGTTTTTGTAATGCTGATCCTTTCCAATAAAGAAGTCTAGTCAGGGTGGAGCCATCTCTTCGCAAAGGCTTTGCCAGTTGCTGCCACCAATATACCCAAGAATGACCTTTGGTAACTATTTCATTTTCCCTTTGGTGTGAGTCCTAAAAGCAAATGTTCAAAGTCTGGACTTTCCTGTATATCTGCCATCTGTTTATACCTCCACCCCAACTCCATCCAGAAGGGGCGCAGGATGGGGCAACCCCAACAAATATGATAAGGAGTGCCCTCATCTCTACACCCCTGTCAACACCTATCTGATTTGTTTTGTGCATAGTGTTTTGTTTGAGTAGGGGTGAGGAAAAAATGACTAACCAACTTCCAACAGAATTCCCACCAGTTGTTCAAGGCCGAAGTGTGAAAAAACTCAGACCAAATCTTTTTCCTCTCTTGTGAGGTAAATTCCTGGTGGTTTTTTTTTTTTTTGTTAAAGTGTAAGTTTGTATGAGTGTGAAGATATATTTTTTGTTTAGTGTACCCCTTAAGAATTATCAAGGGAAGAGGATGTGAGTCCTGCTGGACTTCCCTGAGGTGGAGGTCTGATTTAAGAAATGAAAGCACCTGTAGGTGATGGAAAAAATCTGTTTGTCTCCAATGACATTCTTTATTCATATCTGCAAAGGACTTAATAGCCCCTTGGTGGAGGAATTGGGAAAAGTGATACAAACCTAAGTCCCTCCATTTATAGAAGGAATGGTCCAATCGAGGTGGTGTAAATTGGAGGCAATGAGTTATTTGAGTATATGAGGTTATTGATGCATGAATAGCCAAATCTTTCTTCACAGTTCACTACACATCATAGAGATGATGTGTTGTTCAGGGGTTAGAGATCATTAGTTTTGAAATAGCTGCCATAGGAGCCTCAAATCCCTCCAAAGGATGTGGACCTGGACTAGTCCCCAGTTCCTGTGCAACCCAGACATTCTCCGGATCTTGCTTTATGAGCATAATCCATGGTGTGAGTTGGGCTATTTGATAGTATGTTTTAAGACTGAGCAAACCTAAGCCCCCTTGTTCCCTAGGTCATTGTAAATCTGCCCATTGAATTGTGGCTTTCTTGCCCCCCCCCCATACAAAATTATGTAGTGCTTTATTTTTATCCGGTCAGATAGTGGGATTTTTAAAGGGATAACCTGAAATAAAAACAGAAACATGGTAAAATATTCATTTGAATAGTGTCTACCTTTCCAAGTAAATTAAGTGGAAGCAGTTCCCATTGCTTAAGATTTGTTAACACTTCCTTAATGAGGGTTCCATAATTAACTTGACTTGACAAGTGTCTAAGATTTACAGAGATGTGTACTCCTGGATACTTGATCTGGGTCGTAACCCATTTAAAGGGTATCAGCCTTGTAAGGTCAGGCATCCTGTTTCCCCTAATTATGAGGGCCTCTGTTTTCCCTTCATTGATTTTAAACCCCAATATTCACCCATACTGCCTCAAAATTTGATATCAAATTGGAAATGTATTGATTGGGTTGCAGAGGTATAGCATGATATCATCTGCATAAAGGAAAATCTGATTATCTTACCCCGCCTCTAAATCTGGATGGGTATGGATCAATTCTTCTAGGGGTTCAATGCTAAGAGCAAAATGAATCAGGGAGACTGGGCACCCCTGCCTGGTCCTCCAGCTGATAGGTAAGGGAGCTTACTGTGCTGTTAACTTTTACTCTAGCAGTGGGTGCTGAACAAAGTGCTTCTAACCATTTGCAGAACTGCACCCCAAAACCGTACTTAGTCAAAGTGGCAAACAAGAAATTCCAGTTGAGATGATCAAACACCTTCTCAGTATCAATAGAAATGGGTATCTGCGGAATATAAGCTCCCTGCCAGAGTAAATTATGTTCAGATGGCATCTACTATTATCCATTAAGTGGCAGTTTGGGATGAATCCGGTTTGGTCTGGGTGGACAAGATTCGTTATTATTTTGTTAACCTTATTCGCTAAAATTTTAGTAAATATTTTAGAGTCTACATTTAATAAAGAAATAGGTTGGTATGATGTGCACTGGTCAGGTGATTTATTAGATTTGGGGATAACTGTGATGAATGCTGATTGCCAGGAGTCAGGCAGGTCATCCTTTTCCTGGCAGTAGTCAAATACCCACACTAAGAGAGGGGTAGCTGCTCCCTGAAGGTCTGATAACATTCTGCATTAAAGCCATTAGGGCCCAGAGATGTACCTGTGGCCATATTCAAGATGGCATGGGAGACTTCTTCTGAGGTAATCAGGTCATCAAGCATTTGTTGCTCCTCCTTGGTGATTTTAGGAAGTGTAATGTGTGTCAAAAAGTCTGATATTTCATCTCTAGTTGGTTCAGTGGTGGTCCTGCTGCTAGCTTTTGAAGACAGAAATCTTGCTTGTAGAGCAGAAAGCAGTTAACTAAAAAAGCTGCAGTTTTTCTTATTAATTTAACACTTCTATCTCAGCAGGAGTCAGTGCCTGTTGAGATTAAGCAAACAGCTACTTTATTAGAAGTAGAGGGGGGTCTCATTTAGGGTTAAAAAAAAGAAAAGAAAGTCAGTGTGTGTTTCTGTGTTGGGAAGAGTACTGTATCAACCTACTTTGCTAAATCAGTAGGAGGTAAGAGAGGTTAATTGAGGGTGTGGCTTAGGCAGTATAAAAGCAGGTGACTCCAATTATAACTTCCTGCTGCTAGCTTTCGGAAGGTAGAAATCTTGCTTTTAGAACATAAAGCAGTTAACTAAAAAAGCTACAATTTTTCTTACTAATTGCCCAGCATCCCACCCCTCCACCCTCCCACCCTAAGCCAGTTCTACTTTTATAGCCACTGGATTTGACTGACAACAGGAACTTGTTGTTTGGCAGTAGGAAGGGAAGGATCATAGAGAAACATTAGCTTTGTCAACCCTAAAGGAAAAAAGTAGCTCCCCCCCCCAAGCTGCTGGTGGTCTTACTCTGAGCAAGGAAGAAGGAGGCTACTGAAGAATACAGGAAGTTGCTGTCCCAGAACAGGAAGGGTGAGAGTTGTAAGGAGAGGAGAGAGTAAGTATACAGAGAAACAGGAGAGGGGACACAAAATAAGATTTGATGGGAGTGGTGCAGTACAATGGCTGTGGGGCGGCAGTGTTCCAGGAGACATTCTGGAGACTGTGATGCTGCCCTATTTGCAGGCACCTCTCTGGTCTGAGGGAGGAGGTTGCCTGTCTCCAGGCTGACCTGGCTAGGATTCGTGAAACCTCCTCCCCCACCCAGGGACCACCAGGGCCACTGCCGCTACCTCAGAGGTTGCCAAGAAAGAGGAGCGGCTGGACCAAGGTGGGCTCAGGGAGGGAGAGGGTGGTGGAACAGAGGTGCATCCCTCCAGCTTTACCTCTCCACAATTCAAATGCTGTTCTGGTGGATAGTGGTTCCTCTATAGAGGGACCTACAGTGGAGACCAAGGAGGATGCTGGGAACCTCCACAAAGGAGACTCACAGGATGGTGGCATGGCACCCCACAGCAGGGGAAGGAAAACTCCTGGTGGGGGACTCAAACATTAGGGGGGTAGAAGTGGTGGAGGAAGGGGAGAGGGAGGTAAGGTGCCTGCCTGGCGCCACGGCTTGGAAGGACAGAAAGCGAATCCTCAGGATCATGGGAGCAGCTGCACGAGAGAGGGAGCTGGATGTCATTGTCCACCTAGGGACAAATGACCTGGCTAGGAATGAGATCAGAGCAGTGCAAGAGGTGTTTGCAGAGTTGGAGAGAGGCCTTAGACAAGTAGCGCATGTGGTAATCTTCTCGGAGGTGCTGCCTGTCTATGGCAAGGGTGATGCTAGGGTACTCCTCACCATGGAATTCAATGAATGGTTGAAAAACTGGTGTGGAGCTCAGGGTTTTGGCTTCATTGGGGACTGGGGAGCCACCTGGAGGGATGCAGGCCTATACTGGTGCGATGGTCTGCATCTGTTCCGGGGGGGGGATCTAGGATCCTTGGTGATAGGTTTATATGCTTCATTGGCAAGCATTTGAACTAGCCAAGGGGGGGAGGCACTGAAAAGAAGCAGGGAAATCCCAATCTCCCCAGCAAAACATGGTAATTAGTGAGGTAAACACCAAGATAGAGAAGTCATTAGGGAGCAGGACAGAGGTAAATGCAAAAAAAGGCAAAGGCAAAGGCAGTAAGAACAGGGATGGGGCAGAAAGGGGTAAGGCCATCAGAAATTGGAGGGTGATGAGTACCAATGCCTATAGTCTGTGTAACAAGCTTCCTGAACTAGTGGCCTTGATGGAAGAGGGATGCCTGGATATTGTGGCAGTCACAGAAACATGGTACACAGGGAACCATGACTGGGATGTCAACATACCAGGATACGCAATCTACAGGAGGGACAGGGAGGGTAAAAGAAGAGGAGGAGTAGCTCTCTATGTAAGGGAAGGGATCAAAGCAACAGAACTAAAGATTAAACAGGGAGCAGATGAGGCACTCTGGGTCACCCTGGAGACAGAAAATGGCACCACAATCCATATGGGGGTTGTATACAGACCCCCATCTCAGGGGGAGGGAATGGACAAGGAAATAATAGAAAGCATCCTTAGAATGGCAGAAAAAGGGTAGATATTGTTGATGGGGGACCTGAATATGCCAGATGTTAACTGGAGCACCATTGCTGCAGGCACATCCAAGAGCAGGGTCATTCTTGATGCCCTACAAGGGGCATGCCTCAGACAGCTAGTATTGGAACCCACTCGGGAGGGAGCAATCTTAGACCTGGTACTCTCAAACGGGGATGGAGAAAGAATCTCAGATTTAGAAGTGGGTAGCCATCTGGGAACAATCGACCACCAAACAGTGTGGTTCTCGATAAACATAGCCATAGAGTTAAGCCATACAAATCCAAGAGTATTGGACTTTAGGAGGGCTGACTTTGGGAAAATGAGAGAGTGCCTCAGAAAAGCATTAGCAAACAGGCAAGAAGGAGGGATGGAGGAACAATGGGGAGTAATCAAAACAGCCATCACAGAGGCAACAAGCCTTTGTGTGAACAAATCAACAAAACACAATGAAGGAAAAAAATGCCATGGTTCTCAAAAGAGGTTGCAGGGAAGGTTAAGGAGAAAAGGATAGCATTCAGGAAATATAAGGAAACACAGAAGGAGCAGGGCAGAGAACTTTATCAGTTAAAGCAGAAAGAGGTAGGGAAGGCAGTCAGAATAGCAAAGGCCCAAACCGAGGAAAGGATAGCCAACTCTGTTAAGAAGGGGGATAAGACCTTTTATAGGTACATTAAGGAGTGAAGAAAGACCAAGGGAGGGATACTGAAGCTTAATAAAGGGGAGGGAATGTGGGCAGAGGGTGAGAGTGAAAAAGCAGGGATACTGAATATTGAATGAATATTTCTGCTCAGTATTCACAAAGGAAGAGGAGGGGAAGGTACCTAAACCAAACAAGAGAAACACTCTGGAGACAGGGGTTGATACCAGTCCATTTACAGAAGAAAGGGTTCTGAAAGAACTAGTAAAATTGAAGGTGGACAAAGCAATGGGGCCTGATGGGAATCACCCAAGAATTCTAAAAGAACTAATGGTAGAACTAGTGACACCGCTGACTACTCTCTTTAACAAATCATGGGAGGATGAGATGGTACCTGAGGACTGGAGGAGGGTGGATGTGATTCCTCTTCACAAAAGTGGGAGCAGGGCAGAGGCAGGAAACTACAGACCAGTTAGTTTGACCTCAGTGGTAGGGAAAATGATGGAATCACTTCTGAAGGAAAGAATTGTTGAGTACCTAGAGGCCAGTGGGGCATAGGACCCAAGGCAGCATGGATTCACAGTGGGAAGGTCATGTCAGATGAATCTAATAGATTTATTTGACTGAGTGACTAAAGTAGTAGACCAGGGAGAGGCTGTGGACATGGCCTACCTAGATTTTAGCAAGGCATTTGATACAGTCCCACACAAAAGATTAATAAACAAGTTAGCCAGCCTTGGAGTGGGTCCCAAGGTGGTAGCCTGGATAAAAAAATGGCTGGACAACAGGATGCAAAGGGTAGTGGTAAATGGAGTCCCCAGTGAAAAAAGGAGGGTTACTAGTGGGGTACCGGAGTGTTCAGTACTGGGACCAGTCCTTTTTAATGTCTTTATAAGTGACATTGCAGAGGAACTGGAAGGAAAAGTATGTCTCTTTGCAGATGACACAAAGATCTGCAACAGGGTTGATACCAAGATGGAGTGGAAAGGATGAGAAGAGACTTGGCATGGCTTGAGCAATGGTCAGATGTATGGCAGCTTAGATTCAATGCAAAGAAGTGCAAGGTAATGCACCTGGGAAACAAAAACCCAGGGGAAGAGTACACAATGGGGGGTGAGAGACTGACAACAATAAAAATGGAAAGAGACCTGGGGGTAATTATATCAGATGACCTAAAGGTGGGCAAGCAATGTGAGAAGGCAGTAAGGAAGGCTGGGGGAATACTGGGATACATAGGGAGAGGCATTAACAGTAGAAAACACGAAGTTGTTATCCCACTGTACAGAGTTGGTGAGACCCCATCTGGAGTACTGTGTGCAGTTCTGAAGACCCCATCTCCGCAAAGACATAGGCAGAGTGGAGGCTGTCCAGAGGAGGGCAACCAAAATGGTGCAGGTTCTGCACCAGAAGACATACGAAGAGAAACTAAAGGAGCTTAATATGTATACCCTTGAGGAAAGAAGGAAGAGGGGGGACATGATAGAAACTTTCAAGTACCTCAAGGGAATCAACAAAGTCCAAGAGGGTAGTATCTTTCAGAAAAAGAGATGTGCAAGAACAAGGGGGCACAATTTGAAGATAGAGGGGGGAAGGCTCAGAGGTAATGTGAGGAAGTATTTTTTCTCAGAGAGGGTTGTGGATGCATGGAACAGCCTTCCTGAGGAGGTCGTGGAATCAAGAACAGTGGGGCATTCAAGAATGCATGGGACAAACATAAGGCAGTCCTAGTGGGGGGGTAGGAGGAAGTAGGCTCTTGGTTAACTAGGATCTGCAGCTTATCCGTTAGGTAGGAAAATGGGCAGACTAGTTGGGCCAAGCTGTCTTTATCTACCATCAAATTCTATGTTTATATGTTATCAAGGGCCCTATAATATTTTTAAAAGGCGGCTGCAATGTCCCCCGGAGTATAAACTATTTGTGTGGTTTCCCCCTGCAGTTCTTTAATGGTCTTAACCGATCTTTCTGCTTGTGCCTTGTGTAACCTGAAAGCCAATAACTGCCCCACTCTATTACAGTGCTCATAATATTTTTGATTGGCATATCTCAGTTTGCCTTTGATTTTTTCATCCCACACATTTTGTACAGTAAGTCTTTTCGAACCCTTTGCAATTCCTGAAATAGGGAGGGGGAACTGGATTGTTTATACTGCTGCTCAAGTTTTTTCAAATGGGACTCTAGTTTCATTTGCTTCTCCAATTTTTGTTTTTTAAGCTGGGAGGCAAATTATATAATAATACTGCGACATGTAGCCTTCAAGGCATCCCGACACCATTTTGCTTTAGTTTCAGGATTTTGATTATTTTTAAGAAAGTCATCGATTGCTTCCTTCATTGACTAATGGAATTCTTCCTTATTTAATAAAGTTGTGTTCATTCTCCAAAAAGTCACCTTTGTCCAGTTCCCCAACTGGGTCTCCAGAGATATTGTGGAATAGTCGGAAACAACTTTCGAGTGGATAGTGCATGAAGTTATCTTGTGTAACTCTGATGCGTTCCTGACAAAATAATCAATCCTAGAACAGGACTTATGTAAACTGGAGTAGAATGTGTAATCCTTATCTAATTGATGGAGTTCCCTCCATACATCAACTAAAGCTAGTTCTTGCAGTCCCACCCTGACCATTCTGCCCATCAGCTGGTTAATGGTAGTGGAATGGGAAGACCGATCCAAATAGGAATCGATTACACAGTTGAAATCCCCTCCTATCAAGATCATTCCCTCCCCAAAATCTGTTACTATGGAGAATACCCTTCATAAAAAATCTAGGGAGTCTTCGTTGAGGGGCATAAATGTCAATAAAATGTATTTTTGGGGAAAAGATATTACTAGAGATGATTACTACCCTCCTCTGTTCTGCAGTTTCTGTATGCATGATCTCGAGGGGCAAGTTTCTGTGGAGTAAAACTGCTTCTCCTGCCTTTTTACCCGAGGAGTGCAAGGCCAAGATAACATGCCCAACTCACATCCTATAGAATTTTATATGTCCCCCCCCCATAAGTCTGGTTTCCCAGAGGAACCCAACGTCAGTATTAGGACGTTTAAGGTAAGACAAGATCTTAGTCCTCTTTGCTGGGGAGGTGATACCCTGTACATTCAGGCTAGTAATCCTTAAGGACCCCTTAATGGGAAAAAACTGTAATCAGGTTGAAATCCTTCATTCCATATCCTTTGGATAAACAAGCTCCCTGAGGTCACTTGGTGACCCACTCCCTGACTAAGTTACCATGCCTCATACAAGGTTTGGGAATTGTAGTAACAATTAAACATTCTTGTACAACAGGTGCAATAGCTTGTAAAACTACAAATAAGAACTATAGTAAATAAAACTCGACATTTGTGCTTCCAAGGTAGGTAAAACGTCCACTCCATGATAGCAGAGTGGAGGTAGCAATGGCTATTATGTTTGCTGTCTAAGCAAGCCTGATCTGTACTATGACTGGTCAGTTAAAGTCACAAGGCTAATGCCACACAAAAGATAAAGTGGTGGTCAAAGCCACCCGGGAGCAGCTAAAGGTGGCCACTGCGACCCAATGTCTAGGAGTCAGGGGAACATCAATGGGACTACTAGTATAGGTGCAATAACCCCATCCACTGTCTGCCACGTAGGACCTAACATAAAGGGGGAGGAATGTGAGAGGAAAGAGGAGAGGGAGGGAAAAAAAGGAGGTGGGGAGGTGGGGCAGGGAAGGGTACCAAATATAATCTTTCCTATATGTATTTATGCATCCTGGTGGTGGTTTCCATTAAGAAGTTAACACAAATTAAACTCTGCAAATCTCATGCATAAGGGCCAGTATGATAATTAAAGGAAAATGGTAATTCTGCTAATCATCCCACCCCCAAAAGCACTACTCCCCGATTAAGCTTTTCATGCCATAGAAAAATTTTTTTCGTAGTGTTTACTTACTTAATTTTACTTTTTTAAAGTCCGAGATCCCCAAACATGGCAGACGCTGCTGGGTTCTATTTTATCTGATGATGTGGCACTGCACCGTTCCCTCTAATACATTTTAAAAAAGTAAAATTAAGTAAGTAAACACTAAGAAAATCTCTTTTCTATGGCACAAACAGCTTAATTGAGGAGTAGAGCTTTCAGTGGTGGGAGGATTAGTAGAATGGCCACTTTCCTTTAAATAAGGTAAGCTTTGGAACTCCATAAACAGAAACGATGCATATAAAGACCTAGATAGATAGTTTTTAAAGATGGCGTTCAAGTTCATGGTCCAGTTATTTAGTGTATGTGCCATACAGTCATTTAAGAGAGTAAGTACCGGTAAATGCATAGTCCTGATGGTAGGGCAGAGACTGCCAGTGCTAAACAATATGTCCATTGAGTTCCGGACACTTGAGAGCCAGTTTACAGTGGGTCAGGCCACTTCTCTAAATGAGTCAAAGGACCGAAAACTGGATTAAGTTTGGATCTACAGCCAGGCAGCATAAAATAACTGTATCTTTACATTTTTCACTTTGTCTTGTTTAATGATGTCCCTGATCTTCTGGTTCTTCTCATTGAGGATGTCTGAAAAATCCTGATCAAAATAGATTTTCTGTCCATCAAGATTAATATCTCTAAGATGCACAACTGTATGTAGGATAAGCTGCTGCTTCGGAAAATCCAACATGCGCACCACAATAGATCTTGGGTGCACCTTCTGATCTGTGGGTTTCTGGAGCAGGGAATTATGTGCTCTCTCAATGGGTAGCGAGACGTCCTTGGGGATTTTCAAAACAGAGTGGAGGATATGGGTGACGAATTCCTCTACTGACCCAAATGACTTCTCCATATCCTCCAGGACTCTGTGGATGCGGAAGTTTTTCCATCGGGCCCTGTTCTCTTGATACTCCAAGCAGTTATGTAGTTTTCTTTTCTGGGACAGTAGGTAGATTAGTGTTCTGTCGAGTCAGCCCACTGAGTCTGTGATAGTGCCCAGGGCTTGTTCTGTCGCTGCTGTCCTCTTCGCCATTGCTTTCGGGTCTGCACAGAGGTCCGCTACTGAAGACTCCACATGGTGTATTGCCTTGCTGGTATTTGCCCTTGTTCCGATGGAGTTGGGCAGTTGTCTCCTCCATCTGTACTTAACATCAGGGATCCCAGGTGATAGTCATGAGGTAGGCCCAAAACAGAATCTCTGTCCATCAGTGCCTTCAGTTTGGCAGATTGTGTCTGGTTTTTCCGTGTACGATTAGTTGCAATGCTGTGTAACTGTCCTCAGTAAAATCTGTCATTAACACCGACGGAGGAGGTATATTTCAATGCTTTTGTTGCCCTCAGCTCCTGGAGGAGCAAGTTCAGGTGGCCATCAGCCCTGTGACATCACCAGAAGTGCCATTACATCATTACTGACACTTGTACAAGCCTGATAGGAAGACTGCTTGGGGGGAGGGGGAGCAGGATAGAATCCCAGAGAGAGAGAGAGAGAGAGAGGGGGATTTTTGTGGTGGCAGTATCTTCTAATACATAGGTGCTGGCTCAAAGGGACAAAAACATCAAGGATCTTCAAAAATAGAGGACTCAACAGAACAAAACTCATTATAAAAAATCAGTTTAAGAAACAGGACCCTGCACTTGTAACCATATTAGTGTAGAACATTTCTTGTGTAAACAGCATGCTGAAACTAATCTCAATAAGCAGTCAAAAAGAAATTATTTTTATTTTTCTATAATATCTTGTGTGTGTTGACTAAATGTCATACTCCCAGAAGTGATAACCACTCTCTGAATCAACAACTCTGAGAGGGAGCACAGCTGTCACATATCAGTGTACAGCAGGTGGGATTTGTCAATGTGTGAGTGAAGAAAACAGGAGTCAAGCTATTTGCAAACTAGGTGGTTTGCAAAGTGGCAACATAGCACTAAAGTATGAAAAACTGTCAGTATCTGCACTGCAGGATTTATGTGGTTCAAAAGTACTGATTCCAAATAGCATCAGCCAAACTCCAAAACTAGTTTTCAAAGCCCGAAGATTCTTCATTTGTATTTAACTTCAGGCCATGACCATGTCCATGCAGCGATGCCCAACATTTTACCCTTTTAGAAGGGCTTCATGAGGGAGAGCGTGGCTCTCAGTCAGTCAGCATGTCTTGCTTATCAGTCTGGCATTTATTAGTGCTAGTAGGGTATCGCTGTATCAACTTGGTCACGGCCTGAAGTTAAATACAAATAAAGAATCTTGAGACTTTGAAAATTAATTTTGGAATTCATAAGTTCATAGGGGTAGTTCGAGTTCAGGAGGCCAAAACCTATTGTGAACTCGCCACCTTTTTTTTTTTTTTTTTGAAATTACTATTTATTCCTCCTCCCCAGCCTGCCACCTCCGACCCTTCAGGGGGGACAACTGGACATCCCACTGACTGGAACCCTACCCAAGCAGACCCCTAGGCCCCATGGAGCCTCGGATTACCCCCTGGGTGGGGACGAGGCGGGGGCTCCGACCCGGTGCCCATTTCGTCCGGTCTGTGGTCTGCTGGGCGGGCACAGGCAAATGGGCACGCACCATGGTCCTCCCATCTTCCCGGCTGAGGCAGGCTTGTTTCCGCGTTTTCTCCCTCCCCGAGCAGCAAGTAACCTCCCCTGATGTCATGATGCATGCGCCGACGTCCATGCTGCTCAATGGCCGCCCATCCCCAAATGGAGCTTGCAGTTCCTCGAGCCTCCGCTCGGGGTCATGCAAGTGTCAGGCATCGGCCGAATCCCTCCCTGGAGAAGGCGAGCTGTCATTGGACGCTCAAGCCCATCTCCCCCCGGCCGACCCACCGATGACCCGAGTCCACTCCCGAACCCAGGTCGCCGGCGTGTAACTCGCCACCTTTTAATGGTATTTAGCAATACCCATATGGTCATCTAGTCTTAATTTAAAAGATTTCATATTTTCACTGTCTACTATATTTCTTGGCAGAGCATTTCACGATTGTACTGTTCTCTGTGTGTAAAAATTAGGCCTTTTGTGAGCATGGTTTATGTCACCCTTTAATTTTATATGGTGAGTTCTTGTAGTATTAGGACCAATATGCCCAACTAGTCCAATGGTTTCCATAAGGAATTATTTTGAACAGCTTTATAAGCAAGGCAGAGATCCCTTCTGAGTCATCTATATTCCATAGAATGTAGATGTAGTTGTTGTAGCCTGCTACCATAATCAAGATTTCCCATATTATGAACTTGTTTGGTAATTTTCTGCTGAAGTCCCTCCACTAGTTTATTTTCTCTAACTGTAGATGGAGCACAGAAAGGTGCACAGTAGTCCGAGTGAGGCCTTCAGGCTGGTATACAGCAGTATTAAAGCTTCAGGGGCCCTACTCTTTATGTTTTTAAGAATGCATCTGATAATTGTATGACATTTTCTGACAGTAACATTTGTATGGGACTCAAACTTTAGTTTATTGTTTATAGTTACTCCCAGATCTTTTTCAGTGGCTGTCACGGTTAGTTGTATGTTATTTATTTTATAGATGAATCGATGATTGTTGCGTCCAAGGTGCATCGCTTTGCACTTTTTTTCGTTAAAGATCAATTTATGGGATAAAGCCCACTGTTGTAACTTGTTTAAGTTTTCATGGAAACAGTGTGCATCCTGCACATTGTTAATTATACTTCCTAGTTTGCAGTCATCTGCGTATTTAACTTCCCATGCATTTTTATCCACCTATGTCGTGGAGATAAGAATATTAAAGAGAGTCGGTCCCAAAACAGACCCTTTCGGGATTCCACTCTTTACATGGCCCCAAGATGACAAATGTCCCCTAATTACCACCCGTTCTTTTCTATTGGACAGCTATGAACCGATCCATTTGATAATATTGATATGTATTTGCTGCTCAGTTAGCTATTCAGTCAGAATACTGTGACACACACTGTCAAACGCCTGTGAGAAATCTAAAAATGCAATATCAGCAAAACATCCTTTATCCAGAGCAACGCTAGCTGGTTCGAAGAAGGAGCAAATTTGTGAGGCAGGATCTCCCAGTAACAAATCCATGTTGCTGAATATCGGTATGCCCGTTTGCTAAAAATTAGTTTTGGAGTTTGGCTGATGCTTTTTGGCTTTGCTTGTGAAATTGTATGTATCAGCCCTCGCTTTAATACTAACACCTTAAAACTCTGAGGGTACCCCGGGAAACCTTGGTTCTTGGAACTTTCAAAAGTAATGATGCCTAAAGAGTCACTCAAACACAGACTTGGTACAGGTGCTGTTGGAAGCTGACCAAGCAGGAGCAGGGATGATGAAGGGTGAGTCATCAGATGTAGAGATATGACCAGGAATACAGGAGAGACAGCACTAGTCGGCATGGGAGAGGCAGGAGCAGACAACATAAGGGAATCTGCATCATGAGACCTTACAGACAGAGGAACTGGGAGACTGAAATTGCAATGGTATTTTGAACTGGAGAAAATGAAAATTAAGTGAGAGAGATGCGAGAGAAGCAAGAGAGAAAGTGATATTTCTGCAACTGACTCTCATGGGGGCAAACCTGACTCTCATGGGGGCAGTGAGTTTTCCAGCTCATATTACCTCCCTCCAAGCAATCACTGCGTGGATCTCCTGTCAGACATTTCTGCCACTGGGAGTCCTCAGACACTAACCCACCCTCCCTGCTCACCATGTTGTCTGCTCACTCTGATCCAATCAGTGTGGTTGGGGATGGGGTGCAGCCTGCTCACCAAGATATGAACTTTGCAGCCATGAAATCAAGACCTGCTGAGTGCCTTTTCACTCAGCACTTTCTGAAATGGACTCTTGAGGGGACAGTGTGTTTTCCAGCTGTCTCTGCCCCCATACAAGTGATCACCTCATGGATTTCCTGCCAGCCATTTCAGCCACTGGGAGCCCTCTGACACTAACACACCATTCCTGCTCACTCTGAGCCAATCAGTGTGATGGGGGGGAGGGAACCTGTCTCCAAATCCAGTGTGTTGCTAGCGGTCCTCTGCACTTGCAGTCTGGAGCACTAAGGACCACAGTGCCAACGATGGGGATGGCATCTGCCTGGAGCATACCTCTCAGTTGTCTCTGATTTTCAGGAATGCCCCTGATTTTGCCTCAACATTTTCCTCTGTCCCTCCTACAATTCGTGTTTCCATGACTGAATAGTGGGGATTATAAGCGCAAAATAATGTCATGTATTAGAATTACAGACTTGTTTTTCTTCAGAAAATGCATTTTACCCTAAGCCCCTTATTCTACCAGTTTCCTGAATGAATATCACCTATTTTCAAGATGTGTCCCTGATTTTGGTCCTTTGTCCCTGATTTTTTAAGCCCTGTCCCTGATTTATGAGGCAGGAGGTTGAGAGATATGGCCTGGAGTCTGCCAAGGACAGGGATGGAGTCTGCCTAGAGTCAGCCATTCGACTGGCCACACTGCTCCTCCAGTCTGCCTCTTGCAGCCTCTACTGCTTTACTCTACTTGACTGTAAGTACTGCCACTCCTCAGTATCGCAGTATTTACCCTGTAGGGGTACTTCACTAAGGCCCTGATGCCTGTACTTGCTGCAGTGAGTAGCCTATGTTTAGTCTGTTGGGCTTGCTTTGTTGCCAGCTAGCTTGTCCACCCATTCTGATTTAACCTGCCCTCTGGTTTAAAACAAACAAAACAAAATCATTGTCTGTGTGACTCCTTGATTTACCCTATCTGGGTATACTGGTTTATTTGCTCACTCCATTTGCTTTATTCATGTACAGTACTCAGTGGCTCAGTTGGTAGCATATCCACCTCTGAACCAGAAGGTCATGGGTTCTCGTCCCACACCGGGATTGGGCTTGTACCTAAAATTCGCTGGCATCTGAGTGCAGTATTAGGGGGGTGCTGTACTGCTGGGGTGTGCCGTCCTTTGGATGAGACGTTAAACTGAGGTCCATTCTACCCATCCTGGTGTTGTCCTGGTGGGTGTCCAGGTGGAAGTAAAAGAACTCAGGGCACTCTTTGCAAAGAGTAGGAGACATTCCCAGTGTCCTGACCAACATTCCCCTTCCCATAAACCAGTTCATGCAATTATCCAGGCTGTGTGTGGGTGATGATTTGCGATATGGCCGCCACTACACATTCAGTCACTTCACTACCAGTCTAGCATTGCTTGTAAAGCACTTTGGGATACACCGTGTATGAAAAGCGCTATATAAATGCTGATTCTTCTTCTTCTCTAGTCCCTTCTTAATTATCATCTCTTCAAGCAGAACAGGGGAAATCTTGGGGGGGGGGGTCCCATCTATTCCCATCAGAGCTTCTCTTGCACCATGGTTATCAGAGAGGTCATATTTTCCTACCATGAATTTCTCCTTGTCAGGCTATCACTCTTTCCTCTGTGCCCACCTTCACTGGGTCTTCTATGCCTTACCAAGCATATTCTTCTCTTCCTTGGCTGACTCCCTCTCTACCACCACCTCTTATTCCTCTGCTGGTGAACTCATCCTGCTAAGAGACTTGAATGTCCGTTTGCTTTCCCCAGCCTCCAAGCCCACCATCCACAAGGCTGAGTCCTTTAATCACATGTAGATTATCACTGAACCCACTCAGCTCAACCCCCACTCTCACAATCATTCCCTCCTGGACTGGGTTCTCTCCACATACCCCCGCCATACTGTTGCAGCAGGTATCTTGCCAGATACTTTCAGTGACTACTATATGATGTTCTGCATCAGGAAGATCTGGCATCTACCCTCTTCCCCAAATATGTATGGACCAGATCCATCTGGTCACTCAACACCCCTGCTCTCTTTGGTGACTTTGATGCTGCACATTGGACAGCCATTCCTTCCGCCACTGGTATTGATGCTGCCTTCTGTCTAGTTCACCCTATTTTCTCGTTTGTCTGAGATATAGCCCACTCAGAAAATTCAGGGTCAAAGCTCACCACCACCTCTCCAGCGATCAAGCTTTGGCATGTTACAAATCATCTCACTTCCTTCCTGACTCACTCTTATACAGGACTACCAGAAACTCATGCACAATGGCTATCTAGGCTGCAAAATCACAATATTTCAAGACTAACCTTTGGAACAACCTAAACGCTCCCTCAATGTTCTGGAAAGTAATTCACTCCCTCTTTGACCCATCCATGCAGTCCACCCCTCCAGTTCTTCTGGTAGATTGTTCACCACTGTCTGATCCCTCCTCTGTTGCTGCTCACTTCAACAAGTCTTTCACCACTTGTGCTCTCCCTTCTACTCCACCGCCAGCCTCCTCCATTCCTCCATGTGTTCACTCTCTCTCCTCTCCTCTACTCTTCTCACAGGGTTTCCTCTTCCCCATTACTACCCAGGAAACCCTGACTGCCCTTTACTCCCTTCACCTTTGCAAATCCAACCCTGATGGGCTAGATCCTAAAATACTCCATATCTCTTCTCATACCATAGCATCTCCTCTGACTCACATACTCAATCTCTCCTTCTCCCTCAGTGCTTTCCCTCAGTCCTGAAAGTTGGCCAGAGTTCTTCCACTCCACAAAGGTGGATCCTTCTTCCCCAGGTAACTTCTGGCCAGTCTATCTCCTCACATCTGTTGCCAAGCTGCAAGAGAAGCTAGTCTACCCCAGACTGTTTGCATTCCTTTCCTCCACTGATTTCCTCTTCCTGTTCCAGTCTGGCTTCCAAAGCATTACTCCACTGTCTCCTTCCTGTTGCGTGTAACTGATTCTAGCTTCTCAGAGATGGATCAGAGGCACATTACAGCTGCCATCTTCATTGATCTGGCCAAGGCCTTTGACTAGGTGTCCCACTCACTCCTTCTGGATAAGCTGAGTTCCGCTGGCCTCTCAGCTCCTCCAGTCAACTGTTTCCTTTCTTACCTGACAGGTTGTCTACAGTTAATACAGGTTGGTAGTACCCTGTCTGTTCCTTTTCCCATCCAGGTAGGAGTCCTTCAGAGCTCCATCCTGGGTCACATTCTCTTCTCCATTTTCCTTAATGACCTCCCCTGGCCTCTGTCAACTTGTATATTCACATGTATGCAGGTGACACAGTCATCTACACCTCCAGTCCCTCCATCTCAGATCTGGAAGGTCTGCTTCAGCATTGTCCTGCACTGATTCCAATTAAACCAACCAATCAAACCAACTTCAAGTTGACACAAAAACAAACTGTGTCCATGACCTTTAGCACCATCAGATATTGGACACACTACAAACTCTGCCCATCTTCCCCACCTTGGATGGCAATCCTCTAGAAGTGGTCCAGTCCTTAAAGTACCTCAGTGTGTGGCTAGACAGCAAGCTTGACTTCTCTGTCCACATTGATGCCATCAATGCAAAGCTCCACCCTAAACTTGGTACCTTGTACTACAATAAAGATTGTCTGTCTCCGCAGATCTGCTGTGAGCATGTCACCAAAATGGTGCTCCCGGTCTTTGACTATGCAGACAAGGTGTATGACACTGCCCCCTCCACTTACCTGGCCAAATTGGATACCCTCTGCAACCCCTTTCTTCTTCTTTGCTACCAGCTCCCCTCTTCATAGTCATCCCTGCTCACTATACTCCTCCCTGTCCATCCTCCTTCTTACCTTCAAGTTGCCAGATCCACTGTGCCACATTCATTTCCAAATACTGGTTTGGGTTCCTTACCTCCTACCTCTCATTCCTCCTCTCCCTTATCCTCTCCTTTGCCATTCCCATCCCCACTCCTTTTCTGGGCAATCAGCCTTTTCCAGTCATCTCCCATCACTTTAGAATCAACTCCCCTCTTCCTCCACTTCACTGCCTCCCCAGGCTCCCTCAGGTACCAGTTGAAACTCCTACCCTTCCCCTGTTCCTGTTTTCCCTTTCACTGATGGTTCCTCTTGCAGTTGGTCCATACCTCAGTGTAAGTGTTGCTAAAACACTCCATTTGATGCTCATGCCTTGTTGGCTTGTTTTACACTTGCTCCTGTATTAACCATGTTTCTGAGTGCACTTTATTGTGACTGTAAACTGTGTCGTTACTATGAAACATAGAAACATAGAAGCTGACGGTAGATAAGGACCGCAAGGCCCATCCAGTCTGCCCATTTCTTTTTCTACCTTAGAATTGTGTCATCGGTCTTTGCTCTGTCAGTGGCCTATCTATTCATACTCACCTGTATTGCTCCCTTATGCCTATCCCATGCCTGTTTGAAGCCCTGCACTGTATTCATAGCTTCTACTTCCTGAGGTAGACCATTCCATGCATCCACCACCCTTTCTGTGAAAAAGAATTTCCTCACATTCCCTCTTAATCGGCCTCCCTCTAATCTAATGCTGTGTCCTCTTGTCCCACTATTTTTCTTATATTTAAACATGTTAGACTCTTTCACCTTGTTAATGCCCTTAAGGTGTTTGAATGTTTCGATCATATCACCTCTCTCCCTCCTTTGCTCAAGGGTATACTTATTGAGCTCCGTTAATCTGTCCTCATATGTCTTCTGATGCAGTCCCTATACCATTTTGGTTGCCCTTCTCTGGACTGCCTCAATTTGGTTACTGTCCTTGTGAAGGTGTGGCATCCAGTACTGCACACAGTACTCCAGATGGGGCCCAACCAGTGTCTTGTAAAGAGGGATTATTACCTCCCTTTTACGACTTGTGATACCCCTACTAATGTACCCCAACATCCCCCTAGCCTTACCTACTGCTTTAGAGGTCTGCTTGGATGATTTCAGGTCATCGGTGATGATGATGCCCAAGTCTCTTGCTTCCTTTGTGACTGCCAGCAACTCCCCTCCCAGCCTATAGGTGGCTTCAGGGTTTCTCTTCCCTATGTGCATGATCTTGCACTTCTTTGCATTAAATTCCAGTTGCCACTCTTTTGACCATTTTGCTAGTTTATCCAGATCTCTTCTCATTCTGCCCACCCCATCTGGATCATCTACTCTGTTGCAGATCTTGGTGTCATCTGCAAACAGACAAGCCTTACCCTCTAGTCCATCTGCAATGTCACAAATGAAGATATTGAAGAGGACTGGCCCCAGGACTGATCCCTGAGGTTTAGTTTGGTTGAATTTTGTTGACTTGGTAAGCCCACTGGGCCTAGAAGTCCCTTTTTCAGGGGCAACCAGGGAGGGGATGCAGATGGTAAGCAACTGAAATTGAACCAGATTAAGCTGTTGGTATTTTTAGTGAATGAGGGAAATTTGGCCATGACACCATGGAAATCCCCCTACTCGTCGTTGCCTTGCTGGTGGCAGAGGGCGCTGTCTGCAGCCTGTTGGTGGCTGCTCAGTGTGCTTCTGACTTGTGATGGAGGAGGAGGTTGTTGCTTTAGACTCGTCTGAGTCTGTTCAGGAGATGCTGGATTTGTCTGATACTTGTTCAAAGGAAACCGAGTTTGCACCACAGACCTCAGCGATGTTTCAGACTGAGTCTCAGTCTGTTCTGGTGATTCCTGGATCAGTTCCAGCTTCGGAGGATATCAGGGATTTGGGAGCTTCTTCTTCCTTATCGGCGGAACGGATAGTGCAGCAGTCGGCTGCAGGTCGAGAGGATCAGCGTTGCCCTGTGCCGGAATTGAAGGAGGGAACTGAGACTGTGGGACTTCCGGATTCTTGTTCTTTGGCGTTACAGCATCGGGAAACTGAAAGTGGCTCTGTGTCTGTGAATACTTCCCAGGTTCTCCGGCAACAGTTTGGGTTGCCACAGAGGAAACTGTCCTATCCTACTAAGGACTGGTCGGCTGAGGAGGTTCTGGGTGATTCGGGCTGGCTCCAGACTGCGACAGGTCAATGGATCCCTGACCCTGAATGGAAGGACTTTCCGATGGCTTCCCCGGGTTCCACAATGCATGCCAATGAGGGAAAAAAACTGAGCTCAGGTATGGACTGCCATAAGGGTGTTGGGAATATTACTATGGTTGCGCAGCATTTAGGAGACCGTTCCTTGGCCTTTTCTAGGCCAAGTACGTCTGTTACTTCTGATGAAAATGTTTCTGGTTTACAGGAAAATGTTACTTCACCTTCTTCTGATGCGGTCTAGTCTAAAAAAATCTAGAATGCCAATGTCAGACTTATTTAAAATAAATTAGAGCAAGTCCCATGGAGGAATGTGGTCAGGTTACGTTACAGGGGTGGGTTGCAAGTCCACCCTGAGATAGGTATTATGTTGCTAATCACGCCTCCTGAAAGGTTCGTTGAACTTTTTCCTGTTGACATCTTTGCTTTGATACAATTTCGGAGAAGATTCTTTTGATATTAGTTTTAAAACTTCTCGTGGTCTGGAGAAGTTTTGGGACAAATACTCTACGCTGAAACCTACCCCACTTTGGGTCCCTTTTTATGCTCTTCCTCTTACTAAGCCTCTAATCAGATACATCACTATCATGTTTCGAAATGAAGGGGTGAATGTAGGCAATATCTATCATTGGTTACAAAATAGATGCGATATTCTAGGTCCTCCTGAAGCCATCTTAGATCTAGAAGGGATTTGGACTGGTAGTTGGAGATTTAAGGTTAAACTGTTTCAGGTTAATGGTGAGGTTGTGCACTTACCAAACAGTTTTTATTTTGGAGAAAGATAGAGGGGTTTGTTTTTACGGGGGACAACCTCGTGCGTGTTATAAATGTGGGGCTAGAACCCATATTAGTAGTTCTTGTGATCTCTTGAAAATGTGCTCTTTGTGGGGATATGGGCATTAGGTGAGCTGCTGTGAAAATATTTTCAGTGTAATCTGTGTGACGAAAGGGCATGCTTTTCATCAGTGCCCTTGGGCTACCCATAATAGGTCAGGGGGATGGGATCCTGATGATTTAGTACACAAAGCTCAGGCTAAACGAGGGGATTGTGCCCCTCCCGAGCACATTCCTGAGGTTAATGCTGGACTGGTTCAGGAGGGTGATGTTGGGCCCCACCCTGCCACAGAGGTATCAGCTACAGTGACCCCTGTTCCACTGCCTTCTATTTCCTCTGGTAGTTCGGATACTGTTTCTGTTCCACAAAAGGCATCTTCTTCCATGCCTCCACCCTTTGAAACTGTTAAACCCAGAAGGTTCACTAGGGCCTCTCTTAAACAGTCGGTTGTTAGTCCTGTTTCTGGAGAATTTTTTCTCCTTTACAGAGTGAGGAGGGGTTCAGATTTAGAATCAGATACCTCCATCGCTCTGAATTACTTCGGATGACGAGGACAGTAGGTCTACTGAACTTGCTAAGGAAAAAAAGGTAAAAAGGAAAAAAAGGAAGGCAAGTTTTAGTCAAAAAGAATGGGACCTGAACTTCACATTTTCTGGCATGGCTACTCTAAAGATAGTTTCCTTCAGCGTATAGTATTAAAAATTTTAAAAGAGGCTTACTCTTTTATTTTTTAGTACCCTACAGGTTGATGTTATTCTTCTTCAGGAAACTAGGCTATCCTCTCATCTGAAACTGAACAAGCTAAAAGAAGATGGATTTGGGGACCTTCTTTTTGGACTTTTGGGCCTGATGCGTAGATGGGATAGGATTCTGTTCCTCTACTTTTTAGGATTTCTAAATTAGTGGACATTTGCCCTCAGTCGTGCTTTACCTTTGGACTTTTGTTGCAAGATTTTGACTTTCGTCTAGTTAATATCTATGCTCCAAATTAAGTCTGCTCTGATTGGTTATTTGAGGATATTAAACTGTTTCTTTATACTAGAAGGCATATTATTTGGGGAGACTTCAACTGTGATATTGACTCTAAATTCAGGGGTGACACTCAGAAAAAAAATGTATTGTGACTCTCTAGCGTTGAGGCAGATAGTTAAGGATGCAGGCCTTACTGATGTGTTTAGGGCCCTACATGCGACTGGGGTGCTTCTTATTTTAGGAATGTTTTCTCCACCCGTATTGATTTACTTTTGTTTCTAAATATTTGACCCCTTTTTTTCTCAAGTTAGGCCAACTGAGTTTTCAGATCATCATCTTTTGACTGGTTATCTCAGCTTAGCTGCCATACCTCCTAAGGTATTTTCAGCTGGTCCTAGATGGCGTTTGAATGTGTCCCTTTTGGAAGCTGAGGATTGTGTGAATGGTTTAGAAGTTTTATTTGTGGCTCGTTATTCCACTTTATGTTTTTATGACAATCTTTTTTTGTGGTGGACTGATATTAAATCTGAGATCAGGTCCTTTTTACTTTCTAAAGGGAAGCGCAAAGCTAATGATAAATATCTCACCTACTTGCAATATAGGAATCACCTTTATAAATTGATGTCTTTTCCCCCTAGTGATAAACTTACATTTCAATCACAGATTACTGAAGTTAAAAAACAAATGTCCATTTATCAATATGATAGGGCTAAATCCTTAGACATAGAGTTCAGATACGGTTTACAATCACAACCTGCCTCTGATCCATATAAGGCCTGTAAACAGCGCCTTGACAAGACACTGATGACTGGGTTGCTGTCTCCTATGGGTAAACTGGTGACTTCTGATTTGGAAATGATGACTGTCATCCAGGATTTTGTCTCTGACTCTTTTAGTGGGGATCCTGGTTCCACAGCCACCTTACCTGCTGAATTTTTGGCATGTCTCCCTGTTATGGATGACAAGTATAGAAACAGTTTATTACAGCCTATTTCCTCCCTGGAAGTTGAAGGAGTCATAAAATCCTTGAATTCTAAAACATCACCTGGTCTAGATGGTATACCAAATGAGTTTTATAAGAAATTTCTTCCTGTCATGAGTTATTTTTTATCCCTAGTGTTTAATTTTATGTTAACTTCTGACCTGGACTTTTCAGATTTCAGTCTTTTGTTACTGAAATTTATTTATAAGAAAGGAGATTCTTCTTTACTGACTAATTGGTGACCCATTAGTCTACTGAACAGTGATTATAAGATTTTGGCCAAAATTCTTACCAATAGATTGACAATGGTTTCTGAGTTCTTGATTCATCCGGCTCAAACTTGCGCTATTCCTCACCGCAAGATTCAACATAATTTATACTTATTAAGAGAAATATTTGAGAATAGCAACATGGGGCGGGGATCTGGCTTTATTGTGGCTCTCGATCAGGTTAAGGCTTTTGATAAAGTTAGGCACTCTTATTTGTTTAATTTGTTGCTCAGGTATAATATTCCACGTCCCTTTGTCAAGTGGATCTCCATGTTGTATTCTGATGCCACAGTGTGCCCATTGGTGAACGGTGTTATGGGATCTGAGATTTCGGTTGTTCGAGGGGTTCGGCAAGGCTGTCCTTTAAGCCCTCTTTTATATACATATGCTTTAGATCCTATCATTCATTTTATTCATGGACATAGCTGTATTACAGGCCTTGCCCCAGATATTTCACTGCCTGTGGAGAAAATTACTGCATATGCGAATGATGTGACCCTGTTGATGCACAATGATGCCTCCCTTCAGACTGCACTGCAATGTTTTGAGACATGGGGTAGTTTTTCTGGTGCACAGCTTAATATGTCTAAAAGTTTTATTTTTTCTTTACATTCTGCTCAGGAGTGTCTTTTTGACACAATGGGTATTCCTTTTGTAACTACTCCACGTAAAATTTTGGGGGTCTGGTTTGGACCTTGTGATTTGGCTGCTTTCAACTGGGAGCAACAGTTAGGTATCGGTCAAAGTAAAGTTAACTTATGGAAGCAATGGAAATTGGGAAAAAAGAAACGAGTGTTCATAGTTAAAAAATTTCTATTGCCTATATTCTTATATTTGAGTTATCTTTACCCACCTCCAGTTAATTTAGAAACTAGACTTTATAGTATTTTCTTTCAAATGGTTTGGGGCAATAGACTAAACCCGGTACGAAGAGAGATTACTTATTTGCCGGTTAAAAGAGGTGGATTGGCCATGATTAATCCGATAGTTTTTTTTCATTCGATTTTTTTATTTAATTCTTTTAGTCATTTGTGGGGTCCGATACTTTAACTTGGCAGACTTGGTCACATTTTGTTTGGGCTCGCTTTCTTCAAAAGGATTGATTTACCCCCAAATTTTACAACAGGATCAGTTACCAGTTTATGGGATTTCTACTTTAAAAAATGCCATCAATGGAAGTTGTCGCTTCCTACTTTACAGTCCCATAATAGGAAATCCTTTTATTCTTATGTAGTTTTGAAGTACAGGGCATAATTTTGCTTTTCGAGGTGTTCCAACCAGAATGTCTTTCGCTCTTCACAAGTTAACAGACTTTAGGCTTCCTACCTTTGTGTGGGATATAGTATGGATGTCTGCTCAGGGTCGATTAGGGCACGGGGCAATCTTAAGTATAACCCTTAACTGATAGATCCTGTCCAAGACCATTATGAATTGATATAGAAGAAAGCCTTTCTATTTTTTATTACATGTTCCTTTGTTAAAAGTTTTTGGACTGATGCTGCTGTTCATTGGGGATGCCTGCATTGTCATGTATAACTTATAACTCTTTACTTTTAGGGATTATACAGGGCTTGGAACGTTTATCATCCTAGTACTTTGAATGTTTTTTTGCATTACTTAATTTTATTTATGGCAAGCTAGATGTCAATTTATATTTCAGCAACAACTTGTATTGTCTTCTACTATAATATCTCAGGTTGAGGATGGTTTGTTAACTGTTAAATGCACTGATCAGCGGAGATTTTCTGCAGTTAAGTTTCGTTCCTTATGGACTCATTTCTTTTTATAATTTTGATACCCTCTGTTAACTTTCATGTTGTTTTGGCTGCCTTTTATTGTTAACCTTTTGTATATTTGCATTGTATTCTGCTTTATGGTGATGTTATGTTTTTTTTTGTTCAATAACCTTCCCCTACTCTTTTCAATAAGTGCCATGGGATCTTTAACATCCACCTGAACTACCACCATTCCAGGCAGATGGGACCTCGGTTTAATGTCTCATCCGAAAGACGGCACCTCAGAAGTGCAGCACCCCTCTCATGCTGCACTACAGTGTCAGTACTGGGATATTAATCCAAGTGCCAGATGTGGGAACTAAACCCACAGCCCTCTGATCTCCAGGCCTCAGAGGTGAGTGTGCTACTTACTGAGCCACTGACACTGCTTGTACCCCCACTTGTGACTTGCATCTCTTCTGACTGTATACCATTTACCACCACTCTCTGTTTTCTGCCTGTCAACCAGTTTGCCACCCAGTTGACCAACTTCTGACCCACCCCGAGCCTAAAATACAATGTATTTTCTACCCCCTACTCCCTTCCCCATGTTGCACCTGGAAATGAATGAACCTCAGCTCAGTGTGCCTTTCCCAGGCACCAATTTTCAAATGAATAAATAAATAAAATGAGAAAGAGAAGAGTGGAAAAGGGAGGAGGAGATGAAGTTACTTTGCAACTGGCAGAAAAGGTGAAAGAACACCAGCATCAGTTGGAACTTGCAAAGTTCAGAATGCCAAACCTGGTGAGTAGTGGCACAAATGAGTCAGCGTCAGGTTAATTGTTACTAAATTTAAATATAGTTTACTATCACCACTTAAAATAACGATAACATAGGTAATCTGAGATATTGTGGAATCAATATAAACTTGGTGAAGACACCTGGGCTACTCATCTTGCACCACTGCTCACAGGTATAATGGCAGAAGCTTATGCCAGGTAAGTGCGGAGGACTACAATTCACATCAAATGTTAAAGAATGGTATTTTAAAAAAGTATAAGTTGACACCATAGAATTACATTATTTACATATTACATTAACTGCATTCTTGTTCCCGATGTTCACATTTTTATTGTTAATATTCCATATACCTTTCCCAATTGTATTCCTGTTTTTAATTTTTACTGCAAAATTTTTGTGTTCAGAAAGAAATCTCTTTTGGGTACCTCCCTAACTTTCAGAATTTTGTTTTGTACTTGTCTCTCACATTTTCCAAGAAATTATTAAAAGAAATTTATGAGCATTTTACTTTTGAGAAAGAATGTATTGGTCCTTTTTCTCTTTCCACATATACAGATGTTCTCATACAGCCCCGGCATTATCACATTTGGTACTATTCATAGCTTGTGCCAATTTTACTTATTATGCTTGTTGATATCATTTTATAGGCATGTGCAATGTTAACCGCCAGAATAAAGCAGGATACACTGCTGTGATGCTGGCTCCATTGGCTGCTGCAGAAACTGATGAAGATATGGAGATAGTCATGCAGCTTTTGAAACAGGGAAACGTAAACATTCGAGCCACTCAGGTACATAGAAATTGCAAACATTTCTTTCTTGTACAAATGTTTGATGTGGTATGAAAAAGTGCTTTATTATGGAATGGGGTCTTTTGCAAAAGTCCAAAGCAAGTCAGACATCAGAGAGGGCCCTAGAAAGTCACATATGATAATCATATTGTGTAGTCCTGTATTGTAAAATGACTGCCTTTGCGTTAACAACTTGTTTTCAAGTAATGACAGTTTTATCTTTTAAGAATTCAGATTTATATTGTTTTCCATATCTGTTTAATGTTTTTGGGTCCAGGTACAGTACTATAAAATGTACTTCTACCTCAGGGCTCTGTTCTGATGATATAGTGTTTGGAATCCAGATTCTGTAGTATAAAAAGTACTTCCACCTCATGGTTCTGTTCTGATGACATCATGATTTTTGGAATCCACACACTGTATTACAAAAAGTACTTTCACCTCACTGTTGTATTCTGACAACGTTATAGTTTTTCAGATCCACATGCTGTATTACAAGAAGTACTTCCACTTCAGGATTCTTTTTTTTTTCACTTTCTTTTTATTCATTATATAAAATTGAACATCAAAGTTAGGACACTAGGTACAGAATATAGAATGGGTATCTCAAGAAGTATTATAATATACAGTGCATATCTCTACCCCCTTTGATACTTCATCAAGGATTACCAAATGATTTGAGAAGAAATGGGCGCAGTTTTCAAAGACTGATGCAAGGCTTTTGCACCAAGCCCTGCGTCAAAGCCACTTTTTTTGTGTAGCTGCACCAAACTCCTTTACTGCAATTGTACCCAATGTTATATTGTCGGGCGCAGTGGTGACAGTTTCTTCAGTTTACGGCAGCTTACGCCAAATGTTTGGTACAAGCCTCGTAAAAAGGGTTCCCTGAATGCCTCAAGTTAGACCAGGAAAAACTGGTCTAACTTTCAGCATTTGGCACTCAGGATTGAAAATCCCAGTCGCCAGCTGGGAGAATGCTGCAAGGGTTTGTTGCTTTCTTGGAGCTTTGAAAACTGACCTCAATTGGCTTGATTCTCAAATGAGTTAGAATATCACAAACCCTGGGTATGCCAAACACATGGCGCATGGGGCTTGCAGCATTCCTTGGCTGGCAATCGGGATTCTAGATCACATGCTCCTCATGCCACCAGTTAGACCAGTTTTTGCTGGTCTAACTGTGTGACCCATTTTACGGGGTTTGCACCAAATTTTTGATGCAAGCCACCATAAAAGGGGATAAACTGTTGCAAATGTGTGTGACCTTTGTGAATTGGGCACACGGTGCAGCAGTGTGTTTGGGGCATCGCAGGGTTTGATGCAGGGCTTGTGAAAGCCCTGCATTAGCCTTTAAGAATTGAGCCAAATGTCTTTAAAGATAGAGCGTTTGGCAGCATAACCAATGTTCATAGTGAAAGTCCAGAGGCGAGTCCCTTTGATAAAAGGGACAAATTTGGCCTTTGCGTCCAAGAACCTGAAAATATGAAAGTCTGCCACAAGAACCTGAAAATATGAAAGTCTGACAAACACCGTACAGTTGGTAATGAACTGTGTAACTGGGCTGCCGTACTACTCATTATAAGATTTTTAACTGCTAAAATTGTAAACATTTACTGCAAACATTTGCTGAGATATAAAATCTGTTATCAGAAATGTTTGTTCAGCAATTCTATTAAACAGAAACATAGAATTTGATGGCAGATAATGGCCGCCTGGCCACCTAGTCTGAGTGGGGGGTATATTGTTCTAGCTTATATTGTTCATGCTTAAACATTTACTTTGCTATGGTCTAATTATTCTATACCATTGATACCTCGAATTCTGTTATGCCTGTAGTGTTTTCTTAGGTCATGAGGATACATGTAACTGTTTAAACGCAATGAATTTCATACAGTAACTGAGACAGTAGTGGGAAGATATGAGGATATACCTTTCCACTTGTAAAGTACTGAACCATACCATACACCATTTTGTTTCTTTTCAGTAAAAAGTTTATTCAATTTTCAAATGAAAAATAAACATTACATATTGATACAATTTAACAGCAAAACATTCATAAAATTGAATAATTAGAACAGGATCATTCCAACACATAAATGATATTTAAACTCAACTATTGTAGAAAGGACCAGTAAGAACAAAAAATAAAAAGAGAAAGATGAGCTCTATGAACCATCTAATACTAACATATTGACTTACAGTATTTAACCTACTTTATAATCTAAGTGCATTGTAAATGCATAAAGGTTCTAAGTGGGCTCAACAGTATACACAAAGCGTTTACTTGTCCAAAATATTTAAGAATGGGGTTCCAAATTTTGCCAAACAATTCAGGTTTGTTTAATAACATAACTACTCCTTTCAATATTTGCTGTGGCACTCATGTAATAAAACTGGGCCTCAATGGAAGAGGTTAATCCAGATTTCCAGTTTGAAAGGATTCATCTTTTGGCACCAAGTGAATCCACTAGAAGCAAATTTCCTGGGATTTATCAAGGTTAATATTATTAGGAAATGTGCCTAATAAAAATAATCGAGAAAGTGGAGGGGTATATTATTCTAGTGCTATGGTATATACCTTTAGAACTGACTCCCAGAAGTGCCACAGATGAGGACAATTCCAATAATGTGCATGAGATCAGCATTTTGCATATCATACTTCCAGCATGCCCCTCCTGGCAAGAATCCCATGTTTTCAAGCCTAAGGGCCAATAATAGTAGTAGTGCAGAATGTTATATTGCATCAATCTACCCTGTACCTCTCTGCTGGAAAGCTAAGCATTGTTCCAAGTTTAATTCCAGCTTTCAGGGGAAATGGTGATGTTGATCTCCTGTTCCCACTTTCTCCTAGAAGTCTCTGTTAGATGCACCTCTGGCTGGGAAAATATTTTATAAAGTAAACTAGCTCCTTGTTGCATTGCAGCTAGTTTAAGAAGTTGAGACCGTTCAGTCAGCTCAGGAAGGGAGTAATTAACACCAAGCACATGTCTTAATGCTCCTCTTAACTGTAAATAGAAACAGAGATGAAACCTGTATATTCCGAACTTTCCTCTGAGTTCCTGAAAGGTTAGCAATATTTTAGAGTCGATGTCCATTACATCTGTAAGGCTTAATACTCCCAGCTTACCCCAACCAGGGTCTTTTAGAGGGAATTCATTGTATATAATTAGTTTATTGTTCCATAGAAGAGTTTCCTTAATAAGGATAAGGTTGGGATTAGCATATAGAAATACCTTTTAAGAATCTCAACAGTACCTTCTAATATTGGATTTATCCTTAAGAAAAAATGTCAATGGGATAAAAATGAAGTCCATAGAATTATATGGCGCTCACAACTGAGATGCTATGGAAAGCCAGAGAGGCGACAACTGAGGTTTGGTTGATTGGGCATGTTGTAATGAGAATTTGGAGAGGAAAGCCCAATAATACCATTCCCATCAAGGTAAAGCAAAACTTCCAACCTCTTAGGGTACTGTAAGTTTGGCAAGAGAAAGACATGGTCGATTCATACCCCCTAGAAAGTGTTTATTATTTCTAATTAAATTAAATAATTCTTTCAATTGTTCTAAGGACAAGTTTTGCAGAAAGTAAAATATTTTGGGTGCAACAACCATTTTAATTGTGTTCATTTTCATATTCAAGGATACATTGTTTGTCCCACCTTTCCATGTTTGTTCTGCTAATAACATAGATACATTGCAGTCTGGTATTCTTTTTAAATCTGCAGTAAATGTTAGGTCAACATATTTAAAACTGTGAATTAATACAGAAGCACAAAGTTGTCTCTTCAAGTATGCTTTTAGAGAATTTGGGCAAAAAAGGGCATAATTTGGAGGGGGCGCACACACACAGTTTATTACTAGCCCAGATACTAGTCCAGATTGCTGGAGGATGACTTTAAGTGCCTCATATGTATCCAGAGGCCTGCTAAGGGTTAGTAACAAGCCATCAGCATATGCAAATACTGTCTGGACTGATTTTCCTATTTGGATCCCATGGATTGAAGGGGAACATTCAATGAGACATATCAGAGGATCCATGGAGAGTATAAAAAGATATGGGGAACGAGGACACCTGTATAGTATCTCATCCCACAATACAGTTTGAAGTATTGGGAGATTATCCCATTTGTAATAATAGCTGCAGTGGAATTTTTATAAAAGATCTTGGCCCAAGTTCCTAAGGTGTCTCCCAACCCCATTCTGTGTAATACTAATTCCATGAAATTCCATTCCAAGGAATCAAATGCTTTCTTTATGTCCAAAGATACAGTAATTCCCAAACTTTTCTGTTTCTTGGACATCCAGATAATATGAAACAGCCTCCTAATGTTATCAGTCCCACAGTGCAGAACTGGGAATCTGCACATAGGTGGGTGCTCAGACTGGGAGGCTACCCCACTCCAAGTCACCAACACTACCAAAGCTATGCACTCCTGTGGAAAGTTATCTTAGAGCTTCTTAAGGCTGTCTGGCTTCATGGTATTCCAGTACTCACATGAATAACTTGACTAAAGCCAAGATTACAATATATAATGTGTTTACTAAAAAGAAATAAACATAAGGAGCAGGTAAACTAGCAGCACAGTCAAAGACCACACAATCCCCGTTGATTTGGGTCACAGAAACTCTTCCTCAGGAGGCATACCTCTCAACTGTCTTAGATTTTCCAGGACTTCCAGCATTTAGACTCCCTGTCCCAAAGTCCCGACTTAATTGCTTCTATTAAGGATTTTTAGAATGCCAGTGTAAGTTAGAAGACCTGTTTAACTCTTAAACTACCAACAGAATTAGCATGTATAGGAATTCTGGACTGATCTATCAGTTAACAACACAGCATGGGTGAAACTGGCCAAAACTGATAAAAGCAGTCTGTAGGAGACAGCCCTCCCCTGGCATTCCACAGGCTTATCTGTTTCTCTAATGAGACTGAGAAGAGAGAGAGAGAGAGAGAGAGAGAGCATTCCAATATGGTATATTTCTTTTCAGTTAGGTCTGGTAATTAATAACATTGGATTCTTAAAAGCCTGGAAATTAATGTAACACTAGATCCTAAGGAAAATTATTTCTCTGGTAGTGCCCATGTTACACTTTAGTTTCAAGTAGGTAAAGGAACAGAAATGTCAACAGAAAGAAGATGCAAAACATATGCCTTTGTTTTTTTTTTTATTGTGCCATTTGGTAGTATGCAACTGAATTTGACATTTTAAAAAGCATAAACTAAAGGGACTTTACATAAGCTGTAGTAAACTACATCATGTGATGTACATGTCATGCGATGGCAAGGTGCCATGCTGAATAAAATATGGTGTCCCTGATTTTGGTCATTTGTCCCTGATTTTTGAGGGAAGTGTCTCTGATTTTGGTGCTAGCAGGTTCAGAGCCGTGTAGGGGGCATAGTCAAATAGAAATTTCATCACCTTAAATACTGAATATCCAATTAGTATTCATTATCAATATTCAAAAGCTCCAATCACCAACAAGAAGATTCAACATTCAATAAGTGCAAAATATGTATAAAAAGTTGAAGTTAAAAACATTTATCAATAGGGACTACATACAGTAAGTAATTTCTAATAAGGCTGCCAAAATACTTACGGCGCTATTATGCAAAAATAGATATTTAATGGTTAACACCAATAGTGTATATCGTCCTTAATGTTTATTCTTCTTACTAATTCAGAGACGTGACACAACAAATTTACTACAAAAATGTAGAATCAGTAATAGTAGCTTATTTCATTTAAACAGTTATTCTAATGCCAAACAGCAAAAGGGGATGACAAGGAGGTCAAGGAAAAAGCAAAAGGTCAAGGAAAAAAACTAGCAAATAGAAATGACCAAGAAGTCAAGATATAGCAAAGTCTGAATAGCTCATGTGCTGGGGAGAAACCAAGAATGACAGTACAGTACAGATAAGAAGAAATGACATGGAGGTCAAATAGAAAGCAAAGGTCAAGTTGAAAAAATTATGGAAATGGGAGTGGGGGGGGGGCAGAAAGGAGCAAAACCATGACAAAAGTGAATGAGATAATTGATCTAAAACATTATATGTTGTTATCTTGGCTGTATCAGATTATCCTAATGTTAGCCCTGGATTTGCCCCAAATAAACCTAACCTGATCCCACCCATCTATTTATTAAGCAAGGACTGTGATCTGTTAGATATAATTTTGGTCAATAGTTTATCATATAAAATGGGCAAGAAAATCCCTGTGTCCTGAGTGGCTGAGACTTAGTTCTAGCCATTGCCTTCAGAGAGCACTACCAATGGCTAAAAACAAGTCCCTGCCAATCAGGGCAACTCATAAGTCACATATAGAATTCATAAGCCACTTACTTCCTGATTTCCGTCACAAACATGGCTGCAAACTTTACACATATATATTAAAACCTTCAACTAGGCCCTAAAAATAAATGTCCATTAAATGAAGTAAGTAAATAATGTAATGTAATGTTATTTTCACTCAAGAGCCCCTCCTTACACACATACACACATTTTTAACATCAAGTACTATTCAGTTTCCACTGCTGGTGTTTTTTTGATGACCATGACAAATTCCCCCTCCTATCCCTACCAGTTTGCCAGAGAAACCCCTGCTTCTTACTTGGCAACAGATATAACTGAGGTTACATAGAAACATAGACTTTGACTGCAGATAAGGACCGCTTGGCCCACCTAGTCTGCCCATTTCCCTACCTAGAGGATAAGCTGCAGATCCTATTCAACCAACAGCCTATTTCTTCTTACCCCCCACAAAAATTGCCTTATGTCTGTCCCATGCATTCTTGAATTCTCCCACAGTTTTAGACCCCACAACCTCCTCAGGAAGGCTATTCCATGTGTCCACCACCTCTCTATGAAAAATACTTCCTCACATTGCCCCCGGCCGTCCCCTCTATCTTCAAATTGTGTCGCCTTGTTCTTGCACATCTCTTTTTGTGAAAGATGCTACTCTCTTGGACTTTGTTGATTCCACTGAGGTACTTAAACATTTCTATTATGTCCCCCCCCTCCTTTCCTCAAGGGTATACATGTTAAGCTCCTTTAGTCTCTCCTCATATGGCTTCTCTTGCAGACCCTGCACCATTTTAGTTGCCCTCCTCTGAACTGGCTCCATCCTGTCTATGTCCTTGTGGAGATGGGGTCTCCAGAACTGGATGCAGTACTCCAGATGGGGTCTCACCAACTGTATGTATAGGGGGATAACAACTTCCTGTTTTCTGTTGGTGATGCCTCTCCCTATATATCCCAGTATCCCCCAGCCCTCCCTACTGCCTTCTCACATTGCTTGCCAACCTTAAGGCATCTGATATGATTACCCGCAGGTCCCTTTCCATTTTTTTTGTTGTTACTACCTCCCACCCCCCCCATTGTGTAATCTTCCCCTGGGTTTTTGTTTCCCAGGTACATTACTTTGCACTTCTCTGCATTGAATCCAAGCTGCCATACTTCTGACCATTCCTCCAACCTTGCCAAGTCCCTTCTCATCCTTTCCACACCTCCTTGTGTAACAACCCTGTTGCATATCTTTGTGTCATCTGCAAAGAGGCATATTTTTCCTTCCAGTCCCTCTGCAATGTCACTTATAAAGACATTAAAAAGGACTGGTCCCAGTACTGAACCCTGCGGTGCTCCACTAGTAACCTCTCTTTCTTCAGAGTGGACTCCATTTACAATTATCTTCTGTGTCCTGTTGTTCAGCCAATGTTTTACCCAGGCTACCACCCTGGGACCCATTCACAGGCTGGTTAATTTGACTATTAATCTTTTGTGTGGGACTGTGTCAAATGCCTTGCTAAAGTCTAGGTAGGCCATGTCCACAGCCCCTCCCTGGTCTACTACTTTGGTCACCCATTCAAAGAAATCTATTAGATTTGTCTGACATGACCTTCCCGCTGTGAACCCATGCTGCCTTGGGTCCTGTGCCTCACTGGCCTCTAGGTACTCAACAATTCTTTCCTTCAGAAGTGATTCCATCACTTTCCCTACCACAGAGGTCAAACTGACAGGTCTGTAGTTTCCTGCCTCTGTCTTGCTCCCACTTTTGTGAAGGGGAATCACATCAGCCTTCTTCCAGTCCTCAGGTACCACACCATCCTCCCTTGATTTGTTATAAAGAGTAGTCAGTGGTGTCACTAGTTCTCTGCTTAATTCTTTTAGAATTCTGGGGTGAATTCCATCTGGCCCCATTGCTTTGTCCACCTTCAGTTTTAGGAGTTCTTTCAGAACCCTTTCTTCTGTGAAAGGACTGGAATCGACCCCCTTCTCCAGAGTGCTTCTGTTAATTGGATTAGGCACTTCCCCCACTTCCTCTTTTGTGAATACTGAACATAAGTATTCATTCAGTATCCCTGCTTTTTCACTGTCACTCTCTGCTCACCCACAATCCATCTATTCAGCCTCACTATCCCTCCCTTTGTCTTTCTACGCTCCCTGATATACCTATAAAAGGTTTTATCCCCCTTCTTAACCGAGTTGGCTATCTTTTCCTCAGTTTGTGCCTTTGCTATTCTGACTACCCTCCCTGCTTCCTTCTGCCTTAACTGGTACAGTTCTCTGTCCTGCTCCTTCTGTGTTTCCTTATACTTCCTAAATGCTATCTTTTTCTCCCTAACCTTCACCGCCACTTCTTTTGAGAACCATACTGGCTTTTTCTTTCATTTTGATTTGTTTATTTGCTTCACACAAAGGCTTGTTGCCTCTGTGATGGCAGTTTTGATATTTCCCCATTGTTGCTCCACCTCTCCTTCTAGCCTGTTTGCTAGTGCTTTTCTAAGACACTCTCCCATCTTGCCAAAGTCAGCCCTCCTGAAGTCCAGAACCCTCACTTTTGTATGGCTTGACACTGTAGCTGAGTTTATCGTGAACCACACTGTTTGGTGGTCACTTGTTCCCAAATGGCTACCCACTTCTAGATCTGAGATCCTCTCACTGTCCCCATTTGAGAGTATGAGGTCTAAGATTGCTCCCTCATGAGTAGGTTCCAAAACTAGCTGTCTGAGGCATGCCACCTGAAGGGCATCAAGAATGGCCCTGCTTTTGGATGTGGCTGCAACAAAGGTGCTCCAGTAAACATCTGGCATATTAAGGTCCCCCATCAACAGTATCTCCCCTTTCTCTGCCATCGTTTCTCTGCCATCCTAGGTATGCCTTCTATCATATCCTTGTCCATTCCCTCCCCCAACATGGGGGTCTGTATACAACCCCTGTGTGGATTGTGGTGCCATTTCCAGTCTCTAAGGTGACCCACAGTGCCTCCTCTCCTCCCTGTTTACTCTTTTGTTCAGTTGCTTTTATCCCTTCCCTTACATAGAGAGCTACACCCCCCCTCTTATGCCCTCCCTGTCTCCCCTGTAGGTTGTGTACCCTGGTATGTTAACATCCCAGTCATGGTTCTCTGTATACTATGTTTCTGTGACTGCTATGCTATCCAGGCATCCCTCTTCCATCAAGGCCACCAGTTCAGGGAGCTTGTTGCCCAGACTATGGGCGTTGGTACTCATTACCCTCCATTTCTTGATGGCCTTACCCCTTTTTGCCCCATCCCTGTCCTTATTGCATTTGTCACTTTCTCCATTTACCTCTGCACTTCTCCCTATTGACATCTCTATGTTGGTGTCTACCTCACTCAGTAGCCTGATTTTTTTTGGGGGGGAGCTAGGATTTCTCTGCTCCTTTCCGGTGCCTACCCCCTTGGCTAGTTTAAATGCTTGCCAATGAAGTATTTAAACCTATCACCTAGGATCCTGGTTCCCCTCATGGACAGATGCAGATCATCATGCCAGTATAGGCCTGCATCCATCCAGCTAGACCCCCAGTCCCCAATGAAGCCAAATCCCTGAGCTCTGCATCAGTTTTTCAACCACTGATCAAATCCCATGGTGTGGAGCACCCTAGCCTCATCCGTGCCATAAGCAGGCAGCATCTCCGAGAAAGTTACCGTGTGTGCTATTTGTCTAAGGCCCCTCCCCATCTCCACAAACACTTCTTGCACTGCTCTGATCCCTTTCTTCACCAGGTCATTTGTCCCTAGGTGGACAATGACCAGGGTCAATGGTTTTCCGTTTTTACCGGTAACACCAGTAAAAATCACGGAATCCTGCTTGGTTTGCGGATTTTGAATTCTTGTACCGGTGCCTCACGGGAATTGCATTTCTCTGCACAGAATCCCTAAGATTTCAGCATATTTTTAAATGTTTTTATTTTCTCTTTCTATGCCCCCTTCTCACAGCATCAGTCTCCACTTTTCAGAGATCCCTAGGCTGGGTATCCCCTAGCTTCACCCCAGGTAATACTCAGGAGCTCCTGTGAGCCTGCCCCCATCCTGCCTAGGTTGTACCCTCAGGTGGGAAGGAGAGGACCCCAGGTCACCCTCCACAGTTCTTTACTGTGTGTCAGGCAGCCCAGTGGGTCCCTCATGGAAACTGGTTATGAAGTCTGGGGCAGCTGGGTCCTTCTACCAGCAGCCAATGAGGGGTGATTGTTACTGGTTTTCTGGTCTCTGTTCCGAGGGCACCAACACTTCGAGGATCCAAGGAAGTGGGGCAAATAGAGACATGCCGCTACTCCAGATCCTGGCTAGCTTCTTCTCTTCCCAATTGCTCTGCAGTCACATTGCACCACCACCTGTGGTCACCCAGGTGGCATTAAAACAGCAGGACCTGCAGGCCACCGTTGCCAGAGGAGGAGAGCAGCCCCCCAGGTGCTCAATCCTACTCCCCTAGCCAGACCTCTAGCAACAGGAATTCACTTCTGATCCCGAGTCCCTGGCATTGCAAGCAGTAGTGCAACCTCAGGCTATTTACAGTGCTCTGTCAACTATACACCCACTTTGGTGTAAGAAAACATAAGCAGATGGAGGAAATAATTCAGTTTTAGTAAAATGTTGCAGAGTGTTCAATGTTCATAATTTGCACTGTAGGTACAGTGCACTATTATTAATCATATATGAAAACCATATATTTGAGTGTTATGGCTGGCAGTATAGCCTAGGGGTTAGAGTAACAAACAGTGATCAAACTGAGTATATTTAGAAGACTTGGGTTTGATTCTCACAACCTCCACTTGCATACTGTGTGACTCTGAGCAAGGCACTTAACCTCCACAGTGCTCCTGGGTCACCTCTGAAAACAGACAGTTTTGCCTAGTGGATTTACCCAGTTTACAAAAAAATATAAAAAAAAATACCAATATATGTTTACTACATCATACAGTAGTCAGGATACCATGTAATTTATCCGAGTTATACTTGGACTGCAATGATGTTGTACAGGTAAATATAAATGTTCAGATACATTTTGTGTTTTATAAGCTTATTTTTAGACTTTAGTCAGGTTTTTATTGTATTTTTTGCATATGAACATCTAGGATATAGATTGCTAAGCACAGGATCACTGTTACCAACTAGTTTATTCAAGTTTATAATCAGCAGGGCCATCTAAAATCCTCAGTTATTTGAAAATTAGTCTGAATGAAAGTATGTTCACAAGGCACAAGCTGTCTTACTACTTATTTAGGTGATTGGGATAGAAACATAGACTTTGACGGCCCACATAGTCTGCCCATTTCATTATTTGCACCTTCTCTCCCACCTGTTGTGTGTCTCTGTGACAACAAAAAGTTTTCTGACAGACTGCTTTAATAAAAAGCAAATGTTCCGTGTTTAAGTGTACTTATGCTTGGCCAGTGGAATGGAAAGCACATTCAGTGACACACGGAAGTTAAGACCCCGGGGGCTGTACGATGCTGGTGCGCAGACTGGTGCTCAATTCACATCTGAGCTCAGACATGAAAACTGAGAGACACCCTTTTCATGGAGACCAAGGGAAAAATTGGAATCCACATGTTTGTGAGATGCATTAGAAGGTCCTCTACTAATCACTTGTGAATTTTTTTTTTTAGGTGAAGACACTATTTCAAAGAAGCAAATTCAGGCAGTTTTTTTTGTTCCTCTGGTTCCCTGGCCATCCACTCCTTCAAGCCTACCAAGTCCCCCACCACTGCTGCAGAGTCCCCATCACCATCATCCACTGCCCCTTATGGCCATGCTACCAGGTAACCCGGAGTAACCCTTTATCGGTGGGCCCCCTACCCCTGTGGGAGGTTAACAGGGGAAGACAATCACCCTAAAGAGCTTCCTGAATATCCCAGGCATGGCAGGAGTCAAAGCAGATACATGTGTCTGGGGCTTCATGCTTATGGAGGGACCAGAAACCATCCTCTCGGTGGCCAGCAGGTGTTTTTCCATTTTTGTGAGAGCGTGACAGGCCACATGATGTCAAGGCACAAGTTGACGTCCATCATGCTGTCTTCTGCAATGAGGGCCAATGTGTTGCCATGCCTCCAGCCTCCACCTGGGGCCAGCAAATGCTGAGCTGTGAATATACCCTCCCTCCCAGGAGAAGGCAAGTGCTCATTGGACACTCAAGCATTCAACCCCCCCGGCCGGTCCTCCAACACCCAAACCTGTTCCCAAACCCTGGTCGGTGGTGTCAGAGGCAGAAATCCAATTCAAGCAATTAAATGATGGGAAAAAACAAATGTGGTCCACCTTAGTAGTAGTGGTGGTGGTTCAGATTAATTCACATCTGAGTTCTAACAAGCAAAGAGACTAAGTAATTTGTAAATTTTGCATGTGGGTGTGGGTGTTGAAGAAAGGGGATCATAGTGCTGTCATTACTGCCATCATCCCTGAGGGATGTGGACTGCATTGTTGCTACTGACATCACACCTGAGAGGTGGGGTGCCATAGTGCTTCTGCCATAACCACTGGTGGATGGGGAATGTTGTACTGCTGCTGTCCACCAGAGGGATGAGGGCCATAGTGCTGATACTGCCATCACACCCGAGAGGTGGGGGCCGTAGTGCTTCTGCTATAACCACTGGTGGATGGGGAATGTTGTACTGCTGCTGTCCCACCTGAGGGATGGGAGCCATAGTACTGATACTGCCATCACACCTGAGGAATGCGGAACGTGGTACTGCTGCCATCACACCTAATGGATAGGAACTGCAGTGCTGCTGCTGTCATCGCACCAGAGGGATGGGGGCCTTGCTGCTTTTTCCATCACACCTCAGGGATGGAGGCTGTAGTGCTGTTGCTGCCATCATATTTTGTACCTAAAATAACTTTAAATTGGTACAAGGATGTAAGGATGTGCAATAGTGGAGGTCAAAACTCCTAAAATGCATGTTAGCAGAGTTAAAAATTGTTAAATAAAGTGCACTAAACCAAACACCAGTAAAACCGGATTTTGGCTTAGCAGACACCGGTGACAGTACCATTTTTTACAATGTGCAAAATGGAATTTGCCCTTTCTCAATCCCGGTAAACCACTGTCCCTGACAATGACATCCAGCTCCTTCCCCTGCGCAGCTGCTCCTGTGATCCTGAGGATTCGCTCCCTGTCCCTCCAAGCCATGGCACCAAGCAGGCACCTTACCTCCCTCTCCCCTTCCTCCCCCAGTTCTACCTTCCTAACAATGGAGTCCCCCCACCAGGAGTTGTTTCCTTCCCCTGTGGGATCCCATGCCACCCTCCTGTGGGTCTCCTTTGTGGAGGATCCCAGCATCGTCCTTGGTCTCCACTGTGGGTGCCTCCATAGAGGAACCACACTTTTCCAGAATGGCATAGAAATTGTGAAGAGGTACAACTGGAGGGATGTGCCTCTGTTCCACCACCCTCCCCCCCCTCCCTGAGCCCACTGTGGTCCAACCGCTCCTCTTTCTTGGCAACCTCTGAGGCAACAGAAGTGACCCTGGTGGTCCCTGGGTGGGAGAAGAGATCCCACAAATCCTGGCCAACTCAGCCTGGAGATGAGCAACCTCCTCCCTCAGCCCAGAGAGGTGCCTGCAGATGGGAAAACACTGCATCCTCCAGAATGTCTCCCGGAAGACTGCTGCTCCACAGCTACTGCACTGCACCACTCCCATCATGTCTTTTTTTCTGGCCCCCTAACTGTTGTTTGAAATACTTACTCTTTCCTCTGTTGGTTTCTTTTCTTTTTTTTTCTTCCCCTACTTACTTACTGCCTCTGTGCCCTTTTAGCTCCTGATCTTCCTGTTCTAAGACAAGAAGTTCCTATTTTTCTCAGTAGTCTCCTTACTTGCCCAGAGTCAGACCTCCAGCAGCTAGAGGGGGATGGAGAGCTACTCTTGCCCTTCTAGGATGGTGGGTCTTTGGTGGCTCTGTGATCACTCAATTCCTGCTCCCAAACAGGAAGTTCCTGTTGTCAGTTAAATCCTGTGCCTATAAAAGTAGAACTGGTTTAGGGTGGAGGGAAGGGAAGGAGGGCAATATAGTCCCAGTAGAGAAGTTTGAGTTATACCACTAGCTCCTTCCTCCTGGTGTTCTGTCTGTTCTCTGGCAGAAGCTATCTAGGGCAGTGCCTAAATCTGGTTTTAATCTGGCTCCTTCTAGCTAAGGCACTCCCCCTACTTTGCAAATCTTTCTACACTTAGTTAATTTCACAGATAACAATTCCCTTCTGACAACTGTGACAAGCACCTATATAAGTACACAGATAACAGATAACAAATTACTTCAACTACCTCTGACAAATACACTAACTCTTTTTTTTTACCCTAAATTGAAGGTCCCAGTACAAGATTTCTAGTTCTTAGTCCCAGTAGAGAAGTTTTAGTTATACCAGTAGCTCCTTCCTCCTGGTGTTCTGTCTGTTCTGGTTCCACTTGAGGCCAGTGTGTGTCTGTATGCGTATGCCAGTGGAACTCTGAAGAATTTTGAATTCATGTATTCCATGTTACCATTCCGCGTGTGCGTGTGGGGGGGCGTTCTACTACTGGAACAATGCAGAGCATTGAATTCTCCTATTCCATAGTAAACAATCACACAATGTATTGATTGTGAAAGAAGACAGATGACTGACAGGTGAAAAACATCTATGGAGAGACTATTTTACATAATTTAGCAACATTTTATTCTATTTTTTGTGACTTTGAAAACTTTTAGAGTGTTTGTTTTTAAAAAAATGCCTATGGGCCCATTTTATATATTCAACAGGTGTGAAAATAAATTTGCCGTGATAAACATGTCATCTTGGGCATCATGAGAAAGATAAATGAAGTTTGTTACTGAGCATGCTCAGAAATTTATCTCACTCATTGCGGCCACACTGAGCATGCTCAGAAATATATTCTCACATGTGAAGATAAATTTCTGAGCATGCTCAGTGACCAATTTCATTTATTTTCCCCCAAGACACCACTGGAAAAGTTTTAAGGCTCATTAGGCCTTTCCTGGTAAAACTCTTTCAATAAAAAAGTAAAATGCAAGATGCCATGTATTTTTTTATTGACCATACAGTAGTCTAAGTAGTTTACATTGTTTTGTTGTCTTTTGTAGTTTTTTTAACTTTATGTTTATTAGAATTTGTTAACAAGACAGAACATCAACACATAACCATTTCTATCATAAATCCACATAAGCACCTGTTGTGTGAATCAAATATGACATGGACTGACTTAAGATATCATTTTTATCTTCATTTGGGGGCACTGGTCTGTTGCTTTCTCACTCATGACTTCGCCACTCATGAGATATGAACAGACCAATCCCCCTCTCATGAAGATAAAAATGATACCTTAAGTCAGACCATGTCATATCCCCTATATAAGCAATAAGGCACTTCAGGGACATTGGTTATACTAGGTTTACCACACATCAGGGGCTGAAGGCACTCAGCTTTGCCTCATGCCTTACCCCACCCCTGACCATGGGGTAAACCTAATACAACCAACACCCTGTTGGTATTGCTTAAGTCTTGATTAAGTAACAAAACGGGTCTGTAATTAACTTGATCAGTTAGGTCTTCACCTTTTTTAGGTGTAAGAGAAATTAGTGCTTCTGACATGGTTGTTGGTATTGCACTGTTAGTCCAGGAGTCCTGTAGTGTTTTATGTAAAAACCCATCTGAAGTGCTGGTAGTTTATATACTTCCCCAGGGATGCCATCAGGCCCAGGAGCCTTGCCATTTTCAAGGGTCTGAACAACAGTAATGATTTCATTTGACTGGATGGGCTTATCTAGTTCCTTAGCCTCTTGCTCAGACGGACATGGGAGATTTACTTTATTAAAAAAAAATATTAATATCTTGTTTTATACAGTTAGATTTACTTGGATAAATATTTTTGTAAACATTTGTGAATTCTTCATTAATCTCCTTATTTGTCCAAACCAGTTTTCCAGAGTGATTCAGAATACCTGAAATTATATTGTTGGATTGGAATTTTTTTGAGCCTATATGTCAGTAACTTGCAAGCTTTTTGCACTGACTCTCAAAGTTCTTGTTTCATACAAAATAGTGCATACTCAGCTTTTTGGGTATATACTTTAGCTGATCAATTTCATACTTTAGTTTGATCATTTCCCTAACCAGATTCTGTTTACAACCAGTATCCTGTGCATAAAGAGTTTCAGTTTCTTTAAATTGTTTTTCTAAGTCTGATTGCATTGTTTGAACTTTTTTCGTTTTAGAAGAGTAACTTATGACTTAGAAAAACGTTATAAGTTTCACACAAACAGGAGTATGTGACTTCCACATTGTTGTTAATATTAAAGAAATCAGATATTTATTTCCAAATCCAGTCTTTAAATTCACCATCATGAATCAGTGAGGTATTGAATTTCCATTTTAAAGTCCCCACTTCTAAGGCAGGGCACATACTGACTGCTGTGTGACCTGAAATGACAGTGCTGGCAATATCGGATGAAAGGACTGAGTTCCTCAGGGAACAAGACAATAAAAAATAGTCTACTTTACTACCTGACCCATACTTGTTGGACAAAAAAGTATAGTCCCTTCCTTTTGGGTGTGTAGTATGTCAAACATCCATTAACCCTAATACTTTTATCTTAAGAAGAGATCTCCTGGCAGGAGTTGGGATGATGAATGATAGAAACCTAGAATGAGATCTGTCTAAAAGTGAGTCCAGGACCTCATTAAAATCCCCTCTAAAAATAATTTACTATCCTGACAAATCATAAAGTAGGGATGCAATATAATTAAAGAATTGCATTTGATCCTTACTGGTTGCATAGATGCTGCAGAGAGCTATAGGAATGCCTTCAGTAAGACCTGTCGGCGACGGCGTCTGGAACCTGCCCTCAGTATTTGCAATATGTTTGTGTTTGACAAATAAGATTCCATTTTTAATTAAAGTAGTTGTTCCTCTTTGCTTGGAGTTAAAACTCTTGGTAGCTTGGACTACCCAATTTCTTTTGAGTTTCTCTGCTTCTGGTGATAACAGATGTATTTACTGAAGGAAAACTATATCAGCTTTCAACTTATGTAAGTTTGATAGGACTTTTTTTCCTGTTTATAGGGGAGCCCAGCCCTTGAACATTCCATGAAACAAATTCACACATTTTAGACATATTAGTAACTTTAGATATTTAATGATTAATCAGTGAGATAATTTCAATGAGGTTAAAAGTATAGGTTAGCTTCAGAAGTGAGGTTCAATTTTTGCCCACTGTAATCAAATACAGTGAATAGCTAGCTATTAGATACTCTAACAAAAGAAAGCTAGAACAGGTAAAACAAGTATAAGGTACTTAAAATAGTCAGCTGAACTAGGAAAAGGGGTGATAAACAGGCCATGGAGGCTAGTTACCAAATGTAGCAGAATAGGAATCCCAAGGTACCAGCTAAGCACTCTGCCAGTATTGTCTGTGTTAATTCTATGGTCAGCTAATGAGGAATGATGCCATAACCCAGTTAATGCATACAGGGAATGGTTCAAAAATGGAAAGTAATAAAATTAAGGTTATTTCAGTGCACGGAGTAGGCTGAGGAAATTTTAGCTGTTCAGCCCTATTAATAACACCATGTTCTATACCGCTGCATAGCAAAAGCCAATCAAAAATAAAAAGGAGGTGGCAAACTGTGTTTATGGATAAAGAGTAGTAGTTCAACACTCATATTCCAGGTGGTAGTGATTTATCCCGCATCCAGCATGGCACAATATTTAGTCTGAAGGCTTAACAGCAGCCAGTAAGGTGGTTTGAGAAGGCCATGCAGGTTTTTATATTCGATCTTGAGGCAGCCAGGCTGAAACACTGTTGCTATATGATTTACCTATAATATTAAGATGCATTAGTTTAAGTTACAATTTCAGATGTGTGCACAAGGTCAGGGAATTAAGATTTCGTGCACACATCCGAAATGGCAAATAACCAAAAATACCATTCCGAGCAATTTGCTGTTAACACCACTGCTATTAATGCCCACAGTAATATAAAGGACTCAGTGCAGAATTCAGGGGATTTAGCAAGTTAATTACACATCACACAGCACACACATTTAAAAACTGAAAACTGGTAAAACTTTACAAAATAAAAACAGTAATTACATTTTAAAACTGGTGTTAAAGCTCTTGCCACAGTGTGGAGCAGTGCATTAGAGTGCTTACTACAGTGCAGGACTTTGTTCTTTAAAAAAAACTGTTCCATGTTCATTTGTCTGCTGCTTTTTACTACTAGAGTCTCTAACCTTTTCTCAGAGGTGTACAACCATTGTAACTCATGCTGGGTTTGTGTCCACATACTGCCTGATTCTTCGGACCATGCTCCAAACCTCAGATGTTCTGGGGTTATGACCTCCAACTCTTCTGCGTCGTCCTTCTCCATCGGGTTTTCTCCTACTATGGCACTACAGATCTCCTGATCTGTAAGCCCTCTGGATGTGGATTTGAGACTGTCCACTTCTGTGTACTGTCTGAATTCTTCTAGCATCATTCCAGGTGGAGGGGGAAGGTCAGGTAAGGCCACCAATGGAGCATTTATAATGTTGGCTTTCACTAAACAGTTTTTTATACACTTTGGAGTCACTTCATCCCAGGTGGCATGGATTAAGTAAATTGCATTGAGGATTTAAATAGACTAGGCAATACTATCAAAGTCCTGCTTTCTGTCCTCAAGATCACTGAGGACTTTGCCCATGACTGCTTTTCTGTAGCGCTGTGTAAGACAGTTTATGACCCCTTGGCCCATGGGCTGTATTAAAGCTGTACTTTTGAGGAAGGGGGTAAGAAGACCAGTTTAACATTTCTAAGTTCAATAGTTTTGTGTGCTGGACAATTACTGACAAGCATGGCAATCTTCCTATGTTTTAGATGCATTTGTTTGTCACTGTTTTTTAAGACATTAATGAAAGATGTCAGACGTCATCCAGGCATTACTGTTCACTGTGTATTAGGCTAGGAGGGCTTGTAGATTTACACCTTTAAAACATTGCGGTCGTTTTGACCTCCCAATGATCTGAAAGAGCAGCTTGTCTCTGGCAGTGGCATTAGTGCACATCATGATGGACACTCTCTTTTACCTTTTTCTGCCCTAAAATGTTGTCATTTTTGAAAGAGAGTCCCATCAAGTGTAGCCATTTTTAAAGTGCTATTTCGTCCCTGTTGTAGATATCAGCAGGGGGTACTGACTTACAGTGGTGGGGAGCACATTGTGTATCCAGTCCTTTGAAGCCAGCTGATCAGATTCATTTTTTTTCCCCATGGATGCATTTGTACCTTATACAGTGGCATTCCTTCCACCTTGACAGCCACCTGGACGTCGGCTCAAACTCTATTCTCATACACTCAGACGAACTCCTGGCTTTTTCGATCAGCAACTGGCTGGACAGAGGGACACGATGATCATGGGCTGACTTGAACCACAACAGGAAGGCACCCTTGGCTCAGGAGTCTCACATTCCTCTTCCTCTTACAGCCCTTATTACAACCACCACTCCAATCAGACAGTATAGCCTCACAGTTGCAGAGAATATGGCTGACACAAGAAACATTGACTTTGAATTCCAGGGCTAGATCTTTACGTGAAAACCCTGGAACAGCAGCAGCGTAGTCAAGGAGCTTAACTTTCTGCCCCATTATGAGCAAATTTTGTTTGATAGCTGTTTTCGACTCCATGATTCAGAAGCAGTTGGTCACCTCAGGGCATTTGTAATGGTCTGCTAATGACCCACTAATGCCTTTATTAGTGCTTTACACTTACTTGGTCACAACACCTGAGCTGAGGTGTGATGAGGTGAGCTGTTCGCACTGTGCACACAACTGAAAATATAGGCACTTGAACTATTTTTTTCATAGATTTGAATAGGTGTGAATCGGGACCACAGGATTTTTGCACACAAGCGAAATGTGCACACATCCAAAAGGCACACTAAGTGGAATTGATTGTATTTGAACATACCTGGACAATCAAGCAGTTCATGGTTTGCGGATGCTAGAACTAAATCAGCATTTAGAAAAAGGTGGTAATGATTGAGTGTAACTTAGAACCATTGTTCCACTACATTAGTTAGCTGTAATATCACCAAGGCCCTTATTTTTCTGTGACACTTCGGGACCAAGTTCTGCAGCAGGATTACCATTTGCTGCAGAATGTCTGCAGCGGTGGTTCATAATTTCTGCAAAAGTTCTGTGGCACCAATGAATTGCCACATCACAGCATCAGCTTGTCATCCTGACACCACTTCCATGGCAATGGCTATGGCAAATGGGAAGTGGGAATGCAGAGTACCACATGTTCAAAAAATATATCCACAGACGTTTAGTAACAATATTTAAAAGAAAAAAAGCAAAACAAAAATCTGTCACTTAAGGTCCTATCCTATTGCATAAATGAAATGCACAGAGGAGACTTTATCTGATAAATAATTTATCTATACTCATGCTGTTTACACCACTGGTGAGGTCCCCACTGTGTATCATTTATATAATAATTACTGGTTCGCATTTTTTGCTATAGTAAAGGCCGGTTGTAATTTGCCGTTATAATCAGCTGGTTATAACAGCAAACATGCACTGCTTTTACTATGGTAAAAGCACAAGCCACAGCAGCTCCACTTCTTGGGAGCTTTTCATTTTCATACTGTCTGGGGCGGTAAATGAATTTACTTTTTTTTTTTCTTGAAAAAGGTCAGCGCGAGGCAAGCTGCATGTATTTTCATGGTGGCATAGTGAAGGGCAGCTGGGCTCATTCGGGAACCTTTCTGTTCTGCCTGAAACTCTTGTCCACTTTTTTCCACTGCCGTGGCTCGGCTACTATGCCTCCTGCTTGGCTCCCTCTTCCATACTGCTGCGGTTCTTTGGCAGGCTACTGCCGAGAACTACAATTTTCACTTAAAAAAAATGAGCTATTCGGGGCCCTCACTGCTGGATCACTGTTGTCATGGAATTGCCTACATGTACTGTAGACAATTCCATGACTGGCTCAATGGCTGTGGCTTCCCCCAATCCCTCGTCTCTCTGCTGCACTCACAACCCTTCTCCTATGGGCTCCGATCTACTGACCAAGCCCCTCTCCACATTTCTAGATGCAAATCCAATATGGGTGCATGTGCTTTCTCATACATGGCTCCAAAGTACTGGAACGCCATACCTCAAACTATTCATCGAGCTCCCACCCATGCTAGTTTTAAGAAACTTCACCGTGATCATCTGTGTGCTACTAGCTCCTGCACTTGCTTTCTTTTGCCTTAGATCATCCTTTCTCCCTGCCCTCCATTTCCCCTAGGCTATCTTCTTTCTCTGACACCTTTTCTCCACCTCTCTTAATACCCTCCTTACATGCTTCTCTCTCATCTCTTACCCTCTTCCTCTGCTTCCCACCACTCTCCCTTTTCTTCTCGTCCCTGTGTATACTCTACCAAGCTAATGACCACATAATGGCACTTATTGTATGTCTGTATATACCTTTCTGCTGCAATGCCTGTTTTTCTCACATGTTTTCTGATCTTGTTTTTCTTTTGACTTTGTCCAAACTGTATTGTTTGTATTATACTGAACAATGTTTCTCCCCACCCTAAGTTTGATTGCATGTAATTCCACGCCTCACTGTGTTACATATATCATGTGCTGCATTACATGTATGCACATGTATTTCAACTTGTATTCTCCTGGGTTGTGCCTGAAAATAGGCATTCTTATGCCTAGTGCACCCACCCGGTTACCAAAAGCAAATAAATAAATGCTGCTCCTCCCCTTCTTGTCATTGCCTCTCTCCATATTTTATATAAGTGCTCAGGTGAAAAAACGCAACCCCAGCAATTATATAAAATAAAATATGGGGCGGTGTAAAACTCAAATTTTACACATACCCTCGGTGTTGGATGCTTAGATAAACCCCTCGAGCTTCACTCTCGGGGCTTATGTACCATCCAACACCTCAGGTGTGTGTAAAATTTTCCTTACACACACCACCCCATATATTATTCTCTATTTTATATGCAATCTGTAAATGTAGTTTTAAAAAAAATTAATTTCCCTTTCTGTGACCATGAAATTGTATCCTCATTCATACAAGTCCCTTTGGAAATGGAATAAACAAAATAGTGGAGATATTTCAAGACTCTTTTTTTCATGCCAACCTACTTCTCCTGATGCACTATGTCACCCCATCAGGCGATGATGTGCATGTGAACCTCTTGTGATGGAAGACTCCCTAGTTCATCACAAGGTGTCACCCCTGTGACAGAACACTCTGCCAAACCTTCCCAAGCTTGGAGCAGTGGTGTGTGTGACACCACTGGCACCCCCGACCTCACACTGCCCAGCCAGTTCCCTGAACTCGACCCTGAACTTGAGTCACTGGCACGAGAACACAACATGCTACCCACTGGCCCAATGGCTGGCCATGCACGCAACATGTCTTCATAACTTCTAGGTAATTCTATCAACCCATGATAACATGTAATCAGTAACCTTGGCAAAAATGTGTGCAGCACAATTATTCATTTACTAGGCCTGTTCTTTCAACAGGTCTACACATCATCATATTCTACCTTTCTGGGCATAATTCTTTTATTTATTTATTTATTTATTTTTTAAAGACAGGTTAATTAATTTTACAAGTTATTTATTTCAGAGGGCTTCTCCATACCTTAAGGACACAAATACATCTGTACAAAGTAAGGTGCTCGGTTACCAGGTCTATGCTATTGTCAAACATTTGTTTAAGCTGGCCCCAGTATAATAACTTAAAGAGCAGGTACCTACTGTCAGGCATCCAGCTCCCCTCAAACATATATAATAGCAGATCTGCTCTACTGCTGAGGGGCATTAAAATTTATATGCGCTTCCATCTGGGTAAAAAGTTATAGCACCCCAAATTTGCACCCCCATAAAAACAAAGCCTTGTCTGACACACCTCCTTTTGTGATGTCAGAAAATGAAGGCTGCTTGTGTGTGCTCCATAGATCTATATTGGTGCCATTTGTCAATGACATGTAGTACTGTTTAGAGTTGCCACTTGGAACAATGAAAGTGACCGCTCCAGTAAACAGGGACTGTTACTCCAGCGGCTCCTTTAATCTGTCTACATGGCACCTCTAAATAGTACTAAATGCAATAGACATGTTGCATACATACAGGTTAATGACATGCACCCTCAGTATTCATTTTCTGACATCACAAAAAGAGGTGTGTCAGACAAGGCTTTGTTTTTATGGGGGTGCAAATTTGGGGTGCTATTACTTTCTAACCAAAGGGAAGCACATAGCATTTTTAATGCCCCTCAACAGTAGAGCAGAGCTACTATTATATATGTTTGAGGAGAGCTGGGTGCCTGACAGTAGCTACCTGCTCTGTAAGACTGAAAAATTTATTAGGCTGTTGTTCAAGTTGAGCAAATATAACAGTACCTGATGTGCTGTGCAACTTACTCAAGGAGTGGGAGTAGTGGTAGATAAATGACTTCATTTCTGTAGCAGAATGCAGCCCTGTTATTAGCTAATGTATGATGTGATTAGGGATAAGCGAATTGACTGTAGCCCAGTTCTGATTCTGACTCTGATTTATTTTAAAAAGGTTCTGCTTTAATTTTTTGATTAATTTTATAACTGTTTTAGGCAGCTGTAAACCCTGTAATATGACTAAATTAGTGTTTGTATGACAAAACTCACCATCTCTAATGCAGATAAAAAAGCTTTTTGTTTTATCTTATCTGCCTTATTTACTACCATGCCTCTGCCCTGATGTCCACTCACAAACACAGTAAACTGCCCAGTTGGTGTCCTGACTAAAATAGCATGACAGCATGGGCCCAGTACATGCAGCAAATAAGCATTCTTGACTGAAAGTTCTTTAAAAAATGTACCAAACTATGTATATTGCTGCTGACAGCAGTGTGGTGAGAGAGAAGGATCATGTATAGGTGCTTTAGAGAGAGACTGAGATTGAAAAAAGAGAGGGAAAGATTTTGCATACAGGACACAGGTGTGTACAGATCAAATAGATTGATAGGGTTTGCCTGTTTATTACTCTGAGTGATCTGTGTTGATGTGGGAAATGGTCTGATTGCTGCTGCAGGAGGTTGGGAGGTCGGGTCTGTATGCTCAGTATGCTGAAACATGAAACAGCCAGGAGCCACAGTGGATGTTCACTATAGCTGAGATTTAAGCACAGCACATTGCACCTTGCTTAATAGGCACTTGCCCTATTGTCTCAAAGACTACATAAAACATTGCATTATGACTCACAGCATGCCAATGCAACCGGTGGATGCAGCTTCAAAATGGACTAGCAGTTCTGAACTGGGCCAACTTGATAACTCGTGTCAAGTCATGAAAGACTCTGTTTACTCGAGTTGAGTCAGACTGGTCTGGGAGGGTCTGGATGTGCCCCTAGATGTGATGTCATTGATAACATCACATGCTGAGCAGAGAGGGATTTTGGATATAAAGGAAGGGGAAAGGAACCAGGTACTATGGAAAACCTGTGAACATTGATACAGAATCACCAAGAACAGTGAATTCTGTGGCATTGCAGATATTCTGCACTGGGTTGCAAGTTATGTGCAAAATTCTGCAGCCATAGAATTCTAGGGGTCTTGATTATTATCAAAAAATAAGAAGTATGAAGTCAGGTGTTACTCAGAGGGGAAAAACAATATGCAAATATGTCTTCTTTGCAGAGAGCACAGTTCAAAGAATGAGAGATGATTCCTACTATGGAAACATATATGCATTTAATAATATCGGGCATCAATATATGAGGTCAATCAAAGAATTAATAATCCAGAGCTCTTTTGTATTGTGAGGGTGTAATAATTCAGTCCCAAGAATAAATCACAGTGAAATGGGCATTAAACCATAGTGAACTAAGCAAGTCTTGATGAAAAATGTTATTGGGTATTCAGTGATCAAGTCATGGACCTCCTGACAATTAAGTTCGGTAGCATTCACTTTCAGCGGTAAAAAGGATAAGACTTACTGCTTGCAGTTTTTGAAGAGGAATGGGCTGATCTCCTGTTGATTTCACTGGAGCTGCAAGGCAGAGACTAAGTAATTAAATCAAAGCATACGAAACAGAGTACCAATAAAAGGATGTGTTAGGCAGCTTTAGACTTCCTGATCAAGTGATTCCAAAGATCAGAAGTGGAGTGCTAATGTTTCCAGATCAGTAATTTAATTTGCAGGCTATCAGAGGGTTTCTAAGTACTGTAGTTGCCATGTCTACAGATGTCTATTCATCTCTTAGCATGAATCTGGTGCTGGATGGCAAAGAAGGACCTAGAGTTTTAGCACTGTCATGGCTCCAACTCCTCCCTCTGTTTTTGGGGTTCCTCTGCGGGAGTGGCTTAACATAAAAATCATAAGTACTGGATGGAGGTCTGCTTTTCTGCTGTATGTTAGAGAAGTGGGGAGGGAGTCTGCTGGAATTTTGCGACTTGTTTCTTGTTACAGCAGCATATGTTGGTTGGGCAAAGGGTGCATTTGTAGGATTGGTATTTTACTTTTGGCTGAGATTCTAGTATTGCTGTCCACATGTGTAGGTGTTTGGGCTTCCTGATGCAGCATGTGCTTAAGTGCATTCTGCTCAGGAGTCCCGAGCATAGAATCATCTCGTGCATATGAGTAAGAACATTGGACACCATTCAAATGCAAGTGTTTATCCTGTAACAGAAAATGTTCACAAAGATAGTCCCCAGCTGAGTCCGGGGAATCACACTGATAAGACAGTCTTCCCGGCACTTGAATCACTAGTATGGCTGGGTATTTGATGTAGTAAGGCAGCCCCAAGTTTTGCATAGTTTTTTTTTATTTCTCCAAAAGTTTTCCTCCTTTCCATTATTACATTGAAGTCCTGAAATATCAAAACTATTTCTCCTTTCCTGAATAGCTGACTCCAGTCCTCAGCCACTTGCATTAACTCATCTTTCACTGAAAAATGTAGAAAGTTAGCTATAATAGGTCTGGGCTTAAAACCTTTTGGGGGGCAGGGAGCAAGTGAACGATGTGCCCTTTCAGTTTCAAGTGGCCAGAGCCGTTGAAAGCATAGCATCTGTGGCAAAGCTTGTTGTGAAAATGTAATTATATTGTTCCCTTCAGCCTCTTCAGGTATCCCCACAATACGTATATTGTTCCTTCTGCCAGTTTTCAATGTCATCTAACTGTTCTAAAATGTACTGTATTTGCTTGTTGTGAAACTCTGAGATGCTTTCAAGTGAGAATACCTTTTCCTCCATATTATTTTACTCCTCTCTATCCATCCTCCTCACTGCCTCCTGAAAGTCCAGTGGTAGCTTTCCCATGGTAGTTTTGAGGTCACCAATATTAAGTTTTATTTCAGCAACTTGTCTTTGATAAAGCTGACATCTAAGTTACAGTTCATTTGAGTGGTGGAACCCGCACTCCCACTTGTTGCAGTCTTCTTGCTATCAGCATGTTTCAGTGCTGTTGGGGACATTATGGATGTCCCGCTAGACTTGCATAAGTGAAAACATTAAGAAAAACTCAAACAAATCTAACCAAAATGCAGAATTTGTTAGCGATTACACTACTCAAATGAATGAAGAAGTTTAGTACCAATAGTGAAGCAGAAAGCACGTCACTCAGTAAAGTTTCTTGCTGAGCCATATTGGCTGTTACAAAAATAGTGAATAAAATCGACATACAATACAAAATACAGTTCATAAAAAGAGACAATACAACATGGATCCTCATACAAATAAATACAATATTTTCAAAAGTGGCCTTGCAGTTGCTTTATCCTGTACTTTCTAGCCTTAGTTAATGCTACAAAGAAGATAGCTATTCTTTTGACAGTCCATTCATCTTCTGCTGTCATTAATATTTTAGTTAATTCATTTATGTCACATTGCCCAGTTAAATCAAGGAATGGCCTTAACCAATTTCCCTTAGTTTACTGTACCAAGTACAGTCCCATAACATGTGAATCAAGCTTTCAATTCCCCCTTGCTTGAAATAACAGTTTGGTTCTATTACTGTATATGATTACTGTATCTTGCCCTTAGCAGGTTACTATCTAAAAGTTCCAATGTTGATTTCATATAAGTTTTGAGGAGCATTGAATCCTGTAGAATATCTAAATAGTATTTATACTTAAACTTTGGAGCATTGCTTATGAACCATTTGGAGTATCTTGTCTGTGCAATTGTTTGAAGATCAGTTTTATCCCATTAGCACAGATCTTTTTTTTAACATAGTTCTTATATTTTAAGCTGATACTAATACCTTTTAGCTGAAGTCTGTTTAAATATTCCAATTTATATTTGATTAGTAGTCCGTGTATACCACTCAACCAGTTGTTATTAGAATAACCATTGTCTAGCCATTGCTGTTTTTCAAGAATACATTGTTTTGGTAGTCTTGACTGATCCAAACTAGTTAAATGGATCCAATAATTGATCTTTCTTAAATCAATGAAAACATTAATATTTCTTAGACCCATCTCTGCTCTAAAGTAAACCAAAGGGCAATACAGAGGAACACCACAAACAGTATGCAATAACCTGGATATGGGCTTAATTAAATGATCTTTATGCAGGGTTTCCCATATCTCACTGCCAGGCGGGGTGGAAAGGATGAAAAGGGACTTGGCAAGGTTAGAGGAATGGTCAAATGTATGGCAGCTTAGATTCAATGCTAAGAAGTGCAAGGTAATGCACCTGGGAAACAAAACCCAGGGAAGAGTACACAATGGGGGTGAGATACTTAACAACAAAAATGGAAAGGGACTTGGGGTAGTCATATCAGATGACCTAAAGGTGGGCAAGCAATGTGAGAGGGCAGCAAGGAGGGTTGGGGATACTGGGATGCATAGGGAGATGCATCACCAGAAAACAGGAAGTTATTATCCCTCTGTACAGACAGCTGGTGAGACCCCATCTGAGTACTGCATGCAGTTCTGGAGACCCAATCTCCACAAAGACATAGACAGGATGGAAGCTGTCCAGAGGAGGGAAATAAAATGGAGCAGGGTCTGCACCAGAAGACATATGAAGAGAACTTAAGGAGCTTAATATGTATAGCCTCGAGGAAAGGAGGAGAGGGACATGATAGAAACTTTCGAGTACCTCAAGGAATCAACAAAGTCCAAGAGGGTAGCATCTTTCAAAAAAGGGGTGCAAGAACAAGGGGCACAATTTGAAGGTGGGGGCGGCTCAGAGGTAATTTAAGGAAGTATTTTTCACAGAGAGGGTTGTGGATGCATGGAATGGCCTTCCGGAAGAGGTTGTGGAGTCAAAAACTGGTGGAATTCAAGCATGCATGGGACAGTCATGAGGTAATTCTAGGGGGGGGGTAGGAAGAAGTAGGCTGCTGGTTAACTAGGATCTGCAGCTTATCCATTAGGTAGGGAAATGGGCAGACTGGGTGGGCCAACCGGTCCTTATCTGCCATCAAATTCTATGTTTCTATGTTTCTATACAATGTGTGAGTTATATTTGGCCTTAATGGCTCGAATTAGGGGCCTGAGTGTGAAACCACCATACTTATAACAAAATTTATATAAGCCCTGTGCGGTTTTCTTTCTACTTACACTGATCTTTTTTAAGTGTTTGGACTATGAGCCTGTATTTGTGAAAATGATCCAAGATATATATTTAATTTGAATGTTTCCAAGGATTGGTTTCTTATTTTCCATGTGATGTTTTCTTTACTGCTTCTAAAGCCCAAACATTTTATTTTTGTGTAATTTAATTTTTAATTTTATTATCCAATGTAGCATTATATAAAATATCTAACTTTTTTGTAAACCCCTTTTTGTTAGAGATAAAACTACCAAGTCGTCTGCATAAGCGAGAGATGCAAGCTTCCAATCTAGTACCTTAGGAGAGTCGGATTGTTCCATATTCAATAATCTAATTAGGGGATCAATGTATAAGTTAAACAAGATTGGTGCTAGAATGCATCCTTGTCTCACTCCTTTATTTGTTTTAAAGGGTGCTGTCAAATAGCCTTCTTGATTCAATCTTATTTTAGCCCAGGTATCTTTATATAGATTAGATATTATATTAATCAGGGCCTGGTCAATACCTCTCTCCCTCATTGTATTCCATAGGATATATTTATATATGTATATATATATATATATATATTTTTTTTTTTAGTTTATCATAGGATATTTTTTGAGATTGTATCGAACGCATAGGAGAAATCTATAAAACAGGCATATTTTTTTTTCTAATCTTGTTATACTTCTCTAGTAGATGTTGCAACACAAAGTGATCAAATGACCTCTTCTAAAACCTGACAGTGTTTAATCGATCCCCCCAGTTATTTCAATTTAATAAATTCAATGGTCAAAAATGATTTTTGTAAAGATCTTTGAATTAATGTCTAATAGACTAATTGGCCTGTACATACAGGGATCGTGTAAGTCTCCTTTTTTATGTATAGGTACTATTATTGATCCTTTCCAGGAACCTGGAATGTAATTACTTTTGATACATCTGGTAAAGAATTTCACCAAAGGCCAAGTCCAATACGTGCTACAACTTTCATATATTTCTATGGGTAACACATCTGGTCCCAGGGCTTTTCTATCTTTTAAAGATTTAATTGCAAAGTAAACTTCTTTAGGTGTAACTGAAAGGCAGTCAGACTCTAAATGGTCTATATGTCTTTCCTCTAATGTCTCTAGGTTATTGTCAAAGAAGATAGCTGAAAAGTGTTCCATCCACTGTTGTTCTGTTATGTATGTTTCAATACTTAATTTGCACTTATCAGTTCCTTTGACCACCACTTGCCAGAACTGTTTGTCATTTTTGTCATAAATAGCCTGGCACATTTTCTCCCATACGTTATACTGATATTCACTCTTTTTTTTTTGTTTTAAGAACAGTTTACAGGACTTTCTTTTCCTGTTAAGATTTCTGTAATTAGCAGTGTCATTACATTTTACTGCACTTTTGGTTAGTTTTCTTATCTTAGACTTCCAAAGTTGGCACTCTTTGTCAAACCAGCCTAGTGGTCCATAAATATTAAGATTAGTGTGTTTATGGAGAGCAACCTTTACAGAGTTAGTGATCTCTTCTAAGTTATTACACATTTCGTGTGCATCAAGAAGTTCAAATACATTATATAATAGTGTATCGAGAGAAAGTTTAAGTATCTGAGTTGTAGACTCCTCTAAGTTATATTTACAAATTATTTTATTTCCTCATAACTCTTTGAGTAGAATAGGCCTTATGTTTCCACAGTTAACTGTTGTCGTCCATCCTTTCAAAACTAAGAGTAGATGATCACTTTCAGCTCTTGCTTTTATTTGTAGAGATGTTCAAAAATTAGGACTTCCAGACCATAGAACAAGATCGACAATAGAGGCACTATTAGCCCTAAAAAGAGTATAATTGCCCTGTTTCTCTCCATTTAATCTCTCATTTTGGGGATAAATATTATATTTTTTAATAGCTCTATTACACAATATCATCAGGTATTTATAATTTTATCCAGAGAAACCCTGCTTGGCATAATCAGTACATCATTAATTTCACATAATATTGAGTTATCCTTAAGCCCATCATAGGATCCAATTCTAGCATTCGTATCTCCTGCTATTAAGATATTTAACCCAGGATACCTATACACAAGATCAGAGATGAATTCCTCAAACTGTCTCCAGATATTTTGATCAAAAATTTAGAACATTTCAGGGGAATATAGGTGTTAATTATTAGACATTCTCTATCAATTTGTTTACAAATATTCACAAGAAAATTACTAGATGAATGAAGATGTGTTGAAATAAAGGTGCCAACTTTAAAGTATGGTATCAACCCACCTTAGACTCTTCCAAATTTATTTTGTTTACTTCCAATTGAATCATAAGCCTGATACCCATTTAATTCAATATTGGAAGAGCCAATATGTCAGGACTCCTGTTACAAGATGATATCAGCTTTTCGAATAAAATTTTGCCAATCTGTATCTAAGAACTTTTGTTGTATGCCCACAATATTCCAGGAAATTGCACAAATGTCCAGGCTATATATGGTTGAACTATCTGAACTTGAGGCTATACTAGACACCCTTAGTTCTTCTATATAGTTGGCACCTTTATCCTAAGCAACTTCCAGTAAGTGACCGTATCCAGCTAGTGCAGAAAACCTATTTGTTGGTTGTACATTGCTTTCATACAGTTGTTGAGTTTGCATAACAACTGTCCTCTCTTCATTATTCAGAGGAAACTCCACCAGGAATAGTCCCATGATGTCCAAGACTTGTTGTTTTTCCATAATGTTGTTTACAATATTCCTATTCTTAACAAGTATGTCAATTTGACTCCCTTCCAGACTATGAACTGTTCTTAAAATACCACTTCTACCCAACTCAACTTGCATAATGTAAGCAGGGGTGTCGGTGCGGAGGGGCATGATGCCTCCGTTTTGTGACCCACTACCTGGCTAGCCTAGGTTCGGGGAGAAATCATTCGCTCAGCATCAGGGCTAGGTTTGCACTTCTGGTCAGGGGCACCCAAGTAATTCCGGACACAGGAAGTGAGAACTGATAGGGATTCTAAAGTGTGGCTTTTATTCACTTCAACACAAGAATACAAAGCAAGATGGACCCCCACAGCACTACACTTACTGGATATGCAGATCTATTGAGGGCAGAACACTTCTTCTTCATCAGCACAACAACCCTCAAGTTCTGAACATATCTGGGCTCACACGCCCAAACTGGTACTCTCACTCTTGGATTCCCTGGCATGACATATCGGCCAGCACTAGTACACATTTCCATATGTCATGGATTTTAGGTGGTGGTTCCCTCAACCACCCATGGCCACTTCTAGCTCTAAAGGGGAAAATCTCATCTTTAATGCCACGTCTGGGTACTTTCTGCAGACATTGGCCAAGTGCCTGGGAGAAAGCTATAGGTGCCCAAAGTGAATCCATAGAAGTAAACCTGGTTACTCCAGATGGGGGGTCTCCCACCTTTTGTTCCCAAATCCATACCCAGCCATTCATTTGGAACAACAACTTTCTTTGGACTCTCTGGTTGTAGATTGCTATCTCAAAATGTATATCACATTTAACAGTCTACTCTCTAAGTAATGGGTGTCCTGACTTGCAATGTACTGTAAGTGGCAATGTCCATCCCTGTAGACCCCACTGCTTAGATGCATTTCAAGCCATACACATATCTCAAAAGTACTGTCCTTGGCTAGTCCTTTCCTGACCCCACAGTAGGCAGATACTTTTACACAACTGTACTTGGTGAAAACATGGGCTCTATGTCAGAGCAGACTCACCATGGCTCACAGTTGCCCCAGGGCTTCTCTCACAGGAAACACACAATTCTCTGGAAACTCAAAACAAATTCTTATCAGACAACTTTCCCATTCCCAGCAAGGCCAGGGGATTACCCCTGAAATGCTAGATTCTCCCCCCCATCCCTTCCAGGGATGGGGCACTGGAACAACTCGGGGGAGCGGTCTCTACCACTTCAGCATGTATCTTGAGTGTTCTTATCCAGGGTGAGAATACACTACCCTGCTTCTGGTGTAGCTCTCTGAAAGAGCTAGGCTCTGAGGGGCTGCCAACTGCAGCACACCTCCTGCTTCTCTTGAATCTAGCTGAAGACTGACTTTGAAAACCCCAACATTCTAACCTAACTCCCTGCTGCAACATTCCACTGTGGCTTATGCTGCTGCGAGAATTCTATAGTGATGTCATCCCTCCAGCTCAGCTGAGACTGAGAACAGTGTGAGACAGTGTGAAACCCATTTAACTGGTGTCTCACAAGCTGTCTTTCCCTGTCTGCCACTAGATCTAAGTGGGATTCTAGTAACCTTGGGTGACAAGGGAGTTACAATAACATTACTCAGTAAATTACAAATTGTCCTTTTCAATTTAAACCCATTTTCTTTCCATAGATTTTTCATCCCAAGCAAACTGATCCATAGGGGTTCCTCCTTCCTTCCTTCCTTTCCTCCTCTAGTCTATAGAACTAATTAAACATATGTCTGTTAGGAAAGAGAATTTGGAAATCTTTCTCCAATACCTTAACTTCATTGTACCAAATGGCATTTGCCGTTCTGGAATCTTTATACTATACCTCAATGGCATCAAGTACAGTTTGCTTAACCTGAACAATCTCTTCCTCATTAAAGGAGATGTCTATTTCAATTGTAATCAGTGTGCTTACAAATATAACAAAATCTGTCGTTATATTGTTTTCCCAGTTAGGTGGACAGAAAAATCTTAAGAAGGGCTTTTCCGTAGTATTCTCCCCTTTATCTTTAGTAGTCCTAGCAGAATTATTATATATTGTTTTAATTAGAACTAGGGCATCCTCATAGCATGTATTTGTGTTACTTGGGCTATAGTTATTCCTCCAGCCTTCCTGAGTTCTTTCCTAGGTCAGGAATACTTAACTGTTTTTCTCTGGTTAGTGACACCACTGACTACCCTTTTTTTTCCCAATTAAAGTTTATTAAGTTTTTAACAAACAAAAACAACCATACATACAATAAAAGAGAGAAAGGATCCAACAGAACATTGTAAATGCAACAAGAGTAGGGATACATTGTACAGGAGCCATTCTCATACCCTCCCTCCTCCCCCTCTTCTAACAAACTCCAAAAACACAAACACAAAAACAAAAAATAACAAAAATCCCCACCCACCATCCCCTTTACAACACAGTTCTAACAGGTGGAAAAATAAATAAATCCAGTGACTCTAAAAGAAATAAGCCAGGAATATACACAGTGGATATATTAGAGTGACAATAACGTGTGTAACGATTCACATTTTTTCTTGTATCTCTCAGGTTTATTATTAAGACTGGCAATAGTTTTCTCTGTCCTCAAATTAGACAATAATTCGTTTAGCAATTCAGAATAAGCAATGTGATCGCCATCTTTCCAATGTCGTAGAATTAATTTCTTAACAGTCATAGAGATAATGCCCATATGATATCATCTGATGGGAACAATAATTTTGCTATAATCACCTAATACACAAATTTCAGGGGTAAATAAATCATTCAGACTTAGTAAAGGGTTTATATGTTGTTGAATATTGTCCCACAAGACCACAACTTTGGAACAGGTCCAGAAAATATGATATATAGAACCTTCTTCTTTCTGGCATCGGGTACAAGTAGAGGTAGCTAAGAGACCAAATTTAAATAGTTTTTGTGGGGTATAGTATAAATTGTGCAGTATATGAAATTGAGTAAGACGTAGTCTGTCTTGGGAGACATATTTGTGACAATTCCGTCACAAAGTTTCCCATTGTAATTCTTGAGTGGGAAAAAAAGAAGTCCAGTAATCTGAAGGGGCAAAGCACTTTGGATATGCCCAGTTATATAAAATTTTATAACATTTAGAGACCATTTGTTGGGAGCCAATTAAAATATCCAGTTCACTCCTAAATGCTATTGGGTTTCTTTGAGGAGGAGATGTCCCAAATACCTTTACAATAAGGTGTCTTAATTGATAGATTTTAAAGATACATGTTGTAGGTAGTTTCAGAATAATTAGGATCTCGTCGGAGGAGAGACAAGTATGGTCATTTGAAATTAAGGAAGCAGGAGACATGTCATTAACAGGTGCAAGCCAATAGGTAGAGAGTAAATTACTATTTATTTTCAAGTTGGGATTTCACCCAATAGGTTGCGTTAAATCCCGTGTATGATTGTATTTAAGGAAATGACATAGCTGTGAGTGGACTTTAATGGAGATTGCTGTAGGCGTAGCTTTTAACTTGACTGGCGATGAGCTAGACTTAATATAGAAAAGTGCTGCTGGAGTTAGACCATGGAAGGCAATGAGAAATAGTTCAATTTTAAGCCACAGAGGAGAGAGAGAAAGAAGAAGAAAATACTTCCTCCCTGGGTGAAAGCCAACGCAAATATTTGGCAACGTGTCTGGCCCAATAGTAAAAAGTGAGATGAGGGAGGCGTAGGCCTCCTCTGTCTTTTGAAGTGGCCAACTTGAAATACGCCAATCTGGGCTGTTTATTCACCCATATAAATTTGGTAATGATTTCATGGACTTTGTGGAACCAGAAAAGGGGCAGCCAAATATTAAGTAAGTAAAGGGGGTAGAAAAGTTTTGGAAAAACATTAATCTTAATTAGATTAATTCTCCCCCATGAAGAAATAGGAAGTTTAGACCATCTATCAAGGTCCATGCTAATAATTCTGACTAAAGAGTCCAGATTAAGTTTCTGTAAAAGAGCCGAATTTCTAGAAATGGAAATTCCCAGATATTTTAGAGATTCTTGCGCCCAGGAAAGACCAGACACCATAATGGAGTTTTTCAGGACTTTATGATTGAGGGGGAATATGATAGTCTTATCTACATTTAGTTTATAATTGGATAAGTGACTGCATTCATCAATAAGAATAAGCAGGGGAGGGATCAAACTATCTGGATAGCATATTTGTAAAAGAAGGTCATCAGCGTAAGCCAAGACCTTAATTTCTTGATCATGGACAAGTATGCCTTTAATCTGTGGACAGCCAGTGAGACGGCGAATCAGAGGTTCCAAATGCAGATTAAAAAGTAAGGGAGCTAGAGGGCAACCATGCCTAGTGCCAGATTGTAGTGAAAAAAGGGTTGACATCTCCCCATTAGCCGTAATCCGTGCAGAAGGAGCATGATATAGAGTCTTTATCCATTGTTGAAAAATAAGAGGAAAATTATAGGCTTTGAGAGCACAAAACAGGAAATTCCAATTCACCCTATCAAAGGCTTTCTCCGCATCCAGAGAGATAAGGGCTGCTGGGAAATGAGCATCCCTCGAAATTGAAAGAACATGTGATAACGTGTGAAAATGATCCACAGATTAACGACCTTTTATGAAACCAACTTGTTCCAGTCCAATAAGAGTGGGCAATACCATGTTGAGATGCACAGCTATTAATTTAGTCAAAATTTTAATGTCCTGGTTTAATAAAGAAATGGGATGATAGCTAGTGGTTAACTCCGGGTTACGACCAGATTTGAGTAACAACACAATCAAGGCTTCAGATAGTGTGGGATCTACCTCGGCTCCTGTTAGAATGTATTGAAATAATGATAATAATAAGAGGGTCAACTGTTTCTGGAATTGTTTATAGAAATTAGCAGAGTACCCATCTGGGCCTGGTGATTTATCAGAAGGTAAACTTTGAATTGTCCTAGTTATCTCTTCAGAAGAGATAGGAAGTACAAGTAGCTGTTGTTGTATATTGGTAAGAGTTGGTAAGTTAGAAGACATTAAGTAAGAATCCAATTCTTGGGGAGAAGGTGGATTTAACATTGAACTATACAAATTGGAATAATAGGTCTTGAACTCTGAGACTATATCGGCCGGGGATATTTTCAGCGTGCCATCTTCCAGGGAACGAATAGAGGGAATGTATTTTGTAGATTCCTGTTGTTTACTTCTGAGTGTTAAAAGATGTCCTGCTTTTTCTCCCTGATCTGTGTAAGAGGCCTTGGTTCTCAGTATAGCAAATTCCGCTTTTTCTCTTAAAATTTCTAAGTACCTATCTTTTAATTTAGACAGTTTTAATCTAACTTCTTCCGAAGAGGAGGGATTTAATTGTGCTTCCAACAAATGTATTTGTGTAAGTAGGGAGGCTGATTCCTGTTCTTTTTTCTTTTTCCTTTGAGAGAAAAGGCTAATCAATACCCCTCTAATATAAGCTTTAAATACACACCATAACAAGTCAGACCTAGTTATAGATCCAGTATTAATTTCAATAAACTGCTCAATATGTTTAGTAATAGTGGTGACCATAGCATTATCTTTTAACAGCTGGTTATTAAATTTCCAATGTGTCATTCTACTGGGGGTAGAGGCTATAGACAAGTGGCAGGTTACCAATGAGTGATCAGATGGAGGGCCTGGTTGAATAGATGTCCCCAAAACTCCAACCAATAGACTTCTAGAAATAAATATGTAATCTATTCGAGAAGCTGTCATATGAACAGGAGAGATAAATGTATAGCTCCTGTCGGTGGGGTTAAGGACTCGCCATACATCACATAGGCCCAGATTATCAATAAATTCTCTGAAGGCCATTTGAGCAGGTGAAAGTCCTCTATAATGCCCCGAAGAATGATCTATCATAGGGTCAAAAACTATATTCATATCACACCCCCAAAATTATAGGTAGTGATAGGAAAGGAGTTAAAACATTCACCAGTTGCATAAAAAACCCTGGAGAATCAGCATTAGGTCCATACACACTTCCTAACATCAATTCAATAGAATATAAATGACAATGAATAAAGACATATCTGCCCTGGGAATCATTAAGTTGCTGAATAAGTGTAAAGAGAATTTTTCTGGATATCAATATTAAAACCCCGCAACGTTGGGTTGTACCTCCAGAGGAGGAAACATGGTTTACTTGTTGTGTCTGCATACGGAGTGCCTCAGAGTCTATCAAATGAGATTCTTGGATAAAAATAATGTCTGAGGATAATAGTGCCAAGTGCTTAAGAACTTTATACTGTTTCAATTGTTGCCTAATTCCCTTTATATTCCAAGTGGCAAACTTAACTGAACCAGTCATGGCAATTCAAACAGACCGGTTAGAAAATAAATATATGAGAATACCTTAATGACCCACTGTTTTAACAAAATGATTAACAATCCTACAGCTGTGTTGTAAGTCCCCCCCAAGCGACTAACCCCCCTACCCATTTAGTCCTTCTAATACCATTAATACCTAAAAAAGAAACGTGTGCTCTAACCCCAAATTTACTTAAATCCCGACCACCCCCCTTACTATTATAACCCTAGCAAACAGCGAACTAAACGGTAACCCTCCCACCCAGCCATCCTGACCAACCAAAAATAATTGCAAACTTAGCTTGGACACCAAGAGTATAGTATGACATCAATGAAAAACGAAGCTTAGCCCGGGTCTTGGTGACTCTGTATCTGTTATATATCATACATGGGAAAGCAAACCCTAAAATTAAACTATTATACAGGTAACTTGATACCAGAAACCCCCCCTCAAGTATAGATTAAATGAGGATTGAAGTTACCAAACTATTATAGCAATGAGCATCTCAAAATACAAGCTCTCAAACTAATAAAAAAAAAGTAGGTGAAGAGAAAATAAAGAAGGGGGAAACAAAGGAAAGAAAGTAGGAGTTTAATTCAATTAAACATATATTCCCAATCAGAGCATTAATTGAAATCTTATAACCCCAAAATAGTCTGCCCTAAATAGGGTGGCTTAGGAAATAAACAAAAGAAAGAAAACTACATACTACATCACATACGAACGAATGAATGTCTCAAACAGTAGAACCATCAGTTGTAAAGTTTAATCCCAAAAAAAGTATGTGCAAGCGAAGCAGTTGGTATTGAAGGGGATGCCCATAGAGCAGTCTGTGGGTCCCTCTAGTGGCCAGGAGCGAGAATGGCATGCTGCATTCACTTGTTTACACTACACCAATAGTTCTTAGACTTTGTCACAGTGAGCCTCCCCAAATCCATGGAAAAGATTTTGAGCCTCCCCAAAAACTGAAATAATCGTGGGACTCCCCAAAGAAAAATAACATACTGTACTTTGCGCAGTACACCATGAATAAATTGAAACCCCTTTGAGTACTTGGTTCACATTCAGTTCTTTGTCTTATACTGATGTGGAACCTTTAAAAAAGAGCTCCTATGCTCAAAGGTGTTATCTGAATAACAAATAAAGAAAATAAACAAATATTATTATTCAGCTTATTGTAACCCCCCCCCCAACAGGCCAGCCTACTTGCTCTGCTATTTTCATTCTTGAACCATTGTTCCTTGTTGCAGTACTTTCATGGGTGAGACTACTTTCTCTGTTTGTTCTCTATATGAAATATCCTTCCTACATACTTTACCTCTTCCCCCTCCTTCTCTGCTCCAATTTCTGGGATTACTTTCCTCCTTCCTGCTATTGCTCTTAGCACTTCTATGCTCAACCTTTGTATTTGGGCTGTTCTGCCATCAGTCTACAAATTGATCAATTACCAGCACTCATTATTAGTTTATTGTTCATATTTGTTTGCACTATTGTTCACTGTATATTTCTTGATTGTTTTGCAGTTACCTTTTGAAATGTATTCACTACCTACCCTTCCCTGTGTACACCTAAAATGAGCCTTGGCTCATTCACCTTCCCTTGTCACCTATTAGTAAATAAATACATACAATTCACCTACTATTATCCTCTTTCAGTTTGCTTCATCTCTTCACACAAAATACATAAAACTCAAAATTTAAATACAGTTCTTTTTCAGACTTGCTTGAGCCTCCCCTGGAACAGGTTGGGGCCTCCCAAGGGAGGCTGGCCTCACCATTTGAGAACCCCTGCTCTACACGAACGAAAAGGCATGCTCCTTTGTTCTGTGTCTTCTGTGCAGGGGCGTTGTCACAAACTTTTCAACATTCCCAAGAACAACTAGTTAAGCAGGGAATAACACCATCTTTCTTTCAAGTTGATAACTAGAGTTAACGTTCTTTTCAGGCACAAAAACTTACAGGACCATCAAAGAAATATATTCTTCTGAGCATACAAAAGAGTATTCACATCCATTTACCGGGTCGTGCCTGAAAATAGGCATTGCTATGTCTAACGCACCCACCCGGTAACCAAAAGCAAATAAAATAAATTTCCTTTTAAGCGCAGGATTAGAAAGAAGCTCAGACAAATCCATAGCTAACCAGCCACATATAGAACTTATTCCACCAGCAAATTACCACATTTTATCAACGATCACAAAATAGCTCAGAAAATGCAATTTTTAAATTAGTTGCAGCAGAATCTGCATCTTTGAAGGTGGTCCAGCTACCAGCTATAAGGACCTGGAATCTCATCGGGTAACCCATCTGAAACTTTATTCCAGCAGCGATTAATTTGATCACCAGCTGGTGAAATGAGGCTCTTCTTTGCCTCACAGAAAGTGGCAGATCCTGGGCCACTCGGACTTTTGCATCAGCCCATTTGATTTCTTGAAGCCCTTTCACTTTAGTAATAAAATGTTGATGCTCCTGATAATTTAGAAAATGGAAAATAAATGTATGGGAAGGGGATCCCAGAGGTGGAGGTGGGCGAAGGGCTTGGTGGGCTCGCTTAATAATGTATTTGTCCCCAAAAGGAGATGGCCCAGCAACAGATTCTATAAACTTTTGGGCAAAGCCAATGGCATCGGGACCTTCCTCCTTCTCTGGTAACCCGATTAAAACAGCATTATTACACCGACTGTGACCTTCTAAATCTTCCACTTTATTTTCCAGACTTTTTATCCCTTGTCGGGTAGAGGTTAAATCTATTTCCATTTTCTGCTGTTTTCATTCAGTTGATAACAATCAGGCTTCATTATCAGAGGTACGAGAAGCAACATCTTCTATCGCCTGAGACATAGATTTTATTTCTTCTGAAATCACCCTAAGTTCCGATCTGAAGGGTTTAAATTCTTCCAGGAACCGGGCCAAAGTAAGCGGTTCCGTTTCAGGATCGATGGGCATATCACTTGCGGAGCTGGCCATTCTAGTAGCCCTTGATTTTTTTGGAGCCTTTTCTGGAGTAGATGGCGCCGTATGTTTGAGCGCTGATTTCTTCATGCCTTCGTCCATCCAGTCAAATATCTTAAGGTACTGAGGAGGAGAGGGTATTCAGATATACAAAAATGCTCAATTGCAGTTGAATAAACTAGACTTTAGGGAATTTTTAGCCGAATTCGGTGGTCAGATGGCTGGAGCAAACTCGGGAGGCTGCTACTTAGGAAGCTGCATCACGTGGCCTCCCTGACTACCCTTTTTAACAAATGGGAGGATGGTGTGGTACCTAAGGACTGGAGGAGGGCAGATGTGATTCCCCTTCACAAAAGTGGGAGCAAAGAAGAGGCAGGAAACTACAGACCTGTTAGCTTGAACTCAGTGGTAGGGAAAATGATGGAATCACTTCTGAAAGAATGAATTGTTGAGTACCTAGAGGCCAGTGGGGCACAGGACCCAAGGCAGCATGGATTCACAGTGGGAAGGTCATGTCAGACGAATCTAATTGATTTCTTTGACTGGGTGACCAAAGTAGTAGACCAGGGAGGGGCTGTGGACATGGCCTACCTAGACTTTAGCAAGGCATTTGACACAGTCCCACACAAAAGATTAATAAATAAATTAGCTTGCCAGGGGAGTGGGCCCCAGGGTGGTAGCCTGGGTAAAAAATTGGCTGGACAACAGGACACGGGAGGGTAATAGTAAACGGAGTTCACTCTGAAGAAAGGGGGGTTACTAGTGGGGTACTGCAGGGTTCAGTACTGGGTCCAGTCCTTTTTAATGTCTTTATAAGTGACATTGCAGAGGGGACTGGATGGAAAAGTATGCCTCTTTGCAGATGACACAAAGATCTGCAACAGGGTTGATACACAAGGAGGGCTGGAAAGGATGAGAAGGGACTTGGCAAGGCTAGAGGAATGGTCAAAAGTGGCAGCTTAGCTTCAGTGCAAAGAAGTGCAGTGTAATGCACTTGGGAAACAAAAACCCAGGGCAAGAGTACGCAATGAGGGTGGAGGTATTAACAACAACAAAAATGGAAAGGGACCTGGAGGTAGTTATATCAGATGACCTAAAGGTGGGCAAGCAATGTGAGAGGGCAGCAAGGAGGGCTGGGGGGATACTGGGATGCATAGGGAGAGGCATCATCAGTAGAAAACAAGAAGTTGTTATTCCTCTGTACAGACTGTTGGTGAGACTCCATCTGGAGTACTGCATGCAGTTCTGGAGACCCTATCTCCACAAGGACAGACAGAATGGAGGCAGTCCAGAGGAGGGCAACTAAAATGGTGCAGGGTCTGCACCAGAAGCCATACAAACAGAGACTAAAGAAGCTTAATATATATTCCCTTGAGGAAAGGGGGGGCATGTTAGAAACTTTCAAGTACCTCAAGGGAATCAACAAAGTCCAAGAGATTAGCATCTTTCTGAAAAAGAGATGAGCAAGAATAAGGGGACATAATTTGAAGATAGAGGGGGATAGCTCAGGGGCAATGTGAGGAAGTATGTTTTCACAGATAGGGTGGTGTATGCGTGGAATGGCCTTCCTGAGGAGGTCATGTGGTCAAAAACAGTGGGGGAATTCAAGAATGCATGGGACAGGCATAAGGCAATTCTGGTGGGGGGGTAGGAAGAAGTAGGCTGTTGGTTAACTAGGATCTGCAGCTTATCCAATAGGTAGGGAAATGGGCAGACTAGGTGGGCCAAGCGGTCCTTATCTGCTGTCAAAGTCTATGTTTCTTTGTTTTTAAGTTAGGCTGAAGGTAGTTTATGTGGGAGGTCACGGGTGTCTCAACTTGCTCATGTATTATTCCTTGTTGTTTACTATTATTACATTGAGCTTGGTTATTTTTTATTTCACATGTTATAGGTTGTTTGTCCTTGTCCTGCTGCTCAGTCTGAGCATGTCCTTTATTCTGTCTTCCTGTTTGTTTTTTAGGTTTGATCTTTTCTGTTTCTGCGCTGTAACTTGCTTCCATTATTGTTATTTTCTTTTCTCCTCTTCTTTTTTTTAATTTTTATCTTGTTATTTTTTGGAGGAGAATCTGGTATGTAAATAAATGAAAAATCTGGTCTAATTGGAGTAGTAACTTCCTCACCCTGCTTCACTTCTATGGAGCTAGTCTCAATCTTTGGTAATAATTTGTCCAATTTATAATTAATTTCATCTAGTCTAGCTCCATTAATAGCAATATAGCCCTTGATGTTATCAATTTTCTCCTTAAGACTTACACACTGTTCCATTATGATTAACCTAGGAGAAAATGGATTTCTCATACTTTCAATCAAATCTTTACTTAAACTAATAGGAATATACTTTTGATATCCTTTAATAGATTTATTGTTTGTACTGTTTGTATGATTAATACTGATTGTTTCTAATTTTTGTATATTTCCCAAAACTTGTGACCAGTCGTCTGGGCTATTTGTTTCACTGCTGTCCCTAACGACTGAGCCTTGACTCAAAAAGCTATCTTTTATAGCTTTTTGTGATGTACTGGAGTCAGGATGTGTGGCAAACATGCATTCAGTCACATTCCCAAGTATCAGACTGTCGTTTGACCCAGGAGTTTCCTGATCTTCTGTTTCCAATTGTTTTTGAGATGCAAGTATTTGACAATCCATGCTCTGCAGCGTGTTTGGTAAAAGGACAGGACTACTGTACCTGAAGTACCAGCCTCTCCTAATCCTTCTCCATAGCCCTAAACACAGGTCCCTGCTTTGGGGGTAGATGTCCTATCCATTATTCTCTCTCCTAAGTTTGTTGCTTGCTTTAGGTGCTCAGGTATTTTGGTCCGCACTAATTTTTTCATTTTCATTGATCAGCTTTTTTTATTTTATTTCCCGCTTTCGTTCCCTTTGCTGCTTATGCTAGGATTCCTCATAAATGGGGGACTCTTTTTAACTCTAGCCTGTGCACGTGTACTAACCATGGCTAGTTATAAATACCCACAAACAGATCTTAAAAACAATTTTAACACACTATATCCTAATAAGTCCTAATAAGTTAAGAGGATCAGAAGAAGAAAAAACATAAAAGAGAAAATGGCAAGATTAAAATATCGAATATTATTTGATTTGTTAATTTATGGCTCAAAATACTTAAAAAAAGACTATATATAAATAGGCAAAGCCCATGTAAATATTCTTTCCACAAGCTATTGAAATCTCACCCGTCCCGATCTTATCTGAATATTTCTCTAGGTGTTATTCCGTTCCCCTCTTTTGTTTTTTTTAGGGTAACTTAAGTCCACACTGTTCATTCTGTTCGTTCATGTTGAAATAGTGAAAGGATATCTGGGGAAAAAAACAGTACTCCTACAGTTCTTGCTACAATTTCAAGACAAAGTTCTCTTTCCTTCTTTCTCCCAGGAGCGCCTTCCTTCTCAAGCTGATGAGCCCTCCTCAGAACTTCCTTCTGTTCTGAGTGCACCAGTTCTATCTTTGTGTGATATTCAAAAGGTTCCTTGGTGCTTTTTAAAAAAGCATAGAGATACAGGTGTAGTAATGGGTCAAAGAGTGTGTTTTTGTTACCCTCCCTCCATTTTTTTTTGAGAGAGAAATCTCTAATCTGTGAAAACACACACATGCCTCAGTACTTAAAAATACCTTAAAAAGGGAAATGAACAGTAACAGATAAAAGTCACAGCATTCCCTAAGCATTCTCTATGTCTAGTTACAATGCACAAGAGAGAACATTCAGTCAAAAACAAGTAAAAATAAAATAGAGATAAAAACCAAGATCTAATTTAGCAGTTCTTTCAATATACTATACTATTACCATAGCAAATATTTTGAGCTTTTTTTTTTTAAACTTACTTCATGATAAATTAAATGCAAGCGATGCAAAAGCCATTAAACAGGCTGTAAATAAACTGCAAATTCAGTTCCTGGCTCTGTTCCCAACTCCTTTACAGGTAGCATCACTAGGATGACTGTTAGAGGAGAGGGTTTTCAGGCAATATAGTAATGCAGCAATACAGCAAGATAAGCACACACACAAAAAAAGATTAAAAGCTCTCTGCAAAGACCAAGGACCCTAGAAAATGTAAAAATATGCTACAACAAGAGTGATATACCAGCACGGCCGGGCGTGTGTATTCTGATCAGTCCAATGGTGAATCTGCTGCTTGAATGCCAGCACATGCTCTTTGGAGCCAGCAATCACAGTCACATGACCCACATGCACAAAAAGTTTAAATTTTATAAACTTTTACTTGTATATGCATTTTAAATAAAACTTTATAGCACTACGCAAATAAGTCCTGCAGAAAAAAAAACACATTATCAAATACACCCCAGTGCAAGAAAACACAGAACAACGTAACTTATATGCTTTTGCAATCAGGTCCTCCGCATCACAACCAAGCGATAATTTGTAGTGTAGCAGATCATCAGATAGTTTTGTAAAGTTGTAAAGATCCTTAATCGCAGGAAACAAAGTTGGCAAAAAAAAAAAAAAAAAAAGAGAGACATTTTCCCCCAAAAGGAGATTCTCTCAGTAGCTCCTCCAGTGTCTGTCATGCTCTGCAGTGCTTCCTTCACAAACTCTCCTGGGCGGGCTACTCCTCCAACAGCATTCCAAGCCCTGTAAGAGAGAAAAATGACAGCAATGGAGGAATCAAAGGAACCAGCCACACAAGGTGACCCAGAAAGGCTGTACACTTAGGTATGGATATATTACTTGGTGGCATACATTTTCTAGACAATAAAATGCCTTGTACAGCTCCTGCTGTTCATGCTTCTCCTCAGCGTTACAGCATGCAGCGGCTCACCAACCAAGTGAATAGATGTGTGAGGACAGCCACTGCCCACCTAGCAATCGCTATCTCCTCACCCTGAAATGCCAAATTAGACTCCCTGGTCGGCAATTTTCTAGAAACCACGTAATTAATTTTATTAAAAGGGTTAGCAGCAGCTCCTGTTTTAGGCGGCCATCTCTCAGTGCCAGCATGTGCTCTCCCCATATGTCATTTTAAGTGTTGCCCTCCACTTCATCACCATGCTTGCCAGTCATTTTGGGGTCCAAGGTGGAGGCCCCTGAGCAAATCTGCAACCACTCGGTCACCACCATCTTTAACCGATGCTGGAGGGTGGGTGCAAACCATGCTTTGAAACTATGTTCCCCAAGCAATTGTGACTTGCTAATATAGAACTGATCATAGTTTACAGCTGTTAGTCAAAAATTTAAGCAGAAGGCCCATAACATTGGTCAAGTGAACCTCAGTAATTAAAAGTGCTTAGCCAATAGAGAAGACAGCTGTAGCAGAACAGTTTGAATGAGTCTCTCATCCCATTTTTTCATGTTTCAACCTCCTCCTCCCATTTGTCCATACATCCTCTTGCAGAATCCTTTTTATTGCTTCTAATTAACAGCCTGCCTCCGCTGGAGCTTCAGAAAGAAAGACATTGCCTGCATACACCATTCTGAGTCTTGCTTGTAGCCGTAGTGAGTGTGTAATGCCCAGCTGTTGGAGGCCAGTACGGGCAGTGTCGAATCCCTGATGGTGCTGGTGAGTCACATAGCTCAAATCTAGGAAACAATGTATGCAGGTATTGTTAGAGAACTGGAGTTTACCAATGTTTTTGGCTTTCGGCAAGATCTGGTCTCTAATGTGAACACTGTCAGTGATTATTAACATTGTCCTGGTAAGTTGGGCAAATTGGTCAACCTCTACACTCATGCCTGGTATCGTGTGGCCCTAAACTCCCTCTGGCCAATTATCCTTGTCCTCCACTGTCTTCCCTCTCACCTTACCCCTCCCCCCCATTCCTACCCTATCTCACCCACACCCTCCCATCTTTTAGCACTTCAGACTTCTGTCGCCTCTACCTTGCACTTCTCATGCCAACCCCCCCAGACAATGGCCCTTCAGCCTGCCCACTCCTACCTGACCCCACCCACCCTCCCCACCACTGCTTGTTGCTCATCTGGCCTTACTATCCTTTTGCTGTCTCTGCTTGAAATACGGTATTTTGTTTTTGAGACTCTGTATTAATGTTTACCTTTGTTTGTATGTTAACCTTCCATCCTTTGACATGGAACCTTTCTAAACGAGTAGCTCTTGCTCAAAGGTATTTGTAATCCTAGCGTTTAATAAATAAATAAGCTTACAGAATGAGCAAATCTGTCTAGAAATGAATCAAGTCTTTGAACACTTTTTGGGTATAGAAAAAGGGGTTTGCTTCTTCTACCTGCTCCGGCAAACCCTAAATGGTCAAATTTAGTGAGTGAGGGCTGTTTTCAAGGTGCTCAAGTCTTGCACATAAAAGTTTATTTTCCTTAATTGGGTCATCTACCACCATCTGAGATTTGTTGCAAGAGTCTTTAAGGGATTTGAGTTCATCATCCAGCATCTGGACCTTTGTTTCCACGATAGTAAACAGGTATAAAAGCCCTCCACTTTCTTATTCAGGTTCCTTACCGTTGCAAGCATGGCCCTTAAAGTCAGTTCAGGCTCCTCACTGTCCTCTGGCCCAAAGCCTCCTTTGCTGCTGCTCATTGTCAGCAGCAGACTGTTTCACTTGCCGCTCTTTTCTGATCAGTTTTTGGCCTTCTCTTCATTCTAGTGAGTTGAAACTGTGGTTAGAAATTAAATCTACTGAACTATGTAAGTATTTCCAAATTTTTAGTGGAAAAAAGTGTTATCTCTTATCAGGGCAGTGGTTGTGATAGCTCTCAAAAATGTCTTTGTGCGTCTGCTCCGAGCTCCACCCCCATCTCAGAGTTCTGTTCTGAAGATGAAGTTCAGCAGAAGTTCTGAAGTAGAGGGATGTTGGGGAGTATTAGTAGGGGTATCACAAGTCATAAGAGGGAGGTAATAATCCCTCTTTACAAGACACTGGTTAGGCCCCATCTGGAGTACTGCGTGCAGTACTGGAGGCCACACCCTCACAAGGACATTAACCAAATTGAGGCAGTCCAGAGAAGAGTAACCAAAATGGTGCAGGGACTGCATCAGAAAACATATGAGGACAGATTAACTGAACTCAATATGTATACCCTAGAGCAAAGGAGGGAGAGAGGTGATATGATTGAAACATTCAAACAATTTAAGGGCATTAACAAGGTGAAAGAGTCTAACATGTTTCAATATAAGAAAAATAGCAGGACAAGTGGACACAGCATGAGATTAGAGGGAGGCCGATTAAGGGGGAATGTAAGGAAGTTATTTTTCACAGAAAGGGTGGTGAATGCATGGAACAGCCTACCTCAGGAAGTGGTGGATATAAATACGGTGTAGGGCTTCAAACAGGCATGGGATAGGCATAAGGGAACAATACAGATGAGTATGAATAAATAGGCCATTGACAGAGCAAAGGCCAATGGCATATTCATAAGGTAGAAAAAGAAATGGGCAGACTGGATGCCTTGCAGTCCTTATCTGCTGTCAACTTCTATGTTTCTATGTTTAAGACGTCATTGTTTTTTTGATCTATGTACTGCAGTCGTAGCTTTCCTTTTGTAATGTTTATTGCACTGTATGCTCTTGGTCCCTTTGTTTTTACCATGGCTTTTGCCTTCTAGTCCCTGTGTTTCTTTAACTATACTCTGAGAATCTTTTTTATTTGCATTTGTATCTCTGCCCTTGCCTGAAAATAGGTATGTGATTGTCTAGTGCACTTACCTGGTAAAAATAAATATGTACACACATACATAAATAAATATACCATAGTTACTGATGACTGAAGCTGCTCGGCTTTTCCTCTTAGTATATTGTGCTCAACTCACACCCTGCCACGTGTTGTTGCTACTTAGTCCTTTCCTTAGTAGTACTAGATTTACTAACACATGCTTAACAATTGGCTTTGTGTTATTAGGGAAGATGCAAATGGCTCATTTTCAATCAACTAGTGCCTTATAAATTTGCTTATAAGGCTCCAAAATGGGTGTGGCCAGATAGGCTTATAACCATTATTAATGTTCCTATTGTATGTGCTGTAATGTACTTTAGAGTTAAGACACTCTCCTTTTAAAGGGCTTTTAAGAGAAAAACAAAATAGCCAGAATTTCTGTAAAAGCTAGGTTGGGTCTGGTCCTTCTCCAGATAAGGGACTGACAGGTTTATGACCCAAAAAAAGTAATAAACTATTACATAAAACTGGACATGTAGTTTCCAATAACAGGAAAGAGGTCACAGAATGGCCTAGGGGCCAGGGTTCATGCCAAATGTATGGACCAGATGTACAGGGGTTTGATATGGAACCACTGCAACACCTACAAGAAAGGTAAACTGGTGCACCCCAATATCTGTACTTGCTTGCCATCCCAGAGGGGAGAGAGAGAGAGAGAGAGTTGGTGTGGCTTAACGATGACCAGACTTTATCTAATACACCCATTTTGAACATCGGAGCAGTTTTAGCTTGGAGTCAAGAGTCTGAGCACTTGGGGAATCTCAGAGCTAAGAAAAACTTACCAAGCTGGTATATACTTTTACACAAAGTATAAGTGTAGGCCTGGAGAAACCTCTGAAACCAGACCTGAGTGTGTGGAAATTAGACCTTTCCCATACTGAATAAAAAATTCTGATTTTAAGTCAGAATTTTGGAAACCAAGACTTTTCACCAAGGAAGCACCTGAATACTTTTAAAAGAACCTTGAGAGAACTGAATTTGATCACAAACATGTTACAAACTCTGTTGCTTAATGAACTTCCACCTATAGGGAGAGAACTTTCATCTCTACAAGGACATTTAAACTTTCTGGACTCTAACATCAGAATAAGGTATAGTTTAGAACAACAGTATCTAGTGTTTTCTGTAAACCATCCGGTGTTATTTTTGGTATTGTCTGGAGTGCAAAGATCTTCCAAATTGTAGAATTTACTGTGTTGTTTTTATGTAAGTAAACTTTTATAATTTTCTTGTCAACTCTGCCTAGGGTCTGATTGTGTGAGCTAACATTTTAACAGAAGGGTTTTGCAAAGACTGTGTGCCCTGATAACGAAGATAGTGACCGCTTGGCTATCCTACATTATACTTAGGCAAGAGGCTGCCAGTGGCAGTGGTGGGACTCAAACCCCGAACGTAGTACAGAGTCAATGGAACTTGAAACTACAGTTTCCACCCTCCCACTGGGAAAAGGAAAGCTGATGATTCTTCCTGAACCCTACAAATGCTCACGAGTTCTGTAAAAAAGAGGGATTCTCTCTGCAAACAGGAGATCCTACTGTGCGCCTTTGAGGGTTGGGCTCATGACAATGGGGACCATGGACAAGAACAGAGTTTGTCAGCAGAAAAGGACTGCTTCACCCACCCAGTCTGCCATTGTATTCCCTGCCTATTCTATTGTCTCAGACCCTGTCTGATCTCTGGCAACCCTCCCTGCTTCTGATCTAATATATCCCTATGTTTTTTCCATGCATTCTTGAAGACTTCTAGCATTTGAACCTCCACCACTTCAGCTGGCAGTTGGTTTCATGTGTCTACCACCCTTTCAGTGAAGATATATTTCCTCACATCCCTCCAAAATTACGGTACAGGATGTATAATATTTTATAAGAGATCCTTACATAGACATTAGCCAATCAGGTAACACCATTGCTTAGCATGAGGGACTCACTTATACTGTGAAGAGTGTCCCTAATGCTGAGCAGTCTTTATCTGTGTCTTGCCAACTGATTTTTATATCTCTTCCAATATAACAATCCTGTCCTTCTCAAAATACATAAATCAGTTTTAAAAAATATGGTACCAGAATATGTTTCATAAATCCCTGTGTGTGGTCAAGATGTTGATAAATTTTGTGGTTGTATAAAAGAAAAATGTTTAGCTCATTGCAGGGGTTCACTGGTTTCCATGACAACTGCTTGAGTTGCAGCCCTACAGTGCAGCGGCAAAGATAATGCGAGAGTTTGAAAAAACAGTTTGAGTCAGGGCAACATTCAACAGCTGTTTCACAATCATATACAAGCAGTATAACAGGGAAGTCACGGCGTACAAACACCAGCATACTGGCCATGTTAGTATACCCCTGTTTCTCTGACAATCAGTGTCCTGGTAACCTGTGTGGGAAGGCAGAAGGAAACTGTCAGCAAGCAGTTTAATGACAGAAACTATAAATGAAGCAAAATCAGTGCAGGAACAACTTATTACCTGTCAGGGCACCCAGTAAGTGACTTTGTTTTTTTCCCCTCAGTTTGTTCATGCTCCTCTGGTACAGGCCCTGTTATCTGGGTCCAACCCCACTAGCTCTGTCATCAGACATCCCATGGACCTAGTTCGACCTCCATTCTTCCTCCAAAGCTCCCTTCCATGGTGGGGTCAGTAGACCTCCTCATATCTACCAGAGAAAGGATCCGGTTCATGGAGAGACGGCCCTGTCACAGGTGAAGGGCCTGAGAGGGGTCAGACCTCTCATCATTGCTCTAGCTGGGATTTTCCCTCCTGGTTTCTCCCCTGGGACACCTGCTTTGGGGTGATATGCAAACTTGCATGCAGGCGTGGAGTGCATCACCACCAGTGTCCCCCACCCAGTGTCTGTCCAAGCACCCTGCCACCTGTGGTCACCCAGGTGGCAGCATCGCATAGAAGCATGGCTGCCCTCTCTCCCCAGAAAAATGCATCTTCTGGGATGCTCCATCCTCCCCCCTAGCTAGCCCCATTAACCCAGGCTCAGTCTCAGGTCACTGGTGTAGTGTATAGCACCTCAACCCTCCATGCGACTGGGCTGGTAAGTGACTTTGCTTTTAAAAGAGCAGATTTAACAGATCCCATATCATGCTAAGATATCTGGAGACACTCTTGACAAAATAAGAATGGTTTCAAGTGCGTTCTTAGAGTGACAGAACAACTGAGCTTTGCTGTTCTTTCATGCTAAGAATGTGCTTGAAGCCATACTTTCTTCACCAGCAGTATCTCCAGATGCCGACCCATTGATGCAGATGTAGGGTAACTACTCACAATGCTGCTGAATTGGGCTAGAAAATGAGCACAGGTTATCGGAGGCTGGCAGGAAGGGTGGATCAAGTGTCACAAGGATAGCTCTCCTCCCTCAGGGTGGGGGGGCATTGCATCTCACTACAAGACAGTCACCAGGTGGAGGTCAGGTGGTGTTGCTCAGGATTACACCAGAAAGGGAAGGGCTGTCATCAGACTCCAGCGCGCATGCATGCCAATGCACTCATGCATGCGCATCATTGTACATCAGTGGCTGACGCAAAAAAACAGGGAAAACAGCCTGGTCCTATCCAGCATCCCCCCCACAAGCACTGCACAACCGACATGGCAGGCCGCTCACCACCTGTATGGTCCTAGGTAAGTGGTGGATAATTAGTGAGCCTATGCGAAGGGCAGTGAAGGGGTTGTGTGTGTGTGTTCAGGGCCAGGGAATGGAGGAGCAAAAACACATACATGGAAAAAAGAGTGTTCCCTGATACCATATTCCCACACAAACATATACCCCAACCCAAAAAAGCAAAATGAAAAGGATTTGTTAAAATACATACTGTATATATATTTCCCTTTGGTTGAATGAGGTGATGATATCAGATTACAGATATATGTTACGTGAAGGGTCAGTTGAACTGTTTCCTTATACTCTGATAATGGATTTCACTGCATGCAACTTGAATAAATTATACGAAAACCATAAAGGTTGTATTTAGGTGTAGTATAGAAACACCCAACTTCAAATCCTCTTCCTACTTATCACTTTGTTGAAGTCATAATCCTCTGTGTTTGTGAAATCATAGTCATGTCAACAGATTGTGAAGTCACAAACAGGATTTTATGTATTTATTTAAAACACATTTTACTAGGGGAGGAAAAGAGTCTGGGATGGCTCGTTTCCGGTGGTGATCTGGGTGAGGGACATGGATGGGCAGAGGACAGAAGAAATATTAAACATAGATACTGTACATAGTACAGAGATATATATTTACATTAAACTCTCAACTAAGTAACTATAGTAGTATAGTAGAAGGCATTTCCGTAATCTAATGTAGCAATCCAGCCTTTTGATTGGTTGTATTGGAAATTATCCATAGAGAATGGTGCACATTCCCTTTAAGGATCATAACTGCTTACTCCCTCCTCTGTTTCCATGTTACATTTCTAGGGAGGCCAGACAGCCCTGATGCTGGCAGTCAGCCATGGAAGAGTAGACATGGTAAAAGCTCTGCTTGCTTGTGGGGCTGATGTAAACCTGCAGGATGATGATGGATCTTCTACGCTCTTATGTGCCTGTGAGCATGGTCATGTGGAAATCATTAAGCTTCTGCTGGCCCAGCCGGAATGTAACACAGAATTAACTGACAAGGTAAGGACAGAGGAAAATTTGCTTTTGTTCAGTCCAGATAAATGTTTAGTCTTGTACTCCTGAATCCCACAAACAGAAAGCCTTGGGAAAGCTGGTAATGGAGCCATGAGTCTTCATTATCCCAGGGTTACAAAGGCAAGAAATTGGTTAGAAAAAATACATCATGGCTGAGAAAACTGATTGGATTTTGTAACCAATAATGAGGTTAATTTACTGTAGTTTACTTCTAATTAGTTTAAAAATACAGATTAACTTAATTACATAAAACTTGTATGACCTTTAGAAATGTTAAAAATAGCCTCAGGAAGATTAAAAAAAATCTTCTTTTTAACATAGGCCTAAAATCTGATGTGGGGATCAATTAGACTTTTTGACCAATTTTATGAAGGAATTTTCATATACATAAATAACAGTAATTATAAAAACTCTTTTTGTATTAGTAGCAGTAACAAAATATTTGTCTTCAGTATATACATACCTAGCACCCTGACGCAGCACATGTATCCTGTTACAGGCAAATTTCTAGGTTCACTATACGCGCACACACACAGCGAATTTCTTGAAATGAGTTGCTTTTTAGAGGGTGTGGCACTGTCTGTCCAATGCAGAGTGCTCTGCAAGGGGCTTGACAGTGTCACACCAATCATCAGCCAGGCTGATCATGACGCTGTTTTGCCTGAAACGATCTGTACTTGAAAAGAAAAAGGTGCATGAATCATGTGGTGACTTTTTCCTTTCATCTGCGGGACACCGCCAAGCAAACAGCTGTTAAGTGACCTGATCAGCCTGGCTGACATCCCCACCCACCGCCACCCTACTGATCCTTCTGTCATCAGCCTTTGATTTAAGCCACGGTACCGCCGCTCTCACCTGCCTCCTCCTCCTAACTCTGTTCTCATCTCTCTCAACCCCCCCACACACACACAGCTTTGCTTTAGCCACACGGTAAGGTTTTACTACAGCTGCCTTCTCACGATCTTTCTCACAAAGCAGTTACAGCATCCTGAGGAGTGATTCAGCAGTTTTTGTCCTTCAGTTGTACCACTGCTCACACTCACGGCGCAAGGCCAGTCGCCAATCTGAGTGACTCGGGCAGAGTGGAAGAGCCAGCAACTGCACGACTCTGAGCCCGCAATTGGGCCGGGAGGGAATCGAGTAATTGATGATGTCCTCGGTTCGGTTGCAGTCGCCCGGTACTACAGCCGAGCCAGGGATTCAGTCAGCCAGCCCAAGTGAGCCCACCACAGAAGAAAAACAAGCACATTCTCAGCAGAGTTGAGGTAGATCTCATTGTAGCAGCCAGCCTCCCTACCCTTTCCCAATCTCGGAATCTCAGCTCCTCTGTAAGGCATTCCCGACTCCCTCCCTCTCCCAGTTTAGGACTCGTTTTAAGTTTTTTTTATTTTCATTCCTTTTTTTTTTATCGTATTGCATCCTCTACCTACACGTTTTGCTGCATCCCCATTCAGCAGTGGTTTCTTTCTCTGGGCAGCCTAACACAGCGAGTGAGTGAGTGAGAGAGAGAGAGATAGAGAGAGCATGAATAACTGCATCCTCTACATACTGCTTTTCTGTTTCTCTCTCTCTCTCTCTGATCACAGGTTTAGTGTGTGTCGATCCTTCTCACAAAGCAGTTACGGCATCCTGTGGAGCAATTGGACAGTTTTGTCTTTCATTTGTACCGCTGCTCACATTCGTGGGGCCTGGCCAATCGCCTATCTGAGTAATTCAGGCAGAGTAAGAGCCAGCAGCTGCATGACTCTCAGCCCGCAGTTGGGTCGGCAGTCCATTGACTCCACTCCGACCCACCCGCCATCACTCTGTGACCCTGACTGATAATCCCCTCTGGTTTTGCGCTGCCCACACAGTCCGTTGAGTCCTCTCGCTCCACCCCAATTGCACAACCAACTGAGCAGACTGAGCCAAGAACCAAGAAGATGCAGTCCACAAAGAAGAACCCCCCAGAGGAGGAGGAGAAGGCATAGGCAGGCCCAGTCAAAGAGTCAAGAGAGAATGAGAGAGGATTGGAGTGAGTCGAGCAGTCGACAATGTCCTGGTTTGGTTGTGGTTGCCTGGTACTACAGCCGAGCCAGGGAGCCAGTTAACCAGCCCCAGTGAGCCCACCACAGAAGAAGAACCAGCACAGGCCCAGCAGAGTTGAGGTAGGTCTCACTGTAGCAGCCAGCCACCCCACCCTTTCCCAATCTCAGAATCTCAGCTCCACTGTAAGACATTCCCGACTCCCTCCCTCTCCCTGTCTAGGACTCATTTTATGTTTTTTTTTATCTTCGTTCCCTTTTTTTATCGTATTGCATTCCATACCTACATGTTTTGATGCATCCCCATTCAGCGGCGGTTTCTTCCTCTGGGCAGCTTAACACAGCGAGTGAGTGAGTGAGTGAGAGAGGGAGAGAGCAAGCACAAACTGCATCCTCTACATGCTGCTTTTCTGTCTCTCTCTTTCTCTCTCTCTCTCTGATTGCAGCTTTAGTTTGTGTATGTGTGTGTGACATCGGGAGGTGAGGGGCTGCAGCATTTGTTTCTGTTTCTGTCTCTGATAGCAGCTTTAAACAATCCGTGAAGCGGGAGACATTGAGAGAGCAAGAGAGAGAGAGACAGAGAGAAACAGACCACTGCCAGTGTTTTGATGTATTCACCTGCCGTCCCACTCCCATTTGTCTTGCAACCTGCACAACATAATTGCTTCTCTCTCTCTCTCTCTCTCTCTCTGATCACCTGGTGTCTTTTCTCTGTGTGCGTGTGCATGTAGCATGTAAACTGCAAGGATGTGGGTCTATTCAAATTTCGGTTTGGTCCCACCCCCTCCAAAAAAAAACTCCTGCTCCCTCCCTCTGTGGGCTGTCTCACCTACGTCCTCCATTCCCATCCCACCATCGCATCCCTCTGTTCCCGTCCCAGTACATTTGAAACAGAAAACCCTCCCCCTCTCCATTTGTTGTCCTCCACCCCTTCCATTCCCATCTGCCACATAAAAGAAAAACCTTCCCTTTGTGTCCTGCCATACCGCCGCCCTCTGTTCCCATCTGAAAAATACAACCCCCCCCCATTTGCTGTCCCACGCTCTGCCTCTTTTCCTGTCTTGGTAGCTGAGTGTTCAGCTTTCCCCTAGTAGGTGTGGAGGCTCGACTACTCACACCAGCCTGGCAGTCAGTAGCAGGTTGTCCTGAGATATCACCCCATCAGTGCCCCAATGAATACGGGTGCAACCAAATAAAAAAAAATCTCCTGCTCCCTCCCTTTGTGTCCTGCCATACCCCTGCTCTCTGTTCCCATCCATAAAGTGCACCCCCCCCCAGTCTGCTGTCCCACCTCTGCCCTCTGTTCCCATCCTGGTAGCTTACTGTTCAGCTTTCCTCTAGTAGGTGCAGAGGCCTGGTAGTCAGTAGAAGGTCATTCCAAGAGCCTGTCCCATCAGTGCCCTTAAGAGTATGGGTGTCAAGGTGTCAGGCTGAAGTGTCTGGCAAGTTCTGAAGTGTGCGCTCCAAGAAATGCCACATGTTGTACTACACTTTATTAGCTGCTTTGATTAACTGTTTAAATTAGACAATTGTACTGTGCTTATCATTACATTTTATTTTCCTGCCTTGTATAGTTTAGCCTGTATGTAAATATTCCTGCTTGACTATGTTGATGCTGCTTTCCTCCCAGGAACCCCCAAAACAATATGTTGCATATCATGGGGTTATTCCAGCTGGAGAATTAAAACTAACTAAATAGACAGACAAAGAAACAGACAGATAGATTGTTTAATTTGCAACTGCTTCTTCCTGAGGGGCACTGAGACTTCCTGTGTCCTTGATGCCTTAATAATTTGTCCTTTTCAACCTGCTGCTAACCTGGGACACCACTAAGAGTTGTCCTGGCATGCGCATATGTGGACGCATGCCACAGTCATGCCAGCATCCTCCTTCCCCGAGAGACAGGCTTCTGCTATGCTACCACCTAGCTTCCGCCAGGTGGAAGGAATGGTATGGAGCATGCTTCTCTCCTGTCCGGAGATCTCTCTCTGGGGCGCTCAGTCCTCTAACACCCGACTGAACCCCAATGACTCAAGCTCTTTCACAAAGTCAGGTCACAACAAAGTGAACGGCTTGGCTGCGTACTGCACCAGCTTTCATTCCCAGCTTGAATTGGATGTGCTTCAACTGTACTGTGGGTTAGAAGAGCTATCAAGAATAAACCCATCTATGGATAAGGATGACATTATATTTGTTACTGTTGCCTTTGTGTTTTATACCACAGGTTTTATTTAGAGGTTCTATGTGTTTAAAGATTAATATTTCTTTTCTTTTATTTTCATTTAGAGTGGCAACAATGCTTTGTCTATTGCTGTAAAAGCTGCCCACAAGGACATTGCCGAACTTCTGAAAGCCCACACAGGGCAGGGTCAGTCTTCAGCTCAGTAATTCACGTTGCAAACAGGCTTTACGATAACAAGAAACAGACTGAAACAGTTTCATTGTGCAGTATATTACAGTTTCAGAGCACATTCATTTTTTATACATTTTGACTGAAAGATCTGTAAAGTATGCAAAGTATCTGGATTTGACCCCAGCTTGCCACCCTTTCTTCTTCAAGAGCTTTATTATGAAACAAGACAAATAAATGAAAACTATGCATACGCTTGCTTGGCCACAAGGGTTGCATTTGAGAAGTATTTTAGCTATTTGGGGTGCTAGTCATGTATTTACTGTGAGCAATATGCTTGTAATAATACTAATTTCTGAAGAAATGCAATCACAAAGAATAGGAACCTTATTTCACTCTGATGTATTATTGTTTTCCATGCAAACAGACTGACTGTAATATTAGCCAAATATGTGTTTTTTTTACAGTATGAACAGCTTTGTAATTCTTACAGTCCTCATGGCAAAGTATGCACCAAACCTGTTTATTTGGCACTGCAGTGAACAGTGGTGTTAAGTCAGAAACTGGACTATTAAGATTGCATTGTTTTTTTTTTCTTTTGGGGAAAAAAATGTGTGACCGTAATATGGCTGAAGGACAAATTTTCCTTTTTAGGGCCCTATTTATTAAGGTCCTCTAGCATGTTGTGGTCTGTGATTAACAGTCAGATGCACTTTGGCTGCTGTGGCATGAACATGCAGTTCTCAGCTTGTTTGTCCCGGTAAAATGTGCCAATGTGTGGGGCAAGATTGGTATGTTACATTAATTATATCTATTTATCAAGGCTACAAAGGACTCAAGAGGATATTATGGATATGCAGAATCCTTGGCTTCACAGAACCAGGACACTGTTTTCTGCTATCCCCAGGCCCCTGTCCTTCCTATAATATGGGGGAACAGAATGACTAGTGGTGGTGATTCAGGTCATCCTGCAGTATCAGGGCTGGCGTTTGTGAAGTCTTCAGGTTAGAGCAGGGGCAGATCTTCTGGAAGTATGTCCAATCAGAAATGATACACATTTGGAATCTCTGTCCCTGCCTACCTCCACATCAAAACATCACACAAGCCCACCCAGGCCTAGCAGGATTATCCAAGTTACCGCAACCAGTTTTGCTGCTCCACTGTCCCTGTTAAATAATGGAGTGTGGGCCAGGGGAAAGGAAAAGGGGAAATTATGTAACCAGGAAAGGCACACTAAGCCGAAGCTTGTTTCCAGGTAAGAACTGGGAGCACAAGAAAGTTAACTGACTTGCTCAGGGTTACACAGTATACAAGTGGAGGCTGTGGTATTCAAACCCAGGTCTCCAGGTTTGCAACTCAGAGTCCTAAACCACTGCGCTATACTGCCTCCTATGATAGGGGACTGCAGAAGGATGGGCTTGGTGCACCTGAAGACATGCATTTGATGTGGAAGAGACTCCAGCTGTGCGGGAGTTATAATTTAACATATTTCCACATTCAGATTGGGAGGGATTGTGGTAGCTGTGTGATGGAGTGGGTTAGGGTTATTGCCTAATAACACTGATGTGGTGTGGAGCAGGATCCAAGGATTATACTGATCTGGTCTAGCAGCATAGGTAGGTTAAGGGTTCTATCTCTGTAATAACAGCCAGATAATGACCTGAAGGTGGGGGTCTTCAGCTGGCTGTGGAAGTTTGCTGGTGACACCAAACTGCCAAGACGAGAGGACACAGCAGAGCAGATGGATGCAGGTCAGGAGGGCCTATACAAATTAGGGGCCTATGCTGTGAAAGGAAGTGCAAATTACTATACCTAGGGCAAGGAATCTGATTCACACATACATCTTGTGTAGTGCAACACTGGGCAGCACAACCGGGGTGAAGGATCTAGGGGTAGTTGTGGACAGTGAGCTACAGCAAGACAGGCAGTGTGCTGTCACAATCAACAAAGCAATGTAACACTAAGATGCATCTGGAGAGGGATCAAGGAGCAAGTAAAGAGAGGCGAGTCTCATTTGGTTTGACTACACCTGGAGTATTGCTTTAGATTTTGGTCACCGCAGTACAGAAAGGGCACTGACGAGATTGAGAGTGTCCAGTAAAGGGAAACAAAGCTAGCTGGTAGCTTTCAAGGCAAGAGCTCAGTTGAGAGATTGAACATACTATATTTATTCAGCCCAGAAAAGAGAAGACCCAGAAGGGACATGATCATGGTTTTACGAATGCTAAAATGGACAGAGAGGGTAGTGTATACACAGATGTTTGAGCTGCTGAGTGTAAGCAGAACTAGAGGACATGCCGTCAAAGTGAGAGGGGACAGAATACTGTCCAACACAAGAAAGAATGACTTTAAACAGATGGTGGTTCACCTGTGGAATTGTCTACACAGTGGCATTGTAGAAGCTAGCACTGTTTAGGCTCTCAAAGGTGGACTACACATATTCCGAAGGGCAAATGGCATTAAAGAGGACAGAAAAGGGTTTCTGATTGGCAGCTGTTTATAATGCTTCCATTTACAGAAAGGATATTCACACTGCTAAATAATCTGTTTGTAACTGTACCTTAAAAAGAAGTGATGAGAAAACTGTATTTTGCATTGTTTTGTTTTTAAGAATGGGCAACATTCTATTACATTTCACTTCATCAAACCAATTATCCTGAGTCTTAAGTATGTCATGGTTTGTGCACTGAACTCTGAAAATGACTCAGAGAGGTCAACAGCTGGTGCTTAGCATTCTATACAAAGACCACTCATGCTTACTGTACTGTACACAAACCATGGCATACTGTAGGAAAAAACTCCAAATTACTTACACAGAAAACTGTGCAGAATGTCGTCCATAAAAAGAAAACCATTGAAAGCACAGTTTTTTTACATAAGTGTTTATTCAGGTATAGTTAAATATGGATCTTTTGGAGATATGAATTTCCATTTTTGTAAAAAGAAACACTACAAACTGCTACCAATTAGCATAGATTCCCTTTCTCTTTTAAGAGTTGTACAGCATAGGTAGGGGTAGTGTTCCAGCTGAGATGTGTGTCCATACTCATAGTGAGCATAGCCACTGCCTTGCGGAAGGATGGACAGACAAAGTGGACCCTAAGTCCCTTCTGTCATCAAAATAATTTGTTACAATGTTACTGCGAACTCCAAAATGTACATGTAATTGGGGAAATAAATTCAGTTTGGCCACATCACTATTCAGCAGTAGGATACAGTGTTTTAAATTTTTTTTTTTTTTTTGCTAGATAGAATGATGAGAGAGAGCAACGGGATCCCCCAGTAAATATAATTACCACCTAAGCAAAATGACACACTACTATTTAGGTCAACTTTATAGGCCTGAAGTTCCCAGTGACCCCATCATGTGGTTGGTGATCTGTCACCCACCATCACAGAAATGGGAGTGCTATTCCTACTACAACAGCAATTTCTTTAGGGTGTGGGACAAACACACCCCCAGCCATTGCACCAGCGTAAAAGGCTATCACTTCCCCCAGGTCTTAGCTAATCTTGTGGCCCTTACAAAAGGCTATGATGCTGCCTGGTCTTCTGCAAGGTCTCAGGATCTAATTCCTACTGTTCCTGATAAACTGCTGACAATTCTAGAATGCTCACCTTAAATAGCTATGTGCTACAGAACAAAAAACTTCAAGATCGATTTCCAAACAAATATTAACAACCAATCTAAGTTCTGGAACACAGAAAACTTTCTGATCCCCCACCCCAATCTGCCATCTCTCTAATGTACATTGCCAACCCCCTGTTCTGCCTCTTCAGAAGTTACCTCAATTTTCAACAAATACTTAACTAACTGCACTACTAACCTCCCCATCTCGCAGTTCCCCACCCTCCCCTAACCCCCTAGGCCCCACTTCATGTTCCCATGTGTCTTTCTTTCTTTTGACACCCTCAAGGTCTTCTTGCCCTTGAGTCCTCCAAAGAGAGCAAACCAAAGGGTCTAGACCAGATACTTTTACTTCTTGCACCCCTAACTATCATGAGGAGAGATTAAGGGAATTGAACATGTATTCCCTGGAGGAGAGAAGGGATCGGGGGGGGGGCGGGGAATATGATTGAGACCTTTAAGTACTTAAAGGGAATAAATAAGTCTGGTATTGAATATATATTTAAGCTCTGGAAGGGGAGGGACATGAGAGGGCATAGACTTAGATTGGAAGGAGGTAGGTATAAGAGGGAAATGAGGAGGCACTTTTTCACAAAGAGAGTAGTGGCAGTTGGGAATGCTTTGCCAGAGGAGGCGGTATCCTGTAGGATGGTGGGTAGCTTCAAGAGGGGATGGACAGGATGGGGGAAGGGGTATTTGGGAAGGTGGGGGGGCAGCTGCAAAGTAGGGTGTTAGCTGCACACTTGAGAAGATTAGACAGACCTAGAGGCCTAATTTCTGCTGGCAATTTTCATATGTTCGTATGCCAGCACCCATCTCTGGCCTACTGAATCTTTCTTTTGAGTCCTTGACTGTTCTCCTTGACTTGGAAGATTGTAAAAGTCATTCTCCTGCACAACAGTGGTGACATTGTGACTCCAGAAATTTACTGAATGATTTCCCTTCTCTCTGCCCTTTCCACGATTCAGGAACATTTTGTTCACTCACAGCTCACTACCTTCTTGTATGACTGTTTTTTCCTCAACCCTTTCCAGTCTAGCATCTGACCCAAACATTTCATCATTACCCCCTCCTAAGGCTTACTGACTGCATCTTCACTGGAATGGACCAGGGACTCCTTACTTTGGCCATGTTCATAGATCTATCCACAGTTTTCAACATGGCCTCCCATTACCTCCTCCCCAGTAAGCTAACCACAGCTGGCAACCTAGTGGTTCAGTTACCACCTGTCTAACCATATTTAATTCATTTATGTGCATGAGTCTATTCTCCCCTCTTAATAGGTATGAGAGCAACCCAAAGCCACAGTCCTTAGTCCTGTAAAATATTCTCTATAATTCTAAATAGCTTCTATGGTGAGGCAGTGTGGTTTAGTGGTTATAGCACCAACCTTGGAACTGGTAGATCACATGTTCAAACCCTGCCAGAGTCGAATACATACTGTGTAACACATGTTCAAACCCTGCTAGAGTCAAATACATACTGTGTAACCTTGAACATGACCCCTAACATTTCAGTACTCCAGCCCACCCAGCTGTGGAAAGAGTTGATGCAGGACTCCAATGCAAATAAGGTGTTGTATCTCAGCTAGGCTATCTGATGTAAATAAACTGTGGAAAAAAAAATTGATAACCTGCCCTCTGCCTGTATCTCCTCCCACATCCACATGTAAGGGTATGTTACAATGCTTTGTACCAGAGGCTACTCACTCAAATGCTGATACAACCTAATTTCAGTGCCCTTCAGAAGAGGCTTCATCCAAACCAACTAATCTTAAATGAAAGTAAAAAAAATTGTTGATGTTCTTTGGCTCCAAATCAAGACTGGCCAAACTTACTACCCTCAACCACGATTAAGATAAATGATGGATCTACACTGACACATGTCATGTCTTTTAAATACTTTGGAGTATAGCTAGATGAGTCCCTCAGCTTCTCTGCTCACATCAACTCCAGATCCACAAAACTCCTCCCTAGTGTTGATGCTCGTCACCATAGCAAATCATGCCTTCCTACCATTACCTGATGGGAGATCATTCATAATAGGATTCTTCACGTCTTTGACTATGGGGCACCACCAAAGTCTTCCCTAACCGGCATAGATACCCGGGCTAGATACCATTTAAACTAAGTTTGCTAGATGAGAAAAGTTAAATTAACTTGACATTCCACCAAGTGAGAAAAGCCAAAAGAAATAAACAAACAAAAAAACCCACAAATGTTATGGTGCCCCCCTTCCTCCACTCATCACTGTAAGATGTACACCAGTCTGGGATGGCCTTCCCTGGAGAGCTGTTGGCTCATGCACAGTTCTCGACTGATTCCGTATTCTGTATTAACTCTCTCCATGACTATCTTTCCTCCCTTCTCATGCCAACTCTCCCCTCTGTCTATAACCTCTTTTACTCATCCCCCCACTATTTCCTTACCCCGGGCATCACCTGACTGCTGAACAGCCTGCTTTCTCCTGTAGAGTCCCTTCCTCGTGGAACACCCTCCATTCTCATGTTCAGAACCTGCAGTACCCCTGTCTATCAAAAAGCAAGTCAGTGAACAGAAAAGACCCACCTGGGTCTACTCCCCACTCTAGTTAGCAATGGGTTAACATCTTGCAGTTTGATATTTTCTGTGACTCTACCATGTGCTTAGGCTCTCCCAATTACCCTCTTGTGCTGTAACACTGATTTTCATTTATTAAAGTCCCGTACTTTTCTGTCACTCATATGTTTCCTCCCACCAGGAAACACCTGGAAACAAACCGGTCACAGCATACCATGTACTCTCTTGCACATAATTTTAAAATAAATACACAATGACAGTTTTTTTTTTAATTGAGTAAAGTTAGGTTTAGCACTAAAGTTGATATTAAGGCTTAGAGCTGGATTTAGTGAGAAGTAAATGTAAACCCTATTGACTAAGCTCAGTTGTGTCTGAAGTTATATTTGAAGAAACATAGAAACATAGACTTTGATGGCAGATAAGGACCACTTGGCCCACCCAGTCTGCCCATTTCCCTTCCTATTGGATAAGCTGCAGATTCTAGTTAACCAACAGCCTACTTCCTGCAAACCCCCACTACAATTGCCTTATGTCTGTCCCATGCATGTTTGAATTCCCCCACTGTTTTAGACCCAACAACCTCCCCAGGAAGGGCTCCATGCATCTACCACTCTCTCCATGAAAAAAATTCTCACATTACCCCTAAGCTGTCCCCTTCTATCTTTAAATTGTGCCCCTTGTTCTTACACATCTCTTTTTGAAGAGATGCGACCTCCTGGACTTTGTTGATTCCTTGAGGTACTTGAAAGTTTCTATCATGTCTCCCCGTCCCTCCTTTCATCAAGGGTATACATATTAAGCTCTCTCAGTCTCTCTTCATATGGTTTCTGATGCAGACCCTGCACCATTTTAGTTGGCTCCTCTGGACTGCTTCCATCCTGTCTATGTCCTTGCATAGATGGGGTCTCCAAAACTGCACACAGTATTCCAGATGGGGTCTCACTAACTGTCTGTACAGAGGATAACCACGTCCCTTTTCTACTTGTGATGCCCTTCCTATGCATCCCAGTATCCCCTGGCTCTCCTTCTGACTTTCTCACATGCTTACCCACCTTTGGGTCATCTGATATGACTACCCCAAAGTCCCTTTCCATTTTTGTTGTTGTTAGTACCTCCCCTGCTATTGTGTACTCTTCTCCTGGGTTTTTGTTTTCCAGGTGCATTACTTTGCACTTCTTTGCGTTGAATCTAAGTTGCCATATGTCTGACCATTCCTCCATCCTTGCCAAGTCCCTTCTCATCCTTTCTACCCCCGCCCTGTGTATCAACTCTGTTACAGATCTTTGTGTCATCTGCAAAGAGGCATACCTTTCCCTCCAGACTCTCTGCAATGTCACCTATAAAGATGTTAAGGAGGACTGGACCCAGTACTGAGCCCTGAGGTACTCCACTAGTAACCCCCCTTTCTTCGGAATGTGTTCCATTCACTACCTTCTGTGTCCTGTTGTGCAGCCAGTTTGCTACCCAGGCTACCACCCTGGAACCCACTCCCAGGCTGGCAAACTTAATTATTAGTCTTTTGTGCAGGACTTTGTCAAATGCCTTACTAAAGTCTAGGTAGGCCATATCCATAGCCCCTCCCTGGTCTATTACTTGGTCCACCCAGTCAAAGAAATCAATTAGATTCGTCTGACATGACCTTCCTGCTGTAAATCCATGGTGCTGTGGGTCCTGTGCCCCGCTGGCCTCTAGGTACTCAACAATTCTTTCTTTCAAAAGTGATTCCATCATTTTCCCTACCACTGAGGTCAAACTTACAGGTCTGTAGTTTCCTGCTTCTGCCTTGCTCCCACTTTTGTGAAGGGGAATCACATCTGTCCTCCTCCAGTCCTCAGGTACCACTCCATCCTCCCATGATTTGTTAAAAAGTGTGGTCAGTGGTGTCACTATGTTCTCCCTTAATTCTTTTAGGATTCTGGGGTGAATCCCGTCAGGCCCCATTGGTTTGTCCACCTTGAGTTTTAGGAGTTCTTTCAGGACTCTTTCTTCAGTAAATGGACTGGCGTCAACTCCCCTACCCAGAGTGCTTCTATTGTCTGGCTTAGGTAACTCCTCCTCATCTTCTTTTGTGAATACTGAGCAAAAGTATTCATTCAGTATCTCTGCCTTTTCACTGTCTCCCTCTGCCCACCTCCCCTCTCCTTTATTAATTTTCACTATTCCTCCCTTAACCTTTCTATGCTCCCTAATGTACCTATAAAGGTTTTATCCCCCTTCTTAACTGAGTTGGCTATTTTTTCCTCAGTATGGGCCTTTGCTATTCTGACTGCCTTCCCCACTTCTTTCTGCTTTAATTGATACAGTCCCCTGTCGTGCTCCTTCTGTGATTCCTTATACTTTTTGAATGCAGCCTTTTTCTCCTTAACCTTCCCTGCCAACTCTTTTGAAAACCATGGTGATTTTTTAATCCGCTTTGTTTTCTTTATTTGTTTCACACAGAGAAGGTGGGATATGAGAGTAAGGATCCCCTAACTTATCCTCACCATTTTAATTAATTTATCCAGGATAATTCCAGAGGCAGTGGTGTGGCTATGTACATCAAATGAACCCTACACTTCACTGTCTCCTTCACTAAAGCCGAACCCAAAGCCTTCGAGCTACTAATGGTAAAACTGTCCCCCCCCTCACTATCTACATATGTGGCTGGAATGTATTGCTGCCCAGGCACTTCAACCACCATAGTCACCAACCTCCTAGGTCAGCTCTCATCTCTCACACAGTCAGTTGAACTATATGTCCTGGGAGATTTCAACCACAACTGGCTAGCACCCACTTTTAACAAAATCCAAACTGAAATAACCACCCTAAACCTTAGTCAAACCATCTTGGAACCCACTCACTCTAATCACAAGTCCAGTAACCACTCCCTCCTTCACTGGGCGCTTACTTCCCACCCACACTGCATCGTCAGTTCAGGCCTCCTCCTTGATTCCATCAGCGACCACCACCTAATCTACTTGGTCCACAAGATCCACAGAACTAAAACCCCTCCTAAATTCATATTCCAACGGTCTTACAAATCCCTTAACCTCTCCCTTCTCCTGGCAGATTTGGCCCACTCAAATTGGGTCCCAAGCCCTACCTGCTCTAACATTGATATGGCCCTCTCTCACTTTCGAAACACCTTCCTCGCCATCTGGGACAAACACGCCCCCCTGCCGGACTAGAGTCCAGGGGTCTCACCTACTCTGGATCTCCCCTGAGCTGTTAGCTTGCCAGCAAGCCTGCGATAAGGTCTGGCGGAACTACAAATCCACATCCCTCCCAGACAACTACATTACCTACCATACGCTCTGCAATAAATGCACAAAGGCCACCCGTTTAGCTAAGACTGATTACTTCAACAATACCCTAAATGAAAACCTCCAATGCCCCTCTAAATTCTGGAAGGTCATTAACTCCCTCTTCACCCCCTAAATAACAAGGCCCCCTCCTCTCCTCCTCTCCCATGGGACTCTCCTCTCTGACCCCCTGTTGGTCGCCTCCGAGTTCAATACCTATTTTACTACCTGCGCACAGACCCTCCTAAAATCCCTTCCTCCAGTAACCTCACCCGCTCCCCAGCCACCTACCCACCTTTCGTCCGGTAGGAACACTTTTTCTTTCAGACCTGTATCCCCTGCCGAAACCCTCGCTGCCCTTCACTCCCTGAACCCATCCAAAGGCAAATCCCCTGATGGTCTGGATAACAAACTCTTCCTTTCTGCCCCCGCCATTGCTACTCCCCTCGCGGCTCTACTAAATCTCTCTTTCTCCGTCGAGGACCTCCCCTCCTGATCGGAAGCATGCCACTGTCATACCCCTCCCAAAAGGAGGTGATCCTACCTCCACTACTAACTACTGCCCCATCTCCCTCCTCCTCACCCTCACCAAACTCCAGGAACACCTAGTGGTTTCCCAACTCTCTGACTTTCTCTCCGAAACTAACTTCTTCACCCCTTTTCAGTCTGGTTTCCGAAAACACCACTCGACCACCTCCTCCCTGTTATGACTCACGGATTCCATCCTCACTGGGATGGATAATGGACTAATCACGGCCGCTATCTTCACTGACCTAGCAAAAGCTTTCAAGACGGTTTCCAACCCTCCCCTCCTATCCCACCTATCTGGAACTGGGTTGACAGAATCTGCCACTAACTGGTTCAGGGCCTACCTTATAAATCAAACCCAATCCACTAAAATTGCCGACCACACCTCCCCCCCCCCCATCACCACCGGCGTCCCCCAAGGTTCAGTTCTTGGCCCCATCCTTTTCTCCATCCTTCTAAAATGACCTACCTAACTCTTGCTCCTCTACCTCAATCCATATGTACGTGGATGACACGGTCCTCTTTACCTCGGTCGGACCCACGAAGAAGTCTCCTCCAAACTCCAAACTGATTTCAACAAAATCCAACACTGGTTCATTACCAACCAGCTATCCCTAAATGCCAAAAAAACTGTCTCTATGACTTTCAGCACTAGACAGCGTCTATCCAAACTCACCTGCCCCCTCAGCTTCCATACCCTAAATAACTCCATCCTTGAGGATGTGCCCTCCTTCAGATATCTAGGGGTTTGGCTGGATCGACACCTCACCTTCTCCACACACGTGGATGCCATCATTTCTAAACTTTGTCCAAAACTTGGTGCCCTCTATCGCAACTGCTCTAGTCTCCCTCTATGGGTCAGAAGGGAATTGGTCCAGAAAATGATTTTACCCTCTTTTGACTAGTGTGATGTCGTTTATAACTCTGCTGCCAAGACTACCCTAACCAAACTTGACCCCCTCTTTAATGCCTTCTGCCGTTTCGCCCTAGATGCTCCTACCGCTCTCATCCCTCAGGCAAATCTGATCTCTGGCCCTACCTTCCCTAGCAACAGGCGCCTAATTCACTGTGCCAATTCACTTCCAACTGTTGGCTTGGCTCCTTCCTCCCTACCGCATCCTCCCTACTTCCCCACCCCCACCCATCCCTCAGATCTTCTGATGCAAGACTATTTGTCATCCCTCACTGTAGGACCACCTGGCCAATCAGCCTTCTCTTACCTCTTCCCTAAACTCTGGAATCACCTGCCAGCTCAGATCCGCCTCTTATCATTCAAACACTCCCTATCCTCAGCCCTCACTAACTTCTTTGCACCAAATTGCATCTGCCCTTGACCCCCACCCCACCAGCTCTCTCCCACCATCCCCGCTTGTGCCTGACCAGTGGCTCGGCCTTCACCTAATTGCCTGGCTTATATACTGCCCTACGCACTTCTTCACTACCTCTAATTTTCCATCCTAATCTCTCCCTACCCTCCCCGCTCCTTCTCTCTCCCTCACTTAACCAGACTTCTCAACCTCACGCACTACTGCTGTTCACCTCTCCCCCCCACCCTTATCACCCCGCCACTTCTCCTCTCCTACTCCTACTGTCAACTTGCTGCATCTCATTTCAACTCTTGTCATGCCACTGCCACCCATGCATTGCTACTGGCACTTACCTAAACATGTATTAACCGGAAGTGTTCCATGTTATGTATACCCTGTCCTTCATGCTCTGATCTCTGTACTGTTGCACCGATTGTTTAAATGCGCTATAGTCCTCCTGTATTGTTCCATCTATTGTAAACAATGTGATCATGTTATCCCTCCAGCTATGTACACCATCTGTATTCTTGAATTCTATATTTGTCTGTATATGATCTGCCTCCACTGTAATCCCTTCCCCCCAGGTCGCACCATGAGATGAGCATCTTTTTGCTCAGCGTGCCTTTCCTGGTGAAACAATTTCAATAAATAATAAATAAATAAATAAATACAAAAAAGATCAAATTCCTTGTTTACAGTGGGTCCTATTGGTACCCACACTTCTATAGGTGAGAGGAATGAAGCACAGGAAGGTTAAGCTTCAGCTCGCACTGGGAGTAAATGGCTCGGGTGGGATTTGAAGTTAGGTTTCTGCTCCAAAACTCTGTATTCCAACCATTAGCCCACACTGCCACTAGTATGGTCCATTTCATTAAAAAACAGAACAATTGTTAATATAGTCACTTGAAAATATGAAATACACTTTCAAGATAGTCTAAAACAGGGTTGAAAATGTAATGCATATTTAAAACATCAGTACTAGTTAAGTGTGGAGTATTTTTCACTTTCCTTATTTTTGGCTGTACTTGTGCAGCTTCAATTCCGATTTATGGATCTGCAAATCTTAGTTTAAACAGAGCTTTAGTTGTTTTAGTTTTTGTTTAAATAAATAATATCACTGCTGTGGATCCACAGGAAATATGGCTGTCACTGTATTTACAGTTGCCATCCCCGTCATGTTGTTGCATGTCTTTTGTTTACTTCTATTTTAGCCCTGTGCTTCACATTCACAATCTCCCAGTAGTATATAAGGCTGCACTCCCACAAGGAATAAAAGGGTCTGTGTCATCTGTCATCATTGGATATTCTGCTGCTATACTTTAAATAATCTTTTTAACATATCTTTAATACTGTTGCGCTTTCATTTCTACACACCTGACATCATGCCTCCCTCACATCATAGCTGCTCCCCACCAGCCCCTCAATTACAATCAAATATTTCTTCCCTTTGTATCCCATTACATTTCCCATTCCCTGGTGTCCAGTGGTCCTCACCCCAAAGTCCATTTCATGGTCTCCAGACTCACCAGTACCATCCCAGCCCCCTGATGCTATGCACATATTGTTTTCAGCTACAGCGACCTACAAGTCACTGTAGTCCACCACTTCAACTGCCTGCCATAACAATGACAGTGGCAGGGGAAGGAGAAGACATGGATGGGAGTGTCCCCTTTACTGCGGCTGTGGTAACTCCCTATTCTGGATGGTGGAGGTGGTGCTGTGCCCCAAGCTTGGGTCGGGACTTGTGTGAACAGGAGTACAACTCCAACTTTGACTGCCTTGACATTTTCCCTTGTGGAAAATGCAGTTTAAGTGGTGTGGCGATTCATTTGGGATATTCCATGAGCAGCAAAGTAGACGACAGGTGAGGATGAAGGGCATGGCTTTGTATGTATTGGAGGTTGGTGTAAAATGTTGTCCTGTCCCTCTTCCTTCCATGTGTACTGCTGTTAGGTTGCTAGTGGTGTGACTTAAAGCACATTTTTTTATTTTTTTTGAAAGGAAAATCCAGATTAAAAATAAATGGACATACAACGAACTTGGACAAGGTGGTTTTGGTACATTTTTGATGTTGGATTATGTCAGAAAGTTTAGCAGCTGAGTCCGGGGACACAGCTCTGGTTGTAGTAGTAGAAGCAGATGGAAACAGAAACTGCATACAAGAAAACAGGTGCTGTAATGTGGCAAGCTGTGTTGGAGTATTTGTTTTATAACTTCAGAAATGTTGCCAGGAGCTCTCGCTGTGAGTATGCACAAAACACAAGACGCTGGAAGACGCAGACATGCACAGAAGAGGATAGTGCATGTGCAGTCGGTTGCTGTCGGCTACAAATCAACATGGAGTGCAGTCAAAAAGTAAACAAAATGAAAGCAGAATGGAGCAAAGTATGGGCAGGCAGTACACCTAAAACTAATAAGAAACCCAGGTCAGTGAACAAGGGGCGAGGGCGAGCAACATACTGCAAAATATTTTTTTTACGTAGTACTGCTGCTTTAAAGTGCACTACAGCACACCAAGTTTAGGGGATGCAGGGAACATGGTAACCAAAATATGTTTTAGTGACAGCATTATTACATGTACTATGCAGCACTTTACCAGGCATGGAGTACTTTGTGCTATAGTTGCTGGAGCCTCTCACTTTATTCAGTTATGGTTTATAAAAAAGATGGGTACCTCTAAATTAAAAAAAAAAATCTGTATGACTGGAAACAATAAAACTTTGTTAGTAAGGGTAGATTATTGAACAGTTCTAAGCATTACATTTGAATGTTACTTAATGGAAACTCCAAACGATGGGCAGATAAAGGGAGTATTTATTTGTATCTTTTAATAGTCCTTTGTTAAGTATAAAAGGTTATTTAAAATACCAAAAACTTTGCTCTCTCTAATTATGTGGGCAATAAGTATGTTTTGGCAGGCTATATTGCAATTGTAGCATGGCAGGTCTTTGATAATATACAAAGTAGCTATTGATAGAAAATGACGTTTATTATATTAAAGCTTTACCTTTGATGACAAGCTGGTTGATGGGAATATTTATAAGCACTACACACCCATTAAGTATTTCATTGTAATGAAGTACACAGTCCTGTCTTCAGCAGTCCAGTTCAAAGTCGTGTGTTATAGTTCTCATCGCCATATTCTATATCTTGCTGGGATGTTCAAGGTTTCCGACACTGTTGACTAAAACTGAAATCTTTTCTAGCTTACTGTATGTGTATCCTAGTGAAAAGAAGTTATCTGCATCCAAACCTACGTACTATATCATTATACCAGTGTGAATAAGAACAATATGATGGCAATCCAGCCGAAAGGCGTGTTTTTCTAATTTGGAAAGAAGATGACCTGGCTAGGTGATTTTTTATGAAACTAGCAATGTTATATTAAAGGAACAGTTCATGTTAACAATACAAAAACGGCACTGGCTGCTTCCAGTGCAATAATGGAGTGTCTGACTCCACTGTGAAACTGAAGCCTGAAAACTTGACTGCCCTAAAGTATGGCTACCAGAATCTATTGGCTGCCTGCCTTATTGTTAACCAACTCTTCCACTCTGTGTCTACACATTTATTCTTTAATTTAATTTTCAGAGCCAACATATGCTGCCTATAACCTTAATATGTATCTTATTAAGTTTTCATTAAGGTAAAATATTTACTTTTTACTTCAGCCTTTAAGTAGGTATCTAAATACCCAGAGTATGTGGCTGCACAAAGTCATGCTGGTGGCCTTGTGTGGACACTGTGGCTTCATTTGAGAAACACTAGCCTCCCTTACTAAATCAGTTACTGAAACTTCAAATGAACTCTGACAAAATAATCTATTTTTAACTTAATTATTTTTTTTTAATCTGCAGTAAAGATGACTGTAGCTCAATCTGGATAAACATCTATTTGGGAGGTCTGTTGTGACTGCTGTAGCATAAGCAAGGGGTGGCCAGAGCCATCTTTTCTTAGCATCTGCAAAAACTAACCACAGTAAAAAAAATGCATTTATGAAACTAAAGCAGCAGTTCATGTTATCAGTAGCATTACATTTATAACTTGAGCAGGTCACATGACAGCAGCTGTGTGTCCCCTTTTCCATTCGCTCATTATACTGTCTGACCACCGGGGGCATCACAAGCTGTGAGAGCATTACTAGCTCCACAATGTGCTCTCCCAGCCTCTGCTAGGGAACGCGACCTAGAGGGTACTAGGTCTGGCCACTAGCCAGTAATTTCAACTCCCTTTCACTCACTGCTTTTCATGTAGCAGCACACAGTGGCTGTTGCTGCCTCCTTTTTACTAGTTGGCATGAAGGCTCCACCACCTTAAAGGAAAAAAAAAAAAAACTTAGGGCTGTTTGCCCTTTCCCAAACAGACCTTTCTTCTGATTCTGTTCCTATCATCAAGCTTGTCTTAGTTTCTTTTTCTCACCCCTCTATCCTGCTCCTGCCCATCCCTTTCATCCCCAACCATGTGTCTCTACCTGCTTACTTCATATTATTTGTCCTCTTCTTGCTCTTCTCTCCTTATCCTATGCTTCCTCTCCCCAACTCATCTCTCCTTCATCCCTCCTCCCACCAGCAGGCCCCTCCGCCTCCCTAACAATAAATCTCCTCCCACACTAAATTCAGTCTCTTCCCTCTCTCCTGTCCCTCTGCTCTCCCTTGCTTGCCTGCCTCCCCAGTCTCCCCCCCTCCCATTTCTTTCTCCTCTCATACACCCTGGGCTACTCCTATCATGTCTCCTAAACCTTGAGGCCCTGTTTCACTACACATCCCCACCCACTCCAACCTCCCCTCATAACCCCAGGAGGTACAGGTACCCTCCTCACCTCCCCCTTTTCCTAATCCTTCTACTTCTTTCTGGTGATGTCCATCCCAACCCAAGTCCTCTCACTACTCCCTCAACCTCAGCCCAAGCATAATTAGGCCCCACTCTTCTTCCCCACTATTCTTCTCTGCCTAAGGGTCTGAGCACCTTTCATTTAAATGCTCGCAGTCTCTTCCCTAAACTGGATGCTGTTTAAGTTTGGATCATCCAATATCTGCCTGGCATTCTCTGTATTACTGAAACCTATCAGTCAGAATCCCTGACTCTGCCCTCTCTAGCCCAGATTTCAACTTATTCCATCAAGACTGAGGCAAGTGTGGTGGTGGGATTGCCCTGTATATCAAACAATCTCTCTCTTGCACCATCACTTTCAAAGAGTACTGTACTTCCACCCATGAAATAACTGTAGCACTATTATCCCTCCCTTACTCTGCCCTGGTCTATTTAGGTACACTTTATGCTCCACCTAAAATGACAACTGACGCCCTAGTCTCCATTATCACTTCTATCTCATCCCACATGGCTAGAGGTGAATTGTTGCTTCTAGGTGAGTTCAACCTAGACTGGTTCTTCCCTTCCTCTAAGCCTACTCTCCTTTAAATCATAAGACCATAAGAATGTGTTGGCTGATGGGGACCATGTGGCCCATCTAGTCTGCCCATTTGACTGCCCCCACCCATGTAGAATCATAATTTCAGGATCCTGTAATGTTTATCCCAAGACAGCCTGAAGCCCCTAACTGTCTGCTTCCACAACCTCCTGTGGCAGCCTATTTCAATGCTCAGCCACCCTCTCAGTGAAGAAGTAGTTCCTAATGTTAGTCATAAACTTTCCTCCCTTCAGCCGCCTGCTGTGACCTCTAGTTCATACGTCTTTACTTGGAAGAGAGGCTTTGATCCTGCACTGAGTTTATTCCTTTGAGGTATTTAAATGTTTCTGTCATGTCTCCCTTCTTCCTTCTCTGTTCTAGTGAGTATGTTTAATTTCCTGAGTCTTTCCTCATAGGGTTCCTGGTGAAGGGCTCGAACCACCTTTGTGGCTCTTCTTTGCACTGTCTCTCATCTGCACCAACACCGTCAAAGAGTCCTGTACGTCCTCCCATGAAGTAATCATAGCACTATTATCCCACCCTTCTTCTGCCCCAGTCTGTATAGGTGCACTTTATAGGTACGGTCTGTATCTGGGGTGGCTATAGGTCACATTCAAAGCTCTAAACCTTACTCAACTGATCCACGAACTCTCCCACACAAATCCCCACTTCCATAATGACTCACTGCTTGAATGGGTGTTATCCTCCCACCCCCACCATATCACTGTAGCAGGAACACTACCTGATGCCCTCATTGATCACTGCATTACATTCTGCATAAGAAAGATTCACTTTCCCTGTGCTGCCCTCAATTACATATGGTCCTGCCTCTTCCACAATCTAGATGTCACTGCCCTTCAATAAGGTCTCTCAGAGGCAGACTGGCAACCCATCTTTTCTGCCAATGATGCTGATTCCACCCTCTCTCTCTTCTCCAGCCTTCTCTTCCATATTTGGAATCATCATGCCCATCTAAAGAAATCCAGAGTTAAAAATATCATCCCCCCGGATTACTGCAGACCTGCTGGCTAAATGCAGAGCCAGGGACAAAGTTTGGTACCACTATTAAGAGTCCTTATCTTAAAATGGACCTCCAAGCTTACAAAGCCCTTAAGAATAATTGCACAAAGGCCATCCGTCTCTCAAAGACTAAATACTTTAGGCACCATCTGCAGTAAGATCAATACACACCCACCTCATTTTGGAAAGTACTCCACTCTCTAGTTGACCCCCCCCACCCAACAAGCCTCCCCTATCCTCAGAGTTGATGGCTCTCCAGTCTCTGACCCTGCATCAGTCGCAGAGATTTTCACTAAATTCTTTGCCACTTGCGCTCTCCCCGATCCCCCATCGACCCCGTCGGATGCTCCAGGTCAACCTACTAAAGTCCAATTCCCCATTCTCATCCCTTGAAGTCTACACAGTCCTCCTTGCCCTTAACCCTATAAAGTCCAGTCCTGACAGTCTCCACCCCAGGCTGCTCCACATCTCCAGCCCCAGCTATAACCACCCCGCTCACCCATATTCTCGACCTCTCTCTCTCTTTCCACCGCCACAATCCCAAAGGCCTGGAAATCTGCCGTGGTCTTAGCCCTTCAGAAGGGAGGTGATCCTTCTGCCCCCGGAAACTATAGGCCTATCTCTCTCACCAAACTTCAAGAATCCCTTATTCACTCTAGGCAGTCCGAATTCCTAGCCACTACAAATATTCTCTCACCAGTGCAATCTGGTTTTAGGAACCAACACTCAATCTTCTCCTCTCTACTATGAGTTACAGATTCAATTTTTTCAGCTATGGACCAAGCCAGATTACTGCCGCTGTCTTCATAGATCTGGCAAAGGCTTTCGATTCAGTTCCCATCCCCTCCTGCTTCAAAATCTTAGATCTGCTGGCCTTGCTGAACCTGCCGTCAACTGGTTCTGCTCTTGTTTTCATGACAGGCAGCAATCAGTTCAAATAGGTGATGCTCTCGCCTCCCCACTCCCTATCCTCATCAAGTCCCCCAAGGCTTCATCCTTTTCTCCCTATCCATAAACAATCTCCCCTCATCTACAAATATTCCAATAAGCATATGTGCGCTGATGATACTATTATTACAGCCAACTCAAACTAAGCACAAAAAAAAAACAGTGGCCATGATGTTTGGTACCAGACAAAAACTGGTCACCCTCCAGTCTTCTCCCATCTTCACTACATTGGATGGCTCTCCCCTTGAGAATATTCCAGCCTTCAAATACTTGAGGGTGTGGTTGGACAGCCACCTGGACTTCTCCACCCATGTCAACACCATCTGCACTAAACTACATCCTAAACTGGCCATCCTCTATCAACATAAAGACAGCCTCCTCACCCACCGAGGATTGGTATCCAAAATGATCCTACCCATCTTTGATTATGCTGGCGTGGTGTATGGCACATCCTTTCAATCATCCCTTGCCAGACTAGACACCCTTTTGAACTCTTTCTATTGTTTTACTACCACCTCCTCCCCCTTACCCACCACTGTCTCTTTTATTCTGCCCTCTCCCTTGCACCTTTATATCACAGGAGAATGGTCCACTGTGCCTCCTTTGTTGCAGAGTTCTGGTTTGTAACTCTCCCCACCTACCTCTCTTCCTGCCTCTCCCAAGCTGTCCCCTGAAACTACTCCCTTTGACACAGAGATCCACAAACCTTTTCTATCCCTCTCCCCCCGACTCTGCATCTGGTCAATCTGCTTTCTCCTTTCGTTACCCTTCCCTCTGGAACAAACTTCCCTCTGACCTCCAGCTGTACTCTTTCTCCTCTCTCAAAAGGCTCCTCAGACTGCTACCTCATCCACAGTGCTCTCAGTGCCCCCAGCTCCCATCTGCTTATATCAATGAAGCCCCCCCTTAGTTGTCAAAACCTCCAATCCTGCTCTCCCCTCGCCTCAGAAGGGATTCCAGTGTTGAACTGCCTACCTTGCTCCTGTGACTAGTGGTCTGGAAACAAATTTATATTGTGTTACTGTAGATCCTGCATCTGTACTAGAGTTGTAACTGTGGTTCTAATTCTGAATTTACCTGTATATATCTGTCTGTTACCTACTGTTTTGGGTCTTGTAACCGTGACCCACGATTGTTTACTTGTAAGCTTGTTTTTATGGCTGTACCTCTATGTAACCCTTTCCCCGCATCACACCTGGAAACAAGCCTTGGTTCAATTATGCTTTTCCCAGTTACCAACTTTTAAATAAATAAATAAAATGACCAAAGTCCACTCTGCCTTGGATGCCCCTCATGGGCCCAAATGGCATCCTACAAGTCAAGGGTCTCCTTACCCAAGATGAGAGGCATACAGAGGCATTTAATGTTCTGTCAGACAGGTACGACCTCCATAAGCAGGACGTCTGGAAATACCTCCAGATTCGTAGCATGATCAGTCACAGAGTGGTTGACCCTCTAGCAGTGACTCAGTGACTGTGGCTAATACCTTGGCAATAATGAATAAATACAGCAAACTAGCAAGAGGGAAAGCTGGCTTCATTTATAGACAACTGCGAGATGCTCAGTTTGATCAGTCAATACCCTCCAAGTGGATGTGGGAGGCAGAACTAAAAATATCAGTCAATGAGGAAGAGTGATCCTCCTGCCTCTACAGGGCACAAACAGCCTGCCAGGATGGATGGAGCCTTCTCATCCAAAATAAAGTTCTGCTTAGATTGTACTGTACTCCTGCAGTCCTACACAAACTAGAATTACTCCCACAAGACAGATGCTGGATGTGCCAGCAAACAGGATCCACTTTCATGCACATGCTATGGAACTGCCCTACTATCTCCAACTACAACAAAAGAGCCTGCATGACCATCTTGGGTAATCGTCTCAGCTAAGCGATTGATCCTTTGCAAATAGAGATGCCCAGCGATCCCTTTGGTAGTAGAATGACTTCTGGCTATAGGGCAGCTGGCCTTGGAAGAGTGGCCCCACAGGAATGCATTCACTTTTCCAGCATTTCACCAGATATGGGTGCAAATCTATCGTCAACATACTGCCATAATTAATGGCCTCCAAGTAACCCCCTCCCCCCCAAAAAAAGGGCATGTCACTGCCTGAATCTTTGTAGGACACAGAAAGTCTCACTCTGTTATATTTACTGGAGGGGCTTCTTGCTGTTTAGTTCCATTTTAATGTTATGCACTGTGACAGAGTTGTTATCGATGGAAAGGGGGATTGGGAGGGATCGTTATTTCACCTTCTGTATATGAGTGTGCCATATTACCTGTTTGTTTTTTCTGCATCAGAGGAATTTGTATTGTTTCACCCTTACAAATAAATATGTTCATGATCATTTGTGTCTGTATTTTTTAATTTTAAACAAAAAGGTTAACTGGAAAAAAAAAATGACCAAAGTTATTGCTAGGTTACAGTACCCCAATTTAGTAAGGAAGTCTAGGTGCTCCCTTATGGACTCAGAAGCTGCCAGTACCATTAATTTATGGCAAACAAAAAGAAGTGCTTTAAATAAGCCATTAACATTTTGCTTATCTTTTTTATTTATTTCTGAGCTGTGCTGATTCTTCCTGTTTGATAAACACCAATTTGACTCCCACTAGGCTACTGTACAGTACATGCATTCATCAAGCAGTTGAGTAAATATTAACTAAAACTCCTCAAGAAGCTGGTGCCAAATCCACGTTAGAACCCTAATCCTTGAGGGATCCTATTAATCTAATTTGGCCATTTGTACTGGTATTTCTGTATTTATTGGTTGTTAACTTGTATAATCCCTGCCAGGGTTAATTGACTGTATCATTCCATACTACAAATTCTTGCCATGTATGTATGCTCACTGTTCACGATTTTTTGTTCTTACTGTTCAGTATTTTGTGCCACCTTGATGGCCCAGGTCATGCCTGAAAACAATCCCTGGGACCAGTGCACTCACCCTGTTCTCAAATAAATAAAACAATAAAACCCTCCTTTCTGCTGTCTGTCTCTTTGGAAATGGTCTCCACATTCAACAAGCCTCACGTAAGCCAGGGTTCCAGTTTTAAGGCCTCCCTCCTCTTTACCCTTAATGACATGTAACCCCCCTCCAAGCCCTCCATCTAGGGGCATAACTTCTTTTGCAGATGGTCCAGGGGCAACTAAAGGAGGGGAAGAGGGGTACCCTCAAGTGCTAACATTGAGGCCAATGCACTTCATACAAGGCAGGGAAAATTGTGTCCTACCTTTCTGGCATCTTCAATACCCATGCACTCTCACCTTCACCCACAAAATCTGTTGTTTTTTTTCTTCCTGAAGAGTGGCACGTGGACCAGGAACTTCACGCTGCATCTACTATCTCTGGAGCACCCCCTCCATGAACCCTTGGCCCCGCCATGGCCGGGATGAATACTTCACCTGGAATGCAACTCGTGAAAAGTTAATTCAACTGAAAATAAAGGGGAAAAGAAGTAGGATTTAATTTCATTAGCGTCCCCCTCTCAGTTTAAATAAGGAACATCACTGCTATTTCCTCCCAACTAGCTTCTTTATTTTGCTCCTGCACAACAAATGATTCCCAGCAATGCAGGGATCACAAACTTCATTTAAATAAATAAAGCAGCTCCATGGGGCTAATCAAACTTTTTACACATACTGGCTGGACATTTTAAGGCAGCAGAAACTATGACTCTTAAGGCAGTCACAAGCAAGGATTTTTCCTACTCTCTCTCTCTCTCTCGGGTGCTTTACCCAAGACCTCCTGAACTCAGATCCCTGCAATCTCCTGGCTTCTCTGGATCTGGTAAGCCAAACCTTTTTTCTTCCTACTCGGATTACCCACTCTCTCACTGGCACTTACTGTTCCCCAAACTCTGGCATGGGAAAACAGGCTTCTTCCTTACCTGGACCTCTGGGCACTGGCCCAAGCCACACGGGGTGCCAGGATTTTTCCTTAAGAACCAGGCCTGTAGCCCACTTCAAGGCTGGCACTGTACTTGTGCTACTTCAGCACCTGCCACCTTCACTCAGCTCAGCCTCTCCTCTTATTGGTTCCACTATTGCAGTGGCCCCAAAACCCGGCCCTGCTCCAGCACTCCAGCCCCATGCTACGGACTGTCCTGCCTTCTCACTGATGGCCTAAATTGCTGTGGTTTCTGCTGTTTATTTTCCTCAGGGGATCCCTGCCAGGCCCACATCTCCTTCAACACCTCCTGGGCTTGCATTAAGCTCCAGCATGAGGGCTACCCTCCAAAGCCTGCCATTACGACCTGTGACCCAGCCAGCCCTCAATGTACCAACACCCCGGGACCTGCCCCTCCATAGCAGGCCCCATATTTTGCATGAAGGGCCCCCTGCCTCCCTCTGCCCCAGGCCTCCCTGCCACACTGGGTATGATGGGAGCCACTGCCAGCAGCTTCCCTCCTGTGGGGGCTCTGCCACTGCCACCATGGACCTGGTGACCAAGATACACCTTACAGGGGTCTCTAAGGCTCCTACATTTCCTGGCCTACAAACCAACCTACTTTCCCTGTCCCCAAGTAATGCAGGACCTGGCTACCCATACTTCCCCATGGAGCTCCACTCCCCCAGCTCCTCATTGACCACGACGCTGAGAAAACCATCATGTCTCTGCTTTGGGGAAGGGTGTCCTCAACTGGCCCTCCCGGACCACCGAGCTCCCTTACTTGCCCACCTAACTCTGCTCCTCCAGCCACCCCCTTCCAGCCCCAGGCTTAATGCCTTGACTGGAAAAGCCCCGATACTTCCTGACTGCTCCCTTATATACTCCCTAAAACCTACTCTCTGCTGCCACCTTGAGGCATCCAGCAGCCAGTATCCCCCAGAGCACTAACCCATTCCCTAACTCTGGGGGGGTAGGAGGGAGAAAGGGATGCCTAAATGGGAGCATAACCTCCCCTTTAAAGTGGGGGCTTACACTCTTCCCCCACCCAGGAGATCATTCCCTCCTGGGAATGATGGGTACGACCCAGTCATAGTCTCCTCCCATCAGACTAGGTATGGGCACTCCCCAGCCTTCTTTATTTAGTCTTTGTTAACTGGGTAAGGCCCACTAGGCACAAGTGCCTGTTTTCAGGGGCGACCCGGGAGCTTTGGGCTGGTTAAGTGACTTACTCAGAGTCGCACAGTATGCAAGTGGAGGTTGTGGGAATCAAGCCCCGGTCTACAGGTACCAAGCTCATTCACAACTTGTTACTCTAACTTCTAGGCTATACTGCCAGATTCTGGCAATAGGTGCAGCAATGCCTGGCCACAGGGCACCACCCAATCTACCTTCCTAGCCTAATATACTTCTAGAATCCCTAAAACCTACCTGTGCCAGGAGATAATCTAAATGATTAGCAACAACCTTCATTATTGCTTTAATAACAATTTCAATCATTTCTCATAAAAATTTAACTTTTCAGTATTAAGCATCTGCAAACAACAATGAGTTAGATACAGTTTAGCTATCCCCAAATGCCTCCCACCAAATTTTAAAACAAGTTTCACTGTGTACAGTCCCAAGGCTACTCACCCACATAGTCACACACACATCCTCTCACCAATCTCCCAAACATGTATTATCATGATCATAATAACAACAGTACAATTTTGAATTTAAGGGCTTTGATTTTAAGAAAATAACTGTATACAGTCACCATAACTCGGCTCCGTAGAGCAATTGTCTTGGCGCAGTTCATAAGTCCACACTCCAGAAGGCCTAGGTTGCAGGCCTCCCCACCTGGAGGAAAATAATATTCTGGATCTGGCTTGGTGGTCACATCTCCAAAGGAATCCTGGTGCAGAAGACAATATTTGGTCCGAGTCCCAGCCAAGTCCTGGACTACAACAAAATGCTTGAACAATGTTAAGCCAGACCAGATCCCTGTGCAACACATTGACTGTGCCTGCTGAATCAACTGCTGAGATGGGGCACCTCCTCAACCTGGACGATTCTTTAAGTGTTCCATCTGTTCCTTAAAGATCCAGTTCTCCCTCATCTCCTCGATTATGTTCCAAATCCGTTCCAGCACATAAGGATACTTCAATTGAGGATATTCTACCCGTAGCCTCCTGCAGACCCACCTTTCGGCCTGGCTCCATTCTGGCAGGTCCCTCACACTGGTCCTCCTGGCTTGTCCCATTGGTAGCCATATCCCCCATTGATATTTCAAATTCAGTGGGTCACTTGGGTTTAACACATCCATCCGGGTCTGGAGAGTCTTAGCCAGGAGCTGTAGGGTGTTGTCTGCTAGGGTGATCACAGGGCACTGGTATGGCCTGGGAATTTCCATAGCCACCTGGTAGTCCTGGAACTGAAAAGTGCTGCAATATATTTCTCCTCATTCAGCTCCTCTATCTCGTTCTTATCACCAATGCCTCCTCTTGCTGTTGCAGGACCAGGCTCAGAGTCACTCCCGGTAGGCTGCATTTTGCATCTGGCTCCTGAGGCAGGCTCTGACTTGGTTGACAGGGCCTGTGGGCTACCGCCAGACAGGGGCCGTGGTGAGGGTCCACCAGGACCTGGAGGATCCCCAACCAGTTGTCTGAGGCCCCTGCTCCTCCTGCTGCCACTAGGATAGCCAGCAGTGGGGAGTGGAGCAGATGGCTGTGCTCCCTGTCACCTTTTTCTTTGATTGGTGCACCTGCACCTTACTCCTCCACAGGCTTCACAATCACATCTGGGGATTCACTTCTAGTTTCATCTACCTGAGCACAAGTGCTTTCTCCCAGGGACAGTCTCCCAAACCCTCCTGAGTGCCTACTGGCTGGTGACCACTGCATAAAAGAGCTGGTGGTGGAACTAGGAGCGAACATCCCCAAATTAAGAACTGGCGGCATGCCTATACAATATTGGCATATAGGCAACCTGGCAACTCCTTCTCCCCTAAACCCACACCTAACACAAGGTTTGTTCTCTTTGCATTTCCCCCAGCTTTCCAGAGCCAGGAGAACAGTAAAGCAGGAACTGTAGCCAGGGGTTCCTCCTGGGGGTCACTTCAGGTCTTTCTTCATTTCCCCCTGCCACAATGCACCGCCGATCCATGGTGGATGCTGGCGTTCAGTCTCTCCAACCTCCCAGTTCTCACAGCCTAAACAGATGGCTCAAATATTCATTTGCTTTAATATTGGCAGCCCAGTTCACTTGCCTGACCGTGGATGCACCCAGGAAAAAATAGTCTCTTCCTTTTCTCTCACTAGCTTTATTTCTCCTGCTGCTGGTCACCTCACTCCTTCAACTCCACTCTCTCCAATCTCCCCAAGATGGCACCTCTGTCTGCAGCTGATCTAGTCCCTTCTCAACCATCCTCCAATTGGAACCCTGCCTGAGGGCCACATGACTATTGGGTCACAAGCGCACACCACACCAGCAGTCCGAGGCCTATGCCTGCTACAGGCCTACTCCCACAGCTATTTCCACTGTGCAACAGGGTACAACCAGGCCGAGAAGCCTGGCAATACACAGGACCGCAAGGTTTGGGGTCTGGCAGCATTTTGGGGTTCGGGGAACATCCCGGACGAGCCCCCACAGTGTAACCCCCCTTCAAACTCCCCGTCTAGGGGCATAACTTCTTTCGCAGATGGTCCAGGGGGGCAAATAAAGGAAGGGTACCCTCAAACGCTAACATCGAGACCAATGCACTTCATACAAGGCAGGGGAAATTGTGTCCTACCTTTCTGGCATCTTCAATACCCATGCACTCTCACCTTCACCACAGAATCTGTATTTTTTCCCTCCTCGAACAGTGACATGCCAGACCAGGAACTCCACACTGCATCTACTAACTCTGGAGCCCCCCTATGAACCCCATGAAAACTTTATCTGGAATGCAACTCATGAAAAGTTAATTCAAAAGAAAATAAAGGGGAAAAGAAGTAGGATTTCATTTTATTAGCTTCTCCCTCTCAGTTTAAATAAAGCACATCACTGCTATCCCAACTAGCTTCTTTATTTTGCTCCTGCACAGCAAATGATTCCCAGCAATGCAGGGGTCACGCACTTCATTTAAATAAAGCAGCTCCATGCGTCTAATCAAACTTTTTACACATACTGGCTGAACATCTTAAAGCAACAGAAATAATGAATCTTAAGACAGTCACAAGCAAAGATCTCTCTCTCTCTCTCTCTCTCTCTCTCTCTCTCTCTCTCTCTCTCAGATCCCTGCAATCTCCTGGCTTCTCTAGATCTGGTAAGCCAAACCTTTTTTCTTCTTACTCAGGTTACCCACTGTCTCACTGGCATTGGTCGTTCCCCAAACTCTGGCATGGGAAAGTGGGCTGCTTCCCCCACCTGGACCCCTGGGTACTAGCAAAGGCCATAGGGGGTGCCAGTATTTTTTCCTTATGACCTAGGCCCCATAACCCACTTTAAGGTTGACACTGTACCTGTGCTACTTCAGCACCTGCCACCTTCACACAGCTCAGCCTCTCCTCTTATTGGCTCCACTGGTGCAGCAGCCCCAAAACCTGGCCCTGCTCCAGCACTCCGGCCCCATGCTACTGACTATCCTGCCTTCTCACTGATGGCCAAAACTGCTCTGGTTTCTGCTGTTTATTTTCCTTGGGGGATCCCTACCAGGCCCACATCTCCTTCAACACCTGGGATCTGGGGGTAATATTTGTCGAGGGATTGACACTGCATTCGCGGGTGTCTGTCATCATTAAGTCTTCATTTTACCATCTGAGGAATATCTCCAGGATTAGGCACCTTGTTCCGTCCTGCGATCTTCCTACGCTGGTCTATGCCTTTGTGTCCTTGCATCTGTACTATTGCAACTCTCTTTATCTAGGGCTTCCTGGGGTTGAAATCCACCACCTGCAGCTGGTGCAGAATGCAGCGGCCCGGCTTCTGACTGGTACCTCTCGGTCCAGCCATATTTCGCTGGTGCTGAGCAGACTGCACTGGCTGCCAGTGCAATGGCAGATCACCTTTAAAGTCAGTCTTCTGACTTTTTAAGCCCTACATGGACTTGGTCCCAACTACCTGAAAGAGCTTCTGGTCCCTTACTGCCCTGGGCGATCACTCCGCTTAGCTGGCAAGGGGTTGCTAGAGATCCTGAGGGTGTCTTTGAAATCTTCTGGGGCCCGTACATTTATGTATGTGGCCCCTACCCTCTGGAGTTCTCTACCCCATCAGTTACAGGAGTGCATGACCATGGAGAAATTTAAAAAGGCCCTAAAAACATATTTGTGGACCTAAGCATTTGGAGTCTGACTGTATTTGCTTATTTGCACTAGTTGTTTTTAACATAATATTTGAAATGCTCAGTCCATTTTATTCTGTAAGGCACCTTGGTTTTTTGAAAGGCACTTTAAAAATAAAGTTTCATTATTATTAAACGTGGCAATGTGGTTACTTGCAGTGTAGTGTAGCTGGCTGGCATGTAGTGAATGGGTGATGTCCAAAGACATACCTCTCGGTGTCTCCACAATTCTTTTGCATTTCTCATCATCTGAACACTTCCACATTCTCTCCATCTGTGTGGCCTGGCTCATCCAACTTTCATAGTCGTCCTTTCCAGGGGGAGTGGGGTTGGCTCCAGAGAAAGTAAGCAGTCCCCAGTACTGTTCCTAGGGTACAAAAAAATAGCAGGTACAGTTCTGTCCCCCAACCTGGAGGCAGAGTCTGGCAGGTGGTATTGCCTGGTCTGCTGCTTCTTCCTTGAAGAATGCCTTTACATCTTGAACAGTCTTTCCCTCAGCTGCCAAAAATGAGTGTAACTTCTGTTCAAATTTGTTTTCCTCTTTAGGGCCCTCAGGGGGAGGAGCCAGGATCACACAGGTCTTTATGAACCATGGGGTGGGGGTCTCCATTAGTAAGCTGTTTGGCACACTTGAGGGATCAACATCCTATTGGCACTCCATCAGAACACACAATGGCTATCAAACCGAACTGTAAAATCTCCCATGAACAGTCAGTTTTCCCAAACTTTTTATGCTGCCTATGACACTTCTGAGATAGTCCCTAAGGGTTCCTTCAGGGATCCCATGCACCAGTATTACTTTTTCTCAGATCAAGGTTCTTACTATTGCACCAGGCTACCAATGAGGTACGATCCATCATAAAGCTGAAAATTGGAGGGGGGGTACCAAACTGTAACTGCCCCGGAGTGAGGTGTTGCAGAAATGTTCCAGAAATCCCAATGATGCCTCCAAATTTGTAACCACCCCCACCTGCAAGGTGAGCTGACTAAGCCTGGAGATGGTAGAGAGCAAATTCCGTTATGTCTTCAGGTGAATAACATCTGGGTTTGTGATTAGAAATGGGCCTGGAAAGTGTTGTGGTGCCTCCACCTATGGGATCCTTATGACAGAGTGCTTCTGGGGTGTTTCCCACAGGAAATAAATGCAACCACCTCCCTCCCTCTGTGATGGGGAACACAATAACACAATCCCCTCCTCACATATCACTCTAAACGTGTAAAATAAAAAGCAAGGCAATAACGGCAAAATATGTTAGCAGTTGCCAATGAATAACCAATGGGTTTATTTTGAGGTTGGTGAACAAGGCAGGGAACAAGGGAAGAAAGGTAAAAATAAACAAAGACTGCAGTTTGCGTTCACCCTCACCATAAGGTGCATCTCATTGCCTATCCCCACACTGGTGTACCAGTTAACCCCACAGTCCCTCTGTGAAAGAACAGTTACGTAAGAACTTACCGTAGCAGTAGTTCTTCAAGGAGCTCTCAGTCATCAGGTCACACCATAGGAACTTCACCATCAGTGAAGCAGGATCCACACAGAAGAATTTTCCAGCAGTACAACTGGGGCCGCCCACCCTGACGTTGCTTGTCGACATCATCAACCCTATAAAGGCGTGAGCGGACCCACTCCCTCCTCAGTTCTTTTCCCCCAAAGACAAACAGAACAAATACCTGCCATGGGGGACCAAGGGGAGAGAGAGAGAGAGAGAGGTACCCAGGCTGAAATAAAGGGCTGGAGACACCAGATAGCCAGTCCAAAAAGAGGACCCTAAGAAAGGGGATGGTGGGAGAGTAGGCAGACCTGATGACTGAGATCTCTTCAAATATCTATTGTTACGGTAAGTTCTTATATAACTGATCTATCTTCTTTGAAGGTATCTCAATCATCACCATAGGCACGAGTCCCAAGCAGATGAGGACAGTCTGGGAGGCAGGCAGACCAAGGCCTAAAACAGAAGGCCTTGAAGTACAGCACAGCCAAAGCCTACATGGGCTCTAGAGGAAGTGCCCAGACTGTAGTGCTTGGTGAAAGTATGGGTGGTACTCCAGGTTGCAAAAGTGCAAACAGATGTGGAGACCCCCTTGAAACAAGCCACAGAGGCCACCATGCCTCTCGTGGAATGGTATTTCACTGTCCCTGGCAACTCTTTGCCATGCTTATTGTAACAAAATACAATACAATCAGCCAACCACTTGGACAAACATTGTTTGGAAACCTGAACGCCTTCTCTTCCTTGGGCAAAAGAAACAAAAATCTGCTTTGACTTTCTGTAGTCCTTAGTTCTCAGCAGGTAATAATTCAAAATCTGCACACATCTAAAGTATGGAGCAGTGCTTCCCCTGGATTGGCATGCTCTGGGACATACACGGTAGGTGAATAGATTGATTCAAAGTAAACTCAGACCCCACATTAGGAAGAAACTTGGTATTCATGCCAAAAGACACCCTGTCATTGTGAAAAATCAGATAAAGCTCCTCATACCAGAGAACCTGAAGCTCAGAAATCCTTCAAGCAGAAGTCATAGCAACCAAAACAACGCTTTCCATGAAAGGAAGCATAGCTCACAAGTCGTGGCTGGCTCAGACCGAGACAGGGTCAATTTTTCCAAAACAAAATTCAAATCCCAAGCTGGGACAGGATTGTGGATTGGAGGCTTCAGATGCAGAATGCCTCTGAGAAAAGTATGGGTCACATCTAACTGAGCAATGGTCTGGCCCTCCACCAGCTCATGGAAGGCAGATGCAGCCGAGAGGTGCACCTCGAGGGACAAATACTGGAGGCCTGAGTTTGGCAATGAGATCAGGTAGTCCAGAATTTGACTCGCTGGACAGATGAAAGGGTCCAGATGGTGCTTGGTATCCCAGATGGTGAACTGTTTCCACTTCATGATGTAAGTGGCCCTAGTGGAGGGCTTCTGAGCCACCACCAGGATGTCAGTCACTTTCTGAGAAACTCCAAACCAAGTAATGACTACACCCTCAGGAGCAAGGCATGCAAATGAAGGAACTTGAGGTGTGGATGGACCAGGGTCCCCTAAGCCTGCGTCAACTGATCCCTGCAGAGAGGTAGGGAAATCAAAGGTTCCACTGTTAACCGTTGCAGTAATGGAAACCATATTTGCCATGGCCAGTAGGGTGCTAGCAGGATCATGCTGGCCCCCTCCATCTGTAGCTTGATTAATACCCTCTAAATCAGAGAAAATGGAGGAAAGGTGTAAGGAACCTGCCGCTCCAAGAGAGGGGTAATGCGTCTTGCCAGAAAACACCATGCTCTGAAATTAGCGAGCAAAAATTGGGCAGTTTTGCGTTGAGTGGGGATGCAAAAAGGTCCAACTCTGGATGACCCCACCTGTCAAACAGGTCTTCTGTGATAGACAACAGAAGCTGCCATTCATGCATCCTGGACTGAGTCTGGTGGAGGTATCTGTCAGGGTGTTCAGCATGCCTGGGACGTGGACCACCAATAGTTCCAGGCCGTGGTCCAGTGCCCAGTACAATAACCTCATGGCTTCCCTGCAAAGTGGGTACAAATGCAACCCCCTTGTTTTTTGATATAATAGACTACACTGAGATTGTCTGAATCAACAACTGGCCAGGAGAAAGGTGGTTCTGGAAGGCCTGCATGACATACAGAACCACCCTCATCTCAAGGACGTTTATATGGAGGGACGTCTTGACCTGGCACCGGGTACCCGGAGTCTGGAAGGGACCAAGATGCACCCCCCAGCCCAATCCAGAGGCATCCGCAGTAAGAATCTGCTGTAGGGATGAGATCAGGAAGGGAACCCCTCTTAAGAGATTTTGGGGTTCCATCCACCACTAAAGGACTTTGCAGACCGGAGAGGAGACCTGCACCAGCTGTTCCAGGTCCTCAGTGCATTGGTCCCACTGCACCCGAAGGGACCACAGGAGCACCTGCATGTGCAGGCAGGCCAGGGGGACAGTAGCAATGGCTGCTGCCATGAGTCCCAGAAGCCACATGTAAATTGTCATGGAGACATAGCAGCTGTGAACCACCACCTACGCTTGAGATATGAGGCACTCCACTCTGTCCACCGGCAGGGAGATCTTGTCCTACACTGAGTCTAGGACTGCTCCTATGTATTGCAATTTTTGAGTGAGATCAGAACAGACTTGGGCAAGTTGACTAATGCCCAGAGACTGGAACAACTGGATGGTCCTCTCCAGAGACCTCAGAAGATGATCCCTGGATGGGGCCTTGAGTAGCCAGTCATTCAGGTAGGGGAAAATATACAGGCCTTCCCTCTGAAGAGCATCTACCACTGCTGCTAAGCATTGTGTAAAAATCTGCAGTACAGAGGACAAGCCAAATGGCAAGACTCTGAACTGGTAGTACTTGCCCTGAAAAAGAAACTGGAGGAACCTCCTGTACGGTGGACACACTAAAATATGCAGGTAGGGGTCCTACTTTTCAAGACAGCACAGCCAGTCACCCTGCTTGAGAAGGGGTAACAAACCTAGCAGAGTGACCATGTGAAACTTCTTGTACTGGATGTGGAGGTTGAGATCCTTGAGATCTAGACTAAGCCTTGAATCCCTGGTTTTTTGGGGGACCAGGAAGAATCTGGCATAAAACCCCTGGTTTAGCTGCTGCCTGGGCACTGATTCTATTGCCCTTTTTTTGCAGAAGGGAGTGTACCTCCTCCTGAAGACCGCAATATGATCTGGAGGGGAGGCAGAGGTCACCGGAGGAGTCTCTGGGGTCTGTTCTAGAAGCTCCAGAGTGTGACCCCTCTCTATTACCTGAAAAATCCAAACATCTGTTTAGCAGTGTCAGTGACTCAGCAGGTTACACACTCACCTCTGAGGCCAGAAAATCAGAAGGCTGTGGGTTCTATCCCCACACCAGGGACTTGGGTTAAATCCCAATACTGACGCATGAGGGGGGTGCTGAATTCCTGAGGTGCCATCTTTCAGAAGAGACTTTAAATCAAGGTCCTATATGCCTGTTCTGGTGGTAGTTCAGGTGGATGTTAAAGATCCCATGGCACTTCTCGAAAAGAGCAGGGGAATTTCCACGGTGTCCAGGCCAAATTCCCCCCATTCATTAAAAATACCACCAACAGCTTAATCTGTTTCAATGTCAGTTGGCATCCATCTGTATCTCCCTCCTCTGGGATGAGGCTGAAAATAGGCAGAATTGTCTAGTCCTCCTTTCCCAGTCAAAAAAACCCCTAAATAAATAACAAAATCTGATGTTATGGTTCTCCACTGATTGAGATGAAGGGAGAACTGACCTCCAACCACCATCTCTTGGTCAGGGATCAGAAGAGGGGGGTCTGGAAGGATTCAGGCAGACATGGATATGGCTGCTGGGGCTGACCCCTTGCTCTTGGGCCATTTCATGGCAGGACCTGAGAGGAGGAGGAGGGGGTAGGCAAGGCAGAACTGGCTTTCATTTTGCCCTGTAGTCTGGAGAGTGTACCAGATTTGTGAGACACCTTCTAAAAGGGCTGCCTCTGCCTGCTCCAGGGCTGGGCATGGTAAAGTGAGTGAACAGATTTGATGTCCCTGCCTGAGGCCTGCAAATCACTGGCTATGTCTTTGACTTCTGACTTGAAGAGCTTCGAGCCATTGGAAGGGGCATTCAGAACCTTTTGCTTGACATCTGCTGCAAACCCAGATACCCTCAACCAGGCATGTCTACACAGGCAAATGCCAGTGGCAGCAGCCCTGGCAACAGTGTCTGACATATCATGCAAGGCCCTGAGAAGGTGCTTACTGATATCCTTGGTGGCCTGGAGGGACTTAAGGACCTCTTGCTTCTGGGATCCCTCAGAGAGGAACTGGGAAAATGCCCTGCCCTTTTTCCATATGATATTTTGATGCTTGACCATATGGGAGAGATAATTTGCAATCTGGAGTCCCAAAGTAGAGAAGGCATAAACCCTCTTTCCCCGAAGTTGATGCTCTTGGAGTCCCTGTCAGGGGGCATGAGCTGAGGTGTTTTGGCACCTTGGACCCATCATGAGCCACTTTGATGACCACAGAATCAGTCTCTGGCTGGGTAACATAATAGGGCAGGCTCTGTGGGGCCTGATAGAGCTTATCTGTACTCTAGATCATGGCAGGGACTATGTCATGATGGTGCCGTGCAGCAGTGGTGGCATTCCTGAGTGCTGGCAAAATGGGAGGAATGACCTTTGGTGGATATTCGGAGATCTCCAAAATGTCCACCAGGTCATTTCTGGTGGCATCCTCTTCCTCAATGTGGAACCCCATGGCAGCAGACAGCTGCTTCATGACATTAAAGAAGATGGGGTCCTCAGGAGGGGACCTGGGAGTGTGCTTCACAGAATCCTCGCTCACTGAAGAGGCTGTAGACCTGTCTGAGGAAAAGACCTCCTTCTCCTCTTCCTCAGGGAGGATAAGATCTAGATGGTTCTCCTCCTTGATGTGAACCCGCTCTGGCTCAGGGTCCAATGAATGAGGACCCAATGGCCCCATGGAAGGTGCAGCCCAAAGAGGCCAAACAGGCATCGACAGGGCATGCAATGTTACCGGAGGCACCAGTCTATGAGCACCAAACTGGTGCACCAAGGCTGTCGTCAGCTGAGTTAAAATTGAACTGAGGTTGACGGCAGGTGATAGCTGTGGTGGAGAAGGAGGAGGAATCATCAGCTCAGAGCATGACAAACCATCCATCAGGTCCTGAGAGCCCAATGGCCCTGGTGTCTGAGAGCCTGAAGAGACATCAGGCCTCAACGGAGGGGTGTGGGTTGATGACCCAAAGGTCAACAACAAAGTGGCTGACTAGCAAATGGTCGAAGGCTGGCCTCCCTGTGAAGAGGGAGTTGGGGTTGTTGGTATAGGTCTAGTAGGAGCAGAGGCCTGGACAGTCAAGGTTGTCAGTGCAGCAGTAGCCAATGGAGTAGCCCTGGAGGAAGAAGAAGAAGAAGCCGCCAGGGAGTGCCTCTGGGAGAAGCTGTCCCGGTCATGGTCCTTTCTGCAGCATTTCCCTGAGTTCTTGTCGCAGTTATACGAGGCCTGGGAACTCGATGAAACCACCGTCAAAACTCTCGCTACCAAAATTGGACTTACATTCACTCCTCCCTCCCCCTGGTACTCACTGATATATGCTGGTCTGTCCCTTTTCCATCTAATGTGAAGATCAAGCAGAAGTAATCTTTTAAAATGTTTGCTTTTTCTTGATCTTCCTCTGCACAGTCCCGATGCTCTCCAAATTTTCACTATGCCTCCCCTTGTCTTCCTCTATTCACTCATGTACCTGAAGAAGGTGTTGCCCCTTTTTTGACATCCTTAGCTATCCTCTCCTGTTTGTACTTTAGCTGCCCACACCCTCCTTCCTGCCTCCATTTGCTTTACTAGATATACCTCCTTGTCTTCTTCCATCTGGGTATCATTGTACTTCCTAACAGCTGTTTTCTTCTTCTTCACTGCCTTTGCAACCTTTTTAAAGAACCATTGAGGCCTCTTCCTCCTTCCCTTGCTCACTTCTTTCAAACAGCATGCTGTTGCCTTGGCTATTCCCCCTTAATCCTTTTCCATTTGATCTCCACTCCCCCCCAGTCATCCCCCTCCATGGTATTTACTAAGGCAGTTGTCCATTTCTTTAAAATCTGCCCTCCTGATGTCTCTGGCACTCATCTGAGTGTGGTTTTTCTCTTGCCTAATCCTAATGCCAAACCACACAGTACAGTGATCACTTGTGCCCAAGGGGCTACCCACTACGACATCTGCAATGCTATCCCTTTTTGTAAATACCAGGTCTAGCACTGCCCCTTCTCTAGTGGGTTCTGTAACCAGCCACCAAAGAAATGTCCCTTGTAGAGAATCAAAGATGGCCGTGCTTCTTGTCATAACTGTGCCCAACATGCCCCAGTCTACATCCGGCAGTTTAAAGTTTTCCCTAAATCAATACTTCCTCCTTGCTTGCCATTTTGCTAATGGCCTTCCTCAAAGCTCTGTCTAATTACTTCCCCTGTGCCAGTGGTCTGTACACCACCCCATGTGAATAAAGATCCTGGACCCTGTTTCTAGACTTGCACATAATACCTCCAGCCCTTCCTTAGTCCCCTGGTGTCTTTGTATTGCAGTGGCCTTTGTACCTTCCCTCATATAAAACAACCCCCCAGCCTTTTCTCCCCATGTGTTTTTTTTTTTTTTTATTTTGCTCCAATTTTGGTGCCTTTCTGCAGTGCTCCAGTGGGGCATCCAGCCGCCAGGCCCCATTGACCCAGAGGACAGCAGGCTCAATCGCCGCAAGGGTCCAAGCATGGCCATTACTGGACCCCCCCCGACGAGATTCCATAATAGGCCTCCAAGTCGATGGGTGCCCAGCCCTCAAGCTGCTTGGTCATGCCCAGCCTTTTTCTACCCTAGATTTTCCCCCACAGCCGGCAGTGCAATGACGCGCTGCACACATGCAAGCATCTTGCGGCACTCCGCCCCATGCTAGTGCCATGTCTTGCACTTCCCCAGGCCTTCGTCAGGGGTCGCCCAAGTGCGACACAACCCTCTAGCCCACCACAGAGGAAGGAGAGCAGTCCTGGGACACTCAATCCAACCTCTGCCCTGCCAGCCCCCAACGGTCCGAGTCCATTCCTGAACCCGGGTTGCCGGCGTGGTGCAAGGTGTGGTATCCAGTGCCTCAACCCTCAGCACCAGCAGACAGGCTCATCCTGTCCTTCTGGAACATGGTGTATCCTGGGATGGCCATTTTCCAGCTGTGGTTGTCAGTGCACTGTGACTCTGTTATGGCCATCAGATCCAGGTCTGCCTCCACAATAATTGCTTAAAGGTCAGGAATTTTGTTTCCTAGGCTCCTTGCTTTGGCATACATGGCTCTCCATTTCTTTGCCCCTCCCTCCCCCTATTCTGCCACCCTATCTGTTTCCATCCCTCACCCTTTCTGTTATCCTGGTCCTATCCTCTCTTTTTTCGCGATCTCTCTGCCTACCCTCCTTATCCCCTCTCCCAACTTTAGCTCCTCTTTCTGACCTGCTAGCCCTTCCCTCCTCCTTGTCCTTACTCATCTCTATCCCTGGGGAATTCCTTCCCCTGGGCTTCTTTTCCCTGCTACTCTAGTCTTGGGAGAGGGGGTCAGTCTCTTCCTCCCTCAGTTTTTCTGTCTCCTCACTTGGCTAGTTTAAATGTCCATCAAAATGGCATCTAATTCTTCCACCCAGGACTGCCATTCCCCAGCAGGATGGATGGAGACATGCCTGTGTTCTCCAGGTGGGACCCCAATCCCCAATGTGGTGCAAACCCTCCTCCCTGTACCATGCCTTTAACCACTCATTGAAATCCCTGTTGTGGAGTTCCCTAGTCTTCCCCCAGTGAAAGCCACCCCTGCATCATCCCTCACCAGGTCATCCAACCCCAGATGGACAATGACATCCAGCTCTATCCCTCACCCACTTCCCCAGTGATCTCTACGATCCACCCTCCAGTCCTTCCTGCCAAAACATCAGGTATATTCTTTATTACCCTGTCCCTCCCTTCCCCTGCCCTCAACTCTATCCAAACAGTCTACGTAAATTTCTGGCATGAGCTACTATAAGGTTTTTACTAATGTGAGTGGTGCATGGGGAAAAGGGCTAGCCGATGTCAATTACAAGCACAACTCTACTCCCAGGAAAACAACTCCACACACTCTATGTTCTTAAACTCTCCACTGAGTAAATATATTGCCTCTGTGTTTGCAACACACAATAAATAAAGACACTTAAAATTCCATAATAGGGTTAGTTAAATATTCTAGCACATTCAAAATCCAAACAGTATAATCAATGCCATGTTTCTAAACAGCTCATGGTTACACCACTGGATGAGTCTTACAGAAACAGCTTGGTGCAGTTGTCTTCTTTCTTTTAGCTTGCTTTTTGTAAAGTTCTGCATTCTGATCAGACAAGGTATGGACAGCATGTGAAGCAAATTGGGAGTACGAGCAAGGGCTTTGGTGTGTGCATGGGATGGGAGTGGGACTGCCAGATTGTACTGTGGTGCTGGTGGATTCTGAGGTTGCCTAGTGCATGGAGAAAAATGGTCTGAAGTAGTAGGGACAACAAGAATAGAAAGAGTGGTCGAGCAGGTTGAGAGTAGGTCTCAAGACTTGCCGGCTTTCTAAGCCAGCGGAAGGAGAATGAGTCAGCCAGTGCTCCTCACTGGAGGACTTGAGGAAGGAGCAGAAACAGAGTCCACACAGCCAGCAGTTGTCTGATCACTAGGGGAGAGAAGAGACAGTTACGGTCACCACCGTGGGCAGACAGCCAAGCAGTAGAATCAGTCATTGGTGGCTGCTGTCTGAGCCTGTCTGTAAAGCAGGGGAACGGAGCCAGGAGTCAGCACATTAGCCAGGGTCCAGGTTGCTGGCAGGCTCAAAGTCAAGTTGATAGAGTTCTGCTGGGTGAGTCTGAACTGGGACAGGGTTGGGAGAGAGGCAAGCAACTGATGTGCTACTGGCAAATGGACTGTCACAACATGTGGGATATAAACTTCAGACTAGGCAATTTTTAAGTGTAAAACACACCGTAAAGTGACATTTATTTTTCAAAAGTTCGAAAATAAGAAAAAAAATGCAAAGAAAATTGCCACAAAACATTGGTAGCTTCTTATAACAATGCAGTCTTGGATCTTAGAGCTCCTGGCCCAGATATTCAAAAGGGTTGCGCCATGCGCAATAGGGTTGCGCCTGCGCAAGTCCAAACTTGCTCCATTCTGCGATATTCAGCAGGAGGCAGTTGCACCACAGAAAACATGCTGAGCAACAGCGCAATGCAAATGAATGCATGCTGAACTGGAGGGGGAGGAACCATGCATAAACTGCACAGCCCGATATTCAGCCGGACTGTGCAGAGTTGTCTGAGTGCAACCCCCAACCTGCGTGCACAACTTTGAGCCCCAAAAAGGCTCAAGTCGAGGGCCACCCACAGGTGAGCTGCTGTATTGCAGGGTGCAACACAGCAGCTGCCACCTGTGGCTGGCCTAACCCAGCCAGTCCCTGTGCCCCCTGCGGCCCGATCGTGGGATAGGTGCCCCCCACCAGCCCCGATCGCGGGCATCAATGTAGCTCCCCACTCCTCCCGTACATATCCCTGGTGGTCCAGTGGACGAGAATGCCGGCTCACGGGCGGTATGTATAATTAAAACCACCCCCGAACATAGCCCTGGTGGCTAGTGTCCCCACCCACCACCCACGAAGCCCCACCACCCCGCTCTCGCAGCCGGGCGGCGGCAGCATCCCACCCGCCTGCCGCCCGCCACCCACTGACTGACTGCCGGTAGGGCTGCACGCCCATTGGTGCAGAGCGTTCATTCACAAATCTGGACTGTCATATACGGTATAGCTGCACGCCCACTGGCTCTGCTCTGCACCATCGGCATGCAGCCCTACCGGCAGTCAGTCAGCGGCGGCGGGCGGCAGGAAGGTGGGGATGCTGCCGCCGCCGCCGGGGGGAGCGGGGAGGGGCTTCGTGGGTGGGTGGGTGGGGGACACTAGCCACCAGGGCTAAGGTTCAGGGGTGGTTTTAATTACACATACTGCCCGCGATCGGGCATTTCGTCCACTGACCACCAGGGCTATGTTCGGTGGGTGGTTTTAATTACACATACCGCCCACGATCGGGCATTTCGCTCCACTGGACCACAAGGGATATGTTTGTGGGGGTGGTTTTTATCACACATACCGCCCGCAATCGGGCATTTCAGTCCACTGGACCACCAGGGCTATGTTCGGGGGTGGTGGTTTTAATTACACATACCACCCGCGATCGGGCATTTCGGTCCACTGGACCACCAGGGATATGTCCGGGGGGGTGGTTTTTATCACACATACCGCCCACGATCAGGCATTTCGGTCCACTGGACCACCAGGAATATGTACAGGAGGAGGGGGGGGAGCCACATTGCTGCCCGCGATCGGGCTGCAGGGGGGTCAGTCCCCGACGAGGGTGCCAGGTGCAAGTCCTTGGGGATCGGCACACCTACATGCTAATGGCATGCAAATGGGGCCATAATCAGATGCAAATGGCCCCCTCTGCACCTTGCATGAATTATGGCCCCATTTGCATGTCACCTTTTGAATATCATGATTTTGCGCATGGCGCAATGGTACTTGCACCACCGCAAGTTGAATGCTCACTCGACAACTTTGCGGTGGCGCAAGTTCCACTGCAGCACCGGCACAGTGGCTGTGGCTGGGGTGATTCAAAGGAGTTGCTCTATTGCGCAACTCCTTTGAATATCGCCCCGGCCACACCCCTGCGCAACTATTTTGTGCAGCACAAGGGCTTGCGCCTCAGAATGGCGCAGTTTGAATATCCAGCCCCTTAAGAATCTACTCATCTGCATTCATGTCTGCCTTCTCAAGCAGTAGAACCTCTCACTTCAACTCTCAAGGCTGAACTGCCATATTAGCCTCAGTGGAGAGGTTTTATACCTTTTTGGAGGGGTCACCCGACTAAGCCCTTAACATATATACAGAAGAAAAACTAGTTTGGTTTGTTAGTTTAACACGTGGTGCCCCACCACTCAGTTTAGCATAAGATTCCACTTTTTATGCAAGCAAAGAAATATTCAAAATGGTTTATAAGGGTCTATAATAACCTTAAAATGCTTAATAACATACTAACTACACACGGGGTCCCTCCTTAGTTACCTTGAGTGACATGGAGGGGTGTATAAATAAAGGACTGCAGAGGGCACTGCTCTCCTACAGTAAACCGCAGATGCAGTCCTGAGGTCTGGCAAGACAATACGTTTTCTATTTTCTCCTGTGTGTAAATACATTTTAATAAGTTCCACAGGGAAACCCAGTAGCAGCCCCTTATTCTATTATCAAGAAGGCTTTTCTTTACTAAGCTTTGGTTATAAACAAGGCCCCTAGAATTCTGCGGCTGCAGAATTTTGTGCAGAACTTGCAATCTACCGCAGAACTTCTGTGGTGCTGCAGAATTCACTCTTCTTGGTGATTTTTGATTAATATTTCTGTTTATACATAGAATCTGGTTCCCTTCCCCTCTTTTTATATCCAAACCCCCCCATATGTTCATAAAATGATGTTATCATTGCTATAACATCATACATTAGCTAATGAAATGGGCTGCATTCTGCAACAGAAATGCACAGTCACTTATCTACCACAGCTCCCACTGCCAGAGACGGTGGCACAGCACATCATGCATGGTGATATTTGCTCAACCTGCACTACAGCCTAATACAATTTTCAGTCTTACATTGTTGCACTAGGGCAAACTTAAACAAAACCTTGTCAATAGCACAGACCTGTTAAGTCCATACCTCACTTTGTACAAACCTATATGTGCCTTTAAGGTATAGAGACGCTATCTGAAATGAATAACTGGTAAAATGAATTTAACTGTCTAAATTTTTAAGAAAAATTAAGTAATTATGCCCAGAAAAGTGAAACATAATAATGTGTAGACCAGTTGAAAGAACAGAACTGTTAAATAAATAATTTCACTGTACGCATTTTTGCCAGGGTTATTGATTACATATTGTCATTGGTTGATAGAATCACCTAAAAGTTATTGAGAAATGTTGTGTGCAGGGACAGCTGTTGGGCCAGAGGGTAGCATCCTGTGTTTCCTTCCGGGAACTCAAGTTCAGAGACTAGCTCTGGGAGCTGGCTGGGCAGCACAAGGATTGGTGGAACACATCACTGCTCGGAGCCTGGGAAGGTATGATGCAGTGTTCTGTCACATGGTGGACACATTGTGATGGGCTGGAGAGCTGTATCTCACAATCGGTTCACATGCATGTCATGGCCTGATGGTGTTACGCAGTGCGTCAGGGGAAAGCAGGTTGACATGATAAATGAGTTTTGCAATAACTCCTCTATTCCATTTCCAATGGGACCTGTATGAATGAGGATGCAAGTTCGTGGAAATTAAAAAAAAAAATATATATATACACACAAACACACACACACACACACACACACGTGCGCATATACATACACAGTATCTCTGTCTCTCTCACCACACACACACAAACATATTTGCATGCATGTTACAGATTGCATATAAATATATAAGTGATATACAGTGGGAACTTCATGAGTGGTGTAGAAAGCACATACAAATATATAAGTGATAGACAGTGGAAACCTCATTAGTGGGATAGATAGCATGCATATAGAAATACCTTATTCATCACGTAAGATCCCATCTGCATATGTCATTTATGCAACAGGCTAGGACCTTAAGGGAGAGACATTTGTTTTGCTTTTTTAGACATAAAATTATTTTTATAAATCTGTTATTTTTTTTTAACTAGTGTTACTGTGCTTTCCACTATCCTGATTGCTATAACCACTGCCATGAAAGTGAAGTCAGGAAGACAAGCTGACACTGTGATGTGGTAGTTTGTTAGTGCCGCAGAACTTCTGCAGAAATTACAGACTACCGCTACAGAAGTTCTGTGGCAAATGGTAGTCTTGCCACAGAACTTGGTCCCACTGTGCCGCAGAAAAGTAGGGGCCCTGGTTATAAACCCTTCTTATGTATTTATTTGGTTATCGTGAATTTTAAAAACAAAAAGGGTTTTTATGCAGGAGACTGCCTAACCAAAGGGCATATAGCTTAGTCCTTACAGTCCTTGACGTGGGTCAACACTGGCAGTCCCTGTGCTGTATTAGCAAACTTTATTATTAGAACAGAAATTAGCAACTCGGAGCACTTGCTGAAATTTATCAAGCTCCGTCAGCCACCGGCTCGATGACAAAAGCTTGAGTGAGTACAGCGGGAGGAGACAGAGAACGTGGAGCTTTTAAGCTCCTATTTCTTAAACATACTAATATATCTCTCCTGGGGCACATTAAAAAATTTTATTTTTGTCCTGGTTCACTCCACGAGTGAACTGAAATATCCTAAGTCAGAGCGGTGGCTTGAAATTGACAAATGCTGCCTTGCTCCGTGGGCAGAGGGACAAGTTTAAGCTTACAGAGGGGAGAAAGCACACAGAAAGCAGGTGTGCTCCAATTCTGTTACTTTGTTTCAACTGCTTTCTCCCTCTCTATACAGAGTTCCTGGTCTTTAGGTTTTTACTGCAGCCAGTACTTGTAACTCGGAGCTGTGGCTTGAAATTAACAAAAATATCTTCGGCCGCCGACTCAGTTCTTTAACAGAAGACTCCAACTCATAGGAGAAAGTGCAAACGGAGCATATATGCTCCTGTTTTATCTTACTGAAAATTGCTCTCTCCCACTCTTTTGGAAATATTATGGGCATAACAAACAAATATACAAGAAATTAAAAGAACGGACCATAATTATGGGGATATAGCGAGCGGCTTTTTGCTACTTGCCAACAGAATGTCATCCCACTCACAAATTAAATAAAAGTGATACAAGGGATCCTAACAGGACAATCAGCCTGTATTATTTGCTGCTTGTTTTTTGTAAAACTATATGTTGTACTCTCCCGGGTCATGCTTGAAAATAGGCAAGGTTTTGCCTAATACACCTACCTGGTCAACAAAAGCTAATAAATAAATAAAATAATCTCCAGCCACATGGCTAGTTTTATTAATTGTTTTACAGATGGCTAGGAAAAGCCATAGGGAAACCATACGTAAGGTACCTCTTGATTCAACAGTAACAAAGCATACCACATTTCTAAAGTTTTATATTCAGAACTTCTATCATAAAATAGCAGGGTACAGGATACAGGTATATTTACAAAATACCTTAAGGATGTTACTGAACTGGTAATGAAATTGTCATTGTTTTATGTGGTGTTACTAATCCTTTTTATTTAAAAGGTTTTTAACAATATTTATGCTGGTTATAGTTTTGGCTTTCATGCCTTCCGGCATATATGCACTTATGCGCTTTATACATTTTCTGCAACACCTCACCGGGTGTTCTACGTTAGTTCCAGAGACTGAATGGATGGGATGAGAAAAAGAATAAATAGCAATAAAATAGAAATTTCGCAGGGACAGAAAAGTGCTACTCTAGGTGGCAAATCTAGGGTAGGGTGGAAAAAAGAATAAAGAACAGAGGAAAGCATTAACTGTTGCACAACAGAAGTTTTTATAGTGGGAAAACAAGGAGATAGAAAAGTGTTTCATCAGTCATATTATGAGGGTGCAGCCTATCTCTGCCACATGGACTGAGCAGCAAAGAGTGGCCAAGCTCGCAGGTCTGGACAATGGCTGAAGTGGCGAGCGAAGGGTAGAACTGCAGCAGGGAGCATGGCCTTAATTTGACCTAGAAAAAAAGGTACTTGAATAAGATTTTTCTTTAATTAAGCTTTTTGGTCCCTGTCGCCTCCTCCCACCAATTGGTGATGAGGACACATTTATTTTTATGGTTTTCTCCCTGACCCCCCAAGACTCTGGCACACAGCCATGCAAGCATGTGGAAGCATGCTTCGCACCCTGTGGTGCCAGCTCAGCCCCTTCCACCTCCCGATTCCTTTGCTGCCCCCTCTCCGCCTACGCTACCCACCAGACCTCCACCCCGTGGGAGTGGAACTACGGGGGGGGGGCAACCCACTCTCAGCACCCTCAGGAGAGGAAAGCTCCCCACCGGCATGCTCAATCTTGCTCCACCCTCCCACCCCCATGTCGGCACCCCGACAACCCAAGGTTGTTCCTGAACCCGGGTCACCAGCATAGCGCGAGGTAAGGCGTCCAGCATCCCAACCTGCTGCATCACCGGGCTGGCACCTTGAATTAAATCTTTTACAAGCAGCTATTAAATGTCTTTTAATTCTTGTTTATGTAGCTCAGGCACCGGGTGCCGGTGGGCTACTACCCCTGCCTGTTGTCCCTCTAACAGGTTAAGGGGGCCTGGGTCCTGTTATGGTGGTGTTCGGGGGTTCTATCCCAAAGATAATAAAAATAGCGCAGTGTCTCCACCCAGAGAACAGTAGAAGTGGGTCAGGTGACTGGCTGGCACAGCCCTCTGGGATGCTGCACCTACCCACCTTACCTACCAACCACCCCACATTCTGAATCCCCAATTGGTCAATAACCTCATAAACCATGAACAGTAATGATCTGGCAGACTCAGAAAATTCCTGCACACAAAATTGCAAATGATAAATCACAGCTTTATTGGGGGGTTAGGACTAGGGAAGGGATACTGGGACAAAGGATGGCTGTGAATAAAATAAGGAATGATTAGAAAGAGCAAGCAATAACAACAACAGTTGGACCTGTAGGCCAAACCCACCCCTACTGGTACCAGTGTTTCACAGTATGTCATTATTGGTACCCACTAGGTGCAGGCCTGGTACAGTGCCATGAACCGGCCCGCTGTTGGAGCCCTGAAACTTTTAAAAACACTTTGATTAGAAAATTTCAATTTCCCTCTACCCTTCCTAGGAGTCAGGTCCTGGGTACTTACGGTTCATAGATCTCATTTTCATGGAGTATGGAGCTCCTCGGTCAGTGCAGCACAGGACAGGAGAAAACTGGCCTTGATTTCTCTGGCAGGATGGAACTTGTTCAAGGATCTTCCAGCTGGTCACCTTGATTGTAGTTCTGGCAGCTTGTCACCCTCAGCCGCTTCTGGCTCATTGCAGAGCTCTGTGGCAGGACAGCACCAGCTCCAGAAGGCCCAGACCCAGGAGTGGCTTCACAGCCTAGCTCCCCACACTGGATCCTAGGTGCCCTAGCTCCCCAGCAAGTGCCAGTGACCTCCTGAGATGTTGAGTCACACTTGGAAGGGGTGAGCTGTTTCCCTCCCTGGCCCTGAGTGGGAACTCCCAAATGGCGGGGGGTCCTCCTGCAGTCCCTTCACTGAGTTCAAAACCAACAGCAATCACAGGCAATTGGTCAAGCAAAGACCAGTGCCAGATGGAGTGGGTGCTAGTCTTAGTTCAATGAAGCCCAGGTGCAATCAGCAGGGGAATCCAAGCACAACAACAAGCACCCGCACACCAGTCCGCACTTTCCAGTTAGAAACTGTCCACAACCTTTTCTTCAGCTGCAGCTGGGACACACCTCTCAGCCCTTTCAACCAGTTCACTCTGGAAATGTACAGCACCGGGCTAGCAGCCCGATGTTCCGATACACTTTGCCTCTTCAGAATCCCAATTACAGTCCCAAACAAGTAAAACAAACTCTCAGCAGCAACTGTGGCACTCAAAATAGAACAGCTCAGTCCTCCCAGCTCAATTCAGTCCAGGAGTGCAGAGTTTCTGCAGCTCTTAACTTCTCCAAAATAATCCTACAGCTTATAGTACCTGGGGAATCAAGGTATCCGTTCAGTCTCTCTCTCTCTCTCTCTCTCTCTGTCTGTCCTGTCCTTTGCAGAACCTTTTCCTGAACACAGCAATCTCCTCTGGAAGCATGGGAAAGGCCTCCCTAGTCCAGATCCACTCTCACAGGAGTCTCTTGACTTGTTCAGAGCCTGGAACAGACTGAAGAAATTTCAGCCAGACCACTGAGTTTCAACCGAGAATCAAGAGTTCTGACTGGCTGATGGAGCCTATCAATAATCCATAACCACAGAGATCAATATTTCCTGATGGCTTATTGGGGTATGACCTAGGCACCTGAATTAGTCCCCTCCTTTTCCCAGGAGTCCATTTGATTCAATTTTGGGTGCCTAGACAATTGATTGGCTGTGATTTTGGGGTCAAGTGTCACAAACAAGTCAGCTCCCATTTGGTTCTATGGAGTCCCATGCACTTCCCTAGTTTCATAGGACGAATGCAGCCCAGCAGAATATGTTACCCATTTAAATGACCATACCAAATTGTAACCCCTTTAATGCTCTTTCAAATGAGTCCCATATTATCTTATTAGCCCCAGCGGTTTTCGTGTCACTGCCACTACAATGCAGTGCCCCTAGGCGGCAGGTGGCACTTATTAATATGTATGGAGGGCTCATTAATATTCATGAGCACCACCCTATGCTCCTAGACAAACCCAACTCTTTAACCCCCAAAGTGGCTCTTTCGCTGAAACATTCAGGTCACAGGCCCCTATACAGATGCCCAGGGTGCCGGGACCATGGAAATTCCTTCTGGGCCGACCACAAGCGGCGGTCAAAAAGATCAAACATGCTCATTGCGCATGCACAGTCAATGGCTCAGCCAGGCAATGCCAGTGACTTGCAAAGGAAAACCCCAGCCCAACAGGGTGGATCACTACCAGGACACTGAAGGAACTGGGGAAACAGGGAGCATGGAGCAATTCAGGTAAGCTCCACAGGTGGAGGGGTTACACTCCCCCCTTAAATGCTTGGCTTCCATGTCAAGCTTAAGGGAAAAATGCTAAAGTTTAACATCAACGCATAATAACATTACTAACTATTCACATGAATCCAATCTATTATGTTGTAACTAGGTGTTCAGAACAAGAAAGCATGCAAACAAAACACTATACAGTATACATTTCAACCAGATTCCTTTCTCATGATAAGCCCCTAGCCCCTTAAAAGTGGCACCCATAGGTTCAACCCATTAGCCATAGGATATTGAAAACCCCACTAAGTACATATTTGTTCCACAGCCCACCTAGGTGCCCTTTTCATCTCCCTTTTCTTCCCCTGGTCACCTTTCTCTCGGATCTGGGGGTTTAGCATCAGCAGGGCATGTAATCACTTTCTGAAGGGACCTAGGAGTAATGTACGCTCCCTTGTGTACTACAAACAGGGGTAAGTCTGTAGGAACTCCAGGGGTATCATAAGTCAGTTTAAGGATAGGCTATATCATCCTCCGTGACCTTTTGGGGGTCTTCTGAACTCCGGGACCACTAACCACCTCATGATCAGAGGCAACTTCCTCATCATTAGCACCTTCTCGCAATCATTCTCTTCCTCAGCTATTGGGGCAAAGGATTCCAGCATCTCCCCAGCATCACCTATCTCTCCCCAGGGACCAAACTGGGACCTTTCAGAGGACACAGTTGGACCAGTATTCAGTTCAGATGTGGGCCCTCCAAAAGACACTTCCTCCCCTTCTCTTTCCTGATCCTCAGGGTTATCCTGAGGCCATTCTGAAGACACAGGCAGACTAGTATACAAGTCTGCTGTGGATCCTCCAAAAGACATACCTGCAATGACTGGTTCTTGGAGGATAACAGTGGAGAGCATTAGGTGCATGGAGAGGCTGACGGCCAAACTCAGAGTCACAGAAGAAAAACATGAGGAGATCTGGAATAGATGGAGAACCCTGGGTCAGGGAGGGAACCCAGGGGAGGAGGTAGGGGAATTAACTGATTAAGTATGCACCCCGATTGACCTAGGGAGGTCAGGGGCAGCCCAGAAGTAGCACCTCAGTAGACAGGGTGTGACCCACATAGTCAAGCAGGGGACCCCGGCACGAATGAGATGGCCAGACAGAGTGGCAACAGAGTCTCTCTAGACCACAGTGAGACTCCAGTTGAGTTGCAAGTTGCTGTTCATTTTTCTCTAGTAATATTGTTAATAAGGATAAGATACAGAAGAGAATGAGTAAATGAGTGTGGCCTCAGGTAACTCACAAATTCCTACACTGACAACACCTGAGAAAGGAAGACATACAAAGAAAAGCGGTCCATATACAGCACAGGGGCAAGAATGTGAATGATCAAATAGTAAGAGTAGGCACCAGCAGAAGGTGGGGTTGTTCTACACATATAGATGGTAATGGCTTAGAACAAAAAGTGAAACAAGGGAAAATATTAATGTACTGTACTGTAAGAATATCAAGCTGTATGAACCTGTAACTTGACTTCTGTATACCCTTTCTACTTACCCCTGTGATGTGTATCTTATTTATCTGAAATAAAAATTAGTTTAAAAAGCAAAACCAAAAGGCATATCTGCAGGGAAGTCGCTTCTGTACCACTCACAGGGCTCAGCTGGAACAGTATGCAGGTCCAGAGTGGTCCCTCCAAGAGGCCTAGTGGAAGCAGCCTCCCCATCATCACCCTGTTTCCTATGGACAGCCAGATGCACTGGATTCAGGGGTGGTCCCTGAAATAATCTGGTGAACTCTGAAGTAGGGTAAAAGCTCGGGGGGTCTATCGTTCTTCTCCCTCAGCCTCATCATCTGTACTGTCTTCACCTGAGGCTTCCCCACCCTGACCAGGCCCAGCCCCCATGACATCACTATTTCCATGCCTCCATCTCCTGTGTGCAACAGCTTAGGTGATGGGGGGTGAAGGAGAATCTTCCTCATGAACCTTTTCATCTGTAATTTGGTCGCCAATGGGCAGCAGATGATTTCGGTGAATAGCCTTATGGCCCAGAGTTTCTCCTTCAGGCCAAATCTTGTATGCCAGGAGGCCTCCCAACTTTTCCAAAACAATGTACAGAATGCTTCCCCACCGGTCTGCAATCTTGTGCTTCCCTGGTATACCCAGTCTAAGCAGCAGCACTCAATCCCCTGCCTCAAAATCTTGGCCTCGCACCTTTTTATTATATCTCTCCTTGTTGGCCTGGTTTCTCTTGGTGACCATCTCAGTAGTGAGGTGATAGGCATCGTTGAGTTACTGTCTCATCTTCTTCATGTAGTGCAAGTAGTCTTCTGCTCCAAGACCATCAGTGGACACCCCGAAACACAGATCCACTGGCAGATGGGTTTCCCTGCAAAACATAAGCTGGTAGGGAGAGAACCCTGCAGCATCGTTCTGGGTGCAGTTGTACGCATGGACCAGTGTGCTTACCTGCTGGTCCCAGTGCCCAACATATCTAAAGTCCAGCTAAATCGTTCAGACTGAGGGTCACCTTGGGGATGGTTTGAGGTGGTCTGTGATTTTCTGATGCCCCACAAGGACAGAAGCTCTTTTATAAGGCGGCTCTCAAAGTCATGACCCTGGTCTGAGTGAATCCTTTGAGGAACCCCATAATGCACAAAAAATTTCTCCACCAGGACTTTGGCTACTGTGGAAGCCTTTTGATCTTTCATGGGGTAGGCTTGGGCATATCTGGTAAAGTGGTCAATTGAAAGGCGTGCCTGTAATTCAGTGGCCAAGCAGCCAGTCACTCCCACTTCCTGAGCTATATAAGCAGTTCCTCTCAGCCTCATTGTGAAGCATTTTGTCTTTACCCCACCATCCTCCCCTCCTCCTCCAGTGGCAGCACTTTCTCCTTAGGGGGATTCCTAAGGTACCTTTAGCCATGGGAACCATCCCGTGGCACCTCTAGGGGCAGAACCCTCTCCGAGAGTTCCTTGCTTCGTGCTCCTACAGGGTGGTAATTCCTCTGGAATAGAGAGTGTGAATGGCCACAACCAAAACTAACAGTGTTACACAAGCATAACACTATACTGGCTGCGTAGGTCAGTGAATGACTACTAGGATGTTTGACATGTTCGGTGAGTCAGGTTCCAGTGTAAGGAAGTCAATACACACCAGCTCCATGGGGCCACATGTCCGAATGTTCACCAATAGGGCTGCCTTTTGGGTAAGTGCTTTCCATTGTATGCATCTTCTGCAACTCTTGCAATAGGTCTCTACATCAGCTCCAAGTCTCAGCCAGTAGAATCTGCTTTTTTCTAGATCCAAGGTGCACTCGACGCCCAGGTGGCCCATATCATCATGCAAAGCCCTTAGTACAGTCTTGATATGCTTTTCTGGTAACACAAGTTTACGGGGTGCCCCTGCTGGTCCTGTGTCTCTCTGTAAAGCAACTCTTTCTTTAATCGCAGCTTGGGCCATTCACTTAACAAGAACCTGGCGAGGAGATAAATGGTTTCTACTTGAGTCTGATCCTCACTTTGTTAAAGCACTTGAATTATTTCTCCGGTGACAGGGCTGGCTCTCTGGTCTCTCTTTAAATCCTGGGTGGTTAGATGAGGAAGGGATCTCATGTCTAAGGCAGCCAACCATCAGTAGGCGACTGGGAGACAGCTTCCTGATGCCTCAAAGCATTCCACTAAATGAAGGGCATCCTCTTCAGAGAGAGAGAGAGAGAGTCTCTTCACATCATGCTTTTTACACAGGGCCTTCACTCCTTGTTCTGGTGTCTTTTCCCAGGCACAGTGTTCAGTGGAGTAAGCAGGAGGGTGCCTGGATAGGGCATCTGCATCCACATGGTTCAAGCCGGGTCAGTACTCCACATAATAATCGTAAGTGGACAAAGCTGATAGCCACCAGTGGCCTGCGGCATCCAGTTTAGCAGTGGTTTGCACATGCATAAGTGAGTTATTATCTGTCTGCACTGTAATCTTAGCCCCATACAGGTAGTCATGGAACTGGTCCACAATGGCCCACTTCAATGCCAAAAATTCAAGTTTATGGACTGGGTACCTGCATTCTGATGGGTTCAAACTTCTGCTAGCAAAAGCCACAGGGTGCAGGCCCTCTGGATACTCTTGATAGAGGACTGCACCCAGACCACTGAAACTGGCATTGGTGTGGCATACATAAGGTTTCTGCAGGTCTGCATAAGCCAGCACCAGAGCATGTGTCAGGCAGTAGATGATGTCTTCGAAGGCCCGATCCCACTTCATCCCATTGGGAGCCAAAGGGTTCTGAAGGCCAAAAATAGCCAGTCTGATTAGGTCTGGTCCCATGCGAGGTGGCTTTCTTGCTTTTATTTGTTGGCGGATACCCCTGCAGCAGGTTTAGTAGGGGCCGGACTACCCAGGTATAGTCCTTTATGAATCTCCGATAATGCCCGCAGAAACAAAGCAGTCACTGGAGCTCTTTTAAGATCTGAAGCTTAGACCAAGTGGTGAGGGCTTTAATCTTGCTAGGATCCATCTGGATGCCCTATTCGGAGACTATGTGCCCAACATATTTAAACGAAGCCTGGAAGAATTGACGCTTATCAATCAACAGTTTCAATCAAAATTCTTCCAGATGATCCAATACCTTGAGCAACCAAGCTTCATGCTCTTCCAAGATCTTCCTGAACATGATAATGTCATCCAAATACACCAGACATTCGAGTAGATTCATATCACCCACAGCTTTCTCCATCAAGCGCTGGAAGGGGTGCCAGTGTTTCCCCTGAGGCATCCAGAGGAATTCATAGAATTCTAATGGGCATATAAAAGCCATCTTCTCTCTGCCCTGAGGGGCCGTGAGAATCTGGTAATAGCCACTCTGCAGATCTAGGACTAAAAACCACTGGCTGCCATTCAGACAATCCAGGGCATCTTGTATTTGGGGGATAGTGTACTGGTTGGGCACTGTCCATTTGTTCAAGGTGCAGTAGTCCACACATATCCTTATTGCCCTACTCTTTTTCTTCACCATGATGATTGGGGATGCATAGGGGCTCCTTGACTCCTGAATAATCCCCGTAGCAAGCTTCTCCTAAAGGTGCCGATGAATGTCATCAATGTCTACTGGAGTCAATCACCTGGATCTCTCCTGAAAGAGCCTCTCGTCATTGAGATGTATGTGATGCTGCTCTCCACTCACACACCCTACAGCCAATTCATGTAGGGAAAATACCTTCATTTGAGCAGCCAGTTTCTCCCATATCCTTCCTCTCCATTCTTCCAGGATTGGGGAACCACTTAAGTCAAACAGCCCTGGATCAAGACCCTCAGGGAACGCCACCCCTTTTGGCAGGGGGCTGCACTGTTGTGTCTGCACAATAAACTCTTGCTAAAGTCTGTCCCTTCCTCACCACCACTTCCCGGTCTGTGACATTCTTTACTACCGTAACACTTCTAACATAGGCATGTGCTCTGGCAGGCAAAACACTAGGTTTTACCAAGAATCCCGGGTAATCCATGCTCCTCTGGGGCATCCAACATCAGCAACTGATTTGTCACATCCTTTTTTTAGCCTCACTACCCCAGCAATGTTACTTTCCATGTTAGGCAGTAGCATAATATCTTCCCCATCTCGCCTCCACACTATGCCAACAGTGTCATCTGGCTCCTCATCAGGGGACTGTCCTCTCTTCCTGTAGGCCTCTTTAGTCAAGATGTGAATGGAGAACTCAGTGCCTTTTCTCTTGGCCTCTCAGGCTTGGCACAACTGGGCTAATTGTTCCAACATATGGGCATTTGTGCTCACCAGCACAGGCACTCCATCATATATGCCAGATTCAGGGCAAATCAGAGCCAGGGTCTCCAATGCATCTCCTACGCCAGCTACTTTTGTTGCAAATGCCAGCCACACCTTCACATATCCCAGCTAGGGGTATGACTTCTCATTGAGTACCCACACATATAAACCCCCAAGAGGTTGCAGCTTGACATTGGACAGGTGCTGGTTATACCATGACTTGAAACTGATGGTGACTTGTGAACCATTATCCAGGACGGCTTGAGTGGAGATCCCATTGATGGTGACCATGGTTTCTGTTGACAGACCCACAAGCTGGTTTATGTCAAGGGGGACTGATGGGGTGGTTTTAGCAGTAGAGGCTCTGACTTGAGCCATGGAGCTGGACCTGCCAGGAGCCCCAGTGCACTCCTTTACCGGGCCCCTCTGTAGTTCCTCTGTGGCTTTCCTTCCCTGCCCAACAGTCGGTTAGCCACTCTGAGGGAATCCACTGGCGACGGATACCCTCTCCAGTAATGACCATTTCATCCACAGCAGTAGCAGGTTCTTTCTTCTTGCTTAGCTAGTCCAGGGTAGTAATCCTCAGGAGGCAGCCTGGGTGAAGTACTGCTTGGGGACCCTGGATACACTAAGGGAGCAGGAGGGGAAACGGGGGCAATTGCTTGGACCATCATTATTCATTTGGGGTCCCCTGCCCTTACCATCCCCTGGGTGTTTAGTTCATTAACAGCCTGACTTAGTTCCTGCAATTGGGCTTCTCTCTGAGGGACTATAGGTGGCAGTGTAGGTGACACCTCCAAGCCCATTATGGAGAGTGTGGCTGAGGCTACCTGGGCAGGCAGTCCAGTGGAAGCTTCAAGGGTCCTAATAGAACCAGCACTAACTCTATCAAACATTATCTTACATTCCCTCAATCATTTCACTTCAGAAACCTCAGCTGAGGGAGTGGCTTCCTGAACCTTTGCCGTAGCCACCATAGTGGTCTGCGCCCCCCACTGGGCATCCCTCTCCTCCATCTCTTTCACTTCCCTAAGCAGCACCCGGAATGGGGGTGGATTACTTATTCTGTCTTTTAGGCCCAACTTTAGTAACAACTCTGAATACCGAGCGCCACTTAGTACTTGTTCTAACCTTGTCTTGTTTAAGCCAGAGGCCTGTATCCCCCCTCTCCAGTATACCTTCTGCAGGGCTTTCTCCAGCCTCTGAATATAATCATGCAAGGGTTCCCCTTTCTGCTGGCAGGTTGCCCTAAACCTCACCAGAAGTCTGCACTTGTCTCTGTGTTTCCAAAAGCACTATCCAGGGCTGCTGCATATTGGCATCGGGGTCAGTGGTCCAGAGGGATCAAATGGCATTGAGAGCAGGGGCCCGCAAACTCTCCGTCTACCTTTTCCATTTTTCCCCCTTCACTGCACTGCCAGTTCTGGAGCAGTGGTAACTCATAATTTATTCAAGACTCATAATCTTCCTCCCCCACTGGCTAGGTTTTACCCACAAAAAACAAACTTAGCTTCCAATATGAATCCATAGGGGCGGGTACATGCTTGGGCCCAGGCCTCGCCTCTGGTGCTGGAGCCCGTAAAGAGGCAGGCTCCCCTCCCCCCTGAGGAAACCACACTGAACATGGTTACTATAGCCAAGCCTCTGTTTTGCCATCTATCTCCATGGCCTCAGGCACCCAGGCAACCTCTATGGCATTTAAATATTCAATCAACACAGTTAACGTCCCAGTACCTGAGTCAAGCATCTGTTCCTGCACCTTCACCTTACCCAATTTCCTTACAATGAACATGTGCTTTTCTATTTTGCCCTCATCCATCTCGGGGGGTACCCCTAGCAACAAGAGCGACCTCTGGGGGTCCATTCTCATACCTCCGCTCCACTCCACCAACCTTACTTTATCCTTCTGTTTAGGCCCAGACTTTGGCTGGGGGGGGGGACTTGGGTGCTGGGGACCCCATGGTGGTCATTATAGTTGGGTCCTCCACAGAGGGTATGGCTGGCAAACAGGAGATCCCAGTGGTGCCTCCAAAGTTGTAGCCCAGGCGCCGGGTGCCAGTGGGCTACTACCCCTGCCTGTTAGCCCTCTAACAGATTAAGGGGGCCTGGGGCCTGTTACAGTGGTGTTAGGAGGTTCTCTCCCAAACATAATACAAATAGCGTGGAGCCTCCACCAAGAAAAGTAAAAGTGGGTCAGGTGACTGGCTGGCACAGCCCCCTGGAATGATGCACCTACTCACCTCCCCTATCAACCACCCCACACTCTGAATACCCAATTGGTTCATACCCAATTGGTCAATAACCCCATAAACCATGAACAGTAATGATCTTGCACACTCAGAGAATTCCTGCACACACAATTGCAAATGATAAATCACAGCTTTATTGAAGGTGAGGACTAGGGAAGGGATACCGGGACAAAGGATGGATGTGAATAAAAAAGGAATGATTAGAAAGAACAAGTAATAAGAACAACAGTTGGGCCCACAGGCCAAACTCATCACCACAGGTACCAGTGTTTCCCAGGATGTCCTTATGGGTACCCACTAGGTGCAGGCCTGGTATGGTGCCGCAGGTTGGCCAGCTGTCGTGGCCCTGAAACTTTGCAAAACGCTTTGATTAGAAAATTTAAATTTCCCTCTACCCTTCCCAGGAGCCAGGTCCTGGGTACTCATGGTTCATAGATCTCAGTTGCCTGGAGTGTGGAGCTCCTCAGTCAGTGCAGTACAGGGCAGGAGAAAACCAGCCTTGGTTCTTTTGGCAGGATGGAACTTGCTTGAGGATCTTGCAGGTGGTCACCTTGATTGTAGTTGTGGCTGCTTGTCACCTTCAGCTGCTTCTAACCTGTTGCAGAGTTCTGTGGCTGGACAGCACCGGCTCCAGAAGGCCCAGACCCATGAGTGGCTCCACAGCCCTGCTCCCCACACTAGATTCCAGGTGCTTAACTCCCCAGCAAGTGACGGTGACCTCCTGAGATGGTAAGTCACACTTGGAAGGAGTTAGCGGTTTCCTTCCCTGGCCCTGGGTGAGAGCTCCCAAATGGTGGGGGTCCTCCTGCAGTCCCTGCACTGAGTTTGAAACCAGCAACAAATCACAGGCAGTTGCTCAAGAACAGACCAGTGCCAGATGGAGTGGGTGCTAGCCTTATTTCAATGAAGCCCAGGTGCAATCAACAGAGGAATGCAAGCACAACAACAAGGCCCTGCACACCAGTCCGCCCTTTCCAGTTAGAAACTATCCACAACATAAACTGGTTAGCATCGGGCACCAGTGCCTGTAAAGACTCCATCTCAGCTGCTAAACTCACACAAATGGTAAACTCTCCTACTAGGATTAACTACAAGACTGGCACCAGTACCCTCCTGGATTGGGTCCTCACCTCTCACCCCACAAGAATTTCTCGTACGACCGTTCTCCTAGACTCTCTCAGTGACCACTCCCCAGTCATATGTGCATGGTCTAACAAATTCCTCAAGCCCCCTTCCAAAATTATCACTAGCAAAGTCCTTCCTCGTGGAAAACTTCCACATCTCAAACAATACCTGCTTCTACAAGACTGGCTACCCGTCTACGAAGCAACAGATGTTGACTTGGCTCTTGATCACTTCATCTCAATTTTCAACAAAGCCTGCGACCACTTTGCCCCTGCTAAAAGGCACAAAACAAAATCTCTCTCTAACCCATGGCTCACCGTGGCTCTTCTCTCACAGCTGAAACTAAGGGACCACCTCTGAGCAGTTGTTAGGGCCACTGGCAAACAACTGGACATCCAAAATTACAAACAAGCATGAAATGCCTGCACAAAAGCCATCCAGCTCATGAAATCCACCTATTACAAAGACACTGTCACCAATACATTGGGAAATGGTTGTGCTTTCTGGGATAATATCAAGGATGTCACGGGGAAACAGCCAAAAACATCTCCGGCCATGTTAATGGTTGATGGATCCTCAACCCTCGACCCCAAAGTGATCGCAAACATCTTTAACATGGCTTTGTCAGACCTTAGTGCTGTCCTACCCCATCACTTTTTGAAAACAGGGCCTATTCCCCAAATACCTCAGCCCCACAGTCTAACCATCCCCTCTTCTACTTCAGGGAGGTAAGGCTGAATGAAGCTCGCCGCTATATTACTGTAGTTCTCTAAATCTAGATCTAGTAGCAACACCCTGGACCTTAAGCCCATGTTGCTGACTCTCGATGAGGTAATTCATCCATTAACAAAAATCCTAAACCTCTCTTTCAGCTGTGGAAAATTTCCAGACTTATGGAAAACAGCCACTGTGACACCTGTCCATAAAAGTGAAGATAAGACGAATCACTCAAATTATCACCCTATCTCCATACTGCCCCCAATCTCTAAGGCACTCGAGCGCATCGTGGCTGATCAACTTACCAACCACTTGGATAAATACAATATACCTTGTCCACAATAACACGGTTTCCAGAAAGGTCACAGCACCACCACAGCCCTTCTTGAGTTCACTGGAGCTTTGCACAAATCCTTTGACAATGGCCTTCTTACAGGGGCTGTTTTTGTCGACCTCTCCAAGGCCTTCGATACAGTACACCATGGACTACTAATTGACCAACTACTGAATGGCGGGCTATCACATGACTCTTCTCTCTGGTTTAAAAACTACTTAGAAAATCGGTCGCAGAGAGTAAAAATTGCTGACGCTCTTTCTAACACCCTGCCTGTTCGCTCGGGTGTCCCACAGGGATCCATACTGGGCCCCCTCCTTTTTAGCATTTCCTTAAACTCCCTCCCTTACCACTGCTCTGAGCAGATCATACTATATGCCGATGATGCTGTTGTATTCTCCACTTACAAAGATCCTGCAAGTCTTCAACACAACGTTCAACTTGGTTTCAGTTCTGTAGAGACATGGTTTCCTAATCATAAACTGGTCCTCAATGACAAGAAAACCAAATTTATGCTCTTCTGCAGCTCTCATAACCCACACAAGCTACACCACTTGGCTATCTTCACCACCCAGGGGAACACTGTAGATCAGGTGGGGTCCTTCAAATACTTAGGGATACAGCTTGACCCTAATCTCTCCTATGGTTCTCACGTAGATAATGTAGCTAGAGCTGCTAATACATAGCTTGGTTTCCTCTACAAACACAGACAACACCTCACGTCAGAAGCTTTGAAAGTTGCAGTCCTGAGCTCTGTGATCTCTGTAATAGACTATGGTCTCATCATTTATGGCTCGGCCACAACCACAACCCTTAGACGACTCTCAACTGCCTTAAATAAGGCATGTCTGCTCATCACTGGTGCTCACTGTCTCACCCAAACAAGTGACCTGTACACCCAGACCGGCTGGCTCCAACTATCAAACTGCATAAAGTTTCTCAACTGCTCCATGGTGAAAAAAATCTACCTTGGCCTTGCATCTTCTGAGGTCTCAACTCTGTTACAACACTGAACCAACAAACGGTGCCTTCAGAGATCCACGCTACAGCTACTGAAAGTCCCCCACTGTCATACTTCACAGGGACAATGCTCTTTTACTTATCGAGCGCCACTCTGCTTCAATGGCCTCAGCCCCACCATCTTCTCTGCCCTGACAATTGGGATGTTTAAAACTAGGCTCCGAGACTATCTCACTACCAACAGCTCCTGTGACTGCCCAGCTTAACCTTATTTCTCCACTTCTCTGCCTGCTCTAGTGGTCTCCCCCCCCCCCGCCATTGGACTCTATCCTCACATCTTGGTATACCCAATGCTGACTTTTCACCCTCTCCCCACCACACTACATTCCTTCCCCTCCCCCTTCCATCTCTCTATGACTTTGGCACTTCTCATCTCTTGTCTGTTTCTCTGACAAATGCAGCTGGCTGCCTTACAATGTTACCCTTGAATTGTATTAATCTGTAATCTGTTTGCAATGTTCACATTGTTGTAATGTCTGTCTTGATGTTCCTCATAATTAATATTTCTCTGACCTGGAACCTTTGTAAAAGAGCCTTGGCTCAAAGATATTTGTAATCCCAGACTTGATAAAAAAATAAAAAAAAATAATACACATCATTTTCTTTAGCTTCGGCTAGGACACAGCTCTCAGCCCTTTCAACCAGTTCATTCAGGAAATGTACAGCACCTGGCTAGCACCCTGACGTCTTGAGATGCTTTGCCTCTCCAGAATCCCAATTATAGTCCCACACAGGTAAAACAAACTCTCAGCAGCAACTGTGGCACTCAAAATAGAACAGCTCCGTCCTTCCAGTTCAATTCAGTCCAGCAGTGCAGGGTTTCTGCAGCTGTTAATTTCTCCAAAATAATCCTACAGTACCTGGGGAATCAAGGTCGTCTCTCTGTCTCTGTCTCTCCCCCCCTCTCTCCATCTCTCTCCCCCTCTCTCTCTGTCCCTCTCCCCATCTCTCTCTCTGTCCCTCTCCCCTCTCTCTCTGTCCCTCTCCCTCTCTCTCTGTCCCTCTCCCATCTCTCTCTCTGTCCTCTCCCCTCTCTCTCTGTCCCTCTCCCCATCTCTCTCTCTGTCCTCTCCCCATCTCTCTCTCTCTCTCTCTCTCTCTGTCCCTCTCCCCATCTCTCTCTCTCTCTCTCTCTCTCTGTCCCTCTCCCCACTCTCTCTCTCTCTCTCTCTGTCCCTCTCCCCATCTCTCTCTCTCTCTCTCTCTGTCCCTCTCCCCATCTCTCTCTCTCTCTGTCCCTCTCCCCATCTCTCTCTCTCTCTCTCTCTCTCTCTGTCCCTCTCCCCATCTCTCTCTCTCTCTCTCTCTCTCTCTCTACCTTTCATGAACACAGCAATCTCCTCTAGAGCTTGGGAAGGCCTCCCTAGTCCAAATCCACTCTCACGGGAGTCTCTTGACTTGTCCAGAGCCTGGGAACAGACTGAAGAAAACCCAGCCAGACCACTAAGTTTCAGCCAAGAATCAAGGGTTCTGATTGGCTGTTGGAGCCTATCAATAATCCTTAACCATAGAGATCAGTAATCCAGTACAAGGGTTTACGGGCAGATTAGATTGGCTAGGCGATCCTTATCAGCCTACAATTTCTACGTTTCTATGCTTCTATCAATATTCCCTGCTGGCTTATTGGGGCATGATCTAGGTGCCTGAATTAGTTCCCTCCTTTTCCCAGGAGTCTCTTCGATTCAGTTTTGGGCACCTAGACAAATGACTGGCTGCGATTTTGGGGCCAAGTGTCACAAACATGTCAGCTCCCATTCAGTTATATGGAGTCCCATGCAATTCCCCAGTTTCATATAAAAATGCAGCCCAGCAGAATATTTTACCCTTTAAATTACCCCACTGAATTGTAGCCCATCTTGGGTTCTTTCAAACGAGATCCTTATTACCTTATTAGCCCCAGCAGTTTTTGTGTCACTGCCACCGCAACACAATGCCCCTAGGCAGCAGGCAGTACTCATTAATATGTAGGATGGGGCTCATTAATATTCATGAGTGCCACCCTATGCTCCCAGACAAACCAGCTCTAACCACCAAAGCGGCTCTATCACCACAGCATTCGGGTCACTGGCCCCTATACAGATGTTCAGGGTGCCGGGATCATGGAAATTCCTCTGAGGCCAACTGCAAGCGGCAGTCAAAAAGATCAAACATTCTCCTTGTGCATGCATGGTCACCATCTCAGCCAGACAATGCCGGTGACTCATGAAGGAAAATCCCAGGGTGGATCACTACTGGGACGCCAAAGGACCGGGGGAAAACAGGGAGCATGGGGCAATTCTGGTAAGCCCCACAGGGTGGTTACACTTACAGTACATTACTACGTTGCTCCATGACATTTGATTTAAAATGCAAAGGGGCATTGGGTTGATTATAGATCAGAATCATTACACAGCAAAACAAAGGGGAGTGAATAGCTTTAGATTTTGCTTTAGCATAGAGCTCAAGCTTCTCCTTGTAGCATGATAGTATGGTCAGATAAAAAAATTCAGCTCAGCAGCAGCAGAGTTAAATGCACAGTCAACTGGTGATGGTCTGAAAAAATTTACATCATGCATTGTTGTAGGAGAACTTAATTTTATTTTGTTACTACCTTGCCAGCCTGTATTTTATTTATTTCAGTCTGTTATAAATGTTTCTTTGAAGTTAGGTGGTTGATGCAAAGGACATCTCTAGTATATACTTTTAATTGTTTTTTCAGGGGCTGCATAAAGCTGGCACAGTGTGTGTGTGTATATACAGGCTGACTCTAGTGTATAGGCTATTGGCTACAGTTCCAACCAATTGTCATTTGTCATTGTTTGCATGACAAGGTTTGGCCATGATCCCTGTCATTTGGCAGACTTGAATGCGCTACAGGAGACTACTCATGGATTGCAGACAAAAGATGGTGGCTGCACGCTACCACAGCTGAGAAGAAGCTGAGGGAGCAGGATCTGTTAAAGGAGAACTAAAGCCAAAATTTACAAAAAAAAATATTGTGCAGAGTGTTTTGATTTGTAGGTGTACTCCTAGTAAATCTTTCCCTTTACTTGCTGGAAGAATTTTTTTTCTGAATTTGCTTGCTGGTTTTATGGCCCCTGGGGATCTCCATATTAGCATTTCTAATGCCTCTTTTTGTTCCTACAATGCCTCCTGTCCCACTTGACTGTGATGTGTCCTGGACCATTACTTCAACAAGAGCTGTGTTTTCTCAAGTTTGTAGTAGTAGAGCTGTTAACTTAATTAAGTCTCCATGTCCAGGTAGTTCTAAGCACAAGGCAAATGCCTGAGGGATAATGGAGTGGGCTATTCAGTAAGAAAACAGCTAGAGTCTTCACTAATTGTAGCATCTGTGGCATTTGTGACCTTGTGTGATTTGTGTGCATTGCTAATGGTTGTGTGTGATTTGATAAAATGAAAGACTTTAAAAATAAAACATTCACTTCTGCTGACTAGACCTAGACACATACATAAAAAACAAAAGTTTGAATTAGATAGTTATTTAGTTGAAGCCAGAATCACAGGCCCATAACAATAGGTGCTGCTGCAGCAGTTATAACCAGGGCCCCTAGTGTTCTGCAGCAGAATTTTCTCATTTCTGCGGCAGGACTCCTTGACTTCTGAGGCAACATTTTCTGATTTCTGCGGCATGATTTATTCATTTCTCTGGCAGAATGCAGTCCTGTCATTAGCTAAATATGATGTGATGTCATCGATGACATCATATGCTGAGCATAGAGGAGGAGCTTCAGGATAAACGAGGTGGGAAAGAAAGCCTGACACTATGGAAAAACAGTATATTTATATGAAAATTCACCAAAAACAATGAATTCTGTGGCACTATATATATTCTGTGGCATGATGCAAATTCTGTGGAAAATTCCGCAAACGCAGAACTGCAGAATTCCAGGGGCCTTGATTATAACTCTCTGAATCAATGGTCCTGGATAGACCACAGTCACATGGGACGGGAGGCTTGTAGGAACAAGAAAGGCCATTAGAAATGCTAATATGGAGATCCCCGGGGCCATAAAAGCAGCAAGCAAATTTAGAAAAAACTTCTTTCAGCAAATAAAGGGATAGCCTTACTAGGAGTATACCTACAAATCAAAACACTCTACACAACGTATTTCTTTGCAAATTTTGACTTTAGTTCTCCTTTATGGCTTTTAAAGAATTTTAACAGCAGGAGGAAGACCTGACTATCAAAGGAAAACTTCCCCAAAGGAAAATGGTGGGGGACTGGGTGACTGGAGCAGAAAGGGCCTTCAGGAAGGCTTTAACAAAGGGTGTAGTGCCATCGCTATTGATTTACTTTCTTGTTGCTGACAAATCTGCAGCCCTTGTCCATTTGCCTAACGCAAACAGAGGGAACTGAATGAAACTCCAGAAACCGCAAGTCTGAATGAGGAAATCTGTGAACAAGGCAAACTTAGGAGTAGCCTTATCTGGAAACTCTGACAGAGGTTTAAGAGGAGTGGAAGAAAGACTTCTTTTTAAATAATATAAATTTTTAAGCGTATTTGTATTTAATATATTTTATGATAGTACATGTTCCTATGAGTTGCTAACAGCTGTTGTTAGTGAAGTGGAGATTTACTCACCCCCTCTCATTAGATTAAAGACATAGAGGCACTTTTCTCCTTGCAATAATTTAAACAAACTTATACAAATTTATTTGAAACAGCTCGAGGTGCTTAGCTATTACAATAGCTAATACCCATTTAGCTGATCACTGTTATTCTAAAAAATCATTTTTGTTTATTTTTGTTTCTGTTTTAGTTTCAGTTTTAATTTCCTGCCTGAGATCTTGTGACATCACCCTTTAATACACTTGCGTGGCGTTTAACAGTGCATTAGCTTTTCACTTGCAAGTGAAGCACCACAAACGTCTTCTGAGGAAAACCTGTTGGCTGAATTGGCATGAGCATCTACTGCCTCTCCCTCTTGTATCCTAGCCATTTTTTGTTTCAGTCCAACAGTGGAAGCACCCTCATTTTTGGTTCAAATTGATATTCTATTGATACTTTACCAGAGTCAGAAGTGAGAGGAGTTTCTAATTAAAATAAGAAACTCAGGATACACGCCATGTTTTCTTCTTTTAATTTGACTACATGGAGAGGACAAGTGAGTACCCAGGAGAGTTTATCATATGCATGTTTTTACTTATAAGTCATCCAGTTTTAATATTATAAAGTCTAAATTATATATCCTATAGTTGCACATTATCAAAAAAAAGCAATTTTTTAATGGACAACTAGCAGGTACATTTAAAAACAGCATTAGCATTTAATTTAAGGCATAGAACTTAGGAGGGAAATTAGGATAATGGGGTCACACCGGAAAAAGAAAAAGAGGCTAGTAAAATTTAGTACGCCATAAGACTAAGGTCTCCTATTTTATTTTTAAGTGTTACTTCACATCCAACATCATTTGAGACACATGGTGGCAAAAATAGTGACATGTTAAAAAAAAATTACAAAAAAAGAGAGTGGAAGGAGTAAGAGGAGGGAACAGAGGAGGAGAAGGAATGAAGGTCAGTCAGCAAGTAACATAGAAACATAGAAGATGACAGCAGATAAGTACAGCAAGGTCCATCCAGTCTGCCCATTTCTTTTTCTACCTTATGAATGTGCCATTGGCATTTGCTCTGTCAATGGCCTATCTAGTCATACCTATCTGTATTGCTCCCTTATGCCTATCCCATGCCTGTTTGAAGTCCTGCACTGAATTCATATCCACCACTTCCTGAGGTAGGCCATTCCTTGCATCCACCACCCTTTCTGTGAAAAAGAACTTCCTCACATTACCCCTTAATCAGCCTCCCTCTAATCTCATGCCGTGTCCTCTTGTCCTACTATTTTTATGTTGCTAGCATGTATCTGCAAGAAACATAGTACCACCATACGAGTTTTCGTAGGTGTGCCTCCACCACTTCCGATGCCCTGGTCCCTTTTGCAGGTGCGGCTGCACCGCACCAATGAATGTCCGAGCTGTCTATGACAGCCATTCAAATGAAGTGGCATACAGTTCTGAGGAAAACACCACCACAGTCAGCGATGGTAACGCGTAGGCAACTTGCATACTGCCCCACCCAGCGTGGCAAACGCCTACCCGCTATGTAAAAAAAAACCTGTAACTTAAAAATGGTCCCGTAGTCTCTCCCCCACCCACACCCACCCACTGTGCACCCTGCCTCCCCACACCCCTCACCCCATACTTACCTCGGACTCCAGCACGGCGATCTTCAGTGGACCGGGAACATGTCTGCACTCTTCAAAGCCAACCGCAAACTGAGGAAATGCCGGTAAGCTGTATAATGTAATGAATAGGGTTTTTCAACTTTGCTGCATATCTCAACCATTTTTGGAATTTTTACCAAATTTTCAACATGGGGTTTTAGGACCCCGTCTCATGAATGCTCTCACTGTCATGACGTTCATTGGGCCCGAAGTGTGATTTCACAGTCACTGCGCGAAATCACCTTTCGGGACCGAGTAATGAAACGACACTGCCACTGTTCATAAGGTGGCCTCTCAAAAAGCCTATGTTGAAAATTTGGTGGAAAAATTCCTAAAAGTGACTGTTTTACGAGCGTGCGTTGCACAGTTCCTACGCACACTCGTAAGTTCGTGTATTTTCAATATTTTCACTCCAGATTTTCAACATTGACATTTTACCACACCTTCTTATGAGCAGTACAGCTGTCATTTTTCACATCTTGCCCAAAACGTGTTTCCACCCATGTAGCGCACAATGGCGCAGTCGGTGTGCGAAATCAATGTATGGGACACATTAAGAAAATCACAGTGACACTGTTAATGAGCAGAGGTCTTAAAATGGCTATGTTGAAAATTTGGTGAAAAGTTCTAAAAATGACTGTTTCAAGCGCCGCGTTGTGCAGTTCCTACACACGCTCGTAAGTTTGTGAATTTTCAATATTTTCACTCCAGATTTTCAACATTGCCATTTTATTACACTTCCTTATGAGCAGTACAGCTGTCATTTCTCACATTTTGCCCAAAATGTGTTTCCGCCCATGTAGCGCACAATGGTGCAGTCGGTGTGCGAAAGCAATGTTTGGGACAGATTAAGGAAATCACAGTTACACTGTTCATAAGCAGAGGTCTTAAAATGGCTATGTTGAAAATTTGGTGACAAAAGTCCATAAAATGACTGTGTTACAAGTGAGCATTGTGCAGTTTCCACGCACCCTCGTAAGTTCATGACTTTGTAATATTTTTATTTATTTATTTATTTATTTAAGAGATTTACCAGGAAGGCATACTGAGCAGAGTACTGCTCGATTCCAGATGCGTCTGGGGTAGGGGGTTACAAGAGTGTAGTACATAAATACATAAAAACACAATAGTACATACATAATTTGCAGATAACCAGCAATGGCCCAGTAGGATGGGTGTAGTAGCTGAGATGCATGTAGGTTTATACAAAGTGAGGAGTATTTACAGGCAGTATTTACAGGCAGTGATACAGTAGAAATTGCAACAATTACATGGTGTGATTAGATTTATCTACTATATGGGTAGGTGTGTATATCAAACAGTAACAGAGGAAGGATTAAAAATGGCGTATGGTACTGATTTAGAAATGGAGCCCAGGATAGCTGATAAGAGTTGAGCATGGGAGTTCAGCGATGGGGAAAGCATAAGCAGTTGGTGGCAAAATGCGTTTTGAGGAGGGCATTTCGATGTGGAGTACTTGTGGTTGTCTGATGTCGGCTGCTAGAGAGTTCCATAATTTGGGGAGTCTGAAGCTGAAAGCAACCTGACCTGATCAGGTGGATCTGTGGGGGATGTGAAGAAGCCTGGAGTCAGAGTTCCTGAGATCGTAGGTAGGTGGGGGGATGGCGGTTAGGGATGTCGATAGGTAGGAGGGCAGCGTATGCGACCAGAATTTAGCAGTAATTCTAGTGCAGTGCAGCAATCACCGATTTTGGAGTGATGAGAGGTCAAGGGACTGGTAGAGGTCGCAGTGGTGGGTGTTTGGAGGACAATCCAAAGCGAACCGGCAGAAGGAGTTATAAATAGGGTTGAGCCTGGCTAAGGATGTTTGGGGGGCGGCACCGTAGATGACATCGCCGTAGTCAAAAATTGGGAGGATCATTTTTTGTATCATTTCTTGCCTGGTTTGTAGAGGGATGCAGAACTTGTTCCGATAGAGAGCTCCCAGCATGGGATGTAATTTTTTTTGCAGAGCCTCTACATGTGCTGAGAAGTCAAGGTGCTGATCCAGCCAGACGCTGAGATAACGATATGTGGAGCAGGCCGCGAGCGGAGTTCTATCCAGGATAAAGAAGGTGGGTGCATCATTTGGCCGGGTTAGTTTGGCTCAGGAGCCGAAGGTGAGGGAGACAGTTTTTGAGTTTAGGAATAGTTGGTTCTTAATGAACCAGCACTGGATGGAGTTGAAGTCCTTCTGAAGGTGAGATGCTACAGTGGTACCAGATGGGCCAGAGGCAAATATCACCGTATCGTCTGCCCGTATCATCTGCATACATATGGATACCAGATTGTGTGCAGACAGCAGGCAGGTCATTGAGGAAAATTGAGAAGAGCAGCGGGCCAAGTACAGACCCTTGAGGTACACCACTGGTGACAGGGAGGGGGGGTGGATAGAGCCGTACCGATGTGGACTGCTTGTGACCTGCCTGACAGGTATGAATGGAACCAACTGAGTGCTGTTGTCATCAGACCAGTTTGGGCAAGTTTAGATATCAAGAGGGGGTGTGAGACCGTGTCGAAGGCTTTTGCCAGGTCTATGAAAATAGCTGTGGTAATGTCCCCATTGTCAATGCCTGTAAGGATGGAGTTGGTGAGGTGAAGGAGGGATGTGGTGGTGGAGTGATTTTTTCTGAAGCCAGCTTGAAAAAGGGTGAAAAAGGAGATTGTATCTAGATAGTTGTGTAGCTGGGATAGAACAAGGCGCTCTCAGTCCAGATTTTCACCAGTGGCATTTTTCCACACTTTCTTATGAACAGTACAGCTGTCATTTTTCACAACATGGCCGAAATGTGTTTTCACACTTTCAGCGCACAGATGCGTGGTCGCTGTGGGAAATCATTGTTCGGGACAGATAAAGAAAATCACAGTGACACCGTTCATGATCGGAGGTCCCAAAATGCCTGTGTTGACGATCTGTTGTAAAATTCCCAACCTAATTACATTACGGTGTGTTTTTGCACCTGTGGTGCTAAATACCGTGAGTCGCTGTGCATAAGCAGCCGCCAACAAACTGATATTGCCACTGTTCATGAGGTGGGGGGTCACAAAAAAACCATGTTGAAAATTTGGAGTGAAAATACCAATGAATGCCTGAGGTGTTAGGGTTTCCAACCACAACGCCCCACCCTGTAGAGAATGACAGGCATCAGGGGTGTGACTTGGGATTCTTGCCTGTAATGCTCATACCATTCCACATCCTGCAGCCAGTGAGAGGCATCGAGGTATGCCTTGGACTCTTCTGCCCCAAAGTTCACCTCATTCTCCTATACCGCACCCATCTCACTGTATTTCCTGATGGAATGGGGTGCGCATAGGGCCCAAAGACCCCAAGGCACACCGTGACACTTGTCAGTGTCTGCAGGGTAGGGTGTGGTGAAATGGCATGGCCGTTATGCCTGATGACCCAAAGGCACACCCCAATGCCTGTCACTCTCTGCAGAGTGGTAGTGGGGTTGGCTTCAATTCAATACTTCACTGCCATTTCTATTATGCAGCTCTGTAACTTCTACACTACCAATGCCAATGCCAGCAAGCAAACATTCGGCATTGACAAATGCTTGTTGTTGTTGTCAGTATCTCACCCCCCATTGTGTACTCTTCCCCTGGGTTTTTGTTTCCCAGGTGCATTACTTTGCACTTCTTTGCATTGAATCTAAGCTGCCATGCATTTGACAATTCCTCCAACCTCGCCAAGTCCCTTTTCATCCTTTTCACCCCACCTTGTGTTTCAACCCTGTTGCAGATCTTTGTGTCATCTGCAAAGAAACATACTTTTCCCTTCCAGTCCCTCTGCAATGTCACTTATAAAGACATTAAAAAGGACTGGCCCCAGTACTGAACCCTGCAGTACCCGACTAGTAACCCTCCTTTCTTCACTGTAGACTTCATTTACTATTATCCGCTGTGTCCTGTTGTCCAATCAGTGTTTACCCAGGCTACCACCCTAGGACCCACTCCCAGGCTGGCTAATTTGTTTATTAATCTTTTTTTCGGGACTGTGTCAAATGTCTTGCTAAAGTCTAGCCATGTCCACAGCCCCTCCCTGGTCTACTGCTTTGTTCACCCATTCAAAGAAATCAATTAGATTTGTCTGACATGACCTTCCTACTGTGAATCCATGCTGCCTTGGGTCCTGTACCCCACAGGCCTCTAGGCACTCAACAATTCTTTCCTTCAGAAGTGATTCCATCATTTTCCCTACCACTGAGGTGAAACTGACAGGTCTGTAGTTTCCTGCCTCTGTCTTGCTCCCACTTTTGTGAAGGGGAATCTCATCTGCCCTCCTCCAGTCCTCAGGTACCACCCCATCCTCCCATGATTTATTAAAAATGGTAGTCAGTGGTGTTACTAGTTCTTCCTAGTTCTTTTAAAATTCTGGGGTGAATCCCATCAGGCCCCATTGCTTTAGCCACCTTCAGTTTTAAGAGTTCTTTCAGACCCTTTCTTCTGTGAAAGGACTATGATGCAGTTGGTGTGCGAAATCAATGTTCGGGACAGATTAAGAAAATCACAGTGACACTTTTCATGAGCAGAGGTCTTAAAATGGCTATGTTAAAAATCTGGTGTCAAAAGTCCATAAAATGACTGTTATGAGCGTGCATTGTGCAGTTTCCACGTACCCTCGTAAATTCACGAATTTGTAATATTTTCAGTCCAAATTTTCAACACTGCCATTTTTCCACAACTCCTTATGAACAGTACAGCTGTCATTTTTCACACCCTGGCTGATATTTGTTTTTGCACTTCCGGCGCAGAAATGTGTGGTCACTGTGGGAAATCAGTGTTTGGGACAGATTACCAAAATCACAGTGTGACTGTGTTCATGAGCGGAGGTCTCAAAATGCCTGTGTTGACAATCTGCTGTAAAAAAATCCCCAAACTAATTACATTATGGGTGTGCGTTGCACAGTTTCTACGCATGCTCGTGACTACCATTTTTTTTATATTTTCACTCCAGATTTTCAACATTACCATTTTTACACCTTCCCATGAACAGTACAGCTGTCATTTTTCACATCCTGTTCGAAATGTGTTTTCTAACCTGTGATGCCAAATAGTGTAATCATTGTGCAATATCAGCTTTCTGCTAACAAACGGATTTTGCCACTGTTCATAAGGTGGGGTCTCAAGAAACCCATGTTGAAAATTTGGAGTAAAAATACCAACAAACGCCTGAGGCATTGGGGTTTCCAACCATAACGCCCCACTCTGTAGAGATTGACAGGCATCGGGGGTGTGACTTGGGATTGTTGCCTGTAATGCTCATGCCATTCCACCCCCACCCACACCCTGCAGCCAGTGACGGGCATCAAGGTGTGCCTTAGACTCTTCGGCCCCAAAGTTCACCCCATTCTCCTATATTGCACCTGTCTCACCATATTTCCTGATGGAATGGGGTGAGCATAAGGCCCAAAGACCCCAAGGCACACTGTGACACTTGTCGGTGTCTGTAGGGTGGGGTGTGGTGAAATAGCATGGCCGTTATGCCCGACGACCCAAAGGCATACCCCAATGCCTGTCAGTCTCTGCATGGTAGTGGTGGGGTTGACTTCAGTTAAATACTTCACTGCCATTCCTAATATGCATCTCTCTAACTCCTACACTACCAATGCCAATGCCAGCAAGCAAACATTCGGCATTGACAAATGCTTGTTCTTATATTGAAACATGTTAGACTCTTTCACCTTGTTAATGCCCTTAAGGTGTTTGAATGTTTCAATCATATCACCTCTCTCCCTCCTTTGCTCTAGGGTATACATATTGAGTGGTAGGGAAGGGATGCAAACCAGTACTTAGAGAGAAGAGCAGAGAAGAGCAGAGAAGAGAAGAGCAGAGAAGAGCAGAGCAGAGAAGAGAAGAGCAGAGCAGTGGAATAGGTGCCGGGAAGATAGGGAGGAAAGGTGAGGAGCCGGTAAAAGGAACAGTGGTGAGTGAGGGGGGAGAGCCAGAAGCAAAATAACAGGATTAAAAGACAGGATCCAGTCTGGTTAGGGTAGATTTTGAGGTGCATCCATAGATCATATTCACATAGTCAAACCGTGGGAGAATCATTTTAAGGACACATGCTGAACTGGAATTTGTTATTGTAAAGGCAATGTAGTTTAGGTCATAATTTCTCCAGGATGACACCAATGTGGACTGAAAAGTTGAGATGACTATCGAGCCACACCCCAAGGTACTTGAAACAGGGGATGGACTCATGGGGAGCGCCATCAAGGGAAGAGAAGACCAAGGTCTGGCCAAGTCTACTAAGTTGCTGGTGTGAGCCAAACAGTTTTTTGTCACTGAATGACAGCTGATTGGTGCAGAACCAGCACTGCACATTATCAAAGTCACACTATCTGGACTCTTCCAACTGGGGGACAGAGGTTCCAGAGGCATAAAAGAATGTGTCATTAGCAAACATATGTATACTAGCTGAGGCACAAGCCAAGGGGAGGGCATTCAAGCGAGGGCACAGAATAAAGCCTTGAGGCACTCCGGAGGTTATGGGGAGGGGAGCAGACACAGATTCTCCAATCTTAACAGGCTGGCTATGACTAAGGAGGTAGGAATGGAATGAGTCTACTACTGATACTGAGAGCTCAGCACACTCTAACGTATCAAGGAGGAGAGGATGGATAACAGAATCAAACCCCATAGCCAGGTCAATAAAGATGGCAGCCAGTACATGACCCTTATCCATCCCCTTCAGGATGAAGTCAGTGGCACACAGAAGGGAGAAGACTGTAGAATGGGCTTTCCAAAAGACGGACTGGAAAGGACAGAGCAATTATTTAACCACCATAAAAGTACACCCTGGAGTGTCTTATTGCATTTATAAAGTGGCTTTTAAATGTCTGACTTAAAATGAATAAAAATTAAAAACCTTCATTGAAATACGCTTCCATTTTAACTTTGAAAAAAAAAATAGTCCATTCTCTGGTAACAGGGTGGAGGGGTAGCTAAAACAGTAAAAAACAATGAGAACCATGTGTGGCAGCACATATTTTTATAAAAAAAAATTAGTTACCTAATTTGCATTTCAAGCCAATATACATATTTTTAATTGAAGGGTGTTCAAAACTGTTGAATCTATCAGGTTCTTGGGGGGGAGATACATTTCTCCTGAAAACACCGATCCCTGATTCAAATGCATGTGCTCTTATGAACTTCTGAAATTTCTTTAAGAGGTTGAGGACTCCCTCTACCAATTTTTTTTCACTTTTTCACTTTATTTGTCATTTTCAGTTATAATACATTCAGCAGAACTAGCATATATATGTTGTACATCTACATGTATTCACACTCTTATTATATCTTATGGTTAAGGACATTATAGCTCCTTTATCAAACTTACAAGCTAATTAGATGTATCCTTCTAGTTTTTATGTTGTCTTGTGCACATGCAAGCAACATCTTATTTATTTATTGAAATGTTTCACCTGGAGGGCACACTGAACAACAAGTTGCTCGTCTCACGGTAAAACCTGGGGGAAATCTTGTGGTAGTAATAGCACAGTGAGAGGTGTGTCAGTGTTGGTGAATGTAGGGCATGCTTTAGTAGGTGTGTCCCTCATTCCCCAATTAGCTAGCATGCTAGTGCTGATGCAAGAATTATGTAAGGTGCCACCAACTTGAAAGAAATCTGCCGCTGCAATCAGAGACAAGCTCATCATGCAGCGGCAGAAATGACACGCCTCCTGTACGTGCCTTTCCTGGTGAAACATTTCAATAAACATGGGGGCAGCAATCCCCAAACAAAACTGATATTGGGGGTGCCATCCCCATGTCAACATGTCCCCTACTCCACCCCACCTTGTGTGGCACACTGGGAGCCCACCCCGGTGTGCTGCTGCTCACACAAAGCCGACCGTGTTGGCATGTTTCCCCCCCCATTGTTGGTATGTCCCCCATCCCCTACATTGTGTGGCACACTGGGAGCCCACCCCAGTGTGTCACTACTCACACAAAGCTGATCGTGTTGGCATGTTCCCCCACCCCACTGTCGGAATGTCCCCACTCCCCTACATTGTGTGGCACACTGGGAGCCCACCCCAGTGTGCCACTGCTCACACAAAGGAGACTGTGTCGGCATGTTCCACCACCCTTATTGTCGGCATGTCCCCCACTTCTCACATTGTGTGGCACACTGGGAGTCCAACCCAGTATGCCACCGCTCACACAAAGCTGACCATGTGGCATGTTCCCCTACCCCCATCATGTGGCACACTGGAAGCCCACCCCAGTATGCCTAACAAACCTCAATGTCCGTTTTTTTTACCTAAAAAAAATAAAACTGTCCCTCATTGTGCACGGCGCCTCTTCCCCCAACCTGCACCCACCTTCTGTGCACCCCACCTCCCCACACCCCCCTCACCCCATACTTACCTTCGGAGGTTTGGTGCTGCGATCTTTGATGGAGTGGAAATACATCTGGACTCTTCAAAGCCGAACTGCAAAATGGTGAAATGCCGGTACACTGTATAATGGCATCAATGGGGGGGGGGGGTTCAACTTAGGTGGATATCTCAGCCATTTTTTTTAATTTTGGCTCCAAATTTTCAACATGGAGTTCCTGGGACTCCACCTCATTAACACATGTATTATTCAGTCCCGAAAGGTGATTTTGTGGTCACTGCGCGGAAACACCTTTCGGGACCGATTAACAAAATGATGGTGCCACTGTTCATGAGGTGGGGTTCCAATTGCAAATTTGGTGAAACAATTCCAAAAAATGACTATGTTACTAGTGTGCATTGCGCAGTTTCCATGCACGCTTGTAATTTCAACAATTTTTAATATTTTCACTCCAGATTTTCAGCATTGCCATTTTTTCACAGCTCTTTATGAACAGTACAGCTATCATTTTTCACATCCTGTCCGAACTGTTTTCGCACATCTGGTGCACAATGGTGTGGTCACTGTGGGAAATCAACTTTTGGGACAAATTAATAAAATCACAGTGACACGTTCATGAGCGGAGTTCTCAAAATGACTATGTTTAAAATTTGGTTAAAAAAATAATCCCCCAAATAATTGCATTACGAGCATGCATTGCGCAGTTTCTACACATGCTCATGACTTCACCAATTTTCACATTTTCAACATTGCCATTTTTTTTTTTTTACCTCCTTATGAACAGTACAGCTGTCATTTTTCACATCCTGCCTGAAATGTGTTTTTGCACCTGTGGTGCCAAATGGCGCAGTCACTGTGCAAAATCTCCCTTCAGCTAGCGAACTGATAGTGCCACTGTTCATGAGATGGGGTCACAAAAAGCCCATGCTGAAAATCTGTAGTGAAAATACCAACAAACGCTCTGGGCATTAGGGTTCCCAATTGTAATGCCCCACCCTGTAGAGACTGACAGGTGTCAGGGGTGTGACTTCAGATTGTCGGCTGTAATGCTCACACCATTCCACCCCAACCCCCATCCTGCAGCCAGTAACAGGCATCAAGGTGTGCCTTGGACTCTTTGGCCCCAGAGTTCACCCCCATTCTCCTATACTGTACCCATCTCAGTGTATTTCCTTATGGAATGGGGGGAGCATAAGTCCCAAAGACCCCAAGGCACACTGCGACACTTGGTGTTTGCAGGGTGGGGTGAGGTGAAATGGTGTTAGCGTTCTGGCCAATAACCCAAAGGCACACCCCAATGTCTGTCAGTCTCTGCAGAGTGGGGGTGGGGTTGGCGTCAGTTCAATACTTCACTGCCAGTCCTATTATACATCTCTCTAACTCCTGCATTACCAATGCTAATACCAGCAAGACAACATTCGGCATTGACAAATGCTTGTTGATTTTTGCAGGCGTCCACACTTCTATCTAACTGAGTAACCTACCTCTCTCCTTTCATAATTGATTTAATTGTGCACCTTTGTTTGGATTACCTCTGGGCTTCAATACTCACCTCCCCCAGAACTTATCTTTTGGCAAGAGATAGTATCCTTTTGAGCAAAGTACTCGGCTGCCATGCAGATCTGAACCCAATCCATATATTGTTAGGCCTACTGAGGCACACAGGAAGGGTGGGGGGAATCCTCCTTATGGAACATGAGCATAGTTATAACAAAGCAAACCATAACTCAAACTTGGGGTTGAATCAGGCTCTCAGAGTATCACGATGGATTAACTCCCTGCCTCTATCAATTTAACTGTGTTTTTCCTCCTTGCCCTTTTTATTTATGTAAGCACCTGTCCCCACTCTGTTTCTTTTTTCTCTGTCTCTTCCCACATTCAACAGATTTACCATGGAATACAGGAATTCAAAATTCTGCACAATTCCACTAGTAGAATGTTCATCTCCCAGTATATACACAACAAAGGCCACATATGAGGCTATAGCCTCAGTTTATCTGTGGCAGCGTAAGCAGCAGATATTGTGTTGATAAGCAGGTAAACACAGCAGGAGGATTTTTCATAGTTAAAATCAGCAAAGGAACACTAGTAGTAAAAGCTATGAACAATACTTCATTTTTCTAAAGTATGTGTGTAAGGAGGAGTATGATGATTAGGAAAACATTTAATTAAAGAACAGTCTGTTTGCTGCTGATATGAAGATGGGAGCTGTGGTAAATGACATTGAAGGGTGGAAGAGGCTGCAGAAGAACCTGACCAAACTACAGGAGTGGTTGGAAACATGGCAGCTGGGGTTCAGTCCCAAGAAGTGCAAGGTACTGCACTTCAGAGCTAGGAACCAGGGAAGGCTCTATCAGCTGGGAGGGGTGTAGCTGGAAAGCACAGAGGAGGAAAAAGATCTAGGGGTGCTTGTAAAGGGCAGCATGAACAACTCAGCTCAGTGCAAGAAGGTGGCAGCAAAAGTCAACAGGATGCTGGGGTATATAGTGAGGGGGAATCTCCTCCAGAAATAGGGAAGTGATCCTTCCCTTGTACAGATCTCTGGTCAGGCCACACCTGGAGTACAATGTGCAGTACTGGCACCCATTTCTAAAGAAGGACATCAAATTGTTGGAGGAGGTGCAATGTAGAGTGACCAAGATGATCCAGGGATTGGAGGGAAAGTCCTACGGGGATAGATTGAGTGAGCTGAACATGTACTCCCTAGAGGAGAGGAGGGATGTGGGGGATATGATTGAAACCTTTAAATACCTTAAGGGGATTAATAAGGCTAATACAGAAGGGATTTTCCAGCTTAGAAGAGGGAGGGATACAAGAGGGCATCAGCAGATTGGAGGGAGGAAGATTCAAGAGAAAATCAGGAGATATTTTTCACTGAATGGGTGGTGGACAGGTGGAATGCTCTGCCCCAGGAAGTGGTATCCTGTAAAACAGTGAGCGGCTTTAAGAGGGTTGGGACAGGATGAGGGGGATTGTGATGAAGGGGTGGGGAAGGGGAATTGTGATGAAGAGGGGTGGGAGGTAGGGCTAGCTGCAAGCTGTGGGGCTAGGTGCTACGAGCAGACTTGATAGACTGTAAGGCCTGCTTCTCTCAGCATTTTCGTATGTCCATACTGCCAAAAACTAAGTAGTTTTGAAAAGCAGTCAACCATTACTTTTATATCTGAGGAACATTTTCTTTTCCATTTGGTTAATTAGAAGATGTGATACCTGATATCAATACGTGTGATGTATAGAACAGCACTCTGGCTGGTAGCTGACATATCTGGCTTTGTTCCTCCCATTACATCATCAGCATTGTGACTTCACTGACTGACATCACAACTGCTCAGGAAGAGCCACTCAGTAGCTGGCAGGTCAGTCAGCTGTGGTCTCCCAGTCAGTAAGGTCATGGTGCTGGCGATGTAGTGGGAAGAATAGAACTCGATATGTGAGCTGCCAGGCAGAGTGCTATTCCACACATGCAGAATAATACTACCAAGTACAAAACTTTCTAATTAGCAAAAATAAAGGTACTTAAGAGATTAAAAGTTAAAACTGACTGCTCTTCAAATTTGTAACATTTTCCTGTCTGCTATTTTTGGTTCTACTTGCTCATTAAATTATTTTTTTCTTTTTTTAATTTCAGGTAGTTTTATTTTTAGAGCCTACAGCAGTTGACGTTTTTTAGTGAGTAAAGGTGCAAGCATTTCTGTAATGGCTAGTCAGTTCTGGGTGTAAGGGGTTAACTATGGGATGTGGCTGCTAACAAGTCCATTCAGGTTTACTGTAGGACCAGGAAGACCATGCATTATGCTGTTGTAACAACTGGGGAGTGTTTTCTCCTATTGAGAAACCGGGTTTTAATTTGCCGTTATAACCTGCTGGTTATAACGGCGAACACGTGCCAATTTCCCTCACTGTGGCCATGCACATGCTGCGTCCACGCACAGACTGTTCCTGGAAGTACATTGTCTTCTCTCAGCCTCCCTAACTGGCGAGTACCACACAGACAACAATAATAATGCTTTTCTGCTCCTTCTCCTACTCAGTTTGTCTTTCTCAGCCACCACAACTTCCTGACTCGTGCCCACTCAAAGACCAGCGGCTCATCATTTTTCCAACTGCCACCATGGACTCTCCATCTGTCAGACTAATCACAGGTCAGCCCATCAGCTCAGGGCTAACCTGTGGGGGGGAGGGGGGGCTAATCTATCAAGTACTCTGATTTTTTTTTCTTTAAAAAACGAGCAAGCATTTATTCAAAACATCATGCAGGGGATGAAACAAGGAACTTCTTAACACCATCCCCATCTGCTTTCCAAACTGTCACTCACATTTAAAAACTGATGTAGCCGAGAAAACACTCCCTAGCAATTACATAAAACAATGTATGGGGGTGAGTGTATAAGAAAAAATTACTCACCTTAGTAATGTTGTTTCTTCTAATGGAGTCTTGCTATATTATGACAATTGCAGTTTGTCCCACCATTAGAACTGCTCCGGAGGTGAAAGAGTTAACTTCCATGCCAGGCATGGAACTTAGAGCGCGAGCTCGGTTAGAAAAGCTCTGTCTGGAATATTTCAAACTGAAACTGTCAGATCTTTACGAGCAAAACTCACTAAGGTTCTGTGTGAAAGCTGTAACCTACACTAGCCAACTGGCTACTTAAATATTAACACATTTTCCTGGTCCCAACACCAAGACTCAAGTCAGGGGACCAGAAAATAAGATAAGATAAGATAAAATAAAATACAACACAACACCCAAACACCCCAAAAAAGAAGGGGTGGAAAACATAAAATGGGCATCAATAAGTGCCAACACTGGACTGCCCACCCCATACCCGAAGTAGAAGTTCTGAGAGGGGCAGGCTGGGGGGAGGTCATAATATAGCAAGACTCCATTAGAAGAAACAACATTACTAAGGTGAGTAATTTTTTCTTCAAACAACATGAAGTCTTGCTATATTATGACAATTGCAGACTACACAGCAGTACCTCTGTGGAGGAGGGACAGAACCTACTTAGGGAATAGGCTCTGAAGCATGGCTGTGCCAAACCGAGCATCCCTCCTGGCCTGGATATCCAGGGAGTAATGCTTGATGAAAGTGTGTACTGTTTTTCAAGTAGCTGCTTGACATATCTCTAAGATAGGGATGTCTCTGGCAGCAGCTAGAGACGCAGCTGTACCTCTGGTAGAGTGAACCCTCAGGCCTGAAGGGTGAACCTTACCCAGTTTTTGATAGCAAAATTGGATACAAGAGACAATCCACCTGGCAATGGATCTCTTAGTGGCAGGTTTCCCTTTCCCAACGTCACCATAAGTGAGAAATAGTTGGAGGGAGTCAAACCTGTGACCCTTGGTACGCTGTATATAGTAACTTAGGGCCCTCTTAACATCTAAGCTGTGCAACCTCCTCTCACCAAAGGAGGAATGGTCAGTGAAGAACACTGGAAGAGAAATAGATTGATTAAGGTGGAAATCTGAAACCACCTTAGGCAAAAACTTCCTGTTAGTCCGGAGGACTACCTTATCCCTGTGAAAGGAAATAAAGTCAGTCTCCACTGACAAAGCTTGTAACTCACTTATGCGCCTGGCAGAAGTGATGGCTACTAGAAACACAGTTTTCCAAGTCAAGTACTTAAGCTCTGCCGAAGACAGAGGTTCAAGGGGGTTGCATCAGCTGAGCAATGCAAACATTAAGATCCAGGCAGGGGCAGGATCCCTGAATGGTGGATTGGTATGAAGCAATCCCTGAAAACTTGGAAAATACAGGGTGAGCAGAAGAGAAGAGGGCTTCCTGCTGAAATAAAAGCAGAGACAGCTGCCAAATGCACTTTCAGGGTAGCTGGTCTCAGTCCCAAAGAATTAAGATGGACCATATAGTCCAAAGAGTGGGCAAATCAGCAGATTCTGGGAAATATGCTTCCCAGAACACCATATGGAAAGCCTTTTCCATTTGGAGTTATAAGTAGCCTAGTGGAAGGCTTCCTAGAAGCTTAAGATTTCGAGAACACCTTGAGAAAGGTGTAGGTCAACAAACTCTAACTCCTCAAGAGCCAGGCCTTGAGGTTGAGGGATTTGAGATTCAGATACCAGACTCTCCTGGGCACAGGTTAACAGATTGTGGTTCCTGGGGAGACACAGGGAAGATGGACTGCTAAGGACAGAAGGAGTGGGTACCAGGGCTGTCTGGCCCAGTCTGGAGCAATCAGGATCATCTTGCAGGGCTGAGATCTGATTTGACTAGCACCTTGAACAGGAGAGGGGGAGGCAGAGAAACTTCCCTTCCCAATCGAGGAGAAAGTCATCCAGGGGGACTGAGCCCAACACTGGGGGCCTGCAACAAAAAAGTGGAAGTTGATGATTGTCTGGGGCTGCAAAGAGATCTATCTGAGGGGGTGCCCCATCTGGCAAAAACTATCCCCAGTACTCGGGGATCCAGTGACCATTCGTGATGGCCCTGGGAAATCCTGCTGAGAGCATCTGCCAGGACATTGTCCTTGCCTGGGAGGTGAACTGCTGGGAGGGAAGTGTTCAGGGAATAAGCCAGAGACCACAACTTCATCGCCTCGGTGCACAAGGCCGAAGACCAAGTGCCCCCTTGTTTGTTGATGTACCACATTGTAGTGGTGTTGTCTGTTCTGACCTGTACCACCTTGTTCTGAACAGATGCAGAAAAAACCTGAAGTGCTAGAAAACAGCTCTGAGTTCCAACAGATTGATGTGGAGCAGAGATTCCTGAGGGACCACAATCCCTGGGTGGAGAGGTCGCCCATGTGAGCTCCCCATCCCAAAAGGAACATCTGTAGTAAGGATCAAGGAGTGAGATAGAGGGATGAAGGGCACACTTGTCTCAGATTGCTCTGATCCTGCCACCACTGAAGGGCCTGGATCAGGGTTGAGTCACTGGGATCAACTTGGATGGGAATCTCTTCTTTGAGACCAAAGGCTCTCAAATGGAACTGAATGTCCCTCATCTGAAATCTTGCTCCTTGCACTACAGCTGTGGAGGCAGCCATGTGTCCTAGAGCTGTAGGAAATACCTTGCTGGTCGAGAGACCTGCAGAGTGAAGGAGGAGGCCAGGCCACCAGGGTCCTTACCCTTTCTAGGGGAAGGAAGGCTCTGGCCTGCTTTGTGTCCAGTTCTGCACCTATAAGGTGAGTACCTGGACAGGTTCCAGAACTGACTTTGGAAGATTGAGAAGAAAGCCCAGAGAGTAAGCAGCTGCTGGGTAACTTGCAGGTGTGATTTGACCTGGTCTGAGACTGACCCACAATGAGCCAGTCTCTAGGTAGGGAAAGATGGCAATCTTTGCCTTCTTAAATGAGCAACTGCTACTGCCAGGCATTTTGTGAATACCCTTGGGGCAGAGGTAAGGCCGAAAGGCATTGTTCTGAACTGATAATGGCCTGAGGGCAGTTCGAATCTGAGGTACTTTCGGTGGGAGCTTCTGATAAGAACATGGAAGTAGGCATCCTTGAGGTCCCGGGAAGCTAGCCAGTCCCCTGGCCTTAGGGAGGGTAAAATCATTCCAAGAGTCACCATTTTGAATTTTGGTTTTAAAAGGTGCTTGTTCAGATATCTTAGGTCCAGGATGGGCTGCCACTCTCCTGTCTTTTTTGGGGTAAGGAAGTACCTGGAGTACAGACCCTTGCCCTGGTGTAGGGGAGAAACCCTTTCTACAGCTCTGAGAGCCAGGAGGGTTGAGACTTCTGTTTCCAAAGCAAGAGTCTCTAGAGGGTTTGCAGGTGGAAAAGATCGGATTCTCATCTTTGGAAATTTTTGAAGCTGAGAACCAGACCCTGGCTTACTACTTCCAGGACCCACTTGTCTGATGTTAAAGACTCCCAGTCCTGGACGAAGTAAGCCAGCCTGCCCCCTACAGGTAATGGAGAACTGGCCCTGGGCATCCCATCAGGGTGCCTGTTTGGCAGGGGCTTTAGGCTGAGGGGTGGGAGCAGGCCTGCTTGTACCCCGTCTACCTCTCCCTCTGAAGAACCCCCTCTGAACATAAGCTGAAGAGGAGGCCTGGGTTTGGTAGAAAGGCATGTGAAAAGGCCTGCCTCTACCCCTGGGGGGCTGCCTCTGAGGAGTGGCTTGCCATTCCTTGGCTTGTGCACTCCTATAAGTGGTTCTATATTCATCCATTTTCTTCATATAATTCTCTGTCTGCTCCCCAAACAGAGAATTTCCCACCACAGGAAAATCCATACCTTAGCCTGGGTATTCTGTGACAAACTAGTACACCTGAGCCAAGCCAATCTATGAAAAGCCACAGATGTAGCCATGACTCTAGAAGATACATCATTAGAATCCACTGCAGCATGGAATTGCACCTTAGATGCCTCAATACCATCAGCAGCCGCCTGCTCCAGCTCCTTGGCAAGCTGGCCAGGGGCTTGTTTGGCTAAAGCCATGACAGTATCCCATCTAGATTTCTGGTATCTTGCAACATAAGCATATAATTTGCTTGTCTGAGTCCCAAGGATGCTGCCATATATTGTTTTTTAGCCATGGCATCAATCTTCCTGGAGTCCTTGTCAGGAGGATGTGAAGCCAGGGGAATATTAGCCTTATCACAGGCTGTAGCCTGAACTACCCCAACATGGCTGCATTGCTGTGAAAGAAATTCTGTATCAGGACCTGACAAAGTGTACCTCCTGTCCATCTTTTATCCACAGGAGGCACAGAATTAGGAGCTTTTAAAATTTTATTGTTTGTTCCTAAAGGATTTATGTAAAGGAATAGACAATCTCCTGGACTCTGGGATATCCATCATCTCTACAAAGTCAGGCTCCTCTTGCTCATCCACAGCTTCCTCCAAAGGAAGCTGGAGGGTTTCAACAACTTTTTATAAAACAGAAAATGAGAAGGGACTCAGAAAGCCTAGGGAGATTCTCCTAAAGGTCTGTCTGGGGAGATGTCCGGTTCAATGGGCACATCCAGACTTTCAAAGTCACATTCACACTGTTCATAATCATCCTCCCCCTCCTCTGGTTCATAAAACTCCTCTATATCATATTTTTGAACCGGTGGAACCGGCCGAACCGACCTTTTGCCAGATAGTGGCGGTTCGGACGGAACTGGGGAAAGTGACTGGACAATTTGGATTGCCCTGGCTATCTCTCTGCAGCAGTTGGAGAAGGAATTTTGACCCACACCTGCTGATTTTCTAGTTCTCTTTGCTGGAACTGGCTCCTCTGAGTCAGCTACGTTTGCCGAGGAAGTCTGGCCCTGGTCAGAGGCATCCTCCGGTTCGGTTGGCACCGAACCGGGCTGGCCGCCATCTGGGTCACGGACTTTTTAGCCTCGTTCCTGAGCCTACCAACTCTCTTATCTAGGGTAGCTGCAGGAAATTCTTGCAAATCTGGCAGTCTGCATTGAGGTGGTCAAACTCCAGACAATAAACACATGTGGTGTGTGGGTCAGCCTTGGCAAGGCTTCCCCACAGACACTACAGTGTTGAAACCCAGTGGGCCCATTTTTTCTTTTGGGTTTCTCAGACATAACGCCAGCCTAACCAAAAACTTGCCCTTTTTCCGGCAGTGCCAGGCATGACACCCTTATCGGTTCCCAACCGTGTCACGGGTTGTGGAAAAAACCGTAATGAAATCCGTTTTTTTTAGAACCGATAAGAACCGGGAACTGCACTCTAAAAAGCTTTTAAATGCTTCAGAATAAAGTTTTAAAACAGCCTGATCGGTTCAAACCGAACCGATAAACATTTTCAAGTTCCACACAGAAATAAACCTGTCTATTACTTACAATACCACAGACAGAGCTTGAACCGATCGGTTTGCGGTTAAAATAATAATAATCGCGGTTGAATTTAACCGAGAAAAACTCTTTAAACCAAGAAATGAACGAGCAGTAGGAGGAATCTCGGGCGACTGTTCAGTGGTAGGATGTAAAGAATCTGACAGTTTCAGTTTGAAATATTCCAGACAGAGCTTTTCTAACCGAGCTCGCGCTCTAAGTTCCATGCTTGGCATGGAAGTTAACTCTTTCACCTCCGGAGCAGTTCTAATGGTGGGACAAACTGCAATTGTCATAATATAGCAAGACTTCATGTTGTTTGAAACGGGAATTTAATGTCCGCCCTCGGTGTGGGATACTATAATAAACCCCTCCGGCTCCGCCCTCGGGGTTTATGCAGCATTCCATACCTTGTGTGGGCATTAAATTCTCGTTATACACTGACCCCCATACATTATTGTATATTTAATGCACTTTCACTGATGGTTTTACTCAGTTAAGTTTCGTGATATTAAGACCTTTTTTATAGTATGTTAATCTTCAATGGGCATTCAGTATATGCAGCCAGAGAACCATAAGAGGGCCTTGCATGTACTGTTTAAAAAAGAATGTGCCTACATTTTGAATGGGGCATCCCTCTCTAATATACATTTTTTTTTAATTGTTTCTTAAACTTTGTTCCTATTATAAATCAAAGAAAATGGGATGATTTATAATAGATTTAGATCATGCCCGGAGTGTCCTCTATATCTGTAAGGGCTGCAACCACTCAACCTCATCCTAAAAATGTGCAAGGAGACACTCTTACAACCATAAGAGACACTCCAATGACCAATGACCTGGCCAGGAGAAGAGTGGCATTAGCCAGAGTCCATGAGGATTTCAGGAAGCTGGAGGGAAACCTGAAACAGATAGCACACTCTGTCTCATTCTCGGAGGTGCTACCTGTCCAGGGCTCAGAGGAAGCTAGGACACTGCACATCCATACCTTCAACTCCTGGTTGTAGGATTGGTGTGGAAGGGAGGGTTTTGGCTTCATAGGAGACTGGGGCCTGACCTGGGCAGATGTGAGCCTGTATAAGGAGGATGGCCTGCATCTGTCCAAGAAGGGGGACCTTGGTCCTATGTGAGAAGTTTAAATGCTTCAGCTGTGAGCATTTAAATTGGCAAAGGGGGGAGAGCCAAGAGGGTCAGAAGGCTTAGTAACACCCCCCCATAGGAACAAGTAGGAACATAAGTTGACTACAGGAACAGCTAAAGCAGGCAGAGAGGAGCAAGCAGATGAAGAATATATAACGAGTGATACGGGAGGGGGGGCAAGAGCACATAGGAAAGGAAACAGGGTTAGGGGGAAGACGATGGAGAGGGAGAACAAGAGCAGAGGACGGTCAGACTGTAAAACATTAAAGGTCATGCTAACGAATGCCCATAGCCTAGGAAATAAGGTTCCAGACCTGGAAGCCTTGTTGGCAGATGCAGACCTTGACATAGCACCAATAACAGAGAATTGGTACTCTGCTGATCATGGCTGGGAAGTCAGTGTACCAGGTTATACACTGTTCAGGAGGGACATGGAGAGTAAAAAGGGTGGGTGAGTGGCCCAGTACATCAGAGATGGTATAAAGGCTACAAAAGTTCAGGGAAGACGGGGGGAGGCCAAGATAATGTGGGTCACCAAGGAGCTAGGGAAAGGAACAGCAATACGCACAGGGATGATCTCCACACAGAGGGAGGAAGTAGACAGGGAACTAGTGTAGAACATACACGACATGGCAGCTAAAGCCAAAATCCTGCTATTGGGGGATTTCAATATGCCGGATGTGGATTGGACCACCCAGATGGCTGCTTCAGCCAGAAGCACAGCCATTCTAGAATCCCTGCAGGGGGTTGGACTCAGGCAGTTGGTGCATAAACCAGCCAGGGACAAGTCAGTTCGGGACCTGATATGGACCAATGGGAACAGAGTCAAAGAAATACAGGTGGAAGGGCAGCTGGGGTCCAATGACCACCACATGGTGTGGTTAAACATGAAGACATGGAGTCAGTTAAGCCATGCAAAGGCAAGAGTATTGGATTTTCAAGAGGGCAGATTTCACTGAAATGGTAGACGTATACTAGCAGTCCTGGGGAAGAGAGGGGTTATACAGGGGTGGAAGAACAATAGGAGAAAATAAAAGGAGCCATAGTGGAGATAAATCAATGCATTAGGATAATGGTCAAAGGGAAAAGAAGAAGGAAACCCCTATGGTTCTCCAAAGAGGTGGAGAACAAAGTCAAGGCTAAAAGGCTGAGTTTTAGGAAATATAAGGTGAGCCAAAGGGAGGAGGACAGGGAGGTGTACCTTGAATGTCTAAGGGAAGCAGGGAAGGCTGTTAGGAGGGTGAAGGCACAGACATAAGAGGGTTTAGCACTGTCTGTAAACAAAGGGGATAAGGTATTTTATAGGTACATCAGTGAAAGAAGAAAAACCGGGGGGGGGGATTATGAGGTTCAAAGGGGAGAGTGTAAAGAGGGGGATCAGGACAAGGCAGAAATACTGAACAAATACTTCTGCTCAGTATTCACTAAGGAGGGGGAGGGTCAAACACCACATTTGGGATGCGGAGGTAATGGGTAGGGGTGAAGTGGACACCAGTCCCTTTACAGTGGAGAGTTCTGGAGGAATTCACAAAGCTGAAGGTGGTTAAGGCCATGGGGCCAGACAGTATCCACCCGAGGACATTAAAGGAGCTGCAAAAGGAACTAGCAATGCCTCTGGCAGCCTGTTCACAGAGTCACTCAACATGGGTGTCATTCCAGAGGACTGGAGGAGGGCACATGTAGTACCACTGCACAAAAGCGGCAGTAGGGAGGAGCCAGGGAACTACAGGCCAGTCAGCCTCACCTCAGTGGTGGGAAAGATCATGGAGACACTGCTGCAAGAAAGGACAGTGGCATATATTTAATGCAGCAATGTTCAGGATCTGAGGCAACATGGATTCACGGCAGGAAGGTCATGTCAAATGAATCTAATAGATTTTTTTTTGGTTGGATGACTAGGGAGATAAATCAGCGAGAGGTGGTAGACTTTGCCTACCTAGATTTCAGCAAAGCCTTCAACACCATCCCACATAGAAGGTTGATTAACAAGATGGGTAGTCTGGGCATGGGAGACAAGGTGGTGAACTGGGTTAGGAACTGGTTAACAGACAGGAGTCAGAAGGTGGTGGCAAATGGGGTACAATCTGGGGAGAGGGGGTGACCAGTGGGGTACCACAGGGATCAGTACTAGGACCAGTCCTGTTCAATGTCTTCATTAATGACATCGCAGAGGGGCTGGAAGGAAAAGTCTGCCTGTTTGGAGATGACACCAAGATCTGCAACAGAGTGGATACTCCAGAAGGTGTGCAGAAAATGAAGAGGGACCTAGAGAAGCTTGAAAGATGGTTGGAGATGTGGTAACAGAAGTTCAATGCAAAGAAGTGCAAAATAATGCACCTGGGTAGAAGGAACCCTGGGGAGAGCTACAGGTTGGGGGAGCTGACTGTCACCAAAGAGGAAAAGGACCTAGAGGTTATCATCTCTGATGACCTTAAGGTATCAAAACAGTGCACAAAGGCAGCAGAAAGGATCAGTGGCATGCTGGGGTGCATAGGCAGAGGTATCACTAGCAGAAGGCAGGAGGTGGTGATGCCATTATATAAAACGTTGGTAAGGCCTCACCAGGAGTACTGCATGCAGTTCTGGAGGTCACACCAACACAAGGAGATAGATAAGGTGGAGACTATCTAGAGAAGGGCAACAAAGATGGTGCAGGACTTGTACCACAAACATATGAGGAAAGATTAAGGGACCTTAATATGTACTTGCTGGAGGAGAGGAGACAGCGAGGGGACATGATTGCAACTTTCAAGTACCTCAAGGGCATAAACAAGGTGCAGGTAAGGGACATTTTCCAATGTAGAAAAAGTACTAGAACAAGGGGGCACAATATGAAATTGGAAGGGGGTAAATTAAGAGGTAATGTGAGGAAGTTTTTCACACAGGAGATAGTGGGGGCAAGCACAGTGGAGAGGTTTAAGCATGCCTGGGACAGGCACAAGGGAAGCTTGAGAGGGGAGGGATTGATGAAAAGCCATTGATCATATAGGGTCAGTGGCTACATACAATGTATAGGGCCTACGGGCAGACTGGATGGGCCTAGTGGTCCTTATCTGCCGACAATTTCTATGTTTCTGTACAAATACATAACCCAATGTTTCCCATACCATATCTCTTAACCCTCTGATGCTAGTGACTCTGGTTCAGGAATAAGCCTGAGGCACTGGAGAGCTAGTGGGGGAAGGAGGATATTTAGGGAGGGAGGATCATTGCCTGCAGTATAAAGCATGGCAGTGCAATGGAAGAACAGTACAGAGGGGAAAGGAGGTGTTGGCAGGGGTCTGTCTTAACTTGGCATGTGTGGTATTCACACACTTGGAATCCCTTGGGTGCAGAGTTCCGACATTTATTGCCCTAAATAAAGTATGCCGTCTCCTCACAGGTGCTGCCAGACTCATGCACACCTGTGATCTCTATGCCATGGCAGGTTGGCTGCAGCTTGATGGAAGAATCAAATATCAGAACTGCCTCCTCGCCAAAAAAGTCTCCCTTAACCTTCTACCACCTGGGGTACAGAATCTCCGGGCTGTACCTCTGTGCTCAAAACAGACCAGAAGTGCCGCCTCTCAAGTATTCCATGTACAAAGGTGTCGCACTACACTGGCTCAATGGGGCTTCACCTATCATTTCCCCTTTTCTGGACAAATGCGCCACCGCAAGGCATCTCTGACACTGCAATTGGTGCTTTCAAGCACAAGCTTCATCAACACCTACTTGCTACGAATATCTGTGCCTACCCTCACTAACTCCCATCAATGACTTTACCTACAACTTCTGACGTTAGTAATTACAACCAGTGAAGGCAGTAATCCCCACTAGCACTCATTCACCCTGTCGATTGTTACCCCAGTGTAGCACTGACTCAGCACTTCCCCTGTACTCCCTGCCCTTCATCTATGGCACTACCACACCTCACCCCAAATCTACTACTCCACCCTCTTACCTCCCCACCTTTCCTCTCCTGCTACCCTAACTGTAGCCCTCTCCACTCTTTTCTTCCCCCTGTACTCATTCCAATTGCTATTGTATCCCCAGGACATAGGCATACAGTACATTGTATTATGCCTTAGTAGTGTCTACCCTTGTATAATAATTGTAATGTGTACCTCCATTTTATATGTATATGTACTTCTGTCCTTGTATTTTGTGCCAGTTTGTAATTCAACTGATGTGGAACCAATCAATGAGCATCTGCTCAATGGCATTATCCAAGAATTCAATAAAAAAAAATCCTGTGGGTTGGGGCCAAAAAGCACTGAAAACTCCTGTGCAAGTGGAAAGAAGCTGGGCATGCCTTAGCCTTACTGCGATGACTGGACACTATCTCTCTGGAGAGCAAACACCCTGAAAGGCTTGCATTGGGCTGGGGGCCTTAATGCATGGAGAATGTAAGTGGCAAAAAAGTCAGGGATGGGGCTGGGAGGTTGCACATCAGATGGGGACAGTGCCGGTGACCAATTAGATAAATACTAAATTGTAAAAATGCAACCACTAATACCAGCTCAAGATACTATCTGAATAAGTAGTTGCATGCCAAAACCCACTGTCTGAAGGAGGAATATTCTGTAACTTGAGTATTTTCTCTGTAACCCCCTTACAAATAGGGGATCCCAAAAAGTCTTCCTTGAGCTTGCCTAAATGCTCACTGCCAGGCTGGTGTCCTGCGTTTTAGCAGTTTAAATGATTACCAGATCCTGTATAGCCTCTGTGTACTGTCTCTAAGAGCTGCCTGATTGCAGTTTAAGTAATCTGAGAGGGAGCTCTGTTGAAAGATGTAACTAACTATTTACTGAAAATCATTTAGAGTGATGGTGATAATGTAGTTTGTCTAACCTGCTTTCTTTGTAGCAAGGCCTGTTTTGTTTGTCTCCACTATCTTGGTCCTGGACTGCAAATTGGACCAATCAGTACTGGTGGGACCTAAAATGTAGCCAGACTACAGGAGCTGTCTGAATTCAAAATCTATAGGAACTGTAGTTTGAACTTTTTGTGCCTTTTTTGCAACTGAAGGGGGAACTCTTGCTTTGATTGACGCCAAAATCAGCCAACCAAATCTTTTAGATCTTGGGGAAGTCCCGGGCTGCTTGCAATTTTCAGTTACATCTAAGCTGGAAGCTTAACTCATTGTGTCCTAGCCGACGCCTGTAGTCGTCAATAAAAAAACACTGGTGTGTCCTGAGAACGTCTGCAGAAGTCGGCTACTGACTCCCAGTGTGCCCTTGCAACGTCTGGAGAAGTCACTTATATATTTTAATATATATTATAACAGAATATAATATATATTTGACTGCATAGCACCGTTGGAAAGATAATTTTATGCTGCACAACTTTGTCACTGATATTTTGTGTATATCATGTATATTTTAGGAGTTATTTGCATTGGTTTATGGTATGGTGTGTATGGCTGACATGTTTTCCATCAAGATTCACCTAAGCAGCTTGAATAAAATTCACTTTTTTGGCACTTCAGCAGGTATAAAATAAAAACCGTATTGATTACAACTGGTTGCATAGCACCATTGGAAAGGCATTTTTGTGCTCATCAACTTTCATGCTGATACTTTGTGTGTATCATGTATACTTTTGAGTTATACGCATTTGTTTATGATATGGTGTGTGTGGTTGAGATTTAGCCCTCAGATCTCATCAAAGCACCTTGACTAAAATGGGGAAAAATTACATTTTATAGTAAAAAGATATCTTTTTTTTTAGCAAACATAATATCAAAACACCATCTAATGTCTATATGCTTAATTTGGTGTCGATATTTTACATATTTTCCAACACAAAATGGCTTATGTTGCCCTTTTTTAGTGAAAAAAATATTTAGTTTGCTCTTTTGACCAGCATAGAAAAAATACAAAATTACTTATTATTACATGCATGCCACCATTGGAAAGGCGATTTTGTGATGAATAACTCTGCCACTCATACTTTGTGTCTAGCATGTACAGTTATTGAGCTATTAGCATTTGTTTGCGACATACTGACTACGGCTTGATTTTGCTTAGAAAGGCCCAGGATTCACTGTTAAAAGTATACAGGAGATTCAAGAAGCAAGTGGTGTAATCTCAGAGTGAGCCTGTGGAGGCAATGAGTTAACAAGAAGGAGCTGAAGTGATTCTGAGCAGCAATCCTGAGTGGATTTGCATGAGAGAACTCTGAAAAGGCTAAGTTTTTGGCCTGTATGTCGGTGTGCTGCTCCTGAGTGGGAGAGAAGAGAATTATTTTGGACTAAATCCAAGTTTGTATGACTAAAGTAAGCTACAGAATTGGGCCAGGCTCAACCTGAAGAAGACTAAAGATTTTGCTGAATGCGATCGGCCTGTCAGGAGTTTCAGCTACCCCTAAGCTCCTGGTGTGTGCAGAGACTTTGCGATTGTGACTGGGGATCGCTTTACCTGGTACAGTAGAATTCCTGTACATGTAAATGTGCTATGAGCTGCTAGTGGGTTGTGAGTTAGTTCCCCACTGTGTGAACTGTGTTCTGCTTGCTGGAAGCTGTATCCAGCCCAAAATGGAACTGCACCCGAATTTGTCTCCATGCGGTCTGGGCCTTGCCAGACTGGCCCAGCCAGACTAGCCACTACACAGAGAAGCCATCGATGACATACCTGCCTGGGGATCAGCACCCTGCTCCATGCTTGAACAGGAATGATGCCTCTGTGACTCATGTGGGCCCTGCTTCTCCTGGCATTCCAGATCAACCACCTGTAGTCTAGATTTTCGTCCAGCCTGTGTTCAGTCTTGGGTATCGTGAGTAAATACCTGGGTAGCTCCCTACAACAACAGCTTAATCTGAGCGTGTCATCTGATTGTCGTCTTGTTTTGTTTCCTTTACGAAATGAGCCCTCTGGCTCTGGATTACAAATACTGCGCACTGTGCATGTTGTGTTTTCCATCACAGGGCCCCAACCAGCTGCAGCCCCGTGCAATGGTCCTGGCTAGCCCATCTCTTCTCCACCTGGATACCCAGAGGTGGACTGTGTGGGGAGACTCAAAGTGCATGCATAACTGCTTGATTGATATAACCTTTAAGCTAATTAACCTGATTTTGCCTCTCCCTTCTTCAAGTCCCCTGAATAAATCAGATCTATATTTTTCTGGATGTAATTTGGCTGTGGTTCCAGTTTGTGCTCAAAGTACTGTACTGTTGCTATTTGCTGTGCCTAACCTTGTTTTACAGGGGGTCCCCAGGGTCGAGCCAGAGAAACCAGCCCTGGTGGTAAGTGCAAACAGTGTGGGCACTTGTGTGGTGTACCAGGGGTATTGTGAAAGTGATTATTGTACAGTGTTCAGGCCACTAGAGGGGAAAGAGGGGGGTTACAGTGTCCCGGAGGGCTGTGCCCAGGTTAGCTTGACCATTACCAACCCTGACCTCTGGGTGGAGGCACCCGTTTCAGAACTCAGGCCCCTTAACCTGCCACTAGCCAAGCAGGCAGGGGTAGTAGCCCTCAGGATAGCGCCACCTAGGGGTTACATCTCATTACTGTGTTTTGTGTTTACAGTCCCCCTTCAGTGATTGCAACACCAGTTATGGAGGAACAGAGGAAGATTTAACTCAGTTTATAACATGGGCATTGCAAATCCTACCTCCTTATTGACCAGGACCCATGTAAATACTATACATTATTTACACGGGTCACATGCGTGCCTTGCTGTTGTGTGAAGCATGGTGTGCACACAGGAGAATTTGGGTGATTTTTTTTTTTTTTTTTTTTTACAATGATTTTTAACTTTACAGATTAGTAGTTTAAAATGCCTTACTGCATTTCATAATAGCATGAATTATAATGGGTAATAGTAGTAATAGTTTTTTTATTTGGTGCCTTATCTTGCAAATTCAGGGTGCCTTACAGAATGAACGGATTAAGTGCAGCCATACATACAAAAATATGTGCCTGACAAAAATCAAAGCTCCAATATATTAGAATTGAAAAACATGCCCACTATGTAAACAAGCATTTGTCGACGCCGAATGTTGATTGCGTTGGTCTGTTCAGCATGCTCACTGCCCCTCTGTCAGTCACTCAGTCTGTTTCTTCCGGTGCTGCAGGCTGCTCTTTTGTACTGGGCTCCTGCCTGCATTGGTACCTTGTTCTGCCCACTAAGAAATCTGCAGCTGTCCCGACAGAGCTCCGCTGAGGTGGCTCACTCCCCCTCTCTCACACGCTCATTCTGTTTCTCCTGGTGCTGCAGGCTGCCCTTTTGTACTGGGCTCCTGCCTCTGTTGGTGGCTTTTTCTGCCCACAAAGAAATCTGCAGCAGTCAATGACACAGGTCTGTTGAGCCTGCTGACTCCCCCTCTCTCACTCACTCATTCCGTTTCTGCCGGCGCTACAGGCTGGACTTTGTACTGGGCTCCTGCCTGTGTTGCTGCCTTTTTCTGCCAACAAAGTAATCCGCAGCAGTCATGATAGAGCTCCATTAAGCTCGCTCACTCCCCCTCTGTCACTCGCTCATTGTGTTTCTCCTGGCGCTGCAGGCTGCTGTTTTGTACTGGGCTCCTGCCTGCATTGGCACCTTTTTCTGCCCACAAAGAAATTCACAGCTGTCCCGACAGAGCTCCATTGAGGTCACTCACTCCCCCTATGTCACTCACTCATTCTGTTTCTCCTGGTGCTGCAGGCTGCCCTTTTGTACTAGGCCTCTGTTGGCACCTTTTTCTGGCCACAAAGAAATCTGCAGCAGTCCCAACAAAGCTCCGTTGAGCTTGCTCACTCCCCTTCTCTCACTCGCTCATTCCGTTTCTGCCGGCGCTGCAGGCTGCCATTTTCTATTGGGCTTCTGCCAGCGTTGCTGCCTTCTTCTGCCCACAAACAAATTTGCAGCAGTTACAATAGAGCTCCGTTGAGCTCACTCACTCTCCCCCCTCTCTCACTCGCTCATTCTGGTTTCCCTGCCAGTGCAGGTTGCCCATTTGTACTGGGCCCCTGCGTGCATTGCTGGCTTTTTCTGCCCACAAACAAATCTGCAGCAGTCCCAACAGAGCACCGTTGAGTTCACTCACTCCTCCTCCCTCACTCACTTGTTCTGCGTCTCCTGCCACTGCAGGCTGCCCTTGTATACTGGGTTTCTGCTTGCATGGGCTGCTTGTTCTGGCCAGAAGGAAATCTGAAGCAGTCCCGACAGAGCTCCATTGAGCTCTCTCATTCATTCTGTTTTGGCCAGCGCTGCAAGCTGGCCTTTTGCACTGGGCTCCTGCATGCGTTGCTGCATTTTCTGCCCACAAAGAAATCCACAGCAGTCACAATAGAGCTCCGTTGAGCTCGCTCACTACCGCTCTGTCACTCAATTGTTCTGTTTCTCTTGGTGCTGCAGGCTGCACTTGTGTATGGGGCTCCTGGCTGTGTTGGCATCTTTGTCTGTCCACAAAGAAATCCGCAGCTGTCCCAACAGAACTCCATTGAGGTCACTCAGTCTTCCTCTCTCACACGCTCATTCTGTTTGTCCTGGCGCTGCAAGCGGCCCTTTTGTATGGGGCTCCTGCCTGCATTGGCACCTTTTTCTGCCCACAACGAAATCCACAGCAGTCCTGATAGAGCTCTGTTGAACTCACTCAGCCCCTCTGTCTCACTCACTCGTACTGTTTCTCCCACCGCTGCAGGCTGGCCTGTTGTACTGAGCCCCTGCCTGCATTGACGCCTTTTTCTGCCCACAAAGAAATCCACAGCAGTCCTGACAGCACTCCGGTGAGTTCACTCACTCCCCCTCCGTCACTTGCTCTCTCGTTCTGTTTCTCCCAGTGCTGCAGGCTGCCCTTTTGTACTAGGCTCTTGCGTTGGGGTCTTTTTATGCCCACAAGCAAGTCCCAACAGAGCTCAGCTGAGCTCAGTCACTTCCCCCTCTCAGTTGTTCGATCTTAATCTGTCCCAAACAGTGATTTCCCACAGCGACCGTGCTATTGTCCGGCAGGAGTGCAAAAACATATTTTAGCCAGGATGTGAAAAATGGCAGCTGTACTGTTCATAAGGGGTGTGGAAAAATGCCACTGTTGAAAATATGGCATGAAAATATTACAAAATTATGAAGTTACAAGGATGCATGGAAATAGTTCAATGCACACTTGTAACACAGTCATGGTATGGAGTTTTGTCACCAAATTTTCAACATAGGCATTTTAGGACCTCTGCTCATGAACAGTGCCACAGTCATTTTCTTAATCCGTCTTGAACAGTGATTTCCCACAGCGACTGAGTTATTCTGCGCTGGAACTGTGAAAACACATTTCGGTCAGGATGTGAAAAATGACAGCTGTACTGCCCATAAGGAGGTGTGAAAAAAATGCCACTGTTGAAAATCTAGCGTGACAATATTACAAATTTGCGGAGTTATAAGGGTGCGTGGAAAGTGTGCAACGCACACTTGTAACACAGTCATTTGATGGACTATCATCACCAAATTGTCAACATAGGCATTTTAGGACCTCTGCTCATGAACCGTATCACTCTCATTTTCTTAATCTGTTCCGGACTGTGATTTCCCACAGCGACTGCTCTTTTCTGTGCCCGAAGTGCGAAAACACATTTTGGCCAGGATGGGAAAAATGACAGCTGTACTATTCATAAGTAGGTGTGGGAAAATGGCAATGTTGAAAATCTGGAGTGAAAATGTTATAAATTGCTGAACTGATGAAAGTGCAGGTAACCATGTGAATGCTATCAGAACAGTCATGTTATGAGTATCATTACCAAATTTTCAACGAGGCATTTTAGGACCTCTACTCATTAACAGTGTCACTGTCATTTTCTTAATCTGTCCTGAACACTGATTTCGCTGAGCGACAGCGCTATTCTGCGGAAGTCGAAAACACATTTCAACCAGGATATGAACAATGACAGCTATACTGCTCCAAGAAGGTATGACAAAATATCAATGTTGAAAATCTGGCGTGAAAATATTGTAAATTCATTGAAGTTACAAGTGTCGTAGCAATCTTGAACACACGCCAGAAACAGTCATTTTTTTTATTTTTTCCACCAAATTTGCAACATAGGCTTTTTGAGAACCCACCTCATGAACACTGCCACTTTTGTTTTGTTAATCTGCCCAAAAGGGTGATTCCGTACAGTGACCGCGAAACCACCTTCCGGGGCCAATTAACGCCATGACAGTTCAAGAATTCATGAGGAGGGGTCCCAAAAACCCTATGTTGAAAATTTGGTGGACAAATTCCAAAGAATGACAGATATGCATTAAAGTTGAAAACCCTCCATTTCTACCTTTGTACAGCTTACCAGCATTTCCTCAGTTCGCGGTTGGCTTTGAAGAGTGCAGACATGTTCCTGGTCCACAGAAGATCATCGCGCCGGACTCCGGAGGTAAGTATGGGGTGAAGGGGTGTGTGGGGAGGCAGGGTCCACAGTGGATGGGTGCGAGTGGTGGTAGGGGGGCCAGGGAGACCGCGAGGGACAGTTTTCTTATTTCACGGGCTTAAAACCAAAAAAAAACATTGTGGGACAGTTTTTTTCTTCACAGGACCATTAGACACACTGGGGTGGGCTCCCAACGTGCCACTGACTGCTTTTGGGGGCGGCCAGTAGCCGACGGGGATTAGGCAACTCCGCCACGTGCGCAAGCGGGGTTCGACATTATGCCGACGGGGACTGGGCACGGTCGCGCACACAATATCAGCGGGGTGTTTGACATAATGCTGATGTGGGGAGGGCCTCCACCGGCACAATCAACATAGGGCCAGTGAAGCAGATGGGGATTGGGGCCCCCATTGGCAACTAAGCATGGTGGAGGGTTTATATTGTTTGTGAACACGGCGGCAAGCCACCACCATGTTCACAAACAATATCAGGGTTTTTACATCCCGCCCTGCAATGACGGCTCGCTCCCTCATTGCAGCGGATGGCTGACGCTGCAATGACGAGGTGGCCCCTGATTGCAGCAGCTGATTTTTTAGAAAGTTGTGGCACGCTGGCTGAACTAGTGTCAGCAGCAGCGTGTCACACCATTGGGAGACGGGAGACAAGCCTTTGCAGGCTGTGGGGGCATTGGGCACAACAGTGCCGCGCCTCCACAACCTGCTTGTGGAGAAACCTGCCAGAACATGTTTCTTGTGCATGCGTGCAATCAACACAAAAAATGGAACACCTAAAAGTAGTAACCATGGGAGTTAATCAGGGTAGGCCAGGCTAAACAGAAGGTGTTTAAACCCCTGTTTAAAGCACTCCAATGAGGGGGTTTCTTTTAGATGATGGAGCAGTGCATTCCATAAACTGGAGAGCGGAGAGGGTGGCCAGCAGCATATGGATGAATGAGCTTTTTAAGGTAGCCCAGGCTTAAATCACATAGAGCTCTATATATTAACAGGCTTAATTGATAGGAGACACGCCATCTCATCGGCACCCAGCACAACATCTGCAGCAGAGGAGAGACATGCATGAAATGAGGAACTCCCATAGTAAATCCTTCCAATAATCCCTGCAAACAAGAACAGTCTAGAGCAGTTACATTTAAGGCACCTTGGGGCTACCAGGAAGCTTCTGCTCCTCCTATTGCTCTGCTCAGGAAATGTCGAACTAAACCCTTGTCCTCTAGCAACTCTCTCTTCTCCTGCTGATCTTCCTAGGCTTAAAGGTATGAGTTTTATACATGTCAGTGCGTGTAGCTTTCTAAAGAAATTTACCTCCATTCAGGCTTGGGTCTGCCATACCACAGCTGATGTCTTAGTGGTCACAGAATCCTGCCTTAGACCTGAAACTTCTGATCGTGAGGTGAACATTCCCTCCTACTCCCTGTTTAGAACTGACAGGCAGTCTAGAGGAGTTGGAGTTGGCATTTATATTGAGGATAAATTTCCTGCATCTATCATTGACTCGACCTCTACCCAAAAAGAATTTGAAAGTCTGTCTCTCAAAATTGACATTTCTTCCACGGCCTCGCTTTGTGTAGTAGGATGCTATAGGCCCCCACCTGCAGGATTACAGCTCTTGAACCACTTTATACCCTGGCATCCTTACCTTTTGAGTTCATAATTTTAGGAGACTTCAATCTGGACTGGTTTTCTAGTGCCTCCACACCCCTTATAGCTATCTGTGATGCCTTTGGGCCGTCACAACTCATTAATGAAGCTACTCACCCAAATAAGAAGAATCCAAATCACAGCAGTCTGCTGGATCTCATTGTAGCAAGTAAACCTCACTTATTTTCCCATGCTGCCACAGTTCTCTGATATCAGTGACCACTGTGTTATCGCGTGTGTAAGAGCCACCCCAAAATTGACATCGGCCTCCAAATTTACTACTAAGAGGTGTCGATGTAACTTTGATCCTTATGCTTTCATCACAGAGCTAAGAGTCTCCTTACTTTGGCAGGACTTCTACCTAGCAAAATTGGTGAAGACGGCATATGATATCTTTCATGATATTGTGTTAGGGGCACTGGATAGGCATGCACCTCTGGCTAAAGTCCGCACCAAAACTAAATCATGCTGTTGGTTTACGAAGGAGCTGAACACCACATTGCAGAACAGAGATGTGCTTTGGAAAACAGCCCAGAAAACCAAGCATGAAGCTGATTGGATGTCATTTAGAAGGGCGAGGAACCTCTGCACCAAGATGGCCAGAAAGGCAAAGGCTAACTTTTATCGCATGGAATTTGATTCCTCCTCGAAATGTCCATCCAAATTTTGGAAAACCTTAAAGGACATAGAAGGTCACACTTCTGATAATTCCCTACCTACAAAAATTACCATTGGTAGCACCACAGTCTCTGATAGGCATACTATACTTGAGTATCGCAACAATCGCTCTGCTACCACAGGTCTCGCATTCGATGCATCACCTGCCAATAATCTCCGCTCGCAACTTGGTACACGGGTCAAGAGGTCCCCGTCACTAACTCTATGTTCTCACTGCAGCCAGTATCCTTGAAGGAGGTTGAAGACCTCCTCTTACAGCTGGATACTAAGAAAAGCACTGGAGCTGACCTCATTGACTCTTTTCCTGAAAATTAGTTACCAGGTCCAGGCTGTGCCACTTACACATCTCTTTAATCTTTCTCTCTCTCACAGGGTGACCTCCTTCCTATATGGAAAACTACCTATGTGATTCCCCTTTTCAAATCCAGAGACCCCACTGATCTTAATACCTACAGGCCAATCTCCTTACTCCCTATTCTGTCCAAACCACTGGAAAAAATTGTGAGTGGCCAGCTCAGAAATTACTTAGATTCTGCAAAACTACTTAATCCACTACAATCAGGTTTTAGACTATGACACAGTACCATTTCGGCACTTGCTAAAGTGACTAATGACTGGCAGTGTGAGTTGGATGCCAAGAATTTTGTTTGTGCAGTATTTTTAGACCCGAGTAAGGCATTTGATACTGTTGATCACAACCTGCTCCGTTCATCCCTCCACAACATTGGCCTAGATCAACCACCACTGAGGTGGTTTTCTAACTATCTGGTAGGTCGGTTTCAGCAGGTAAAAGCAGAAGGGGAACTCTCTCCTCTAAAACCCATATCGAGAGATGTTCTGCAGGGCTTTATTTTGGGTTCACTGCTTTTCACAATTTACATTAACAGAATTGATGTCAGTATCAAAGCAGCCAACATACACCTCTTCCCAGATGTCACAGTGTTGTACATCAGCAGACCGACCCCTGGAACAGCACGTAGTGACCTACAACAAGACTTCAACCAGCTGTGACTACAGCTTCTAAACCAGAAACTACTCCTAAATGGTAAAAAAACTAGACAATGATCTTTTCACCCCGTTTCCATGCAGCCTCCCCTGTAATGATGCCACTGATCCTTATACTCCTAAGCAAACCCTTGGAATTTGTAACAAAGTTTAAATATCTTGGGGTTTGGATTGACCATAGACATTCCTTCATGGACCACATAGAAGAACTGGTAAAAAAACTCATAGACTTGGTCTCTTTTATAGAATTAACTATCTTCTTTCGAGGGATGCCAAGATGAGACTGGTCCAAACCACCTTCCTTTCCCTTTTGGACTATGTGGATTTCCTCTACAGTCAGGGTCCTGCCGCAGTGTTTGCAAAGCTTGCCACACTCTACCACAGAGCTCTAAGGTTTATTACTGACCTTCCATATTCAGCACACTACTATACCTTATACTCGGCTGTGGGATGGTCTTCCCTTACATACAGGTGACAGAGAAGCACAGTCTTCTGGACCTTCAGAGCAATTACCAAGAAACTGACCCACTATATTTTGGACTGCTTTCCACTAAGTATGATAGACAAGTACGTGTTGAGAAGTGCCTCCTACATTTCTCTGATGGTGCTCAAGGTCAAATAATGATTTGGCAGGGCTTCTCTAAGTTACATGCTACCTCTATTGTGGAATAACCTGCAAAAAACATTGAAATTGGTCCACCTCATTACTTTAACAGCTTTCAAAACACTATATGCTCGTTCCTTCAAAGAATCCTGTAATTGCTCCCCATGATCATTGACTCATCCTTAGGAGTGGATCCAGCAGCAGCTACATGCTGTTCGATAAATATCCTCTCCCGCCCTCCCATATCCTTCCCCCTCCCATCTCCTCCTACATTTCACATTCCTCTCATTGCTTCCCTTCAGTTGCTACTGTTGTATGTTATTGTGTCCATATCCAACGGGTCAACACCCTTAAGCTGGAGAATCCACCTCCCCCACCAACCCCAACATGGAGCTTGCATGTAAATCCACTTGTTTATGACAACGGTCCCTGGTATCCTGCGGATTACCCTTGGGCCCCCCTGCTTCATCTCCTCTACTTTCTTCCCTCTGCTACCTCCTCCTCCCATCCCCCTGTCAAAATCTTCTTAACCTTATACAACATCCTTGACCCCTTCCTCCTTCCTCTGGTTTCCTTCAGGCCATTGTGTTCATATTATTTAATTGCTGTGACTTCTTATATGTTTGTCATTACTATTGTTATGTGCCATGCTACTGTTATCAGATTTATGGCATCTGTTTCTGTGCAATTACATCTTTTATTGTTGGTTGTATAATCCTTGTGTACATTATGATTACATGTTGTCCAGGTCCATCTCGAAAATGAGCAATGCTCAATGGTGTTTGCCTGGTTAAATAAAGATTTTGATTGACTGATTGATTGATTGATTGAATCACACAAGCCTTTTGGACACGGAAGGAAAGATAGCCTTATACTAGCCCTCCCCCCTCCATCAGGGACATCCCTGAAAATCAGGGACAATTGAGAAATATTAACATAACCTTTATATTTTAAACATAATAGAATGCAGGTTGATTCGTACACAGCCCAATGGTTCATGCACAAACCAATGAACTTTATAAACAAATTAGTAGACTTCAAGCATGAAAGATCAACATACTTCATACATGAAGTATACTTTTCATATGCCAGTAAACAATTGGCATGAAAACATATTCGCACACAAACCGAAATGATTTCAGTTTAAACTACTGCTTTTCTCATAAAACCCATATGTTGTGTGCACCAATAGACTTAAAAAAAATCTACCATGCCATGTTCAAAAAACTGATATCTCAAGACAAGCCAACCAATATAGTTTGCATCCAGTAAGAATTATGCACTCAATGTTTAACTGGCCATTTTACCTTATCAGGATACAGGATAGTTTACCTTAAATCAGCGTATTTATACCTTATATCAAGGTGCATCAGTATTTGCTCTGCCTCATCCTTCTACCTCAAATCCACTCTTCATGACTTCTCTGCTCACTTCTGTAGCCGCCACTGACTACACTGACATGACATCCTTAACCCCCAGCAGTCTCTTTTTAGGTACAACATTACCAGTTTTTTTTTTTCACATGGTCTATGCTGAATCCTTTATTCAGTGCTCCTGTGCATTGGTCATAGCCAATGTATGTTTATCCTGTGTTTATGTTTGACTCATCACAGTATAGGCCCTAGAGGTTAGAGTAACGAGCTGTGAATGAGCTTGGTACATCCAGCAGACTGGGTTTGATTCCCACAGCCTCCACCTGCATACTGTGTGACTAAGCAAGTCACTTAACCTCCCAGTACTCCAAGGTCACCCCTGAAAACAGGCACTTGTGCCTAGTGGGCCTTACCCGGTTACCAAAAACAACAAAAAACTGTGACTTATAATTTCTCGATTTTTATATTATGATATCTCACATTGTAACCCCTAGGTAGTACTATCCCAAGGGATACTACCCCTGCCTGCACTGTGGCCTGCAGGTTGAGGGGCCTGGATTCTTTAAACAGGTGCCTCCACCCAGAGGACAGGGTGGTTAGCCACGTGTACAGCCCTCCAGGACAAAGGTACCCCCCCGGCTCCCCTAGTGATCTGAATAGGCCTACAGCTGCCTCACACAAATACTCTTTGCAATACACAATGAATGGTCCCTGATAACCACATACCACCTGGGCTGAATTTGCTGGAACATCCTGAAGACTCCCTGTGAAATAAGGCCTGTAACAATAAACATGCAATATCACAGAGCGTTCAATATAAAGGTCTTCCACCACCAGTTGAGATGCAAAAAGATTTAGATCTGATTTATTAGGGGAGTGAACAAGGGAAGGGCAGCAGCTGAGGTTGATTTCAGATCTGATTTAGTTAGACTATAAAGCATGCACTCAAAGGTCCCTGTATTACAGTCACACACACTCTGGGTACCCAGTTGGAACTACAGGCTAGCCTGAAGCGTTGCCCAGGGTAGGCCGGCATTGCAGCTGGTCGGGGCCCTTTAGAAGGAAGAAAATACAACATGCACTTTAGCCCTTAATTTGTAATCCGGAGCCAGATGGCCCAGTCCGGAAAGATTAGCAACAATTATTAAATCAGTTGACACACTTTGATTTGAGCTTTGTTGCAGGGAGCTACCCTGGTGTTTACTCACGCTACCCAGTAGAAGGTGCAGGATCGATGAGATGAAGACCTCCAGATGAAGAGCTGGATGGCAAGGAGAAGCAGGGCCCACATGAAGCACCGTGGTGTTGTTCCTGATGGTTGTTGTTAAGCAGGGAGCCGAACCCCTGGCGGGTCTCTCATTGAATGTTTCTCTGCAGCGTGAGCGAGTGTCTGGGCCAGGTTGGTAGGACACAGACTGGGAGAACCAGTCGGATACAGTCCAGTTGAATTCTGGATACAGCCTCCAGCAAGTGTGACGCATTAGGCAAGGTGGGGGGAACCAAATCGCAACCCACACTACACAATCAGCACACTTATAGTAAGGGTAGGAAATTACCACAGAATCGGATGACAGTCCGGTTGCAATTTACAGTGTCTCTGCACAAACCGTATGCTCTGCAGTTGTTCTTTTGGAAGTCCTGATAGGCTGATCGCATAAACACAAATCCTCGGTCCTCTTCAGGCAAAATGCAGTCATCATTTAGTGATCCAGTGGCAATACTTCTTCGGGTGCAGTCCGAAATATTGAAGGCAAAAATCCCTCACTATGGAAGATGGTAGCAGATAGGCCAGACACAGCCTTCCCACTGATATCCCCTGCAAGCTACACAGGAGCAGCTGCCTAACTCTTTCAAGCTGTTCACTCTTTTTTCTCCAACTTTACTCTGACTACTGCTGCTGGCAGCCTGGGACTTTCCTTCCGATCCAAAAGGTTTGATTCATTCTTTCACCTGTCTATCACAGCTACAGTGCCCCCTCCAGATCCATTTAGGCGCCAAACTGTAAAAACTACAATTCCTACCGAATTTTACTCCCAAAAAGCCCCTGGGGGCAGGCGGCAGGCTCCATCTTAGGCCCTCAAGGTGCTGATTGGTGTAGATAGGCAGTCCAGAACCAAGATGGTGGCACATAACAAAATGTCCTTGCTGCAAAGAAAAGCAGATTAGACAAACTACAATATAATTTCCATTTAACACAGATGATCATTAAACAATCACAGAGTCCTATAGGGCTCCCTCTGCACACTGGTTTTACTGCAGAAAGAAGTGGCTGTGCTGCAGCCCAGGCAGGACTCGAGCCTGGAAATACTCGGTCTTCACCCAGATTAATTATAAACCGCAAAATAGGCAGCTCTTAAAGAGACAGGCACGGAGGCCAACTGAGCACTCACATGCAAACACTTTTAAACCTGCTAAGACACAGAGCACCAACCTGGCAGTGGGCATTTAGGCTCACCCTAGGAAGACTTTCGGGAACCCCCATTTGTGGGGGGGGGGGTTTGCACCAGTATTTATGACTGCACACTGTAGTCATTCCATTTCTCCAAAGGACACATTTGGAAATGAGCTGTTACCAGCTCAGTACGTCTTTCCTGGTAAAACCTTATACATACATACATACATATATACTGTATTCGGTCTATTTCTATACTCTCCACTCTCTCAAAAATCCTGGAAAAGGTTGTCAATACTCAAATCAGAGATCACTTGGACCAGCATAATCTTCTAAACCCTGCACAGTCTGGGTTTCGGGCAAAACACAGCACCATTTCTGCTCTTGCAAAAGTAACTACAGACTGGCAAATTACCAGAGACTCTTAAAAAAAAACATGTAGTTGCTCTATTTCTTGACCTCAGCAAGGCTTTCGACACCATGGATCACAACATCATGCTTACATCACTGAGAAATATCGGCCTAGACATCCCTGCCATCAACTGGTTCTCTAGCTACCTTTCTAACAGATTGCAACAAGTTAAATCAGCAGGCGACCTGTCTTCTCGGAAATCCCTATTGCGAGGGGTCCCCCGAGGCTCCTTTCTGGGACCCATTCATTCGCTATTTATATCAACAACCTGGACTCTCACCTACAAGTAGCAAACGTGCATCTATTCGCTGATGACACGGTACTCTACGCCTCAAACTCCTCACTTCTCACGGCCTATGAAGACCTACAACAAGACTTTACCTCCTTACAACATGTCTCATCAAGCATAAACTCCTTCTCAATGCCAAAAAGACTAAATCTATGATTCTCTGTCTCCCAAAGCAGCCCTTGGCAGCTCACCCATCCCACCATTATTAATACTTATGAGTGAACCCCTGGACTCAGTAGATACCTTTAAATACCTAGGGTTCTGGCTGGACAACAAACTTAACTTCCTATGCCACCTAAATGAAGTCTTGAAAAAGTTAAGACAACGACTTAGCCTTTTCTATCGTATCAAATATCTGCTTACCACAGAATCTAGAAAGAGACTAGTACAAACCACTTTTCTACCCGTACTTGATTATGCTGATTTCCTCTACAATCACTGCCCTCTCACAGCGCTTAATAAACTTGACACCCTATATCACCGAGCCCTAAGATTCATCTTTAACCTGCCTTTTCACACCCATCATTGTCTTCTGTACCAAATGGCGGGCTGGCCATCACTGTCAAAGGAGAAAAAGAAATGCGCTCACTTGGTTCTATAGAGCTCTCACTGACAAGCTCCCTGCATATATTTCTAGTCTGTTCAAACGTGCCCGTGGCTCCAATGGTCTCAGACATTATGCAACTCTTTGTTTCCAAGTGCCTAAAACTAACCTTGGACTGACCGCAATTACCTCTGCACTTCCTTCACTTTGGAACACTATGCAAAGCACACTCAAGCTTACCTCACTGCCGAGCCCCCTCTCCTTCAAATCTTTGCTAGTCGAGTATTTGCGGGAACCTTGTAGCTGCTATACGTAATTTGTCCTTTCAGTTTATTGGTGTCTCTGCTCTAATTAATTGTTTTATTATGTCATTTCCTATTGTCCATAGTGATTCCATTACACACACACTCCCCCTCCATCTTTTCAACTCTCACTCCTTTTCCCTATCTTTACTTATCCAATTGCAGGACCTTGCCTGTTTTACTTATCCACCTGCAGGCCCCAGCCAGTTTTCAAGTTTTCTACCCTACCTTCCCCTTTCTTACTTTTTATTGTTTCTTTGGATAATACCTAAGTGGGAGTTCCCTTACAGACTCAAGTATCATGCAATCGACCATGTACCACACTTTGCTGATGTCACTATTTTTGTATTACCTTGTCTTTGTTTTGTATTGTTCCTTGTCCAGGACCACTTTGAAAATAAGCTTGCTCAACGTTGTTGATGCCTGGTTAAATAAAGTTTGATTTGATTTGATACATACATAAATAAATAAATCACTATACAGTGAATGATGTGAATAGTCAATTTTTCCAGTGGAAGTACTTGAGCTTTCTTCTAGTTTGCTTTAGTGCAGATTTTCATTTTCCATTCTTTCATGAAACCTAATGTCTTGTAACTAGAAACTAGCCAAGCACTCTGAAAGCATGTCATTAAAGTCACACAGCAAAACATATGGCAATCCAAATCAAATCTCTGGCTAAAATATGCATTAGTCATAATAACGTAAATTCTTAAAGCTTTTTCTGTTGTTTTCACAAAATAATTTCATAATCTTCTGGCAAATCCACCTTTATATGTTCGCTTGCGCACATGCGCAAGGAACGTTTTGGGAGAGTAGCACACTTGGAGGAGTGCCTCTCCCATCCAATACACTGCTCCCTTGAGCAGGCGTGGCAGTCCTGCACCAATGGGTGCAGGAGCTCTGTATGACAGCAGTGTTCCTCTGCTTCAAAGGAAAGCACCGCTGCCATACTGAGTGCCACCGTCACGCCGCCCGCCCCCCCAAAAGCTTTGGTGCCACGCTGGGAGCCCACCCAGCGTGGCAACGTTGTTGCTGACAGGGTGCCCAATCCCCGTCGGCTCCATGGCCCCCAGCCATCCTGCTGCCACGCTGGGAGCCCACCCCAGTGTGGCAAGCGTTCGATTTGTTTGCCGTGCGGGGTGCCCAATCCCCGTCGGCTCCTCGCCTCCCGCCGCGTAGTTTGCAGACAGGGGTGCCCAGTCCCCCGTCGGCTCCTCAGCCCCCCCAGCCATCTTGTGCCATGCTGGGAGCCCACCCCAGTGTGGCAAATGTCCCACGTCATCGTTTTTTTTTTTTAAACTTGTAAAATAAAAACGGTCCTGCTGGTCGCGCCTCCCAGCCCCCTCCCACAACCCACACCCATCCACTCGCACCCAGCCTCCCCACACCCCCACCCCATACTTACCTCCGGACTCTGGCGACGATCTTCGGTGGACGGGAACACGTCTGCATTCTTCAAAGGCGACCGCGAACTGAGGAAATGCCGGTAAGCTGTATAATGGGCTAGATGGGGGGTTCAACTTTGTGCATATCTCAGTCATTTTTGGAATTTTTCACCAAATTTTCAACATGGGGTTTTGAGACCCTTCTCATGAGTGATGTCACTGTCATGTTGTTCGGGCCTGAAGGGTGATTTCACAGGCACTGCGCAGTCACTGTGCGAAATCACCCTTCAGGCTTGAATAATGCCATGACAGTGAACTCATTCATGAGAAGGGGTCCCAAAAACCCCATGTTGAAAATTTGGTGCAAAAATTCCAAAAAATGACTGTTTTACAAACGTGCGTTGCAGTTCATATGTACTGTGAAGTTCGCGGGACTTTCAATATTTGCACTCCAGATTTTCAACATTGCCATTTTATCACACCTCCTCATGAGCAGTACAGCTGTCATTTTTCACATCCTGCCCAAAATGTGTTTCTGCCCATGTAGCATAATGGTGCAGTCGGTGTGTGAACTCAATGTATGGGACACATTAAGAAAATCACAGTGACACTGATCATGAGCAGAGGTCTTAAAATGGCTGTGCTGAAAATTTGATAGAAAAAATTCCTAAAATTACTGTTTTACAAGCGTCGTTGTGCAGTTCTCCTTGCCTTCAAATAATTCGCAATTTCAATATTTTCACTCCAGATTTTAACATTGCCATTTTACCACACCTCCTTATGAGCAGTACAGCTGTCATTTTTCAAATCCTGCCCAAAACGTCTTTCCGCCCATGTAGTGCACAATGGCGCAGTCGGTGTGCGAAATCAATGTATGGGACACAGTAAGAAAATCACAGTGACACTGTTCATTAGCAGAGGTTTTAAAATGGCAATGTTGAAAATTTGGTGAAAAAATTCCTAACATTCACTGTTTTACTAGCGTGCATTGCACAGTTCCCACGCATGCTCCTAGGTTTGCGAATTTTCAATATTTCCACTCCAGATTTTCAACATTGCCAATTTACCACACTTCCTTATGAGCAGTACAGCTGTCATTTTTCACATCCTGCCCAAAACGTGTTTCCGCCTATGTAGCGCACAATGGGGGTAACAAAAAGGTCATGCTGACAATTTATTGTGCAAATACCAGCAATCGCACAGGGCATTAGGGTAGAGCACCATACATGCCAAACACCACTGCAAATACCTGCAAGCGAACGTTCGCCATTGACAAATGCTTGTTTCCTATGGTACAATAAGTATAAGTTTTCAAAAAAAGTATATGTATCATATTGATGTGCCAGAGGTACTCAAACTCCCGTTATTTCTTAAACAGCCTTTTTCTCATTTACAATAGGATTTGCACTCACTTTGAGAAGGCAGTGTATGTTTTAAAATACCACTTTGACAGGATTTTTTTGTTTTGTCTTGGATTCATCTGTTAAATAGACTATTGTTATGAAAAGGGCCATGAAAATCCTGTAACCTCATCACATGATCATTAATTATTTTCTAAACATCCCACACCTCACCTGAACTGTATATTTTTATAAGCAGGATAACACACTCATGGGTGTGCATGTGTAACCCCCTCCTACAAATGGGGGTTCCCGAAAAGTCTTCCTCGAGCTTGCCTAAATGCTCACTGCCAGGCTGGTGTCCTGCGTTTTAGCAGTTTAAATGTGATTACCAGAGAGTGCCTGCATAGCCTCTGTGTACTGTCTCTTTAAGAGCTGCCTGGATTGCAGTCATAAGTAATCTGAGAGGGAGCTCTGTTGAAAGATGGAATTATTTGCTGAGAATCATTTAGAGTGATAATGATAATGTAGTTTGTCTAACCTGTCTTTTTTGTAGCAAGGACTGTTTTGTTTATCTCCACTATCTTGGTCCTGGACTGTGAATTGGACCAATCATTTCTGGTGGGACCTAAAATGGAGCCGGACTACAGGAGCTGTCTGGAGTCAAAATCTATAGGAATTGTAGTTTTGGGCTTTTGGCGCCTTTTTGCAACTGAAAGGGAGCTCTTGCTTTGACTGACAGCCGAATCAGTCAACCAGACCTTTTGGATCTGAGGGAAATCCCCAAGCTGCCTGCTGTTTAAGTCAGATCCAAGTTGTAAGCTGAAGGAGCAACAGCTTGATATAGTCTGAGCAGCTGTCTGCGTAGTTTTTGCTCTGGAGAACTGTGGAAAGGCCTGATTTCTGGCCTGCATGTCTGTCTACTGCTCTGAGAGGGAGAAGAGAATTGTTTTCGGACTGAATCCGAGTTGTGTGTGTAACCCCCCTGCAAATGGGGGTTCCCAAAAAGTCTTCCAGGAGCTTGCTTGAATGCTCCAAGCCTGAATGGTGTTTGACGTTTAAGCCGTTTATCTGCGAGTGCTTTTAGAGCCTCTGGTACTGTCCCTTTAAGAGCGGTCTGCTTGCAGACATAATTAGTTTATATGCGGGGACTGTGTGTTTCCCTGCTTGAGTCCCGCTCGAGCTGCTGCCAAATCACTCCGTTTCTGCCGTCGCTAAGTGGGCAGAGTGAGCACTTTTCAAAGATGTAACTGTTTGCCAGAAATCATTTAGAGTAATAATGAAAGTACAGTTTGTCTAACCTACTTTTCTTTGTAGTTTGAACTGTTTTTGCCTAGCCCTCCATTCTGGTTTTGAACTGCTGAACTGGACCAATCATTGTGGGGGGCCCTTTAAAATAGAGCCTGCTGCTGGCAAATCAGAACTTGGACTCTCACTGTGGAGCCATCCACCTATGTACTGTATGGCCAGTGACTCTGGGAAATGTAGTTTTGACCTTGGCGCCTTTTTCCATTAACAGGGGGAGTTTATTGTGAGTGACAGCCAGACCAGCCAACAGAATAGTGTGGAGCTAAAGGAAATGCACTGCTCTGGGACTGGGGAGATTAGAGCAGTTTTGTCAGTGAAGAGACAAGGAGCTCTATGCTTCTGCGGTGTATAGTTTCATGCTGGAAGCGCATGTGAGGCACTGAGGTTCGGCCTACAGCTGTGGAAAGCGCTGGATCGGACTGAATCCGACTTGTGAGGAGAAGAAAGGAGATCTGAAGAGTAGAAACCAGGCTCACCCTGTAAAAAAGACTGGAGAAATTGCTGAATCGCGCTCGGTCTGTCAGGAACTGAAGCTGCTGAGTGTTCTCCCGGGTATCGTGCAATAATTGCGGTCGGGATTGAGAAGCAGCCTGCCTGGTATAGTACTTTCCTTTTACATATAAATGTGTGTAGTGCTTGTGGAGAATCACGTTTCAAATCCCATGTACAGTGAATTGAGTGTATGAAGCTGGAAGTAAACCCCAGCTTGATTCGGACTACATCCGATTGCTGTAAACTGCAGTGGGGTCCAGTCACAAGGACCTTTTCCACCTGTTCTGCTCCTCCTGGCAATCCAGGACAATCTGACCTCCATCCAGTTCCCAGCATTGAGTCTGTGAGTACAAAACAAGGTAGCTCCTTGCCATCTGTTCATCAAATTGCAAGTGTGTCATCTAATTGTTGCTGTTTCATTTCTTCGAGAACTGAGCCATCCGACTCTAGATTACAATTGGGTATTGTGCAAGTGTTTTTCCATCACAGGGCCCCAACCAGCTGCACCAATCCTGGCTAGCATCCCCCCATCCTGGGTACCCAGTAAAGTGACATTTTGGGACTCTGAACATGTGCACAGTACTGTGATTATTAATGTGTCTAATCTAATTAACTCAATTTCCCCCTGTCCTTGTTATATCCCCCTAAATAAATCAGATCTGTTTGTTTCAGCAAAATTACACTGTCTGAGGTATTCGTTTATGATAAAGTATTGTACTGTGGCTTTTGCACTGTATCATCTTGTTTTACAAGGGGTTCCCAGAGTCCAGTCGACAGAGCCAGTCCTGGGGGTAAGTGTACATTGTGAAGATATTCCTGATGCATTGTGTGGGCCACTAGTGGGAAGAAAGGGGGGTTACAGTGTCCCAGAGGGCTGTGACCAAGTTAGTTTAACTACTGCAAACCCTGACCTCTGGGTGGAAGCACTTGCCATTGGACCTAGGTCCCTCAACCTGTTAGTAGTTAAGCAGGCAGGGGTAGTAGCCCTTGGGATAGCGCCACCTAGGGGTTACATGTGATTAAAGTAAGCTACTGAAGTGGGACCAGGCTCAACCTGAAGAAGACTGAAGATTTTGCTGAATGCGATCGGCCTGTCAGGAGTTCCAGCTATCCCCAAGCTCCCGGTGTGTGCAGAGACTTTGAGATTGTGACCGGGGAGCGCTTTGCCTGGTACAGTAGAATTCCCTTGCATGTAAATGTGCTGCGAGCTGCAAGTGGGTCATGATTTGGTCCCCCACTGTATGAACTGTGTTCTGCTTGTTGGAAGCTGTATCCAGCCCAAAACGGACTGCACCCGAATTTGTTTCCATGCGGTCTGGGTCTTGCCAGACTGGCCCAGCCAGACTACCCACTGCACAGAGAAGCCATCGATGAGACCTGCCTGGGGATCAGCCCCCTGCTTCATTCTTGAACAGGAATGATGCCTCGGCGAGTTGTGTGGGCCCTGCTTCTCCTGGCTCTCCAGATCAACCACCTGCTGTCTTGATTTTCGTCCAGCCTGTGTCCAGTCTTGGGTATCATGAGTAATGATCAGGGTAGCACCCTGCAACAACAGCTTAATCTAAATTGTCATCTGATTGCCTGGTTGTTTTTTTCCTTCATGAACTGAGCCCTCTGGCTCTGGATTACAAATAGTGTGTATTATGCATGTTTTTTTTTTCCCCCATCACAGGGCCCCAACCAGCTGCGATGCCGGCCTACCCCAGGCAGCGGTCCTGGCTAGCCCATCTCTTCTCCACCCAGGTACCCAGAGGTGTGACTGTGTCGGGGAACTTAAAGCGCATGCATAACTGCCTGATTAATATAACTTTTAAGCTAATTAACCTGATTTTGTCGCTCCCTCGTTCAAGCCCCTGAATAAATCAGATCTAACTTTTTCTGCATTAAATCTGACTGTGGTTCCAGTTTGTGTTCAAAGTACTGTTCTGCTGGTATTTGCTGTGCCTAACCTTGTTTTACAGGGGGTCCCAGGGTCGAGCTAGAGGAACCAGCCCTGGTGGTAGTAAGTGCAAACAGTGTGGGCATCTGTGTGGTATACCAGGGGTATTGTGAAAGTGATTATTATACAGTGTTCAGGCCACTAGAGAGGAAAGAGGGGAGTTACAGTATCCCGGAGGGCTGTGCCCAGGTTAGCTTGACCACTACCAACCCTGACCTCTGGGAGGAGGCACCCGTTTCAGAACTCAGGCCCCTTAGCCTGCTACTAGCCAAGCAGGCAGGGGTAGTAGCCCTTGGGATGGTGCCACCTAGGGGTTACACATGCATAAGAGAATAATGTATTTCTTGGACTGGTGCAGTCCTCGGCTATGCTTAACAACCAACTAAGGCACTACTGTGTAACAGTTACTGCTGGGAAGGGCAGAAGGTCAAAGGTAGGCCAAAACTGGGAACAGATGCAATAGCAATCTAAGGTAGGAGTATAAGAAGTTTTAAACAAGGCACAGGGGAAATGGGCAGACTAGGTGGGCCAGACGGTCCTTCCCTGCCATCACATTCTATGTTTCTATGAACACAAGCAGAAACAAGAAAAAAAGGGTAAAACTAGAAACACCCTATCAGGAGTAAGGGCACAAAAGTATTTCCAGGTAACAGGAGAACAGAGGTTAAGAATGCTAGGAGTGGTGCAGTGCAGTGGCTGTAGTTTTCAGAGACCTTATGGAGACTGCAGTGCTACCCCATCTGCTCACACCTCTCTGGGTTGAGGGAGGAGTCTACTAGACTCTAGACTGAGTTGGCTAGGATTCAAGGAACCCCCCCCCCCCGGGCCACCAAGTCTGACACTGTTACCTCAGAAGATGCCAGGGAAGAGGAGTAGCTGGACTAGGGTAGTAGGGTGGGCTCTGGAAGGAGGGTGGTTGGTGGGACAGAGGCACATTCCTCAACTGGTATCACTACATAATTCCTGTGTCTCTCTGGTGGGGTGGGACTGCAGAGAGGAAGCATCTCTGGTAGTGACCAGGAAGGATGTGGGGGCCATCTGTAATGAAGATTCCAAGGAGGGTGGTAGAGGACCCAAGAGGAGGAGGAAGAAGCAACTTATGGTGGGGGACTAGATTGTGAGGGGGATAGATTAGGGGGATATGAAGGGGGGGAGGCAGGTTAGGTGCTTACCCAGCACCATGGCCCAAAGGGATGGGAAGCAGATTCTAAGGATTGCTAGGGCAACAGGACAGGTGGGAGAGTTGGATGTCATTATCTAGCTGGGAACTAATGACCTGGCTAGGGACAGGGCTGGGATAGTGCAGGGAGAATTTAAGGAGCTGGGAAGGGGTAGCTCTCTCAGTGGCTTTCACCAAGGTGTTGTCTGTCTATGACAGGGGACAGGAGAGGGATCTCCACACCAAGAGCTTGAACTCATGACTAAAGAAATTTTGCAGAGAGGAAGGGTTCATCTACATTGGGGACTGGGGACATACCTGTGAGGATAAGGGCCTATACAGGGGTGATGGTCTGCATCCATCCAGGAGGGGAACTGCAGTCCTCAGCAGATGGTTTAAAATGTTACTTCGATGAACATTTAAACTAGTGAAGGGGAAGGAATCAGGGAGTCAGAAACTGCCCCCCCCACACACACAGGCTGAAGTAGAGAGTAAGGAAGACCCGAGAGGAGAGGAATCCCCCAGGGTGCAAATTAATAAAGGAAGCAGGGTGGTAGAGACAAAGGGAGAAAGGATCAGGAGCATTAAAAAGAGAGGGGGATGGAGAAAACGGAAAATCAAGGGCAACGAGCGAGTGGAAACAAAATCTGGAAGGCCTTGTATGCGCATGCTAGATGTCTAAGAAATAAGATTCCAAACCTAGAGGCCATCATGGCAGAGGCCAACCTGGATACTGTGGCCATTTCCGAGTCATGGTGCACTGACAACCATGACTGGGAGATGGCCATACCAGACTATACTCAGTTTAGGAAAGACAGTGTGGGAAGGAAAGGAGTGGGTGTGGTGCTTTGTGTGTGGGAAAGCATAAAAACGATAGGAATACAGGGGAGGTAGAGGTACTGTGGGTTACCCTGGAGATGGGGAATGGAGCCCCTGTTCACACTGGAGTGATCTACAGACCTCCAGCACAGGAGAAGGATTTAGATAAGGTAATGGTGGAGCCATTGGCAAGATGCATCAAAGGGGAGATGTTGCTGGTGGGGGCTTCAACCTGCCAGATGTAGACTGAAGCCTCCCAGCAGTGGCTTCAGCAAGAAGCAGGGACATTCTGGACTTCCTGCAGGGCGCGTTCCTCAGGCAACAAGTCAGTGAATGGTCTCATGATGAGGAGGCAATACTAGACCTGGTACTCATTATCAGGGACAGTGTAGCAGACATCAAGGTGGGAGGCCACTTGGGGATCAGTAATCACCGTGCAGTACAATTCACATTAAACTATCACACCAGTGAGTTGCTTTAGCATTTCTGACTGAGTCGGGTAAGTGTTGCTGGATCCAGTACAAAGCCCTGCACAAACTGTTTCTTAACAGCTAAAACTAAGTTCACTGATGACACAAAGCTCTGTAACAGAGTGAACATGCCAGAGGGTGTAGACAGCATGAGGAGGGACCTGCAGAAGTTTGAAGAATGGTCAAGGGTTTGGCAGTTGAAATTCAATGCAAAGAAGTGCAAGATAATGCATATGGGGCACAAAAACCCTGGAACAATATATCAGTTGGGTGGGTGAGGATATAACATGCACCAAGCAGGAATGGGACCTTGGAGTTATCCTCCGATGACCTCAAGGTAGGGAAATAGTGCGACAAGGCAACAGGTAAAGCAAATAGGATGCTGGTGTAACCCTAGGCTGGCCACAACTACCAGGTGGGAGTCTCCAGGGGTCGGGCTGGTGGTATTTTTTGTGTTATTAGAGCTGTGCGGTGCCTCCATTAATGTAACCCCCGACCTGGGCTCGGGGAGAAAATTGTCACTCGGCATGTTGGCTAGGTTTGGCTACTCTGCACAGGGGCACCCAAGTATTCCGGACACAGGAAGCAATAACTGAAATGTCCATAACAGAAGTTGAGATTCTAAAGTGTGGCTTTTATTCACAACAAAAAGGAAAAATAAAGCATAGACAGACCCCCACGGGGCTACACTCCTGGTAATGCAGATTTCTGCCGAACAGACAAACATCTTCTGTACACTTAAACCCTCGGGTTTAGAAACACACTGGGCACTCTGCCCGAACTTGACTCTTCTCTGGTTTCCCTGGCTCAACTCCCTTGCCAGCCCTTGGACTACCTTCTTTCCTTGGCTTGGCTCCCTTGCCAGCCCTTGGACTACTTATCTGTTTATCATGGAGATTTAATGGTGGCTCCCTATACCACCCATGAGCACTTCTGGCTCCATCAGGAAATCTTCAACAATCCGACGTCTGGGTACTTTCCTCAGGCACTGGCCAAGTAACAGAGAAATCAACAGGTGTCCCAAAGTGAACCCGTAGAGGTGACTCTGATCACACCAGATGGGGGGTCTCCCACCTCTTGCTCCCATAAATCATACCCGGCCATTCCTCCGGACTTCAACACCTCATCTCTGAAAACGCTTTACTGTGTAGATTCTCTTTAAATGTATGTCACATTTAATTTACTGTTTCTTCCATCCCACATATGCTGAACTTGAAACATACTTAATGAGTGGCTGTGTCCATTTCTCTAGACCCCCACAGAGTTGAGCAGTCCAATTCCCACAACTTTTAAAAGTGTACTTGGCTGTCTTTTCCTGATCCCACAGTAGCAGTCACTTAAATTTATCTTGTCCTAGGTGAAAACACATTGGCCCTTTAGCAGAGCAAACTCACCCCTTGGTTGCAGGTGCCCCACAGGCTTTTTCTCTTCCGAAACATAATGAAATTTCCAGGTGCCTCAGCACAAATCCTCACAGGCAGCTTCTTTTCCCACTAGCCGGGCCAGGAGAATTGCCCCTGGAAGAAGGCTGATTCCTTTCCCCCCATCCCCGCAGGGATGGGGGCCTGAAACTTTGGAAATCAGTCTCCACCACTTCAAACAGGCACTGTTGTGTTCAACTTGAGGTGAGAAGACACACCTAAACTAAAAATATAGCTCTCTGGCAGAGCTAAGGGCTCTGAGGGTCTGCAACTGCAGCACACCTCTGCTCTCTACTGAGCCCACATACAGACTACTACTGATTCACTTCAAAACCTCCCAACGTTCTATCCTAACTTCCCTAGCTGCAACATTCCAAAGTGCCTTATGCTGCTGCGACAGTTCTAAAATGATGTCATCCCTCAGTCTCAGTTGAGACTGAGAACAGAGTGAGACAGTGTGAAATCCATTTAACTGGAATTTCACAAGCTGCCTTCCCTGCCTGGCACTAGGTCTAACTGGGATTCTTGTAACCCCGGGTAACAGGGGGGTTACACTGGGATACATAGGCAGGGGCATCATCAGCAGGAAAAGGGAGGTCATAATTCCACTATACAAGACACTAGTGAGGCTCCACCTGGAGTACAGTGTACAGTTCTGGAGACCTTACCTATGTTAGTACACAGGACAGAGAAGGTTCAGAGAAGGGCAACAAACATGGTACAGGGATTGCATCACAGGTTCTATGAGGACAGGCTGAAAGACTTGAATGTGTACTCCCTGGCAGAGAGGAGGGAGGGGGGATATGATAGAGACATACAAGTACCTTACAGGGGAGGAACAGGTGCAGGTATACTCTACTTTCCAGCAAAAAAGATGTTCTAGAACTAGAGGGCATGGGATGAATTTGGAGGGAGGGTGATTCAGAGGAAACGTGAGGAAGAATTTCTTCACATAAAGGGTGGTGTACAAGTGGGACACCCTGCCAGAGGAAGTGGTGGGGGCTGAAACAATCACGGGATTTAAGAATGCATGGGATAGACATAAGGGAATTCTGGAGGTCAGGGGTAAGGGGCAACAGACTTCTAGAAAAATGTAAAGAGAACTTACAGACTCAAATGGGCAGACTGGGTAGACCATAGGCCCTTATCTGCAGACAGTGTCTATGTAAGTTTTGCATTGCACTGCGACTGGACTGCAGATTCACTCCAAATGGTGTACAATGTGGTTCAATATAAGGACGGCTGCAGAATCAAACCACACAAGGGTCAGGGTCCTGGAATTCAGGAGGGCAGATTTAATAAAGCTGGGTGAATGCCTCAGGGATGACCTAGTGGGGAGATAACCAGGGTGGGGAAGAGGAACACTGGGCAAAGATAAAAGGGAGTAAAGTAAAAGCAACAAACCTCTGTGTCAAACAGCAAAAGCAAGAGGAAAAAGACACCACTATGGTGCTTGAAAGTGGTGACTGAATAGTTAAAGGCTAAGGGGATAGCATTCTGAAGGTATAAGGAGATCCAGAGGGAGGAGGGTAGGGAGGAGTATCAGGGGAAATGGAAGGAAGCAGAGAAAGCAGTAAGGAGCCCAAACGTGCAAACTGAAGAGAGACTAGCCCAGGAGGTAATGAAAGGGGAGAAGACAGTTTTAGGTATGTAAGTGAAAAGAGGAAGACCAGGGTTGGGATTGTAAGGTTAAAAAGAGGAGGGGGTACTATGCAGAGGGGGACCAGAAAAAAGCAGACATCCTGAAAAAATACTTTTGTTCAGTGTTCACAGAGACAGGAGAAGGGGAGGGGCCACAAAAAAGTAACAGAAGTTTTGGAGGGAGGGGGGTGGACACTATTCCTTTTTAAGTTCGTCGAACGTGCAAGTGCGAACAAACCTGTTGTTATGAGAGTTGCTAAACAGGGGTGTGAGGGGTGTCCATGGTGCTGCAGGGGCCAGTCTGTGGCTGGCGGATCAGCAGGCAGTGTCCTAATGACACCGTCTTGCTGAGGGGGCTGGTCTCGGCAAACATTTCAAAGGACAGAGCCAATGCTGCGCATGGCTCTGTCCTTTGAAATGCGAGCTCTTCAGCTGCAGCTCAGTGTCTTTTCTAGTTAAACAATTTCTCTGGTCCCTGCAGCTGCTTAGTCTGTCTTTTCTGGTTAAATAATTTCCCCATTCCCTGCAGCTCAGTGTGTCTTTCCTGGTTAAACAATTTCCCCTTTCCAACATCGGGATGCCCACTCCCAATGTCGGATGTACCCCCCCACCCACACCCATCTATATTGTTAGCCGACAATGGGGTGCCCAATCCCTGTGTCGTTAATGGCATTCACACACACACACACACACACACACACACACACACACACGCACACACGCACACATGCACACTATTGTGGCACACTGGGAGCCCACCCCAGTGTGTTTAAATGTTTAAAACAAAATCCCTGTAAAAAAGAAAACCTTCCAATGTTGTATCCCCAATCTTCCCTCCTTCACCCCAACCCTCCCTCTGCGCAGGGAGCCGTGATCTTCACTGGCCCAGGATACGTCTGCACTCTTCAAAGCCGAACTGAGGAATCGAGTAAGCCCGTATAATGGGACTCAATGGGGGGTTCAATTTAGGTTGATATCTCAGCCATTTTTAGGAATTTTGGCCCCAAATTTTCAACATGGGGTTCTTGGGACCCCACCTCGTGAACATGTCAATGTCATTTCGTTTCTCGGTCCCAAAAGGTGATTTCATAGTCACTGCATGGAATCACCTTTCAGGAACGACTACCGAAATGGCAGTGCCACTGTTCATGAGGTGAGGTCCCAAAAAGCCCATGTTGCAAATTTGGTGGAAAATTCCAAAAAATTTCTGCGTTACCAGTGTACATTGCACAGTTTCTACAGAAGCTCGTAACTTTGCTAATTTTATATTATGACTTCAGATTTTCAACATTGCCATTTTTTTCACATCTCTTTACAAACAGTATAGCTGTCATTTTTCACATACTGGCCAAAATGTGTTTTTGCACCTGTGGGAAAGAATGGCGCAGTAGGTGTTCGAAATCAACTTTTGGGATGGATTAACAAAATTACAGTGCTACTGTTCATGAGGGGAGGTCCCAAAAAGGCCATGTTTAAAATCTGGTAAAAAATTCCACAAAATGGCTGTGTTTTGAGCATACTTTGTGCAGTTTCTACGCACGCTCATATCTTTGCCAATTTTTAATATTTTCACTCCAGATTGTCAACATTGCCATTTTTTCACACTTCCTTATGAACAGTACAGCTGTACTTGTTTTGCATCCTGCATGAAATATGTTTTTGCAGCTGTGGCAAAATCACTTTTCAGCATGAGTGAACAAAATGACAGTGGCACTTTTCATAAAGTGGGGTGCCAAAAACGGCCATGTTGAAAATGTGGTGACACAACTCCAAAAAATGGCCAAGTTACACCCGGTCATTCCCAATTTTCTACGCACTCATGTAACTTTGGTCATTTTCAATATTTTCACTACAAATTTTCAATATAGCCTTTTTATCACACCACCTCACGAACAGTGCAGCTGTCATACAACTTTCTATTTCTTATTATCAATAAAACTTCCTGCACTACTAGACTCTCATGCACTTCCTTATCTCTATGCACAACAAACTTTCAGCATTGACAAATGCTTGTTTGGAGTAGAGAGCACTGAAGGGACTTGCTAATCTGAAGATGGGCAAAGCAATGTGGCCAGATGGGGTGTAGTCAAGAGGGAGCTCAGGGAAATACTGGCTGCACCTCTGACAGTTCTATTTATTGGCTCACTTGAAATAGGAGTGGTTCCAGAGGCCTGGAGGAGGGCAGATGTAGTCCCACTGCATAAAAGCGGTAGCAGGGAATAGGCTGGCAATTATAGGCCAATCAGCCTGACATCAGCGTTGGGAAAGTTAATGGAATCACTACTGAAAGAAAGTATTCTGGAATATCTTGAATCCGGTGGGTTAAAAGACCCAAGGCAGCATGGTTTCATAGGGAGAGGTCATGTCAAACAAATCTGATAGATTTCTTTGACTGGGTGACAAAGGATTTAGGTTAGGATGGAGCAATAGATGTGGCCTACCTAAACTTCAGTAAGGCTTGCGACACTGTTCCACATTGGAGACTAGAAAGCAAGCTGGGTAGTTTAGGCGTGGGTCCAAAGGTGGTAAACTGGATAAGAAATTGAGGAGGGGATAGGCAACAGAGGGTGGTGGTCAATGGAGTTCACTCCGAGGAAGTGAGAGTGACCAGCGGTGTGCTCAGGGATCAGTGCCGGGACCAGTCCTCTTTATTGTCTTTATACATAACATTGCAGAGGAGCTGGAAGGGAAGGTTTGCCTCTTTGCAAATTACATGAAAATTTGCAGTAGGGTGGACACTCTGGTGTGTGTGTGTGTGTGTGTGTGTGTGTGTGTAAAGGATAAGCAAAGACCAGAGAAAACTAGAGGAGTTGTCATGGGTATGGCAGTTTGGTTTCAATGTGAAAAAGTGCAAAATAATGCACTTAGGGCACAGAAACCCAGGGGTGGAGTACAAAATGGGTGGAGTAGTACTGACGACCACCAAGCAGGAAAGAGACCTGAGTGTAATCATATTGGATGACCTGAAGGTGGCCAGGGAGCTTGACAAGGTAGTAGGGAGGGCTAGTGGGATGCTGGGGTGCATAGAGAGGTGTATTAGCACAAAAAAGAGGGAGGTGGTGTTGCCTCTATAGCTCACTGGTAAGCCCCCACCTGGAGTACTATGTCCAGTTCTGGAGACCACATCTCTGGAAAGAGACAGAGTTGAGGCGATCAAGAAGAGGGCAACTAAAATGGCGCAGGGTCTGCATCAAATCTCTGAGGAGAGACTAAAGGACCTCAATATGTACATCCTGGTACAGAGAAGAGAGAGGGGAAATATGACAGAGACCTTTAAATACCTTGTGGTGATAAATAAGGTAAGGGAGGCAAATGATTCTCAGAAGAAAAGGTGCTCAAGAACAAGGGGACATGTTTTGAAACTGGAAGGGGGTAGATTCAGGAGAGCTATGAGAACATGCTTCTTCACAGAAAGAGTGGTGGATTCCTGGAACGGCATTCCAGCAGAGGTGGTATGGATAAAACAGTGGTGGGGTTCAAGAATGCATGAGATATGCAGAAGGGAATTAGCTGTAGATCAGGCACAATCTGCGTTAATAGTGTAGGTAGGGAGAAGTGGGCAGACTGGATGAGCTTAGTGGTCCTTATGTGACATCAAATTCTGTTTCTATGCATTATTCTCTTGTAAAAGCCCACCTTGTCATGCGTTATCCCTTAATTTTTATGGCCCTCATCAGGTATTGTAATTTAAAACCACTGTTGGGGTGGGAGGGCTGATAAATAGCATTCAAAGGAGCTTGCTAGTTACAAAGCTCTGTCTTCTATATTTGTAATTTATTTTGAAAACATACCTTTACCAAATGAATATGGCTGGGCAATCCAGGAACACCATGACACAAAAAAAAAGAACACGGCAACCAGTGTGCAGATTCATAGTTTCCCCTCAGGCAGCGAGTAGTTCTTCCTGGCAGGCCAGCACAACAGGGCAGTGGCAGGATGTTCTTTCCACTCAAATCACAGTTATATCCAGAGGTACCTAGACACATATATGGTTAAGGACAAAAAAAAAAAAACAATCTAGGAGTCCATTAAGTCTGGCCTGTTGTACTTATGCCGATTTACCCTTCCCTTTCAGAGCTACCCCTTCCCCCTGCCTCTCTTTTGTTTCTACTACCCTTTGAAAAAATCCCATTCGATTTCGAACCCAGAGATTGTTCCATAATTTATCACATTGCTGGGTAATGGTCCACCTCTCCACCACCTGCTTTTTGAAGAAATACTTTCTGATGTCCTTTTTGACCCCCCCTTCCAGTTTGAGGTTGTGCTCCCTGAAGATTGAGTGGTTCCTTTTCTTAAAACAGCACTGGTGAGTTCCCCCCATTAGATACCCAACTTCCCTCCTGCCATCTAGGGAGTATATGTTAAGACTGACTAATCTCTCCTCACTGGTCTTACCCTGCTGCACAATGATCACTTTTGTAGCCCTTCTCTGGATAGTCTCTAACCTCTGCCTGTCCTTCTTAAGATGCAATTACTCCATAAGTACAAGACATAATCAAAAAAACAAATAAAAGACTGGCCGCTGTCAAAATGTAAAAAATTGATGCAAGTACAAACAAACGGAAACCATCAGAGAGTTTGGTAAACAAGTGTAACCCCCCTACAAATGGGTGTTCCCGAAACGTCTTCCTCGAGCTTGCCTAAATGCTCACTGCCAGGCTGGTGTCCTGCGTTTTAACAGTTTAAATGTGATTGCCAGAGAGTGCCTATATAGCCTTTGTGTACTGTCTCTTTAAGAGCTGCCTGGATTGCAGTCATAAGTAATCCAAGAGGGAACTCTGTTGAAAGATGTAACTATTTGCTGAAAATCATTTAGAGTGATAATGATAATGTAGTTTGTCTAACCTGTCTTTTTTGGAGCAAGGACTGTTTTGTTTATCTCCACTGTCTTGGTCCTGGACTGCGAATTGGACCAATCAGTACTGGTGGGACCTAAAATGAAGCCGGACTACAGGAGCTGTCTGGAGTCAAAATCTGTAGGAACTGTAGTTTTGGGCTTTTTGCACCTGAAGAGGAAGCCTTTGTTGTGACTGACAGGAGGATCAGCCAACCGAACCGTTTGGATCTTGGAGAATTTCCCAGGCTACTGCAGCTAGTTTCAGTTTTGAGCTGAGAAGTGAAGAAGTAACGGCTTAAGTCATTTTGAGCAGCAGTTTTGTGTAGTTTTGCATGGGAGAATTGTGAAAGGGCTGAGTTTTGGCCTGCCTGTCTGCCTGCTGTCCTGGAGAGGGAAAAGAGAGTTTATTCGGACTAATCTGAGTTGTGAGGACTATTTAAGCCACTGGACTGTGACCAGGCTTTAACCTGAAGAAGACCAAAGATTTGTTGAATGTGATTGGCCTGTCAAGATTTCTAGCTGCGTTTGAATCCCCGGTTTGTGCAGAGACTTTGTGATCGTGACCGGAGAGCGGTTTGCCTGGTACAGTAGAATTTCCTTACGTGTAAATGTGCTGTGTATTGAAAGTGGGTCGTGATTTGGTTCTCCACTGTGTGAAATGTGTTCTGCTTGCTGGTAACATAGAAACATAGACTTTGGTGACAGATAAGGACCGCTTTGCCCACCTAGTCTGCCCATTTCCCTACCTACAGGATAAGCTGCAGACCCTAGTTAACCAACAGCCTATTTCTTCTTACCCCCCACAAGAATTGTCTTTTGTCTGTCCCATGTATTCTTGAATTCTCCCACAATTTTAGGCCTCACAACCTCCTCAGGAAGGCTGTTCCATGTGTCCACCACCCCCTTTGTGAAAAAAATACTTCCTCACATTGCCCCTGAACCGCGCCCCCATCTTTAAATAGTGTCCCCTTGTTCTTGCACATCTCTTTTTCTGAAAGATGCTACCCTCTTGGACTTTGTTGATTCCACTGAGGTACTTAAAAGTTTCTATCATGTCCCCCCTCTTCCTCCTTTCCTCAAGGGTATAGATATTAAGCTCCTTTAGTCTCTCCTCGTATGGCTTCTCTTGCAGACCCTGCACCATTTTAGTTGCCCTCCTCTGGACTACCTCTATCCTGTCTATGTCCTTGCGGAGATGGGGTTTCCAGAACTGGACGCAGTACTCCAGATGGGGTCTCACCAACTGTCTGTACAGAGGGATAACATCTTCCTGTTTTCTGCTGGTGATGCCTCTCCCTATACATCCCAGTATACCTCCAGCCCTCCCTACTGCCTTCTCACATTGCTTGCTAACCTTAAGGTCATCTGATATGATAACCCCCAGGTCCCTTTCCATTTTTGTTGTTGTTACTACCCCCCACCATTGTGTAATCTTCCCCTGGGTTTTTGTTTCCCAGGTGCATTAGTTTGCACTTCTTTGCATCGAATCCAAGCTGCCATACTTCTGACAATTCCTCCAACCTTCCCAAGTCCCTTCTCATCCTTTCCATGCCTCTTTGTGTATCAACCCTGTTGCAGATCTTTGTGTCATCTGCAAAGAGGCATACTTATAAAGACACTTATAAAGACATTAAAAAGGACTGGACCCAGTACTGAACCCTGCAGTACTCCACTAGTAACCCCTCTTTCTTCAGAGTGGACTCCATTTACAATTACCTTCTGTGTCCCGTTGTCCAGCCAATGTTTTACCCAGGCTACCACCCTGGGACCCACTCCCAGGTGGGTTAATTTGACTATTAATCTTTTGTGTGGGACTGTGTCAAATGTCTTACTAAAGTCTAGGTAGGCCATGTCCACAGCCCTTCCCTGGTCTACTACTTTGGTCACCCAGTCAAAGAAATCAATTAGATTTGTCTCACATGACCGTCCTGCTGTGAACCCATGCTGCCTTGGGTCCTTTGCCCCACTGGCCTCTAGGTATTCAACAATTCTTTCCTTCAGAAGTGATTCCATCACTTTCCCTACCACAGAGGTCAAACTGACAGGTCTGTAGTTTCCTGCCTCTGTCTTGGTCCCACTTTTGTGAAGGGGGAATCACATCCGCCTTCCTCCAGTCCTCAGGTACCACACCATACTCCCATGATTTGTTAAAAAGGGTAGTCAGTGGTTTCACTAGTTCGCCCCTTAATTCTTTTAGAATTCTGGGGTGAATTCCATCAGGCCCCATTGCTTTGTCCACCTTCAGTTTTAGGAGTTCTTTTAGAACCCTTTCTTCTGTGAAAGGACTGGGATCGACCCCCCTATCAAGATTGCTTCTGTTAATTGGATTAGACACCTCCCCCTCCTCCTCTTTTGTGAATACTGAGCAGAAATATTCATTCAGTATCCCTGCTTTTTCACTGTCCCTCTCTGCATACCCACCGTCCATTCTATTCAGCCTCACTATCCCTCCCTTTGTCTTTCTACGCTCCCTGATATACCTATAAAAGGTTTTATCCCCCTTCTTAACCGAGTTGGCTATCTTTTCCTCAGTTTGGGCCTTTGCTATTCTGACTTCCCTCCCTGCTTCCTTCTGCCTTAACTGATACAGCTGTCTGTCCTGCTCCTTCTGTGTTTCCTTATACTCTCTGAATGCTATCTTTTTCTCCCTGACTTTCCCCGCCACCTCTTTTGAGAGCCATAGTGGCTTTTTCTTTCATTTTGATTTGTTTATTTGCTTCACACAAAGGCTTGTTGCCTCTGTGATGGCAGTTTTGATGTTTCCCCATTGTTGCTCCACCCCTCCTTCTAGCCTGTTTGCTAGTGCTTTTCTAAGGCACTCTCCCATCTTGCCAAAGTCAGCCCTCCTGAAGTCCAGTACCCTCACTTTTGTATGGCTTAACTCTGTAGCTGAGTTTATCGTGAACCACACTGTTTGATGGTCACTTGTTCCCAGATGGCAAACCACTTCTAGATCTGAGATCCTCTCACTGTCCCCATTTGAGAGTATGAGGTCTAAGATTGCTCTGTCATGAGTGCATTCCAAAACTAGCTGTCTGAGGCATGCCACCTGTAGGGCATCAAGAATGGCCCTGCTCTTGGATGTGGCTGCAAATGTGCTCCAGTTAACATCTGGCATGTTCAGGTCTCCCATCAACAGTATCTCCCCTTTCTCTGCCATCCTAAGAATGCCTTCTATCATATCCTTGTCCATTTCCCTCCCACTGACAGAGGGGTCAGCATACAACCCCTGTGCGGATTGTGGTACCATTTCCAGTCTCTAAGGTGACCCACAGTGCCTCCTCTCCTTCCTGTTTACTCTTTTGTTCAGATGCTTTTATCCCTTCCTTTATATAGAGAGCTACTCCTCCTTTTCTTCTGCACTCCGTCTGTCCTGTAGGTTATGTACTCTGGTATGTTAACATCCCAGTCATGGTTCTCTCTGTACCATGTTTCTGTGACTGCTACGATATCCAGGCATCCCTCTTCCATCAAGGCCACCAGTTCAAGGAGCTTGTTGCCCAGACTACGGGCATTGGTACTCATTGCCCTCCATTTCCTGATGGCCTTACTCCTTTTTGTCCCATCCCTGTCCTTATTACCTTTGTCACTTTCTCCATTTACCCCTGCCCTTCTCCCTATCAACATCTCAATCTTGGTGTTTACCTCACTTACTACCCTGACTTTTTTTGGTGGGGCTAGGATTTCCCTGCTCCTTTCCAGTGCTTCCCCTCTTGGCTAGTTTAAATGCTTGCCAATGAAGCATTTAAACCTATCACCTAGGATCCTGGATTCCCTCCTGGACAGATGCAGCCCATCATGCCAGTATAGGCCTTTACATGCAAATGTGCTGTGTATTGAAAGTGGGTCCTGATTTGGTTCCCCGCTGTGTGAACTGTGTTCTGCTTGCTGGAAGTTTTATCCAGCCTATTCGGACTGAATCTGTGTTCATCTCCATTCGGCCTGGGCCATGCCATGCTGATCCTGCCAGACTACCCCACTGCACAGAGAAAGCCACCGACGAGAGACCTGCCTGGGGATCAGCCCCCTGCTCCATGCTTGAACAGGAGCGATGCAGCAGCGAATCGTGTGGGCCCTGCTTCTCGTGGTACTCCAGATTAACCACCTGCTGTCTCTATTTTCATCCAGCCTGTGTCCAGTCTTGGGTATCATGAGTAATCATCAGGGTAGCTCCCTGCAACAACAGCCTAATCTAAAAGTGTGTCATCTGATTGTCTTGTTTTCTTTTCACAAACTGAGCCCTCCGGCTCTGGATTACAAATAGTGTGTGCTGTGCATGTTTTCTTCCATCACAGGGCCCCAACCAGCTGCAATGTTCCTGGCTAGCCCACCATTCCCCACCTGGGTACCCAGACCGTGTGACTGTTTATGGACCTTGAAGTGCATGCATAACCGTTTGATTGATACAGCCTTTAAGAAAATTAACCTGATTATGCCCCTCCCTTGTTCAAACCCCTTAAATAAATCAGATCTAACTCTTTTTTGCATTTACCCTGACTGTGGTTCCAGTTTGTGCAAGAGTACTGTACTGCTGTCATTTGCTGTGTATAACCTTGTTTTACAGGGGGTCCCCAGGGCCGGGCCAGAGGAAAGCCCTGGTGGTAAGTGCAAACAGTGTGGGTACTTGTGTGGTGTATCAGGGGCATTGGGAAAGTGATTATTGTGTATTGTTCCGGCCACTAGTAAGGAAAGAGGGGGGGTTACAGTGTCCCGGAGGGCTGTGCTCAGGTTAGCTTGACCACTACCAACCCTGACCTCTGGGTGGAGGCACTCGTTTCAGAACTCAGGCCCCTTAACCTGCTACTAGCCAAGCAGGCAGGGGTAGTAGCCCTTGGGATAGTGCCAGCTAGGGGTTACACAAGCTCTGAGGCATGTGACTGAATTCAGGGTCGATTAAGTACATTCAGAAAAGGGTAATGCACCTGATACCAAAAGGAGACACTAAAGGCAAGAATAAAGCTACAACCTAACCCATTTATTTAGTTCAGACAAGCATGGTAAAAGCATACAGGCTCCCCAAGATATACATGATATACTGTTCTAAGCCCATGGTAGATAAATTGCCTCAATCAGAACATTCTGTTCCAGATGCCATTTCCACACTCATTGCTTCCCTGCAGAGAGTGTGCTCCTCTCTCTTTGTTGGTGTAGTACATGACGAACTTGTCCATCTAGAGGTGGAGGACTATCTTGTGGTGGACGAAGTCCACTGGGGCTCAGAGGGTATAAAGGACTGTTCTCATCTTCAACACATAGATGTGGAGGTGAGACTCTGTGGAACTCCAGACTCCCTGAGTGTGGTGGCCCTGACAATGGGCTCCCCATCCGAGCAGAGACGCAACCATGGTAAGGTTTACCCGAGTCTCTGGTTGAGAAAAAGGGAGACCTTGGAAGAGATTGTCCTCCTGCATCCACCATGTAAGTGATTGAAGCAGATACTTCATCACCTTGATGAGATAAGACTGAGGATGCATTATCAGGGACCACTGCATGCTGAACTTCTACTGTGTAGTTCTTATGTATAGCTGGGCCAGAGGTACCGTAAAGACGGAAGAAGCTAGGAGGTCTAATATCCATTGCATGGAGTGATCCCAAAGTGACTTGTTCTCCATGATGAAATGAGCCATCTGAAGAATGACTTTCCTTCTGTCCTCCAGAAGAAAGGCCCTTGCCCTGGTGGTGTCCAGGAGGGTTCCAATGAAAAGGAGTTGCTGGGAGGGTTGAAGCTGCACTTCTCCAGATTTAGTAGTACTTCATGGAGGTCAGGAATTAAGAGGCTGTGGCTATTGCTTGTTCCGTGTCCTGCTTGGATAGGCTGGCTAACAATCAGTCATCTATATAAGGAAAAACTTGGAGTTTGAGCTTTTGAAGGTGTGCCAAGAAAACTACAAAGCACTTTGTAAAGATCTGAGGTGCCAAGGATTGTTCAAAGGGCAGGACCCGGAATTGGCAATGCTGACCCAATGCCACAAAGTGGAGAAATTTGTGGTGGCTGGAGTGGACTGAATATACTGGTAGGCATCCTGCACGTCCAGGGAAGCCAACCAATCCTGTAGCTTTAGAAGTGGCAGCAGGGTTCCTAGGGAGATCAGTTTGAAGTTCTCCAGCTCTATGAATTTGTTCATTTTCCTGAGGGCAAGAATGGGGCGTATGCCCCCTGACTTTTTCAGAACGAGGAAGTAGTGGGAGTAGAAGCCTGTTTTGCGCTCTGCCTTTGGCACTACTTCCACTACCCTTGCAAGAAGGTCTGACATGGGTGCTGAAAGGGGCAGCTGCTTTCTGGGTGGATAATCTGAAGGGAACTCTGAGAATCACCGAATTTCCCTTCCAGATGATCCTGAGGACCCACTTGTCTGTGGTGATGGATTCTCACTGATGGTAAAACTGAGTCAGATGCACCCCCTTCCCCCCACTGGAGAGAAGAGGTCTTCACCGGGCAACTGATGCAAGACTGGGGCCAGAATTTTCAAGAGCAGCACTGGGCGCTTTCGAGGCCTGTGCCTTTGGTTGCACTTTCTTTTGCAGCTGGGGAGGCTGGGACTTGACTTGAGCTCCCTTGCCTTTGCCTCAGAAGGACTGTTTACTGTTATAAAAAACTCATCTCTTTCCCTTCTGTGGGTGAGAAAGGGCAGGTTGAGAAGTCTTGATGGCAGTTCTGGTCTTCTGAGAGGCCTCAAGGGACTGTTCTATCTGTTGACCAAACAGATAGGAGCCATTGAAAAGAACAGTCATAACCTGCTATTGGATATCGTTGGAGAAACCAGATGTCCAAATCTAGCAGTGTCTTCTAATTCAGATTCCTGCAGCAGCACAGTGCGAGGCAGTGTCAAAGGCATCCAGAGCTGCCTTCAACTGCTTACTGTTCAACTCAGTGCCATGGGTAACAGTCTGAAGTTTCTTATGCTTAGTTTCTAACTCAGGCAAGGTATCTGCAAGAGAATTGAGAGAGGTCCAAAGGGCATACTCGTACTTAGAGAAATGCCCCTGGTAGCTTCCTATCTGCATGCTAAGGGTAGCATCAGTGAATGTATCTATCTTATGTAACTCCTTATTGATAGGATGCACTGAGATCTCCTGAGGGAGAATGGCCTTGTCATTCTCAGCTAGAATGACAATCTTGCCAGCAATAGGCTGGGAAGCAAGGATAGGCCTGTCCTTTGGAGCAGTATACTTATGGTCTATCTGCAAAGAGAAAGAGAGGATAGACGCAGGCCTAGCCCACACTGCATTCGAGAGTGTCTCAAACACAAGGAGAATAGGAGGTATGAGGTTGAGCGGCATGGTGAAATGTTGAGCCACTTTAGACAAAGACATTTCCCTAGGTCAGTGGTAAAAGGCTCAAAAGCGAGAGCTGCATACATATTGTGAAGAAGAGCCTGAAAAGAAAGATACTCCTGTGGTACAGGGGAAGGGCTTGGGGCTGAATTATCCAGGTTGTAAAAAGAGTCATTGTCATCACTCTCAGAAATAAAGAGGTAGGGGTCAGACTCACCCCCCTCCAGCTCTTCTTCGGGATAAGGGGTTGGGGAAGGGGTGGACTCAGAACTGCCTAACCCAGCTCAAGTGGTTGGAAAGACAGGCAACTCTGTTATCAGCAGAGAGGGAGCCACCATTGACCCTGGTGCTGGCAAAGGGAGATCTGGCAGGAGCACCGGCCTTGGCAAAAGAGAAATGGGCACCAGCACTGGCAAAAGGGGAGCAAGTACCGGAGGTCGCGTCACCAAAGAAACTGGGCCTGGTGCCAAGGGCAAGAGGCCTGATCCAGGCACTGATCCCAGTGCCTCCTACAGTATTAAAGGTCCAGCCAGCACAGGAGTGACCAGCGGAGGTACCTGTGCTGGTCCCAAGCCAGTGACACTGCAAGGGGGTACAGCCAGTGGAACAGGCATTGGTGATGCAGTCACCAGCAAATACCCAGAGGACATTGCTGGAGCCAAATGCTCTACCTGACTAGAGTGTCCTGACTGCAGGTTCAATGACCTGGCCCCAATGGGCCTGGGGCCGGCTCTACAAGAAGGCGCAAACTAGCCAGATGCTGTACCCACTGCTCCCTAAGAGTTGTCCAGTGGAAATAACTGCCCACCGTAGTCCCCACAGGAAGACAGGGAGGGACTCTGGGCTTGAAACCTCGAATGCCCATGAGCATAAACTGTCGATGCTGGGGAAGGCCTCCTGCTCCTAGAACCAAGGACCTTGTGGCAGACCTACCAGAAGGTGACTTCGAGGGGTACCATTTCTTCCTCCTCTGATGGGAAGAGGAAGATCTCGAGATTGAGTTGGGCCAGGTCCCCAACTGGAATTGGGACTGGGACTGCTTCTTTTGGTGTTTACAAGAGGGCTGTCCTCCCTCCTAAACACTGGACAGCCTGTCGTAAAAACCCTCCACCACTGAAGGAAGTGGATTGGACACAGCCCCGCTGATGGGGCAGCATGCCTGAAAAAGCTCCCTACCATCATTGTTTCCATCCATGGTCCTCGACCATTTGATAGGGCTGAGAGAAGCTGATAAAAATTAAAAAAGTTTTTTCTAAGTTACTTAACTGGGGCTCTATGGAGCCCAAGCAAAATGGCTGCAGGGATTTAGAGCTCTCAGACTGACTTAATGAAATATTAACTAAAAACTACTTTCCAGCTTTAATTTGCTCTTCCAAATGAAGGAACCGGTGATTAACTATCTTGTGACTAAAATGGTGAGTCCTAAGAAGGAGAAGCTGGTGCCAGAAGGAGCAAGGGGCAAAAGTACTGCCAGAGCTCCCACCGCACAGTCTGCATCGGGCCGCTCAACCGAGATTCCAGAGGACCAATTGAAGAGACTTTACAAATGCTGGGGATATAAATTAACAGACTCATCCAGTCTGTTTCTGGACTTTCAGATAAATTTGATGCCCTGACAAATCATTTGGTCTATCTGGAAACTTCTTTGGACTCCATTAAAAGAGATACAGTGGAGGCCACAAAACGAGCAGATATTGCACTGGGGACTGTGGCTGCCTAAATGAAGGAGAACATCCATCTTCGCTCTAAGTTGGAAATTCTGGAGAATCAGGCTCAATCAGCCAGTCACCGGGTTGTTGGAGGGATGTGAAGGGGATTCTCTCACTCTCTCTCACTCTCTCTCACTCTCTCTCACTCTCTCTCTCTCCATGTTGGACTGGTTTGAGCAACAACTTGGCGACACCTATACCAGTCACCTGATCCATATTCAGAAGGCCTATCGGGTAACCCCTGGGGCAGGTCTGACAACCCAGAGGCCCCTTGTACCATAGTTCTGGTCACAGATGGTGTGGGAAACAAATATTTAATCTTGGTCATTGCTCATAGAGCAGGAACACTGCTTCAGGACAATCAACCCATTCGGCGAGATGCTGATCTTAGATATGCCACAAAGCAAAAGAAGAAACAGCTCAATGGTGTAAGGGCTATGCACCAGGTGACAGAGGTCACTCACGGGATTATCTTTCCAGCTCAGCTTCGCGTAGTTCATCAAGTGAAAGTATTTGTCTTATCTGATCCAACAGAAGCCCTTAAATTGGCTCAAAAGTAAACCCCACAGAAAAGAATCCATGCTGAACCTGACAATTCCCAAGATGAGGAACTGTAAGTTGGATATTTCAGACATTACTTAGCACCGGTTGCTTAGGTACGGTGGGTAAATGGCATCTCTACTGGTAAGATTCTTTGTACAGGTTTATTTTTCAAGATTGATATGAGTTATGATAAATCCAGAGTAGCCTACCACTGTACCCTTCAAAGATTATGACACTGCAGTTCTTATACTTCGAGAGACTTATGTTCCACTGACATATGCTGCCTTCCAGAATTTTTAGGGAGGCTGCAGGTTAAACATTCAGATGTTAAAAACTCAGTTCTTAGGTTGTTAGCTGTATGTGTTAGTGTTAACTGCATTACGTGCACCTTAGTGTCATCGAGGCACAGGCCAGGAAGCATAGGATGACCAGGAGCAGTTGTAAAATTCATAATTAGTGTTTTATTATTAGTAATAATGGCAAAATAAAGAAAAATTTGTTCAGAATAACTATTTACAAAGTCAGTACAAACAGAGAAAACAAAGTCCTTCTGAGTGTTTCTTCTCAATTTCAAATCTTAGTCTCTCAATCTCCTTGTCTTGCTAGCAAAAGCATTACTGTTCTTTTTTGACAAGTCTTTGTCTGGGAACTCATTAAGAGAGCCTGCTTCTCACAGAATGTTCTTGTGAGTGTCATTCCTTGCAGGTGCAACAAAACAGTACATGATGCCCCAGAACTGACCTCTTGTTCACAATTCTGCAAAGTGCTTAAAAACTGCATTTTAGGTTAACTCCTTGAGTTCCAAATAGTTTTTTTGCAATCATTTCAACAGTATAACTATATACAGTTTTAAACAAAGGGATCACAGTTTCACATACAGATTTACACAGAGATTCATGTATATTTTTAATAACTGCAGATATGCAAGCGGGAAGAAAAGACAGAACATCAAGGGAAGGCAGAGAGAAAACGAGCGGTGGAGAATCGCAAAACTGTCAGAGTGATCAGTTCCTAGATCTTACAAGAAAATTTGGTTGCGCAGCCAGACAGAGAAAAGACAGAAAAGGAGAGGATAGAATAGACCCTTGCGTTTAAACTCTTTCTGCATAACAAATGGGGCAGGGCTATATTCAACCCTGTCACATTTAGTGAGGATAGATTTACTCTGATGCTCACCCCTTATGTAACTTCTGTGCTATTCTAGCACAGATAAAAATGTATAAGCATGGATTTTTCTTTTCCCCTTCATTTTTTTGGGGGGGAGGCACATATTTTACAACATACTTTGAGGACTTTTTTGGACTTCTTCCATGCAGCTCATGGACTCCTTAACAGTGAGTATCAGAGGGTGTTTTATTAATGTTCTTTTATTATAGTTTGTTATACCCCCCCATGTCGTATCTTTATAACATATACAGTATTAAGAGGAGTGGCGCCCCTCAATGGCTGTAACCATATGTATGTCTTGGGTTCGATACCAGCTTTATGTACCTGTTTTTTCTTTTAAAGCACCAAAAACAAAGTTTAAAAAAAAGTTACTAAACTGACACAAGAATAACAAACATTAGCTTTAAACACTAAAACTGAGAAGTACTAAATGCTGTTGTCATAGAGATGTGAAGTTCTGACTCCCGATGGGCAAGCAACATCGTCACTGAAGCGCACTCGACGGCGGGGAAAAAAAGAACTGAGGTGGGTAAGGACTGGTGCTGAGGTAAGCCATGCAGCATGAACTAGCTTCACGGTGCGGGTGCAAGAGCACAGCCTACCTCAGTGCTAGCTCTCCTGAAAAGATCTGGCTCCCATGGGGTCCTAGCACCTCTGGCTCTGAACCTACCAGTGTGAATCAATGGTGAAGATTGGTTGCAGGAAGACCTTGAGGAATAGGCCATCATCCCCACAACTGGAGCAGTATTAAAGGGAAAAGTCCACATACAGTGGGGGCCCCACCTCCATGTGAAGTGGGGCCTGATTAGCAGATGCAGTAGGATAAATTAAAACTAACTTACTCACAGATTATTTATTTTAAATCATATCTGGTTGATCCTGCGCCCTTCCTGCCCTGGCATTTTAGGATGAAGAGCCCTTCCCGGTGCATCCACAAGCACCGCTGTTGCTCTTCGTGATGATGTTTAGCGGGAGCAGCTAAGTGATCTGTATACTAAATATATGGTCTTTTAAAAATAGATCCAGTTTGAGTTTGTATCCATGCATTTCAATACCATGTACTGGCTGACAAGTACCATTAGCTGGTATTTGTCTCGTGTAGCTCGAAAACATGCAGATTCTAAACCGGAGATATCTGAAGATTTGGCAATATAGTAATTGGTATTACCAAATCTTCAAATAGCTCTGGTTTAGAATCTGTGTGTTTTTGGGCTACACCAAGACCAAGTACTGACTGGTAGGGTACTTGTCAGCCAGTATGTGGTATTGGAAATGCACAGGGATGCCCTGGCTGAAAACCAGAGCCATTTTTAAAAACGAGCTATGTATTTTGTTACAGATCACCCCAGCTGCTCCCTGCTTGAAACGTCATCATGGGGACAGCTGCGGGTGCTTGTAACGTGCCAGGGAGGGCTCTTCATCCTAAAATGCCAGAGCAGGGAGGGTGCAGGATCAACCAGATAGGATTTAGAATAAATAATCGGTGAGTAAGTTTTAATTTATCCTACTACTTTTGCTAATCAGGCCCCAGTTCACATGGAGGTGGGGCCCGACTGTACTTGGAAGTTTCCCTTTAAGCACCAAGAGTTCTTTAGAGATGTCTTCAACTGGGATCACCTGGAGGCAGAAATTTCCAGTAGGGGTGAGTGGAGTTGGCATGAGGAGCAGGTCTGGGGAATTAGGACCCTCGGACATTTGGCGAAGTACTGGTTTAAGTCTTCAGCTGTCAGTGAGAAGCCAGGACTGGCAGGGTCCACCACTGTCAGTGGGGATAAGTAGGCTATGGATTGTATTCCAAAATTTAGTTGGGTCAGAACCTTTACACGCGAGTCTTCTCTGGAAGTAGGCTTCTGTAGATTTTCTTGTAAACTTGGTGCAGAGGTTACAAACAGTGGTGAAGGTCTGCCTTTCAGAGGGGAGACCTGTAGATTTATGCTTAGCCCAGGCAGTATCTCTGCACTGAAAGAGCTCAATTATGTTGGGAGAGATCCATGGCAGATGGTGTCCTCAGACTCTGGACCTTTTTACTGTGACATGGTTGTTGCAGATTTTAGTGAATGTGCCAGTGAAAAGGGCTGAAGCTTCCTTGGGATCCTGTGCTGATAGGATAGAGGTCAATTAGCCAGTAGGAGATGTTGAAGGAATGTGTCCGGTTTGAACTTTTTGAAGGATCCTGCTAGGGTAACCGTAGGAAGGGCTTTTACTGTGTTGATCCTCTGCACGGAGTAAGTCAGGCAATGATCACTGAATATACCTGGCAGGGTGTGCTGTGGTTGTTAGTTCTGGAGTTGAAGTGGGTGTGTGCAGAGATCAAATGGCAGAGGTTTAGGGCTTTGATTGTAGAGTATGAGTTGGGGGGGGGAGCAGAACTGGCCAACCAATTAATGTTGAAGTCACCAAGTATGACGTCTCTCCACTGGGAAAGGGGTCAAGCACCTTTTGCAGAATACCTGTAACCACATCAGGAAGAGACCCAGGTGGGCAGTAGGCTCCAGTGATAACAACAGTAATGAAGTGTGGCTTGGACAGCACCTCCAAGATGATTTCATGGGATTTAGGGATGGCTTCTAGGAAGACGGTAAATTGTGATGGCAGGCTGAGGAAATGAGGACTCGTCCCCTCTTTTGAAGCAGTCCTGCCTGTGGGACAGGTACCCTGGGATGGCTATTGCCAAGGTGGTGATACAAAGAGACTGAAATGTTTCTGTTAATATAAGGAACTCTGGACTTTTCAGAGACTCCCATATATTTACCAGGTCTTGTTTGAAGAGGCGGCTTCTAATGTTAGTGTGAAAAATTCTAAGGCCCTTGGGTAGGGAGATACAGCAACAGATAGGGTTTTTAGGTGGGCCATGAATTGCTTTCACATCTTCACCCAACAGGAAGAGTAGGAGGTGGAGAAGTTGCCTGGCCTGAGGTGGGGGTTTCTCCTGGAGTGACAGCTGGCAGGGGCAGTGTAAGGGTATAAGGTCTTCAGCCTCAGTAATGTCTCAGGTATGTAGCAGTTTTGCAGAAGTGTATCTCGGTGAATGTCAGAGTAGTCACAAAGCACATCTTCTTGACCTGGAAGGCGACTACTTTATTCAGCTGTGAGCTGTGTGGGAAATTCTATATTGCACTAGATATCTGCAATAACGTGCACTTTTGCTCAATTCTGTGGAAGGTGAAACTAACTACCCTTGGTAATTGCTTTTTATTTACATATTTATTTAGTGTTTAACCAAGAAGGGGCTTGCAAACTCTGTTTATCTTGTGAGTAACTTCAGAAGGATTTAAATACTGCATTTGGGTAGACCCTTGGAGGTAGCTAGATTGTCTACTAGGATTTTCTGACAGTTAAACTATTTTTAAATAAATTACAGGTGGCTGAAGAGTTGAATAAGGAGCTTGCAAACTCTGCTTATCTTGGAAGAAACTTCACAAGGGTTGAATACTGCATTTTGGTTGTCCCTTGGGGGTAGCTGGATTGACTACTAGGATTTTGGGACAGAAACTACTTTTAAATAAGTTACTGGAGGTTAGTTGAATTATTATAAAGGGCAGGACTCACCAGGGTGGTGGAGCAGTGGTGTATTTGATTGTTTCTAACAGTCACCTGCGGTTGTGGACTACCAACCCCCCTTCCCCACACCCCACCCCCTCAGGTGTGGCATTTTCTTTATAGCCAAAGTTCTGACATCACTTCCTCAACAGGTCTTGGGGCAGAACTGTCATATTTTTAATAACCCAGCACAGTGCATAAAGGGTAAGTACACACCACAAAAAAAAAAAAAAAGAATTATATATATATATATATATATATTACATATTGCATTTTATAAGGGGCAGGGACATGTGGGGAGTGGTGCAATGCACTGGCTATGGGGAAGCAGCTTTCCCAGAGACTTTCTGGAAACTGCGTTGCTGTCCTATTTGCAGACAACCGTCAGCTCTGAGGCAGGAGGTTGCCCACCTCCAGGCTGAACTGGCAAGGACTAAGGAGGCCTTCCCCACCCAAAGAGCACCACTGCCACAACCACTGCCTCAGAGGTTGCCAAGTATGAAGAGCAGTTGGACCACAGTGGGTTCTGGGAGGGTGCGGGTGGTGGAACAGAGGCAAAGCCCCCTAGTTGTACCGCTACACAAATCATATGTCAGTCTGGCAGAGCAAGGTTCCTGTATGATGGCATCCTCAGTGGAGACCAAGAATAATGCTGAGGACATCCACAAGGGAGACCCACAAAAGGGTGGCAAGGGACACCACAGGGGAAGGAAACAGCTTCTGATAGGGGACTCAATTGTTAGGGGGGTAGAACTGGGGAAGGGAGAGAAGAGGGAAGTAAGGTGCCTGCCTGGTGCCATGGCTTGGAGGGACAAGAAGTGAATCCTCAGGATTGCAGAAGCAGCATCACAGAAGCGGGAACTAGATATCATTGTCCACCTTGGGACAAATGACCTAGCTAGGCATGGAATCAGTGCAGTGCAGGATGAATTTTTGGAGTTGGGGAGGGGCCTCAGACAGGTAGCAAGCATGGTTACCTTCTCAGAGGTGCTGCCAGTCTATGGCAGGGGTGAGGCTAGAGTACTACACACCATGCAGTTTAATGAATGGTTGCAAAACTGGTGCAGAGCACAGGGCTTTGGCTTCATTGGGGACTGGGGGTACACCTGGAGAGATGAAGGTCTATACTGGCATGATGGTCTGCATCTGTCCACGAAGGAAACCAAGCTCCTAAGTGACAGGTTTAAATGCTTCCTTGGCAAGCTTTTAAACTAGCTAAGGGGGGAGGTGCTGATAAGTGGCAGGAAATTTCAAGCCTCCCCCCACAAAACATGGCAGGTAGTAAGGTAAACACTGAGGTACAGAGCTCAACAGAGGGCAAGACGGGGTAAATGAAAAAATAGACAAGGGCAATAAGAGCAGGGATGGGGGAAAAAGGATAAAGCCAACATTAAATGGAGGACAAGGAGTACCAATGCCCGTAGTCTGGGAAACAAGCTTCCTGAGCTAGTAGCCCTGATGGAAGATGAACAATTGGATATTGTGGCAGTCACAGAAACATGGTACATGGAGAACCATGACTGGGATGTCAACATACCGGGGTACACAGTCAACAGAAGGGACAGGGAGGGTAAAAGAGGAGGTGGAGTAGCTCTATACATAAGGGAAGGGATCAAAGCTACAGAACTAAAAAGTAAAGGAGGAGGACAAGAGGCACTCTGGGTCACCTTGGAGACAGGGAATGGCATCACAATCCGCACAGGGGGGTTGTATACAGACCCCCGTCTCAAGGGGAGGAAATGGACAAGAAAATGATAGAGGACATTCTCAAAATGGCTGAAAAAGGGGAGATATTGTTGATGAATATGCCAGATGTTAACTGGATGATGTGTACTGCAGCCACATCCAAGAGCAGGGTCATTCTCGATGCCCTGCAGGGGGCATGCCTTAGACAGCTAGTGTTGGAACCCACTTGGAAGGGAGCAATACTAGACCTGTTACTCTCAAATGGAGAGAGGATCACAAATTTAAAAGTCAGTAGACATCTGGGAACAAGCGACCACTGCACAGTGTGCTTCACAATAAGCACTACCATGGAGACAAGCCATACAAAAACAAGGATACTGGATTTTAGAAGGGCCTACTTTGGCAAAATGGGTGAATACCTGAGGAATGCACTAGCAAATGGCCAAAAAGGAGTGGTGGAAGAACAATAGAGAAAAATCAAAACTGCCATCATAGAGGCAACAAGCCTTTGTGTGAAACAAATAAAGAAAACAAAGCGGAGTAAAAAACCACTATGGTTCTCAAAAGAGGTGGCAGGGAAGGTTAAAGAGAAAATGGCTGCATTCAAAAAGTATAAAGAATCACAGAAGGAGCATGACAGGGAACTGGAATCAGAAGACACCGCAGGGAAAGGAAGCAGCTCCTGGTGGGGGACTCAATTATTAGGGGTAAAGAACTGGGGGGAGCTGGGAAAACTGAAGTAAGGTGCCTGCCTGGTGCCATGGCTTGGAGGGACAGGAAGCACATCCTCAGGATCACGAGAACAGCTGCAAGGGATTCTGAGCTTGGACGTAATTGTCCACCTAGGGACAAATGACTTGGCTTATCATGAGATTAGAGCAGTGCAGGAGGACATTGCAGAGTTGGGGAGGGACCTAAGACAAGAGCACACACAGTAACCTTCTCAGAGGTGCTGCCTGTCAAAGGCATGGAGGAGGGTAATTGGCACCATGCAGTTTAATGAATGGTTGAAAAATGGTGCGGAGCACAGGGTTTGGCTTCATTGAGGACTGGGGTTCCACCTGAGGGACACCAGCCTATATTGGCAGGATGGTCTGCATCTGTCCAGGAAGGGAACAAGTCTTTTGAGCAATCAGTTTAAATGCTTCATTTGCAAGCTTTTAAACTAGTCAGGGGAGGCACTGACAAGCAGCAGGAAAATCCCAGCCTCTCCCTACAAAACAGGGTACTAAATGAGAAAAAGACCAAGGTAGAACGGTCAGTGGGGGATGCTGCAACAGAAGGTAAAGCCATAAAAATGGAGAGCAATGAGTACCAATGCCCATAGTCTGGGTAACAAGCTTCCTGAATTAGTGGCCTTGATGGAGGAGGAACATCTGGATATCGTGACAGTCACAGAAACATGGTACACACAAAACCATGACTGGGACATAAACATACCAGGATACACTGTCTACAGGAGGGACAGGGAGGGTAAAAGAGGAGGAGTAGTTCTTACGTAAGGGAAGGAATAAAAGCAACAGAACAAAAGGTAAACAGGGAGGAGAAGAAGCACTGTGGGTAAATTTGGAGACAGGCAATGGCACCAATACGCACAGGGTTAGACACAGACTTCTCAGGGGAGGAAATGGACAGGGAAATGATAGAAAGTATACTTAGAATGGCAGAAAAGGGGAGATATTGCTGATGGGTGATCTGAATATGCCAGATGTTAACTGGAGTGCAGTTGCAGCTGCCACTTCAAAGAGTGCAGTTATTCTAGATGCCTACAGGGGGCATGCCTTAGACAACTAGTACTGGAGCCCACTCTGGAGAGAGCAATATTAGACTTGATTCTCTCAAATGGAGATGAGAGAGGATCACAGATGTAGAAGTGGGTAGCCATCTGGGAACTAGCGACCATCGAACAGTATGGTTCACAATAAACACAGCAATAGAATCAAGCCATACAAAGACAAAAGTACTGGACTTTAGGAGGGCTGACTTTGCCAAAATGGGTGAGTTCTTAAGAATGCACTAGCAAATGGGCAGGAAGGAGGGTGGAAGAACAATGGGGAATAATAAAACTGCCATCACAGAGGTAACGAGCCTTGTGTGAAGCAAATAAACAAAACAAAACGATGTAAGAAACCACTATGGTTCTCAAAGGAAGTGGCAGTGAAGGTTCAAGAGAAAAGAAAGCATTCAGGAAGTACAAGGAATCGCAGAAGGAGCAGGACAGAGAACTGTATCAGTTAAAGCAAAAGGAGGCTGGAAGGCAGTCAGAACAGCAAAGGCCCAAACCGAGGAAAAGATAGCCAACCCAGTTAAGAAGGGGATAAAACCTTTTATAGGTACATCAGGGAGCAAAGGAAGACCAAGGGAGGGATAGTGAGGCTTAATAAAGGGAGGGAAGGTGGGCAGAGGGAGACTGTGAAAAGGCAGAGATACTAAACAAATATTTTTGCTCAGTATTTACAAATGAAGAGGGGAGGTACATAAAACAAACAGTAGTAACACTCTGGATACAGAAGTTGATACCAGCCCATTTACAGAAGAAAGGGTTCTGAAAGAACTCTTAAAACTGAAGGTGGACAAAGCAATGGGGCCTGATGGATTCATCCCAGAATTTAAAGAGCTAAGGGTAGAACTAGTGACACCACTGACTACCCTTTTTAACAAATCATGGGAGGATGGGGTGGTACCCGAGGACTGAGGAGGGCAGATGTGATTCCCCTTCACAAAGTGGGAGCAAGGCAGAAGCAGGAAACTACAGACCTGTTAGTTTAACCTCAGTGATAGGGAAATGATGGAATCACTTCTGAAGGAAAGAATTGTCAGTATCTAGAGGCCAGAGGGCACAGGACCCTAGGCAGCATGGATTCACAGCGGAAGGTCATGCCAGACAAATCTGATAGATTTCTTTGACTGGGTGACCAAAGTAGTAGATCAGGAGGCTGTGGACATGGCCTACCTAGACTTTAGCAAGACATTTGACACAGTCCCACACAAAAGATTTATATACAAGTTAGCCAGCCTGGGAGTGGGTCCCAAGATGACAGTCTAGGTAAAGAATTGGCTGTAGAATAGGACATGAGAGTAATAATAAATGGAGTCCACTCAGAAGAAAGGAGGGTTACTAGTGGGGTACCGCAGGGTTCAGTATTAGACTGTCCTCTTCAATGTCTTTATAAGCAACATTGCGGAAGGACTGAAGGAAAGTATGTCTCTTTGCAGATGACAGTAAGATCTGCAACAGAGTTGATGCACAGGGTGGGTGATGAGAAGGGACTTGGCAAGGTTAGAGGAATGGTCAAATGTATGGCAGCTTAGATTCAATGCAAAGAAGTGCAAGGTAATGCACCTGGGAAACAAAAACCCAGGGGAAGAGTACACAATGGGGGGTGAGATACTAACAACAACAAAAATGGAAAGGGACCTGGGGGTAGTCATATCAGATGACCTAAAGGTGGGCAAGCAATGTGAGAGGTCAGCACGGAGGGCTGGGGGGATACTAGGATGCATAGGGAGAGGCATCACCAGTAGAAAACAGGAAGTTATTATCCCTCTGTACAGACAGCTGGTGAGACCCCATCTGGAGTACTGTGTGCAGTTCTGGAGACCCAATCTCTGCAAAGACATAGACAGGGTGGAAGCTGTCCAGAGGAGGGCAACTAAAATGGTGCAGGGTCTGCACCGGAAGACATATGAAGAGAGACTTAAGGAGCTTAATATGTATAGCCTCGAGGAAAGGAGGGAGAGGGGGGACATGATAGAAACTTTCAAGTACCTCAAGGAATCAACAAAGTCCAAGAAGGTAGCATCTTTCAAAAAAGAGGTGCAAGAACAAGAGGCACAATTTGAAGATAGAGGGGGTGGCCTAGAGGTAATTTAAGGAAGTATTTTTCACAGAGAGAGTTGTGGATGCATGGAACGGGCCCGGAGGAGGTTGTGAGTCAAAATCAGTGGTGGAATTCAAGCATGCATGGGACAGTCATAAGGCAATTCTGGGGGGTGGGAGTAAGAAGAAGTAGGCTGCTGGTTAACTAGGATCTGCAGCTTATCCAGTAGGTAGGGAAATGGGCAGACTGAGTGGGCCAAGCGGTCCTTATCTGCCGTCAAATTCTATGTTTCTATGTAATTTAAACAGAAAGAAGTGGGGAAGGCAGTCAGAATAGCAAAGGCCAAACCGAGGGAAAAATAGCCAACTCAGTTAAGAAGGGGGATACAATCTTTTATAGGTACATTAGGGAGCATAGAAAGGTTAAGGGAGGAATACTGAAGATTAATAAAGGAGAGGGGAGGTGGGCAGAGAAGACAGTGAAAAGACAGAGATACTGAATGAATACTTTTGCTCAGTATTCACAAAAGAAGATGAGGAGGAGTTACCTATACTAAACAATAGAAGCACTCTGGGTAGGGGGGTTGACACCAGTCCATTTACAGAAGAAAGAGTCCTGAAAGAACTCCTAAAACTCAAGGTGGACAAAGCAATGGGGCCTGATGGGATTCACCCCAGAATCCTAAAAGAACTAAGGGAGGACCTAGTGACACCACTGACCACACTTTTTAACAAATCATGGGAGGATGGGGTGGTACCTGAGGACTGGAGGAGGGCAGATGTGATTCCCCTTCACAAAAGTGGGAGCAAGGCAGAAGCAGGAAACTACCGACCTGTAAGTTTGACCTCAGTGGTAGGGAAAATGATGGAATAACTTCTGAAAGAAAGAATTGTTGAGTACCTAGAGGCCAGCGGGCCACAGGACCCAAAGCAGCATGGATTTACAGCAGGAAGGTCATGTCAGATGAATCTAATTGATTTCTTTGATTGGGTGACCAAAGTAATAGACCAGGGAGGGGGTGTGGATATGGCCTACCTAGACTTTAGCAAGGCAATTGACATAGTCCCGCATAAAAGATTAATAATCAAGTTAGCCAGCCTGGGAGTGGGTTCCAGGGTGGTAGCTTGGGTAGCAAACTGCCTACACAACAGGACACAGAAGGTAATAGTGAATGGAACACATTCCGAAGAAAGGGGGGGTTACTAGTGGAGTACCTCAGGTCTCAGTACTGGGTCCAGTCCTCTAACATTTTTATAGATGACATTGCAGAGGGTCTGGATGGAAAGGTATGCCTCTTTGCAGATGACACAAAGATCTGTAACAGAGTTAATACACAGGGGGTAGAAAGGATGAGAAGGGACTTGGCAAGGTTGGAGGAATGGTCAGACATATGGCAACTTAGATTCAATGCAAAGAAGTACAAGTAATGCACCTGGGAAACAAAACCCAGGAGAAGAGTACACAAGCAGGGTAGGTACTAACAACAACAAAAATGGAAAGGGAGTTGGGGGTAGTCATATCAGATGACCTAAAGGTGGGTAAGCAATGTGAGAAGTCAGTAAGGAGAGTCAGGGGGATACAGGGATGAGTAGGAAGGGGCATCACAAGTAGAAAAAGGGAAGTGGTTATCCCTCTGTATAGACAGTTGGTGAGACCCCATCTGGAATACTGTGTGCAGTTTTGGAGACCCCATCTACATGAGGACAGACAGGATGGAAGTAATCCAGAGCACGGCAACTAAAATGGTGCAGGGTCTGCATCAGAAACCATATGAAGAGAGACTGAGAGAGCTTAATATGTATACCCTTGATGAAAGGAGGGATGGGGGGGGGGACATGATAGAAACTTTCAAGTACCTCAAGGGAATCAACAAAGTCCAAGAGGGTAGCATCTTTCAGAAAAGAGATGTGTACAAGGAACACAATTTAAAGATAGAGGGGGATGGCTCAGGGTAATGGGAGGAATTTTTTTCACGGAGAGAGTGGTGGATGCATGGAACCACCTTCCTGGGGAGGTTGTTGGGTCTAAAACAGTGGGAGAATTCAAATATGCATGGGACAGACATAAGGCAATTATAGTGGGGGGTTGCAGGAAGTAGGCTGTTGGTTAACTAGAATCTGCAGCTTATCCAATAGGTAGGGAAATGGGCAGATTGGGTGAGCCAAGTGGTCCTTATCTGCTGTCAAAGTCTATGTTCCTATGTTTTTATGTTAGTGTTCACAGGAGGAGGTGTGGATTGAGAGTGAGGAACATAAGCATCAGCATTTTGGATGCCTCACTCAGATAGGGATAAACCAGAAGTGTACCCAACCTAGATAGTAAAAGGTATTGGTGGCAAGGTGGCAATAAGCTATCGGTAAACTCCACCCAGATGGGAATCACAGGAGCTATAGGGAGTGTGCTGTAGATTTTATGGGGCCCAGAAACCTTTACACCGTAGACCTAGGAGTGGAAGGCTAAGGAGGAGTCTATCACAACAGTTCTGTGTCACACTAGGGCAGGTATGAATTGCTGGGAAATGGCTGACCAAACTATAAACCACTGTAAGCAGCTTCAAGCATATACACTGAGCACTGATCTAATGCTTGAGCAGTGAGCTACCACTTGATTAATAAGTCAGATAGTAGCATGCAACACAAGCTAGCAGAGCATGAAGCATGAACAAAAATATAGGCATAATTGTTCAGCATAGCAGGCCTTGCTGATTGTCACTAGAACCTGAGTTGCTGTTAAGTACATGACCACAGTAGTAAGGGAACACCTGCACATACTAGCAGAGCATGGAGCAAGTGCAAATGTATAAGCATAGCAGTCTACCATTACAGTTTCCCCTCTCTTGCCTCTTCGCAAATCAGGTGTAGGGTGTGCCTTGAGGTTGTCAACCCTAATGCTCACCCTATTCTCATATACTGTACCCATCAATAAATAAAGACCCTTATTGATTGTTACTAGACCCTAGTATACTATAGGTACATGCCCATGGTAATATGGGAGAAGCTACACTGACTAGCAGAGCAAGGAGCATGTACACATATGTAAAATAAAACTACACAAATTAGCAGCGCATAGCACAAAAATAGTAGAACTTTAAGTTCATAACCATAGGGGAAAAGCTGCACTAACTAGCAGAGCAAGGAACATGAACAAGATGGTAAACCATACAATGTTGCAGAGCCTGATATCTGTGTAGTAGCATAACAGTTTGTTATATCAGACCACGCTGTTTGTCAATCGGCTTTCAGTTACTTCAATGTGTGAGCACAGGTTCTACAGTCTTTTTGTTTACTTACTTTACCCAGGGAAAGACTGAGTTCTTACATGAGTATTTGATGTTGGATGAGGTATGAGTTGGTGGGGCAGGAGTGAGGCAAGCAGTGTGACCAACTGCCTCCTCCATCTCACTCCCTCAGAGTCCCATCACCCTTTGCACTGTGGCCCTGTGACAGCTCTTGCGCTCCAGACCACAGAGTGGAGGACCACTAGGGGGAAGACAATTCAAGAAATGCTCAGAGTCCCACCCCCACTGGAGATAGGGCTGCCCAATTGGTGGTTACAGAGAACTGGAAGAAGGTTGTTGAGAGGGTGGGTCCCGCCAGTCCAGTGAGGTGATTGGAGATTGGGAAGGCAGGAGGGTCTGTAGGAGAGCTGCCCTCTTGACCCCTGTGGTCCTGGGAAGTACAGCCACCATGAGGAGATGCTGCTCCTTTGTCCCCAAACTTGTGCTTTGCAAAAATCTCACCCCCACTGGAGCTAAATCCACCCAATTGGCAGTCACAGAGAAGTGGAGGAGGGCACAGAGAGGGATCCTCTGATGGTCCCGCCAGTTCAGTGAGGTGATCAGTGTTGGGGGGGGGAGGCTGTAGGAGAGCTGCCTTCTTGACCCCTGTGGCCTCAGAGACCAAAGCTTCACTGAGATAGTGCAAAATCTGTGGAACAACAGTAACTTCACCATTAATGGGAACAAACTCAAGACATCATCCAGGGAGAGGCATAGGTCTCTTTTAATAAACTTCAAAGAGAGTATAACCTGCTCCCAGAAATACCTACAAATGTTTAAAACTGCAGCACCTGCTATCACAGCACTGGAAACTAAGAATCCCTAAAAACAACAGATCTCAGTGGGCAAACAAACTCTTAACTTCACTCACCAGTAGAAGTTCAGTGTCTCAATGGTACATCTTGCTAGTGACACAAATTCACATCCAAGTTAAGTAAATAGTTGGTGTGCCATTCCTTTTTCTCCCCTTCCCCTTCCCCTTCCCCTCTGCTGCTTTAAAGCCTGCAATTTTGTCAAATAGGTCCAATATTCTTACTTGTTATAAATTATTGGGGGGTTCTTAGTCTCATCAACAGCTGAATTATGATCAAGCCTACCACCACAACAAGGTGACCGCCTCCATTGATCAGGAAAAAGCATCACATTTTGTCTTGCCATTCTGAGCTGAGATCCCTTGCTTTCTGTCTGTTTTGTGGGGAAACCACTCTCCGGCTTTCTTACTTATGTAGTGTGCTCTGGCCAATCAGAGGCTCACAGGTGTTTACTAGGGAGCTCACCAATTTGAAGAAGACCACAACTCTCCTGCATTCAGATCAGTATAAAGGGTTTGACAAGCTCAACTCCTGCATTTACAATGCATCTAAGTAAAATTTGTGGGGAGGCACCTGGTGTGTGACCAAACAAAAGCATATAGTTAAGGTACCAGTGCTCTCCCTTCCTCCCCCCAACTATGTTGCTTTACATATCAAATGAACCATTTTTTCCATATATGTTAATAAAAACTTGAATTCACATGAATTCAAGTCCCTGTGTCACGATTAGTGTTTCCTGAAAATTTCATGGTGTTTAGTTCAGTGGTTTCCTTTAAATTAGTATTTGTTAATGTACTCTGCAGTAACTGAAAACCGTGACGTTTCTTATGTTCCTATTAGTGAGACCTGCAGAGCAATGACATCATTTTGCTCTGGCCTGCTGCTTCAGCAGGTAAGTCCCTGATTGACTGAAGAAGCTGTTGCACTTCCCAGTCAGAGCAGTCTGTAGAGCTACAGTAATTGTTTTCACTCCAAGTTTGATACTAGCCCATCTGGTTTTGTGTTTAGATTGTTTAGCTCAAAAGCCATCATTCTGTTCTCATAAAAAGTTGATAATTTGAGTTTCAGTGTTGAACTGAAGTGGTATGAATGTTTGTGAGTAATCACTTTGTCTGTATCACAGCTCTCCGTTCTTTCTCATCAAAACTCTGCATTGCTTTCTGGTTATATAACACTGGGTTTTTTAATAGATATAAAATAAATTTAAATTTTTGTTGATGCATATAAGTAGTGTGTCTTTGATGTAGCCTCCATAAATAGGTTCATGTGAGAACAATTTTGTTTTTATGTCAGATTGATAAGCAGGTGTCTGTCACACTCTATTTCAGGAACATGTACTGTATTAACTCACAAAATTCAGTTCTTTGAGGGTTTCTGTGTGAAAATACATCATGTATGTGTGTATAACTAGAAATACTACATGGCATCCCGATGTCCCTGTGTCCTGCCTAACAGTTGAGGCAGCAGCACTCTGTTGCCCCCTTTCCCCGCAAGCCCCCTGTCTCTTGTCCCCATTTGAGGTTGCTGCACCCTGCTGACCACTGTCTTCTCCCTCCTGCACAGTTGCTTCTCTCTGCCCCCAACCCCCACAGTCAGAGCCAATGTACCATGTTGCCCCCTGTTCCTGCTGTGCTCTGCTAAGACCTAGAGTCCCAGGTTCCCTGCCTTCATAGTTGGGGCTGCTGCACCATGCTGCCCCAGGCCACCAGAGGTGGAGTATTTGCTAAACCTGCTACCCACCTCCATTGCCCCAACTGGGCAAGACTGCTGCACCACACACACCCTGTCCCACAGTCAGGGCTGCTATACCCTGATGCCCCCCTGTGTCCTGCCACACAGTTGAGGCTTCTACACCATGCTGTCCTCTGTCTCTGCCATCACATCCAAGGGTGCTGCACCCTGTGTCTGTCTACACTGTCAAGGCTGCTGTGGCCTGCTGTGCCCTAGAGCCTCATGCCTCCACAGTTAGGACTGCTGCACCATGCTGCTACTTGCCATAAGACAAGGCAGGGCATGTGCTGCACCCTGTCCCCTGCCACCACAGTTGGGGTAGTTTCTCCCTGTTGTCCCCTGCCACTACAGTCAGAGACAGATTCTCTGGAGGGGGCTGTAATTTGGGGGCTGCTCAGATCAGACTGTCTGCCTTCAGGGCAGTGTGCCTCTGGGCAGTGGCTGAAGTGGATCGTTGATAATGCTCTCGGGACTGGTTGTAGCTGGAAGATACCGTTGGTTTCACCATTTAAAGTACTTTTGGTTTTGAGAAAGGCTTCATACTCCTATATACATGAACTGGGAGGCTGTGTGAGAGCCTCGTTGACTCTCCTGTTTTAATTACTTCATAATAATTTGACTATGGTAGTGGGAGTGCTGCAGTTTTGGCATAATCTTTTATTGACAGGGGTTGGGGGTGAGAGCTCCATTCCTGCATAAACTCAGTTCCTGTTTAAGCTATGGCGTGCTTTATCCTCATGCTGGGACAGTGAACATTAATTCTAATTCTAATTAAAAGTGAACTGCTACTGCTATTGACTTAGCTTCAATAGTCTGATTACTGTTTTGTTTTGTTGTATAATTGTGTTTGTATGTGATTAGATAGGGTCATTTTTATATTTTTATCTTTTTTTCTGGGGAGTGTGGGGTAACTGTCTGTTTTATTGCATGTATTGTTTGTGAGTGTGTATTAGTTTGGCTGTTGTTAGTTGGGTACAGCCAGTTATGTGTTGGCAGAGATCTCGTGCAGTCAGGCACTATTCTCCCTCTAGGCTCCAGGACCTCCACCCTTTCAACTGTTCCCCACTGTCCGCCAAAGTTTATAGGCAGTGTCATGCCTTGTGGATAGTTGGGAGGAGGCAGAAGGGCAGGGGGCCTGGGCCTGGTGGAGTGAATTGGGGGGGCGGATTGGGGTTGTGGGGGCCAGTAGACATCCTGGGGTGAAATTGATCCAGGAGGGGGTCCTCCCTGCCTGGTTCCCATACCCAAGGGCTCCATGTTGGGTGAGCAAATTGCATGGTCTACCTTGGTGTCCCATCCTACTTGGGTGGTGTTATGAAATGCCAGGTCTATTAAAAACAAGACAGCAGTGATTGCTGATCTTGTTAGGACATCTGACCTGGCTTGCATCACCAAGACCTGGCTGGATGAGAATGCTGGTCTGGTCTTGGAGTCAACAATTTCAGCTGGGTGCTTAGTGATACACTGCCCGAGGGAGGATCTTAGGGGTGGGGATGTTGCCATTTGTTTTAAATTGGAATGGGCCTTATAGATATGCCAGTGTGTGTGACCAAATCCTTCGAGTGTATCGTGGGCGCAGGTGTAGGTTGCAGGATTCTTCTCATCTACCGTCCACCCGGGGGCAAAAAGCAGTTCATGCAGGAAGTCGCAAACTTCATCGTCGATATGGTATTGGAATCCCCCAGATGGATGGTTCTGGGGGATTTCAATGCCTGAGTCAACGACAGACTCTTGCAATTTGGTCAGGACTTCTTCCAATTTATGATCTCGTTGGACTTTACACAGGTAATTATTTCTGCAACCCACAGTCATAGCCAGTCATTGGATTTGGTATTCCTGCTGGGGATGGAGATCACCGACTTGGTGGTGGAGCTGGTTGGATGGTCTGACCATCATACTATAAGGTTCAGTTTCCAGGCTCCCCCTAACAGACCGGCCCCCACAGAGATGGTCCGGTACCACCCTTTAAGGGGTCTGACCTCAGATGGTCTTGCAGCGGTGCTGGACCTATCGGGTATACCGAGAGTAAGCTCAGAACCAGGAGAACTGATACTAGTCTGTAATAAGGCAGTGATGGTGGCCCTGGATTCCATAGCTCCTGTTCATTTTTGCCCTTTCACTCTTTGCCCTCGGTCCCCTTGGTTTGATGGAACCTTGAGGGGGTTGAGGCAAGTGGGTCGAAGGTTGGAATGATGCTGGCAGAAATCTGGCCTTCATGCTGACAGACTTAGATTGATGGCTGAGGAAGTGCAACATTTCGCTCTTGTAATTTTGCTCCCATCACTTTCACTCCCGACATCTCACTCCTGTTCCAATTTACCCCCATGTCATTTAGCTCCCGATCATTATGCTCCTGCTTCTGGGTTTCGATTGGCTGCCAGCTCACAAAGCAAAAACTCCCATTGCAGGGAAGAGGGAGTCCCAGCTGGAACAAAGCCTCCTCTTGCCCTTTGCTGTGTACCTGATGATCCTCTCCTGCTCTCTCCGCACAGAGCCCATGCAGTGTTTGATGTGACTGTTTTTTTGCTATCATAAACTCATTATTTTGACGGTTGCTGTTTTTTCCAAAGGGTGTTGCATTTGGCATTTTGCATTCACTCATTTGTTGGTCACTATTTTAGTTTCACTAATATCACATAAAATCCCGTGCAGGTCCCAACCCCCAAAGCTAGGTGCCACCCTCCCGCTTGCTGTCCTACCATCGGAGAACATGCCCAGTAGCTTCTCACTCACTGAAACTGCCGCACGCAGCAGCTGAAGTAATTTACAGCTCCCGCTTTTTAGTCTCTTACTTAATCTGTTTCTACAACATAGTTTTACCTCCATGTTATTACTGCAACTTTTGCTTTCTTCTTTTCTTGCTTTGAATGACCCTATCAGCTCTCTCCGCACAGAGCACTTGCTGGCTCTTTAAATAGCCACAAGCTACTCCTTCTTTTCACCAACTCACAAAGCACAAACTCCCATTGCAGGGCAGAGGGTGTCCCAGGAGTGAAATGCCCGGGAGTGAATGTGCATGGGGGTGAAATTGTGTGGGAGTGAAAGTGGCGGAAGCAAAATTGCAGGAGTGAAATGCCATAGACCCGACTGCTCATTATAATATGGACTATCAATCGTCCATCTCCCGTAAGAAGGCAGAGTTCCTGTCTAGGGAGATTGCCACTGCATAGAATTGACCAGCTCAGCTCTTCCGAACTATTGACAGACTGTGTAATCCAGCCTGTCTGCAGTTTCAGGAAGCGTTTACACAGAAAAAGTGTGAGTTCGCTCAGTTCCTCACAGATAAGATTAACAGCATCAGGTCAGAGATCTGTGCAGCATGCTCTGTTGGGTGCAGTGGTGGTGAGTGGGAGATCACAAATGCCCAGTTTGTCTGGTCTGACTTTGGCTGGCTGGCAATCACTGATATCGTGAAGATCATCCCGGGTATGTGGCCGACCTACTGTAGTTTGGACCCAGGCCAAACTTGCCTCTTCACATGGTGTGTTGAGGTAATTGGTCAGGTCCTGGCTGAGATAGTCTGGTGCTCATTAGAGATAGGTGTGTTTCTTGATGCCCTGTCAGAGGCGGTGGTTACACCTCTCCTGAAGAAATCTTTTCTTGACCCTGGCTGTCTCTCCAACTACAAATCTGTCTCTAACCTACACTTTGTGGGTAAGGTTATTGAGAAGGTGATTGCGCTGCAACTGGAGGATCATCTTACCATCCACGATGTCTATGATCCTCTCCAGTCTGGATTTAGGAAGAAACATGGTACTGAAATGGCACTGGTTCGGGCACTTATTGATCTCCTGATAGCAAGAAATCAGAAGAGCAGTTCCATCTTAGTTCTTCGTGATCTCTCTGCAGCATTTGACACTGTGGGTCATGGAGTGTTATTGGAGCACCTGTGGCTGATCTGCAGACTGTTGGGAACCGTCCTCAGGTGGTTTCATTCCTTCCTCATGGGCAGAACTCAGAGAGTGGTGTTGGGGATTTATTCCTCGGTCCCAACCCCTGTCTTGTGGGGTGCCCCAGGGCTCTGTTTTATCACCCATGTTGTTCGCGGTCTACATGCTGCTGTTGGGAGACATTATAAGGTGGTATGGACTGAATTTTCACTGCTATGCAGATGAAACTCAGTTATACATGTCCTTTGTTCCCGAACAGGGTAGAGCTGCCTCAATTTTTAACAACTGCCTCTCTGAGATCCAAGACTGGATGAGTGCCAACTGGCTGAGGTTGGACCCAGATAAGACTGAGGTGTTGATTGTGGACCCTGGTCATCAGACAGAGGGGCCATCAACTGGTCAGACCTTCTGGCTTTGGCTTGGAGGCAGCCAGCTGTTGACCTCTGATCAGGTGCAGAATCAGGGCATTATGTTTGATGATGGACTGATGCTAAAGTTCAAGTGTCGTCCATCGCCAATACCTCATTTTACCATCTAAGGAATATTACCTGGATTAAACATCTTGTCCCGCTTGAGGATCTTCCAATGCTGGTCCATGCCTTTGTGACCTCCCACCTTGACTATTGCAGTGCCCTGTACCTAGCGCTACTGGAGGTTGATATCCGCCACTTGCAGCTGGTGCAGAATGCGGTGGACAAGCTGTTGAATGGTTTACCTAGATCATGCCATGTCATGCCTGTGCTCCATGATCTGCACTGGCTGCCTGTTCAGTGGCAGATCACCTTCAAGGTCAGTTTACTGACCTATAAGGCCCTACATGGACAGGGAACACATTATCTGCATGTTCTCTTTTGCCCCTACCGCCTGCTCCACTCCTCTGACAAGGGATTGCTAGAGGTTCCCAGGGTTCGTTTGAAGACCTCGGGTGCCTGGTCATTTGCATTTGTGGCCCCAACCCTGAGGGACTCTCTACCTCGTCGGGTGAGAGAGTACCTGACTGTGAAGAGTTTCATATCTGCACTTAAGACTTATTTATTTAAAATTGCTTTTCCTGATTTCTGATAAATTCTGCCTGGTGTTTGATTATAGTATTTTTAGTTTTTTTTTAAATCAGAGTTTATTAAGATTTTCAATACACTCAGTATACATACAAGACATAACAAAACTTATATACACATATCCAGACGTACTGTACAGAATAATTATTCAAAACATATCATAAATAAAATTGGGAAGTTAAGGAAGGGAGGGGAAGGAGGGAAGGGGGGATAGCACACCAATACAATTCATCAATTGTAAGCCATTATGTTTCTGATGCTGAAGCTAGAAGGAAAATAAAAAAAAAACATGGGGGCCTAAAATGAGATCATATCATCTTAAACATATCTAGCCAATATTTCTAAGACATTAACCTTTTCTTTCTCCACCTGATAATAAAAAAGGGGAGCCATCTACTCTTAAACTTCTCTTTGCAGAGACGGACTCTGGCCATAAGCTCTTCCAAGTCTAATACAGCCAAACAGATCAAATACCAGGTCTCGATAGTAGGAACATCCTGGGTTAGCTAACTATGTGTAATGGCTTTGAAAGCAAGTGCCACAAAAATATAAATATTGCTGGGCTTAGTCTTAACTGCTGGGGAGGGGGTTATCCCAAAATCCAGTTTACTTGGTTCACTGGTAAATCCAAACCAAAATTTTTTTCAGGGTAGTCAAAAGCTGTTGCCAAAAAACTTGCAATCTAGGATACGACCAAATAAATATGATATGTGTTCCCCTGTCCCCACAGCCCCACCAACAAAGCTCAGAGGGATGGTGTCCATAATGCTTGGAGATTACCGGTGCCAGAAAGTAACCAACAACAATCTTTCACTAAAACTCCATCCAGGAGTTTGAAGCTGTAGTGGAATGAACGTCCTGCCAGGACCTCACCCAGTCTGAGTCCTCCAGCTCCCAACCCCGTCTCAACCTTCCAGGTATGTTTAAGTTTAGCCAGTGAATCCTTCTCAAGGGTGGAGAACAAAAAAAACAGCCTGGAAATTAAACCTTTGGGGGGTCTTGAGAGATATTTCCTGCAGCAACATCTCTGAAAGAGTATTACTGCTAGAACCCTCCCCAAATTCACCTACTCTTTCCTTCTCAAGCAAAAAATGGCGAAGCTGTATCTGAATAGGTCTTGGGAGGGGAGCCTAAATTCAGTCAAAAGTTGTTGAAAGGATTTAAGAATGTCTTCCTCATACAATTGCCCCAGTGTTATTAAACCTTTCCTTGCCCATCTGACAATACCCATATCCCATCTAAGATGAGCAAAATCAAGACATGCTCTTATAGGAGTGTTATTCCCTGCTAATATGGGAAGCCCCAGCCTTCTATTTACTTCTAACCAAGCAGTTTTAATAGCATCCATCCAGGAGTTATTTGTATGTAGGAGCGAAACTCCTTTCCGGTCCACTAACAACAAGTCCCCAACGTCTCCCAACAAGGAGGGGGCTCTTTCTATCTCAACCCGGGGGGGGGTCTTCCTTTAGTACAGCACAAGCCAGTGGGTGAATCTGGGAGGCCCAATAGTATTTTTTAAAATCTGGGAGACCAAGGCCACCTCTCTCTTTAGGTGTAGTCAGGACATCCCACCTCACCCTAGGGCGTCTACACGCCCAAATGAATTTGGACAGTGACGACCTAAGGGATCTCCAAAAATGATCTGGAGACTTAAGGGGTAGGGACTGAAAAAGAAAGGGAAAGTGAGGGAGCACATTCATATGTACACTCTCAATGCATCCCATCAAGGAGAGAGGGAGTTCTCCCCATCTGCCAAGGTCTGCCTGAACCGTTTGGAGGAGTTTAACATGATTAATTGTGCACAGCTTATTTACATCATTGGGGACCCAGACACCGAAGTACCTAAAACATTCCCTAGACCATTTATAGTTACCAATGACTGGGAGCATATCTTTATGTGTCTTTCCGTAAGGCAACAGTTCGATCTTAGATTCATTAATTTTAAAACCAGAGACTTTCCTGAAATTCCTCAGCAGGGAGTTGACCATAGATATCTGGTTAACTGGGTCCTCAATATACAAAAGAATAATGTCTGTGTACAAATAAACTTTGATCTCTACCCCTCCCACCCTAATACTGCTGTATTCCTCTGATTGTCTAATGAGAGCTGCAAGTGGTTCCATACTGAGGGCAAATAAAAGTGGAGAGAGAGAGGACACCCTTGTCTAGTACCCCTATTGATTTTAATTCTGTTAGACATGACCCCATTTACCTTTATCCTTGCCCAAGGATCTTTATATGGGTTGACAATCCAGCTACGGAACTTATCCCAGAATCCAAATTTATGTAGGATGCGATCTAAAAAGACTCAATCTAGGTGGTCAAACGTCTTTTCCGCGTCGAGAGACATCACCACCCAGAGAGGCCCAGGAGGGGGCATTCCCGAGGTGGAAAGAACATTAAGTAAGAGCTTAACATTATCCTGGATGTGCCTTCCAGGAATAAAACCCATCTCATTGGGGTGTATCAGGGCTGGGATAAATCTCTGGAGGCGGGAGGCCAGAATTTGTGCAAAAATCTTCGCATCTTGATTAATCAAAGAAATGGGATGATAACTTTCACAAACAGTTAGGTCTTTCACAGGTTTGGGCAGAAGAGTAACTACTGCTTCCCCCCATGAGGGTGGAGTTGTACCCTCCTCATGGGAAACATTACAAACCCTCATTAACAAAGGGGCCAAGTCTGCCAAAAAATGTTGGTAGAATTCAGCAGTGACGCCGTCAGGGCCTGGGGCCTTTTCTGTATTGAGAGACTTAATAACCCTTTTCACCTCAGCCTCCAAGATATTGGCCTCTAAGGTGTGTTTTTGGGAGTCCTCTAATCTCGAGAAGGAAGTCCACTGTAAATACTCTGCCACCAGCGTGGAGTGATCCGGGGGCCTCTCTTAACTGTATAACTTGGTAAAATAGGCACAAAACTCATCTGCAATCTGGGTGGGACTTGTCAAGTCTGACCCAGAATGAGGTGTTCTGATTCAGGAGATATACCTTTCCGCTTGTTGTTTTCTTAGGCATAGAGCCAACAAACGAGTTGCTCTACTCCCTGTCTCATAACATCTCTGACTGGTATAACAGAGATAGTTTTCCGTCTTCCTTCTTATTTCAGCATTATATAACTCCCTAGTCTCTTTTAGTTGCAACAAAATGGCTGGGTCTCTAGTTCTCTTATGTTCCTGTTCCATCCTGGCAAGGTCATTTAACACCCCATCCATCCTTGCCTTACGAGCCCTGTGCTTATATGAAATGTAACTAATAATTTTACCTCTAAGGACTGCTTTTAAACCATCCCAGACAAACCAAATATGGGTATCCTCCTCTAGATTTTCCTGAATATAAAACTGAATGGTGTCCTTCATTTGATCAACAAAAACTTTGTCATTCAACAAATTTGAAACAAAGCACCAAGCCCCTTTATTTTTATTGTCTGACCACTGAAGGGTTGCATTGATTATTGCATGATCAGAGAAAGTAACTGGGTGGATAACCATATCCACCACAATATGTGCAGTCACTTTTTGCGTATAAAACCTATCAAGCCTAGAGTAGGAGTCCGAGGACTCAAAGTAAAAGGTGAAGTAATGGGATCCGGATTTTGCAATCTCCAGGGGTCCTTGAGGCCACCCTCCATGATTAATGGCCACAATAACCTAGAATTGGAAGCATCCCCTGACCCCCGTCCAGCCACACCACGATCAAGCTCTGGATTCTCCACACAATTCCAATCTCCTGTGAGTATAATCTGTCCAGGAGACAGGGAGGCCACCTTGGCAAACAAGTGGTGAAAAAAGGCTCCTGTTGGTGGGGTGGGGGGCATACACAGAAGCAAAGTGTATGGGAGGACCCATAAACTCCCCCGAAATAACAACAAAGCTACCCGAACCTTCTATTGAGGTCTTATGGACTTTGAAGGGGAGGCCTCTTTTAATCAAGATCACCACCCCTGACCTAGAAGCATCTGGATGAGAGTCTGAATATACCGACCCAACCCACATCTTTCTCAGCTTTGCATGTTCTAATGGGGAGAGTTTGGTTTCTTACAAACAGGCCAGATCACATTTTAAATTATCCAGTTCCTGGAGTACTCTGGCTCACTTTACTACTCCATTAATACCTTTAACATTAATCAAATCAATTTTAAGAGACACCATTAGGGAACAATAAGCATATCATGCCCCCAAACCCTATGCCCATATCATATTTGAGTCCATACTGAGTCCTTCCAAAAGGAAAAAGGTGTGCATGAAGGTTTAACAAAAAATTCACACATACATAAACACACATAGGACATTTAACAAGGAAATAAAACAAGAAACTGTAAGTCCAGAAATTCAAAAATGGGAGCAACATGCCCAGTATGACTGGAACTACAGGTCAAGGACTTATATAGCAGGTACCAGTTATGTCACTGAGTACCTAAGCTCTTCAGGGCTTAACCATGAGGGCTGATGGAGAGCTTCAGGAAACAAAGGCACTAGGCCTTAAGGTAGGAGTCAAGCGTCAATACACTAAGTGCTGAGCACCTAGTCTGTCCAGGAGTCCAGACCCTCTCCTAGTTTGTCTCTTCCGGTTTGTCCGGTGGTCAGGGCAAATAACCCCGGGCAGATTTCAACACAAACTTGAAGTAATCGAACTACAACAATAGATCACTGTATTAACAACTAACAGTATAACTGCTTGTCTCAGAGGTAAATCAGAATCAATGAACCACATAATTAACCTATGAATACCATCTTATGCCTTTAAATTTACCATGCCCATGGATAAATCACTAATTTCAAGGGAGGCTACTGATGGTTGTACAGTCACCCCCCCCCCCCGGGACTTACCCCAGGTGGAAGGGATCCAAGCAACTCGTATCTCCCAGGTACAAGGAAGTCCAGAGACTTGAGAGACTTTAATTTAAATGAACAAAACACAGTTCCCTCAATATAATTTGAAAGGAAGAATAGGCATCTGGTATATATAAAAAATAAATAAGAAAGAAAAGAACATTTTTGTCTAGGCCCCAGAGCTTGGGATGCCGGTTCCAAATAATACGCTCCACACTAAGAATTCTGGGTAAAACTGGCTGAGTGGAATCTCCAAATTGTTAACCCAGGAGATCCCTCTCGCTGTATCATACATCTGCCTCTTGAATATAAATCCCAGCAAACATAATAATGTCAAGTATATAAACCACAGCAGTGTACAGCAAGAGACAAATAATTATTAAAACTTTAACTGAAGCAAAACAGAAAACTGCATTAAGTTGCAAGCCATATAAGCATTATAGTAATCAGAAATGCCCATAGGGCGCTTGTCTGAGGTCCAGCTCGAGTTCCAGCTTCAGGAAATGGGGATCGGCGTGGGAAACAACTGCAGGTTGGGACAGGGAAACTGTGTATCAACAAGGATGTCCCACTTAAAACGAGCACCTTATGCTCCTGGGGCCTGTTCAGATTAACTAACTCTGAATTAAATAAAGACACCGGCCCATCAATTCAAAAAACATTCCTGGATTGAAACACTAAAGGAGTAAACTCAGCAAACCAAAAGTTCCTGTTGTCCCAAATCCATTGCACATCCCGCATTCACTGGATTTACAGAACAATGAAGAAGGCTGATCTGCGATCTGCACAGAAATCTTCAGGTCTTCTTTTTCTGGAACCATTTAGAAAGATCTGCATGCAAGACCAATAAAGCATCTCCATGTTTCCCCAAGCGTTTGTTGGGACCTGGGGCCACTGACCAAAGTAACTCTTCAATTTCCTTCTCAGCCTGTTCCTCCTTAGTGTCAGGAACTGGAATCTCCATGGCATTAAGGTAAGGGGTAGCTGCTAACAGAGAGTCAAATACTTTGACCCTCTCCTTGTCTTGGACCCATAGCCTTGTGGGGTATCTGAGGTATGCCTTGCAGCCTTTTTCTCTGAGGGTTTAACTACCACCAGAATTATTTTCCTTTTAGCAAGCATTAATGGAGGATAGTCCTGATCCAGATAGACCCTCTGACCGTCAAGATTGAGACCCCTTTTAGCCCAGCCCAGTCTAAGCACTTTTTCTTTTGTAGTGTACCACAGAAATCTAACAATAATAGACCTGGGGGGAGCACCTTGCTTGAGTTTTGGCGCAATAGCGTGATGCGTTCGTTCTATGTCCAGACCGAAATCCTCACCCAGGTCTAGCTCCTTTTTCAACCAAGCGTCAACAAAGTCCTCCGTACTGGGAGGTTCTACCCCCTCAGAGACCCCAAAGATCTGTAGATTATTACGGCAAGCCCTCGCCTCTGCGTCTTCCACTCATAAGGTCAGTTCCCACTTCTTCCTGTGGAGGTATGCGAGAGATCTTCCATAGGCCATATGCTCTCCCTGTAAGTTCTCTATGTGGGCCTCTACATCAGCCATGTGGTTTTCCAGCTTTTTAAAATCTCTCTGTGTGCCTGAGATTCTGACATCTACTGTATACGATGCAATATTTTTTTCATCAGGTGCCCATCTGCTTTCATGAACGTTGAAGCTGCACCAGAACCTGAACCATTGGTTTCATCTCCCAAGGCTGTGAAAACTGAGGACTGCGAGAGCACCGGACTAGTAGGCCTCTGTGAAGCTCTAGCCACTGAAGTGCTTCTACTCGGTTCAGGGGATCTCTTTTTAATTCACCCCATGTCCATAAATAATGTAGCACAGTGAATCTCTCCATTTTTGTGGGGTTTACCATGTGATGGCGTCCGATTACTGCAACTTACATTGCCCGAGGTAAAGGAGCTCTGCCCTAGACTGCCATCTACATGCATGACGTCGCTGGAAGTCCAGTTTTAGTTGTTTTTAGATATTTATAATTTTAAGACTTTTAGTATATGTACAAGCATTCTGATCAATGTGAATTGCACTTTTTACAAATAACATTTTGATTGATTTATTGATTGATTGAGATCCTTTGCTACATCCTGTTGCCCACCATACCCCTTGTCCCAAACAGGCATGTCTGCTGCACCCTGTCCCACAGTTGTAGCTGCTGTACCCTGATGCCTCCCCTGTCTCCTGCCCAAACAGTTAGGGCTGCTGCACCCTGCTACCTTTTGTCCGCCACCCTCTAACACATGATGAAAGTATTTTTGGTTTTTTCTTTCAAGCAGTTTGGGCAGCATACAAAAGGATCTGACTCTGGTGGCAGGGAGCAGCATGATGCAACAACCCTAACTGTGGAGACAAGAGGCTCTATGGTGCAGCAGGTCATAGCAGTGGCAGGAGACAGAGGACAGTATGGTGCAGAAGCCTTGACTGTGGGGCTGGACACAGTAGGGCATCAGGGTACAGCAGCCCTGACTATGAGATGGAGTTCACATGGTGCAGTGGCCCTGCCCATTTGGAGCACTGGAAGTGGGTAGCAGGGTGCAGCAAAAGCCCCACCTTTGGTGGCCTGGGGCAACATGGTGCAGCAGCCCCAATTGTGAAGGCAGGGGACCTGGGACTCTAGGGCTTAGTAGAGCACAGCAGCCCTGACTGTGGAGACAGGAACAAGGTGCAACAGGGTGCATTGGCACTGACTGTGGGGGACAGAGGGAAACAGGGTGCAGCAGCCTCAACTGTCTGTGCAGGAGGCAGCAGTGTGTAGCAGCCCTGACTGTGTAGAGAAGACAGTGGGCAGTTGGGTGCATCAGCCTCAAATGGGGGCAGGAGACAGGGGGCTTGTGGGGCAGGGGAGTGGGGTAGCAGAGTGCTGCTGCCTTAGCTGTTGGACTGGAGAAAGGAGCATCAGGATGCCATATAGTATTTCTAGTTATACTCAAGCAAGCCCCCCAATTCAGGCTTACCTGTGTGGGCTCCGGCCCTTGACCTGGCACTGATGCCTTTACAAGGGGTCCTGGGTGGGATCTGGACCCGATGCCTCTCATGGCCTTGCAGTTGCAGCACCAAAGCCAGTGCTTTCCTCAGCCCTGAGGAGTCTCTGTGGAGTGGGGCTGAGGATGGGACAGGATGTCCGTGTATTCGGGCACTGAGAGGAAGAAAGAGAAGGGAGCATAACTTGAGTTCCCAGTGTTCTGGGGAGCCAGGACTACAAAGTAAACATACAGTTACTATAGTCCACATACTGTGAGACCAGTTGCTGGTTGGTGAGACAGGTCTGGCTACGGGATTCCACTTCAGAGGGCACAGTATTACTTATTCTGAGGTGCTACATTAGGGACAGGGGGTAAACTGAGGAGAGTGGTGGGTTTTGTAGTCCTTGAGGACATTGTACTGGACTATAACTACCTATCTCTGGCACCATGGTACTGACTTAAGGGTGAAAAAGCAGAAGTATATTGATAGTGATTACCAGCCCTTATAAAGGGCTTGGAAAACACATATTGGACATAGTTTTATCCTTTTGTTGTAGTACTTTAAAGGGGACAGCACTACACCGAATGGTCACATGACCCAGAAGAGTCTTCCAGTGCACAACACGATAAATTGAACACCCAGCTTGAGCAGGGCAAGCACTGAGTGGGTCATGCACATGGTCACTGCGTGTAGAGACACATGCTGAGACATGCGCGTCTGCACATGTTAGGCATGTCAAGCGTACTTAGCAGGGAGCAGGATGAAATGATAAAGGTTCCAACAGGACCGTGTTAGGTAAGGTTATAAGAAATTGGGTTATATATAAGGGTTGTGGTGGACAGAATTACTAAATCAAAAACCATGGACACAAACGTTGTGAAATTGGAGGATAGCAGATTAGGATTGAGATGTCTAGCATGCAAGCTGATTAGCAAGGATGTAACAAATGAAATCTTAGTTTACACATGTGAGCAGTGCTATCGCATCAAAGAACTTCAGGGGAAGTTAGCGGAGGCTGAAATGGAGCTAATTGTTTGCCGGCAGAAATTGCTGTTATGTGATGAAGTAAATGAAACATAGTTAGAGCAAGATATTGAGGAAATAAGAGATAAGAATTCAAGAAAGAGAAGGAGAGAAAGAGAACAAGAAGGGGAGTGGGTAACAGTGGAAAGAAAGGCAAAAAAGAAAAAGAAAACAAGAAGACGAGCTATGGGTTTTTCATTGTAATGTTCAAATAACTTTGGGCCTCTGATTATGTTGGACACAAATAATGACAAGAGGGATGATGGGACCAAGAAATTAAATGAAATCAGTAATGAAACAATAAACAAACCCAGTGATCTGATAAATACATCAAGCACACCCTTTGTACCAAGAACCTACATATAAGATGGGAAGGGGGGATACACAAGTTGGGATATGGTAAACATAACAGGTACATGTTGCTTAAACCAAATGAGTATAAACAGCCAATTGAGAAGTAGGGAGGAGGGAGGGAATGATGAAAATAATAGTAGAGAGTATTGTGAAAATTCAACAGCAGAATAGGCTAATAGAAGCACTAATAATGGTGTAGATGACACAATTATGACAAGAGAAGGTGGTGTGGTAAATAAGATTAGTGAACAGATGAATCAGGAACATGTTGAAAGGAAAATTTACGTATTTGGGGTCTCTACACTGAAATACACAGATAGATATACATCTAGTGGTAATAAAGAAAATATAACAACAAGCTATTTCTGAGGGGCTAAAATAAGGGGTGTAAAAAGAATGTTGGGAGACGTAATTAAAGAAAAAGATGGATCAGCAACCTTAATTTTACATCTGAGTGTAAACAATATTAGGAATCAGAAATGAGAAGAAATACAAAAAGAATTTGAAGAAATATGGAAAGAAGCCAAAACATTCCATTGTAAAGTATATTTTTCTGAAATCTTGCCCATACCAAGAGAAAATGGATTTAACAGTATAAAAATAAAAAAATTGAATAATTGGCTCAGACAGTGGACACTGCAGAACAATCTGGGGTGCATAAAGCATTGGGAGAATTATATTTAAGAGCCATCATATTTTTGTAAAGATGGATTACATCCTAGTAGGAAGGGTAGTAGAAAATTGGGGATGGACTTAAAACAAGTTGTGGACAGTAATTTAAACTAAGAAAAAAGGGGAGGGGGGAAATACCTGAAAAAAATAGTAAAAATTGTATATACGATGGAAGACGAGTTAAGAATAAAAATACTGAAATGTCTGTATGGGCATTAAATGCTGGAAGTTTAAACTTTGAAAAAAAGGCTGGATTGGAAGTTAAATTAATACGCGAGAGGACTGATATGTGTATGGTGACTGAAACATGGTGGGACCCAGAAATTAAGTGGAATACAAATATTGAGGGATATAGGCTATACTCCAAAACAAGAAAGAACAAAAAAAGGGGGAGGTGTGTCTATTTATATTAGAAAGGAAATACAAAGTAGTTTATGTAATAAAACAGACAACGAGAGAATAGAATCTTTATGAGTTCAAGTAGCAGGGGGTGTTGATAAAAAAAATTCTATTTGGTCTATACTATAAGCCACCTAATAGTACAGTAGTAAGGAAGCAGATACTATAACAAGAAATGAAACTGAACAAATGGTTTTGGAGGGAGAAGTCATTATTACAGGAGACTTCAATTTCTCTGATATTGATTGGGGAAATTATAATAATAAAAATGCAAATAATGGGAAGTTTATACAAATGATAGAAATGACAAGTTTGGAACAGTTAATATATAAACTGACCGGAGGAGAAACTATTTTGGATTTATTAATAATCAATAGTACAGATATTATTACTAAAATAAAAACAAGAGAGCATTTGGGAAATAGTGATCACAACATCATAGCATTCAATGTTAAAAAGCAAGTAAAATATATTAAAGGAAAGATGGCTGCAAAGAATTAAAATAGGGCAGATTTTAAAAAAATTGAAGAACAACTAAAAAATGGAATTGGAAACAGAGTTTTGGAGTAAAAAATGTAGATCAAATGTGGAAGGAATTAAAACATAAACTACTAATTCTGGAAAAAAAACATGTACCAGACAAAAGAATGTATAACAGGAGAGGAAGAAAACCACTGTGGTGTACCAATAAAGTGATAAAACTATGCCTAAAGAAACATAATGCATTCAAAAAGATGAAATTATTGGGGACAGAGGAGGCTATACTACATTATAGAGCGTGTCTGAAGGATGTGAAAAATATAATAAAAAAAGAAAGAAGGGTTGAGGCTAATTTGGCATATAGGAAGGATAATGGTAAATTTTTTTTATACATATATAAATCAAAACAGAAAGGACAAGCATGGTGAGGGGCCACTGTATAAAAATGGTAAAGAAATTAAGAAACCAGAGGAAATGGCAAATGTCTTAAACGAATTATTTGGAACTGTATCTGAAATTGGTGGGGAGGTAGAAGATGTCAAAGAGGCAAAAAAAAACATCAGATAACAAACCTATTAACAACAAGGGAAGAAATAGAAAATGTAATAAACAAAGTAAAATCACATAAATCTGCTGGACCGGACCTATTGCATCCAAGGTATATTAAGGAAATAGCACCATTAATATTGGAAACCTTGGCATGGCTATTTAACTGGTCTTTTAGAACAGGGGAAGTGCCTGAGGATTGGAGACAGGCTTTTGTAGTACCACTCTTTAAAAAAGGTACTAAATCGGTAATGTCCAACTATAGACCTGTATATCTGATTGCAATTTGGAGGAAAGTGGCAGAAAGTATAAAGAAAACTAGAATAGAAGGGAATTTAGAAATATTAGGATATGCCAATGAAAAACAGCATGGATTTAAGAGGAACAGAGCATATGTTACAAGCCATTTGTGCTTTTATAAAAGTATAAATGAGAAAGTAAATAGAAACATGCTTATGGATATTATGTTTCTGGATTTCCAGAAGCCTTCAATAAAGTACCACATGATAAGTTAATTGAAAAGATAGCGAAAATGGGGTTGGATAGTCGCATTGTTATATGGATTAAGAACTGGTTGGGTAATAGAACCCAAAGGGTGAGAATAACAGGAGAACTATCCAAATCCATCAAGGTGGAATGCAGCATTCCACAGGGCTCCGTTCTTGGGCCAAATTTATTCTCTCTATATATCAGTGACTTACACTTGAGCATTTTGAATCAGGTAGCCAAATTTGCAGATGATTTTAAGTTGGGGGATCAGTCAAATCATTAGAACAACAAAAAGTACTAAAAATGGATTTAAAGAAAATTGAAACTTGGGCAAAGCTTAACAAAATGAAATTCAGTATGGAAAAATCAGGGGTAATGCATTTGGGTAAAGCAAATAAAAATAAGTACATGCTAAATGGTAAAGAATTAAAGGAAGTACAAGAAGAAAAAGATTGTGGGGTACTTATAGATAATAGGTTAAGTTTCGCTAAACAGCATACTCTTACTATACAAAAAACTAATTATATGGTTAGGAACATAAAACATAGTTTTATGAATAAACCAATCAGATGCTTTTACCAATATATAAGTCCTAAGTAAGGCCATATTTGGACTTCAGGTCGCAGCTTTGGAGCCCATATACTAAAGGTGAGATTAAAAGGGTGGAGGCAGTGCAGAGAAGATACACAAAAATGGTTGGAACTTTGGGTAATTATGAGTATAAGGAAAGACTAAAAAGGACTGGTTTATTTTCCTTGGAACAAAGAAGACTGAAAGGGGATTTAATGACATTATTTAGGATAAATAAATGATAAAGAATTAACAAACGAGATAGGATTGAGCCTGCAGGGTAAACCAAAAGGGTTGAGAGAACATGAGATGCAGATCAAGTTGAACGTAGTAAAAAAGAACAGAGTATACCATTAACTTTTGAACAGAACAGGAGAATCTAGAATACCTTACAAATGGAAGTAGTTAATAGTAAGACATTGACAGAATTTAAAAGAAGGATAGATCAGTTGATAGTAGGGAACAGGCTGAAATGTACCCACTAAGGTGGGGAACGGTTTATATGGACCAATGGTCTTCTACCATTCTAGTCCTAGTATAAGAACACAGTATGGTGACCGCACTTCCCCTGCACATACGCGGCAAATCAAAGGACAAAATTTAAAGGAGCGGCACTTCTATTTCAGCTCAGCCATGTGGTCAATATATCCTCGGCTCCAAGATGGGCAGAGGAGGAGTAGGGGTGGACAATAGGGGTGACTGCTGGAGGGCCTCCGGTCTTTGAAAGGGCATGGATGTAGTCCCATTAGAGGGCTAAATAAAAGAATTTGGGGCTGGATTGCATCAGAGCCATAAAGGGAGCTAAAATGGCAGCCCCCATATAAAACTACAAAACAGGGCTGCTGGGGAAAAAATATAGAGCTAGCCCTGAGGTCACCTGGGGAGCTGCAGCCAATCAGAGGAAGGCTGTTCAGGGGAAATATAAGACTGTTTTCTGGCACCAAGAGGGGGAAGGTAATCGAGAAGAGTTGCAGGGTGGCTGTGAGGGGAGAGACTGTCCTAGTTTATCAAGTCTGCCTGGCTTTTTGAACCCTGACTACCTCAACCTACTAAGCTGAGTGCAGGAGGAACAGTAGCTGTTTTGTGGGACTAAAGCAGAAGATTGAGAAAAAATGTTCTATAGCAGCCCAAGCAGTTGGACAGCTGTTTGAACTGGAAAAAAGAGTGGGCTGTGGACCTCGAATGAGCCCCTTCTCCCCTTAGTGCAGAAATTGGTTGGGGAAGTGAACGTCCAGCCAGGGGAGAGACTGTAAGAGTTGAGGCAAGCTGCTGGGACAGGACTCAGCACCGCTTGTGGAAACATCCCCTGAGAGAGAGGCTGTGAGGTGAAAGACTGTGGAAGCCTCAATCTCCTGCGCAGGTCCTGAGGGTGGCTAGACATGCATCATAAGGGTTTGAGGAACATAGACAATCCTGGTTCCTTGGACTGAAGACGACAACGCCCCAGGTTTAAGGATGGAACAGAACTGCCTGAGTGAAGTCTGTCTATAAAGGCCCATAAGCGAAGTTGGCAAGGCCAGGCAAGGGAAGATCACCCCTTGAGTTTGTCCAGTTCTGGTTTTCACCACCGAGGTGCACCACCAACACAGAACCTCCTCGGTACCATGCAACTCATCTGGCTGTGAACCCCCAGTGAGGACTGCAAAACTGTGAGTACCCTGAGCTGCGGCTCTGGGGAGATTTAGTAAGCTAGCCAGTTAGGACTCTAGGGAAATCCCTGCACAGAAATTTAGAGACATACAAGTTTGCAAGCCTAGGATTACAAGTCTGAAGTGTGTTTCAAGTTATTAGGGCCCCATTGAAAGACCCAGGCCTGCATCACCGAACGGTGAGGTACCCACCGTACGGGGATGATCTGGGTGCACCCAGGGGTGGAAGAGGGGTTGCTACGGGGAAAGTTATTCTTTAAAGTATGCTGCGGTTGACATTCTCCTCCTTGTGTTCCCTTTCCCCAATAAATAAGGTAAGTGTTTGCATTTTATCCACTGTCACTGTATTATTGAAAGAGTGCTATTAGGGTGTGGGAGACTACTGTGTGGGAAACTGTTATTGTATGGGGAAAAGTATAATTGGGGCAACATATTATTTCCTGGGGGTGGTAACCTGTTTTTTATCCACAGGAGTCCCTTACCATTAACCCAGGTGGAGGCACCGCACCACATTTGCTGCCACTGCAGAACCCAGGCTGGATTCCTCAGTGGTGTGTGTTGAACTACCCTGAGGGCTCCGGTGCAGCCTAGGTGAGTCAAAGGGCTGTTACACACATACATGATGTATTTTCACACACAAACCCTCAAAGAACTGAATTTTACCAGTTCATACAGTACATGTTCCTGAAATAGCAGAGCGTGTCAGACACCTGTTTGTCAATCTGACATAAAAACAAAATTGTTCTCACATGAACCCAACCTCTTTATGGAGGCTACAACAATGACACACTACTTCTATGAATTAACAAAATTTAGATTTATTTTATATCCATTAAACAACCCTGTGTTATACAGCTAGGAAGCAATACAGAGTTTTGATGAGAAAGAACTAATAGCTGTGATACAGACAAGGTGATTTCTCACAAAGATTCATATCACTTCAGATCGGCACTGAAACTCAAATGATCAACTTTTTATGAGAACAGAATGATAGATTTTAAGCTTATCTATCTAAACACAAGCCATAAGGGTTAGTAACAAACTTGGAGTGCTAACAATTAGCTCTACAGACTGCTCTGACTGGGAAGTGCAATAGCTTTTTCAGTCAATTAGGGACTTAACTGCTTAAGAAGCAGGCTAGACCAAAATGATATCATTGCTCTGCAGGCCTCACTAATAGGGACAGAAAAATCATCACGGTTTTCAGGTGCTGCAGGGCACATTAACAAATGCTGATTTAAATCAAACCACAAAACCAAACGGCATGAAGTTTTCAGGAAACACAGTCATGACACAGGGGACTTGAATCCATTTGAATTCAAGCTTTTATTAAAAATACGGAAAAGCCGGTTCATTTGATCTTTCAAGCCTGCAGTTTTTTAAAATAACTCCAATATTCTTACTTGTTATAAATTATTGAAGGGGTTCTTAGTATTGGAGTTGTTTGAAAAAAACTGCAGACTTTAAAGCAGCAGAATTGGGGGGGGGGAGAGCGAGCACTAGTACCTTAACTATATGCTTTTGTATGGTCACACACCAGGTGCCTCCCCACAGATTTTATTAAGATGCATTGTAAATGCAGGGGCTGAGCTTGCCAACCCCTTAATACTGATTTGAATGCAGGAGAATTGTGGCCATCTTCTAATTGATGAGCTCCCTAGTAAACACCTGTGAGCCTCTGATTGGCCAGAGCACACTACATAAGTAATAAAGCAAGAGAGTGGTTCCCTACAAGACAGAGAGAAATCAGGGACCTCAGCTCAGAATGGCAAGACAAAATGTGATGCTTTTCCTGATCGATGGAGATAGTCACTTTGTTGTGGTGGTCAGGCTTGATCATAATTCAACTGGTTGATGAGGCCAAGAACCCCTCCAATAATTTATAACAAGTAAGAATACTGGAGTTATTTGAAAAAAATTGCAGGCTTTAAAGCAGCAGGCAGGAGGGGTGGGGGGGAGCATTGGTACCTTAACTATATGCTTTTATTTGGCACACAACAGGTGCCTCCCCACATATTTTAAGATATATTTTAAATGCAGGGGTTGAGCTTGCCAACCCCTTTATGCCAAGCTAAGGAAATGCAAAACTCGTGGTCCAGAGAATTGGACCAGGAGACAGAAGGGTAGGACTGGCCAAAAGTGTGGCACTTCTCTAAAATATCAACTTCAGTGGTAAATCTTAAGATTCAGAAATTTCAGATTCTGGCAATATGTACATGACTCACACAAAAAGTCAATAAAATTGGTTCCATACCGATTGCCAACAGCTATACATGTGGTCACCCAGATGGCTCTTTAATTCATCTACTTTGGTCAAGTCCACAAATTCAGAATTTCTGGTGAGAAATTAAATCAAAACTAAACACCCTCTTGGGTCTGCAAGAACTTTTCAAGCCAGATATTTGTGTGGCAGGAAACATAGGACATGCCAGGGTAGATCTCAGCAGACAACATGTGACAACGTGGGTAGTATCCTAGCCAATTTGAGCCGCTACCTTTAAGTGGGCATTTGAGACAATCAGACTTTGTCCCGGCCCTAAAATTCCATCAACATATCTAATGATTGTGGGCTGTACAACCAAACTAGGGCTAGCAAGTCAGACTTAAAATGTATCTCCATGCTGTGCTTATCAATTTAAAACCCATTTTCTAATCTAGACTGTTGTGTTTGCATGACGTGTCTTGTTGTATGCTGTATACCTTTCTTAAAAAAAACAATCAAATGTAAGTTTCATACTTGGCTTCATACTTGGTTTGTTAGGCAGACAGAAGACCAAGGTCCATAATGTCTGTCTCCCATGTGATCGGGACATCTGTCCCTATTTATTTATTTTTGCTTAGTAAATAATTATCCAATCTAGTTTTGAAAGTCATAAATGTCGTCACCTCTACTATTTCTTTTGGGAGTTCATTCCAAAGCAGAATAATCCTCTGTTGGAAAAAATATCTCCTCAGGTTCCTTTTGGGATATGTAAGTTTCAGTTGCTGGTTATGGCTCCTTAAGAGGTTGTTTCTTTCTATCTTAATTATTCCAAGGTTTTCCATTAGTATGTTATCCCCTACAGTTTGTACATCACTAATAAATCTCCCCTAATGCACCTCTGTTCGGGGGGGGGTACAACCCCAGTATTTGTAGCCTTGATTCATACGTATGTTCCCTGATATCATAGATCATCTTGGTCATTCTCCTCTGAATCCTCTCCAACCCTATCACATCCCTCCTAAGATAAGGACTCCACAGGGGGGAACAGTAGTCCAAATGTGGCATAACAAAAGATTTAAATAGCGGAATCATACATGATCTATTTCTGGACACAAAGGCTTTTTTGATACGTCCCATAATGCAGTTGCTTTTTCTAATAACTTCATTATGATAAACATTAAAAGTTAGATCATTTGTGATTAGTACACCCAAATCCCTCTCTGATTGTGCTGTTTTCATAATCTGGCCATCTAGCTAGTAAGTACCCTGAGCATAATTTTTTCCTAAGTGCATGACGAAGGATTTATCCATGTTGAAAAACATGTTATTACTATTAGCCCGGTCTTCTAAAAGTAACAGATCTTGCTGTGATTTCTGGGTTCCATTGGAGCCCTCTACCTCTGCAGTCAGTTTTGTGTCATCTGCAAATTTGATACACGTGCAGCTTATTCCTAAGTGCATATCTGCTACCAATAAGGAGAACAAAACAGGGCTCAGAACCAAGCCCTGTGGAACTCCATTCATCACTGCTCCCTCATCTGATATGTAACCTCGTATCCTCAACCTCTGCGATCTGCCATCCAGCCAGGTCTCTATCCATGTAACTAATGTCTCATCTATTCCAATCTTCCTCATTTTTTCTATTAATATAGCACATGATACTTTGTCAAATGCCTTTTTAAGATCAAGGTATATAATTTCTACAGGCTTTTGATTGTCAAGAGACCTACTCACTGATTCATAGCATACCAGGTTGCTGGTAAGACAGGACCTATTTTTTTAAAGCCATGCTGGGTTTCGTCTCTTACATTTTTACTCTCTAGTTCTTCTTCCAGTTTATCTTTAATAATGGCTTCCAGTATTTTGCATATGATGGCCGTCAAGCTAATCAGCCTGTAGTTTCCAGCCACAGCCCTGTTTCCACCCTTATGAATGGGTACCACAACCGCAGACCTCCAGTCCCTTGGCACCTCACCTGATATAAGTGACTAGTTAAATAATTTATATAGTGGGTTAACTAACCGAGAGCTAACTTGGGTGCAAGTTATCTGGGCCAGCAGATTTTGAAGTATTTATATTCCTTTTGTTAATATTACCTCCTTAGTTATGTTTAATAGTGCATTATTATCATAATTTTTTTCCACACTGAAACAGAAATTCATTCTTATATTACCCTGCCCACTTTCTTTTCGAACACTGAACAAAAGTATTCATTGAAGATTGAGGCCTGTTATTTTGGGTCTGAACATTCTCTGTCACATGAGATTAAGGGGCCTATGTTCCTGTCTGGTGCTTTGTTGTTATCATATGCAAAAAATGATTTGCCATTGTCTTTTGTTACTGCCAATCTAAATTTGGCATTACGTTTCCCTGTTTGAGGTATAGTTTACTTAAGTGTAACTGCTGTTCAAATTTATGTACATTATATGAGTTGTTCTCCCTTTTCATTGCACAGCATGCTCTTCTCTGTTTTTTGTAATTGTAGTTTAACATTATGCGTGTACCAGATTGGCACCTTCCTTTTCCAATCGTAAACCGCTCTTTCTGGGATATATTTACTTTCTAATTCTATCAGCTTTCCTTTTATCTTAAGCCACAGTTCCTCTGTCATCAAGTCTGTGCAATCCCATACCCACTCCTTTAATTCCTGTCTGATGCTGTCAAAATCAGCTTGGTTATAATTTTTATTGAGTAAATTCCCTTCATTTTTTGAGGGTTCATAATAACTTTAAAAGCAACTATATTGTGATTTCCATTGATTAATGGTTCATTTATCTCAATACATTTAATGAAACCAGGTATATCATTAAGTACCAGGTCCAAGTTATTATTTCTGGTAGGTTGGTTTATTTTCTGATTCAATCCTAGGTCATGGCATGTTTCCATCAGCATTGCTTCCTGTCTATGTGCAGCTAACCCTGTGTTCAAATCAATATTTGGCATATTCAATTCTCCTGTGAGTATAGTATCCCTATTTCTTACTGTGCCCCTTATTTCCTCTAATAATTTAATGTGCTCTTCCAGGCTAGTATCGGGTGGTCTATAGCATGCTCCTATAAGCAAATGTTTTCCATTTTTGATGTGTAAATCAATCCAAAGAAGTTCACTCTCGCTATCTGCTGGGTGCCCTCTATTATATTGTGTACACTTGATGTCCTCCTTAACATATATTGCCACTCCGCCCCCTCTTCTATCAACCCTGTCTGTGTGAAATACTGTATACCCTGGAATAATTCTTCTCCAGGCTGTGTCACCATTCCACCATGTTTCAGTTACAGTGGCCACGTCAATGCCTTTCTGTTTCATAATGAGCTCAAGCGCATCCTATTTGATACCATTTAGGTTCCTTGCATTTAGCATGAGCATATTAAGATGTTGTCTATTTAGTATGTTATCTTTGTGCTGGTTTACCATGTTTGTATTCCTTATTTGGGCCCTACACCTCTTAACTTCTAGTTTATTTCTTCATTATTTTGGTTATTTACTCTGTTATGGGAAATGTTCCCCAATAATCGTGTTCCTTTCTTGTTAAGGTGGAGACCATCATAACAATAAAGGTCAGCCCTTGAGTTGAATATTTCCCATGTTTTAATACTTTTAATGTTGTTAGTTAAACACCACCTTCTCAGCCAGTTGTTATACTCCTTAATACATTTCATTCTTTGTAACCTTACCCTAGGTATTGGGAGCACTTCTGGAAAAAATAAACGGTGTATTTGTTTTCCCATACTGTACATGGCTTCAATGTCTTTAATGAGGTCATTTACCTCTCTGTGCCCCAAATCCTTGATCCCCACATGAATCAGAGCTACTTTAGGTGGTTTGGTATCTTTTAAAATATTGGGGAGCATTCCAGTAATTTCAGATAACTTGGCCCCACTATAGCTACAACTGGTTGTGTTTAATTTGTTCCCATTGGTGGAATACCTATCGGTATACTTTATCATTGAGTTTCCCAAGATATATATTTGCACCTCATGTTGGTCTTGGTTATCTTCGATAAGTGGTTTAGTTTGTAAATCTATATCAGTTTGTGGTTTTTGATGTTGTACCTCTAGTTAATCCTGGTTGTTCTCCATTGGGGATTCATTTTGGAAACCCATATTGATTTCCAGACTAAAAAAAAAAAACAAGCATTTGTCAATGCTAAATGTTTACTTGCTTGTATTTGCTGTGTAGGTGTTGGGCATGGATAGTGCAGAAGCAATAATTAAAAAATTAATAACACAAGTTATCATCATGAAATTGTCATGATTAGGAAATGAAGAGGTTCACATGAATTGCTGTTGTTTTCTTAGATTGTGAACTTGAATTTTCAAAATACTAGTATAAGCCCAGTTTGGGAACTTACTAGTTAAATTATGTTGCCGGTAGGTCTGGAGCTGGGGCCTCAGGCCAGATGGTTTAAAATAGAGGTTCTGGCATGAAGAGAAGGGAGAGAGAGGTCCAGAGAGCAGGAAGAGGAAGGACCGTGGCCTGTTTTTGGCAGTGAGGGCTGTGGTTAGAGGCTGGGGTGGGCTGCTTGCCACCCTGGCCCATGGGCCTAGAAGATTGGCAGTAGTATGAGTGGCCGGGAAGCCATAACCTCCTGGAGCAAAAGAAAGGAACCACCTGTGCCATTTGTGGGGAGCTGGAGCCCAGCAAGTGTAATCAGGTGCCTACTTTGTGATCTCCAGCACCAAAGCGGGGCAGCGCAGGTATGGTCTGGACACCCTTGCCTGTGGGCAAGAGCCAGAGGAGTCCAATTTTTGGCCAGACCATTGGGGCAGTGTGGTAGTGGCAGCCCATATTGTGAGAAGGCAGTGGTGGCAGCCTGTCTCCCTCAATGTGTGGCACTGCAGTCTGGCTGGGGAGTGAGTCCTGTAACTTAGGCAGCCAATGAGGGGAAGTGTAATGCATCTCTGGGATCACTGCTGGGTCTGAACATTCTCTGTCACATAAGATTAAGGGGCCTATGTTCCTGCCTGGTGCTTTGTTGTTATCATATGCAAAAAATGATTTGCCATTGTCTTTTGTTACTGCCAATCTAAATTTGGCATTACGTTTCCCTGTTTGATGTATAGTTTACTTAAGTGTAACTGCTGTTCAGATATATGTACATTATATGAGTTGTTCTCCCTTTTCATTGCACAGCATGCTCTTCTCTGTTTTTTGTAATTGTAGTTTAACATTATGCGTGTACCAGATTGGCACCTTCCTTTTCCAATCGTAAACCGCTCTTTCTGGGATATATTTACTTTCTAATTCTATCAGCTTTCCTTTTATCTTAAGCCACAGTTCCTCTGTTGTCAAATCTGTGCAATCCCATGTCCACTCCTTTAATTCCTGTCTGATGCTGTCAAAATCAGCTTGGTTATAATTTTTATTGAGTAAATTCCCTTCATTTTTTGAGGGCTCATAATAACTTTAAAAGCAACTATATTGTGATTTCCATTGATTAATGGTTCATTTATCTCAATATATTTAATGAAACCAGGTATATCAGTAAGTACCAGGTCCAAGTTATTATTTCTGGTAGGTTGGTTTATTTTCTGATTCAATCCTAAGTCATGGCATGTTTCCATCAGTATTGCTTCCTGTCTATGTGCAGGTGTCTAGGTGCGCTATGATGCCCTGGGATGCTCGGAGCTTTGCACTGGCATCGACAAGAAGGTACATGCCCATTTCTGTGTGGGGTCTCTGTTTGGAAGCAGACCAGTGAATTGTGAGATAGCTCCAGGTTCGACCCACCACTGAAGGTATTGGGACCGTCAGTATACAGCTTCAGCAGAGTTCAAGCTATTTTGGCATACCCATAAGTGTTGTGTGTAAACAGGAAGATGGTAAGCCCCCATAAATTTTGTGCAGGAGTGAAGTCAGAGGGGAATTTAGTACAGCCTATTTCAGCCCATTGCAAAATGCTACTGCCAGGATGCAAGAGCCTAAATGACTTGAAGGAAAAGCACTGCAGAAAATAGCTTTGGAAAAGAAGTTTACTGCATACTGTTGTCAGGCTCTGTGCCTAGGAAAATTGCCCACTGTTGATTTCTGTACTGCATGCTCCATGGAGCGAACTAATCAATTTCCACATTAAATCATTTTGTTGTACTTTTACTTCTGAGTGGACAATGGATTCACTTAATGCACCTTTTGATTTGACTAAGAGTTTGCCCCTGCAGCAGCTGCACCCCATATGTATGAACTATCTGCTCCCCCCCCCCGGAGACCACTCAGTGGAATCCAGGTAACAAGTTTAATTTCTGTGACTAAGTTTTCCTGGCTGTAAGTGCCCCCCGATAGTTACCATCAGGCAAACTCCTAGACACAGGGAGGGGAGGCTTACACTAGAGTTTTTTTTTTTTTTTTTGCCCTGAGTGTCATTTATAAAATATGTAACCCCCTGCCGGCAGCTTACCTGTTGCCCCTCAGGGCTGCCCCATTTCTCCTGGCTTTTCCCTGTCTGGTCCCACTGCAGACCCGAGCCCCGTTTGTCTCCTTAAGCCTCCATCCAGGTTCTTCGTTTGTTTTTAGCTTACTGGTGAGATTTTGGTCGGAGGAGCTAACCCGCAGAGTTGCCACACTTCCTGTAGTTTAATATGGGCAGCAGCGGCTAGCACATGTGCAGAAGTGCATCTCGTGTTCTCACCACAATTGTGGTGAAGCAGATGCCTCTTTGGTGCTCCCGGTCCCCTAGTTGGGCAGTACAGGGACCGGAGATACAGTGGCGGTGCCCTGGGAACCCCAATATGTTTTATTTAAAAAGCACCAATGAGCGTTCTTGTTTGGGGGCTGCCTCATGAATATTAATGAGGCAGCAAAAATATTGATGAGGGAGCCTGTCTAATGCCTGGGGCAGAGTAAAACGGTGCTAGTGACAGGTAGGGTAATAAATAAAAGTGTTAAAAGCTGCAATTGTGTGAAGGAAAAAAGGTGTTGCTTCCAGACCATGGGGTATTTAATGAGTAAAAGTGTTGGTGCTGGCTGCACAGAGCTCTAGAAGTGGAACATTGTGTGAGCTGCAGTGGGGGCTTCCATAAACTGCAGAGGGACATTGAGCTTTAAGAGCAGCGACAGAAGGAGGACTGAATGAAAAGGGTAAATTGTGCAGTTGCTTTATAGGGCACAGGGACTGCTCACAGACTTCGGGGGCAAATGGAATTAAAAGTGCTTCTGCTGGCTGCACCAGGGCACGAAATTGGGGGCATTGGGTGGACTACATTTAAAATTATATTTAGCAGCCATTTTGGAAGGCTTTGTCCCCGGTTTCAGCCAATAGGAGAGCAAGGATTGCTGCCAAGGACTGTGGGACTGCATAGAAGAGTTATGGAGGAAAAAGTTGGGGAAATACTTGGCAACCTTTTGCATGGCCAGTCAGACATCGAAGGAGGTTCATACACATTAATATTTGTCAAGGACAGTGATTTCAGCCTATGGGGAGCTGCCAGAAAGCTCCCAAAACCCAAAGACTTTTGGTTCTACAGTCAGTTTGGTGGGAGGCCCTCCAGTGGGTGGGGGTCTCCAGTTCCTAGGCAGAAAATGGGGCTACATGCCGGCCCAGTGCTGCTGAGATCTGAGGTGCTGGATACCTTATCTCATGCTACGCCAGCAACCCATGTTCGGGAATGAGCATGGGTCACCAGGGGTTGGCAGGGTTGGAGAGGGATTGAGCGTCCACAGGACTACTCTCCTTCTCCGGGAAGGGGGACATCAGTAGGTGATGCGTGGCTGGCCCCTAGTAGAGACTGGAGGGCAGTGTGCCATCACTGCAGAAAAAGGGGTGGGAGGGAAGATGACGGGAAGCGACTGTGTGGATGCGTGCGCGCTCCTCCAACTGGTGTCAGTGCCTGCCCCTCCCTGCAGGGAAGAACCTACACAGGAAAAAATTCTCAGCAGCATGAAGGCTGCCTGACAGTGCTGCCATGGTCACACACAAGTCAGCTCCCTCTTGAGTCCACCCTCCTGGCCTCCGCAGTGGTGGGATAAGTACCACTGTGGCCAGAGGGGGTAGTGACGGGGAGGTCAGAGCTCTGTCCATGACCTGGGCAGCAGCTGGGATGGTTGGCTGGATTAGGGGTGACCAAAGGCACAACCTCCCCAGTTGAGGAAAGTACAAATAAATAAATAAATTAAGAAAATAGGGCTGCAAGGCTGGAGGAGGGCCTTCCAGGGGGTTTCCAGCTATCTGTCCCCAGGACCTGTGGATCTGGTTCAAGGAGTGAGGTTTGCAGTTCACCTGAAAGAGAGCTGCAGTGTTCAGCCATGGTTCTGTGGAATGGACTACTACTAGAAAGTTTCTGAGAGAAAAGGTTGTCTGTGTAGGAAACGTTGGACTTTGTCTTCACCACAGTGGTGAGAAACAAGGATAAATGGCTCAAGGAAATGGTTCTGGTTTTTGGAAAATGGATTAACAGAGACAGGACTGATTTTGGTTACAGAAACTTAGTATGGGAGTTTCCCGGGCACGTGGAGACTTGGCCAGTAAAACCAGTTAGCTTGCAAAGTAAGAAGAAAGAGCCTCTTCTGGTTTATTAACACCTGCACGGTAAGGAAAAAGAAATTGTCTGCATAAAGGGACCGGTCAGGTGAAAGGATTCAGTCACTGCCAAGTTCAGGGTCCTGGAAGGAGTCCAAGGTGGATGTATCAAAGCCTCACTGAGACCGTGAGCTTAGCGAGAAGCTAGAGACTGTGACCTGTGTGAAAAGGTCCACAGTTACCACAATGGTAGGGTGGCTGAAGGATGTCTTGTGGATAGCCAGAGGTGGCTAAACCTCTAATCTAAAATTTCCATTTCAATGTAAAGCTGAAAGAGAGTGAAAATTCTACTTGTCTGCACCTGGGGCCAGGTAGGGAACCAGCCAACCCCTATCGAGTGGGGCTGACTGGGCTACAGGGAGTTACTGACATGTGCCTGAGTGCTAGGGCACTCTGATCCATTGAGGGAGCTGGACCATGGGGTCACTCCTTGGTCTGGGTTCTTTTGGAAAGCCTTGCATTTGTGCTCTGCATCAGGCCTGGAAACAGGTTGAAGGGAACAAGCTGTAAGACCTTCAATCAAGTCGGAAGATCCCAATGGCAGAGTGCCTGCTCTGCATCTCAAGTCTCTTCGGATCCAAGCTTCTAAGTTCCGCTGTTCCATTTTCCCCAGAGGCACAGTCACAGTGCCACCAGAGACTGTCAGCAGAACCATGAGTAAATGATGGAATTTTCCTGCACCTGAGGGGTGTAAATAGTTATGTCCAAGTTATGCTGAATGGTGTAGAAAGAAATGTTAGACATCACAGAGAAAGGGAAATACAAGTTTGATTTTACACCAAGCGCACCAATGAAGAATTGTGAGGTGGGCAGAACACTTGGCAGTGGGAGGGTGTTTCTTTTGATAGATGGGGCACCGGGGAAAGGATTGTGAGATGAGTGTGATACTTGACAGTGGAAGAGTGTTTTATTTTTATAAACCGTGTACCAGGGTAAGGATTGGGAGGTGGCCCTTGGTAACGAGAGAGTGTTTTATTTTTATGCATGGGGTATAGGAAAAGATTAGGAGGTGGGCATGAAACTTGGCAGTGGCAGAGTGTTTATTTTTACACAGGGACATGGGGAAGGATCAGGAGGTGGGCAAGATATTTGGGAGAGGGGAGCATTTTATTTTTACAAATTGGGCACCGGGAGAAGGATTGGGAAGTGGTCATGATACTTAGCAGTGCGAGGGTGTTTTATTACAGTAGTATATGTATTATTATATTTCAATAGGCCAGCAGCCTCCTTCCATCCCCTATGGGCAGTACTCTGCAATGCTAGATTGATGAGGAACAAGGCAGCCATCATGACAGATTTAATGTTTTGAGCTTTGCTCGACCTGGCTTGTATAATGGAGACCTGGCTAAGTGATGATGCTGATCTTGATTTGGACTCGGCTGTCCCAGCCAGATTCTTTGTGGTGCACTGCCCATGAAGGGACCATGGGGGGTGGTCATCTGTTTTAGATCCAAACTGAATTTCACCATGTACCCAGTTGGTGTTACTTCGTTGTTTGAATGCATGGCTGTGCGTGGGGATCCGGGAGTAGTTTGTATGATCCTTCTTGTTTACCCGCCTCAGAGACATGAGAAGGTTTCCCTGCAGGAAATCATGGACTTCATCACTGAGAGGTTGTTGGAGTCACACAGATGGTTAATTCTGAACATCTTTAATACCTGCATTGAAGATAAATTCTCACAATTTGGTCAGGATTTCTTCCAGTTGATGGATTCACTCTGCCTTGCACATGTAGTTACCTCTATGACTTATCAACATGGTCATGCCTTGAACTTCATATTCTCACTGGAACTTGAGGTTTGTAACCTCAGGATTGATCTTTTAAGTTGGTTGTATCATTGCATGGTGGAGTTCTCTTTCAGAGCCCCTTCCCCAAGTCCACCCCCTATGGAGATGGTTCACTATCGCCCATTGAAGGGCTTGTCCCCAGAAGGACTCCAGGTGGCAGTGGATCTATCGAGCTTGATGGTTGCTTGTGCAACTGTATCAGAGAAGGCAGTGATGGCTTATAATAAGGCCATTGCCTTGACCTTTTGATGCAGTTGCACCAGTCTGTATACAACCCCAGACATCATGCTTGAGATCCCTTGGTTTGACGGGGAGCTCAGGGAGCTGAAGTGTAGGGGTCAGAGGCTAGAACTTTGTTGGAGAAGATCTAGGTCTGATTAGGACAAACTGGCTTTGAAGATGCACTATGATGAGTATCAATGGGCGGCCTCCCATGAGAATACAGTGTTCCTGTCCATGGAGATTGCTGTAGGGAGAAACTGACCATCTCAGCTCTTCTGGGATGTGGACAGACCTCTAAATCCAGTCTGTCTGCAACTTGTAAGAAGAAATTCATCCGCTCATTGTGAAGAGTTTGCTCAATTTTGTTCTTTGACAGGGTGTCCACAATTTGGTCCAGGATCTCTCCAACTGGGTCACCCCAACCTAGTAGTACCAAGCTGGTATGGGGTGGTTGCTCCCCATCATTCTGGAGTGAGTTTAGACCAGGTTTAATGAAAGAGGTTTGTGGGGTGGTCTGGAGCTGGGCCCCACCTTTTCTGAGCTATATCCGGGCCCAACTTGCTTATTAATTAGGTGTGTTGGGTTTCTGGGTCCAGTGTTTGCTTAGCTGATCTGGTGTTCCCTTTTAGTGGGGGTCTTTCCAAGGGCATTAAAAGATGCTATGGTGATGGTTTCCTGAAGAAACCATCTTTGGACCCGGACTGCCTGGCAAATTATAGACCAGCCTCTAACCTCCCTTTTTTGGGAAAGGTTATTGAGCAGATGGTAGCCCTGCAGCTTAAGAAACATCTCACAGACTTTGACATTTATGAACTTCTGGAAACTGGGTTTAGGTCAAGGTACGGTACTGAGACAGCATCAGTCATGGTGCATAATGACCTTCTCAGGGTTAAAGACTGAGGAGAGCAGTCAGTTCTAGTTCTCCTTGATCTCTCATCAGCATGGACTATAGATTGTTGTTAGACCACCACAGGGAGCAGTATGGACTCACTGGCACTGTCATCTGCTAGTTTGAGTCCTTCTTCAGAGACAGGATGCAGAATGGGGTGATGGGGGAGTTTCTCCTCATTCCCAAGGCCCCTATGCAGTGTGACCCGGGGGTCAATCCTTTCCCCCATGTTGTTTGTGGTGTACATGTTGCCCCTGGATGGGATCATTGGACATTACAGTTTCGGTTTTCATTGCTTTGCTGATGATACTCAGCTGTGTCTGTCTGTTGCACCTGGTGCTCTCGAGATACTTAATTTGTGCCTGGCTATGATCCAGGACTGGATGTCATCAACCAGCTTGATGACATCCAGGACTGGAAGTCATCAAGCTGGTTGAGAATCAATCCAGATAAGATGGAGGTACTGGTGATTGAGCCTAGTTGGAGGTGGGGTGTCAGGGCTACTGATGAGGGGACTGGCCTACGACTAGGTTCCTCTGGGCTGGTGGCCTGTACTAAGGTTAAGAATCCGGGGGTCATTTTGGACAAGAAGCTAACACCTGAGGCTCAGGTGTCAACTGTTGTCTGGAATGGCTTTTACCATCCCAGAAACATCACCCGGATTAAACTTTGATTCCCCATGAAGACCTACCCTCACTAGTTTATGCATTCGTCACATCTAGACTTGATTACTTAACACTTTATACCTTGGGGGTGACTGGAGGTGTCCTATGACATCTGCAACTGTTGCAGAATGCAGCAGCCCAGCTATTGACTTTCATTCCTAGTTCCTGTCATATAATCTTGGTCCTGCATGAACTGCACCAGCTGTCGATGAAGTGGCATATCACCTTCAAGGTCGGTTTGCTGACATACAAGTCCCTACATGGACAGATCCTGGCTCCTTGAGAGACCTACTGACTCCGTATCATACCTCTCGCCCCCTCCCTTCCTCTGAGGTGAGCCTCTTAGCTGTTCCTAGGGTGAGGATGAAATCCTCAGGAGACTATGCTTTTTCACTTGCTGGTCCTGCCCTATGGAACAGGCTTCCCAGGACTCTGAGAGAGGCCGCCTCAATGGAGGCCTTTGAGAAGGGTTTGAATGATGCCTTTCAGGAGGTCTTTGGCACTGTCTGATTTCCATAGAAACATAGAATTTGACAGCAGATAAGGATCGCTTGGCCCACCTAGCCTGTCCATTTCCCTACCTGATGGATAAGCTGCAGATTCTAGTTAATCAACAGCTTACTTCCTCCTGCCCCTCACTAGAATTGCCTCATGCCTGTCCCATGCATTCTTGAATTCTCCCACTGTTCCTGACTCCACAACCTCCTCAGGAAGGCTGTTCCATGCATCCACAACTCTGTCTGTGAAAATATACTTTCTAACATTACCTCTGAGCCATCCCCCTCCTATCTTCAAATTGTGCCCCCTTGTTCTTGCACATCGCTTCTTCTTAAAGATACTACCCTCTTGTACCTTGTTAATTCCCTTGAAATACTTGAAGGTTTCTATCATGTCCCCTCTCTCCCTCCTTTCCTCAAGGGTATACATATTAAGCTGCTTTAGTCTCTCCTCGTATGTCTTCTGGTGCAGACCTTGCACCATTTTGGTTGCCCTCCTCTGAACAGCCTCCACTCTGTCTCTGTCTATGTCTTTGTGGAAATGGGGTCTCCAGAATTGCACGCAGTACTGCAGATGGGGTCTCACTAACTGTCTGTTGAGAGGGATAACAACTTCCTGTTTTCTACTGTTGATGCCTCTCCCTATGCATCCCAGTATCCCCCAGCCCTCCTTACTGCCTTCTCACATTACTTGCCCACCTTTAGGTCATCTGATATAATTACTACTAGGTCTCTTTCGATTTTTATTGTTGTCATTAACTCACCTCCCATTGTGTACTCTTCTCTTGGGTTTTTGTTTCCCAGATGCATTACCTTGCACTTCTTTGCATTGAATCTGAGCTGCCATGTATTTGACCATTCCTCCAACCTTGCCAAGTCCCTTTTCATTCTTTCCACCCCACCTTGTGTATCAATCCTGTTGCAGATCTTTGTGTCATCTGCAAAGAGGCATACCTTTCCTTCCAGGTGCTCTCCAATGTCACTTATAATGATATTAAAGAGGACTGGTCCCAGTACCGAACCCTGCGCTACTCCACTAGTTACCCTCCTTTCTTCACTGTTTACTATTACCCTTTGCGTCCTGTTGTCCAGCCAGTTTTTTATCCAGGCTACCACCTTGGGACCCACTCCAAGGCTGGCTAACTTGTATATTAATCTTTTTTGTGAGACTGTGTCAAATGCCTTGCTAAAATCTAGATAGGCCATATCCACAGCCCCTCCTTGGTCTACTACTTTGGTCACCCAGTCAAAGAAATCTATTAGGTTCATCTGACATGACCTTCCTGCTGTGAAACCATGCTACCTTGGGTCCTGTGTCCACTGGCCTCTAGGCACTCAACAATCTTTCCTTTAGAAGTGATTCCATCATTTTCCCTACCACTGAAGTCAAACTAACTGGTCTGTAGTTTCCTGCCTCTGCCCTGCTCCCACTTTTGTGAAGTGGAATCACATTTGCCCTCCTCCAGTCCTTAGGTACCACTCCATCCTCCCATGATTTGTTAAAGAGAGTAGTCAGTGGTGTTACTAGTTCTGCCCTTAGTTCTTTTAGTATTCTTGGGTGAATCCCATCAGGCCCCATTGCTTTGTCCACCCTCAGTTTCAAGAGTTCTTTCAAAACCCTTTCTTCTGTGAATGGACTGGTATCGACCCCCTATTCAGAGTTTCTCCCTTGTTTGGTTTAGGCACCTCCCCTTCCTCATCTGTTGTGAATACTGAGCAGAAATATTTGTTCAGTATCTCTGCTTTTTCACTGTCACCCTCTGCCCACATTCCCTCCCCTTTATTAAGTCTCTGTATCTCTCCCTTGGTCTTTCTTCACTCCCTAATGTACCTATAAAAGGTTTTATCCCCCTTCTTAACAGAGTTGGCTATCTTTTCCTCAGTTTGTGCCTTTGCTATTCTGACTGCCTTCCCTGCCTCCTTCTACTTTAACTGATAAAAGTTCTCTGTCCAGCTCCTTCTGTGTTCCCTTATATTTCCTGAATGCTATCATTTTCTCCTTAACCGTCCCTGCCACATCTTTTGAGAACCATAGTGTTTTTTTCCTTCATTTTGTTTTATTGATTTGCTTCACACAAAGGCTTGTTGCCTCTGCGATGGCTGTTTTGATTATTCCCCATTGTTCCTCCGACCCTCCTTCTTGCCCATTTGCTAGTACTTTTCTAAAGCACTCTCATTTTCCCAAAGTCAGCCTTCCTAAAGTCCAATACTCTTGTTATTGTATGGCTTGACTCTATGGCTGTGTTTATTGTGAACCACACTGTTTGGTGGTCACTTGTTTCCAGATGGCTACCCACTTCTAAATCTGAGATCCTTTCTCCTTCCTCATTTGAGCATTCCAAGCAAGGAACTGCTACACTTTACTTCTCTTGCATATCAAAATGCATTTTTTTATACATATATGTGATTTATAATTTTACTTCTTTTGTGTATGTTTTATATATATATATATATATATATATATATATATATATATATATATATTACGGTAGTGCTACCATAGTTAAGGTTGAGTAGCCCTTTTAAGGTTATAGGGTGAAACTTTGCACCTTAATAACTTTGCTACCATTTCATAGATTTGTCTGAAATTTGGCAGGCATGGGGCGTAACCAGAGGTCTTGGGATCTGCCAACGTTTGTACCGGCCGGATATACAGCTGCAGAGTTATTAAGTGACATTCATGCACGCAACTACGTTTTTTTTTGTGAATTCTTTGCTCGCACCTACAGGTCACACGGTTTGTGCAACCAGTCCGAAAACTTCAGGGAATGGGCGGCCAGGGTCCCCGATATGCCTTTTGAAGATTTCATGAAAAAATATTGAATGGTTCAAAAGTTATTCAAAAAACAAATTCCCTTTATAAGTCAATGGGAAAAGTTAACAAAAAGTTCGACATTTTTGCAAATGTACTTTTTAGCGTCGCAAATTACCCTAGTAGTGTCGCAAATCTGCCATTTTTTTTCAGTTGGTGATCAGAAAAATGCTTGGCATTTAAAATTGGGACCTTCTAGGAACACAATTCTTTTTGTGTTCACCTAGTCAGACTCTCAGGATACTAGCCATGTCTATATTTTGGAGTTAAACACCCCAGAACCCCAGAAACATGTTTTCCAAATTTTTGGAAAAAGTAGTGCCGCAAAGTCATGTCACACTTGTGACAGTTTTGCAAATTTTTTGTGAAAGCTTTCGCAAATCACGACATTACTTTTCCAGACTATGGCCAAAATGACAGGAATTCTTTGCCACCCTGCTGCAAAAGAACAGTTTGGTCTTTTGAGCTGACATTTGGAGGGAAAGCAGCCAATATCTCACAAATGTGCCTTTTGGTGGTTTAGTGACAAACTATTGCATGTATACCAAGTTACAGTACTCCAAATTTCACTTTTTTTCCCACAGACTAATATGGTGGCGTACACCGCACCTTTCTGGGCTCGTATCTCGGAAATGGTGGGAGATATGGAATTTTTGTCACAACAATGTGTAGCCGTATAGGCTATGCATTTAGCAGAAACCTAGCAAGGAAACTCATGAAGCATGTGAACATTTTTTTTTTCTACTTCGTACGGTTCCTGAGATATAAACAATTTAGTATTCCAATAGCTCGTTTTCTGCTCTGAGGCCCATTATTATGCATACATTCTTTGTACACACTGTGTTTCTCTATGCAGCTGTTGGGAAAAACCAGGGTGTGCGCTACTCGTATTGTTACAGTTAGTGTTCTCACTTGCATTTCTGTACCCGTTTCCATTACCGTTCCCGTGTACTCCACCGTGTGCATTACCCTTTGTTCCCCTTTGCATATGCTCTTGCGTTTGTGTTTCCATTTCTGTTTCCTTTGGCATTATTTATGCTGTTAACATTACCATTTGTGTTTCCAATTGCCATTCTGTGACGGTGCGTGTCATGGTTTGTATTTCCTTACACAGTTGCATCTCCATTTGCATCACTGTTCGCTTTGCCGTCACTTTACGCTTGCATTTCCATTAACGTTTGCTTTACCATTTATGTTTCTGTTACCATGTGTGCAATCATTAGTGGGTGCATTTCCCTTGCACTTACCGTTACTATGTCACAAAACATCACGTGGTGGGAGCGCGGAGGAGCCGAAAGGGCCCCACGCTCTCACCACCACAGTCCATTAACAATTTCTACTACAGATTCTCAAAAAGAAGGTAAATTAGAGGCAAAAAACTCAGTTTAATGCATCAGTTAGGGTTGTTTCACAGCGACAAAAGTGAGGAAATTTGATGTTAGAGTTGAAAACCTCCCTTTGGACCCACCCAACCCAGCCACCCCAGCCGGCATCAGGGTGTGCGTTGGGGTTGTCGGTCCTAACTCTCACCCCATTCTCCTATAGCTCACCACCAGCTTCTTTACACATGTGATGGGGTGAGAGTTAGGCTGACTGACTACAACGCACACCCCAATGCCGGCTGGGGGGCAGGGTGGGTGGGCTCAATGGGGTTTCAACCCTAAAATGAATTCTCATTTTTGTCACTGTGAAACAACCCTAACTGGGATGCATTAAACTGATTTTTTGCTCCTCATATATATATATATATATATATATATATATATACACACACACACACACACACTAGATAGCCCATTTGGTGTGATCACACCTGATATACGACGCCTTGTGTGCATTGTACGGTCTCGTGCGTCAACCACCCAAGGTCTGCGTATATCAGAGCATGACAGCACACTGTAGAGTGGGTCATCTATCTTATAAAATGGCAATATTATTTTGAAGGGGGGTAAAAGTGCAGGTATGCGATCACACTCTGATATATGCACGGTCATTTGATGTGTTTCAACCAGCCAGAGGATTCCTTTTTTCTTACCCATTTTATAAATATATATATATATATATATATATATATAATTTATAATTGTACTTGTTTTGTGTATGTAATGTTCATATATACATATAATATTTTGCGTATGTAATGTTTTGTTAATGGTGTGTGTATTTTGTGATTGCTGTAAAGTGCTCAGAGCCCCTGGGATTGGGTGCTTAAAAAATAAAGACTATTACTACTACTACTTATTTTTGCTGATGGGGCACGGGGAAGGATTGGGAGGTGGCTGGATACTTGGCAGTGGCAAGGTGTTTTATTTTCATGGATGAGGTACTGGGGGAAGGAGTAGGAGGCAGCAGGATATTTGGCGGTGTGAGGGTGTTTTAATTTTACAGAGGTGGCACAGGGAAGGATCAAGAGATGAAATACTTACAGTGGGAGACTATTTTATTTCTACAGACAGGGCACAGGGAAGGATCGGCAAGAGGTATTCTTGGCAGTGGAAGATGTTTATTTTTTACAGACGGGGCATGGGGAAGGATCGGGAGGTGAATGGAATATTTGGCAGTGAAGGGAGTTGTAAGGATAGTGAAACCTGAGTCGGAAGCTGATTGTGACATCGCTCAACTGCCTGCTGGGTGGTGTCACGTAGATAAAAGAAGACAGCCACTGTCTCATAAGTGTAGCTGCCTCCTTTCAACTACATGAGGTTTCTGCCCATCACCAGCAGAACAGCATCATGATCAGCCTCGCTGATCATTGGCATAACACTGTGGAGCCTCCTGCATTGGAAACTACAGCAACATGCCTCTGAAGCCCGCTACTGTAACAATATATTTGCTGTGCATGTGCAAGCAAACATAAAAGTAAAAAGGCAAACAGGCAGCAGGACAGAAATGCGCACCCAACATTTTGCATGCGAGTGCTCGTTTTCAAAGGTGAGGGTGCCATCTACTGACTAGAATATATAGTGCACCCTTCAACTAACAGTGCTCAGAAATAAAAATAAAAAAAACTATACATTTAATGCAGTGAAAAAATGTGTCAGGCAGAGCGTATGTAACCCCCAGGTGGCGCTATCCCAAGGGCTACTACCCCTGACTGTGTAACTGCTAACAGGTTAAGGGGCCTAGGTCCAATGGCGGGTGCCTCCACCCAGAGGTCGGGGTTAAGACAGTCTGATATGACTTGGTCACAGCCCTCTGGGACACTGCAACCCCCCTTTCTTCCCACTAGTGGCCCACTCAATTTAGCAGCAGTATCTTCACAGTATACACTTACCCCCGGTCCGGTTCACTCAGCTTGACTCCGGGGACCCCCTGTAAAGTAAGATGCAGTAATACAATAGCCACTCTACAGTATTTCAACACAAACACATAGTTCAAGCAGTGTAACTTTGCTAAACAACCAAATCTGATTTATTTAGGGGAAAGTAACAAGGACAGGGGGAAATCAGGTTAATTGATTCAGTCACACTAATATTCAGAGCACTGTGCACAGGGCTAAAGTCCCTAAGAGTCACTGTCACTGGGCACCCATCATGGAGAGGGCTAGCCAGGATCGGTGCAGCTGGTTGGGGCCCTGAGGATGAAAATACTTGCACAATACCCAATTTGTAATCCAGAGCCAGTAGGCTCAGTTCGTGTATCAAGGAAGAAAATTCAGTTGAAACCCTTGCAATTCAATCACTCAACTGGCAAGGAGCTACCCTGATTTTTACTCACGACCTTTGCTGGGCACCTTCCACACAGCGAGGAACATGGGTCGGTGAGCAGGACACACTCCACACATTTATATGAACAGAGAAAGTTACCATACCAGGCAGCTGCTTTCATAACCCGATCACCTTACTTCTAACCAGGGAATTCGCAATGCAGCTTCACTCTCCTGACAGACCGAGCGTGATGAAGCAGATTCTCCAGTCCTCTACAGGGTATGCCTGGTTGCTGGCCACACAGCCTCTCCTGTTCCTTACACACAGTGGATTCAGTCCGAATCACCACGGCAAAACGAGCCGCCCAACTATTGCTCGCCACACGTGCTTCCCGCGCAAAACTCAGCAGCGCAGAAGCCTGGAGATCCTTCCTCAGTCACGGCCACAACGGATCTGCCTTCTCAGCTACTGGGCTGGAAATTACCATCGGGTGCCACCCGACCCAATTGGAAGGCTTCAGATGCCAGTCACTTATAACTTCCCTTATTGGTACGAAAAGTTACCACAGTCCAGAACTTCACTTCCCAGAATTACTGGCCATATCCCCCATTGGCAGTTGGCTCCCGAGAGAGTCCCAATCCTGGTTTGTTGCTGAGTACTCCATTTTAAGCGCCTTCCCCCTTCTGATTGGATCCAGTTTACAGTTTCTATCCAAAATGGAGGGGAAAAGCACACAAAGTCCCAGCTGCAAGAAAGGCAGGTTAGATAAATTACATTCCCACTAATTCTCTAAATGGTATAGGGCAAACAGTTACATCTCAGAAAAGTGCTCACTCTGCCCAGTTAGTGACAGAAGAAATGGAACAATTTGTCAGCAGCTCGAGTGGGACTCGAGTAGGGAAACACACAGCCCCCCTTGTAAGGTAATCATGCCTGCAAGCAGACAGCACTTAAAGAGACAGTACTAGAGGCTCTAAAAGCACTCGATGATAAACGGCTTAAACGACGAACACCATTCAGGCTAGGAGTACTCAGTCAGCTCCTGGAAGACCTCAGGGAACCCCCATTTTCAGGGGGGTTACACCCTTCCTTGCTTGAAAAATCTTGACATCCGCTTCAAGTGGATACCCTTAAATCACTTTAAGGCAGAACAGTTTGAACTTGCATGCCTTTTAAACAGCAATCAGCATATTACACCTTAGTCATATACACTTACATTGTATTATACATTCCACTACTGGTTATACAACAGTACACATACAAACATTTTAACTCAGGTCATCACTTCCTGCACATGGAACATGTTGGGACTGGAGGGGGCAGGGGCACCATACTCAGAGGGTAATACAAGTAATCTGGAGTTATCTCCCAGGCTTAGTTTAGGCAACATGCTCAGGGTCACATACTTTCCCATATGGACCACATTCAGGGGCAGATCCACAGGTTTGCCCAGGGACTCATAACTTAGCCTCACTACAGGCCTCACTTCTCGGCCAGTCCTTCTTGGGGGAATGGGCACAGTTTCAGAACGGTTAGACTCACTTTCAGCACTGTCTATACTTTCCAAGGGGGTCTCCATCGAGGTAGGGAGGCCAAGATCCGGGACATTTTCAGCTCCATAGTCTACAATCTCTGGGTCCACAACACCTGGGTCGACTGGGGAGACTCCTGGTACTGGCAAGGGACTATCAGAGGATGCAGCACACTGTTCAGGTTCTGGTGTGTCACCAGCTTGCTCCGATACATCACCCCCTCCTTCTGAAAGGTCAGGCAGTTCACCCATGCACAATGATTTCACATCCTCTCATTTGATGCTGAGTATTTCACTTTCCGGGAGCACTGGCTCCAGAGACAAAGCAGAGGGCTTAGACAGTCCAGAAAACTTAGCTTCATCCCCTGGGTTGACTAGGGGATTGCCCTGGAACAGCTAGCTTAATTCATAAGAAGGGTAATATTCAGGATTACACTCACTGTCCTCTGACACAGACTGACAATCAGGTTCAATTGGAATGGGTGGAGAGGAACACTTTAACTTGACTTCTGTAGGGGCAGTCTGTTTTGATTTTTTCTTGGCAGTGGCTCTAGTCACTGGTCCAGAGGGGGCATCATCTGGGGGTTCAGATTCTATCAAGATCTGTCCAATTGGCAGCAAATGATTTCTATGCATAGTTTTCACATCTTTCGAATTATTCTCAGGCCGTACCTTGTATACAGGTAGATCATCTAGTTTACCCACTACAATGTGAGGGAGTTGACGCCATCTGTCAGCAATCTTATGCTTGCTATGCAGCCCTAGCTTCCTCAGCAACACTCGATCTCCTTCCCTGAGTTCCAGTGCCTTCACTTTCTTGTCATACCTTTCTTTATTGGCTAGATTTCTTTTGGCAGCCGTGGTTTGAGCCAGCTGGTACGCATGGTTTAATTGGGCCTTCAATTTCTGAACATACTGTAAATGAGTAGCTGCTTGAACCCCATCAGGAGAAACTCCCAAAAACATCTACTGGCAATCTGGCTTCTCTTCCAAACATTAGTCTATAAGGGGAAAACCCAGTGGCATCACTTTTGGTGCAGTTGTATGCATGTACCGGAGTGCTAATCTGTTGGCTCCATCTGGGCTTGTCTTTTGGTTGAAGGGTGCCCAACATGTCAAACAGAGTGCAATTGAACTGTTCAGGCTGGGGATCTCCTTGGGGATGATAGGGGGTAGTTCTTGACTTTTGTACCCCCCCACAAGGAAAGCATCTCCTTAATCAGATGACTCTCAAAGTCCCGCCCTTGATCAGAATGGATTCTTTGAGGGGCCCCATAGTGAACAAAGAAATTTTCGATAAGTACTTTTGCCACAGTAGTTGCTTTCTGATCTTTGGTAGGGAATGCTTGAGCATAACGAGGGAAGTGGTCAGTGACTACCAATATATTATTGATATTTCTTTTATCTGGCTCTAGACTCAGAAAATCAATACAGACCAATTCCATGGGTGCACTAGTGGTGATGTTAACAAGGGGGGCAGCCTTCTGGGGCACAGTTTTCCACTGTAAGCAACGACTACAAGTTCTAACGTGTTGTTCTACATCAGCTCCCATCTTAGGCCAATAAAACCTGGATCTCACTAAATCAAGGGTTCTGTCTATGCCGAGGTGTCCCATGTGATTATGTAGAGACCTCAGCACTAGCTCTCGGAAAGCAGTGGGCAAAACTAACTGTTACTTGTCCAGTTGGCCCCCTTTGACCATTGTAAATTGTCTCTCTATACAACAATCCATTCCTCAGTTTCAATTTGGGGCCTTCTTTATATAGCAATGCAGTTCTCAAGTCAGGGGAGTGTAATTTGGTCACATCTTTCCTTACTTGAATTGCTTCTAGAGCTGTTTTTATAATGGGATCTCAGGATTGAGCCCGCAGAAGACTATCATTATTGAATTAAGGCAAAGCACCAGTGTCTAATGCAGAAAAATGGCAATAAGCAGCAAGTATGCAGTTCTCGGATGGCCCCAAATAATCCACCATGCAATCCACTGCGTCCGTGGACATCTTTTCCTCCTTGTCAACCTTTTGGCAGAGTGCTCGAATATCCAGTTCTGACAGCTGGACCCAATTATTTGAAGGGCCTGGTCTCCTGGAGAGAGCGTTAGCATCAATATGGTTCAGGCCTGCTCCGTACTCAACGGAATAGTCGTAGGTGGACAAGGCAGAGAGCCATCTATGGCCCGTGGCATCCAACTTAGCCGAAGTCTGTACATAGGTCAAGGGATTATTGTCAGTTTTTACCAGTATCTTAGCACCATATAGATACTCATGAAATTGATCAACAATGGGCCACTTCAGAGCCAGGAACTCTAATTTGTGCACTGGATAGTTATTTTCCGACGGGGTAAGACTCCTGCTGGCAAAGGCTACTGGTCTTAGCCCATTGGTGTGCTCTTGATACAATACAGCCCCCAACCCTTGTAAACTAGCATCAGTATGAAGGACATATGGTCTGGTAGGATCAGCATAGACCAACACTGGGACATGAGTAAGTTGATGTATGATTTTATGAAAAGCTGTCTCACAATCAGACGTCCAACGGACCCCAAATGCATCATTCAGACGAAAATATTTTTTCTCAGTCTCAGTGGGCACTGTTTTCTTGTATTTTTTGTGGGCTGGGGGATACCCTTGAGTAAGGTTAAGTAAAGGGTGGATCACTCGGGAATAGTCCTTGATAAAACGCCTATAATAACCACAGAAACTGAGGAATCCCTGAAGCGCCTTCAGGTTTTTTGGCTGGGGCCAGGTAGTCAAAGCCTCAACTTTGCTGGGGTCAGTCTGTATGCCCTCAGTGGACACTATATGTCCCACATATTTTACTGCGGTTTGAAAGAATTGACATTTTTCAATGGACAATTTAAGGCCAAAATCTTCCAGTTGGTCCAATACCTTGAATAACCTGCTTTCATGTTCCTCCAGGGAGCTGCCAAACACTATGACATCATCCAGGTATACCAAGCACTCTAGCAAGTTCATATCCCATACTGCAAGCTCCATTAGGCTCTGGAAGGTAGCTGGGGCACCAAAAATCCCTTGAACTCGTAAAGCCAAGTGGGCAAATAAAAGCAGTTTTTCGCGTCTTCTGGGGCCATTGGAATCTGATAGTACCCACTGGAGGTCCAGTACTGAGAAACACTTGCTACCATTTAGCAGTCCAATGCATCCTGAATGCATGGCATGGTGTACTGATCTGGAATAGTTCGTAGATTCAAAGTACGATAATCCACACACATCCTGACTGTTCCGTTCTTCTTCCTTACTACCACAATAGGTGAGGCACAGGGCTTCTGGATTCTTGTATCACCCCAGCCGCGAGCATCTCCTGCAGATGTCGTCTCACATCATCTATATCGTCAGGGGCCAGGCATCGAGACCCCTCATGAAATGGCCTCTCATCATGTAGCTAGATGTGATGTTCAGCTCCTCGCACACATCCTACATCCCATTCCTTCAAGGAAAACACCTGGTCCCTCTGGGCAAGCTTCTCACTAATCCTTTCCCTCCATTCTGCTGGTAACGGGGAGTCAATGAAATCAAACAAGTCAGGAGTCACTCGGGAACTCTTCTCCAAACTCTAGTTACTGAGCAGGACAGCAGTATCCGCACAGTGCACGGTGGCCAAAGTGCAGCCTCGATTTACTCAAATTTCTCTATTAGACACATTGCGAACTTGAACCATTACTCTTCCAGCAAAAGCATGAGCTCTGGCAGGCAGGATATTGGGTTTGACCAGCAGTCCCTCTGGCAATTTTCCATCGCCTGGTGCATCCAGCATTAATATTTTATTCTTGACATCCTTTCTGATTCGGACCTCTACTTGTAGAATACATTGTGCGTTTGGTGGTAGCAGTGAAGACTCCAGATCCTTCTTCCAGACGACTCCCACTGGGTCTTCGGGTTCCATCCTACTAGCCTTTCTCTGTGCTTCATAGGCTTTTTTGATTAAAGCTGGAATTCGGAGAGCTCTGCCAGTCTTGGACTTTTGTTTTTCAGAACACAGCTACACTAATCACCCAGACATATGAGCATTTGTTCCAATCAACAAAGGGACCCCATCATACAATCCAGTGGGAAGGGGGACACACTAAGGCTAGGGTCTCTACTTGTTCGGCCACTCCAGCCACAGAAGTAGGAAAAGATAACCAAATACGGATATAGCCAGAGTAGGGGTAGGCCTTCTTACTCAGTCCCCAGACATGTAGTCCCTCTAAAGGTTGCAGGGGCACATCTGACAAATGCTTCTGATACCAGTTCTGAAACATGATGGTCACTTGGGAGCCACTGTCTAACACAGCCCTGGTGGACACTCCATTCACTTTCACTGTAGTTTCCATGGAGGGACCCACTACTTCAGACCATTCAGGGGGCATTGCTTGAGAGGTCGCTCGGGCATTGGCCCTTGTGGCAAAACTCTTTCAGTTGGGCCCCCCTGGTGACCGGGCATAGGTCTTACGATGCCAGGCTACTAACCTGCTGGTGACTTTCCTCAAGTTCTCTGGTAACCAGCACTCAGTCTGAAAATATCCATCTTCCCCACAACAGTAACAGAACTTAATATCTTGACTGTCTTGGGAGGGAGGGGGGATCTCTCATCTGGTGGGACACTTCAGGGGCTCTACATGGCTCTTCTTGAATGGGGCATTTACCCCGGGATATCTCAGGTTCACAGACTCTATGGGGGGTGACAGCAGCCTGTTGCAGCTCCCTCACCATTTCTCGTAAATCTCTAGTCTCCACTCTCAAATTACTCTCAACTCAGGGGTCAGAAGAAACAGCATGCACTCCCACTCCACTGTTGGGCTCAGGGGGAGCTTGATACAGATCTGGCTCCTGATAAGTCTGTCACCACCTTGATCAATTCTCTCAATTGATGGGTCTCATCTGGCTCACTTTGTTCAGGAGTCTGGCACAGATTTACAGCCCCTGCATAGGGCTCCCACCCCTCTTCATCAGTTTCAATTTCACGAATTTCTCTCATTAACTAACAATATTCAGGAGGGTCGGGCCCTTCAATCTTGCAGTTTGAGTTTCAGCAGTATCACACTTGAAAATCTGGCTGACTTCAGTACATCGTCTAATCGGACCTGGTTCAGTGTTTGAGCAGTTACTCCCCCTTTTCGGTGGGCCTTTTGTAGGGCCCTCTCCATTCTGGTAACAAAGGCAGACAATTTCTCATTTCTCCACTGTTTTGCAGACTTGAATTTCCGTAACAGGTCTTCCCCTGTCTCAATGCTGCCAAACACTCCCTCTAAGGTGGAAAGATATTCTGCTGCAGTTGCCTCTGGACTAGTGGTCCGTAAGAACCGAATTGACTTCCAGAGCGGGACCCCTCAAACTTTCCATCAACCTTTTTCTCTTCTCCCCCTCAGAGCACTGACAGTCCTGCACTAAGGGCATAGCATAGTCCATCCAAGTCTCCAAATCAACTTCCCCTGAAGGCACGGGCACAGTACCAGAGAAGAGTCTCAATCTCCAATAGGAGTCTAATTGTATTGGAGGGATAACCATAGGGGGCGGGGCTAGGATGGAGCTCTTAGATGACCTGGGAGATGTACCTGTGGATGGCAGGGGAGTGGGGTCACTCGAGATGTTTAACACCTGTATCAATTCCTGGGCAGTTCTTCACTCGGCAGCCAACAGTTTAAGTAACTTGTCTTTAAAACTATTGGTCTTAGGGGACTCCCCCAGGGTGACCGAACCACTTCTGGCATGAATAACCCTCCATCCCTTCTAAGCACCTTCAGGGAAAATCACTGGGGGAACCCTCTTGGGGTCTATCGTGATACTGTATGAGAGCAGCACCTGCAGGGTCTGTGTGAACAAGTCAGCACATCGCCTTACCTCCACCTTGCCCAAGCATTTAACACGCTCGACAGCAGAGATAATGTCAGCGCTTTTAATCCCTAAGGGACATCTAACAGTAACATAGTCTTTGGGAGTCCAACTCAGGTTGCCCCATCCCATTAATTTATGCACCATCATCTTAATGGGATTGAGTTTTAGCTTGGTGTAATGTCTCTCCAGTTTTTCCTTTAGTTTGTACATATGCAGTACTTCTGCCACTTGGCCACTAGAGGACGCTAATCCCAGCGGTGCCTCCAAGATGTAACCCCAGGTGGCACTATCCCAAGGGCTACTACCCCTGCCTGCATAACTACTAACAGGTTAAGGGCCTAGGTCCAATGGCGGTGCCTCCACCCAGAGGTCGGGTAAAGACAGTCTGATATGACTTGGTCACAGCCCTCTGGGACACTGCAACTCCTTTCTTCCCACTAGTGGCCCACCATTTAGCAGTAGTACCTTCACAGTATACACTTACCCCCGGTCCGTTCGCTCAGCTTGACTCGAGGACCCCTGTAAAGTAAGATGCAGTAATACAATAGCCACTCTACAGTATTTCAACACAAACACGTAGTTCAAGCAGTGTAACTTTGCTAAACAACCAAATCTGATTTATTTAGGGGAAAGTAACAAGGACAGGGGAAAATCAGGTTAATTGATTCAGTCACACTAATATTCAGAGCACTATGCACAGGGCTAAAGTCCCTAAGAGTCACTGTCGCTGGGTACCCAGGATGGAGGGGGCTAGCCAGGATCGGTGCAGCTGGTTGGGGCCCTGAGGATGAAAATACTTGCACAATACCCAATTTGTAATCCAGAGTCAGTAGGCTCAGTTCGTGTATCAAGGAAGAAAATTCAGTTGAAACCCTTGCACTTCAATTACTCAACTGGCAGGGAGCTACCCTGATTTTTACTCACGACCTTTGCTGGGCAACTTCCACACAGTGAGGAATATGGGCCGGTGAGCAGGACAGACGCCACACATTTATATGAACAGAGAAAGTTACCATACCAGGCAGCTGCTTTCATATCCCGATCACCTTACTGCTAACCATGGAATTCACAATGCAGCTTCACTCTCCTGACAGACTGAGCTTGATGAAGCAGATTCTCCAGTCCTCTACAGGGTATGCCTGGTTGCTGGCCACACAGCCTCTCCTGTTCCTTACACACAGCGGATTCAGTCCGAATCACCACGGCAAAATGAGCCGCCCAACTTTTGCTCTCCACACACACTTCCCAAGCGAAACTCGGCAGCGCAGAAGCCTGGAGCTCCTTCCTCAGTCACGGCCACAATGGATCTGCCTTCACGGCTACTGGGCTGGGAATTACCATCGGGCGCCACCCGACCCAATTGGAAGGCTTCCGATGCCAGTCACTTATAACTTCCCCTATTGGTACAAAAAGGCGCCACAGTCCAGAACTTCACTTCCCAGAATTACCCGGCCATATCCCCCATTGGCAGTTGACACCTGAGAGAGTCCCAATCCTGGATGGTTGCTCGATACTCCATTTTACTCTCCCCCCCTTCTGATTGGATCTAGTTTACAGTTCTGATCCAAAATGGAGGGCAAAGCACAAAAGTCCCAGCTGCAAGAAAGGCAGGTTAGATAAATTACATTCCCACTAATTTCTAAATGGTATAGGCAAACAGTTACATCTCAGAAAAGTGCTCACTCTGCCCAGTTAGTGACAGAAGAAATGGAACAATTTGTCAGCAGCTCCAGTGGGACCTGGTAGGGAAACACACAGCCCCTTGTAAAGTAATCATGCCGCAAGCAGACAGCACTTAAAGAGACAGTACTAGAGGCTCTAAAAGCACTCGCTGATAAACGGCTTAAACGATCAACACCATTCAGGCTAGGAGTACTCAGTCAGCTCCTGAAGACCCTCAGGAACCCCCTTTTTCAGGGGGTTACACCCTTCCTTGCTTGAAAAAGCTTGACGTCCGCTTCAAGTGGATACCCTTAAATCACTTTAAGGCAGAACAGTTTGAACTGCATGCCCTTTTAACAGCAATCAGCATATTACACCTTAGTCATATACACTACATTGTATTATACATTCCACTACTGGTTATACAACAGTACACATACAAACATTTTAACTCAGGTCATCACTTCCTGCACATGGAACATGTTGGGACTGGAGGGAGGGCACCATACTCAGAGGGTAATACAAGTAATCTGGAGTTATCTCCCAGGCTTAGTTTAGGCAACATGCTCAGGGTCACATCATTCCCATATGGACCACATCTGGGGCAGATCCACAGGTTTGCCCAGGGACTCATAACTTAGCCTCACTAGGCCTCACTTCCGGCCAGTCCTTCTTGGGGAATGGGCACAGTTTCAGAACGGTTAGACTCACTTTCAGCACTGTCTATACTTTCCAAGGGGTCTCCATCGAGGTAGGGAGGCCAAGATCCGGGACATTTTCAGCTCCATAGTCTACAATCCCTGGGTCCACAACACCTGGGTCGACTGGGGAGACTCCTGGTACTGGCAGGGACTATCAGAGGATGCAGCACACTGTTCAGGTTCTGGTGTGTCACCAGCTTGCTCGATACATCACCCCCCTTCTGAAAGGTCAGGCAGTTCACCCATGCACAATGATTCCACATCCTCTCATTTGATGCTGAGTATTTCTTTCCGTTGACTGGCTCCAGAGACAAAGCAGAGGGCTTAGACAGTCCAGAAACTTAGCTTCATCCCTGGGTTGACTAGGGGATTGCCCTGGAACAGCTGGCTAATTCATAAGAAGGGTAATATTCAGGATTACACTCACTGTCCTCTGACACAGACTGACAATCAGGTTCAATTGGAATGGGTGGAGAGGAACACTTTAACTGACTTCTGTAGAGGCAGTCTGTTTTGATTTTTTCTTGGCAGTGGCTCTAGTCACTGGTCCAGAGGGGCATCATCTGGGGGTTCAGATTCTATCAAGATCTGTCCAATTGGCAGCAAATGATTTCTATGCATAGTTTTCACATCTTGATTATTCTCGGGCCGTGCCTTGTATACAGGTAGATCATCTAGTTTACCCACTACAATGTGAGGGAGTTGATGCCATCTGTCAGCAAGCAATCTATGCTTGCTATGCAGCTCCAGCTTCCTCAGCAACACTGATCTCCTTCCCTGAGTTCCAGTGCCTTCACTTTCTTGTCATACTTTCTTTATTGGCTAGATTTCTTTTTGGCAGCCGTGGTTTGAGCCAGCTGACGCATGGTTTAATTGGGCCTTCAATTTCTGAACATACTGTAAATGAGTAGCTGCTTGAACCCCATCAGGAGAAACTCCAAAAACATCTACTGGCAATCTGATCTCTTCCAAACATTAGTCTATAAGGGAAAACCCAGTGGCATCACTTTTGGTGCAGTTGTATGCATGTGCCGAGTGCTAATCTGTTGGCTCCATCTGGAGCTTGTCTTTTGGTTGAAGGTTGCCCAACATGTCAAACAGAGTGCAATTGAACTGTTCAGGCTGGGGATCTCCTGGGGATGATTGGGGTAGTTCTTGACTTTTGTACCCCTACAAGGAAAGCATCTCCTTAATCAGATGACTCTCAAAGTCCCGTCCCTTGATCAGAATGGATTCTTTGAGGGCCCCATAGTGAACAAAGAAATTTCGATAAGTACTTTCCACAGTAGTTGCTTTCTGATCTTTGGTAGGGAATGCTTGAGCATAACGAGGGAAGTGGTCAGTGACTACCAATATATTATTGATATTTCTTTTATCTGGCTCTAGACTCAGAAAATCAATACAGACCAATTCCATGGGTGCACTAGTGGTGATGTTAACAAGGGGGGCAGCCCTCTGGGGCACAGTTTTCCACTGTAAGCAACGACTACAAGTTATAACGTGTTGTTCTACATCAGCTCCCATCTTAGGCCAATAAAATGTGGATCTCACTAAATCAAGGGTTCTGTCTATGCCGAGGTGTCCCATGTGATTATGTAGAGACCTCAGCACTAGCTCTCCGGAAAGCAGTGGGCCAAACTAACTGTTATTTGTCCAGTTGGCCCCTTGACCATTGTAAATTTCTCTCTATACAACAATCCATTCCTCAGTTTCATCTGGAGCCTTCTTTATATAGCAATGCAGTTCTCAAGTCAGGGGTGTAATTTGGTCACATCTTTCCTTACTTGAATTGCTTCTAGAGCTGTTTTATAATGGGATCTCAGGATTGAGCCTGCAGAAGACTATCATTATTGAATTAAGGCCAAAGCACCAGTGTCTAATGCAGAAAAATGGCAATAAGCAAGTATGCAGTTCTCGGATGGCCCCAAATAATCCACCATGCAATCCACTGCGTCCAGTGGACATCTTTTCCTCCTTGTCAACCTTTTGGCAGAGTGCTCGAATATCCAGTTCTGACAGCTGGACCCAATTATTTGAAGGGCTGGTCTCCCTGGAGAGGCGTTAGCATCAATACGGTTCAGGCCTGCTCGACTCAACCGGAATAGTCGTAGGTGGACAAGGCAGAGAGCCACCTATGCCATTCGTGGGCATCCAACTTAGCCGAAGTCTGTAACATAGGTCAAGGGATTATTGTCTGCTTTTACCAGTATCTTAGCACCATATAGATACTCATGAAATTGATCAACAATGGGCCACTTCAGAGCCAGGAACTCTAATTTGTGCACTGGATAGTTCTTTTTCCGACGGGTAAGACTCCTGCTGGCAAAGGCTACTGGTCTTAGCCCATTGGTGTGCTCTTGATACAATACAGCCCCAACCCTTGTAAACTAGCATCAGTATGAAGGACATATGGTCTGGTAGGATCAGCATAGACCAACACTGGGACATGAGTAAGTTGATGTATGATTTTATGAAAAGCTGTCTCACAATCAGACGTCCAACGGACCCCAAATGCATCATTCAGACGAAAATATTTTTTCTCAGTCTCAGTGGGCACTGTTTTCTTGTATTTTTTATGGGCTGGGGGATACCCTTGAGTAAGGTTAAGTAAAGGGTGGATCACTCGGGAATAGTCCTTGATAAAACGCCTATAATAAACACACAGAAACCGAGGAATCTCTGAAGCGCCTTCAGGTTTTTGGGTTAGCCAGGTAGTCAAGCCTCAACTTTGCTGGGGTCAGTCTGTATGCCCTCAGTGGACACTATATGTCCCACATATTTTACTGAGGTTTGAAAGAATTGACATTTATCAATGGACAATTTAAGGCCAAAATCTTCCAGTTGGTCCAATACCTTGAATAACCTGCTTTCATGTTCCTCCAGGGAGCTGCCAAACACTATGACATCATCCAGGTATACCAAGCACTCTAGCAAGTTCATATCCCATACTGCAAGCTCCATTAGGCTCTGGAAGGTAGCTGGGGCACCAAAAATCCCTTGAACTCGTAAAAGCCAAGTGGGCAAATAAAAGCAGTTTTTTCGCGGTCTTCTGGGGCCATTGGAATCTGATAGTACCCACTGCGGAGGTCCAGTACTGAGAAACACTTGCTACCATTTAGGCAGTCCATGCATCCTGAATGCGCATATGGTGTACTGATCTGGAATAGTTCGCAGATTCAAGCTCGATAATCCACACATCCTGACTGTTCCGTTTTTCTTCCTTACTACCACAATAGGTGAGGCACAGGGGCTTGATTCTTGTATCACCCCAGCCGAGCATCTCCTGCAGATGTCGTCTCACATCATCTATATCGTCAGGGGCCAGGCATCGAGACCTCTCATGAAATGGCCTCTCATCATGTAGCTAGATGTGATGTTCAGCTCCTCGCACACATCCTACATCCCATTCCTTCAAGGAAAACACCTGGTCCCTCTGGGCAAGCTTCTCACTAATCCTTTCCCTCCATTCTGCTGGTAACGGGGAGTCAATGAAATCAAACAAGTCAGGAGTCACTCGGGAACTCTTCCCCAAACTCTAGTTACTGAGCAGGACAGCAGTATCCGCACAGTGCCACGGTGGCCCAAGTGCAGCCTCGGTTACTCAAATTTCTCCTGTAGACACATTGCAAACTTGAACCATTACTCTTCCAGCAAAAGCATGAGCTCTGGCAGGCAGGATATTGGGTTTGACCAGCAGTCCCTCTGGCAATTTTCCATCGCCTGGTGCATCCAGCATTAATATTTTATTCTTGACATCCTTTCTGATTCGGACCTCTACTTGTAGAATACATTGTGCATTTGCTGGTAGCAGTAAAGACTCCAGATCCTTCTTCTAGACGACTCCCACTGGGTCTTCGGGTTCCATCCTACTAGCCTTTCTCTGTGCTTCATAGGCTTTTTTGATTAAAGCTGGAATTCGGAGAGCTCTGCCAGTCTTGGACTTTTGTTTTTCAGAACACAGCTACACTAATCACCCAGACATATGAGCATTTGTTCCAATCAACAAAGGGACCCCATCATACAATCCAGTGGGAAGGGGGACACACTAAGGCTAGGGTCTCTACTTGTTCGGCCACTCCAGCCACAGAAGTAGGAAAAGATAACCAAATACGGATATAGCCAGAGTAGGGGTAGGCCTTCTCACTCAGTCCCCAGACATGTAGTCCCTCTAAAGGTTGCAGGGGCACATCTGACAAATGTTCTGATACCAGTTCTGAAACATGATGGTCACTTTGAGCCACTGTCTAACACAGCCCTGGTGGATACTCCATTCACTTTCACTGTAGTTTCCATGGAGGGACCCACTACTTCAGACCATTCAGGGGCATTGCTTTGAGAGGTCGTCGGGCATTGGCCCTTGTGGCAAAACTCTTTCAGTTGGGCCCCCCTGGTGACCGGGCATAGGTCTTACGATGCCAGGCTACTAACCTGCTGGTGACTTTCCTCAAGTTCTCTGGTAACCAGCACTCAGTCTGAAAATATCCATCTTCCCCACAACAGTAACAGAACTTAATATCTTGACTGTCTTGGGAGGGAGGGGATCTCTCATCTGGTGGGACACTTCAGGGCTCTACATGGCTCTTCTTGAATGGGGCATTTACCCCGGTATCTCAGGTTCACAGACTCTATGGGGTGACAGCAGCCTGTTTCAGCTCCCTCACCATTTTCGTAAATCTCTAGTCTCCCTCTCAAATTACTCTCAACTCAGGGGTCAGAAGAAACAGCATGCACTCCCACTCCACTGTTGGGCTCAGGGGAGCTTGATACAGATCTGGCTCCTGATAAGTCTAGTCACCACCTTGATCAATTCTCTCAATTGATGGTCCTCATCTGGCTCACTTTGTTCAGGAGTCTGGCACAGATTTACAGCCCCTGCATAGGGCTCCCACCCTCTTCATCAGTTTCAATTTCTACATTTCTCTCATTAACTAACAATATTCAGGAGGGTCGGCCTTCAATCTTGCAGTTTGAGTTTCAGCAGTATCACACTTGAAAATCTGGCTGACTTCAGTACATCGTCTAATCGGACCTGGTTCAGTGTTTGAGCAGTTACTCCCCTTTTGGGTGGGCCTTTTGTGAGCCCTCTCCATTCTGGTAACAAAAGGCAGACAATTTCTCATTTCTCCACTGTTTGCAGACTTGAATTTCCATGAGGTCTTCCCCTGTCTCAATGCTGCCAAACACTCCCTCTAAGGTGGAAAGATATTCTGCTGCAGTTGCCTCTGGACTAGTGGTCCGTAAGAACCGAATTGACTTCCAGAGCGGGACCCCTCAAACTTTCCATCAACCTTTTTCTCTTCTCCCCCTCAGAGCACTGACAGTCCTGCACTAAGGGCATAGCATAGTCCATCCAAGTCTCCAAATCAACTTCCCCTGAAGGCACGGGCACAGTCCAGAGAAGAGTCTCAATCTCCAATAGAGTCTAATTGTATTGGAGGGATAACCATAGGGGGCGGGGCTAGGATGGAGCTCTTAGATGACCTGGGAGATGTACCTGTGGATGGCAGGGGAGTAATACCGAGATGTTTAACACCTGTATCAATTCCTGGGCAGTTCTTCACTCGGCAGCCAACAGTTTAAGTAACTTGTCTTTAAAACTATTGGTCTTAGGGACTCCCCAGGGTGACCAACCACTTCTGGCATGAATAACCCTCCATCCCTTCTAAGCACCTTCAGGGAAAATCACTGGGGAACCTCTTGGGGTCTATCGTGATACTGTATGAGAGCAACACCTGCAGGGTCTGTGTGAGCAAGTCAGCACATCGCCCTTTTTACCTCCACCTTGCTCAAGCATTTAACACGCTCGACAGCAGAGACAATGTCAGCGCTTTTAATCCCTAAGGGGACATCTAACAGTAACATAGTCTTTTGGGAGTCCAACTCCACAGCGTTGCCCCATCCCATTAATTTATGCACCATCATCTTAATGGGACTGAGTTTTAGCTTGGGTGTAATGTCTCCTTCCAGTTTTTCCTTTAGTTTGTACATAATGCAGTACTTCTGCCACTTGGCCACTAGAGGACGCTAATCCCAGCGGTGCCTCCAAGATGTAACCCCCAGGTGGCACTATCCCAAGGGCTACTACCCCTGCCTGCATAACTACTAACAGGTTAAGGGCCTAGGTCCAATGGCGGTGCCTCCACCCAGAGGTCGGGTAAAGACAGTCTGATATGACTTTGGTCACAGCCCTCTGGGACACTGCAATCCCCTTTCTTCCCACTAGTGGCCCACTCAATTTTAGCAGTAGTACCTTCACAGTATACACTTACCCCCGGTCCGGTTCGGTCAGCTTGACTCCGAGGACCCCTGTAAAGTAAGATGCAGTAATACAATAGCCACTCTACAGTATTTCAACACAAACACGTAGTTCAAGCAGTGTAACTTCTAAACAACCAAATCTGATTTATTTGGGGAAAGTAACAAGGACAGGGAAAATCAGGTTAATTGATTCAGTCACACTAATATTCAGAGCACTGTGCACAGGGCTAAAGTCCCTAAGAGTCACTGTGGCTGGGTACCCAGGATGGAGGGGCTAGCCAGGATGTGCAGCTGGTTGGAGGCCCTGAGGATGAAAAATACTTGCACAATACCCAATTTGTAATCCAGAGTCAGTAGGCTCAGTTCGTGTATCAAGGAAGAAAATTCAGTTGAAACCCTTGCAATTCAATTACTCAACTGGCAGGGAGCTGCCCTGATTTTGACTCCCGACCCTTGCTGGGCACCTTCCACACAGTGAGGAATATGGGCCGGTGAGCAGGACAGACGCCACACATTTATATGAACAGAGAAAGTTACCATACCAGGCAGCTGCTTTCATATCGATCACCTTACTGCTAACCATGGAATTCACAATGCAGCTTCACTCTCTGACAGACTTAAGCTTGATGAGCAGATTCTCCAGTCCTCTACAGTGCGCCTGGTTGCTGGCCACACAGCCTCTCCCTGTTCATACACAGCCGGATTCAGTCCGAATCACCACGGCAAAATGAGCCGCCCAACTTTTGCTCTCCACACACACTTCCCAACGCGAAACTCGGCAGCGCAGAAGCCTGGAGCTCCTTCCTCAGTCACGGCCACAATGGATCTGCCTTCTCGGCTACTGGGCTGGGAATTACCATCGGGCACCACCCGACCCAATTGGAAGGCTTCCGATGCCAGTCACTTATAACTTCCCCTATTGGTACAAAAAGGCGCCACAGTCCAGAACTTCACTTCCCAGAATTACCTGGCCATATCCTCCATTGGCAGTTGACACCTGAGAGTCCCAATCCTGGATGGTTGCTCAATACTCCATTTTACTCTCCCCCCCTTCTGATTGGATCTAGTTTACAGTTCTGATCCAAAATGGAGGGGCAAAGCACACAAAGTCCCAGCTGCAAGAAAGGCAGGTTAGATAAATTACATTCCCACTAATTCTCTAAATGGTATAGGGCAAACAGTTACATCTCAGAAAAGTGCTCACTCTGCCCAGTTAGTGACAGAAGAAATGGAACAATTTGTCAGCAGCTCCAGTGGGACTCGAGTAGGGAAACACACAGCCCCCCTTGTAAAGTAATCATGCCTGCAAGCAGACAGCACTTAAAGAGACAGTACTAGAGGCTCTAAAGCACTGCGCTGATAACGGCTTAAGCGTCGAACACCATTCAGGCTGGAGTACTCAGTCAGCTCCTGGAAGACCTCAGGGAACCCCATTTTCAGGGGGTTACACCTTCCTTGCTTGAAAAGCTTGACGTCCGCTTCAAGTGGATACCCTTAAATCACTTTAAGGCAGAACAGTTTGAATTTGCATGCCTTTTAAACAGCAATCAGCATATTACACCTTAGTCATATACACTTACATTGTATTATACATTCCACTACTGGTTATACAACAGTACACATACAAACATTTTAACTCAGGTCATCACTTCCTGCACATGGAACATGTTGGGACTGGAGGGGGCAGGGGCACCATACTCAGAGGGTAATACAAGTAATCTGGAGTTATCTCCCAGGCTTAGTTTAGGCAACATGCTCAGGGTCACATACATTCCCATATGGACCACATTCAGGGGCAGATCCACAGGTTTGCCCAGGGACTCATAACTTAGCCTCACTACAGGCCTCACTTCTCAGCCAGTCCTTCTTGGGGGAATGGGCACAGTTTCAGAACGGTTAGACTCACTTTCAGCACTGTCTATACTTTCCAAGGGGGTCTCCATCGAGGTAGGGAGGCCAAGATCTGGGACATTTTCAGCTCCATAGTCTACAATCTCTGGGTCCACAACACCTGGGTCGACTGGGAGACTCCTGGTACTGGCAAGGACTATCAGAGGATGCAGCACACTGTTCAGGTTCTGGTGTGTCACCAGCTTGCTCGATACATCACCCCTCCTTCTGAAAGGTCAGGCAGTTCACCCATGCACAATGATTCCACATCCTCTCATTTGATGCTGAGTATTTCACTTTCCGGGAGCACTGGCTCCAGAGACAAAGCAGAGGGCTTAGACAGTCCAGAAAACTTAGCTTCATCCCTGGGTTGACTAGGGATTGCCCTGGAACAGCTAGCTTAATTCATAAGAAGGGTAATATTCAGGATTACACTCACTGTCCTCTGACACAGACTGACAATCAGGTTCAATTGGAATGGGTGGAGAGAACACTTTAACTTGACTTCTGTAGGGCAGTCTGTTTTGATTTTTTCTTGGCAGTGGCTCTGTCACTGGTCCAGAGGGGCATCATCTGGGGTTCAGATTCTATCAAGATCTGTCCAATTGGCAGCAAATGATTTCTATGCATAGTTTTCACATCTTTCAATTATTCTCAGGTCGCACTTGTATACAGGTAGATCATCTAGTTTACCACTACAATGTGAGGGTTGATGCCATCTGTCAGCAATCTTATGCTTGCTATGCAGCCCTAGCTTCCTCAGCAACACTCGATCTCCTTCCCTGAGTTCCAGTGCCTTCACTTTCTTGTCATACCTTTCTTTATTGGCTAGATTTCTTTTTGCAGCCGTGGTTTGAGCCAGCTGGTACGCATGGTTTAATTGGGCCTTCAATTTCTGAACATACTGTAAATGAGTAGCTGCTTGAACCCCATCAGGAGAAACTCCCAAAAAAACATCTACTGGCAATCTGGCTTCTCTTCCAAACATTAGTCTATAAGGGGAAAACCCAGTGGCATCACTTTTGGTGCAGTTGTATGCATGTACCGGAGTGCTAATCTGTTGGCTCCATCTGGGCTTGTCTTTTGGTTGAAGGGTGCCCAACATGTCAAACAGAGTGCAATTGAACTGTTCAGGCTGGGGATCTCCCTGGGGATGATTGGGGGTAGTTCTTGACTTTTGTACCCCCCCACAAGGAAAGCATCTCCTTAATCAGATGACTCTCAAAGTCCCGCCCTTGATCAGAATGGATTCTTTGAGGGGCCCCATAGTGAACAAAGAAATTTTCGATAAGTACTTTTGCCACAGTAGTTGCTTTCTGATCTTTGGTAGGGAATGCTTGAGCATAACGAGGGAAGTGGTCAGTGACTACCAATATATTATTGATATTTCTTTTATCTGGCTCTAGACTCAGAAAATCAATACAGACCAATTCCATGGGTGCACTAGTGGTGATGTTAACAAGGGGGGCAGCCTTCTGGGGCACAGTTTTCCACTGTAAGCATCGACTACAAGTTCTAACGTGTTGTTCTACATCAGCTCCCATCTTAGGCCAATAAAACCTGGATCTCACTAAATCAAGGGTTCTGTCTATGCCGAGGTGTCCCATGTGATTATGTAGAGACCTCAGCACTAGCTCGGAAAGCAGTGGGCAAAACTAACTGTTACTTGTCCAGTTGGCCCTTGACCATTGTAAATTGTCTCTCTATACAACAATCCATTCCTCAGTTTCAATTTGGGGCCTTCTTTATATAGCAATGCAGTTCTCAAGTCAGGAGTAATTTGGTCACATCTTTCCTTACTTGAATTGCTTCTAGAGCTGTTTTATAATGGGATCTCAGGATTGAGCCAGTGGAAGACTATCATTATTGAATTAAGGCAAAGCACCAGTGTCTAATGCAGAAAATGGCAATAAGCAGCAAGTATGCAGTTCTCGGATGGCCCCAAATAATCCACCATGCAATCCACTGCGTCCGTGGACATCTTTTCCTCCTTGTCAACCTTTTGGCAGAGTGCTCGAATATCCAGTTCTGACAGCTGGACCCAATTATTTGAAGGGCCTGTTCCTGGAAGAGCGTTATCATCAATATGGTTCAGGCCTGCTCCGTACTCAACGGAATAGTCGTAGGTGGACAAGGCAGAGAGCCACCTATGGCCCGTGGCATCCAACTTAGCCGAAGTCTGTACATAGGTCAAGGGATTATTGTCAGTTTTTACCAGTATCTTAGCACCATATAGATACTCATGAAATTGATCAACAATGGGCCACTTCAGAGCCAGGAACTCTAATTTGTGCACTGGATAGTTCTTTTCCGACGGGGTAAGACTCCTGCTGGCAAAGGCTACTGGTCTTAGCCCATTGGTGTGCTCTTGATACAATACAGCCCCCAACCCTTGTAAACTAGCATCAGTATGAAGGACATATGGTCTGGTAGGATCAGCATAGACCAACACTGGGACATGAGTAAGTTGATGTATGATTTTATGAAAAGCTGTCTCACAATCAGACGTCCAACGGACCCCAAATGCATCATTCAGACGAAAATATTTTTTCTCAGTCTCAGTGGGCACTGTTTTCTTGTATTTTTTGTGGGCTGGGGGATACCCTTGAGTAAGGTTAAGTAAAGGGTGGATCACTCGGGAATAGTCCTTGATAAAACACCTATAATAACCACAGAAACCGAGGAATCCCTGAAGCGCCTTCAGGTTTTTTGGCTGGAGCCAGGTAGTCAAAGCCTCAACTTTGCTGGGGTCAGTCTGTATGCCCTCAGTGGACACTATATGTCCCACATATTTTACTGAGGTTTGAAAGAATTGACATTTATCAATGGACAATTTAAGGCCAAAATCTTCCAGTTGGTCCAATACCTTGAATAACCTGCTTTCATGTTCCTCCAGGGAGCTGCCAAACACTATGACATCATCCAGGTATACCAAGCACTCTAGCAAGTTCATATCCCATACTGCAAGCTCCATTAGGCTCTGGAAGGTAGCTGGGGCACCAAAAATCCCTTGAACTCGTAAAAGCCAAGTGGGCAAATAAAAGCAGTTTTTACGCGGTCTTCTGGGGCCATTGGAATCTGATAGTACCCACTGCGGAGGTCCAGTACTGAGAAACACTTGCTACCATTTAGGCAGTCCAATGCATCCTGAATGCGTGGCATGGTGTACTGATCTGGAATAGTTCGCAGATTCAAAGTACGATAATCCACACACATCCTGACTGTTCCGTTCTTCTTCCTTACTACCACAATAGGTGAGGCACAGGGGCTTCTGGATTCTTGTATCACCCCAGCCGCGAGCATCTCCTGCAGATGTCGTCTCACATCATCTATATCGTCAGGGGCCAGGCATCGAGACCTCTCATGAAATGGCCTCTCATCATGTAGCTAGATGTGATGTTCAGCTCCTCGCACACACATCCTACATCCCATTCCTTCAAGGAAAACACCTGGTCCCTCTGGGCAAGCTTCTCACTAATCCTTTCCCTCCATTCTGCTGGTAACGGGGAGTCAATGAAATCAAACAAGTCAGGAGTCACTCGGGAACTCTTCCCCAAACTCTAGTTACTGAGCAGGACAGCAGTATCCGCACAGTGCACGGTGGCCAAAGTGTAGCCTCGATTTACTCAAATTTCTCTATTAGACACATTGCAAACTTGAACCATTACTCTTCCAGCAAAAGCATGAGCTCTGGCAGGCAGGATATTGGGTTTGACCAGCAGTCCCCTCTGGCAATTTTCCATCGCCTGGTGCATCCAGCATTAATATTTTATTCTTGACATCCTTTCTGATTTGGACCTCTACTTGTAGAATACATTGTGCATTTGGTGGTAGCAGTAAAGACTCCAGATCCTTCTTCCAGACGACTCCCCACTGGGTCTTCGGGTTCCATCTTACTAGCCTTTCTCTGTGCTTCATAGGCTTTTTTGATTAAAGCTGGAATTCGGAGAGCTCTGCCAGTCTTGGACTTTTGTTTTTCAGAACACAGCTACACTAATCACCCAGACATATGAGCATTTGTTCCAATCAACAAAGGGACCCCATCATACAATCCAGTGGGGAGGGGGACACACTAAGGCTAGGGTCTCTACTTGTTCGGCCACTCCAGCCACAGAAGTAGGAAAAGATAACCAAATACGGATATAGCCAGAGTAGGGGTAGGCCTTCTCACTCAGTCCCCAGACATGTAGTCCCTCTAAAGGTTGCAGGGGCACATCTGACAAATGCTTCTGATACCAGTTCTGAAACATGATGGTCACTTGGGAGCCACTGTCTAACACAGCCCTGGTGGATACTCCATTCACTTTCACTGTAGTTTCCATGGAGGGACCCACTACTTCAGACCATTCAGGGGGCATTGCTTGAGAGGTCGCTCGGGCATTGGCCCTTGTGGCAAAACTCTTTCAGTTGGGCCCCCCTGGTGACCGGGCATAGGTCTTACGATGCCAGGCTACTAACCTGCTGGTGACTTTCCTCAAGTTCTCTGGTAACCAGCACTCAGTCTGAAAATATCCATCTTCCCCACAACAGTAACAGAACTTAATATCTTGACTGTCTTGGGAGGAGGGGTCTCTCATCTGGTGGGACACTTCAGGGGCTCTACATGGCTCTTCTTGAATGGGGCATTTACCCCGGGATATCTCAGGTTCACAGACTCTATGGGGGGTGACAGCAGCCTGTTTCAGCTCCCTCACCATTTCTCGTAAATCTCTAGTCTCCACTCTCAAATTACTCTCAACTCAGGGGTCAGAAGAAACAGCATGCACTCCCACTCCACTGTTGGGCTCAGGGGGAGCTTGATACAGATCTGGCTCCTGATAAGTCTGTCACCACCTTGATCAATTCTCTCAATTGATGGGTCTCATCTGGCTCACTTTGTTCAGGAGTCTGGCACAGATTTACAGCCCCTGCATAGGGCTCCAACCCCTCTTCATTAGTTTCAATTTCACGAATTTCTCTCATTAACTAACAATATTCAGGAGGGTCGGCCCTTCAATCTTGCAGTTTGAGTTTCAGCAGTATCACACTTGAAAATCTGGCTGACTTCAGTACATCGTCTAATCGGACCTGGTTCAGTGTTTGAGCAGTTACTCCCCCTTTTCGGTGGGCCTTTTGTAGGGCCCTCTCCATTCTGGTAACAAAGGCAGACAATTTCTCATTTCTCCACTGTTTTGCAGACTTGAATTTCCGTAACAGGTCTTCCCTGTCTCAATGCTGCCAACACCCTCTAAGGTGGAAAGATATTCTGCTGCAGTTGCCTCTGGACTAGTGGTCCGTAAGAACCGAATTGACTTCCAGAGCGGGACCCCTCAAACTTTCCATCAACCTTTTTCTCTTCTCCCCCTCAGAGCACTGACAGTCCTGCACTAAGGGCATAGCATAGTCCATCCAAGTCTCCAAATCAACTTCCCCTGAAGGCACGGGCACAGTCCAGAGAAGAGTCTCAATCTCCAATAGGAGTCTAATTGTATTGGAGGGATAACCATAGGGGGCGGGGCTAGGATGGAGCTCTTAGATGACCTGGGAGATGTACCTGTGGATGGCAGGGGAGTGGGGTCACTCGAGATGTTTAACACCTGTATCAATTCCTGGGCAGTTCTTCACTCGGCAGCCAACAGTTTAAGTAACTTGTCTTTAAAACTATTGGTCTTAGGGGACTCCCCCAGGGTGACCGAACCACTTCTGGCATGAATAACCCTCCATCCCTTCTAAGCACCTTCAGGGAAAATCACTGGGGGAACCCTCTTGGGGTCTATCGTGATACTGTATGAGAGCAGCACCTGCAGGGTCTGTGTGAGCAAGTCAGCACATCGCCCTTTTACCTCCACCTTGCCCAAGCATTTAACACGCTCGACAGCAGAGACAATGTCAGCGCTTTTAATCCCTAAGGGGACATCTAACAGTAACATAGTCTTTTGGGAGTCCAACTCCACAGCGTTGCCCCATCCCATTAATTTATGCACCATCATCTTAATGGGATTGAGTTTTAGCTTGGGTGTAATGTCTCCCTCCAGTTTTTCCTTTAGTTTGTACATAATGCAGTACTTCTGCCACTTGGCCACTAGAGGACGCTAATCCCAGCGGTGCCTCCAAGATGTAACCCCCAGGTGGCACTATCCCAAGGGCTACTACCCCTGCCTGCATAACTACTAACAGGTTAAGGGGCCTAGGTCCAATGGCGGGTGCCTCCACCCAGAGGTCGGGGTAAAGACAGTCTGATATGACTTGGTCACAGCCCTCTGGGACACTGCAATCCCCCTTTCTTCCCACTAGTGGCCCACTCAATTTAGCAGTAGTACCTTCACAGTATACACTGACCCCCCGGTCCGGTTCGCTCAGCTTGACTCCGAGGACCCCCTGTAAAGTAAGATGCAGTAATACAATAGCCACTCTACAGTATTTCAACACAAACACGTAGTTCAAGCAGTGTAACTTTGCTAAACAACCAAATCTGATTTATTTAGGGGAAAGTAACAAGGACAGGGGAAAATCAGGTTAATTGATTCAGTCACACTAATATTCAGAGCACTGTGCACAGGGCTAAAGTCCCTAAGAGTCACTGTCGCTGGGTACCCAGGATGGAGGGGGCTAGCCAGGATCGGTGCAGCTGGTTGGGGCCCTGAGGATGAAAATACTTGCACAATACCCAATTTGTAATCCAGAGTCAGTAGGCTCAGTTCGTGTATCAAGGAAGAAAATTCAGTTGAAACCCTTGCAATTCAATTACTCAACTGGCAGGGAGCTACCCTGATTTTTACTCACGACCTTTGCTGGGCACCTTTCACACAGTGAGGAATATGGGCTGGTGAGCAGGACAGACGCCACACATTAATATGATCAGAGAAAGTTACCATACCAGGCAGCTGCTTTCATATCCCGATCACCTACCGCTAACCATGGAATTCACAATGCAGCTTCACTCTCCTGACAGACTGAGCTTGATGAAGCAGATTCTCCAGTCCTCTACAGGGTACGCCTGGTTGCTGGCCACACAGCCTCTCCTGTCCCTTACACACAGCGGATTCAGTCCGAATCACCACGGCAAAATGAGCCGCCCAACTTTTGCTCTCCACACACACTTCCCAAGCGAAACTCGGCAGCGCAGAAGCCTGGAGCTCCTTCCTCAGTCACGGCCACAATGGATCTGCCTTCTCGGCTACTGGGCTGGGAATTACCATCGGGCACCACCCGACCCAATTGGAAGGCTTCCGATGCCAGTCACTTATAACTTCCCCTATTGGTACAAAAAGGCGCCACAGTCCAGAACTTCACTTCCCAGAATTACCCGGCCATATCCCCCATTGGCAGTTGACGCCTGAGAGAGTCCCAATCTTGGATGGTTGCTCAATACTCCATTTTACTCTCCCCCCCTTCTGATTGGATCCAGTTTACAGTTCTGATCCAAAATGGAGGGGCAAAGCACACAAAGTCCCAGCTGCAAGAAAGGCAGGTTAGATAAATTACATTCCCACTAATTCTCTAAATGGTATAGGGCAAACAGTTACATCTCAGAAAAGTGCTCACTCTGCCCAGTTAGTGATGGCAGAAACAGAACAATTTGTCAGCAGCTCGAGCGGGACTTGAGCAGGGAAACACACAGCCCCCCTTGTAAAGTAATCATGCCTGCAAGCAGACAGCTCTTAAACAGACAGTACTAGAGGCTCTAAAAGCACTCACTGATAAACGGCTTAAACGCCGAACACCATTCAGGCTAGGAGCACTCAGTCAGCTCCTGGAAGACCTCCGGGAACCCCTATTTGCAGAGGGGTTTACACATATAAAACACACAGCATGAGCAGCAGCTGGGTGCCAGTTACACTTGGGCACCAAGAGTGACAGAGGTCCAGAACACCTCATGGTTTTGAGGGTATTGTAGGAAGACTGAAATAGACCAGGGTGGCTAACATGGATGGATCTCAGGAACAGGTAGGCAGATCTCAAGCCACTGGGGGATATGTGGGTAAAGTCAGGGGTGCTGCCCATAGAGAGGAGTGGTAGAGGACCACTGGGAGAGTGCAGGAACCCTGGGTGGGGGGGGTCCTTTAAGGGCAGTCAACCGATGGCCCTCAGGCCTTTAGTGGGTTACCCCAAAGAGATCACGTGAAATCCTGGGGGGATGACTGTGGACACTGGACTGGACTATATGTTAAAGAAGAAATTTAAACCAAGGTAATCAATGCACAGGATACAGAGAGAGGAAGTGGAATTGTTGGGGGTGCAGCTAGAGATAATAGGAGGGCCTGTACACCATCCTACTCCTATGTTTGTCCCTGCCACTGCTCAGTATTCACAGTGGAGAGGGTGAAGTTACCAGACAGAGCATACATGGGTAAGGGGAGATAGGCAGGGAGATGGACACTACACCATTTTCAGAAGAGAGGGTTTGCAAGGGTTAAGAGCACTAAAGGTTTACATGGCCATGGGCCCTAACAACTGCAAACAAGGGTGCTAAGGGAACTAAGTGAAGCCCTGGCTGCCCCGCAGATGAACTTGTTCAACAACTCTCTGGAATTAGGAGTGGTCCTAGAGGACTGGAGAAGAGCAGATGTTGTCTTCCTACACAAAAACAGTAGTAGGGAACAGCCAGGGAATTATAGGCCAGTAAGCCTTACCTCTGTAGTAGGGAAACTGATGGAGACTCTTTTACAAGAGAGATTGGTAGAATTCCTGGAATCTACTATTACAAGATGGTAATCAACAAGGGTTTACCAGAGGAAAGTCTGCCAGGCAAATCTAACAGAATTTTTTGTTTGGGTAATGAGTGAGGTGGATAGGGGCTACCTGTTAACGTGGCCTACATGGACTTCAGGAAGGCCATCAACACAGTGCTGCACAGGAGCTTACTACAGAAGTTGAGGTCTAGGGGTGGGGGACAAAATAACCTAATGGGTGGGAAACTGATTAAGGGACAGAACTCAGAGGGTAGTACTAAATGGGGAATTCTCAGAGGAGATGGGGGTCATGAGCAGAGTACCCAAGGTGCAGGTATTGTGTCCTGTACTCACATATTTATAAGTGACATACCATAGGGGTGAGTCTAGAAGGAAAATTCTATTTGCAGGTGTCATCAAGATCTGCAATAGAGTGGACACAATGGAGTGGAATCATACCATAAGGAAAGACATTTAAAGACTAGAAGAGTGATCCAGAATTTAACAGTTGGGATTTAGTGCCCAAAAGTGCAAAGTCATTCATATCGGACAGAAACATCCTAGAGCCAAATGTAAGATAGGAGGGGCAGTCACGGTACATACCTCCGAGGAAAGGAACCTCAGGGTTATCATTACAGACAACTGGAAAGTAGCAGCTCAGTGTCAAGAGTGGTGGAGAGAGCAATTAGGAAGATGGGCTGCATAGGGAAATGGAAAGCAAGCAGAAAGAGGAAGGCTTGATTCCACCTATACAAGCAGGGACAGTGTCAGCACTCAGGTGACCTGGGCAACTGACCAAGGCCCTGACACCAGAGGGAGGCCCACCAGGGGTTCAATGTGATAGCTGCTATGCTGCTTGGGCTCCGCTCTGCCTCTGAACACTGGTGAACACTGACAATTTAAATCAGTGCCGAGCCCACCAAGTGGAAATCCCAGGATTCACCAGAAAAAAACAAAGGCTGTGAGCCCTGCTTGACCGGCAGGGCTCCGATAAATTTGTAACACTAGGGAGTGTTCCATGGGGTGGTGGATCAGTGACATGCAGGCCAATGGCTAGAGAGTGTGGCAGAGGGGCGGGTGTGAGAGGCCAACTGGCTTTAGCTGTGTTATTTTGTGAAGGGAGTTGGGCTGAGTGCTGGAGTACACTGCGGCTGAGTGAGAGGAAAGTGAATTGGTTGGGCTTTGGGGTAGCTCTGAAAACCACAGCAATGGTGGATGGATGAAGCAACTCCTCGTGTGATGACCTGCACCACCGCAGGTAGGGGGAGTGACTGATTAGAATAGTCAGAAAATCATAACTCTGTGAACAGTGGTGTCAAAGATTAGCACATAATACAGCATTACAGGTCTGAGATTAGCAAGCTCGACCTAAGGGAGAAAAAGAAATGTGATATGTCCCAGTCCTTCTTCAGCCATAACCATGTTGTGGGAGCATTGGCTTTTGAGGTGATGCAGCACCATCAGTGTTCATCCGGCCCAGAGGAAATTCCCACAGGGCACAGGGCAGCAGCCACGTGCCACCCAATTTTTTGTAAAGGAAGCAAGAAAAACTGTATGGTTGGAGGTTAGGAGGAAAAATCAGGCACAGCATTTCAAGGGGATGCAGGCCAAAGCACCTGAAATTTGTTTGGCATGGTAGGGATACCTACACTGCCAGAACAGGAGACTAGAAAGTGAAAACTCAGTCTGCAGTTTCTTGAATAGGGCCAGGTAGATGCTGGTTCCTTTTTGTGATGGGGTCTCTTACGTCTTAGTCCTCTCCTCTCCTCTCCTGACCACAGTCCATTCATCAGTAGGTGTGTTCGAGCATAAGTGCCTGCAGATGGGCTGCTTTTTCCATGGAGCTGCCCTGGCCTTGAGGGAGGTTGCATGTTGAAAGTTTAAGCAGTTGTGGACCGAGCATTGAGCAGCTCAGGGTTGGTGTGGAAGTTGATAGCTGCTGTGAGGGCCAGGCTCAGGGCCGGCATCAGCACCTGGGTGAGGAGAGCTTGAAGCCAGGTAGGGGATGTGTGCAATAGTGCTTGGAGGCATTAAGCTTTGCTGCTCTCTCCTGGTTGGAGTACTACTACATCAGCATCAGTGGCTGAGTGGCGGTGTGGTGCACTGCTGAGAGGGGGGTTGTAAGATTTTCATTTCTGCGTATTGGTACTGCACTTACTGTCAGGCTGCCGCTGACCAGCGGTGCATCTTTGAGCTGTAAGCTGTTACGCAGTGCACTGGCTGCTGGGGGATGTTTGAGAGATTTTTAATTCCTTCCACTGTGTGAAAAATGCCCTGCAGTCATCTCTCTGGGGGTATGCTGCCTGCATCTGTCTGCCACCAAGTCATGTCTGGTTTGTATGTTTCTTTCATGGCTGTCTGAGGGGGCTTACTGGAGGTCCATTGCCCAGGCCCACAAAACCTGATGCCAGCCTTGTGTACAAGTCACTGGTTTGACCCCACCTTGGTATTGTGTGCAGTTCTGGCAGCTCTCACCTTAGAAAGCACATTGACAAGGTGGAGTCTGTACAGAGTAGGGCAGCCAAGATCATATAGATGCAGCAGAGGAAGTCCGACATAACTGAGACACTTAAATACCTCTAGGGGATAAACAGAGTGAAGTAGGGATAGCTTTTTAGGTTGAACACAAATGTGGTTACAAGTGGGAACACAATGAAGTTAGTGGGGAGATGTTTCAAGAAGGTGATGAGAAAGCATTTCTTCGTGGAAAGGGTGGTGGACAGAACAGGGTTGCCTAGGCAGGTGATGCGGACCCCTTGCCACCAGATAGGGTAGGTACTGTAGGCTTACGGCAGATTGGATGAGCCTTGGGGTTCATTTCTGCTGATAAAATCTGTTTTTGCATCATACCAGTGCAGCCCCTTCAAGATTTGCTTGCTTACATACAAAGTCCTGTGTGGTTTGGGTTCTAGCTATTAAAGAACCTCCTGTAACCATATTCCCCAGTCTGGCCCCTCCACTCTGCTGAAGTCAACATTCTTACTGTCAGCTGCTCTCATTTAAAGACATCAGGGAACAACATTTGCAGTGAGTGCACCTTTAATTTGAAACTCATTCCCTGTGTACCTGTTTGAAAGCACTTCAGCAGAGACCTTTAATGAGGAGTTGAAGACTTACCTTTGTAGCTGAACTTTACAACATTGTGTTAACTAATCTATTGAGTTAGCCATTTATTGAGTTTATTCTCATATTTTACTTTTATTCATCTGAATGGCATTGCTATTTCTGCTTTTGCTGTTTATGTTTTAACTGCCAAGTGCTCAAGCCCTCGGGAAGGGAGACTATGTAAATAGACTGGATAGGCTTCTTAGATTGTTGCCAGACTCAACATACTGTAAGTTTGACATCAGTTCACTTAAGTTGAAACACTGCTATAGAGAAACTTATGGCCTTATGTGTTGCCTGCTTGGTAGGGCTCTCCATCCTTATCGCAGCAGGAAGTGGGTATGATAGAACATGTGGTCTGAAAGGCACCAGGAGAGTGCATTTGACTGGGACTATCAGCAGCTATTTTTCTTTTTCTCTTTGCTCACCCAGTGATAACTGGTATACAGTACATGCATCATGTGCATCACAGCCTCCCCCTTTTTAAGGTGCCCACTTTGGCCGGAGGTGCTGACACAGAATGCATCAAGATATCGTCAGGCCCAGCCCCATGTAAGTGGTGTTTCTTCCCGCCAAAGAGTTGAAAGCACCCAGTTTGTGAGGCCTGGGTTTGAAACTTGAACCTAAGACACTCAAGTTATTGGCACTGAACCACAGTGAGTTACATCTTGACCAACTTTTTGTGCAAATAATGCAAATCAGAAGGCGAGGTTCTGCCGAGAGAGTATAAGCAGAGTCAGAAACGGACCTATGCAACTATCATACATAAGGATTCTAACATAAGGTAAGTAAGCCTTGTATTAAAAGTTCAGACCTAAATCAGTTTGAAAATCTAATGAGTTCAATCTCCTGAATGTGCCCTTCTGTGGTTAACTGCAAACTGTAACCAACTTGAACTACTGTATGACATCCTTTACCTAGTACTATAACCCTACTGTATACCCAGTGAACACAGTTTACAGAAATCCTAGAGGCTGCAAAGCCTCATTTCACAAAATCATGGGGCTTGTAAAGCTACAACACTGTTAGATTTTGTATGTCAACCTCTAATGAAACCTTATTTTAGAAGTTTCTAGGGACAGCAATAGACATAATAGGGGTTGCAAAAAAGCATCGGGGTCTTAACTGCAATCCCTGCCTACCAATGAAAGATGCCCCTGCCTGTAGTTTATGATGTAAAGTTCTGTAACAATACTGATTTCTTATTCTGTTATTTAACTTGCTATTAACTATACCAAAGGACAGGAAGAGGAATTAGCATTTATATAGTGCTTTTCATACACATTGTATCCCAATGTGCATTACAAGCAATGAGAGATGGATAGTGAAGTGATTGTAAATGTGTAGTGTTGGACATTTTGTATATGAACAGCCGGTGCATCCTATGACAACTGCATGATCTGGTTTTATGGGAAGGGGAATGTTGGGCAAGACTCTGGAGAAAATTCCCTACTCCTGTGAAGGTGCCTTCGGTTCTTTTACTTCCACCTGGACACCAACCAGGATAGAACCAGAGATGGGCAGAAGGGACCTCGATTTAACATTTCATCCAAAGGGTGACACCCTCCAGCAGTACAGTATCCCTTAGTACTGCACTTAGGTACCGGCATTTATGGTATGGCCCCAATCCTGGTGTTGGGCTAGAACCCACACTCTTCTGTCCCAGAGGTGAAAGTACTACCAACTGAGCCATGTCGACCCCAGATAGTGAACATGAAGACAGTACAGGCCTGCAAGGTAAGCCTGCTTACCAAGAGAATCACTGGATACCCTGGGTAGTGGAGTGGGTAGGGAACACCTAGTTTCACAGCATCCTGCATATAAAGTAGGAGGAGGACATGATGGACACGGGAGTCCCTTCCTACCTTACTCTGTTACTGTGTTAAGTACTTTGAATATCTCAGATCTGTAACCATGTGCTTACACTGCTGCTATCCTAACACCCAGAGGTCCACTTGGAAACTAGCACCTAAATGGTGAATTACCATTCAATCTCCAACCTGCCATTTTTGGGCAAGGTTGTTGAGAAGTTAGTGGCACAACAGCTCGAAGAACACCATATGTCCTTTGATATCTAGGAGCCATTCCACTCAGGTTTCAGGGCCAGGCATAGCACTGAAACAGCATTAGTTAGGGTGCATAAAGACCTCCTCAGGGCCAGAGATAGAGGGGACAGGTCAATTCTTCTTCTCCTCAATCTCTCATCAACTTTTGATACCGTGGATCACATTGTGCTTCTTAATTACCTTCAAAAGTATTGTGGACTTACTGGTACCGTCATCGACTGGTTTGAGTCCTATCTCTCTGGCAGGGTGCAACAGGTGGTGATGGGGAATTTCTTCTCCTCCCAGAGGTCCCTGTCATGTAGAGTTCCTCAGAGTTTGATCTTGCCACTAATGTTATTCTTGGTATACATGCTGCCCCTGGGGAGAGCTCATTCGACATTACAGTGTGGGTTGTCACTGCTATGCAGATGATACCCAATTTAATTTGTCTTTGGCCCCTGGAACACACGACACCATGGAAGTGATTAACAACTGCCTGGCTGAGATCAATGACTAGATGTCCTCCAGCTGGTTGTGACTGAACCCGGACAAGATGGAGGTATTGGTGATTGAGCCAGGCTGTGGGTATGATGGGAGTGCTTCCAGAGTGGGTACAGGATTGTTTCTGGGATCCACTCTGTTGATGGCTTCCCCTAGGGTGCGGGATCTTGGTGGTGAAAGGGTGGTGTGGGACTTGTGTTCAGTCTAAGCTTAGGCAACGTTTCAGTGGGACCTGTATGTTTTGGATTGCAAATGCTATTCTCAATATGTGTTTGCTGCGTAGTGCTTAGAGCAGTACTGTTGTGGACTTCTGATGTAAACCTTAGCAAGAAGCACGCCAGGAATGTCTTTTTATATTTGTAGTGTAGCTTGATCTAGGGTTAGCTGTTGGAGCCTGTGTATGTAACTGCAACGCTACTCTTTGTGTGCAACAAGCCTATTCCTGTAGCCCCTTCCTTGTGCTGTATAGAGCTGAGTGTAGAGTTTAAAGTTCAGTACAAAGTACAAATATTTTTTTTTTAAATAAAAAAGGGGCTACTTGCTGAGTTTGTGGTAAAGCTCTCGTATCTGTGCATGCGCAGTGTGTTACCTGAGCTAACCACATTGAAATCCTCCCGCTGCATACTAATTCCCTGCTTCCTACCTTTTTACAGGTGGGCTCCCCCCCCACAGAACGCTGCAGACTGCGGCAGGAAAGGAACACAGCAGCTCCTACCTGAGCTTCACTCAGAGCCACCAGCTACTATTCCAGGTAAAGGCATCCTGCAATTCGACACCTCCTGGTGCCGCCATGCTACCTAAAGGCTCTGGCTTTCTGCCCCACACAGCCCACTGATTGTTTCTGCAGACTTCGCTGTGGTGCTAGCCTGATGACGCCGCCCACCCCAACCACCCACCCACCCAGGGGCGGCCCTTGATTTATTGGCCCACGCTGAGTGCGTCATTTCCTGTTATATCACTTCCTGTGTGCCAATTACTAAGTCCCCACTTTCCCATTTGCAGGTTATACCTGCTGGCCACCAGAGGGCACTGTACCCCTGCATATCTGTCTTGCTCCTAACTAGCCACCCCTATCCTATCCCCGTGTCTGTCTCCCTACCTCACCTCCTGCATCTCCCACTGCTGTCCACCCATGTCGCTGCCATCCAAGCTCCCCATCTTACTCCCTACAATTCTCGCCGCACCCCATCATGCCTCTCATCCCCCGTCCTGCTCGTCTCTCTCTCCTTCCCCTCCTACTAATATCCCTTGCCTCCCCAAGGGTCACTATATGCCCACAGACTAGCTACTCTTGCGCCCCCAGTTGCCCTCCTGCTCCTCCCCCTTTCTGCTCCTGCCCCCTCCTCCTTCACACACCCAACTTGCTCCTCTATACCACCGCTCATCTGGGCACCTCCTTTCCCACCCCCCTGCTCCTTCGTGCATCTTATCACGCTAGCATTCCCAGTCTGTGCTACCCTACCTATCCCCTGTGCTACTAAACCCCTCCATTCCTTCTATCCCAATCGGCGTAAAATCTCCTTCTGCCACCCACTTCCAGGAGCGGCTTTCCTCCTCTTGCTCCTGTCTGGCAACATCCATCCCAATCCTGGGCCTGGCAACAATGGTTCCCCATGGAAATCCTCTGGACTACGTATCGCTTCTATGAACATATGTAGCCTCCTTAAAAGCTGGACTCACTACATTGTTGGGTAACGGTTCATAAACCGGATGTGATTGCCTTGGTCAAACCTGGCTGTCTGACTCCACCTCTGACCCCAGGTCTCACTCCTGGCTACTCCTCCACCGGCTGGACCGGTCGGTAGGAGAGGGGAATGCCATTTATGTTAAAGACCCTCTTATTGGACTAGCCCTTTTCCCCCTGACCTTGACCACAAGGCCCAGGTCCTAACACCAAAACTATCTCCCGACCCCTCTAGGGGTCCTATCTTCCTGACTACGCCATACATGCCTCCTAAAAACCAAGCTCAGGCACTAGGCCCATTAATTGACTATCTTACCTCCTTACCCAACTCCTCTGACCAAATCCTGGTGGGTGACTTGAACATCAATTGGCTTAGTCCCATATCCTCTTCCTCCCATGAGGCTTTTGCTGCTATTGATCTAACCCAACTAGTCTCCCAACCTACTAGAATAAATCCCAGAAGGGGCTCTAGCAATCTCCTGGATGTGGTCCTCACTAACCGGCCTTGCTGCGTCCACAATATCCAAATTCTCCCTGACTGCCTTAGTGACCACTCCCCTGTTCTCTTCAACTGGCCAACCTCTCTGCCCAAGCCCACTGTTCAAACCACCCTTCGGCGGTGGCTTAGACCTGGTGGGTTGAAAGACCTAAAGCTTTACCTAGCCCACACGGACTGGTCCCCGCTACAAAGCACCCCTGACACTGACAAGGCCCTGGCCTTCTTTATCCGCACCTTCAACTCTGCTATGACATCTTTGCACCCATAACTGCTCAGAGGTCCAAAGTAGGCATGCCCCTGGTCACCTCTGCCTTGCGCCTACTTTTTAAGCAGCGGGATAACCTATGGCACCTCGCTGTTGAAACTGGCTGCCCAGCGGACAGACAGGCTTATGCTGCTGCCCGGAATAAGTGTACTTGGGCTATCCGCAAAGCAAAGGCTGAGTTTTGTCAAGCCTCCCTCACCTCCTCATGGAGGAACCCCAGGTCCTTCTGGGACAACATCAAGCAGCTGAATGGTGGCACACCCCCCCCCACCCTCACTTCTTAACATCAATGGTACTGTCTCCTCAGACCCTGCCCTCATTGCCACTCACCTCAATAATTCCTTCACCGACCTTAGCTCAGTGCTCCCGGATAATTTCTTCAATCCCCCTCCCACCAGGACTGTCCCTTCCATCTCACGCCTCCTGTTCCACCTGCGTTGGGTCACTGCTCAAGAAGTTAGGCCATACTTACTTAAAGCCTTAAAGAGCAACACTATTGGTAATGACTCCCTTGATCCCTGTCTTCTCAGCCAGGTCCTGGACCAGGTCATCTCTCCAATCACCTGCCTCTTTAATAAGTCCTCTGCCTAGGCAATTCCTCTGTCTGAAGGGTTGCTACTGTTACCCCTATCCACAAGAGTGGTGACAGGACGCATCCAGGTAACTACCGCCTATTTCAATCCTCTCTCCTCTCTCTAAGGCCTTAGAGAAAATTGTGGCCACCCAAATTTCTGACTACCTCTAAATATGATGTCCTTTGCCCTGAGCAGCATGGGTTCAGAGCCGCCATAGCACTCAATATTGCATTCCTGGAGTTTGCTAACTTTCTACACACCTCTTGACTCTCTCCTTGGCTGGTGCTGTGTTCATTGACCTATCAAAGCCTTTGACACTGTCTCACATCCCTCTTGTTAACTACCCTTGATCATCTAGGCTTTGCCACTGGACCAGTCTCCTGGTGCTCCAGCTACTTGTCAGCCCGCTCGCAATGTGTGAAAGTTAGTGGAACACTTTCCAGCACCTGCCCTATCCACTCTGGAGTCCCTCGGAGCTCTATTCTCGAACTCTTGCTCTTCTCCCTCAACTCCCTGCCCAGCGAATGTACAGGAAAAATCCTACTCTACGCCGATGACGCGGTACTCTTTGCCTCCGATAGTAACCCTATCTCACTCCAGAACTCTCTTCAGCAAGCCTACAATGCCACTGAAACCTGGTTCACTGAGCACTGACTCATCATCAACCTAAAGAAAACCAAAGCCATGCTCTTTGCCCACCCCAAAATAAGTCCTGCAACTTTCCTTTCTCTGTCCACTCCACCTTCAATTTCCCTATTGAACTTGTTCACTCCTATAAATACCTTGGTATAACCTTTGACCCAGCCCTCTCTTTTCATGACCACATCTCTGCCCTGACCTCTGCCTCCAACACTCGGCTGGGTATCCTTTACCGTCATAAAAACTGTCTCCCCACTGATGCCCTCCGCCTGGCAGTCACCTCCTCTGTTATATCCCTAATTGACTACGGCCTTCCTGTCTATGGTGTGGCTGACCAGACGGCCCTGTGCAAGGTACTCCTTACTCTTAACAAAGCCTGTAGACTAATAACCAGTGCTCATAGACTTACCCATACCTGCCTTCTTTATTCCATGGCCAATCTACTCAACCTGGATGAGCGCCTCATGTACCAAACCTGCCAACTTACCTATAAAGCCCTCCATGGCCAAACCCCCCCAAGCCTGTCTGACTCAATCCACTGGGCTAACCCCACAGTGCACACCCGCAGCTCCTGCAAAACCATGCTGGTCGTACCAAGGGCTAGGACCTCACAAGGCCAAAGGGCATACCCCTACAGAGCCCCATCCTGGTATAACACCCTCCCTGCCGGAATCTCTGACGCTCTCTCGTTATCATGCTTTAAATACAGCCTCAGAAATCACCTGCTCACCTCACGCAGCTGTTGCTGCCCTTAATCTTCTCCTCCCCATGACAATGCTCACTGAGCAGCTCTCTTTCTCCCTACTCGACACCCTCACTTGACAGCTCTCCTCTCTCTGGTCCTCCTCTCATCCTCTGCTATCCGTCTTCTTAACTGATCTTCCTCTGTCCATTATCTCTTAACCCTAACTCACCTGTATACAGTATTTATGTCTCTGAAATGCCTGTAACATCGACTGGCACCTATTGTGAACCTGTATTGCTGATCATCTGTTGTCTATTGTACAGCTGTTTTTGTCCTCTATGTGACGAGGTACCTTTGTAAATGAGCCCCTGGCTCAAAGGTTGTTAAACTGATGTTAAAATAAATAAATAAATAAATCTTGGCATTATCCTGGATAGCAGATTGACACTTGAAGCTCAGGTGTCATCTGTGGTCAAAAGTGTTTCTTACCGCTTAAGGAATATCGCCAGGATTATGCCCCTAGTTCTGCCTGAAGACCTGCCATCACTGGTGCATGCCTTTGTTACTTCGAGGCTCGATTACTGTAATGTTCTATACTTCGGGGTCACTGGTGGGACCCTCTGCCGGCTGCAGCTGGTGCAGAATGCAAAGGCTTGGTTGCTGACGGGCCTGGCTAGGTCCAGTCATGTGACCCCAGTCCTGCGGGCTCTGCACTGGCTGCCTGTCAGGCCGAGGGTCATCTTCAAGGTGGGCTTGCTCATCTACAAAGCCCTATATGGGCTGGGCCCTGGCTGTCTGGCTGATCTCCTCATGTCTGCCTCCTCAGTACATTTTATTTATTTATTTATTTATTTATTTATTTATTTATTTATTTATCAAACTCTAGGATTACAAGTACCTTTGAACAGGAACTGCTCGTTTACAAAAAGGTTCCACGTCAGAGGAAGGGGGTGACATATCACAAAGGTGAACAAAGATTACAAACTAAACATGTTGATTACTAAGGCCTAAGTAGTACAGTCAATAAGCTGAAGTAGATCAACATAAGCTACCTTTAACAGAATTCATGGTAGAACAGTATCTATGTAGGAGGAAGTCAGGAAGAAGCCGGCAGGTAGGTGCCGTTGATCACAAGGATGGACTGAGCGAGGGGGAGAGGGGCCAGTAGCCTAGAGTTGAATGTGTCCTTAGGGAGGGGATGGGCGGGTAAGCAGGGGCCAAAAGGAGAGAAGGGGAGGCTGGTGCAGTGAAAGCATGGCAGGAAAAGCTGGTTACAGCCACTGTAAGGGTAAGGGGCATAGAGCAATGCTTAGGGGAGGCAGTCACACTGTGAGGTAGAGGGGAGGAATAGATGTAGTTGCCTTTTAAAGGGGCTTAGCATTACAGCTGCTAGAGTTTCCTTGTTAAGCGTTTTGAATGACTGAGGAGCCCTGTGCATGAAGGATCTCTGACCCAGTGAAGTCTGGTGCCTGGGGACCTGGAAAGTATGGGATTGAGAACTACCTGTTGGCTGGGTACCTCTGTTGGTAGTTAGGAGCCTAGCCACACCTGGCGGCATGAGTCCGAAGAGAACTTTTTTGGCTATCAGACAGGTCTGGTATTGTATTCTACTGATGAGTGGTAGCCATCCAGCCTGGACGCACAGGTCACAGGTGTGTGTTAGGTGGTCAGCCCCCGTGAGAAGTCTACAGGCCTTGTTGAGCATCACAGATATCCTCCTGAGGGCAGTAGAGGAGGTAGAGCCATATATGACTAGACCATAGTTGACTATGGAGGTACCAGAGCTGTGGATGGCCAGTCTAAGGACATCAGAGGTCATACAGTGTTTGTACTTGTGGAGCAGGGTGAGGCGTATGTTGGCAGACTCAGCAACTTGCCCTATGTGCTGGAGTAAGACAGTGAGCAGTCCAGGGTGATGCTGAGGTATTTGAACTCTTGGACCTGATCAAGTGAGGTCCCATCTTGGTTCTTGATGGTGAGCTGTAGAGGTTTATACTTGCTACGTGCATTGCAGAAGGACATGACCTTAGTTTTGTTATAGTTCATGATAAGTTTCTGAGAGCCAAACCATTTTTCCACGAGCCTGAAATCCTGTTGCAGTTGACTCTCAAGCAGATTAAAGTCCTGATTGCTAGAAAAGAGGACCGCATCATCTGCGTAGAGCAGTAACCTCTGCTGGCAGATGACAGGGAGACTGTTAAGAAAGAGAGAAAACAGTAGTGGACCCAGTATAGACCCCTGAGGGACACCAGAGAGTACTGGCTTTTCAACTGAGGAGACACCAGCAATTTTAACACTTTGGACCCTTCCTCCAAGATAGCTAGCAAACCAGGGCAGTGTATTATTGGAGAGCCCAAGAGCAGACAGTTGCCTGAGTAGAAGTGGGTGATTTACTATATCAAAGGCCTTTGTTAGGTCAATGAACATGGCCCCCCGCAAAGTCCTTGGTCAAGTGCGTCATGGATACAACCGGTGAATTCCAACAATGCCGTGGTGGTACTGTGCCCTTTGCAGAAGCCATGCTGTCCAGTGCACTGTATTTTATGTTTTTCCAGGAACTTTACAAGCTGGTCAGAGACAATTCACTCTAGTGCTTTGGATAACGGGAGGAGGATAGAGATGGGCCTGTAATTGGTATGCAGTGACTTGCCTCCACTTTTGTGCACAGGAGTGATGGTAGCCTTTTTCCAAAGTGATGGGAATTGGCAATACCTCAGGGAGAGGTTGAAGATCATTGTCAGTGGTTCATGGATCTCATCTAGAACTAGTGTAAGGAGTTTAACATCGAGTGCGTCACCACTATAGCCAGTTTTGCTGAGAGCCTTACAAATATGGGTCCTGACTAAGTGCATTGGGATCTTTTTGAAGAACAACTGTGGAGCAGAGTATGCTTGGGATGTTGCGGCAGGGGCAGTGTTGGTGATGGGAGCATTGAAAAAATCAGGAGGAGGACACTGCTCAGGTCAGAGAATGCATTGATGAATGTGTTGGAGATGATATCTAGGTCCAGCGTTGAAGTACCATCTATTTTGAGCATGGTGGGTAGGGACTTCGCATCTTTGCCAGTTAGGTCCTTTAGGTTGTTCCAGAATTTTTTCCCCTCCCCCCAAGTGTTGGAGAGTACTTCTCTAAAGTATTTGCATTTTGCCAACCGTATAGTGGGGGTGCAGCTGTTTCTTGCTTGTTTATATTTTTGAAAGTCAGCTTGGGCAGCTGTGGCACGAGCATAGTGCCAAAGATGGTCCCTTTGTTTGACCTGCATAGTAAGCTCGGTGTTTATCCAGGGGTTAGGTCTACCTTTTACCTTCGTTCTTTTTAGTGGTGCATGGATGTCACAGGCCTCAGTGAATCTACTGATGAACAGATCAAGTGCTTTGTTTACATCCTTGAGTGAGTCTATTTTTTGACCAATTCAGACTGTTTAGATGGGATTTTAACAGCTGTAAGTGCCCCTCCTTGAGCACCCTGGCGTATATTATTCTGGGGGAGGGAGGCTTGATGAAGTTATTAGCCCAAGAGCAGATGACGGGTGAGTGGTCACTTAAGGAGTCAGGGAGAACAGACTCCATTCCCTCCATTCTTCCACCAGGACCCTCCTTGATGTTCCCAGGGTCAGGCTTAAAACATCTAGCGACCCTGCTTTTAGTGCCGCTGGGCCGACACTGTGGAACACCTTTCCAGCTGCTGTCAGGGGGGGCCCTCAACAGTTGAGTCTTTTTTTTTGTTTTATGTGTGTGTGTGTGGGGGGGGGGAGGCTAAAGGCATACTTGTTTTCTCTGGCCTACCCTGGTGAAGACAATTGACCTGCACTGATTACCTGAGGTTTTAATCATTCTGAGATTTACTATTGTTTTAATTTTTATGTTTATATATGTTTTTATTGAGTTTTGTATTGTATTTACCATACCTGTTTTTGATGTAAGGTGCCCAGAGTTTCATGGATTGGGCGCCACAGAAATAAAATTTGCCTTGTCTAAATGAAGATATCCCAGTGCAAAATGTCTGAATACATTTCTAAATAACTTAAACTGGTTCAATGCACAGCAAATAAAAATAAGAAAGTTGTCAGTGAACATTTCTATCAGACACATGAAAAGTTAGATGCCTGGAAATTTCAACTGCTATACACTGTGTTAAAGTTTCGGGAAAGTGACGTGATCTATCTTTTCATACTCAGATTGAGCTTGTAAAGTTGATTCATGCATTTTCAATGAAGAAACAATATTATTGTCCAGAGCAATCATTGTGGGACAACATTCCTTCTGCTACAAGGACAACACACTGCTCTGTGATTGGCTGAGTGGCCCTCACTCTCCATAGGAAATGAACACCTCACTTACGTAATAAACTCAGCCAAAAAATATCACATGCAGGTATTTCACAAATCCAGGCAAAGTAGTGATGGCTTAGATTTGAAACTTATAACACTCACCATAAAAGAGGTCCTGGTCCCCTTAACGAGAATACTCAACCTATCGATCATCACTGGACAGTTCCCCAAGCTCTGGAAAGCTGCAGTTGTAATGCCAGTTTTCAAAAGCAGAGACAAGACCACTCACATTAACTACCAGCCAATCTCAATTCTAACCCCAATCTCTAAAGCCCGGTTCCATGTCATTTGCACGCAAACTTTTCAGCGCGGTCATTAACCACGTTTACTTTATAGTGCGATCGTGTTCCTCGCACAATGTTTTCAGCGCTAATGAGTTCAGCGCAGATCATGTATGTAGTAATAGCACAACTGATCAAATCCAAGACAGCTGCACTTAGAAACCACCCTGGCATCCCTTCCCCACTCCCATGAAAGCTGCTAGAGAATTATCGAGGCCACTGCAACTGAGCAGGAGATCTGCAGAGCAAGCAAAACAGGAAGCAGAGGCATCCCCAGAACAAGAGTCCTTATCCTGAGCAACACTAACTGAGAAAATCTCTGTTATGGACTGTGTTACTGCCGTCGAGTGTGTCGTCTCAGTTGAACAGGATCCTTTGCTGAAGCGATAGCACTTACCAGGACTTAAAGTGACTGCTACAGAGCTTGAGCATGAAGAAACAACTGTTCCCAGCTCAAGTATTTAGTGGACTATTAGAGATGGTAGTCACCAGTTGTTCTCCTGTGGCAACTGATGTAATAGTTTTACAATTACTGATTTGTTCCTGTTCAATGGTCTGTGAGGGTATAAGATGTTGGTTAGATAAGGTTCCATGTCATTTGCGCATTGAGCATGAAGAAACAACTGTTCCCAGCTGTGGGAACGAAGCTGGTAATGTTAGGGTATCCTAATGTTCTGCCAGGGGAAGTGCACAGTTCAAGCTTATTCTTCATCATCATCGTAGATACCCGCCCCAGTTTATGTCCTTTCATTCCTTTAATTCCTACAGGAAGTGCGTTATTTTTAACTGTGCATAATACACTGAATTTGCTGTGCGCTGTGATGTTGTTTGCGATGGAATGATTTTCGCTCATTTGTTTGCACTGAATTGTTTGCGCTAAGTTGTTTGCACTGAATTGACGTGATACCCTAAAGCCCTAGAATGGGTGGTCTACAACCAACTAATTGATCATCTCGATAAATGCCAAATTCAGTGCAAAGAACAGCGTGGATTTCGAAAGCTACACAGTATGACGTCTGTCCTTGTTGAGTTCACCGGATTCATACATGACTCGCTGGATCGAGGACATTTAATGGGGGCTTCCTTCATTGATCTAAGGCCTTTGACACAATTAACCATAATCTCCTACTAGCCCAACTGCATGAGACCTTCGTGTCCCCCACCTCCCTATGCTGGTTCCATAGCTATCTCAGTAGCCGGGTACAACAAGTTGAAATCGGCAATATTCTCTCTGACAAACAGAATGTAAGCACAGGTGTCCCCCAAGGGTCCATATTAGGCCTGCTGCTTTTCAACCTTTTCCTAAACAATCTCCCCAAAGTGTGCTATGACAAAATCCTGTTGTCTGCGGAAGACGCTGTTCTCTATTCAAGCCACTCCGACCCCATCTCCCTGGAGCAATGTCTCCAGCATAACTTCAGTCTGGTTGAAGACTGGTTTACCAATGCATGATTACTATTCAACTATAAGAAAACAAAATCTATGCTTTTCTCCTCCCCTCACAGCAAAGTTATATCAGCCCAGCTAACTATCCGAAACAAAAAAAAAATGAAATCCTTGAGATGGTACAGTTTCAAATACCTTGTGGCTATACTGGATAGCACCTTATCGTACACACTGCATATTGATTATGTCTCTAAGACAGTATGCAGAAACATTGGACAACAATATAAACACAGGCATTGACTCACTCCTGAAGCCCTTAAACTAGCAATAGCCAGTTCAGTGCTTTCCGTAATAGATTATGGCCTCGTATTCTACAACTCAGCTCCGGAATCTACCTGAAAAGAGTTGCCACTGCCTTAAACAAGTCCTGCCGGCTAGTCCTGGGAGCCCCGCTACTAACACACACATGTGACCTTTATTCACTTATAGGATGGTTGAACCTTGACAATCGCATCATATACCAAGCCTGTCTCCTGGCCAAGAAAGCCACACTCGGTCTTACCTCACCAGGTGTCCACTTCATGCTTCATCAAACAATCCTCCCAAGGCTGACCAGAGGATCTCACAATACCCAATACAAAGTCCCCTTCCACCGCATGACCCAAGGGCAGCAGTCTTTTGTGTACTGTGCGCCAAAGTGGCTTAACTCACTTCCAGCTGACCTTCTATCTGAACCCAAATTAGGTCCGTTCAAGAAAAAACTCCATTCCCACCTCTAGAGCCACATGATATGCTCATGCTCCCAGTATTAACAAGCCTCTGGCCTAGGACACATTCTCTACATTACCAGCACCATGATCTTAACCTGTTCACAGACCTCCCCCTCCACCCCTACCCAACCCTGCCTTGCTACTACCTCCAACCTCTCTATGTACCCCTCCTCTAATGACTTCCTGGCCTCCAGTTTCCTTCACCTTGGCCTCACTCCCCTCAGCCTACATCCTCTCTCCCTCTACTCCCCCCCTTACTCCTCCTGAATCTCCCTCCTCCCCTCTCATAGATCCTACCCAACAATTACTATTCCCTGCTCATCTCCCTATCTCCACATTCCCTCTCTCACTGTTCCCACCTAATTCTATGCTTCCTCCCTACCCTTTCTCACCTCAATAGATCCCTACCTTTCTCAGCTATACCTACTGATCTCCCTACCCCTCATGCCACACTCTACAACCTCTTTACTGACAAAAGGGAGCCTCAGTCCCACTGGTTTCCCTGCCTTGACCGCTCCTCTCTCAACTGACAAAGGGCAGCCTGGCACCACCAGCTCTCTGCATGGAATCCTGTCACTCACCTTCCCCATGCCTCATCTTTAATCTTCACCTTCTGCCTGGCATGTAGCCTCCTTCCACAAAAGCCTTTCTGAGAATGACTTACTGCTGTCAAATGCTACCTATAGCTACCCGTGTCTGTATTCTCGATCTGACATCCCTGGAATTGCCCGTCTACCAGATTGCTGATTTTAATAGAAATGATTTACCTACTGTATGCTGTTGCCTACTTGTCTCTTGTAATTTTTTATGTATTTCTCTCCTTCATAACATAGAACCTTTGCAAATGAGCTTCTAGCTCAATGGTTGTAATCTAAGACTTGAATAAATAAATAAATAAACTCGATCCCCAGCTGGTCACAGTATGGGTCTCATAAACTGCAGTCTCCAAGTGGGCAGGTGCTGCCAGGGGTGTAGCTAGGAATTTTAAACTTGTACTCAAAACTGATGCACTGTTGCCCCCCCATTACATAAGCATACTGTAAACCAAAATATGCGCTGCCATGTCACACCAACAATGGGCTGCCCCCCATTTGCCATGTTTGAGTTTAAGTAATCAGTTTCTTCCTGTAATTCTCCTTCCTTTGTTTTTCTGCCTGCCTGGTAAGGTGTTCTTGTTTGTGTATTTGACTGGTGGCATCAGTGCCCCAGAGTGAACAACAAAGGCAAAAGGGCTCAGCATGACGCAGACACAATGTGGCTCTCAGTGTCCCTGCTTTCCTCTTTTTGTTGCCTCTGCCTGATTTTTTTTTTACTGTACTCTGCTGAGTACGATGTGTATGCCTGCTGACACCCCTGGGTGCTGCCAGTGGGCCAGCCCATTCCACAGTATGAAACTCTTTTGACATGACCAATGAGCCCTATGCTGGCATGTAAAGTTATGTTATTCTAAATTTAATATACAACACATTAGTCGAGCTTTTCCTCCTCTGCTAACAGACTTGCATGCCTGGCAATATTGCAACCTCAATAACCGCTGTTCCCAGAGGGGGCTTACTGCAGTGTAAGCCCCAAAGTAGCAATGTGTTTCCTTCAGTTTTCCTCCCTGCCTCCTTCCACGGCCCTCATGGCACCTCACCCTGCTTTACTGAATGGCCCTTCCTCCTGGGATAGGAGGATGAATCCTCCTTTGCCAGCTGCAGGGGTCATAGTCAGAGAACGTGACACTACCCTCCCCAGTCAGAGAAGTGCTGCCCCTGGCAGCAACATCCAACATTTAACCCCCAGTTGGTGGTGGGTGTCCCATGTTAGAACATATTAAGCTACTGTTGAGCCACTGGGTGGCCCCTGGGTCTGTAGTTCAATTTACAAATTCTGTGAATTTACATTAGCCCAACTTCGCTGGATCATGAGGCACCTCCTATGGGTTAAATTACTGTCTTAAAGAGGACAGAGAAGAATGCATATATTTGCAGATACATAAATGTTTGCAGGGAGAAAAAGTCATGCTATTCATGAAGTTTGCCCATTACCTACCTACAGTAGATACTTACTAGTCTAGCACTGGTTAATCCTCTATTGGTTAACCCCCAAGTCAGATTATAGCAAATTCCTACCCCATCGTTCCAGTCTCTCCCCACTCCTCTTCATTATACCCATATGTCTATCCCAGCCATATATTATAACTGGCCACTGACTCCATATTTATCAGATCCTTTGGTATATGGTTGCACTTCACAACCACCCTCTCTCTAAATAAATACTTCCTCATGTCTCTTCTTACCTCCTCCAAACAGCTTATATTTGTGCCCGCTAGTGACTGACCCCCTCTCTAAGCATAAACAGATGTTGATTATTCACTGTTTATACCCTTCAGGAACTTTACTCCAGTAAATACATATTAAGGTCAGTTGATCTTTCCTCACAAGTCCTCCCCTGCTAGTAGTAGTAAAAACATTTTTATTTATACAGGCAAAAAACAATTTGACAATGCAAAAAGTTTACACCATAAGTCTTATACAAGGCCTGTTTTCATGGTGATCCTGTTATTGATGTTTATGTACAAATTACAAAATGTTACAAACATTTTCAATATTGCACATATTACAGAAGATACAAATATATCATACTAAAAAGAAAGATTTTATAGCAACAACACACAGACATAACAACAAACTAGCACACATTGCACAAGGTAACAACATGTTTATGTAAAAGCAATATGATCTGATATCCTGTGTCTTACACTAATCTAGTAACCCCTCATTTATCTATTGGGAACTACCAACAACAAGGTGTTTACTCCAAACATATACATACATATTCAAGGTCCTGTTTAATTCTTTGTCCAAATTCCTTTATTGTTAAGTTCATTTCTCTTAAATCCTTCCTAGCCGTGAATCACTTTAGTCACTCTTTTTTTTACACCAACTCCCCAGATCCTTATCCATTTTAGGTGAAGGTTCACAAACTGTGCACAGTATTCCAGATGAGGCCTTACCAAAGAATTATTCACGGGCAATATCATCTCTTTCCTTTTACTGGAGAAAGCCCTACTTATGCAACCCAGCATTGTACTTCTGTATCTTTCCCATATGCCTTGTTACACTAGGCAGTAGACTGTGGTTGCTGTGCCCCATTAGAGTGGTTCCCCACGGTGGTATTTGTAAGAGTGTGGGTGTGGGGTGTATGTGTGTGTGTGTGTGTGTGTGTCTGTGTGTGTGTTTCTGTGTATTTTACGAAACTGTGCTTAATATATTAATGACCAGCGTAGAAAAAAATATTACGTGGGTAACGTCTGCCATCTAGTGGTATGTCCTATTTGCTTAACAGTGATATTCTTGGCTTCTGTCTATAAATCTTTATCAGTCTCAGTAAGTAAAGAAACATACATTTACCATGTAGTAAATACCAAAAATATTAATGGTCCTTTGTTGACAGTATTTGCTAGAGTTTCACACAGAAATCAATAGAAAGTAGTACATTTATAAGTTAATTATCCCAAAAAGTATCAGAATTACAAAAGAAAATGAAACTGTGCTGTAATAAACTTTTTGAAATGAGCTGTAAATTGTTAAAGGTTCTTTTGCGTATTTTTTGTACAGTTTTTCAAGCCTCCATTTTAGCAGCAGTAAGCTAATATGATAATCCATGATCTACTACAGAGACAAAATGAATAGTGTATTAAAATGCAATCCCTCTTACACTGGAGTATCAGTTCTTTTAGATAAATATAGGCCCAATATTCAAAAGGTAGCCCCCCCCCCAGAAACAACTACACTGCTAGTGTGACTTTCAATGTGCTCTGGGACATCCAGGTCATTTTCCCCCGGACTGCACAGATAATATGGAGTTCCCTGTTGCCCATGCCAGCAAGCAAATGAGCTCCATCCAGCTCTGATCCTGCCTGATCCTCAGTTCTGAACAAAGCAAGTGATTCGATGCCTTTTATTGGACCAGCAATAATTTTCCATACACAAGCTTTCAGGCCTCACACAGGACAGGGATACCTTCTTTCAGCAATTAACATACTGTATTCACAAGAGAGAGATATTGTTTTGTGAATATGTTTAGTTTTACAAGGCTGTGTTCTTATCCTATTTATAAGAGATATGTTTTTTTTTTTAAAAAGTGCCAGCACCTGAAGAAGGGCACTGTGAGACCTGAAAACTTGTGTACTGAAAATTTCTTGTTGGTCCAACAATAGGTATAAAGTCACCTACTTTGCTCATCTGTTTGTACAGGGACCAATACAGTTACAAACAATTCTTTGCATATAAATACATAAACAACCAACAGCTGGTGCCACCATGCCCTGGAGTTGTCCAGCCAAACTGTTGATCGTTTTTACATATCTTAATCATTTTTATTCTGAGAAAATCCTTGATTTCCTCACATATTTGCTCATCCGTGGAGGCCTAGTGGTTGGGAGGGGTAAATGTGTAAATATCTCTTCCATTGAACCACATGATGGAACTGTAAGCCATCGGTGTAACTTTTGCTAGCAGGGGCTGACAGTGTCGATGTGCATCATCACAGCCTGCATAACGTGGGAGGCCCAATCATGCCACAGCTCCCCACTGGAGAAAAGCTCGGAGGATCATCAGAATGGTAGAGACCAAAGCAACCAGGACCAAACCAGGTACACAGGAGAGGACATGGAAACCAGAGTAATCATGCCAAATATACAACTTGGAAAATTAAAGGTAGACAAAGCAATGGGGCTAGATGGTTTGCATCCAAGGGTTCTTTGGGAGTTGAGGGATAAGGTAGCAACACATTTAGCGAAGTTATTTAACTTGTCCCTAGATACAGGGTGTGTTCCGAGTGACTGGAGGATAGCAGATGTAGTACCATTGCACAAGGGAAGCTGCAAGGAGGAGACAGGGAATTACAGACCTGTCAGCCTTACGTCAGTGGTGGGCAAGGTGATGGAGGTGCTAATAAACAGTGGTAAAATACTTAATGAACAACAAACTATTAGATGAAAAGCAACATGGATTTACTAGTGTGAGACCTTGCCAAACAAATCTGACAGAAATTTTTGATGGGGTAATGAAGGTGGTTGATCAAGGAGGGGCAGTTCCTGTTGTCCACCTGGACTTCAGTAAGGCCTTTGACTCTGCCCCTCACTGCAGGCTGGTAAATAAGACAGAGAGCCTGGTGCTGGGACAGAAAATAACTAGATGGGTGGAAAACTGGCTGAAGGGTAGAAGTCAGAGGGTGATGGTAAATGGTGTACATTCTGGGGTAAGAAAGGTTACAAGAGGGGTTCCTCAAGGGTCTGTACTAGGACCAATCCTTTTTAACATATATATTAGTGAGATATCAGAGGGAATTGAAGGGAAAATGTGTATGCTTGCATATTCTGCAAAGTTATGGAATAGGGTCAATACTGAAGGAGGGGTTGAGGCCATGAGGAGGGATTTGAGTATACTAGAGAAATGGTCAGAAACATGGCAGCTAAAGTTCAATACAAAAAAGTGGGTGGTGCATATACGGCACAAAAAGCGACTGGCCAAGTACTCACTGGGGGGAGAGCAGATAAAGCAAACAGAGCAGAAAAGAGGTATGGGGATTTAATATCAAACAACCTTCGGGTAAGTGACCAATGTAGTAAGGCAGTTGGCAAAGCTAATACAATGATGGTGTGCATAGGAAGGGGCATAACTAGTAGGAAGAGGGAGGTTTCCGATGCCATTATATAAGAACATGGTTAGACTGCACCTGGAGTATGGGGTACAGGTCGAGAGGCCTCATTTAAGAAAGGATGTAGATATAATAGAAAAGGTTCAGAGAACGGCAACAAAGATGGTGCAGGGTATGCAAAGGAAACCATATGAGACAAGATTGAAAGAATTAAATCTGTATCTGCTGGAGTTTAGAAGAGAGAGAAGAGACACAGAGACTCATGCTGAACATATCCTGGCTTACCTCAGAGAATAGAATTACACTATCTGCCTACTATGAAACAGAGTTGAGGATTTGGAAAATCGTACTTGGAGAAATAACATCTGCTTTGTGGGCTAACCTAAAGGCTGTGAGGGACAGGATACTAGCTATTTTCTCCAGAAAATGCTCCTGGAGCTGCTAACCCATAAATGGGCAGGCCCCATCAAAATTGACAGAGCCCACAATTCTCTCACACCCAAGCCACCTTAGGGTGCCAAGCCATGGCCGATCATTGCCCACTTCCTCCATTTTACGGATCAGGAGGACATTGTGACTGCAGTCAGAGAAAACATCTTTCATGGCAGGGACACAGAATTCAAATATTTGCAGGTTTTTTCGCTAAGCTGTCCAAAAGGCACCATACTTTCACAGTGGCCAGATGGGCCTGTTCGGACCTGGGCCTGCACTACTCCCTGCAGTATTCTGCTAACCTTCACCTCTCCATCAGTGGCGTCTCATGCTCCTTTGACATGCCAGAGGTGGCTGAGGAATTCATAGTAAACCATTTTCCCCAAAGCAATCTTTGAAAATACAAGCAGCTAGGCCGTAGGCAGGGAGACCGGGACAGTCAGCAGCAGATGGACACTACACCTCCAACTGGTTCAGGCCACATGATCTCTCATCACCAGGGCCCTCCTCTCCCTCCACTTCCCCAAGACAATGATCCCAGAGAAAGAATAAGAAAAAGAACTGGCTGAAGACATGACCGCTCTCCTCGATTTTGATCCTGCAAACATAGCTGCAATCACAGCCCCAAATTTAAAGACTCATCTGACTCAGTGGGCACCAACACCAAGACTGTCTCTCTGAAAACTCAGAGACTTACAGGAAGACTTTCTTCCTTTGATGCATGTCACCGTCCCTGCATCTTCAGCTTCCTCAGCTCTTTCATCAGTTCTCACTGCCACCTCTTGGGCGGCGGCAGCTGCTCGCATGGCCCTCCCATCAAGTGGCTCCTCCAGGGCTGAAGATCCATTGAGCCACACACAGGATCGAAAGGCAATGCTCCCTGCACTATTTCCCAATTTGCAGCATGGGTGACAAATCTTCACCTCGACTGACTGGATCATGTGGATTTACTGAACTCCCCTTATATTTCCCTGATGATGCAAGACTGTATAATTGATAAGGTGTCCCTTTTTTAGCCTGTATTACCCTATTGGGGTGTGCAGACTGATAGTGCTACTACTCTTAAAAGGGTAGCTCTGCTTTGCTGTTTTACATTACATGTTATTATATTAAATGCTATCTTTAAGTGAATAATTGCTGCTGTTTCTTTTATTTTTTATAAATATGTATATACACATATATATATATATATATATATATACTGTATATATATATATATATATATATATATATATATATATATATATATTAGAGCAAAAAACTCCATTTAATGCATTAGTTAGGGTTGTTCCATAGCGACAAAAGTGAGGAAATTAGCTGTTAGGGTTGAAAAACCCCTTGGACCCCACCTAACAGGCATTAGAGCGATTGGGATCGTCAGCCCAAACTCTCACCCCATGACATGTGTAAAGCAGCAGAAGTATAGGAGAATGGGGTGAGAGTTAGGACCCACAATCCCAATGCGCATCCCAATGCCGGTTGGGGAGTGGGCGGGGGTCCAAGGGGGTTTTCAACCCTAACAGCATTTCCTCACTTTTGTCGCTGGAACAACCCTAACTAATGCATTAAACTGAGTTTTTGCCTCTAATTTCCTTCTTTTGAGAATGATAACGAAATAGTGAATGTAGTAGTGAGTGGAGCGCGGGCCCAAAGGGCCCCAAGGCCCCGCTGCATGTGTTGTGGCATACTAACAGGGACAGCAACGCGCAAACAGAAATGCTAACAGTGGTGCACATTGTAACACAAGCACGAATGAGAACAGAAAGGGTAACCATGGTGGTAGACGGAATGGTCTGCCACGTGATGTGTTGTCACAGTAACATGGTGCCTGCAAACAGAAATGTCAATGGGCATGGTGATGTAAAGTGAAACAGTAAGATAAACAGTACTGTAGACAGAAATGGCAAAAATAACAGAAACGCAAGCGCAAATGAAAATCAAAGGATAACGCATATGGTGGCAGGACGCCAATGGTAAGTGAACGGTACTGGATCCAAGCGGAAAGGGCAACAGTAACAGTAATGTAGGCACAGGCTGGTTTTCCCAAAACCTGCATTGATAAAGACAGTGAGTACAAATAATGTATGCAAAATAATGAGTATAGCAGAAAATGAGATCTTGGAATACTAAATACATTATATCTCAGGAACCGTACGACATAGAAAAAAAATTTAAAAGTCATATTATTTACAACTGTCCTGGCTAATTTAGGTCTTAGAAATTTTCCGACGAAAAGTCCGTATCTCGCACCGTTTCCGAGATACGGGCCCTGAAAGGCGCTGCGAACGCCGTAATGTTATCCTATAGGAAAGAAAAGTTCGAGCGCTATAACTTTGCCTCCTGTAATGTATTTTCACCACACTACTGAAAGGCACATCTGTGGGCTGTTGGCTGTCTTCCTCCAAATTTCAGGAAAAAGACCAAACTGCTATTTTGCAGCAGGGCTCCAAATGATTTCTGTTAAGTGTCGGCGTGAATGTTATCCTATGGGAAAAACCGTCAATTTTGGAGTGCGTAACTTGCCGCCATGTGATATTTTTCACCAAACTACTGAAAGGCACATCTGTGTACTGTTGGCTGTCTTCCTCCAAATTTCAGGAAAAAGACCAAACTGTTATTTTGCAGCAGGGTGCCAAAGGATTCCTGTAATGCTTGGCGCCGTAATGTTATCCTATGGGAAAACTGTCAAATTTGGAGTGCCATAACTTTGCCGCCCTGTAATATTTTTCAATACAACACTGAAAGGCACATCTGTGAGATGTCGGCCATGCCCTCAAATTTCAGCCCAAAACTCCCAACGGTTATTTTGCAGTGCAGTGCCAAAGATTGCTGTCATTTTCCCATAGATCATTAGAAAATTACTGTCGCAATTTAGAAAGCTGCAGGGTTTCATGACACTTTCGTGGAGCACCTAAAGTAATTTGCGAAGTACTTTTTCCAGAAATTTGAAAACATATTTCTGGGGTGTTTTACCACAAATAAAGACATGGCAAGCATCCTCAGGGCCTGACTAGGTGAAACAAAAAAATTAGGTTGCTAGAGGGTCCCAAATTTAAATGCCATTTTTCTGATCACCAACTGAAAACAAAATGGCCGATTGGCGAAGTAACAGGCCCATTTGCTATAAAAGTAAAATGCATTTGCGAAAGTGTTGAACTTTTGTTAACTTTTCCCATTGACTTATAATGGGAAACTGTTTTGAATAACTTTGAACCGTTTAATATTTTTCATGAAATCTTTGAAAGGCACATCGGGACCCTGGCTGCACGTTCCTGGAGATTCGGGCTGTCACGTAAACCGTGATGACCTGTGGCGCACCACAGAATTCCAGAAAAGCGTAAACGCGCGCACAGATCACACTTAATAACTCCGCAGCTGTATATCTGACCAGTATAAAACTTGGCAGATCCCAAGGCCTATGGTTCTTGATCATAAATTCCAAATTTCATGCAAATCCATCAAACAGTTGCAAAGTTATTAAGGTGCAAAGTTTTGGGGTTTAACATAGAAATGGCTCCTCAACCTTAACTATGGTAGCACTACCGTGCTACCATAATATATATCTTATGGTTTGTTGTTGGAGCAAGAGCTCTGAAGTCCTGCCCCAAATAGCTCTAATGTCCTCTGCCCTCCTGTTTCTGTAAGACTGGGTGAACCATGATGCTTGGCAGAGCAGCTTCCTACTGTCATTGCTGAGTATTGATATGGGGATTTCCCTTTCTCTACCTGCATCGCAGCAGTCCCTTTCATCTCTAGAGGCCCTTTCCTTCTTATGGCTGCTCTGTAGTTCCCCCAGCAAATGCCCCCAATGTATTTTACTGTCTTTCCCTATTGTGCTACACTGTTTATTTTCAGCCCATTTTCTAGGGTGATAACCCGGTGTGCAGTGCCAGGGTTCTGTTATCTTCATGCCCTAAACATGTCCTCTCACCCAGGCTATTCACACCCTGCTCTATGCAAACTGTGAATATATTTCCCTGATGAACCATCTCTGCAGTTGTTGCTGTCCTCCATAGCCCCCCTGTGGATTCAGTAAGCATGCAGACAGTGGGCAGTTCCCCTTTCATTATGAATGTTGGTATCTCCAGACACTAGTTTGCCCAAGTAGTCTCTGTGGCAACATTATATCCTCCCTTGTATCAAGGGGACTGGACTGCGCTACCCTCATGTCCCATCACCCCCATTTATACCTGCACGGTAGCCCCCCTGATCATTAAGCCCCTGCACATTAGTCATCTATTCCAAGGGGTTGATTATGAACGTTGTATTAGTGGTTATCTCTTTTTGCTCTATATTCTGTATGCTGTTTAGACAGGTGGGGTGGGGGGGTGAAGTAACCACGGATGTGGAAATCACAGTGGAAAGGGTGCTGGGGGACCATAAGTCCCTGAGGGTGGACAAGGCACCTAGGCCAGACGGAGTTCATTTCAGGGTGCTGAGGGAGCTGGCTGAGGTCCTGGCAGGGCCATTGGTGGACCAGTTCAACACCTCTCTAAATACAGAGTGTGTGCCCAGGGATTGGAGGGAGGAGCATGTGGTACCTCTCCGTAAGAGTGGACCCAAGGACAAGCCGGGGAACTACAGACCAGTGAGCCTTACCTCAATTGTAGGAAAACTGATGGAGGCTATCTTCAAAGAAAGGCTGGTGCAATTTCTTGAGGATAATGATCTACAGGATGACAGGCAGCATGGGTTTGTCTCAGGAAGATCCTGCCAGACAAACTTGGTTGACTTTTTTGACTGGGTTATCAGGGCACTGGACTGGGGCCATGTGGTATATGTACTCTACCTGGATTTCAGCAAGGCCTTCGATTCAGTGCCACACGGTAGGTTGACCTACAAGTTGAAGCATCAGGGAATAGGGAGGAGCTAGTCAGATGGGTTGAAAATTGACTGCAGGAGAGACAGCAGAAGGTAGTGGTGGAGAGTGAGGCATCAGAGCCTAGGGCAGTGACAAGTGGTGTCCCACAGGGCTCAGTACTGGGACCTGTCCTGTTTAACATTTTCATCACAGACATAGCAGTAGGGATCAAGAATAAGATCAGTCTCTTCGCAGATGACAACAAGCTCTGTACTGAGGTGAATGGGGAAGAGGGGGGAAAAGTACTTCAGGAGGATTTGTCAAAACTGGAGGAATGGTCACACACCTGGCAGCTTGGGTTCAACGCCAAGAAGTGAAAAGTCATGCATTTGGGAGCCAGGAACCCAGGATACAGTTACTGGTTGGAGGGTGTCCAATTATCCACATCCAAGGAGGAGAAGGATCTGGGGGTGCTTGTGACTGGGGAAATGAACCACTCAGCACAGTGTAGGAAGGCAGCGGCAAAGGTAAATAGGATGCTAGGGTGCATAGCAAGGGGGATTACCTCTACAAGTAGTGAGGTCATATTGCCCCAGTACAGGTCCCCGGTGAGGCCGCACTTGGAGTACTGTGTGCAGTTCTGGTGCCCCTACTTAAAAAGGGACATCAAACTGCTGGAGGTGGTGCAGTGCAGAGCAACAAAGATGATCCTGGGGTTGGGGATAGACCTTACGAGGAAAGACTGAGAGAGCTCAATATGTATACCCTGGAGGCTAGAAGAGAGAGAGGGGACAAGATTGAGACCTTCAAGTACCTGAAGGGGATGAACAGAGGTGGCACCAGGTATGTGTTCAATCTTAAGGGTGGATGAGAAACCAGAGGGCACTCTCTGAAGTTGGAGGGGGGCAGATTCAGGAAAGAAATGAAGAGACACTATTTCACCGAAAGGGTGGTAGCAGGGTGGAACGCACTTCCAGAAGAAGTTGTATCATTGCAGACAGCGGGGAGCTTCAAGAGGAGGTGGGACAGATTCAAAGGGAGTGTACAAACTGGGAGGGGGCAGGGAATGGGGAGGAAGGAAATTGAGGGGGGCAACTGCAGTCTAATGGACTGATGTGCTGCACACTCGAGCAGACTAGGTAGGCCATAAGGCCTGTATCTGCTAGCAATTTCATATGTTCAGCATGCCTATGGCTTACATGATAAGGGGGATCAGCTCGATCTTGCCTAGGTGTGACTTTTCTGTCTACTGCTAACCCTCCAGAGAGTGCAACCAGCGTATTGGCCCTGTCATGGCCTATGCAATATGGAGGATGTTCCTCAGATTGGGGGTACTTACAGATTATGTATGTATATGTATATATATATTAGAGGCAAAAAACTCCGTTTAATGCATTAGTTAGGGTTGTTCCACAGCCACAAAAGTGAGGAAATTCGCTGTTAGGGTTGAAAACCCTAACTCCGAATTCACCGCCCGCCAGCACCACACACACACACACACACAGACACACACACACATGCAAGTATGGGGGAGGACCAAGTCAACACAACCAATGACAGACATCCAGCAGCAGGTGACAGAAATAACAAGCAATTGTCCAAATGTACTACGAGACATCCTCACCCACCTGACCAGGTTCTGCATGCTCAGTGGAGATCAACAGCAAAACTGAGGCCATGTACACCAAACGTACACATCCCTGATTGCAGCTGCACACAACGTACCACATCTTTTTGAGAATGATAACAAGAAATAATGAATGTAATGCAGCAGCAGGAGCACGGGACCCGAAGGCTTGTGGCATAGTAACAGGAACAGCAATGCAAACAGAAGTGCTAACAGTGGCGCACATGGTAACGCAAGTGCGAATGAGAACAGAAAGGGTAACGCACACGGTGGCATAGACGGGAACGGTGTGCCACGTGATGTGTTGTCACATAGTAACATGGTGCCTGCAAACGGAAATGTCAATGGGCATGGTGACGCAAAGTGAAACAGAAGAGAAACAGTACTGTAGACACAAATGGCAAAAAATAACAGAAACGCAAGCGCAAATGAAAACGCAAAGGATAACGCACATAGAGCCCCGTGCTCCTGCCACATGATGTCTTGTGGCATAGTAACAGTAACAGGAACAGCAATGCAAACAGAAGTGCTAACAGTGGCGCACAAGGTAATGCAAGCGCGAATGAGAACAGAAAGGGTAACGCACACGGTGGCGTAGACGGGAACGGTGTGCCACGTGAAGTGTTGTCACATAGTAACATGGTGCCTGCAAATGGAAATGTCAATGGGCATGGTGACACAAAGTGAAACAGAAAGAGAAACAGTGCTGTAGACACAAATGGCAAAAATACAGAAACGCAGCGCAAATGAAACGCAGAAAGGATAACGCACATGGTGCGTGCATACGCCAACGGGTAAGGAAACAGGCACGAACCGCAAGTGGAAAGGGCAATGGTAACAGTAATGTAAGCGTTATGCTGGTTTTCCCCCAAAGCTGCATAGAGAAAGACAGTGAGTACAAAGAATGAATGCATAATAATGGGTATCGAGCAGAAAATGAGGACTTGGAATACTAAATAGGTTATATCTCGGAACTGTATGGCGTGAAAAAAAATTAAAAGTCATATGATTTATGACTGTCCTGGCTAGTTTTGGGCTAAGCCTTTTTCCCTTGAAAAGTCCGTATCTTGCACGCGTTCCGAGATACCGGGCCTAAAAGGCGCGTGAACGCCGTAATGTTATCCTATGGGAAAAAAAGAGAAGTTTGGAGCACCATAACTTTGCCTCCCAGTAATATTTTTTCACCAAACCACTGAAAGGCACATCTGTGGGCTGTTGGCTGCCTTCCCTCCAAATTCCAGGAAAAAAGACCAAATCGTTATTTTGCAGCAGGGTGCCAAAGAATTCCTGTAATGCGTCGGGTGCCGTAATGTTATCCTATGGGAAAACCATCAACTTTGGAGTTCCGTAACTTTGCCGCCGTGTAATATTTTTTCAACACAACAGTGAAAGGCACATCTGTGAGATGTTGGCTGCGTTCCTCAAATTTCAGCCCAAAACTCCTAACCTCTCCTAACCGTTCTTTTGCAGTGCAGTGCCAAAGAATTGCTGTCATTTTTCCACAGACTAGAAAACTACTGTCTCAATTTATAAAACTTTCTTTGTGGCCCTATGACACTTTCATGAGCATGAAAGTATTTTATGAAAGTACTTTTCCAGAAATTTGAAAACATATTTCTGGGGTGTTTTACCAAAATAAAGACATGGCTAGCATCCTCAGGGTCCGACTAGGTGAATACAAAAAGAATTAGGTTGTTAGAGGGTCCCAAATTTAAATGCCAAGCATTTTTGTGATCACCAACTGAAAACAAAATGGTGGATTTGTGAAAGTAACAGGCCCATTTGCGAAAGTAAAAATGCATTTGGAAAGTGTTGAACTTTTTGTTAACTTTTCCCATTGACTTATAATGGGAAATTATTTTTTGAATAACTTTTGAACCATTTAATATTTTTTCACCAAATCTTTGAAAGGCACATTGGGGACCCTGGCCACAGATTCCCTGAAGGTTTCAGGACGGTCACGCAAACCGTGTGACCTGTAGGCGCGACCGTAGAATTCCAGAAAAGGGGTAAACGCGTGCGCAGATCACGCTTAATAACTCCGCAGCTGTGTATCCAGCTAGTACAAAACTTTGCAGATTGCAAGGCCTATGGTTCTTGATCATGTATTCCAAATTACAGACAAATCCGTCAAACGGTTGCAAAGTTATTAAGGTGCAAACTTTTGGGGTTTAACATAGAAATGGCTCCTCAACCCTAACTATGGTAGCACTACCGTGCTACCATAATATATGTATACAGTATATACATACACATATATATATATATATATATATATATGCAAAACACTTCATTAATGCATCAGTTAGGTTCTTCTACAGTGAAAAAAGTGAGGAAATTCGATTTTAGGGTTCCCACCCCTTGCACCCCATCCCGCCCCCACCAACAGGCATCGGGGTATGTTTTGGGGTCATCGGCCTAACTCTCACCCGCTGTCCATGTGTAAACAAGCTGAGGAGGTGCAGTGTGGGAGAATAGTGTGAGAGCTGGGCCGGCGAGCCCCAACACACACCCGATGCCTGTTGGTGGGGGCAGGGTGGGGTGCAAGGGGTGGGAACCCTAAAATCAAATTTCCTCACTTTTTTCGCTGTAGAAGAAACCTAACTGATGCATTAGCAAAGTTTTTTGCATAGAATGTCCTTACTTTTTAAGAAAGAATAGAAAAGTAGAAAGTTGCTCAAGTTGGTGAGAGTGCGGGGCCATTGACAACAGCAAGGCCAGCCACCAAACAAATGTTAATCTAGTAGAACAGTAGAAAATACTGTCCACAAAATGTGAACTGTGCCACACAATATCTCCACAAGAAATATATTGTCCAACACATAAAAACTGTTATTAACATCTACAGGACATGCTGTCAACACCCTCCAAATTTCAAGTAAAAAGACCAACCCGTGTCTGAGATATAACATGTAAAAGTTTGAAATTTTCATTCATCAGAGTGGCACAGTTCCACACCTGTTGACATTTAACACACACAACAAATGAAAACTGCATACATGACACTAAGGCTAGACACTGTATCAATTTCAAGCCACCAACACAATAGAAAACACTGTCCGCAACACATAAAGTGCGTCACGCAATGTCTCCGTAAAAAAAAGTTTCCTGATACATAAACACCATAATTCACATCTACAGGACATGCCATAAACACCCTCCAAATTTCAAGTAAAAAGGCCACACCATTTCAGAGATATTCAATGTTAAAGACTGGTAAAATTTCCCTATCTATTCCATTATAAACAAGCATTTGTCAGTGCCGAATGTTTGCTTGCTGGCATTGGCAGTGGTAGTGTAGAAGTTACAGAGCTGCATAATAGGAATGGCAGTGAAGTATTGAACTGAAGCCAACCCCACCACCACCCTTCAGAGAGTGACAGGCATTGGGGTGTGCCTTTGGGTCGTCAGGCATAATGGCCACGACATTTCACCACACCCCACCCTGCAGACACTGACAAGTGTCACGGTGTGCCTTGGGGTCTTTGGCCCTTATGCACACCCCATTCCATCAGGAAACATGGTGAGATGGGTGAGTATAGGAGAATGGGGTGAACTTTGGGGCCAAAGAGTCCAAGGCATACCTTGATGCCTCTCACTGGCTGCAGGGTGTGGAATGGTGTGAGCATTGCAGGCAAGAATCCCAAGTCACATCCCTGATGCCTGTCATTCTCTACGGGGTTGGGCGTTATGGTTGGAAACCGTAATACCTCAGGCATTCGTTGGTATTTTCACTCCAAATTTTCAACATTTTCTTTTGTGACCCCACCTCATGAACAGTGGCAATATACGTTTGTTAGCCGAAAGCTGCTTATGCACAGCGACTACGGCATTTAGCACCACAGGTGCAAACACATTCCGAACAGGATGTAAAAAATGACAGCTGTACTGTTCATGGGGAGGTGTAAAAAATGGCAATGTTGCAAATCTGTAGTAAAAATATTAAAAAAACTGGTGAAGTCACGGGCGTGCATAGAAACTGTGCAACGCACACCCATAATGTAATTAGTTTGGGAATTTTTTACAGCAGATTGTCAACAGAGGCATTTTGGGACCTCCGATCATGAACAGTGTCACTGTGATTTACTTTATCTGTCCCGAACAATGATTTCCCACAGTGACCACGCATCTCTGCGCTGAAAGTGTGAAAACACATTTCGCCATGTTGTGAAAATGACAGCTGTACTGTTCATAAGGAAGTGTGGAAAAATGCCACTGGTGAAAATCTGGACTGAAAATATTACAAAGTCATGAACTTCAGATGCGGTGAAACTGCATAATGCTCACTCAGTAATACAGTCATTTATGGACTTTTGTCACCAATTTTCAACATAGCCATTTTAAGATCTCTGCTCATGAAAAGTGTAACTGTGATTTTCTTAATCTGTCCCAAACATTGCTTTAGCACTGACTGCACCATTGTGTGCTATGTGCGGCTTACATTTTAGGCGACATGTAAAATAGCGGCTGTACTGTTCATAAGGAAGTGTTATAAAGGCAATGTTGAAAATCTGGAGATGAAAATATTGAAAATTATGAACTTACGGCGTGCGTAGGAACACATGTAACACGCTAAGTAAACAGTCATTTTTAGGAATTTTTTCACCAAATTTTCAACATAGCCATTTTAAGACCTCTGCTCATGAACAGTGTCACTGTCATTTTCTTAATGTGTCCCATACATTGATTTCGCACACACCGACTGCACCATTGTGTGCTACATGGGCGGAAACATGTTTTGGGCAAGATGTCACAAATGACAGCTGTACTGCTTATAAGGAAGTGTAATAAAATGGCAATGTTGAAAATCTGGAGTGAAAATATTAAAAATTCGCAAACTTATGAGCGTGCGTAGGAACTGCGCAATGCACGCTCGTAAAACAGTCATATTTAGGGATTTTTTCACCAAATTTTCAACATAGCCATTGTAAGATGTCTGCTCATGAACAGTGGCACTGTGATTTTCTTAATGTGTCCCATACATTGATTTCGCACACCGACTGCGCCATTGTGCGCTACAGGGGTGAAAACACATTTTGGGCAAGACGTGAAAAATGACAGCTGTACTGCTCATAAGGAGGTGTAATAAAATGGCAATGTTGAAAATCTGGAGTGAAAATATTGAAAATTCACGAACTTACAAGCGTGCGTAGGAACTGCACAACGCACGCTCGTAAAACAGTCATTTTTAGAGATTTTTCACCAAATTTTGAACATAGCTATTTTAAGACCTCTGCTCATGCAGTGTCACTGTGATTTTCTTAATGTGTCCCATACATTGATTTTGCACACCGACTGTGCCATTGTGCGCTACAGGGGTGAAAACACATTTTGGGCAAGATTGAAAAATGACAGCTGTACTGCTCATAAGGAGGTGTGGTAAAATAGCAATATTGAAAATCTGGAGTGAAAATATTAAAATTAATTGAACTTATGGCGTGCGTAGGAACTGCTGGCCTTGCGCTCATAAAACAATCATTTTAGGATTTTTCACAAATTTTCAACATAGCCATTTTAAGACCTCTGCTCATGAACAGTGTCACTGTGATTTTCTTAATTTGTTCTATACATTGATTTTGCACACCGACTGCGCCATTGTGCGCTAAATGGGCGGAAACACATTTTGGGCAAGATGTGAAAAATGACAGCTGTACTACTCATAAGAAGGTGTGGTAAAATGGCAATGTTGAAAATCTGGAGTGAAAATATTGAAAATTCGCGAACTTACGAGCGTGCGTAGGAACTGCACAATGCACGCTCGTAAAACAGTCATTTTGAAATTTTTCCACCAAATTTTCAAAATAGGCTTCTTGAGAGCCCACCTTATGAACGCTGGCAGTGTCATTTCGTTAATCAGGCCCAAAAGGTGATTTTGCGCAGAGACTGCGAAATCACCCTTCGGGCCCGAATAACGCCATGACAGTGACATCATTCATGAGTAGGGGTCCCAAAAACCCCATGTTGAAAATTTGGTGCAAAAATTCCAAAAAATGCCTGAGATACGCAACAAAGTTGAAAAACCCTATCTATCCCATTATACAGCTTACCGGCATTTCCTCAGTTCGCGGTCGGCTTTGAAGAGTGCAGACGTGTTCCCGGTCCACCGAAGATCATCACTGAGGTAAGTATGGGGTGAGGGTGTGTAGGGGAGACAAGGGTGCGCAGTGGTGTGTGCGGGTTGTGGGGGGCAGGAGACTGCATGGGACCGTTTTTATTTACAGGTTTTTACCAAAATGATGGCGGGACGTTTCCCATGGGGTGGGCTCCCAGCGTGGCACAAGGATAGCTGGTTGAGGAGACGCGGAGCCAGCAGGATTAGGCACCCCGTCGGCCATAGCATCAGTTGCCATGCTGGGGTGGGCTTCCAGCGTGGCACCCAGTACTCGGGGAGGACAGTGGAGTCGATGGGGATTGGGCATCCCGTTGGCTATCGATAACACTTGCCACGCTGGGTGGGCACCCAGTGTGGCATATGGAAAAACTTTGGGGGCTCAGCACAGCCAACAGGGGATTGGGCAACCCGTCGGCTATACAGTGTGTGCGTGGAGGGCAGCACGCGGTATGCATATGTGTGTGTGTGTGTGTGTGTGTGTGTGTGTGTGTGTGGGGGGTGCACTGAGCAGGCGATATCTGATCGCTGCTCATTGAAGTGTAGCTCCCCCTTTCAACTGTATGCCACTGCATTTTGGAGCTGTCATAGACAGTTCCAGCATGCACTGCAGACTGGGGCCGTGCCTGCCAACACACTGACTGAATTGGAAGAGGGGGTGGCACACCTCCGAAAACTCGGATGATGGCACTATGTTTCTTGCACATGCATGCAAGCAAACATAAAAATCTGGCCATCTTGACCCCCCCCTCGCGATCAAAGATGGCAATCAAAGAATCTCACGATCAAAGAATTTGCTGACTCGTGATGAAAGAATTTGCAGGCTCACGAACAAAGAATAAAAAATGCTATAAATCAAAAAATTGAAGTAATTGTGGTAAACCACCACCATGGTTCGACAGAACGAAGCTCCTTGAGCAAAATCCACCCTCATTTGACTTCTTAGGGCACCCCTGGGCTGAGAAAATGGATTTTTAATCTGGCCATCTTGTCCCTCACTTGTGATACACGATCACAATCAAAGAATCTTATGATCAAATAATTTGCAGGCTCTCGATCAAAGAAATGCATGCTCACGAACAAAGAAACAAAAATAATGTTTTCTATATCCCTGGCAGTCTAGTGGTCCCCCCAGTCAAATGAGGGTGGACTACCAGGGATAGGAAGACCATTATTTATTTAATGCACATTGTGGGTCCGCTAGACTACCAGAGATATACAGAACAGTATACATATTATACAGATCGGAGGTGCTAGACTACCAGGGATAAGGAGAATACTATTTTTTGTTTACAGATTGGGGGGACCGCTAGACTACCAGGGATATTGAAAAAATATTTATTTAATACACATGGGGGGGGGCTGCTAGACTACCAGGGATATGCAGAACATAATGTGTTTTATACAGATCGGGGGACGCTAGACTACCAGGGATATTTAAAACATTATTTATTTTATACAGATCAGGCAGAACGAAGCCCTCTTAGCAAAACCCACCCTCACCAGACTTCCTAGGGCACCCCCGGGCTGAGAAAATATATTTTTTAATCTGGCCATCTCGACCCTTGCTCGCGATGCACGATCGCGATCAAAGAATCTCACCCACCCCTAAGCCGAGTTATTTGTATATTTAGCTCATGATGCAGGATCGCAATCAAAGAATCTCACGATCAAAGAATTTACATGCTCGTGATCAAAGATCTTTAGCGAGCTGAGAGCAAAGATTTTAAAAGCTTATAACTCTACTTTTTGACTGATTTGGATGAAACCAAAGGCATGGCTCGATAGATCGGAGCCCTCTGAGTAAAACCCATCCAAGTTTTACTTCAAGAGTGACCCCTGAGCTGAGATATTTGTGTTTTTTCGATCGGAAAACAAAAAACAAGATGGCAGACCTCGCAATCAAAGAATTTTGAAAATTCTTGGGGACAAAGATTCTTGAACCGCGAGGCTACAAATTATTTGATTGCCAGGCAGGACCAGATGGCCAGAACCCCATTCTTTGTTCTCAAAACATACATATACAGTAACTTTTCCCATTGACTTATAATGGGAACTTAAAATTGCTGTAACTTTTGAATGCCTCAATATTTTTTCACCAAATGAAAAGCGGCATGTTCGGCCACCAAAGCTCTTTCAAATGAGACAACTCACAATTTTGCAGTTTTCAGCGTTTTTGTACACAAAGACCGTAAATCTGACCAAAACAAAATGTGGCAAATCAAGAGATCTACCATGCCCCACCGCGCATACCAAATTTCAGGCAAATCCGTTGAACAGGTCCAAAGTTATCAACACTCAAACTTTTGAGTTTAAAATAGAAGTGACATCTGAACCCTAATTATAGTGGAGTGACCTCGCCACTATAATATATAAATGGTGTGTGTATATATATATATATATATATATATATGTAATAGATAACCCACTCTTAGGTGTGTGGTCGTGCTCTGATATACGCACGCCTTGGTGTGCGTCAACCACCCAAGGCATGCGTATATCAGAGTGTGACCGGACATCCTAGAGTGGGAAGTAAGATCCTACTTCATATCACATGGATACGAATGAAGAATTAAAATATAAATGTAAAACATTTTTAGGAAATTTTTACAAGCAGTAAAGTGCAGAATGCATTTAGGGGGTCACAATAAGCAATCTACATGTGTTGATTCCTGCCCAGAATATCAAGTTTGGGAGGTTTCCAAATCTAAATTGCAGGCAAAACTGTAGACAAGATGGTGACCATACAAAGTAGGATTTTTTCCATACAAACCATGATTCCTATTTTGTTTCTTACAGCTATATTGAAGTGCCTACTGAGCATGCTCAGAAATGAATTTTTTTACATTTTTAAATTGCAATAACTTAAAAACAGTTTATTTTTTCACCAGACTAGCAAAATGCACATCTGTGGGGTAGTCCTTTTCTGCCCTGAAAATTTCAGACCAAAAAAAAAACAAACATTTGGGCTGTAGGCAAGTTCAAAGAAAAATCCCAGCAAAGTCAATGAGTGAAAACATGTTTTTATAGCTCTATGAAACTTGAAGACTGCACATCCGACCAGAATGTAACTTGCCAAATCAAGAGATCTACCCCACAGGAAGGAGTATACCACATTTTGTGCAAATCCGTTGAACGGTTGCAATGTTTTTAAAGTGCAAAATTTTGAGTTTAACATTGAAATGCCTACTGAACCCTAACTATAGGGAAGCAACTGCATATGTATGTGTGTGTGTGTATATATATATATATATATATAGCAAAAAACTTTGTTAATGCACCATTGGGATTGAGGTGTAAATAGTGGGGAAATGCGATCTTGGAGTTCCCGGGCGTGAGGCCCTGCCCCCACCCTCAGCTTCCAATCTGAATACCCCATCCTCGGCTTCCAATCCTGGGGCCCACCTCTGACCTGCATGCAGGGGCGGGTGTGGAGGGGGTGTGCCTTGGGGTTGCAAACCCTAATGCTCACCCCATTGTTTTATTCTGTACCCATGCCAGGTTATTAGCTGTTGAAATGGGGTGAGCATTGGGGTTTATGATCCCGGGGCACACCCCTTGCTCCTGTTTCTGCATGCGGGGTGGGGGTGGGCCTTTGGGTTGGAAGCCAAGGTTGAGGGTGGAGTGCTCGGGTTGGGGGCTGGGGGTGGGGGCGGCGTCTTTGTGGTGGGGGTGGGGTCTTGTGCTTGGGAGACCTGGGGTTGCATTTCTCTGCTTTTTGCGCTTCAACCCTAATGGTGCACTAACTAAGTTTTTTGCAATGAATTTCCTTACTTTTTCAGATAGTATAATAGTATCCTTATTTTACAGTGTGAGCACAAGGTCCTTCGGACTCCACACTCCCATCCCTCCATAGAGATAGTACATCAACATCCTTCAGACATAATAACAGTATCCTTATTTTACAGTGGAAGTGCAAGGTCCTTTGGACCCCGTGCTACCATCTCTCCATTGAGACAGCATAACATTAATCTTATGTTATGGTGGGACCACAGGGTATTTTGGACCCTGCGCTCCCATCCCTCCATTAAGACAGTATAACAGCATCCTTATGTTACAGTGGGAGCACAGGGTCATTCGGACCCTGCACTCCAATTTGTGCAAATTACATAACTTGCAAAAGATACTGTTGTATTTTGTGCAAATTACATAATTTGCACAAAATACAACAGTATTTCATGAAAGTTATGTAACTTACGCAAATTACAACTTTCCTGCCTGACATATAAATTTTCCCATAGGCAATAATAGGAAATTAAAAGTTTAATAACATTTGAAAGGATTCATATTTTTTCACCAAACCTTCAAAAGACACATCTGTGAAGCAAAGACTTTCTACCCTACCAATTTCAGACCACCACCTAAAGACATTTCTGAGACACAAGTAGACAAAATCTTTTTAAAAAAAACTGGCACATTTTAGATTTTTTGATGCTCTGTATCTCAAAAACCACAAAACTGATTTGCACAAAATTTGTAATATCAGGAGACCTTCACATAAAGATTATTCATGGCAAATTTCGTGCAAAGCTGTGAAATGGTTCCAAAGTTATTAAGGTTCAAAAATTCAGGTTTAACATGTTGTATTTTGCACAAATTACATAACTTGCACAAGATACTGTTGTATTTTGTGGAAATTACATAATTTGTGCAAAATACAACAGTATCTTATTCAAGTTATGTAACTTGCACAAATTACAACTTTCGTGCCTGACAGTATCTTACGCAAGTTATGTAACTTGCAAATTACCTGTTAATATCCTTAACAGCACAGCACACCGAATGCGGGGTAAACACACTCATACTCACTTAAAACAAAAACAAAACAAAAAAAATCTTAAACAGGAAGGGAGACAGACATGTGGGGAGTGGTGCAATGCACTGGCTGTGGAGCAGCAGTATTCCAGGAGATGTTCTGGAGGCTGCATTACTGCTCTATTTTCAGGCACCTCTCTGGTCTGAGGGAGGAGGTTGCCCGTCTCCATACTGACCTGGCGAGGATTCGAGAAACCTGCTCCCTCACCCAGGGACCACCCAGACTACCATCACTGCCTCAGGGGTTGCCAAGAAAGAGGAGCGGTTGGACCACGTTGGGCTCAGGGAGGGTGAGGGTGGTGGAACAGAGACGCATCCCTCCAGTTGTGTCTTTCCACAATTCATTCACCATTCTGGCAGACGTTGGTTCCCCTATGGAGGAACCCGCAGTGGAGACCAAGGAGGATGCTGGGAACTGCCACAAAAGAGACCCACAGGAGGGTGGCACAGGACCCTACAGAGGAAGGAAATAACTCCTGGTGGAGGACTCAGTCATTAGGAGGGTAGAACTGGGGGAGAGGGAAGTAAGGTGCTTGCCCGGTGCCATGGCTTGGTGGGGCAGGAAGCAAATCCCCAGGATCATGGGAGCAGCTGCATGGGGGAGGCAGCTGGATGTCATTGTCCACCTAGGGACAAATTACCTCGCTGGGAATGGGATCAGAGCAGTGCAGTAGGAGTTTGTGGAGTTGGGATGGGGCCTTAGACAAGTAGCATGCACGGTAACTTTCTCAGAAGTGCTACCTGTCTTTGGTATGGGTGAGGCTAGTGTACACCACACCATTTGATTCAATGACTGGTTGAAAAACTGGTGCAGGGCTCAGGGATTTGGCTTCATTGGGGACTGGGGGTCCACCTGGAGGGATGCAGGCCTATACTGGTGTGATGGTCTGCATCTGTTCGGGAGGGAAACTGGGATCCTATGTGATAGGTTTAAATGCTTCATTGTCAAGCGTTTAAACTAGCCAAGGGGGAGGCAGTGAAGAGAAGCACTGAAATCCAAGCCCCCCCCCAAAACAGGGTAGTTAGTGAAGTAGATACAAAGATAGAGAAGTCAATAGGGAGCAGGACAGGGGTAAATCCAAAAAAGATAAAGGCAGTAAGGACAAGGATAGGCCTAAAAGGGGTAAGGCCATCAAAAAATGGAGGGCGATGAGTACCAATGCCCATAGTCTGTGTAACAAGCTCCCTGAACTAGTGACCTTGATGGAAGAGGGACACCTGGATATTGTGGCAGTCACAGAAACATGGTACACAGAGAACCATGACTGGGATGTCAATATACCATGGTATACAATCTATTGGAGGGATAGGGAGGGAGGGCAAAAGAGGAGAGGGAGCAGCTCTCTATATAAGGGAAGAAATCAAAACAACAGAACTAAAGAGTAAACAGGGAGGTGAGGTGGCACTGTGGGTCACCCTGGAGACTGGAAATGGTACCACATTCTGCACAGGGGTTGTTTACAGCCCCTGGTCTCAAGGGGAGGCAATGGACAAGGAAATGATAGACAGAATCCTGAGAATGGCAGAAAAAGGTGATATATTGTTGATGGGGACTTGAATATGCTAGATGTTAACTGGAGCACCTTTACTGCAGCCACATCCAAGAGCAGGGTCATTCTCGATGCCCTACAGGAAACATGCCTCAGACAGCTAGTGTTGGAACCCACTCAGAAGAGAGCAATCTTAGACTTGGTACTCCCAAACGGGGATGGATAGAGGATCTCAGATTTAGAAGTGGGTTATCATCTGGGAACAAGCAACCACCAAACAGTGTGGTTCACAATAAACACACCTGTAGAGCCAAGCCATACAAAAGCAAGAGTGTTGCACTTTAGGAGCATGCCTCAGAAAAGCACTTGCAAACAGGCAAGAAGGGGAGGTGGAAGAACAATGGGGAAAAATCAGAACTGCCATCACAGAGGCAACAAGCATTTTGTAAAGCAAGTCAACAAAACAAAATGAAGGAAAAAGTCACTATGGTTCTCAAAAGAGGTGGCAGGGAAGTTAAGGAGAAAAGAATAGCATTCAGGAAATATAAGGAAACACAGAAGGAACAGGACAGAGAACTTTATCAGTTAAAGCAGAAGGAGGCAAGGAAGGAAATCAGAGTAGCAAAGGCCCAAACTGAGGAAAATATAGCCAACTCTGTTAAGAAGGGGGGTAAGACATTTTATAGGTACATTAGGGAGTGAAGAAAGACCAAGGGAGGGATACTGAGGCTTAATAAAGGGGAGAGAATGTAGGCAGAGGGTGACAATGAAAGAGCAGGGATACTGAATAAATACTTCTGCTCAGTATTCACAAAAGAAGAGGAGGGGAGGTACCAACACCAAACAATCAAAACACTCTGGACAGGGGGTTGATATCAGTCCATTCACAGAAGAAAGGGTTCTGAAAGAACTCTTAAAACTGAAGGTGAACAAAGCAATGGGGCTTGATGGAATTCACCTCAGAATTCTAAAAAAACTAAGGAGAGAACTAGTGACACCACTGACTACCCTCTTTAACAAATCATGCGAAGATGGTATGGTACCTGAGGACTGGAGGAGGGTGGATGTGATTCCACTTCACAAAAGTGGGAGCAAGGTAGACACAGGAAACTACAGACCTGTTAGTTTGACCTCAGTTGTAGGTAAAATGATGAAATCACTTCTGAAGGATTGTTGAGTATCTAGAGGCCAGCGGGGCACAGGACCCGAGGCAGCATGGATTCACAGCAGGAAGGTAATGTCAGAGTCAGACGAATCCAATAGATTTCTTTGACTGGGTGACCAAATTAGTAGACCAGGGAAGGGCTGTGGACAGGGCCTACCTAGACTTTAGCATGGCATTTGACACAGTGCCACACAAAAGATTAATAAACAAGTTAGCTGGCCTTGGAGTGCGTCCCAAGGTGGTAGCCTGGGTAAAACATTGTCTGTACAACAGGATGCAGAGGATAATAGTAAATGGAGTCCACTCTGAAGAAAGGAGGGGGGTACTAGCAGGGTACCACAAGATTCAGTACTGGGACCGGTCCTCTTTAATGTCTTCATATGTGACATTGCCGGGGGTCTGGAAGGAAAAGTATGCCTCTTTGCAGATGACACAAAGATCTGCAACAGGGTTGATACACAAAGGGGGCTGAAAAGAATGAGAAGGGACTTAGCAAGGTTGGAGGAATGGTCAGAAATATGGCAGCTTAGATTCAATGCAATGAAGTGCAAAGTGATGCACCTGGTAGTAGAAAACAGGAAGTTGTTATCCCTCTGTACAGACAGTTAGTGAGGCCCCATCTGGAGTACTGTGTGCAGTTCTGCAGACACCATCTCCACAAAAAACATAGACAGAGTGGAGACTGTCCAAAGGAGGGCAACCAAAATGGCGCATGGTCTCCACCAGAAGACATATGAAGAAAGACTAAAGGAGCTTAATATGTATAACCTTGAGGAAAGGAGGGAGAGAGGGGACATGATAGAAACTTTCAAGTACCTCAAGAGAATCAACAAAGTCCAAGAGGGTAGCATCTTTCAGAAAAAGAGATGTGCAAGAACAAGGGGACACAATTTGAAGATAGAGGGGGGACGGCTCAAAGGTAATGTGAGGAAGTATTTATTCATGGAGAGGGTTGTGGATGCATGAAACAGCCTCCCTGAGGAGCTCGTGGAGTCAAGAACAATGGGAGAATTCAAGAATGCATGGGACAGACATAAGGCAGCCCTAGTGGAGGGTAGGATTAAGTAAGCTGTTGGTTAACAAGGATCTGCAGCTTATCGGTTAGGTAGGAAAATGGGCAGACTAAGTGGGCCAAGCTGTCCTTATCTGCCATCAAATTCTATGTTTCTATGTTTCTATGTTATACTGTATTTTGTATGTAGTTATCTTGTTTGCTTATGTTTGCTAACTGATCTGGTTGATTCAAGTCAGGTTGAGGTCTATATCATACAAGGGTCTCTTGACTTCTTTTAGGGGTGTGCTGGAAAGGAAAAGGCCCTGTGGGCTACCTAATTGGCTCTTGTGGGCTCTAATTATTCTTGATGCTGTTCTTGATGGAGTGGCTAAGGCTGAAGGATGGAGATCAAGCTGATTACATGGAATGTCTGCGGCCTTAACTCCTCCATCAAATGTTGGCTCCCCTTCATAAATTGAAGTCACATGTAACCTTCCTTCAAGAAACAAAGCACATGAGTTCAGAAGCCATGAAGCTGAAATGGGGGTGGGTGGGGGAGAAAGTGCACAGTACCACTCTCTCCAAAAAAAGAGGAGTGTCAATACTACTACACAAAAACCTGGAGTGATTCATCCATAAATATAAGATGGACAGAGGTGGCCAATGGGTTATTGTCCTGGTCTCTACACCCCATGGCCAGGTTGTCTTAGGGAACCTTTATGCTCCTAGTGTGGATGACCCTGCTTTTTTTCTTGCATTTAACCAGGAGCTCTTGGACCTGAATCCCAATCAATCACCTATGTTATTGGGGGGAGACTTTAATTTGACACTGGATGTCCCAATTGCTCAGAGGGGCAGCACCCCTGAACTGCATCACAAAGCAGTGCAGGCTGTTAACACTTTGCTGAAGCAACACCTCCTGATCGATGCCTGGAGGGTGCGTTGTCCCTGGATCAGTGACTATACCTGCTTCTTGGCCACTCCATGGCATATCCAGTAGGACTGATCTTTGACTGATATCCCAGAGCATGCTCGCGTATCTCACGCAGACAGTTATCCACCCCATTATTGTATTGGACCATGCACCTCTGCAGATTAACCTTCTTCCGGGGGTGGGGGCATGAACCAAATCCTCATCCTAGAGGCTAGATCCTTTACTACTGGAAGACAAAGGGTTTGTCGAGTGGTGTAAACAAACCACTGCTGATTACTGGGAGTTCAGTGATAATGGTGAAGTCCCTGATCCTACGCTTTGGGAAGCCTTCAAGGCAACCATGAAAGGGAAGATAATAACATGTGCCACCCATAGGCACAGGCAACAGGAAAACAAACAAGCTCAACTGGAGTCTGAGCTCAAGAAACTGGAAGTGCAATATAAGCAGACAGGCCCCGCGGCCACCCCCTGCTGGCCTGTTAGCTCATCTAAACAGTATCCAGTTCAAACTTAATGATCTCCATGCCAGAAAAGCTCTACGAAAGCTCAAACATTCCTTTTTGGGAGGGAAGGAAGAAATCCAGCAAATTCCTTGCGTATAGATTAAAATGTCAACAGGCTGCCAGGGCAGTCTCTGCTCTGAAAGACTCATCAGGCCTCCTTAAAACTAACCCAGAGGATATCAATGGGGTTATGAAAGGTTTTTATGAGAAGTTATATGCTTCTGCTTCCCCACTATCAGTGGATGCCATCAGAACCTTTCTGTTGTACCTCCTGATCCCTACCATCTCTCCCATAAAGGCAGCAGACTTAGATATGCCAGTCTCTTTAGAGGAAGTCCTTGCCGCTATTAATTCAATTCAATTCAATTTTATTTTACCAGGAAAACACCATTGAGGCAACTCATTTACAATGCGGTCCTGGAAGGACAAATACGAATAACAAGAAGATGCAATACAGATAAGACTGCAGATGTGAACCATAACAATTACTCAAAATACATGGGCAGTAACTCTACAAAAAATAATAAAAAGGTTCCATTAGCATTTAGTTGCAATGGGTACGAACATATAAAATTTGCCAGCAGATAAAGGCCTAGAGGTCTATCAAGTCTGCTCGAATGTGCAGCTAGCCCCCTTATTCTGCAGCTGCCCCTCCCTTCCACCCTTCCCCTCGATTGACCCTCCCCATTGTCCTGTCCCATCCCCTTTTGAAGCAGTCCACTGTTCTACTGTGTAACACCCCTGTTACCCGGGGTTGCTCGAATCCCAGTAAGACCTAGTGGTAGGCAGGGAAGGCAGCTTGTGAAACCCCAGTTATGTAGATTTCACACTGTCTCACTCTGTTCTCAGTCTCAGCTGAGACTGAGGGATGATATCATTTTAGAACTGTCACAGCTGGATAAGCCACAGTGGAATGTTGCAGTTGGAGGTTAGAGTAGAACGCTGGGGAATTTTAAGTCAGTTCAGTAGAGTCTGCGCAGTCTGTAGTAGAGGTGCTCTGCTGTAAGCAGGCCCTCAGAGTCCTAAGCTCTGCCAAAGAGCTATTTATTTTTGTATGATGTGTGCTCTCACCTGAAGAGGAACACAAGAAGAGCACATTGAAGCGGTAGAGACCGCTTTCAGTGGTTCAGGGCCCCATCCCTGCAGGGATGGGGGGAAGGAATCAGTCTGTTTTCAGGGGCAACCTCCCCTGGTCCGGCTAGGGAGAAAAGAAGCTGCCTGATTAAAGTTCATGCTGAGGCACCAGAAGTTCTGGATGTAATTTCTTTGAGGAGAAAACACCTGTGGGGCACCTGCAACCAAGGGATGAGTTTGCTCTGCTAAAGGGCCAATGTGTTTTCACCTGAAACAAGAGGAAACTAAAGTGACTGTTACTGTGGGGTCAGGAAAAGACAGCCAAGTACAGTTTGGAAGATGTGGGGATTGGACTGCTTAACTCTGTGGGGAGTCGAGAGTAATGGACACAGCCACTTTTTAAGTATGTTCAAGTTCAGCATAAATGGGATGTAAAGACAGTAGATTGAATGTGAATACATTTAAAGAGAATCTACACAGCAAAGTGTTTTCAAGGATGAGGTGTTTACAGTCCAGAGAAATGGCCGGGTATGAATTATGGGAGCAAGAGGTGGGAGACCCCCCCATCAGTAGTAACCAAATTCACCTCTACGGGTTTGCTTTGAGCACCTGTTGCTTTCTCTCAGGTACTTGGCCAGTGCCTGAGAAAAGTATCCAGACCTGGGATTGAGGAGAAAGATTCCCTGATGGAGCAGAATTGCTCATAGGTGGTTTAGGGAGCCACCAGTAAATGTTTCCATGCTATATGGAAAGTGTCCAAAGGGCTGGCAAGGGAGCCGAGTCAGGGAAAACCCAGAGCAGCATATAAATTTGGGCTGTGTGCCCAGTGTGTTTCAGAGCCTGAGGGCTAAAGTAAATGAGGATGTGTTCTGATCTCCATAAATCTGCATTATTTTTATTTTTATTTTATTTTAATTCATATATCGGATTTACAACCTTTGAGTCAAAGACTCATTTACAAAGGCATCTCGTCGTAGGGAGGGGAACAACAATTTGTGAGGCAAGACAGGGTGGAACAATACAGGTGAGATACATACAGCATACATAGCAGAAAGTTTCAGCGAAAATAAACATAGGCAGTTTACCGAAGCATATAACAGTAATGTATTGGTGGGTCCTAGCAGGTCATGCAGGCAATAGCCAGTGGAAAATAGCCTGGGGTAGGCTATCGAGCGAACTGTTTGACCTGTATCAGTTTGGGGGCACACAGCAGGCCCTACAGTAGGCACATACATTTCCGAGTCCTAAGTAGGTGCTTGCGTGAGGCAGTTTGAACTGACCAATTTTAGGGTGTTTGAGATGTGCGTGGGAGGGAGTTATACCAGGACGGTGCTCTGTGATAAAAGGATCTTTGGGCAAGTGAGGTCCTGGCTCTAGGTACCTGGAAGGTGACTGTTGGCGGTATGGGTGGCGGCCAAGGAAGCTGCCTGAAGCTGTGCAGTGACACCAGGGGACAAAGCCAAGAAGAGTCTTTGCCAGTATACCGGTGTGATATTGCAGGCGTTCTTCCAGATTGAGTATGTTCGTGGTGGAATAGAGTCGGCATGTGTGGGTTCTGCTTGGGGCACCGGTCAGGAGCCTGCAGGCTTTGTTGATGGAGGCCTGGATTTTGGTGAGGCTAGTGGGGTCAGCGGCTGCATAGATGGGGAGGCCATAGTCAACTAATGACAGGATGGAGGAAGTGATAGCCAACTGTAGGGCGAAGTCAGGGAGGCAGTCCTTGTGGCGATAGAGAAGTCCAACCCGGGTGTTCATGGCAGAGGATAAAGCACTGACATGGGCATGGAAGGAGAAAGCCAATCAAAGGTGATGCCCAGATATTTGTATGTTGATACCTGCTCAAGGGGTGGAGGGTGTTGGGAAGGATGGAGAGGAGCATTTTGGAGTTACTTTGGTGGTGTGCAAGATCATTGACTTTGTTTTCTTGAGGTTCAGGACCAGGCGATGGTCAAGGAACCATTTTCAGCTTGGCTGAAGGAGGATTACAAGTTGCTCTGGAGAGTGACGGGTGAGGTGTGAGGTGAGTAGGACTGCATCATCTGCATATAATAGCAGCTTTTCCTGAACAAGAGCTGGGAAGGGTGTTCAGAAAGAACTGAACAATGTGGGGCCCAGAATGGAGCCTTGTGGGACTCAGAACATACAGGCAGTGCCGGATAGGCTACCATTTAACTTGACATGTTGGGATCTACACAGAGGTAGCAGGAGAACCAGGCTAAAGGGCTGGATGATAGTCCCATTTTACAGAGGGTGTCTAGCATTAATGGGTGGTTCACAGTGTCGAAGGCCTTGGACAGGTCAATGAACACTGCCCCAGCCATCTCCCTGGTATCTAATGCGGAGTGTATATGTTGGGAGAACTCCAGTAGAGCTGTGGTGGTGCTGTGACCTGGGCGGAAGCCATGCTGTTCAGGGCACAGAATGTTGTGGCTGGATAGATAAGCTACAGGTTGCGTGGATACTATTTTTTCCAGTGCTTTGGGGGATGGAGATAGGTCTGTAGTTATTTGGTACAGTGCAGTCTCCATTTTTATGTATAGGGGTGATTTCAGCCTGTTTCCATGCCCTTGGGAATTGGCCGAGGCACAGGGATCGATTAAGGAGGTCCGTGAGGGGGACTAGCATGACATCCAATGTTTGGTGGAGTATCTAGGAGTTGAGGGGGTCACCGCTCGGGTTGCGGGAGGAAAGAGCGTTTTGGAGGATTGGCTTCACGTCCTGTGGAGAGATAGTCCTAAAGAGAAAAGGGGGATGAGTGATAGCTGGGTTGTTGCTTACCGAGATGGGGTCAAAGAAGTGGGCCAGAAGAACTGAGCCTAGATCAGAGAAAGTTTTGTTAAGGCAGTTGGCAATACGGGAAGGGTCCACGTTAATAGCGCCATTTATGACCATCTGAGAGGGAGGAGGGAAGCAAGTTGTCCCGTTTAACTCCTTCACGTTATTCCAGAAGGTGTGGGCATTGCCCCAGGAGGAGGTCAAGGTGGATTGGTAGTGGCTGGCTTTGACTTTTCTTATGGCCCAGGTGCACTGGTTGCGAGATGCGTTATAAGCTTGCCTGTCTGCTAGTTTGCCAGTCTCAACAGCAATGTGCCATAGGTTATCACGTTGCTTCAGTTGTTGGATCGGGGATATCCAGGCAGCTGAGTGTCTCTTAAATACGGATGTAGGTGACAGGCGAAAACATCACAGGCCTTGCAGAAGGCATTGGTGAGGAAAGCAAGGGCGATGTCTATATCCGTTGTGAGGGAGATTGGGGACCAATCAAGCTGGGCAAGGTGCCGCTTAAGTTTGCGTAGGCCTCCGGGGTGAAAATGGCGAAGGGGGGTGGCGTGGCACGCAGTTTTGAGCGTGGGGGAGGACCAGTGGCAAAGAATTGGCGAGTGGTCACTGAGGGAGTTGGGTAGTACATTAACATCCTTTATTTTGTGAGGGCAGTTAGAGAGCACAATGTCTAGTAGCGTGCTAATCCCACTTGATTGGTTAAATCTGGTGGGTTGAGTCACTAGTTGGGATAGGTCAAGGGCTGTGAAGTTATCTTTAATTTGTGTTGAGGTAGCGCTGAGCCAGTTGATGTTGAGATCTCCTACTATGAGCTGTTCAGCCTTGTGTGGCAGGGTAGTGAGGTAGACGGTGAGGGAGTGGATAGCTTGGCTTTGTTCTCATGGGGGTACATATGCCGTAGTGAGGTAAAGAGGGCCATGGCCAGGGTCAGGGGTAATTTAAAGGTGATGGCTTGAGTCCGTGGTTGAGGTTTGGGTATGCAGGGCATGACCAGGAGGGAGATTAGTTAGGTGGAGCTGGCCATCTCCCAGCTTACCACATGATCTTCTCTGAAGAGGTGAAGCCAGGGAGGGAGACCGTCGAGTCTGGGGTCAGCGGTGAGAGCCAAGTTTCCACTATGGCAAGGATGTCGGGCTTATGTTGGGAGACCCAGCAATGGAGTGCAGCAGTCTTTTTTTGGTAGACTGCAGATATTCATGTAGGCAATGCGGAGGCCATGTCCTATGGGGGGGCGATGTACCGGGTCCTGGGCCTGGGTTGGGGTGGACATTCCCAGAGAGCAGGAGGAGTAGGATGGTGAGCTGGAGTAAGGGACTGTGGCGGTAGCGGTAGTGATGTCTGGGCAGTTGGGAGGATTTGCGGGGGACAGAGCAGGGGATGGGTAGGGAGTTAAGGGTGGGAAGGGCTAGCACAGAGGGATACCACCTGCTACTGTGGGCTGTGGTGGGTATGGGTACCGGGGGGGGTGAGTCGGGGCGGTTAGGCGATCCAGTGTGTGCGGGGTGTTGATGGAGAATGGAGGGTAGATGGAGGTTAGAGGGAGGGGGGATGAGAAGCTAGCATAAGTACATATACGGGTGTCAGGAGATTTTGGACCGTGGTTTTTGTAAAAGGTTGGGATGATAAGAGCAGCGTGAGTAATCCAAGACCTAAAAGAGTCATTTTGTTATATTGCTGTTTGAGAGATATGTCAGGGGAGGGCTTAGGCAAGCAGGATCCCCCTAGTGTTCAGCCGGTATAACCTGCAGATGGGAAAGTGGGCTGATTGGTTCTACAGCCTCACATGTTACTACCTATAAAGAGGAGAGCCGACCAAGGGTGGTGGTGGGGGTGGCGGGGTTTAAACTCAGCGCCTCCAACTGCCTGTTTTCCTTCCTCGGCGCTTACCTGTGGTCCGGGGGGGGGGGTGCGGCAAGCAAGCCGATTCCTAGCTTGGGCTTCTGGTGCTGGGAAGGGCGGGCTGCTTCCTCTGACCCTCACCACACACGGCAAGATCCATGGAGAGAGGAAAGGTTTAAATACCCTGCTGAGGAGGCGGGTCAGGTAGGGCAAAGGACAGATTAATACTAGCAGCAGTCGCGATTTCGGAATTTACAAATGCATTGGCTACACAATTCAAGTCAGCTTTTAACACAGTGATCGAGTTAAGCAGCAATCTATCTGAGCAATTATACTAGCTTTTTGTTTTAGCTGTTAGCGCTTTTCAAATGTCCATAGTAGTGCAGTGGTGCAGCGAGCTGTTTGTAAATTTAGGCGCCAAATTTGACCTCAGCACCTCCAACTGCCTGTTTTCCTTCCTCTGCACATACCTGTGGTCCGGGGGGGGGAGGTGCGGCAAACAAGCCGATTCTTGGCTTGGGCTTCTGGTGCTGGGGAGGGCGGGCTGCTTCCTCTGGCCTTCGCGACCCACGGCAAGATCCATGGCCCGGGGGGGGTGCGGCAAGCGAGCCGATTCCTTGCTTGGGCTTCTGGTGCTGGGGAGGGTGGGCTGCTTCCTCTGGCCCTCGCGACCCACGGCCTCGACCTATTACCAGAAGTGTAGCCCCGTGGGGGTCCATCTATGCTTTGTTTATTCTGCTGGATGTGAATAAAAGCCACACTTTAGAATCCCACTTCCGGTATGGGACATTACAATTATTGCTTCCTTTGTCCGGAGTTACTTGGGTGCCCCTGTTGCAGAGTAGCCAAACCTAGCCAATGTGCCGAGTGACATATTCCTCCCCGAACCCAGCCCACCAGGTAGAGCTGTCAAGCTAGAAACAGCATACCTGGGTGGGGGTTACAACTGGATGCCACTTCTGCAGTTAACGCATTCCACCCAGCTACCACCCTCTCTGTAAAAAGTGTCTCCTCATCTCCCTCCTGAACCTTCCTGTCTCCAGTCTCATATCTTGGCCCCTGGTGTCCCTACCTTCCCTTACTTTGAACAGCCCCTCTGTACCTGCCTTGTTTATTCCTTTCATGTACATAAAGGTTTCAATCATGTGCCCCCGTCCCTCCTCTTCTCCAGTGAGTACATGTTCAACTCCCTCAGCCTCCTCTCGTATGATAAGTCCCCCAGCCTCTTGATCATCTTTGTTGCCCTGTGCTGCACCCCCTCCAGTAACTTAATGTCCCTCTTAAGATATGGGTTCCAGTACTGCACGCAGTACTCCAGGTGCGGTCTAACTAATAACCTATACAGTGGCAGAATCATCTCCTCCCTCCTCAAGGATATACCCCTTGCAATACAACCCAGCATTTTGTTGGCCTTTGCAGCTGCCTTCCTACATTGTGCCAGGTTGTTCATTGACCCTGTAATGAGCAACCCCAGATCCTTCTCCGCCTCTGTCTGGGCTAGCTGCCTTCCCCCCAGCTGGTAACTCACCTTTGGCATTAAACCCCAGTTACCAGGTGTCTGACCAGGTTTCTAGCTTTGCCAGATCATCCTGCAACCCCTGCCATCCTCCTAGGTCATTCACCACTGCTCCCATCAGCAAACAGACTGATCTTGCTCTTGATGTCCAATGATATGTCTGCAATGAATATCCCAAACAACACTGGTCCCAACACCGAGCCCTGTGGAGCACTGCTAGTCACTACACTTGGGTGTGAGTGCTCCCCACCCACCACCATCCTCTGTTGCCTTTCCTAAAGCCAGTTCCCTACCCATCTCACCAGCTTTGCACCCACTCCTGTGCCTTCTAACTTACTTCCCAGCCTCCCATGTGGCACAGAGTCAAAAGCCTTACTGAAGTCCAGATACAGGACATCCACTGCATGGCCTCTGTCCAGTTGCCTAGTTACCCAGTCATAGAACTCCACCAGGTTGGTTTGGAAGAATCTGCCATGTATGAAGCCATGCTGTCTGCTGTCCTGTAGTCCTCTGGCCTCTAGGAGGGCTACTGGCCTCTAGGAGGGCTACCAGCCTCTCCTTCAGGATAGTCCCCATTAGCTTACCCACGATGGATGTGGAGGCTCACTGGTCTGCAGTTTCCTGGTTCATCCTTGGGCCACTCTTGTGGAGGGGCACCACATGAGCCATCCTCCAGTCCTGAGGAACACACCCTGAGTGTAGTGAGGCATTAAATAGGTTTGCCAAAGGTCCGCAGGGACCTCTGCTGGCTCCTTCAGTTCCCTGGGGTGGATGCCATCTTGGCCTGGGGCCTTGTCCACCCTCAGTGCCTTCAAACCATCCTGAACTCTGCCCTCCATGATTTCCCCATCTATCACCCCTCCCACCTGTTTCTGTCATTCCTTCCCCTTGGGTATCACCCCACTTCTCCTTAGTAAATACCAAGCAGAAGTAATCATTTAGTGCTTCTGCCTTATCGTACCCTGCTTCCACCCAACCCCCCTCCTTCCTAATCCTTACTATGTGGTCCTTACAGTTCCTTTTCTCCTTGATGTATCTAAAGAAGTCCTTCTACCCCTTCTTAATGCCTTGTGCCAGCCTGAGCTCAGTATGCCTTGTCTCCCCTTACTGCCTGTGTAACCTCCTTCAATTCCGTCAAGTACTCCTCCCTGTCCTCCCCCTTCCCTGTTTTCTTGTACCTCCTAAAGGCAGCTCTTTTCATCCTTACCTTTTCCATGACCTTCTTGCTCAACCAGCTTGATTTCTTAGCCCTAGCCTTCTTGCTCTGGGCCTTGCAGCAGGCTTTGGTTGCCTCCACTATCTCCAGCTTTATGAGCTCTCACCTCTGGTTAGTGTCCATACTAGGTTGAATTCTGGCCAGGTACCCTTTTACCACTTTCCCATCCTCCCAATGTTGGCCCTCCTGAAGTCCAGCACTCTTGTGCCAGATTGCACTCCTTTCTTGCCCATATCCAATGTGAGCCACACTGAGTAGTGGTCACTCACTGACATTGGTTCTTCCACCGTAAGTTCTTTCACAAAGTCCCCATTTGCCAGCACAAGGTCAAGGGTATTCTCTAACCTGGTTGGTTCACTGACCATTTGCAGCAGGAAGCTGTCCTGGAAGGCATCCAGCAGTGCCTGCTCCCTTCTGTTCCTGGTTGTTGGGGTACTCCAGTCCACTCTTGGCATGTTAAGTCCACCACAATCAACACACTACCCTTCTCGGAGGTCCTCCTGATCTGTCCCACTAGTTCCCTGTCAAAATCCTCCATCTGAGATGGCAGCCTGTACACCACTCCGATTCTGAGAATCCTATTCTTGGAATCCTGGATTTGCATCCAAAGTGACTCCGTACCACCCTCCTCCCCTTCCTCCCTTACACATTTCAGTCCTTCCTTCACATATAATGCCACCTCCCCTTTCCCAATCACCCTGTCACTACGAAATAACCTGTACCCTGGTACAGACAAGTCCCAGTCATTGTATTGGGTGGCCCATGTTTCTGTGGTTGCTGCAATGTCCACCTCTCCCTCTGCCATGAGCACCTGTAACTCTGCAGTTTTCCTCCCAAGGGTGACATGCACAATAGGATTACATATCAGCTAAGGAATACATGTAGATACTACTGTTGATAAGGAGGATGGAAGAAATTAGGCAGTAAGAAGAGGAAAGGAGAGGCTGGATAAGTGGGTCTGGGGAGTAGGTGAAGGGTAGGGTGGAGGGAGAAGGGGAGTTAAAGGAGAGGGACAAGGAGGAGGCAAGAGGTTAGGGCATGGGGATAGTAAGGGGAGAAAGTGGTAAGGCATAAGAGGCGGCAGTTGAAAGTGTTAGAAGTACTTAATAGAGGTCAAGGAGAAGGGGAACACAGGGCCACCACATTAAGTCCCTAAACCCCCATAATGCTCCAGGCAGAGACAGTTTTCCCATTGACTTTTATCAGGCACTAGCTTGAGACATGGGTATATACCTCCTCCATGCATTTCCAGACTCTCTTGGGAAAGAGATTATGCCGCAAATGATGAGAGAGGCAGTTATTACTGTTCTCCCCAAAACGTGTGTAAGGGTTACCCAACCCCTGCCTTTTTTACTAAAACGACAGGTGGCATGCTGTTGGCATTGGCAGCAATACCTGGTGGAGGACCTGGGTTCGGGGAGGATGAAGTTACCTGGCACCAGGGACCTAGGTTTGCCTACTCTGCACAGGGGAACCCAAGTAAATCCAACTACAGGAAGCAATAACTGTAATGTCCAGAACCAGAATTGGGATTTTTCAGTGTGGCTTTATTTATTAACTAACTGAACATAAACAAAGCATTGCATGGTCTCCTAAAGGGCTACGTTACTGTATGTGCAGATTAGAGGTTAACCAAGCAGTCCATTTGAAGAATGAACACATTACTACAGTTGTCTGGCTTTGGACCCACCAGGCACTCAGCCTGGACTTTGCATGTGCTTTGGATACATAGCCCGACTGGCCCGGCTCCCCTGCCGGCCACTTGACTGACGGTCCACTTGAAGAATGAACCCAAACTTTACTTGGAAAGACATCCCATCAAACAAGGAGACTCCCAAACTGTGGCTCCCACACCACTTAGAGTCTGTGACTCCTAGAGAATTTGTTTTCTTACTCCAATCGAACTCCCATCAAACAAGGAGACTCCCATCCAACAAGGAGTAATTTTCCCATCCTGTGGCTCCCACCCACTTAGAGTCTGCGACTCCTAGAGAGATTTTCAAGTTGCGACCCATGTCTGGGTACCTACCCCATCACTGGCCAAGTGCATGAGGCAAGTAGCAAAACACAGAAGAAATCCGTAGAGGTGGACCTGGTTACTAAAGATGGGGGGTTTCCCACCTCCAGCTCCAACAGCCCATACCCGGCCATTTCTCTGGATACACACAGAAAACTTTAGAACTTTAAAATGTAGATTGAACGGTGGAAGACCTGAAGCACCCCCTCTACAGCATTACTTGAAATCCAATAAAAGTTTAGACTGTTTGACTGCTCCATTTGTTCGTCCTAGTAACATAGTCCTCCCAAATAGCAGTCCCTATTACTTGAAATCCATTTAAAACTTTAGACTGTTTGACTGCTCCATTTGTTTGTCCTAGTAAACATAGTCCTCCCAAATAGCAGTCCACATTCATTTCCCAACTGAAGAAAACAATTTGTTTGCCCCTTCAAATGGAGCCAAACACTCACCCATTCGTTGCATGTGCCCCACAGGTGAAGTACTATAACCTTTGCTGTTATACAAGAACAGACTAAATAAAACCAGGCAGCTTCCTTCCATGGTGGGAGAAGGAGATTGCCCCTGGAACCCACAGAGAACTTTTCCTCCCCCCCAGAGGGAGGGGGGCACTGAGACCGGGGGAGCGGTCTCCACCACTTTAAAAAAGGAAAACACAGGAACACTTCCTTCTTTGAAACAAACTGCAGACTGACTGACTTCCTTACTGTTTGCTTTAGGACAAACTGAAGAAGAAAGCCTTTGAATTTCCCAAAGTTCTAAACTCACTCCCTGAGCTGTAGATTCCAATGTGGCTCATGCAGCTGTGACAGTTCTATAGTGATGTCATCTCTCAAGTCTCAGCTGTGACTGAGGACAGAGTGAGACAGTGTGAAACCCATTTAACTGGAGTTTCACAAGCTGCCTTCCCTGCCTACCACTAGGTCTTACTGAGATTCTAGTAACCCCGGGTAACAAAGGGGTTACACTCGCCCTTGACCAGGAAAATGACTATCCCCAGTCATTATGCACCCGGCCTTAGGCCATCCCACCCTATGTGCTACCTGTGGAGGGGGGTGATCAGGCCCCCTCCTACCATGTGCAAGCACAGGTAGGCAACACTAAGGGCCTAGAGACCTATAGCTGACATGTCAGCCTCTACTCTATCCACTTACTATGGACACCTAGTGGCTGTGGTAGAACCGTCCAGAGCATAGCCCTGATAGATCAGCACTGCAATCCCTACGGCCGTTCAGGACCACAGCCTGTCTATCCCCCCTAACCCTGTAGGGAAAACCTATCTGCCTCTAACATAATATTCCCAAACAAAACAAAACCCGGGGACCTCCCCGACCTTGGGCAGCCTGCAACTACAACCATTAGCAATAATAACACAGTACATTTAAATTCTATACCATAAGCACTGAAGAGGAACTCCGATGAGCCCCTCCTCCTCTTCTTCTCTTCTCTTCTGTCTTCCAGGAACACCTGTAAGAAAAGACAAAAACAAAAAAAAAACACATCCTAATCTGCATGCACAGTCTATCTAAACAACACCAACCCTTACCATACAGAAAAAACAAAACACTGAACAATCCCAAAAAAGAATTTTTTAGAAAAAGGTAGAAAAACACAGTATTTACATTAAAGTACAGAAATGACATTGATTACAATACACCTTTGGGGTGGAGGGATGGAGTGCCCTAAAAGTCCCAAATAGTGACCACAAGGCCCGAAGGCCAGTCCAATAAAGAGTCTCTCCTTGGGCGGAGCCCCGTGAAACATAGTTCTTTAAGGCCATAATCCCGAAGGGGAGAGTCTTTGCGGACAGTTCACACATTTTTGAAGTCTGTAGTGTAGGGTGTGTACTGCAATGTCATAAAGATAGAAAAAGGGTTTTTTAGGACTTACCAGCCTCTTGAAGTATTACACTAGGCACTGACCTGCACCGCAGCCGAAGACTCTCCCTGGCAGCATTTCTTCTGATACAGCTGGGCGGACATCTTCCGGGAACACAGGAGGGCACATCTGGAAACAGCTGGGCTGATGTCATCTCTGGAGAAGGAACCTTAGAACAGGAACAAAAAGAAAACAGCTGGTCGGACGTCATCCGATTACCAGGTGATGAACAGGAAAACAGCTGGGCTGGTGTCCTCTCTGGATCTGAAGTCATCTGGTGGGCTAGTAGATGGTTGCTGAACAAGACAGTACACTGTGGACTGATGAAGGTGGGGCACCTGACCCTTGGTTATTCATATTGGCAGATCAATAAGGGCACTTCACAGTCTAGATGTGGCAGTATTGACTACCACTGCTCGGCTCTCCATTTTATAGGCATGGGCTTAATTACTGGGAGGTCCTTGCACTGAGGCCAATAGTAGAGGGGGTCAGGGGCTTGAATTATTACTCCATCTGGATGCACATAATTCACACAGTGAGAGGCTTCATGTCCCTCTCCGTCCACTATTCTCACTCTGTCCATAAACAGTGTCCTGCCTCTCTTCCACTGTGTATACTTTTCATGGAACAGTCTATTCTTTACATGCTGGTTAGCCCCAGGATGCACATGTTTCATTGCTTCATCCCAGATCCAGGATTTCCTGCAGTTCTCAATCTCCTCCCAGACTCTCCGAGGAAAGGTAGGAAAGGTCATACCAAAGATTTCATTGGCCTTTCTACGAACCAGTCTCCTCCTCTTACTTGCTTTGGTCAATCTGAGACCACTGGCCTGGCTTGGGGGTGGCCAGTCCTGGTTCTGCCAGCTTTGCATCCTCAATGAAATTAAAAAAGGATCCCTGACTTCTTCTTCTTCTTCTTCTTCTGGTGAAGCCAGGGCAGTGGCATCACCACCTTCTTGAACACATTCCTCCGAGGCAAAATCTTGAGGCTGTGTACCCGTTCCTTTCTCACAAGGCCACATAGGTTCCCCCTCATCTTCCTCTTCGCTGAGGATCTGAGCCCAGGAGTGAGCAGTAGTTCTCACCCCGAGACTATCCATTCATCACTGGGAGGAGGTCGACACCTCCCATTCAAGGCCTCCCGCATCTCATCTTCACCTTCGAGACTTGGGCTAGGCCCCCACCCAGGGACTATTGATGCTTTATCTGAACTTGCCTTCTGAGATCCAGCATCCAACGCTCAATTTCAGATTCAGTCTCTAATTCTCACTCTCTAACTTTGTGCCACCTCCCCGAGGGACCTTCCTCCACAGGCTCCGCCTGATGCTGTGCTGCCAACTGCAGATTCTTGAATTTTTGTCCATGTGGGAGCCAAACAATTGGAGGTGCTTTATACAAGCCATATTTTTGTAGACATCCAGCACAGTGAGGAATCATGAAGACATCCCTTCCAGCACTCAAGCACATCTGGCATACACGCACTGGATAATTAGGAATTGCCACATCAGAAGGGAGTTGCCCTCTATAGCACCACTCTTCAATATCTCTCAATCTATTTACTGCTGCTGTTACTGCAACCCAGGCATGATCCAGGTAACGAGCTGGTCCTGAGGCCATAACTGCAGAAAAACAAACAAAATTCACTGTAACTGAAAGTCCCACTTTAAATGAACACACTCTGTAGCTTTAAAATGGCTCCTCTGCTGCTGTGTTTACTTTACTACCCCACCCTGTAATGCCGGCGGCAGCACTCCTGTACATCAACATTTAGACTCTGGGTCAAGCCACTGCGCACCCGATTTACATCAGCTACTAATAACTTTTACTCAAACTGCACAACTTGCTCTGTTCTGGCTGTTCACACATTTACAGGATTTTCCTTGGACTTTTCACATGCTGGCAACATTCATTTAATTTCAGTCCCTTTAAAACTTCAGGTTTCAGCACAGGATTGCCTGCTTCTGCTAGTGTTGCACATTTTACAACCCACAGTCTCTCTCTGGCTGCAGACTTTAAACTGAGGCTACTTCATTGCTATGCACACATTTAATGGCTTTACAGACTTGCATTTGCCAGCAGGACATCACACAATCGCTACTTGCAAAGCGACTATACAGCTCCACACACATTTTATATGGCATTACTGAAAATCACTGATTTGAGCAGTTTTAATTATTTACCCACTGTTATTGTAGCAGATTGCTGCGATGGGGTAAAACGGCCTGCAGTCAGATTTTTGAAGGCCTCAGAATGCAAACGGGCAGGCAGTCTCCACGATCGTCATTTTAACCATACAATTCACTGATCCCACGATCGATATGCGGGTTGAGCCCTATTTTTAACTAGAAAGTCACTTTTTTACTGTTTACAGTGCTTTGATTGCTTCGCAAACGCTCCTCCACTGCCAGTACACGCACTACTCTCTGTCTCCCTCTCGAATGCTGAAGCAGACTCTGAAGAGCTGGCTGAGGGGCGGGACTAATGGCAAACTGACCAACCACACCAGCGCCATGCAAATGAGCCTCTTCTTCCTCGAGGGCTCCTTTCCACGCGGCGATCGTCCGGCTAACCAAATTTAAACTGAAAAATGCACTTTTTTTTTTTTCTCAACTGATTCCACGGTGGGAGCCCATTTCAACCATGTAACATTGCCATTAACTTTGCAGTCTCTAGCATTGCACAGAAAGCATTTCCAACGTCCAGGGCATAATTTCTCTGTTGCTACCCCTAGTTTTCCACACTTTCCTTCACAGAAATTCATTTTAAAACTGACAAAAACGCTGTAAACAATTTTTGATGCAGGACAAGGACACACACATTGGCTTTACAGCTCCTTGGCAAACAGTTGGCATTTTTTAAACAGCAGCACAAGATTCACAGCACACAGCAACTCACTAGGGAAATTGCTTCAACGTTTTTGGGCTACCGACTGCCAGATAGCCAAAACACTAGCCTACTTGCCCAAGCACCTTCCTTCTAGGGTTGTCAGAACCCTCTGAAGTTCTGGGTTCTAGTTCTAGTCTAGAACTTTTGAAAGTTCTAGGGTTCTAATCTTTTTTAGAACTTTTTAGAACTCGAACCCTATTTTTTTATTGTGCTGCCAGTAACGAAGCTAGTAATAAATTCAATGTAAAGGAAAAACTGTTCAATATAAGGGGAGAAATTATCTTGTGTGACATTGATAGGAATACAACTAGGTTTATCTATGGTTTCTTCTGTTTGCTAAAGCCAGCAACTTAATACGTAACAGGCCCACCCACCCACCCATATGTTAAAAGTTTTCCTGCTGCAGCTGCATCATAGTTCCTTAGTGAAAGAAGAGGCACATTAGCCATTTATGTACTCAGCTATATATACTCATCGTCATGAATTATGGAAAAATAACTGATATTACCTAATTTCAGCTATTTGCTGCTTTCTGTTTTAAATGGAGTAAATCAAAAGTTGCTATGTTTAAAAGATAGCTTTTATAACAAAGTTAAGCCAAGTACTACAGCAGCAGCATGTGGAACTGTTGCAAAACATATTATGTCATAACGTAGTCAGTCAAGACATTTGAATAAAAAAAATATGCCAGTCATTGTTGCTGGCAAAATGCATACAATTTTCTAAGGTAATGCATACATATACCAACATTTTTGTTGGCAAATTGAAGTAATACTTACAACTTTCTAAGATGATGCATTTTTGCAGCTGATACTTCAATAAAATCTGTATTTCAGACACATAAATAAAAAAAGTGGTTTCCTCACCACATACTAAGGAACATTTAATGTAGCTGCAGCAGTTGGCATGTGATGTTTAAGGGACAGCGTCTGTCAACCTCATTATGTATCAAATTATCACTATTTATAAAGCAAAAACACTATGATACGTCACATTCTGTGAAAACTGTTGATGCAGATTTTCTTTTATTTCTGATTCCTTTATTCTTTTTTAAGGGGACAGGACAGTTGTGCTAGGCGGCAGCAGTTTGCAATGTATTTAATAAGAATATAATTATGTGTTGTGTAGTTCGGGTCTGTCATCATTTTTCCTCACCATCCCCAGCTGATCACGAATCTGTAAATGAAAGAACTAAACAACACCCACCTTTCACCCCATCACCCATTCCACTTTTCTTCCACCACCCTCATCTGTGCAGTAGCACCATGCCACCTACACCCATGTTAAAACCAACCCACAACCCTCACCCATGTACTAGCATCCATTTTTTGTTTATAGCTAACATTTCTGTAATTGAAAAAATAAAACAGCTACCAATTAGAACTCATTGTTTTGTCCTCTTTAAAATTGAAAAATAAACCGTCTCCTGTCCCAGCCCATACTGATGCACCACAAAGTCACAGAAGGTAAATCCAAAAATATATGTTTGCACTTTAACTATAAATAATATGATACAGAAAGGATTGATGTGACAGTGTCCCTTCTATGCCAAATTTGGGCGTGTTCCCCTCTGATGTTAAAATTGCCCTGTATATAAAACTTGTTGACTTTAGTTTAGACCCTAGCTACAAAGCAGTTTGCCATGAAATGGTGAAAGTTTTGGGGGGTATATAGTCCAAGGTAGTAGATTGAGAAAGGAGAGCAATGACAACCAAAGTCATCACATTCTGAAAAAATTTCATTTTTGGTGCAGAGAGACTCCGTCCCACACAGTATTTACCAGCCACCACCATCTGAGTTGTCATCACCATCAACATCCACAACATCAGTCACTTCAGGATCAGTTTGTATACTCTTGTAGGGATACGAAAATCTTGACTTATTAACTTTAATAAAAGTTAACGTGTGTACATTTTCTGGCAGCAACCTATTTCTGGTGTCTGTCACAATATTGCCAGCTGTACTAAACATGCGTTCTGAAGAGACACTTGTTGCAGGACAACCAAGATATTTACAGGCCTCATCATACAGCTCTGTCCAAATTGACCTTTTTTGATCTCCAGTATTCAAAAAGGGCATGCATCAATAGGAATAGGCAGTTCTTGCAGGTAACTGTCTACCATGATGGACAGAGACCGTTCAGAAGAGGAATCAGAATAAGCTGGTATGGCAGCAATTTGGGAAAGGTTTTGCCACAGATTTAGCTTGCTACTAAGGGTTGAAGAAGTGGCAGTTGTGGAACAACTACTGTTGATGTTTGGTGACTTTTCCAGTTCTATATCCCTTTGTGAAGATGAACCTGCATGTTGTGGTGATGACAACCTGAGGGTACTGTGCGTGTCTGTGTTTGACTCCTGTGAGTGCTGCAGCTCATCTAGCAACATACATTTGTACTGCTCTATATCATCTGTTTTGGAAGATGTATAGCCTTGAACCTGGGATCTAAGAGGTTGCAAGGATGTAGTGTTTTGATTTCGTCATTGCAACTAATTTGTCATTAGTTTGAAGCTCGCTCATTCTCTTTCTGAGATTCCCATGATACAGGTGACATGTTGTCTGCGCTTCAGATCTGTCTTTTTCTATTTGTAGATTTAGAACACTAAGATGATGTGAAATGAGCATTATGAGTGGGATAACCTGACTCACAGATGCGCCTTCAGAAGACATGTCCCTTGCAGCTGTCTCAAAAGGAGCTAGGATACAGCACACTGTCTCCATTAATTTCCACTGCAGCACAGACAGCATAATGCCATCTCCAATAATGTAACTGGAGCAATACTCATGTACAGCTTGCTTTTGCCCCAAAGGCGCTGCAGCATATAAAGCGTTGAGTTCCAAGGTGGAAACATTTTGAATCAGCTTTGCTGGGGTAGCTTGTGTTTTTTGCAGTTCGGACAATGTCCGTTATAGCCTTAGTTGAATGTGAAAAGTGAGTCACAATTTTTGCAAACAGCAATCATACCATCCACTTGTGTTTCATTGCTGAGAAATCCGTGACAATTAAGTGTAAGCAATGTGCAAAGCAAGAAGCATGCAGAAATCCTCCATTCTGTACTGCTTTCAAGATGTTGGCTCCATTGTCACTTACTTATGAAGCCACATTTTGGACCGTGAGAATAAACTCATTCATCAAGGAGGTCATTTAGTTCCTGCAAGATGTTTGCAGCAGTATGACTTTGCCCAAACTTCTTTATATGCAGCAGCGCCATCTTTTGGGGTGTCTTTGTTTTTGAAGAAGCACAAGAAAATGTGACCCAATGAGCGGTAAGGGACATGTAATCTATGTTTTGAGTGCTGGTCCACATATCTGTTGTGACATGAATAACCCCACCCTCCGCAGTTTTAAGTGCAAGCATCACTGTCGCTTTTAAAGCCTGATAAATGTTTGGTATTTCAACATAGGAAAAGTACCTTGATGAGGAACATTATAATGAGGCTCTGCTAATGTCATGAGCTCCCTAAAATCGTCATGATCTACCAAAGAGTATGGGAGAAGGCTCCTTTAACAGTTCACCAATTCGGTGATTAAGATGAAGGGTCTTTGGATGATTTCTAGTAAAGGTATTCTTCCTTTCAAATGCCTGAGACAGTGTTAGCTGTTTACAACATGTCCCTGCTGGTTTATTATACACCATGCTTCGATGGGCAGATAGACGCGGAGATGGTGGACTAGGACTTATACATTCAGTGCCATCACTGGATGTGCAACTGGTACTAATGGTGCTGGCATTGGTGGTAACAGTGATCCTAGGGCTGGGAGTGGTTCTGCCTGCATCAAGTTCAGACAATTCAGTATCTATTTCAGACTCCTGACCCTTCTCATGTGTGGTCTGGAAGATGGAGGACATGAGTTTTGGATGATCAAGCAAAACTGAATGCTTTTTCAGATGGCGTTTAAGAGCTGTAGTGCCAAGGCATGACACAACTTTACCACGGCTTACACTCTGTTTACACAGGGAACAAATTGCTCTGCATGGATCAGTTTTACTGACAGAGAAATAATTCCATACCTCAGATGTGACAGATTTTGTTCGAGTGCTAGGAAGATAGCTAAAGACTGTTTGTGTCTTTTCACCTGTCCTAACAGAACCTGGGAGTGGGACATGCTCCTTGGTGCTAGAAGAGTGGGCAGAAGACTCTGATGGATTTTCATTGCTGGCCAACACAGAAGTGGTGGATTCAATGGATATGTCCTTTTCATTGCCAACAGTGCTGGATGTATTTGCAAGTGCACTACATGATTCATTGTCAGCAGACTTGCTTATTTCACTTTGTTGAGGAAGTAATGATTCGTCACGAGACACAACAGTGTCGGACTGAGACAAAGCTACTGTCTGAGTCAGAGAGGGACTCACTGTCACTTGCATTATTGCTGCTAGTCACAGGGATCTTAACAGCATGAATGGCATACCTTATGGTGCCTCTCTGTGTGACCTCAGCAGCTGTACAGGTTTTCTTAAAAGGTCCCCCTTTACCACACTTCACTGTTGCTCTTTTGCTGTTTGTTGAATTTTTATCACGTGAAACATTTTGCTTATTTTTGCTAGCACCAGGATTACCATTACCACCAACACCTGCTCCAACACCAGCACTAGATGCTTCATCTGTGTTGGTGTCAGCCACTCTAACAGAACCAGTATACTGCAGGAATACACCCACACAATTCCTGTGTAAGAAAGCAATGTGATCTATGATCACTGGCTACAACTCAAAATTGTATTTTGGCTATGTGACACTGTGATGCAGTGGACTGAAAGTAATTGAAGAATATGACAGTTTGCAACTAAAGGTTCAAGGCTTACAGAATGATTGGGCTGCTGGGCAAAGGCATAAGCATAGCAGTCAAGGGTGCACAGCAGCAGGGTGTTGGAATGACCACAAGAGACGGAGTTACACACACAAACCGAGGAAAGAGATTTTTCTGTCTCTTCTCCCAACAGGGAAATATATTTTTGACTTCTGTTGTGTATTTAAGGATAATGTCACCACACAACTGCCCACTGGGCTTCACACGTGACACACACTGGGTAAGGTACAGTGCAGTCAAGAGGCACACAGCAGCATGGTGATGGGCTGACCACAAGAGACTGAGCTACATACACAAACCCAGGAAATAGATTTTTCTGTCTCTCATCCAACAGGAAATATATTTTAGGCTTCTGTCATGTATTTAAGGACAATGCCACTACAAAACTGGCCACTGGGCTTCTGTCTTCCTCCCAACAGGGAAATATATTTTTAGGTTTCGTTGACAACTTGTCATGTATTTAAGAATAATGCCACCAGAAAACTAGCCACTGGGTCTCTCACGATAACACACACTGGGTACTAGGGTACAGTGCAGTCAAAGGGCACACAGCAGCAGGGTGATGGCCTGATCACAGGAGATGTTTCTGTCTCTCCTCCCAACAGTAAAAAAATGTATTTAAGGATAATACCACCACAAAACACACTGTAATAACTAGGGTATAGTGCAGTCAAAGGGAAGGGAACACAGCAGCAGTGTCATCCCTCCTGATACTTGGTTGTAGGACTTGACTTTAAACAATTCAATTCAATAAAAGTTCACTGTTCACATTCACTCATTTAACTTTGTTTTCTCTCAAAATCTGATTTTCTTCACCCCTCCCCCAGCCAGGGTGCTCTGTCTCCACGACAAATCCCACTAGACAGAGATATTGAGTAGTTAATCTTAAACAGATCAGGAGGATCAGAAAATTTATCAAATATAGTAGTTTGGCAACTAGAGACTAAGCATTCCAATGCAGGCAGTCAGCTAGTAGATATAATATCCCACATGGCACACAGCGAGAGAGACCCTCACCCCACGGTTTTTTCCTACCCTCCCTTGCTTTCCTTTTCACCCAGTGTCCACTGTCCACCATCCACACTTTAGATTTTTTATTTTGTTTTACTGAGTAGCTGGAGGGAAAGCAAGTCGTCCCTTTTTTTTTAAATGCCAGCCCACGAGTTCGTTCACAACTCGCAGTCAGACTCGTTGCAACGCAATCAGGCACAGCAGAATGATGCAACTCCTTTAATGAACAGTGAATGCAGTCATTCACGCGCGACTTAAATACCGTGCTGGTATGAGCACCACATGACCACAGAGCAGTTGGTCAGGTGGTGGTGATGACAGTGACTGGCTGCCAGTCTGGGATCAAGGGTACGCACTACGCAGGCGTGATCTCACAATGTCCCCCCACAAGAACAGTGTCAGTAACTGCATCGGGATGTGGGAACGGAACATGGAATTGAAACTTTACTCGAGTAAGATTTTTTTCAATCGGGGGCTGAAGTTTTGCATTCGGGACTTGGGAGGGATGCGCTTACCTGAAAACTGAAAAATAACATTTTTTAACAAAGATTCAAACCATTTTGCGAACCCTCTAGTGTTCGAGTCCTAAATTAGAACTCGAACACCAGGGTTCGAGATGGGTTCGAATCTTGCTCGAACAGATTCTGACAACCCTACTTCCTTCCTGAACAAATCCAAAGTGGTGCCTTCATTTTTGTAAGGGTTACCCCACCCCAGCCTTTTTTACTAAAACGACAGGTGGCATGCTGTTGGCGTTGGCAGCAATACCTGGTGGGGGACCTGGGTTCGGGGAGGATGAGGTTACCTGGCACCAGGGACCTAGGTTTGGCTACTCTGCAAAGGGGCACCCAAGTAAATCCAACTACAGGAAGCAATAACTGTAATGTCCAGAACCAGAATTGGGATTTTTCAGTGTGGCTTTATTTATTAACTAACTGAACATAAACAAAGCATTGCATGGTCCCCCAAAGGGCTACGTTACTGTATGTGCAGATTAGAGGTTAACCAAGCAGTCCATTTGAAGAATGAACACATTACTACAGTTGTCTGGCTTTGGACCCACCAGGCACTCAGCCTGGATTTTGCATGCGCTTTGGATACATAGCCCGACTGGCCCGGCTCCCCTGCCGGCCACTTGACTGACGGTCCACTTGAAGAATGAACCCAAACTTTACTTGGAAAGACATCCCATCAAACAAGGAGACTCACAAACTGTGGCTCCCCACACCACTTAGAGTCTGTGACTCCTAGAGAGATTTGTTTTCTTACTTCCAATCGAACTCCCATCAAACAAGGAGACTCCCATCCAACAAGGAGTAATTTTCCCATCCTGTGGCTCCCCACACCACTTAGAGTCTACGACTCCTAGAGAGATTTTCAAGTTGCGACCCATGTCTGGGTACCCACCCCATCACTGGCCAAGTGCATGAGGCAAGTAGCAAAACACAGAAGAAATCCGTAGAGGTGGACCTGGTTACTAAAGATGGGGGTTTTTCCTACCTCCAGCTCCAACAGCCCATACCCGGCCATTTCTCTGGATACACACAGAAAACTTTAGAACTTTAAAATGTAGATTGAATGGTGGATGACCTGAAGTGCCCCCTCTACAGCATTACTTGAAATCCAATAAAACTTTAGACTGTTTGACTGCTCCATTTGTTCGTCCTAGTAACATAGTCCTCCCAAATAGCAGTCCCCATTACTTGAAATCCATTTAAAACTTTAGACTGTTTGACTGCTCCATTTGTTTGTCCTAGTAAACATAGTCCTCTCAAATAGCAGTCCACATTCATTTCCCAACTGAAGAAAACAATTTGTTTGCCCCTTCAAATGGAGCCAAACACTCACCCATTCGTTGCATGTGCCCCACAGGCGAAGTACTATAACCTTTGCTGTTATACAAGAACAGACTAAATAAAACCAGGCAGCTTCCTTCCATGGTGGGAGAAGGGGATTGCCCCTGGAACCCACAGAGAACTTTTCCTCCCCAGAGGGAGGGGGGCACTGAGACCGGGGGAGCGGTCTCCACCACTTTAAAAAAGGTAAACACAGGAACACTTCCTTCTTTGAAACAAACTGCAGACTGACTGACTTCCTTACTGTTTGCTTTAGGACAAACTGAAGAAGAATGCCTTTGAATTTCCCAAAGTTCTAAACTCACTCCCTGAGCTGTAGATTCCAATGTGGCTCATGCAGCTGCGACAGTTCTATAGTGATGTCATCTCTCAAGTCTCAGCTGTGACTGAGGACAGAGTGAGACAGTGTGAAACCCATTTAACTGGAGTTTCACAAGCTGCCTTCCCTGCCTACCACTAGGTCTTACTGGGATTCTAGTAACCCCGGGTAACAAAGGGGGTTACATGTGCAAGGACACTACATCTCCTGGCAGCTATGACCCCATATCACTCATCAATGCTGATGCCAAGATCCTGGCTAAGGTGCTGGCAACCAGATTAGAGCCCATTCTTCCAGGTCTGATCCAGCCCTCTCAAGTCGGCTTTGTCAGGAGGAAGGTTAGTTCAGACCACTTGAGGGCGCTGGTCTCACTCATGCATCATGTTAATACCTATCCATCCCCCTTGTAGCCCTTGCAGTAGATTTCGAGAAGGTGTTCAACTCAGTTGAGTGGACCTATCTCCTCCAAACTCTGGAGCTTATGGTATCTGCCCTTCTTTTAAGAACCTGGATGTGCCTCCTTTACTCATCGCCACTTGCTGCGGTCCTCCCCTTTTGTTCCCTAGAAAGGTGCCCAGCAGGGATGTTCCCTGTCTCCTCTCCTCCGAAACATAGACTTTGACGGCAGATAAGGACCACTTGGCCCATCTAGTCTGCCCATTTCCCTACCTACAGGATTGGCCACAGATCCTAGTTAACCAACAGCCTATTTCTTCCTACCCCCCATAAGAATTGCCTTATGTCTGTCCCATGCATTCTTGAATTCTCCCACAGTTTTAGACCCCACAACCTCCTCAGGAAGGCTGTTCCATGCATCCACTACCCTCTCTGTGAAATAATACTTCCACATTGCCCTAGAACGCCCCCTCTATCTTTAAATTGTGTCCCCTTGTTCTTGCACATCTCTTTTTCTGAAAGATGCTACCCTCTTGGACTTTGTTGATTCCACTGAGGTACTTAAAAGTTTCTATCATGTCCCCCTCTCCCTTCTTTCCTCAAGGGTATACATATTAAGCTCCTTTAGTCTCTCCTCATACGGCTTCTCTTGCAGACCCTGCACCATTTTAGTTGCCCTCCTCTGGACTGCCTCTGTCCTGTTTATGTCCTTGCGGAGATGGGGTCTCCAGAACTGGACAGAGTACTCCAGATGGGGTCTCACCAACTGTCTGTACAGAGGGATAACAACTTCCTGTTTTCTGCTGCTGATGCCTCTCCCTATGCATCCCAGTATACCCCCAGCCCTCCCTACTGCCTTCTCACATTGCTTACTAACCTTAAGGTCATCTGGTATGATTACACCCAGGTCCCTTTCCTTTTCTGTTGTTGTTACTATCTCCTCCCCCCATTGTGTATTCTTCCCATGGGTTCTTGTTTCCCAGGTGCATTATTTTGCACTTCTTTGCATTGAATCCTAGCTGCCATACTTCTGACCGTTCCTCCAACCTTGCCAAGTCCCTTCTCATCCTTTCCACGCCTCCTTGTGTATCAACCCTGTTGCAGATCTTTGTGTCATCAGCAAAGAGGCATACTTTTCCTTCCAGTCTCTCTGCAATGTCACTTATGAAGACATTAAAAAGGACTGGACCCAATACTGAACCCTGTGGTACCCCACTAGTAACCCCTCTTTCTTCAGAGTGGACTCCATTTACACTTACCTTCTGTGTCCTGTTGTCCAGCCAATGTTTTACCCAGGCTACCACCCTGGGATCACTCCCAGGCTGGTTAATTTGACTATTAATCTTTTGTGTGGGACTGTGTCAAATGCCTTGCTAAAGTCTAGGTAGGCCATGTCCACAGCCCCTCCCTGGTCTACTACTTTGGTCACCCAGTCAAAGAAATCTATTAGATTCGTCTGACATGACCTTCCCGCTGTGAACACATGCTGCCTTGGGTCCTGTGCCCCACTGGCCTCTAGGTACTCAACTATTCTTTCCTTCAGAAGTGACTCCATCACTTTCCCTACCACAGAGGTCAGACTGACAGGTCTGTAGTTTCCTGCCTCTGTCTTGGTCCCACTTTTGTGAAGGGAAATCACATCCGCCTTCCTCCAGTCCTCGGGTACCACACCATCCTCCCATGATTTATCAAAAAGAGTAGCCAGTGGTTTCACTAGTTGCCCCCTTAATTCTTTTAGAATTCTGGTGTGAATTCCATCAGGCCCCATTGCTTTGTCCACCTTCAGTTTTAGGAGTTCTTGCAGAACCCTTTCTTCTGTGAAAGGACTGGGATTGACCCCCCTAACAAGAGTGCTTCTGTTAATTAGATTAGGGACTTCCCCCTCCTCTTTTGTGAATACTGAGCAGAAATATCCATTCAGTATCCCTGCTTTTTCACTGTTCCCCTCTGCCCACCCACCGTTCATTTTATTCAGCCTCACTATCCCTCCGTTTGTCTTTCTACGCGCGCTGATGTACCTATAAAAGGCTTTATTCCCCTTCTTAACCTAGTTGGCTATTTTTTCCTCAGTTTGGGCCTTTGCTATTCTGACTTCCCTCCCTGCTTCCTTCTGCCTTAACTGGTACAGCTATCTGTCCTGCTCCTTCTGTGTTTCCTTATACTTCCGGAATGCCATCTTTTTCTTCCTGACTTTCACAGCCACCTCTTTTGAGAACCATAGTGGTTTTTTCTTTCATTTTGATTTGTTTATTTGCTTCACACAAAGGCTTGTTGCCTCTGTGATGGCAGTTTTGATGATACCCCATTGTTGCTTTACACCTCCTTTTAGCCTGTTTGCTAGTGCTTTTCTGAGGCACTCTTCCATCTTGCCAAAGTCAGCCCTCCTGAAGTCCAGTACCCTCACTGTTGTATGGCTTGACTCTGTAGCTGAGTTTAACTTGAACCACACTGTTTGATGGTCACTTGTTCCCAGATGGCAAACCGCTTCTAGATCTGAGATCCTCTCACTGCCCCATTTGAGAGTACGAGGTCTAAGATTGCTCCTTCACGAGTGGGTTCCAAAACTAGCTGTCTGATGCCTGCCACCTGTAGGGCATCAAGAATGGCCCTGCTCTTGGATGTGGCTGCAGTAAATGTGCTCCAGTTAACATATGGCATATTCAGGTCTCCCATCAACAGTATCTACCCTTTCTCTGCCATTCTAAGAATGCCTTCTATCATATCCTTGTCTGTTCCCTCCCCCTGACATGGGGGTCTGTACACACCCCCTGTGCAGATTGTAGTGCCCTTTCCAGTCTCTCTGCGCCCTTGCCATTGAACCCTTGGCTACTGCTATATGACAGGACGCCTCCATATCAGCCCTGAAATGTTTAAAACCTTTCTATACACTGATGACCTGCTCATCACAATGGATGATGTCCCCCCATCAGTACAGCATGCCCTTTCTCGCCTCCAAAAATTCTCTCTTGTCTCTGCATTAAGAATTAACCTCTCTAAAACGGAGGGCCTTCCCCTTTGCAAACAATGTCCTGCGGACACCTTTATGTCTCTGAGTCTCAAATGGGTTCCTGAAGACATCACATACCTTGGGGTAAAGCTTAATTTGGCGTTTGATGGCAGAGAAGGAGGAGGAGGAGTCATGGAGTGAGGAGGACGGTTGTTTCCAGATACAAGGTAGGTGGAAGGAGAAAGCAGACATGCCAGCAGAAGAGCACAGGTGAGGGATGGAGAAGGAGTGGGGATGCCAAGATCTATGAGGATAGGGGGTATTTGGAGCAATTGAGAGTAGAGAGGAGAGGTAAGGGCATATGAACTGCTGCTGGTAGCCTTGGCCTCTGCCACAGGATAAACAGAATGGATGGCAACCCCTAAGAAGGGAGCCCCCTGCCTCTATGCTGTTAGGGATTGATGGACTTGATGGACTGGGTCTGATGGAATGCTCACAGAGCATTCCCTCAGCAAGCTGCACACCTGTCTTGGAGACCAGAAAATTGGAAAGTTGTGGGTTCTAGCCCCACACCAAGAACTTGGGGTAAAACCCTAATACTGACACTGCAGTGTAGTATGAGGGAGTTCTACCCTCCTGAGGTGCCATCTTTCAGATGAGACATTAACCCAAGGTCCTATCTGCCTGTTCTGGTGGTTGTTAAGGTGGATGTTAACAATCCCGTGACACTTCTCCAAAAGAACATGGGAATTTTTTTTATTTGAAAAAAATATAAAAAAAAAGTCATATTACAGAAGAAAATCAGAGCAGGGAAAAGGCACAAAAGAAACCTAACTACTTTACATCAACAAAAAAGTCTAAAAGAGGATGAAAACAACGGACATGAAACAAAACAAATCATTAGAAATTAAACATTCATAATAAATGAAAAGAAAAAGAACACTCTGGGCCCCATCACCTACTTTATTTACAAGGGTACTACTATAGTTTTTTTGAGAAATGTTTCCAAAGAGATGCAACTTTTGTATCAGAAAATGAAGATACCATACATCTGTGCCACAAACCCTGTGCAAGGCACATTTAAATGTGAAAATAGATCTTGATACTGTAGGTTACCGTCTTTTGCTGCAAAGTAAATGCACATCTAGCTTGTCTTATATAAACTTGAGGACTGAAAATAATACTGTTAAAGATTGTACCTCAAATACTTCCCTTTCTGGAGGAAAAATCCTAACACTAAGGTCTGATGGTCTAAAGAGAATGCGTGTACCATGTAAGGACTTAATGCTGTGTTCTGGATGTCACAGCACAGTACATGGCAGCAATGCATGACGCTTTTGTGAGCTGTATTATGTGCAGCCATGGTTGCATGTCTTGTACTATGTATGCACAACACAGGGAATAATGCATGGGCAATGATGCACCACAAGGCTGTGTTTCCGAGGGCTACTGGTGACACTGTACTGTAGGCTCCTTGATGTTAAAACTCATGAGGTTCTTGATGTCATCAGAATCCTTAGACAGAAGTACAGCTGAGTTCTGTATCCTTGTCTTCAGAATCCTTAGACAGAAGCACAGCTGAGTTCTGTATCCTTGGCCATGTGTTATTTTGTGTGGTTTATTTTATTTATTTATTCAAGAGTTTCACCAGGATGCTATGCTGAATAGTAATAGCTCAGTAGTGGTATATGGCTTGACAATAAAATACAACAAAGCAGTTTCACTGTTCCAAAAAAGTTTAGTGTACTATCCTAGTATATTACCATACCAGAAAAACACCCTAACCCAGCTGTTAAGCAGTTTCCTATTCTAAACCTCTGGAAAGACACTTGGGCCTGATATTCAAACAGGAGCACAGGTGTAGCACAAATATTTGTGCTGTGTTTGCGCCTCACCCGGTGACTGCTATATTCAGTCAGATAGCGGGTGGCACTATCCAACTGAATATTGGACCATGTCACTGCAGCACTAGGTGAAACTGCACTGCCCCGACATGGACCAGGGCTGTATACAGCATAGAGGGAATAGCGCTGCCCAAAACGAATAGTGCCAAGGCCCCTGTGGGCTATATTCAGTCACAACATGCAACTGAGCCCATAGGGCATGCAAGGCACTAAGGGGCCATATGAATGCCCATTGTGTGCACATTTGTATGGGGCACAGCAACCCATTAGTACCCATCCTGCAGTGTGTACCATGAATTCTCTGGTGTCTAGTGGCACCCCGATCCCCTGTTCTGTTTGTCAGTAAGGTATTCCTGGTGTCTAGTGGCACTCCTCTCCCCCGATCCCCTGTTCTGTTCCCAGGCCAGATCCCCATTCCATTTGCCTGTGCAATAACCTGGTGTCTAGAGGCACCCCTAATCCCCTGTATAATTTGCCTATGAGCTATCCTTGGTGTCAAGTGGCAACCAACATCCCCGATCACCAGTTATATTCAATTATATCTATCCCTGGTGTCCAGTCATTGCCCCCACCCCCTAGTCACCCGATGACAAATTTAAAAGGAATCAGTGGTATTCCAGTGTCCCCCATCTCACCCACTCACATACCACCATCCTGCACACACACCTTTAGTCAGTTTGATGATCAGCTAAGTCTGATATAGCAATCGGCTCAATCCTCCTCTCACCTCCTCAACTAGTTGCCATATGAGCTGCCAATGAGCAGCTTATGGTATAAGTACATATGTGTGCTCAGTGACAGCTCATACAGCAGCTGGACAAGGAGGCAAGAGAAGGCCTATGCTGGTCACCGTACTGGGCTTAGCTGATCACCAGACACCCGGGTAAGGGGTGGTAGGGTGGTGGCATGTGAGCAAGCAGGACAGGCAGGGGGACACTGGACCACCACTGATTCCTTTTACATTTGTCGACTAGTCACCAGGGATAGCTCATGGACAAACAAAATGGGTGATCAGGGGAGAGGGTGTCACTAGACACCAGGATAGTGCACAGCCAAATGGAATGGGGGATTGGGGGTTGCCACTGCACAGCAGGGTTATACTAAAATGGAATGAGGGATCAAGTGGTGGGCGGCTGCAGCACAGCTGCCTGCCTTTTGTGCGGTGTCCTTTTAAAAGGTGGTTTTCAGATGCAGTAAATAGCATTGCTTTGGGGCTGATTACCACTGCTGCAAATCTTTGAAGATACCACTGCACTGATATGCATGTGGGAGCCCCTCATTTGCGTAGGTGCAGCAGTATTATAGCGCGCTGGTGCATGATTGCTCTGGCACTTCCAGGGCTTCTGAATATGGGCTGGCTGGGAGTACCAGTGCAAATCTAGATTTGCACACCCACTAATCCAGTTACAGGGTATGCTAATTTTTGAATCCTCCTCCCTCCCCACCAGGAAACATAGAAACATAGAAGTTGTCAGCAGATGAGGACCGTATGATCCATCAAGCTGCCCTTGGCTTACTACCCCCCTACTTAGCTGCCTGCTTGTGTATCGCACAGTGTCTGTCCCATGCCTGCTTGAATTCCCCCACTGTCTTGGCTCCCACCAACCCCTCCATCAGGCTAGTCCATGGTTCCACAACACGCTCTGTGAAGAAGAATTTCCTCCTATTGCTTCTGAACTTTCCTCCCCTAAGTCGAAGGTTGTGCCCTCTAGTCCTACTGTAGTCCTTTACTTGAAAGAGGTTCTGCATGTGCACCCTATTGTTGCCTTTAAGGTATTTGAATGTTTCTATCATCCCCACAATTCCTGTGTTGTTCTAGAGAGTATAATTTGAGGTCATCCAGTCTTGCCTCATACGGTTTCTGAAGTCCTGCACCATCTTTGTTGCTCTTTTCTGTATCATCTCCAGCCTATCTCTGTCCTTCCTGAGGTGTGGCCTCCAGAACTGGACACAGTACTCCAGGTGAGGCCTGACCAGGGACCGATACAGGGGCATGAAAACATACTGAGCTCACAGCTCATTTCAAGATATGGCCTGGGAAAATGGGATGTGGAGAATACAGTAATAAATGACATCAGTAATGTTACAATTATTAAACAACAATAATAATTATAAAAAGTGAAACATTATGCAGTACACAATTAATAGGAAGCACAAAGTAGTGCAAAACACAGCATATCAACAGCAATAGTTCAGCAAAGTTCAACCGGCAGCAAAATGAGGGAGGGAAGGGAGACTGCAAGTAAAATGGGGTACTAACCAGGGGGAGAAATGGACTAATAAACCTGGGCAGGAGGGTGGGAGGAGTAGGAGTAGGAGTAGTATGGAGGAAGGGGCACTGGAATTAACCTATGATTAGCAGCAACTGCAGAAAAGAGTAATAAAGTCATGTAGGAGGGATTTTAATGATAGGGATGATGAGGAAGTATTGCAAATAGCAACAGGGAGGGTGATCTAATGTTTGGGGAAGCAGAAAGACAAAGCAGCATGGCCAGCAAAGGATTTAACAGGGGGATGGGGGAGAGCTGCAGGGAGGGGAGGAAAGGTAGTGAAGATGGAGCCAAACCAGAATTTGGAGATGAAGGTGGCACAATGAGCTAGGTGCCTGGCATCGGGAGGAGGGGACAAGGAGAGGGAGCAATACAGGTAGCAGTGGCAGGTTCTAGGGAGGCAATCTGGGGCAAAGTGGCAGAAGAAGTGAAAAAGGGAGTCCAGCGTGGCAAGGGTGGACTTGAGAACAGCACTACACTCAAAGCTGTTGTAATCAAAGATAAGTAGAACCATCTTTGTGACAATCTCTCTATGAAGAGGAAGTAGGATACTTGCTTTGTTCCTGTAAAGTGCCCCCGGTTTAATGTGCAGGTTCTTTTGGATGGTGTCCACAGAAGAGAGAGAGAGAGGTCCAAATGACAATCCAACCATACCCCAAGGTATTTAAAGGAGGAGACATCCTCAATCACAACATCATCAAGGGTCTTGAAGGAGGGATGAGGGGGAAAGCTTCACAAATCTCTGCCTAGTGGCAAAGGTCATGAGACCATTTTTTGGCATTGAGGGACAGATGGTTGGTCCAAAACCCAGGTTGGATGTTGCTGAAATCCAGTTGGAGATAAGTCATGCGGTCAAAGGCACAGGAACCAGATGCATAGAAAACCATGTCATCTGTGTGCATATGAATGGATACAGAGGAGAAGACAAGGGGAAGGTCATTTAGGAAAATGGAGAATAAAATGGGGCCAAGGACGGATCCTTGCAGGATGACAGAGAAGATAGGGAGAGAAGTGGAGATGGTGTCACCAATAAGGACAGCTTGGGTTCTATCCTCCAGGTATGAGCGAAACCATTCAACAGAGGAGGAAAAGAGCCCAACTGCTTTTAACTTGCCCAAGAGGAAGGGGTGGGCAACAGTGTCAAAAGCTTTGGCCAGGTTGACAAAGATGGCAGAGGTGACTAGCCCCTTGTCCATGCCAGAAAGGAGTCAGTGAGCCTAACAAGGGAGGTGGTGGTGGAGTGGAATTTCCTGAAGTCAGATTGGGAGGGAGTGAGAGAGGAGGAGTCATCAAAGAAAAGGGAGAGTTGTTTTTGAAGTTTAACCAGGGAGAGAAGGAGGGAGATGGGATGCTACTTGTTAGGGAGGGAGGGGTCTTCCCTTTGGGAAAGGTGAAGACAATGGTCTGCTTCCACAGATCAGGGACTGAAGTGAGTGACAAGGAATGATTGAGGAGGTGCGTGATAGGAAGGGCAATGACTGAGCAGAGAGAGACAGGAGTCTATGGTCAAGGCCATTGGAGCACCTTTCTTTATGTGAGTTAAGAGCAAGGAGGGCCTTAAAGGTCTCAAAGGCAGTGATAGGAGAAAAAAGGGATGGTGGTGGAAAGGAGCAGGGTAAGGCAGAAGGGAAGGGATGTTGGGGAAGTAGAGGGCACAGGTGGTGAAAATGGAATTGACAAATGAGGTGACTGCAGCAGAATGGGAGATGGGGAAGTCACCCACCTTGAGGATGGGGAGAATGGACTAGAAGGGTGAGGAGAAGAGGGCGTGGACAACCTTCCCGAACATGGAGGGTGGTTAAGGTTGTTCTAGAGCATGGGTGCAAAGTAAGCCAGCCTTTGAAAGCCTAGTAGTATTTAGCAAGGTCAGATGGGGAGCCAGTGGGCTTGAGGGTCCAATGGAAGTCCAAAGTAATGGCTGCAACCCACAGTGGAGGGCTTGGTGCTCACTAGCAGGGTGGCCAGCCACAAACACAAAGATAAAGGCAATAAGATTCAATGGCACTTAGAAGCAAATGTTGAACATTATGGAAAACTGTTCAAAAAGAAATTTATTATAGCAATGATGCAGTCCAACAGTTGTTCCACAACAAAGGTAAGCTATTCCACCTCAGACCCCTTATTCTGGGTCTGAGCTGGAGCAGCATACTGTCAGAAAAAAGGCATATAATATTACTTTTTATAATAATGTACTTAGATTTAGCTTGGGCCTTACCCAAAAATTATTTTATAAATTACCCAAAACAATAAATATTTACATATGATATCATCCTATGGTTTTCAGGTTTAAATATAATGGTAAGTGACACTGCTTACCACACGTATAATTATATGAAAAATACATATTTTATTTACACCTATACAATGGTTATAAACATTCCTCATTAGCATAACTATCAAGCATAATCTTGTAAACATCAACAAAATTATTTCAGAAAATCCAGCTACTAATAAAAAACATTTTAGGAAATAAGCATTGCAAATGATAAGCCATATGCATTATGATAAATGGTAATAATAAAACTAAACCTTTGTTATACTTAATATTTAACGTAACCTTTATGCATAAAACATGCAAACTCATAAGATCAATGTCTTAGATTATTTCTGTATAAAACTTGTTTCAAAACTTTATAGCATGTAAAATGTATTTTCTATGAGAACTGGCAACAACTCATTACATCAGTGATTTGTACAATACTTTTATAAAACTCAGTTTTAACTTTTTAAATCATGCACAACTTTTAGTTTAAAGTCTTTAAGCTATCTATTCAGATTCTATAATTAAAAGCAAGTTTTTTTTGACTTTTTCAAATAAGTCAATTTAAATTACCAAGACTATTCATTAAAATTAGTAAACATAATTAAAAAGGAATACTTATATTTCTGGTTGTAGAAGTGTTTTTTTTTTTTAACATAAAACTCCTGGTTGAGCCTGGTGCTCGATTAAAAAAATGTTTTGTTAGCTAACCTTGACCATGGAACTTTTTTTTAGCATAGATACACTTTGCAAGTTAACTTTTTGCTCACAATCAGTTCTTGGATTTGTAGAATAAAGCTTTAATCTGCACAGTCCATAGCAAGACTGGATTTAAAGAACTTTTTTGTGGATAGCAAAGTTGCTTCAACAACTAAAAAATTAAAATTACGTACCTACTGTAATTCCTGATCTTTCTGTGTATCTTCACCATTCATCGCCTGTGGGTTCTGGCCAGAGGTCACGACCCCAAAGGAGCTTTTTTTTTTGGATGGGCGGAGTCGATAAACCAATGGTGCCACCCTTGAGGCCGATGCACTGCATGGTGCTCGAGGGTTGGCCGTTAGGTGTCATCGACCCCAACCTCCTGCCAGTTCTGAGTCGCCATCGAGTAAGAAAGGGTTGGGAGGAGGGACAAGGAAGTCCAAGGGACAGACAAAGGAAAAGATTTACAAACTAAAAAGGAGAAATAAATGATGGAGAGGACAGAAGGAGAATTAGAACTCTAAGGGGATTGGGAAGGGACCCCAATCTCTGGAAGCAGAAAGAAGGGGAAAGGAAGGAGGGAGGGAAAAACTAGAAATAGGGAGGGAGAGGACCTACCGTGTACCTTAGACCTGTCTCCAGACTGTATAGGAACTGAGACAGAGTAGCCAGAAGGCTGATTTGCTAGAATTCAAGGCACAGAATAACTGGCAATAAACTCTGACATGAACAGAAGCAGCTAATCTGGAAGAAAAGACAGGATACAGGGCTGTCTTCTCCCTGAAACCACATATCTGGAGGTGAAAAACTAAAGTTTCTTAAAGTAATTTGAGGGTTGAGTCCATAAGGACAAGAATGGAGGAGAATAGCAGAAAGGGGAGAGAGAGAGAGAGAGACAGAAAAGAAGAGAGGGCAACCACGAACCTCCACCCCACGGGGGTGGAGCTGAGGCACTGAGGTGAGAAGTTCCCTCTCCCCTGAACCCTCTCCCCCCTGACAGAAGGTAAAATTCCCCCTGTGTGCCCAGGTCACCCCACTCCTGACCAGTGGAAAGGAGGGGGAAGAGACACACAGAGGAGGAGACTCTTAGACTGAGGCCCCAGGGGGATGGAGGGTGGGATTGTGATGAATGGTGAAGATACACATAAAGATCAGGAATTACAGTAGGTATGTAATTTTCATATCTTATCTGTGTCAATCTTCACCATTCATCACTTGTGGGTGAATACCGAGCCCCCCCCGAAGGGGGCCCTAAACCCTAAAGGACATAGTCCCTTAGCTCTCAGTGGGTGAGACACTGAGAGAGAGAACCTTTATGGGCTTGGTGAGGCCTGAGAGTGGGGAGAGTGAAGTGAGATGGGGACCCCCCGGAGGGGGTAGGAGGTTGTCCCAACAGACGCCGCCTCACCCTATGGGAGAAAAGATGGGTTCTCCGGTATGCAGAGGAAATCACCCTATGCCGGGTCAAGGGTGACAACCAGAAAAGATGCAGCCATGCCATCTGCCTAGTGCAGATCGCTGTCCCTATGACCCTAGAAGCTACCTCATTGTCGTCGTAAGATGCCCTCGCTTGGTGCCTTGCTAGCTCCAGGCCATGTGCAGAGAGTGCAATGGCTTGTCTGTTTACCTCCATATCAGGCATAGAGGCTAGGAGTTGACCTAGCCTGGACCACAGAAACCTATCATAGGTAGCATAGTGGGCCTGATGTGCAGAAATTAAAAGAAACAACCATGCTGAGTAGAAGGTCCTCCTCCCCCAGAAGTCAAAATCCATGGAATCTTGATCCAGGGGCCAGTCATGGTGGAGGGCACAAAGCCCATCGGGAGTGTCCAGCTGTGTCAGTCCTGACTGAGGATGAGGCATACGACCTGGAGACTCTTGGGGGGCACAATACCTCTGGCTCAGGTCCCTAGGGGCTGGGACTCTGGAAAAGGGCCTTTGCCAGAATTGCAACAACACCTCCTGGAAAGGAGCAGGCCAGATGGGTACCACAAGGGTATCTTCACTGAAATCACCTAAGAAGGCATGCATCGAATGCTCTGGATTGTGCTGAGTGGGTGGGGTGCCATGCAGGTCCTCCATCATCCTCATGAGGAAACACTGATACTCTACAAGATCAGAAGCAGGACAGATGTGGACAGAGGGCTTCTCTCCCCCTGAAGAGGGGGATGAGGAAGTGGAGGACTTTGGAGATCCAGGGGCTGGCTGCTCAGGGGGAAGGTGGAACATCTGTCTGTCCATAGCCCTGACATACAAAGGGAAATGAGCAGCCAAGCCCCTGAATTGCTCCCAGGAGAGAGGTCCCTTAGGACCAAGAATGCCTGGGAGCACAGGAGATGATGACAGAGGAGTGGGGGTAAGGCCAACAGCAGAAGGTGACCGTCCTCTGTTTGGGCAAGAGAGTGCACCAGGAGCCTCAAGAGAAGAAGGAGCTCCGGAAAACCCAACAGCCGACAGCTGATCAACCATGCTGGGCCTGCCTAGGCTGTGCCCTGAAGATTACCCCCCTGTGAGGTGACTGGGACCATGGAATTCCAAAAGGATAGTCCCTACCCTCCAAAGACCAAGGCCTTCTCCAGGAGAATGAGATGGAAGGGCAGGGGTCCGTGCTACAACTCCTTCCCGAAGCCAGGTGGGTCCCAGAAAAGGGTCACCACATTGAACCCTGACACCTCGACCCCTCAGATTCTGAAAGAGTCCTCCTCCTTGCAAACCCCAGCCTAGGCAGCTGACAGCTTTGGTCAGTCCCTGAGAGGACCACCAAGGGAGTAGCAGCCTCCCCTCCCATGGGTGTTCCAATCAGCCCTAAAGTTGGGCGATCCAGGCACATCACCTGAGGGAGTACCCTAACCGAGGGGCAGAAAACCCTATGAGCCCAGGCTGCAGAGCAATAGTGGCCTGCACCACTGCCTGCTGGTCAGCACCCCTGATCCTAGACTTGGGGGCAACAGCCCACTCCTCAGAGGGAGGCTGGTTCTGATCAGCTGAGGAAACTACCAGGGTGTCCACATGGTCTGCCAATTCCAGAGAATTGGACAACCGGTCCCATCCAGACTCAGACTCCATCTCTGAGGTGGTAGAGACTGAAGTCTGGTGCCAGACTGTACGTGAACGCCCGCTGCTATCCTGACTGAAGGGGGCACCAGTCCGGGTATCTGCACCAGATCCAGCACTGAACTCTCCAATGGCACTGCGAATGGTGCCCGAAGAAGACATGTCATTGAGAGCAGTAGCAGAAACGGCACTGATGCCTGCCACAGCACCATCCACACGGTGGCGCAAGCAGTCCTGGAGTCAGGGATGGTGCTGACAACAGCACCAACAGCTCCCTTGGCACCACAAGTGGTGCAGAGGATGACACCTCCCATGGCGCCGTGTCTTCGCTAGGTGCCGCAAGCAGCCCCAGAGCTAGACACGGCACTGTCCCCTGCCTTGGTGCTGCAAATGGTGCTGAGGTGAGAACCAGTCAAAGACAGCACCATAGAACTTCCCACAGCACCATCAGTGCCATGAATGGTGTCAATAGCGGAGACAGCACTGAGCGGGGGACCGGTGCCGACCATGGTACCATCAGGGCCTATGGCACCACAAACAGTGCCAAGGCCCAAGACGGCACCAATGGACGGAGTCGAAGACGGTGCTGATCCAGGCTTCCCAGGTTGAGAAACCAACACTGGGGGAACCTTCACCCCTGAAGGGGCGATTGCCAGAGCAGTGCCTCCCGTCCATCCCCTGGTCGAATGGACTGGGCCTCCTGCACCGTGGAAGGGGCTTCTGCTATGGTGAGGCTACTAGAAGCAGAAGCCCCCTCCTCCACAGTCTGTACAGAACCAGGAGGGGACCGGGAGGAAAGGCAGATAGACTGTGGCTTGTCCTAATGAGTGCACATCCATCCCCCGAAAGTCAGCAGAGCTCGTCCAACTTTCCACGTGCGTTGCTTCATGACACGATGCTCCATGGAGAAGCAGGCATCACATGAAACCATGTCATGAAACGGGCCAAGACATGCAAGGCAACGATCATGCTAGTCAGTAATGGAGTACTTGTTGCCGCATGCGACACATGGGGGGCCACCCGGTTTTCAACTATTTCTTGCCCCCAACTGAGACATGATCAACGGAAACACAATTTAAACAAAGACTCGACATAGCTGACAAAATAAAGAAAGGAACAGTCTTAGCACAGCGGTGTCGAGTGGAGGCAAAAACAGAACGGGCAGGAAAACATACTAGGTTTGGCGTTGACGACACAGAGTCGATACACAGATAGGCCTGAGAAAGCAGCTCCTCATGAGGTAGAACCTCTATGGCGGGAGACAAAAAACTGGCGGAAGGGTGGGGTCAATAACACCTAATGGCCAACCCACGAGAGCCACACAGTGCGTCAGCCTCAAGGGCGGCACCATCGGTGCATCGACTCCACCCACCTAAAAAAAAATGCTCCCGCAGGTTTGTGATCTCCGGCCAGAACCCACAGGTGATAAATGGTGAAGACTGACACAGATAAGGTCTTAATGACTGTTCATGTTTATCTGTTTTTAAAACCTCAAGACACTAGACTTTTTTTCACAATGCTGTAAAGCTTGTGTGAGTTTTAAAAATAAGTTTGTGCCTGGTTAACAACAGGTAACATTGTTCCAGCCAAGGTTCAGCAGACAAAACACAGACCTTGCTTCACACACAATAAGAATGTCCTTGCATCTCTTTCTTGCATCTGGATATCTTCAGCAGCACTGAGCTTTGGCTCTTCCTAGGCTGATCCCTGCATTTTAAACAGGTGTGGCCTAAAGTTCTTTGGCCCAGCCTCAGCACAAAGCCACCAAAATTTTTGGTCAAGCCAACGTAGATCTTTCTGCATCCCTATGCTGGTCGGTGTGACCAGACAGATTCACTAATATGAAACTGCTCTGATGATGACATCACCAGATTTTGATTGGCCTGAGTCACTAGAAAGGTAGGGCATCTCAAAAGATAAATGATGACATACAGACATGCCTCCTAAGACACTCCCCTTCTCCTCAAACTTGGTTTTAGTTTAAAATTATCTTTCTTTAATAAACTCCTTATTTGACCTAATTTAAACTGTAAACTCACATATTCAGGCGTGTTACCTTAAGTCAATCATATTGGTGTAATTTTGATGTTTTTGACTTGGATATTTCCTAAGTTACACTATTAAGGTTATAACTTCATAATTTCAATAAACCTTAAAATAAAATAATAGTCTTGTTCTTAGTAGTCTAAGCTACAGAATGATATAAGATTTGTAAGAAAACTCCATTTCTGAAGTCCTTAAAACATTACTTTTTTGTAGAAACACATGAAGTATTTTGTTCTCTTCTTAAAAACATTAATCACTGTCAGAGCAGTTAATTTATTATAAACTTTTAGATTGCATTTTCTCTATAGCAACAAACTACAGATTTAAGAGTTATATTGCTAGACTTCCTAAGATGTGAGCTATCACGAGATACTAGATTTGGTTAGTTTTCTAATAAGAAAATTATATTAAATAAATTATATTAATAACTTTTGAACTTTTCATTCTGCAACCATGAAACTTGGAAAACTTACTTATCATACTATTGTCCAGTAACTGTCCAATTTTTGAGACAGCCATACATTGCATCTTTAAACTATGAATAAAACAACTTATTTTAATGTAAAGTAATGGAACTTTTACTCACTGTTTTTCTCATTTCCTAAGACTACTCAGTGTACCAGTCACTGGTTTCTTATCTGTTCATAGTCATGGATACCTAGCTCCATCTAAGACTTTCCTGCACAAACACATACATCCTAATAAAAGTGTCTTCCCCAGAATGTTTATTTATTTATTTATTAGAACATCAGTTTAACAACCTTTGAACCAGAGGCTCATTTACAAAGGTACCTCGTCACAGTGAGGACTAAACAGTGCAAGAAACAAACATCAGGACAAAAATCTGAGTACATTTAGGATTCAGCCAAAAAATACAGGCATTTGTCAAACACAGTAAACAACAGGCTTACATGTGCGCTTTACAGAGTAGACAAAATACAGTAGTTACATGGAGATTGAATCAGTGGGCAGAATAAAGGTAAGGCTGGGTGGAAGACATCAGACGAGGAGTGTGGGGAAGATAGTAGCAAGTAAAGGTAGAGCTGGACAGAAGGTCAGAGAGCAGCTCAGTGAGCCTTGTCTTGGAGGATAGGAGGAGGTTTAGAGGCAGGTACAGCTGCGTGTTGAGAGCAGGTGATTTCTAAGACTAGTTTTAAAATAAGATAACAAGGCGGCATCAGTGACTCTGGCGGGGAGGTTTAGAGGCAGGTACAGCTGCGTGTTGAGAGCAGGTGATTTCTAAGACTAGTTTTAAAATAAGATAACGAGGCGGCATCAGTGACTCTGGCGGGAAGGGCGTTATACCAACAGGGGGCTCTGTAGGGGTAAGCCCTTTGACCATGCGAGGTTCTCGCCCTCGGTATAACCAGTGCAGTTTTGCGGGATATGCGGGTATGCACTGTAGGGTTTGCACGGTGGATAGTGGTTGACAGACCCGTTGGGGATAGCCCAAGGAGTGATTTTTTTGTTAGGAGGCAGGTTTGGTATTTGAGGTGCTATCTAGGTTGAGGAGATTAGCCATGGTGTAAAGATGGCAAGTGTGGGTTAGACTAAGAGCTCCGGTTATGAGCCTGCAGGCCTTATTTAAGGTGAGGCGGATCTTGTGCAGGGCAGTCTGGTCTGCTGCACTATACACAGGTAGGCCATACTCTACCAGAGATAGAACAGAGGATGTGACTGCAAGTCGGAGGGCATCCGTGGGGAAGCAGTTTTTATGACAATGGAGGATACCCAGCCGAGTGTTAGAGGCTGAGGCAGGGGCAGAGATGTGGGCATGAAAATACAGGGCAGGGTCAAAGGTTATACCTAGGTATTTATAAGAGTGAACTAGCTCAATAGGGAGTTTAGAGGTGGAGTGGACTGCGAGAGGATAGTTACTGGATTTATTTTGGGGGTGGGCAAAGAGCATGGTTTTGGTTTTCTTTAGATTAATTACGAACCTGTGCTCAGTAAACCAGGCTTCTGTGTCATTGTAGGATTCCTGCAGAGAATCCTGAAGTGAGATGGGATTATGGTCGGAGGCAAAGAGTACAACATCATCTGCGTAAAGAAGGATTTTTCCAGTACATACACTGGGCAGGGAGTTGAGAAAAATGGAAAAGAGCAAGGGCCCAAGAATGGAGCCCTGAGGGACTCTGGAGTGGATAGGGCAGGTGCTGGAAAGTTTCCCGTTGATTTTCACACGTTGTGAGTGGGCCGACAAGTAGCTGGAGCACCAGGAAACAGGCCCAGTGGCAAAGCCTAAGTGACTAAGGGTAGTTAGCAGGAGGGGGTGGGAGACAGTATCAAAGGCTTTTGATAAGTCAATGAACACTGCACCTGCTAGGGAGCCAGAGTCCAGTGAGGTGTGAAGAAAGTTAGAGAACTCCAGGAGGACAGTATTGCTGCTGTGGCCTGCTCTGAAACCATGTTGTTCTGGGCAGAGGATGCTATATTTATCGAGGTATTCAGAGATTTGGGTGGCCACAATTTTTTCTAAGGCCTTAGAGAGAGGAGAGAGGATTGAGATAGGTCGATAATTGTTAGGGAGGGTCCTATCACCACCCTTGTGTATTGGGGTGACAGTAGCTATCTTCCAGGCAGGGGGGAATTGCCCTAGGCAGAGGGATTGCTAAAGAGGCTGGTGATTGGTGAGATAACCAGATCCAGAACCTGATGGAGAAGACTGGGATCAAGGGAGTCATTGCCAATTGTGCTACTCTTTAAGGCCTTGAGTAGGTAAGGTCTGACTTCCTGGGCAGTGACTCGGCACAGGTAGAGCAAGGGGCATGGGAGAATAGGGACATGCCTGGAGGAAGGGGGAGTGAAGAAATTATCAGGGAGCACCGGGCTAAGGTCTGTGAAAGAATTGTTGAGGTGATTGGCAATAAGGACAGGGTCTGAGGAGACCGAACCATTAATGTTGATAAGCGAAGGTGGGGAGGAATGCGTGCCACCATTCAGCTGCTTAATGTTGTCCCAGAAGGTCCTAGCGTTCCCCATGAGGAAGTGAAGGAAGCAGTAGTGCTCAGCCCTCCGCTGCGGATGGCCCCTGTACATTTGTTCTGGGCAGCAGCATAGGGCCATCCTGTCAGCTGGGCGGCCTGTTTCATGGCAATGTGCCATAGATTGTCCTGTGCTAAAAGAAGTTGATGCAGGGTGGGGTATTCAGGGCATGCCTTACTTTGGACCGGCATGCAGTTATGGGTGCAAAAATGTCGCAGGCAGAGTTGAAGGTGTGGATAAAGAAGGTAAGGGCCGTGTCAATATCCGGGGCATTTAGTATAGGGGACCAGTCTATGAGGGCTAGGAGTTGCTTAAGGCCTTTCAGCCCACCAGGTCTAAGACGTCACTGAAAGGTAGTTTGTGCTGTGGGTTTGGGCAAGGAGGTAGACCAATAGAAGAGAACCGGGGAGTGGTTGCTAAGGCAGTCTGGGAGGATTTGGATATTGCGGATGCGGTTAGGACGGTTTGTGAGGACCACATCCAGGAGTGTGCTAGAGCCCATTCTAGAATTCACTCTAGTGGGTTGGGAGACTAGTTGGGTTAGGTCAATGGCTGTAAAGGCATCACGGGAGGAAGTGGATGAAGGGCTGAGCCAATTGATGTTCAAGTCCCCCACAAGGATTTGGTCGGAGGAGTGGGGTAGGGAGGTAAGATAATCGATTAGTGGGCCTAGTGCTTGTGCTTGATTTTTTGGGAGTATATATGCTGTAGTCAGGTAGAGGGAACCCCTAGAGGGATCAGGAGATAGTTTTAGGGTTAGGGCCTGAGCCCTGAAGTCAAGGACTGGGGCTGGGAGGGCTAGTCCAACGAGAGGATCTTTGACATAAATGGCACAGCCCCACCTCGCCTATAACACGGTCCTCCCGATAGAGGAGTAGCCAGGGAGTGAGACCAGGAGTCAGGGGTAGAGTCTGACAGCCAAGTTTCAACTATTGAGATAACGTCAGGTTTATGTACCGCAACCCAGCAATTGAGAGAGTCAAATTTTTTAAGGAGGCTACATATGTTCATGGAAGCAATATGAAGCCCGGTGGATTCCTTTGAGGAGCCTTTGCAAGCTGGACTGGGATTGGGATGTATGTTACCAGTCAGGAGCAGAAGGAGGAGAGCTGCTCTGAACAGAGGGTGGCAGATGGAGAGTTCGCCAGGGCGATAGGAGAGAGAAGGGGGTTTCGTAGCACAGGGGTGGGTAGGGCAGCACAGACTGAGAAGGCTTGGGTGATAAGATGCCCGAGGGAGCAAGGGGGAGGAGAGTAGTGTCTAGATGGGGGTGAGGTGGAGAGGAGTATGGGGTGAGTGGAGGAGGAGGAGGGAGGAGGGCAGTGGCATAGGAGGAGGGAGGCAGGAGGGCAGGTAGGAGCACTAGAGTAGTGAGGCTGGGGTTAACAGGGACATTAGGGTTAGCGGAAGGCAAAGGAGGAGGAGGAGAGGCAGGTAGGCAGGAGGTGTGCATGCATGATTGGAAGGGTGTGAGAGCTGAAGTGAAGAAAGGTGGGGGAACTTGGATGATAGAGGGGAAGGTGGTAGTGAAAGGTCTACCTCTAAGTGTAGTTGCCACCTTGGTACAGTGGCAGGGCCCCTGCTTCAAGTGCACAGGGCACCAGGTTCAAGGCTTGCCCAGGGTGATAGAAAAGGACCCAAGACAGTGGCTGCAGCAGCAGGGAGCAGGGCTCAAAGCCTACAGTAACACTCAGAAAATATTTTAGCAGACTATGAGGGTTAGAGGGTTTTAGAGTCTTAAAACCTATCACAAACAATAGAATGTGGCTAGGCCCCTTAGAACAACATTGCACTACATGACTTTACTTACAAAATCCACTTATACCATGGCTTAAAAACCAAAATGGAGTCTCAATTTTATTTTTTCTGACCTCATTTACTATATGGCAAAGTGATGCTTAGGGAACAAAGATATTCTCCTTCTAAGCATTAAATAGAGAATAATGCATATGTAGGGAGTTGATATGGAGTTTTTTTACACACCCACGTTGTGTGATAATATGTAAACCTGGGAGGCGGGCTGAGGGGTATTACTAATATCACTGGCGAAATGTGTAAAATCATTTCTACCCCATATTTTTATTATATAATAACTGGTATTAAAAAATTCTTATAATTACCACTACGAGGAGATCTCACGAGGCCAGCGCTCCTACTTCACCTTACTGGTAGGCCATTACGCTGACATCACATAACCTGCTAGCGAGGGGGGCATGCCTACCAGTAAGGAAGTAGAATGGCCACGGGTCTCCATGGTGATTTTTACGAGTGATCTTAAAATATCTTAAATAAATGCTGCACAAATACAGATCTAAACTGGAGGGTAAGCTACAGAATTGGGGAAGCGGGAGGGATGTGTTTTAAGTGCAAACCTGCTCTGTTCATTTAAAATTATTACGCTGTCATTTGGATCTGTAACTTACGATATTATTTTGAATCTGTTTACTGTGGAATGCGAGTGCTGCAGGCTTCTTGGCGCGAGGCTGTAAAAGCGGGTTGATCCGACTTTTTTCGTATCAACCTGCGGGTTGATACGACTTTTTACAGTACTCGAAAACGAGTTGATAACAAGGATCACCAGTTATTATAGCCAGATACCTTGTCTTAAGGTTGAACTAACTAACACTTCTTGTTTTCTCTTAGGAACTTATGCAAACAATAATCTTAACCAGAAATCAGTCCCTTATAAAAATCAGATAAAATAATAATAATTAAAAAATCAATTCTTGAAGATCAAAATATAATTTTTCCATCAAGGATTTTGCCCCTACATTACCCCCTTTTGAATTAAAATGCACCCCAAAAATGCATTTGCAATTTAAAATGATAATTCTACAAAAAATGAAGCATAAAAGACTAAGTTGCATCATTATGTGGTAACTTATGACGTCATTAGCACATTACATTATTACATATGACATCATAGGATGTGACATCACTAGGTGACATTATTGGAGACTCACTGTTTTGCATAGATATGTGTACAGTACTACATGAACTAACATGATAAAACATGATTACAACTATGTACATGTTTAAAAAAATTACATTGTTTTGAATATTTTAAATACAACAAATTCTCTTTGTTCATCAGTTTTAAAGGTCAATATCACAATTAGCATTTTAGTATAACTCTTGTTCATTATTTTCATTTTTTCAATTCTTGTACCTTTGTAAATTTTTAGTATTACAGTACAAATAATACTACTAGTTACTTATTGTTGCATTTTATAAGGCTCTCCACCCCCCATGTGCTGAATGCACTACTAAACTGGCACTTGTAACTTTTACCAGTGTTTACCAAGATATTATTCCTTGATTGGAAGTTACCCTTTTGGTATTACATGTATTTAAGTTTAAGCTCTGTTTATAGTTTACCTTTATAGCAATCATTGTTACACTGGGATTCCTTAAATTAAATTACAAAAGTTTTTCTTACCATTTTGTTACCCTTATTATACTTTTATTAAACCAAAATCAAACCTTTTCACTATTTTTTGTACACCTCTTTAATCAAAATTAACATTAATCAACATTTTGTTATCTGCATTTATCTTATTTTCCAGCATTTTTATTTTTCTCATTGTTATCCACTTTAGTTTTACATCATCAACTACATATGCTTTTTTTAAACTTTTTTTTTCTATTTTAAGGTAACAATTCTATTAGTCTCCCCAACAGCAAATATCTAAACTGTAAAGTATCCCCCATTTCACTTTTTGCTAACCGTAGTTAGTTTTAAAAGTGACAGGCTTTGTTTTTGGAGTTATGTACTAGGAGAAAAACATGCATTACTTTAGTGCACACACCTAGGCACAAACAATACAGTTTATAACACCTTTTTATTAAGCTTAACAGAAACTTCATTTACTTTACCTGAGATTGTTGCAGTGAGCACCTCATTATTTGGCACACTTGAGGGATAAAGGGATTATTTATCCAGACCTCAAGGCTGGTGATGTTACTTTATTGGGTAAGGATTTTCCCTTAATTGTGACCACAGCATTTTATTGGCTAGGCATATATACTGTACATTCCTGGTTGTACAAGTGCATTAATCTCAAGGTATGGTAGATGTTAAACCTTGTATGACATGCAAGATAAAGTGTACGTTTCTATCGGGAGTTTTATGGCAAGTGCCTATACTTTTTAAACTTTATTTATGGTTTGGAACATCTGTAACCATTTATTTTAAAACTGGGTAAATATGTGCACTGTTTGAACAATACAAGACTTTATCAGCTCTGTTGTTGTCTTGCTTTTTGGCTTTACCTCTGGTTTTATGGAGTGGCACCTCTGGTTTTATGGAAGTGGCACCTCTTTTTCCTCGGTGGGTCTGGTACTTAAGAGTTTAATGTTTTTGTCAAACACAGGATGGAACTGGAAAACAGGACTTACTTTCTTTGTGAAGAAAGCTAGGCATTTGTCTTAATTACAGATTTATTACATCTTGTTTTGACACGCAGGCTACATAAGTTTTACTTTTCTATGTAACCAAGTTTTAAAATTACAGAAGCTAAATACTTCACTTATTTTACATTTGACAAAATTCAGTTTAATTATTAAATCATTTTTCTACAGTAGCATGACTTTTATTGTTGAGAAACTTTACTGACTCGTCTTAAATGGAATAGGCCTCTTTACCTGTGACCATAAGATTTTCTGGCCGTAGTCTAGAACAGGTTTAAACCTCCTTAGAAGGTCATTTCTAATCAATAATTCATTACCTGTTTTGTTTGTAACATACACTGGATGTTTAATCACCATTTTACCAAATCTCAATTTTAACCAAACTTTACCTAAGGTCTTTTGTGCTTCCTCTCCATAACCTACAATTTGTAAGCTGTCAGGAAGGGTTTTTAGCTTCTTGGAGTTACCTAAGGCATCAGTCACTTTATCATACGGACTGTTAGACATGAGATTTACTTTAGCCTCAGAATCAAGCAGAGTCTTACAGTTTAGACTGTTTTTAATGTTTCTATCACAGTAAAATCTTTTTGCTTTTTCTTTTGGAATTAAGTTGCCCAGGTAGAATGTGTCTTTTTTGTCTGGCAACATGGCAGTTTTTTTACAATGGCATTTTACACTGGTTGATGCTAGCTCAGGAACCTTTTGTGAAAAGTTAAGCACAGAGATAGCATTTTTAACTTGACTTGGCATCTCATTTTTAAATATTTTAATCTCATTATCCTTTTTAACAATAGCAGTTTTTGTAACCATGTCAGCAATAGTGTGAACAAGAACTACAAGTCACATAGCACTACCAGTCCCATTTGTACAGGATACAGTTGAGGAGGCATTTTTTACAGAGAAGATAAAGTCAGGAGATGACTGAGAAACTTGGAGTACATAGCTTTGAATAAGAGCTTGTATTTTGTCTAGTTTCTTTTTTGTTTTATTGCCTTTTGTGAATTTTTAATTATCTCCTTTAGTCTTGTACAATTATGTGTAGACCTATTTTGAGCTGTACTGTAACATTGCTGGTCATAGTTAGGATAATGGTGCCCCTTTTGTCAGTTTTGTTACCATGCTTGCAGCCATACCCTGCACATGGACTGCCCCCCCTTTGAGAGGGACTCCAGTGTTGGAAGTGGTTTGAGTCTCGATGAGGCTGCAAAGCCCCAGGAGGACCAAGCATGGGCTTAGATTTTTTTTCGTTGTTAGACATAGGTAATTCCACCCCCTTAGCTGGAGTATTAGAGGTGGTCTTTAACACCTTAACTTGAGGTACAGAGGTTTTTCTTTTTTGTCTAATCTTGTGCTTTTTCTTGTATTTCTTGAATGTTTCATGCTTTGAATTAGAATACAACTTCCCTCTTTGTCGAGAGGAAATTGTATTTTTGCTCTGAGGTAATGTATTTTCCGAGTCGGATGATACACCCAGTGATATACCAGAATTAGTCAAGCAATCTAATCTTTTGAATGCTTTCATTTTTTTAACTTGACTTTTACTTTGTAAACTTTCATACTTTTTCCAATTTAACCAAATCTTTGTTAACTTGTACATAAGCATCTGCTAGTTTAACTTTTTTGGTTTTTAAGTTTAAACACTGTTCATGGTATTGTTGTAACTCACTTTGCAAGACAGTATTTTTAACCTTTAGTTTGACTAAGTCCCAGTAGTTATTAGAAAGGTCACTTTTATGCTCTTGTAAAAGCTTTTTTTAAAATGTCTACCTGGCCTGCAAACCTACCACACTTAAAAAACATTTATCCTCCAACATTGTCTCAAGCTGTTATATCCTTTTATTTTTACTTTTAATAAAACTTAGTTGTGCTGAGGTATAAATTACTGTCTCAGTGCTAAGCATATCTACAGTTACAGCTAGTGTTGTCATGGCTAGGCAATAGTGCTTACAGACTTTTAACAACAATTAAGTATTCTTTTGAAAAACAGATGAAACAGCAATAACTTTTTACACAACAATTTAAACAAAGTCTCTTTTCCTTTTTTGAGGCTTTAAAAGTTCTTTTTTTTTTGCTGCTTTACTGTTAATCAGTGATTCTATTGTGTTTACTTGAATGCTTTAGCTTCCCTTCTCTTTTGTTTAAGGTAAATTTAGACTTAGAAAAACAAAACAGAAAAGTAATATTTTTGGAACTTAGAAACTTACAAATACTAACAATAATAACAACATTTATTTTTCATACACTGTTAAGTGTGGATTATCATTTACTAACAATTGTATCCAGGACACGCCCCCAAAGATGTCAAAACAAAGGCTTATGATATTACTTTTTATAATAATGCACTTAGATTTACCTCGAGCCTTACCCAAAAATTATTTTATAAATTACCCAAAACAAATATTTACATGTGATATTATCCTATGTTTTTCAGATTTAAGTATAATAGTAAATGACACTGCTTACGTATAATTGTATGAAAAATAGATATTTTATTTACACCTATACAATGGTTCTAAACATTCCTCATTAGCATAAATATCAAGCCTAATCTTATAAACATCAACAAAATTGATTCAGAAAATGCAGCAACTAATAAAACAATTTTTTAGCAAATAAGCATGGCAAATGATAAGCCATATGCATTATGTAAACTGGTAATAATTAAACTAAACTTCTGTTATGCTTAGTATTTAACATAACCTTTATGCATAAAACATGCAAACTCATAAAATCAATGTCTTAGATTATTTTTGTATAAAACTTGTTTCAAAACTTTATTGCATGTAAAATGTATTTTCTATGAGAACTGGCCACAACTCATTACGTCTGTGATTTGTACTATACTTTTATAAAACTCAGTTTTAACTTTTTAAATCATGCACAATTTTTAGTTTAAAGCTTTTAAGCTATATACTCAGATTCTATAATTAGAAGCAAGTTTTTTTTTTACTTTTCCAGATAAGGCAATTTAAATTACCAAGACTATTAATTAAAATTAGTAAACATAATTAAAAAGGAAAACTTGTATTTCTGGTTGTAGAAATGTATTTTTTTTAAACATACAACTCCTGGTTAAGTCTGGCTCTCAATAAAAAAAATGTTGTTAGCTAACCTTGACCCTAAAACTTTTTTAGCACGAATACACTCTGCAAGTTAAACTTTTGCTAAAAATCAGTTCTTACATTTTTAAAACACAGCTTTAATCCACACAGTCCATAGCAATACTGGATTTAAAGAACTTTTTTGTAAATAGCAAAGTTGTTTCAACAACTAAATCTTAATGACTGTTCAAGTTTTATCTGTTTTTAAAACCTCAAGACACTAGCCTTTTTTTCACAATGCTGTAAAGCTTGTGTGAGTTTTAAAAATAAGTTTGTGTCTGGTTAACAACAGGCAACACTGCTCTAGTCAAGGTTCAGCAGACAAAACACAGAAATTGCTTCGTACACAATGAGAATGTCCTTGCATCTCTTTCTTGCTTCTAAATATCTTCAACAGCACTGAGCTTTGGCTCTCCCTACAGGCTAATCCCTACATTTTAAACAGGTATGGCCCAAAGTTCTTTGGCCCAGCCTCAGCACAAAGCCACCAAAATTTTAAGTCAAGCCAATGTAAATCCTTCTGCATCCCTATGCTGGTCCAAAATGAGGTGTGACCAGACACATTCACTAATACGAAACTGCGCTGGTGATGACATCACCAGATTTTGATTGGCCTGAGTCACTAAAAAGGTAGGGCATCTCAAAAGATAAATGATGACATACAGACATGACTCCTAAGACACCCCCCTTCTCCTCAAACTAGGTTTTAGTTTAAAATTATTTTTCTTTAATAAAATCGTTATTTGACCTAATTTAAACAGTAAACTCACATATTCAGGTGTGTTACCTTAAGTCAATCATATTAGTGTAATTTGGATGTTTTTGACATGTATATATCCTAAGTTACACAATTAAGGTTATAACTTCATAATTTCAATAAACCGTCTTAAAATAAAATGATAGTCATGCTCTTAGTAGTCTAAGCTACAAAATGATATAAGATTTGTAAGAAAAATCAATTTCTAAAGTCCTTAAACATTACAGGCCAGAATTTCAAGGGCCTTAGATTGATGCAAGGTGCTTGCGTCAAACAGGTCTGACACAAGGGCACCTTGTGCCAAGGGCTGCACCAAGTGGGAATTTGAAAGGCAGCCTGCGGGGTGATCCCTGAATGTCCAGTGGTCCCCCCTCACACCCATCATGGTCCCCAATACCCATGTCCATGCATCCTGCTAACCCCCCACCCATCTAAGCACTCCAACCCCCCTCCCATACTTGATCCAGGGACCAGCACAGCCCTCCACATGCCAACATGGCCAGCCGCTGAATGAGCCATTTGTGCATGTACTGTATACAGTATGTGCATGGACTGCCCATGTGGTGGCCAGCTGGGGTGGCATGTGTAGGGCTGTGCTGGTCACCAGATCAGGTATGGGAGAGGGTGGGAGTGCTGAGATGGGTAGAGGGGCCCTAGTCCACCAGGGTACCAGGGAGTGTTGTGGTGCTGGTGCCACTGGCATGGTGGTGTTTGGGGGCAGTGCCCGGTTGCTAGACCCTGTCCATGGGTGCTGCAGACTCCCCATGGCCATTGTGGCATTCCGGGTGGGTGCACCAAATGTCAGGCACAGCACCCCTTTTGCTGCAAGCCGTAGGACTTAGGCGCTGGGACCCTGAGAAATAGAAATTTGGGCTCAGGGTCCCGAGCGCACCACACTTGACGCAAGCTGCCATTGTCATAGTTTGTGTCAGGGTCTCTGAAATGCTGGCCCCAAAGTCTTTTGTTTTCTTCTTAAAGACATTAATCACTGTTAGAGCAGTTAATTTACTTTAAACTTTTAGATGGTATTTTTCTCTATAGTAACAAACTACAGATTTAAGAGTTATATTGTTAGACTTCCTAAGATGTGCACTATTATGAGATACTAGATTTGGTTAGTTTTTTAATAACAAAATAATATTAAATAAATTATATCTATAACTTTTAAACTCATTATTCTGCAACCATAAAACTTGGTAAACTTACTTATCATACCATTGTCCAATAACTGTCCAGTTTTTGTGGCAGCAGTACATTACATCTTTAAGCTATGAATAAAACATCTTATTTTAATGTAAAGTAATGGAACTTTTACTCGCTTTTTTCCTCATCTCCTAAGACTACTCAGTGTACCAGTCACTGGTTTCTTGTCTGATTGTAGTCATGGATACCTTGCTCCATCTTAGACTTTTCCTGTACAAACACATAAATCCTATTAAAAGTGTCTTCCCTGGAATGTGGCTGGGCCCTTAGAACAACATTGCACTACATGACTTTACTTACAAAGTCCACTTATATCATGGCTTAAAAACCAAAATGGAGTCTCAATTTTATTTTTTCAGACCTCATTTACTATATGGCAAAGTGATGCTTAGGGAACAGAGATATTCTTCTTCTAAGCATTAAAGCCAGATACCTTGTCTTAAGGTTTCATTTACTAACACTTTTTGTTTTCTCTTAAAAACTTATGCAAACAATAATCTTAACCAAAAATTAGTCCCTTATAAAAATCAGATAAAATATTAATAATTAAAAAATAAATTATTAAAAATAAAATAAAATAATTTTTCCATCAAGGGTTTTGTCCCTACAATACTTTTGCTGTGGAACAACTGTTGGGACTGCATCATTTCTGTAATAAATTTCTTCTTCTAGGGAGGTGTGAACCTCAGACCAGAGTTTTCCTTAGGGAGGGCATGATGACCCCAGGCTGACAGGAATTTGGAACTAAAGAACCCAAGAGCCGTGTTAATGTTGGCTGTTAGCATAGCCTAGAGAACACTGGCAGTATAGCCTAGAGGTCATAATAACCAGCTGTGAATGAGTCTGATACATCCAGCAGACCTGGAATTGATTACCACAATCTCTGCTTGTATACTGTGTGACCCTGAGCAAGTTACATAGCCTCCCCAGTGCTCATGTGTCATTCTTGAAAACAGGCATTGTGTTCCTAGTGAGCCTTACCTGGTACCAATGAATAAAAAGGAAAAAAAAATTGCTGGCTATTACATATGGGGAATAAGTCAGTTGCTATCAGGTCATCAGTTCTGAAAGTAATGTCAATGGGTCCAAGGATCAGAAGGATTTAAGCTGAATGAATTTAGGGGGCTTTGAGGTGGTGGCTCTTGTGCATGCAATAGACCATATGATGGTCACTTAGCCTCCATGATTCAGTGGGGGGCAGTGGGGGTCTGAGAAGAGGATTCAGTCCAGAAAGGAGTGGTTTTGGGGTTGAGTCTGGTGGGATCCATGATTAGTTGGGTAAGCTGAAGCGATTTTATGTTTTGGCATAATTTATTTATTTATTAGAGAGTCAGATCTGCAATCCTTTGAGTCAGGAACTCATTTTCAAAGGCTCCACATCCATTGACAATGCAAAGATAGTACATGAACAAACAGTCAAATGATACAGGGTAAGGTGACATAATGATAGCGCAGTTGAACATTCATTGTATAAGGTAACCATACAGGTACGATAATACAGGAAATAGATAACATATGCATATAACACTGACTATCCAGAACATATGTAAATAACACTGACTATCCAGAAGGCAGGGTAGTTAGCAAAACTTGGGCAGAGGCCTGTGTCAGTGTGCTTGGCAGGACATAGTCCATTGTTGGGGGGGTGAATTTATGATTGAAGGATGAGAGCCAACTGAAGTTGAAGTCACCTAGGATGAGAAACTCACTGGAGGAGTCATAGAAATATAGAATCAATCAATATCTTTCTTTATCCAGGCAGGCACCATTGAGCAAGCTCATTTAAAAGGTGGACCTGCGGTCCTACAGTAATAATACAGAAAGACAAGTTACAATAGTACAAACAGTAAAAATAGCTGCTATTATAGTAAAAATGCACATTTACAGGTAATATACATTGAACACAGATCTACAAGGAGTCATAGATAATGGACTATGTCCTGCCAAGCACACTGACACAGGCCTCTGCCCAAGTTTTGCTAACTACCCTGCCTTCTGGATAGTCAGTGTTATTTACATATGTTCTGGAAAGTCAGTGTTATATACATATGTTCTCTATTTCCTGTATTATCGTACCTGTATGGTTACTGCCTCAAAGGATGCCAAGAACGAGGAGTACTTGGATGACAGTGGGCTCAGGGAGGGTTAGACCGGTCAAGCAGAGGCACATCCCAGATCCTATTCCACTCAAGAACTCATATGCCACACTGGCAAATGGGGACAACCAAATAGAGGTACCCAGAGAAGTGGAAAGAAAGGATGTGGAGGTTAGCCAAGGAGGTGACCTCAGTGGGAAAGCAGTGGACCCCAGAGGGAGGAGGCGAATCCTGGTGGGGACTCCATCATAAGAGGGATCTAGCTAGGAACACAGGAGGGGAGGACAGGGAGGTGAGGTGCCTACCAGGTGCCACGGCATGGAGGGATGGAAGGAAGATCCTGGGGATCACTGGGAAGGCAAAGGCAGGAGGGTGAGCTGGATGTCATTATCCACCTAGAGTACTAATGACCTGGCAAATGGGGAGCCAAAGGAAGTTCAGGAAGAGTTTAGGAAATTGGGGAGGGTCTCAAGCAAGTAGCTACTTCTGTCACTTTCTCAAGTACTACTCACGAGAGGCAAGGGAAACATAGGGGTGCATGCACAGGAACTTTAACTCATGGTTGAAGATCTGGTGCTGTGAGGAAGGGTTTGGATTCATTGGTGACTGGGGACCCACCTGGAGGGATGGAGGTTTGTTCAAGCCTGATGGCCTGCATCCATCCTGGAGGGGAATCCAAGCACTCAATGATAAGTTTAAATGCTACATTGACAAGCATTTAAACTAGCAAAGAGGGGTGGCAGGCCAGCAAGGAGGGTACCTACTTGCTCACTCCCAACAGCTAGCAGTGGAACCAGTGAACCAGAGGAGTGGCTATCTCTACAAAGCAGTGTGCAAAAGATGGAGATTAGCACCCAAGAGGTGGATAGGCAGAAAAGGGGCAAAATTCAGCAGAAGGGCAGACAACAAGAAGAACCAGGGATAAAGGACAACCAAGGAAGGGGCTGGAGTAGAATAGTGAAACAGTCTAGGGAGGTCAAATCATGGAAAGCCATGTGTGCAAATGCCAGGAGCCTTAGCAACAAGACGGAAGATCTGGAGGCTGTCATGGTGCAGTCAGACCTGGACATTGTGGCCATCACTGAAACCTGGTGTAATGATAACCATGACTGGGAGATGGCCATACCTGGCTACAACATATTCAGAAGAGACAGGACAGGCAGGAAGGGAGGAGGAGTGGCACTGTAAGTGAAAAATGACATAACGGCCACAGAGATCCTGGAGGAACAAAATGGGGGAGAGATACTGTGGGTTAAGCTGGAAAGGAAAATGGGGCCAGCCATCTGCACAGGTATGGTCTATAGACCACCAGCCCAGGAGGAAGAAACAGATAGGGAGCTGATGCTAGCCATCCAAAGGATGGCAGACAAGGAATGAGTAGTACTGGTTGGAGACTTCAATATTCCAGGCGTGGACTGGAGCATCCCAGCAGTAGCATCAACTAGAGCAGATTTATCCTGGACTTCCTTCAGGGTGCCTTCCTCAAGCAACTGGTCATGGAACCAACTCGGCAGAAGGCAATACTGGACCTTGTGCTCACAAACAAGGACAGTGTGATGGGGGTAACAGTGGGAAGCACCTGGGGAACAGTGACCACCAGTCACTGTGGTTTGAAATCACAGAAAGAGCAGAACCAAACCACACAAAAACATGTATCCTGGATTTAAGGGGGGCAGACTTGGGGAAAATGGGGAGATACTTGAAAGAGGCATTAAGGGAAATGAGGCAGGAATCAGGGGTTGAGGAACAGTGGGCAATATTTAAAATGGGGATTACAAGAGCAACAGAATTATGCATTAAACAGGTTAGCAAGAGGAAAAGGAAGAGGAGACCATTATGGTTTTCCAAAAGGTAGCAAAAGAAAGTGAAAGCCAAAAGATTGCATTCAGGCAATACAAAAGACACAGGCAGAAGGGGATAGGAGAAGTACCAGGAGAAGCAAGGGAGGCAGGGAGGTCAGTAAGGGAAGCCAAAGCTCAGACAGAAGAACACATTGCAAAATCAGTGGGTAGAGGGACAAAACCTTTTACAGGTACATAAGTGAAAAAAGAAGGCAAGGAAGGATAGTGAGACTGAAGGGGAGGATGGGGCACGTAGAGGATGACAACAGTAAAGCTGACATATTGAACAGGTATTTCTGCTAAGTCTTTACTGAGGAAGAGGAGGGTAATGGGTCTGAAGAAGGAGTACAAGGGGTGAGAATGGTGCAGAAATGGACACAAGTCCCTTTACATGAGAAAGGGTCCTAGTGAACTGGAAGTAATGAGTTGATAAAGCAATGGGGCAGATGGGTGTACCCCAGGGTCCTTAAAGAACTAAGAGAGGTGGTGGCTGAACCTCTGGCTATCCTGTTTAGCCAATCACTGGAAACAGGGGATGTACCCAAAGACTGGAGGATAGCAGATGAAGTCCCCTTATACAAAAGTGGGAACAAAGAGGAAGCGGGGAACTACAGACCAGTCAGCCTCACCTCGGTAGTGGGGAAGATCATGGAAGCACTACTGAAGGAGAGATTGGTGGAACATCTGGTTGTTAATGGACTACAGGCAGCATGGTTTCACCAGGGGGAGGTCATGTCAGACCAACCTCATTGAATTTTTTGACTGGGTGAGTAGGGAGGTGGATCAGGGGAGGGCAGTGGACATGGCCTATCTGGACTTCAGCAAGGCCTTTGACACTGTGCCACGTAGAAGACTATTATACAAACTGGGGAATATGGGTGTGGGCAGGACAGTAGTGTGGTGGGTAGGTAACTGGCTGGGCGGCGGGACACAGAGGGTGGTGGTAAATGACTCTCCTTAGGGGAAAAGAGTGACCAGTGGGGTACCACAGGGATCAGTGCTGGGACCGGTCCTATTCAACATCTTCATCAGTGACATTGCACAGGACCTAGAAGGCAGAATTTCACTGTTCGCTGATGACACAAAGCTCTGTAACAGAGTAGACACACCAGAGGGTGTAGACAGAATGAGAAGGGACCTGCAGACACTTGAAGAATGGTCAGGAGTGTGGCAGTTGAAATTCAATGCAAAGAAGTGCAAGATAATGCATATGGGGCACAAAAACCCTGGCACAATATATCAGTTGGGGGGTGAGGATATAGCATGTACCAAGCAGGAAAGGATCTTGGGGTTATCATCTCTGATGACCTCAAGGTGAGAGGCACAGTGTGACAAGGCAGAGGTAAAGCAAATAGGATGCTGGGATGCATAGGCAGGGGCATCACCAGCAGGAAAAGGAGGTCATAATTCCACTATACAAGACACTAGTGAGGCCTCACCTGGAGTACAGTGTACACTTCTGGAGACCTTACCTATGTGAGGATGTAGACAGGAGTAGAAAGGTTCAGAGGAGGGCAACAAAGATGGTGCATGGATTGCATCACAAGTCCTATGAGGACAGGTTGAAGGAACTGAACATGTACTCCCTGGAGGAGAGGAGGGAGAGAGGGCATATGATAGAGACATACAAGTATCTTACAGGGAGGAACAGGGTGCAGGAATACACTATTTTTAAGCGAAAAAGATGTTCCAGGACTAGAGGGCATGGGATGAAGTTGGAGGAAGGACAATTCAGAGGAAACGTGAGGAAGAATTTCTTCACAGAAGGGGTGGTGGACAAGTGGAACACCCTGCCAGAGGAAGTGGTGGGGGCTGAAGCAATCACGGGATTTAAGAATGCATGGGATAGACATAAAGGAATTCTGGAGGTCAAGGGTAAGGGGCAACAGACTTCTAGGAAAACATAAGCTGAACTTAAAAGCTCAAATAGGCAGACTGGGTGGGCCATAGACCCTTATCTGCCGACACTGTCGATGTATCTATGTAACTTGTGCTGGATGCAAGCCCAAACACTGTGCATTTTGTAGTGGGAGATGTTAGAGAGAGGGCAGGCATACCAGATTGAAGATATCAAGTACATAATGTAGGGAGAGGTGGGGAATAGGGGCGCAAGCAAAGAGGACCCAATTGTTAGATCAGAGTGAGGAACTGGGAGGACAGAGGACCATACGAAAGGCGGCAAAGCAATTTTTGCCCCAAAACACAGTGACATATGGAGGAGAAAAGCTGCCATTGTACTAAGTGCAAGAGGAGGAATACAGTAGCAGGGGCATAACTGGGAGGGTCCTGGAGGTTGGGGCAGAGGGAGGTGTTGGATGGACGAGGGACTGAATATTTTTTTGGGCGAAAGACAATAATTATCCCCAAGTGCGGTAGCATGTGCTAGAATCAGGCTGCATCTGTTCAGAGTGTCAAAGAATAAGATATGTGAGTTTGGCAATAAATCCTGTGAATCTGTTGGTGGGCATGCTAGAGGCAGAGGCACACATTTCAGCTGGGGGGGCCGCTGTTTGTGGGCCGCCATTTGAGGGAGGGAGGTTAGTTAGCGTCTAGTAAAGCAGTTGCAAATTTCCGTAATGCCATCATGGTAAACCCTTTTGAACAAAAGGGTACTTCAAGGTTTAATAATTGATTAGCAGTTTTTTTCTTGGGACAATACTAACTGTACAGAAAGCATTTATATAGGTTTTCTAGAAGTGCTATGTTTGTTAAACACAGTGAGGCAAGTGCTATGCATTTTCACAATGTTTTAGAACTTTTATGAGCCAAACATTAATCAATTTTTAGAGTTAAATAAAACCCTGTACTTACTGGGGTTTTCAGCTTAAGTATTTTTGGGGTTTTATTCCATATTGATGGGAGTGAGAATCCAAAGGCAGCTCTCCTGACTCCCTGGCTATATTTAGCAGGAGTTGTGAGCAGCTTCTAAGGGAATAATTCCTGGGCACAATCGGAAAAAGACAGTCGACGATGTATTGAGGGAGTTTGCTACTGAGGGCTCTAAGTGATCCGAGTGCTGCATTAAAGTTGCACCTATAGTGATGTGAGGTCCAGCCCGTGGTGGCATATAGTGCGCAATGATGGGTAGAGAAGAGGAGGTCAGTGATGAAGCGTATAACTCTGTGATAGAGTGTATCCAATTTTCCAAGATAGGAAGCCGTACAGCTACTGTATATGAAGTCTGCACAGTCAATTAAGGACAAGGACATGGCTTGGACTAGTCGTTTCTTTGCGTCTGCTGTAAGAAGTCTTCTTATCCTGTAAAAAAGGCCAAGTCTTTGCCTTCATTTTTTCAGCAAGTCTTCCAGGTGGTCAGTAAAGGAGAGTTTAAAGTCAATCCAGACCCCAAGATATCTGAATTTCGTAATGTACTCTAAGCACTCTCCCAGCATCGTGGTTATTGGAGAGAGGGAGTCAGTAGCCCTTGTGTACTTTGCAGGGGAAAATAACATGGCTTTAGTTTTCTTAGCATTTAATAACAGTTTTTTATTGATTAGTTGGAGTTGCAGGAGGTTGAAATCTTTTTGTAGGTCAGTACAAGCTTCTTTTGGTGTGGGACGACTCAGGTACAGCTCTGTGTCATCCGCGAATAAGTGAATACTTGCATCCTTGATTCCCTCATCAATGTTGTTGATATACACTGCGAAGAGGAGGTGACCTAATATGGATCCCTGAGGGACACCTCTTTGTAAGAGTTTTATGGCAGATAGTTCGCCATCCGCTTTCACCTGCTGGTATCTGTCTGTCAGATATTCAGAGAACCAGTTTAGAGAAGTAGCATCCAGTTCTAGTGTTTTTAGTGAGTTGAGGAGCAGGTCATGGTTGACTGTGTCGAATGCTTTGCTGAATCAAGAAACATAGCACATACTGACATTTTATGCTTCAACTCCAGTTGCCAGTTGTTGGTTACTTTAGCTAATGCCGAGACTGTACCGTGGTTGGCTCTGAATCCGGAATGAAGGGGGTTTAGTAATTTTTCTCTGTTGATGAAGGATTTTAGTTGGCCATTTACTATTATTTCCAGTAGCTTCTAGAGTGTGGGTAGGAGAGAAATTGGCCTATAGTTATTAAGGTCGCAAGGGTCTCCAGATTTAAATAGTGGGACAACGTGTGCGATCTTTCATATTTGAGGGAGGGTACCTTGTGTTAGGAACAGGTTGAATAAATGAGTAATAGGCACTGCCAATAGGTGGCATCCTATCTGTAGGAAGTCTGGTTCAAGTGCATCTGCACCGTCACTTTTTTTAGTATCCAGGTGGAGAATCAAGTCTTCCACTTCCTTGAGGGAAACCGATGAGAATGAGAAATGATGACTAATGGAGCCAACATTTGGTGGGGTCATGCCAAGTTGGGTGTGCAGGCTACATGCAGGCGAGTTATCGAAGGCTAAGCCTGCTGTGGCGAAGTGCATGTTGAATGCCTGCAGTATCTCTTTTTTGTCATTGATTACTGCATTGTCAGAGGTAATTTTTGTAGGGAGCATATTTTGTGACGTGGCTCCTGCCAGTTCTTTGATTATGGCCCAGAGTTTGGAGGGACAATTGGCTGCGGTATCTAGTTCTGCTTGGTAATAGCAGGCTTTAGCTTCCCTAATCAGTTTGGTGCAGTGATTTCTGGCTGTTCTAAAGAGGCGCCAGTCTTCCTCTTTTTGGGATTTGTGGGCAGTTTTCCAGAGTTTATCCCTGGACAGTAGTGCAGCCTTGAGGTCTTGAGTGAATCAACGGCATTTCCTAGCCTTTATGTGTATTTTTGACAGAGGCATGTAGATTCATGGCGTGAGTAATGATTTCATGTAGTATAGAATATGCAGTTTCCACTGTTTTGTAAAGGTAAAAACTCTGCCACAAGGGGGAGTTTTTTAGGTCAAGTAGGTATGCCTTTTGGTCGAATTACCTGGTTGACCGTTTGGTGGAGAATTTGGCTGTATTTGGCACTTTGTTGGCTGCCCAAACTCCAGCTATTAGGCAATGGTCACTAATATCTACGTCAAAGGTTCCAACGTGGGAGAAGGAATGGGGTTTATTCACAAGCAGGACATCCAGAAGGGTACTTTTGGCTGTATTCTTTTTGCTGATACGGATGGGCTCTTCATTGAGTAGGGTGAAACCAAGAGAGTCGCAGAAAGATTTAAGCGGGTGACCGGCTTCCGACAGCCAATCGTAGTATAGATCCCAGAGGATAATTGTTTCCAGGGGGCTAGTGTCCAAGAGTTGTAAGACAGGACAAGAGCCGAGTACCAGCAGATGGTGGTCTATAGTATCCTATGACTCGGAGTGCTAACGATGGGGATAGGTCGATTTTTATGTCCAGGCACTCAAATCCCGCTACCAGTGAGTTAGAATTAAGTGCTGATGCCACAGATCTGTCTTTGATGTAGATGGTGACCCCACCTTCTCTGGATTGCCTATCACATCTAAAGATCTGGTAGTTAGGTATATTAATCATGCTATATGGCGTAGAGGGCCATAGCCAGGATTCTGAGATAACAAGCACATCTGGCATTGTATGGGTGGTCCAGGTCTGGATAAGGGTGAATTTTTTCAGCAGGCTGCACACGTTAATGTGCATAAAACTAATACCTTTAAGAGATAGTGACTCAGGAGGGGAGGTATGTTTATTTATGGGCTCTGGATTAAGCTTGACATTGCCAGAGCAGAGTAAGAGGCGGCGTAGCAATTTTTCAGGGATTCAAGTGAAAGGCAATTGGCTTGAGGGATTTCAGCTTGGCATGGAGGAGGAACCAGAGTGCCAAGCTTTGTTTTTTAATTTATGCAAGCCTAAGGACACTGAGGCTAATACTCTGGCTGTGTAATACCAGTGGGAGTAGCTCGAATTAATTAGAGATAAGGAAGGAGGCGTAGACAAACCTGCAATAGTTGCTCTTCGAGGAAGGTAGTCCACCTGGATCAGTTGGCAAGTAGCCTTGGCATAACATGTGATGTGTAGAGTCAGATTGGGCGAGCAGTCTTCAGGATGAGATTGTGGTGTACTCCCAGTCTCAAATTTTTCAGATAATAAGCCAGTAAGGGGTATGATACACAGTGCAGTCAGGAGGAGGAATTGCCACAAGGCTGCCATAATTGCAGTTGTTTGGTAAATGAGGGAATTTTGATAACAAGGGTAGCTCACCGGCTGCTGGTTGCAGGAATCCCCTGGTGGAACCCTGGCAGTAACAAATTGTTTTAGTAAGAAAGAGAAGGCAGGAGATTCATCAGGGATGGGAGTTGGCGGTGCTAATGGGTCTATATAACAGCACACAGGAGGGGGGACGGTGGGTGGGTGAAAAATTGCGGCTTTGTCATACCTCTCAAGCGGTGGAGTCTGATGAGGAGGTCTCGGGTGGCAGCTCCAGAAGTGCCGACCACCTGGTGTCCGTGGTCCATGTGGAGGGTGTCTGAGCTGGGATCGTGACAACAGATAAAGGTCACTGGGCCCACCCAGTCTGCCTATTTTTTTTTTAACCATTTTTTTTTTGCTACTGACCTTACTTTATCTACAGCGCAATCTCTTTCCCCCTTCCTTACCCTTATGATTCCCTTGTGCCTGCCCCATGCATTTTTGAATTCCAGCACTGTTTTCTCCCCCACTACCTCCGGTGGAAGGCTGTTCCAGGTATCCACCATCCTTTCTGTGAAGAAGTACTTCCTCACATACCTCCTGAATTTATGCCCCTCCAGCTTCATAGCATGCCTCCTTGTTCTGGAGCACATTTTGTCTAAGAAATAACCCCCTCCTGTATCTTATTAACCCCTGTGAGATATTTAAAGGTCTCTATCATAGCCCTCCTTTCCTCCAGGGGATACATATTTAGGTCCTTTAGCCTCTCTTTGTTGGGCTTCTGATGCAGACCCTGCACCAATTTGGCAGTCCCCCTCTGGACCACTGCCACTCTATGTCCTTCCTGAGGTGTGGTCTCCAGAACTGGACACAGTACTTAAGGTGGGGTCGTGCCAGCTATTTATATAGGGGCAGCACCCCCTCCCGCTTCCTGCTGGCGATACCCCTTTCTGTGCACCCCAGCATCTCACTAGCCCTTCCAACTACCTTGTCACAGTGCCTGGCCATGTTTACATCATCTGATATGACTACCCCTGGGTCTCGTTCCTGCGTGATTGCCATCAGCATCACTCCATGCATTTTGTACTCTGCTGCTGGGTTTCTATGGCCCTAATGCATTATTTTGCACTTTTTTGAATTAAAACCCAGCTGCCATACCCTTGGCCACTCTTCCAGTCTTTTCAGATCTCTGCCCATCCTTTCCACCCTGCCAAGTGTCAGTGGCTTAGTAGGTAGCACACTCGCTTCTGAGACCAGGAGATCAGAGGGCTGTGGGTTCAGTTCCCACATCTGGCACTTGAATTAATATACCAGTACTGACACTGTAGTGCAGCATGAGAGGAGTGCTGCACTTCTGAGGTGCCATCTTTCGGATGAGACGGTAAACCAAGGTCCCATCTGCCTGGATTGGTGGTAGTTCAGATGGATGTTAAAGATCCCATGGCACTTATCGAAAAGAGTCAGGAATTTCCCCGGTGTCCTGGCCAAATTTCCCTTATTCACTAAAAATACCACCAACAGCTTAATCTGGTTCAAGGTCAGTTGGCATTCATCTGTATCCCCCTCCCCCGGGTCGTGCCTGAAAATAGGCAGGATTTGTCTAGTGCACTTACCCAGTCAATAAAAACTAAATAAAAACTAAATAAATAAAAGTGTCCACTCTGTTGCAGATCTTGGTGTCATCTGTAAAGAGCCAGACCTACCTTCTAGTTCCTCTGCTATGTCACTCATAAAGACATTGAAGAGGATCAGTCCCAGCTGATCCCTGAGGCACCCTACTGGTCACCCTCCCTTCCTCAGAGCGAACTCCATTTACTACTACACTCTGTGTCCTATACACTACCCAGTCTCTTACCCAGGTTACCACCTTATTATCCACCCCCAAGTTACCAACATGCTTACCAGTTTCTTATGTGGAACAGTGTCAAAAGCTTTGCTGGAATTCAGGTAGGCCACATCCACCACTTCTCCCTTATCCAACTCCTGTGTCACCCAGTCAAAGAAATCTATCATGCCTCACCATGTCCTCATGGGAGGACAAGGTGATGTGGAGCTCAATGACAGAGGGAGGGGATATGCCAGGCCAGCAATAAACTCCAGCAATGAATACTGGGATGGGAAAGGGGAGGGAGGGTTTCAGGAGGAGCATCTCACAGGCAGAAGTGGAGATGTACAACACCGGTTCAGCTTAGGTGATGGAAGACATATAGATGGCTTTTCCTCAGCCTCCTTTTTTTTTTTGCTTAATTTTTTTCTCCCTGCAGCCCTCCTGGCCTACCACTCCCTCAGATGGCCATGGCCCCACTGTCACTGAACTCTCCCTCATCGCTGTCTCACTGCCCCCATTGCTGCCAGTGCCTCGATCAACCCGACATATCCTTTCATTGGGTGGGACCCCCTTCTGGAGCCACAAACAGAGAGGAGAGACTTACCCAGCAGGCACTCCATTCCTCACCAGGCATGGCGGGGTACAGCTTGGACACCTCTGAGCTTCACAGTGCATGGAGAGGGTCTGGATGCCATCATCTGGTTGGCCAGGTGGCCATATTTTCGATTTGTTCTGCTTCACCCTCCCAGTATGGCTGCATGCTCATGGCATTCTGGCTGAGCGCACCTGCAGTGCATGGTCACCCACACCGCAAATGTGTGCCACTGCTATGGGCCACCAGTAACTGCTCAGGAGCAGTGCAGGCTCAGGCCCCCCACAGGGAGGAGAACATCCCAGGAACACTCTGAACCCTCCCTGCTGGGCTCCGCTCCTGCCGTCCTGGGCTTAGGCACAAACACGGGTTGCCAGCGTGCCATGCGATCCCCTGGCACTGGCTCCATGCCCCTCTTAGTACAATCCTGTTGGACAATTTAGAAGCCTGGGATGGCTATGGCAGTATCTGGGATCATGGGTGACAGCTAAGACTGAGATCACTGGGACATTAGGGTTGAGGTTTACCACCAGGAGTTGTAGAAGGTAAATTTTGGGGAGAAGACTGCAGCTGTTACCATGGGCTACTCTCAACCCTTTGGCGAGAACAGAGGCAGTTGGCTGGGCAGGACTGGTGGTTGAGTTCAACGTCACCTGCTAGAATGAGTAGCACAAAAACAAGAAGCTTAAGGGAGCCTATGAGATGCTTCTATAAAGTTGAGTAAAGGGAGGGAGGGGAAGATGGAGTGCGGGATAGGGAGGGAGGAGTGGTGGAGACTTCTGTATCTGTCAAGGTGGATACAGGTGGAAGGGAGGAGGCTGCACCCAGGAGGCCAGGGTGAGTGCTGGAGGATGGGGAAGGCTAGCAGAAGGGAGGGTGGGAGAGGAGGAGGGGAGAAGGGAGATTGGAGGGTGGGGAAGGGAAGGAATATGGGGAGGGAGCAAAGTTGGTCTAAGGGAAGGAAGAGAGCAAGGGTAGTTAACAGCACAGTGGATATATAGAGTGGGCATATGGAAACTGTAAAGACAGTAGGCTGTACCCAGAAGGGAGGCCTGCAAGAGGTTTGAGGGGGTCATAGAAAATTCAGCAAAGGGAACCGGGGAAGAGTACAGGGGCTACAGTCAGCTAGGGAGTAAGCTAATAGTAAGGATTACACCAAAGAGGAGTGGAAAAACTAGCACTGTGAGAGGATATGAGCTACACCCAGATAGGGAGGACAACATACAGTATATGTAGCACTACGGGAGGGCAGAACAGACAGGCAGTAGGGCAGTGTAGTTGCAAGCCAGCAACAGACAATATGACATGAACGGTACATTAAAGGGCTGGATTAATGTAATTTAAATACAGAAAAAAAAGATGCTATCAGGGTGGAAAAAATTAGAAGTACATTAATGGACCAGTAACTTGCACATAACTAAAGCATGAAAATGAACACTACAATGCAGCAGGCAGAGTAATTTGCAATACATTAGCTATGGCATGAACATGAACTAAAATACGACAGGCGGAATTAGCAGCAGTATATTAACCATGGCATGAAAATTAACTAAAATGCAGCAAAGTAATAGCTCCACTAAAGTGACTGGAATTCCATATATTACTAGGTATTAAAGACAAGATAAGGATTTTTTGCCCATCGAGGTTGTCTCCCACTCTCAGTGGAGGTATTAATATATGCAAAACTTTGCTTTAACGTAACAGTCCAATTTATTTTTAAACCCCCAAAAAGATGTTTGGTAAACTACCTCATTAGGGAGCTGATTCCATATACATGCTGACCTAACAATGAAATAGTTTTGACTTTTTATTAGTGTTTACCCTGGGAATATTAAGTTGTCCCTTGAGGGAATCTAAGGTTAGGTGTTCTAGTGCAAAAAACTTAGTCCACATTGGGTCATTTGATCCTGGTCATTCATAGGGTCTAATTTTAAAAGGAACTATGATTATCACATTGTTTAAATGGTGATGACTGCAGTACATTTCAAAGCACTTTTCCTTGAAAAATAAATGCCTCCCCACTACCTACAAGGACACCATATGAATGTACTGCTTCCATTCAATGGTGTGACATCATTTTAGGCAGTGTCAAAGGAATATATGGTTAGAAAACTAAAGTGCATGGCATAAATCCTTATTAAAATCAGTTCCAAGTGCTTAGAATTTCAACAATATTGGGCGAATTGTCTCATAAACATGGTCTAAACCAACATTTCTCAAATGCAGCCACTGTGGCTGCATACAGCCACCGGGAGGCTTTTGTGTGGTTGCGGCACCTTGCTGTTCCATGTTCATGTATTAAGCACAGTATCAGCAGCACATTTATTTTAGGGAGCTAGCAGACTGTGCGCAAGCACGCCTTTGTTTGGAGAGGCAGGTATTGTGGGCAGGTTTGGCTTTTGTTCTGGAGGGGGCCAGATGTTAAAAATGGTGAACAGCATTTTTTTAAAGCACCAGCAGAGCGTGTGTGAGCATGTCTTTGTTTGGAGGGACTGGCATTGTTGGTTGGTTTTGTAGGCTTAAGATTATGACTATTAAGTTACAAAAAGGTGTTCCCTTATTAAGTTACAAAAGTGGCTGCCATTCTGTAAAAGTTCTTCTGGCATAGGCTGATGTGCAAGCAGCGTGACTTGCCACTGGTGGGGTTGGACATGCTTTATCAGTTGTGTGGTGGTAGTCAGATGGACTGCAGAGGGGAGCAGCAGGTCAGTGGAAATGAAAATGGCAAACATTTCCTGTTTGGTATAATACAGTAGCAGTCACAGACACTGCCAGATATTTCCCGAAATTTCCGTGATATTTCCAAAAATCTCTCTGGCTTTCTGCATTTCCATAGTAGGGATAGCAGAGAGAAACTCTTCAGAAATTTCATGAAATATCTGTAAATAGCTGGCAATGTCTCTAGCTACTACTGTACTTCTGCTTACACTGGCCCAGATCAAAGCTTAGTGACGGGTGGGGAAGGGGTAAGCATGGAAATGTTATTTTGCTGGTTGTTTGTGGGGATGGGCATGGCATGCACATCACCCTTTGTTTTGTTTATACTGTACCACTGGTGGGGGCAGGGTGAAGGACTCCAACAGCTCTCCAGTGGGAATAGGGCAGTGCATTTCTATGACTCTTTGTGCATGGTATGAGGAGAGGGGTATAATGTCATGAACACACAGCACCACTTCTGTTGGGGGATGGTTATAGATTACTCCAGCTCACTTCACCATTATTCAGATTCCTTGTGATTCCTCACAAGTGTAGGTAGGTTCAGTCAACTTATTATGAAAAGCTGAAAACATAATTGCTTCTTTCTATGTGTAACCCCTAGATGGCGCTATCCCAGGGGCTACTACCCCTGCCTGATTTGCCACTAACAGGTTGAGGGGCCTGGATCCAATGGCGGGTGCCTCCACCCAGAGGTCAGGGTTTGCAATAGTTAAACTAACTTGGTCACAGCCCTCTGGGACACTGCAACCCCCCTTTCTTCCCACTAGTGGCCCACACAATATATCAGAATTACCTTCACAGTATACACTTACCCCAGGACTGGTTCGGCACTGGGACCTCCTGTGAAACGAGATACAGTGCAACAATCACAGTACAGTACTTTAACATAGACAAATACCTCAGGCAGTATAACTTTGCTGAAACAAGCAGCTCTGATTTATTTAGGGGGATATAACAAGGACAGGGGGAAATCAGGTTAATTAGCTTATCACTCTAATAATCTACCTATGGCTCTGTGCACAGGCCTATCCCTATCAGTTACTGTCCCTGGGTACCCAAGCCCTAGTGGCTAGTCAAACCGTGGCAGCTGGTAGGGCCCTTTCACACAGAGAAAAGGAAAATTAAACAGTCAGCAGTACAGTAATTCCAATTGGATTTAATGTGGCAATTCAACAGGGAGCGACCCTGAATTAGTACTCACGACCTCCAAATAAGATAGGGTCCTTCAATATCAGCAGGGCTACTCTTAAGCTCCAAGAGATTCTTCACACATTTATATGGTAAAAAAAAGAGAGTACTATACCAGGCAGGCTGCTTATCTATCCCGATCGCAATTACTGCACAATACCCGGGAGAACACACAGCAGATTCAGTTCCTGACAGACCGAGTGCAATTCAATAATTTCTCCAGTCTTCTACAGGGTGAGCCTGGTTTCTACTCTTCAGAGATCCTTTGATTCTTTTCACAGGACAGATTCAGTCCTAACAAGCAGTTACACAAGCTGCAGACCCGAACTCTGGGCCTTACACACGTTTTTGACTAAAACTGCACACTGAAAAGCACAGGGCTCCTTCCTTCTTCACTGCCAAAGCTCAACTGAAACTCCAACCGACAAAACTGGCACTTCCTTTGAGTTCCTCCCAGTTCTTGACTGGATTGGCTGTCACTCACAATAGACTGCTGCTGTTGGTCCAAAAGGCACTGAAGTCTAAACTACATCTCCCAAGTCACTGCCCATACAATCCTCTTGTGGCTGGCTCAGATTATGAGTCAAGTTCTGATTCATCCAAGGCACCATTTAAGCTAGCTTACCCACACTGATTGGTCCAGTTCAGCAGTTCAAAACCAGAATAGAACTAGGCAGACACAGTTCTGACTGCAAAGAAAGCAGGTTAGACAAACTGTAATTTCATTATTACTGTAAATAATTTCTGGCAAACAGTTACATCTTTCAGATAGGTTCCTTTGCACTCCTAGTGACTGCAAAAATGGAGTGAATTGGCAGCAGCTCAGTGGTACTCAAACAGAGAAGCACACAGTCCCCATACACACTAGTTATGTCTGCAAGCAGACAGCTCTTAAAGAGACAGTACCAGAGGTTCTAAAACACTCACTGATAAATGGCTTAAGCGCCAAACACCATTCAGGCTTGGAGCATTCAAGCAAGCTCCTGGAAGTCTTTTGGGAACCCCCATTTGCAGGGGGGTTACACCCTTCCTGGCCTGGGAAAGCTTGATGTCCGCGTCAAGCAAGTACCCCCATAAGTTTCAACTGCAACCATATACATTTGCATTAGGCTCGCACATGTAATCATCAGTCAATATATCATTTTACCAAGAACACATTTCTGAAACATTGCAGTACGTCACTCTTTACACAGTATTACATACACATTGTACCATAACTCAAGTTATTACCTCTTGTACATGAAACCTGAAGAGAGGGCCCTTCCTATCAGTTACCTTGGGGCTGGACGGGGCAAGGGCACCATATTAAGGGCAACACAAGTAACTTGGAGTTAGCACTGATGCTCAGTTTGGGCAATGAGCTCGGGTACACATACACTCCTTTATGGACAACATTGAGAGGCAAGCCACAGGTCTCCCAAGTGAATCATAACTGAGGGTGCACCACAGGCTTTACAGCTCGACCAGTCTTTCTAGGGGGAACTGTTACAGTCTCTGCACTCTGAGCCTCATTTTCAGCATTGTCCTCACTTGTCAGGGAGTCTCCATGGGGTAGAGAGGCTAGAACTTGGGGCACTTTCAGCTCCAGGAGTTACAGTTTCTGAGTCCACAACATTTGGCTCGCATGGAAGCTTTCGGACACTGGCAGTGGACTGTCAGGGCACTCAAAATACTCTTCTTGTTCGGTGTATCACCAGTCTGCCCCAATCTATCATTTTCCTCCCTGAAAGCTCAAACAGTTCAACCATGCACAATGATTCCATTTCATCTGATCTGATGCTTTGCACTTCACTTTCTGGGAGCATTGGCTCCAGGGATGAAGCTGGGGGCTTAGACAGTCAAAGGCCCAGCTTCATCTCCAGTATTGACTAGGGGATTGCCCGAAATAATTGACTCAGTTCGTAAGAAGGATAGTATTCAAAGTCACTCTCACTTTCTTCCGATATGGACTGACAGTCATGCTCAACTGGGACTTGTGGAGGAACACTTTAACTTTGCTTCTGTAGGTGCAGACTTTCTTGATCTTTTCTTAGCAGCAGCTCTAGTCACTGGTCCAGAGGAGGCATCTTCTAGGGGCTCAGACTCAATTAAGATTTGTCCAATGGGCAGTAAATGATTTCTATGCATTGTTTTACATCTTTTGAATTATTCTCAGGCCTTACTTTGTACACTGGCAGATCATCTAGTTTGCCCACTACAATGTGAGGAGATGGTGCCATCTGTCAGCAATCTTGTGCTTGCCATGCAGTCCCAGATTTCTTAGCAATACCCGATCTCCCTCCTGGAGTTCCTGTGCTTTCACCTTTTTATCATACCTTTCTTTGTTGGCCAGATTTCTTTTGGCAGCCATGGTTTGAGCCAGTTGGTACGCATGAGTTAGCTGGGCCTTTAACTTTTGCACATACTGTAAATAGTTGTCAGCTTGAACCCCATCAGGAGAGACCCCAAAACACACATCTACTGGTAGTCGAGCTTCTCTTCCAAACATCAAGGTGGGGAGAATCCAGTGGCATCACTTTGGTGCAGTTATAAGCATGTACCAGGGTGCTAATTTGTTGGCTCCATCTAGGCTTGTCCTTTGGGTGCAGGGTGCCTAGCATATCTAGCAAAGTGCGGTTGAAGCGTTCAGGCTGTGGGTCCCCCGGGAGGTGGTAAGGAGTGGTTCTGGACTTCGCACTCCCCAGAGAAAGCATCTCTTTGATCAGGCGACTCTCAAAGTCTCTCCCTTGATCAGAATGGATTCTTTGTGGAGCCCCATAGTGAACAAAAAGTTTTCTACAAGTACTTTGGCCACAGTGGATGCTTTCTGGTCTTTGGTGGGAAAGCTTGGGCATATCTCGTGAAATGGTCAGTGACCACCAGCACATTACTGATATTTCTTTGATCTGACTCCAAACTCAGAAAATCAATACAGACCAGCTCCATGGGTGCACTGGGTGGTGATGTTAACAAGGGGGCAGCCCTCTGGGGAAAGCTTTCCTCTGTAAGCAGCGACTACAAGTTCGAATGTGTTGCTCCACATCAGCCCCATCTTAGGCCAATAGAATCTGGATCTCACCAAGTCAAGTGTTCTGTCTATACCAAGGTGCCCCATGTGGTTGTGCAAGGACCTCAGTACTGAGTCTCGAAAGGCAGTGGGCAGCACTAGTTGTAGTTTGTCTACTTGTCCCCTCTGTCTACTGTTTCTCTGTATAACAGTTTATTGATCAGTTTCAACTTAGGACCTTCTTTGTATAACAGTGCAGTTCTCAAATCAGTGGGCGTAATTTGGACACATCTTTTCCTGCATAGAGGGCTTCTAAAGCTGCTTTGATCATGGGATCGTGAGTTGAGCCCGCCGAATACTGTCATTGTCCAGCTGAGGCAGTGCACCAATGTTTATTGCAGAAAATGGCAATAAGCAGCAGGTATGCAATTCTCAGAGGGTCCCAAGCAATCCACCATGCAGTCCACTGCGTCCGTGGACATTTGTTCCTCCCTGTCAAACTTCCGGCAGAGTGCCCAAATGTCAGGTTCTGCCAATCGGACCCAATCATTCTGGGGAACAGGCCTCCGGAGAGAGCATCAGCATCTATGTGGTTCAGACCTGCTCGGTATTCGAGAGCATAGTCATATGTAGATAATGCAGAAAGCCACCTATGGCCAGTGGCATCCAACAGCTGAGGTCTGCACATAGGTCAAAGGATTATTGTCAGTTTTACTAGTATTTTAGCCCCATACAAGTACTCATGGAATTGATCAACAATAGCCCACTTCAAAGCTAGGAACTCTAACTTATGTACAGGATAGTTCTTTTCGGATGGGTCAGGCTTCTACTGGCAAAAGGCCACTGGTCTCAGGCCATTCTCGTGCTCTTGGTACAACACAGCCCCAACCCTTGCAAGCTAGCATCAGTGTGCAGGGCGTAAGGTTTTCTTGGATCAGCATAGACCAGCACTGGAGCATGGGTAAGTTGATATATGATCTCATGAAAAGCAGTCTCACAATCAGAGTCCAGCGGGCCTAAATACTTCACTTCGGATGAAAATACACTCTTTCAGTCTTGAGGGATGCTGACTTTTGGTATTTTTTGTGGGTTGGGGGATACCCTTGAGTAAGGTTAAGTAAAGGGCGGATCACTCTTGAATAGTCCTTGATGAGCGCCGATAATAACCACAGAATCCCAGGAATCTTTGCAGTTCTTTTAGATTTTTGGGCTGTGGCCAGGTGGTCAAGGCCTAAACTTTACTTGGGTCGGTCTCTATTCCCTCGGTGGATACTATGTGTCCCACATACTTTACTGATGTTTGAAAGAATTGACACTTATCAATGGACAGTTTAAGGCCAAAGTCCTCCAGTCGGTCCAATACCTTAAATAATCTGCTCTCATGTTCCTCCAGTGAGCTGCCAAACACAATAACATCATCTAGGTATACCAGGCACTCTAGTAAGTTCATGTCCCCACTGCACGCTCCATCAATCGTTGAAAAGTGGCTGGGGCACCTGAAATCCTCATGGGCATCCTCATGAATTCATAGAACCATAGCGGACAGATAAAGGCTGTCTTCTCCACGGTCCTCTGGGGCCACCGGGATCTGGTAGTACCCACTGCGGAGATCCAGCACAGAGAACCACTTGCTCCCGTTTAGGCAGTCAAAGCATCCTGAATGCGGGGCATTGTGTACTGATCAGGGATAGTCCGCCAGTTTAAGGTGCGATAATCCACACACATCCTTACTGTTCCATTCTTTTCCTCACTACCACAATGGGGAAGCATTAGGGCTTCTGGATTCTTGTATTACACCAGCAGCTAACATCTCTTGCAGATGCCGTCTCACATCATCTATGTCAGCAGGTGCCAGGCGTCGAGACCTCTCATGAAATGGTCTTTCGTCATACGGCGGATATTGTGCTCAGCTCCTTGCCGCATCCTACATCCCATTCCTTTAAGAAAACACCTGGTCTCTCTGGGCAAGCTTCTCACTGATCCTCACTTTCCATTCAGCTGGCAGCGGGAGTCGCGAAATCAAACAAGTCAGGCGTTACTCTGTCATTCTTCCTTGAACTCTTGCTGCTGGGTAGCACTGCAGTGTCTGCACAATGCACATTAGCCAGGATGCAACCTCTGTTTACTCGAATGTCTCTTTCAGACACATTATGAACTTGGACCATTACCCTTCTGGCATAAGCATGGGCTCTAGCGGGCAAAATACTAGGCTTGACCAGCAGTCCCTCTGGCAATTTTCCATCGCCTGGTGCATCCAACATTAATATTTTATTCTTAACATCCTTTCTGATACGGACCTCTCCTGTAAGGTACACTGGGCATTTGGCGCCAGGATCAGAGACTCAGGATTCTTCTTCCATACAATTCCGACCGGTTCCTCTGGTTCTGTTTTTCAGCATCTCTCTGTGCCTCATAGGCCTTCTTAATTAAAGCCGGAACTCTTAAAAGCTCTACTAGTCTTTGACCCCTGTTTTCATAACACAACTGTGCCAGCCTTCCGAACATATGAGCATTTGTTCCAATCAACAAAGGACACCATCATACAGTCCAGTGAGGGGACACACTAAGGCTAGGGTCTCTACTTGTTCGGCCACTCCAGCCACGGAGTGGGGAAAGACAGCAAATTCGGATATACCGGAATAGGGGTAGGCCTTCTCATAACCCCCATACATGCAGTCCTTCTAATGGTTGTAAAGTCGTCCTGACAAATGCTTCTGATACCAATCCTGGAACATAATTGTCACTTGGGAGCCACTGTCTAATACAGCTCTTGTAGACACTCCATTCACCTTTACAGTGGTCTCCATGGAGGACCCACTATTCTGGACCAGTCTGGAGGCGGTAGTGGGGGCCTGGGCAACTGACCTTGCCACAAAGGACTGAATTAGCATTTTGTGTGCCCTCACTGGGATCATGTTGTGCACCTCTTAACCACTGATTTGTTCTCCAAGCTCTCCTTGTAGCCTATATGCAACTTTGTCAGTGTCTTTTGGGGACTGGCATTCCCTTTTCATGTGCCCATCTTTCCCACAATTATAGCAAAACATACTTTCTGAAGTTTGAGCTGGCCGAGGTGCCACACTGGGAGCCAGGGCGGGGGTATTACTAACTGGAAACCTGGGTGCCATCTCTGTCTGCGGCGTGATAAGCATTTGGAGACATCTCGTCAGTTTCTCCACTTCCATGGTCAAGGAATTGAGTTTGGAGCTGTCATCAGTAGAAGATACATGGGTGGGTACCCCCACCCCAATACCAGATAGCAGTCGGATATAGGTCAGGGCCCATACTTGCAGGCGTGGCCTTCATAAAGGACTGTTTTGAATTCCGGATCTCTCTCAACAGTTAAGCCCCATTGTGGCATATCTTTTTCCTTGTCAGAGCACTCATTGACTGTCAACCTCTGCCCTGAACTTCACTTGATGGGTCACCCTCAGTCACTGGTCGTAGCCACAGCTGTTGGTGCAGGTCCCTCCGAGGTCGCCTTTTCTCAACTCCTCAATTTCTCTCATTAACTCATCATAGAGAGGTGGGGATTCCAGTCGATTTGCCAGGCGTAACTGAAGCAACAGCAGTTCTGAGAAGGGGGCAGACTTAAGATTCTGTCCAGTCTGGTTCGGTCCAGTTCAATCGCTGGCAAACTACCCTTTCTGAGGCATTCTTGCAACAATTTTTCCAGCCGAGAGACATCGCAGACAACAACTCCTCTTGGTACTGTTGTGCATTTCTTACTCTCCACCATAGGTCATCAGAATCTGGGCTCCCATACACATTCTCCAAGGCCTCAAGATAGCCTGTGCAGTCGCTTCAGGGTTACTGGCCCGTTTAGCACGGATGGTAGGCCAGGGGCAGGACCTCGAGGCTCTCACTAACCCTTTTTCGCCCGAGCATTGCCATTCTAGCACTTGGGGCAACATAGTCTATCCAGGTCTCCCAGTCATCCTCCCCTTGGGGGGTGGGGAGGGTGCCAGAGAAGATCCTCAACCTTCGGTAAGAGTCGTGACTAATGGCAGGTGCAGAAATAGGAGTCTGCATTGGTTCAGCCACCATTACGGGCACTGGAGCAGGAGAGGGTGTTGGGGGAACAACCCAGGTGGCAAGAATAGTTTCTTCAAGTCCTCCACAGTTTTCCCTTCTCCAGCAACCATTTAGCAAATTTCTCCTCAAAAGTTTCAGATAGTGGTGAGGGCTGGATTCCCCGGGTCTTTACTGTCCTTAGTTATCACTCTCCAAGCAGTGAGGGCTCCCTCTGGGGTAATGGTCTGTGGCACTTTGGAGCTATCTATGGGATCCTTAAACTCTACTAGGGCCAGGAAAGTGTGGGTGAGCAGATTAGCATGCCGACCCACCACCACAGGGTTTTGTAAACCTTCCACCTTGGAAAGTACTCCTGCACAGTGTCCGTATTGATACCAAGGGGATGTCCAGGATAAGCATAGCATTTTGGGGTCGATCTCCTCCCCAGTACACCCTCCACCAGCGGTGCACAGCCACTTCTGTCGGGTACCATTTTTCTTAACAGTGGTTGTAAATATGGCCACTAGAGGACACACAATCCCAGCGGTGAGCCTCAAGATGTAACCCTAGATGGCGCTATCCAGGGGCTACTACCCCTGCCTGATTTGCCACTAACAGGTTGAGGGCCTGGATCCAATGGGCGGGTGCCTCCACCCAGAGGTCAGGGTTGCAATAGTTAAACTAACTTTCACAGCCCTCTGGGACACTGCAACCCCCCCTTTCTTCCCACTAGTGCCACACAATATATCAGAATTACCTTCACAGTATACACTACACCCCAGGACTGGTTCCGGCACTGGGACCTCCTGTGAAACGAGATACAGTGCAACAATCACAGTACAGTACTTTAACATAGACAAATACCTCAGGCAGTATAACTTTGCTGAAACAAGCAGCTCTGAGTTTATTTAGGGGATATAACAAGGACAGGGGAAATCAGGTTAATTAGCTTATCACTCTAATAATCTACCTATGGCTCTGTGCACAGGCCTATCCTATCAGTTACTGTCCCTGGGTACCCAAGCCCTAGTGGCTAGTCAAACCCGTGGCAGCTGGTAGGGCCCTTTTACACAGAGAAAGGAAAATTAAACAGTCAACAGTACAGTAATTCCAATTGGATTTAATGTGGCAATTCAACAGGAGCGACCCTGCATTAGTATTCCACGACCTCCAAATAAGATAGGGTCCTTCAATATCAGCAGGGCTACTCTTAAGCTCAAGAGACTCTTCACACATTTATATGGTAAAAAAGTACTATACCAGGCAGGCTGCTTCTCTATCCCGATCGCAATTACTGCACAATACCCGGAGAACACACAGCAGATTCAGTTCCTGACAGACCGAGTGCAATTCAATAATTTCTCCAGTCTTCTACAGGGTGAGCCTGGTTTCTACTCTTCAGAGATCCTTTGATTCTTTTCACAGGACAGTTCAGTCCTAACAAGCAGTTACACAAGCTGCAGACGGAACTCTGGGCCTTACACACGTTTTTGACTAAAACTGCACACTGAAAAAGCAAAGGCTCCTTCCTTCTTCACTGCCAAAGCTCAACTGAAACTCCAACACGACAAAACCGGCACTTCCTTTGAGTTCCTCCCAGTTCTTGACTGGATTGGCTGTCACTCACAATAGACTGCTGCTGTTGGTCCAAAAGGCACTGAAGTCTAAACTACATCTCCCAGAGTCACTGCCCATACAATCCTCTTGTGGCTGGCTCAGATTATGAGTCAAGTTCCAGTCAGTCAAGGCACCATTTTAGAGCTAGCTTACCCCACACTGATTGGTCCAGTTCAGCAGTTCAAAACCAGAATAGGGAACTAGGCAGACACAGTTCTGACTGCAAAGAAAGCAGGTTAGACAAACTGTAATTTCATTATTACTGTAAATGATTTCTGGCAAACAGTTACATCTTTCAGATAGGTTCCCTTTGCACTCCTAGTGACTGCAAAGTGGAGTGAATTGGCAGCAGCTCGAGTGGTACTCAAACAGAGAAGCACACAGTCCCCCATACACACTAATTATGTCTGCAAGCAGACAGCTCTTAAAGAGACAGTACCAGAGGTTCTAAAAACACTCACTGATAAATGGCTTAAACGCCAAACACCATTCAGGCTTGGAGCATTCAAGCAAGCTCCTGGAAGTCTTTTGGGAACCCCCATTTGCAGGGGGGTTACATATGTGATGACCCATACTGTAATGCTGCCAACAATCTTTCACTGTTACATAGTAAAACATCATCAATTCATTGTGCGTGTGTTCTTTGCATTGGGAAGTTAATGTTAGGAAGAATAGGAAAAAATGGTGTATGGCCACCAGCACATCTTGGTGGCCACACTCTGCAAACCCCAGTTGTCTGGCCTTGAGAACCATTGTGTTACTTCTTGCCATGAGTTCTTTCTGGGGTATATTTAATTTTGTCCACTGCTTAATTTTGTTAGAAAATAATAATAATGTACACTGTATTAGTAAATGTTAGAAATTTTGCATTTAAAGTAAAATACTGAGCAACATGGGTTTCGTAAAGGTCATGGCACCAGCATGGCTCTAATTAAATACACCGACCATGTTATCAGTAGCTATTGACAATGGCCTTCTGATTGAGGCATTCTTTGTTGATCTAGCAGAAGCATTTGACCTTACTGACCATGACATCCTCCTGTCCAACCTGCAATTGCCTGGTGTCTCAACTTCCCCACTTTGCTGGCTACAGAAAGTACAGTTACGTAAGAACTTACCGTAACAGTAGATCTTCAAGGGAGGCTCTTGCAGTAGGTACTAACCAATAGGACTAAGCCACCAGGCGCTAGGACCACACGGAAAACATTAGCTAGCAGTGTCTGGCAGTGGACCGCCCACCCAATGTCACGTGACTGACATCAGTGTGGCGCTGTATAGTAATCTGTCCCGACGCCTGCCCTCCAGTTCTCCCACCAGAGACCTAGAAAGGTGTGACAGGAGAAAGGGGTGGGCTCCTGGAGCTATAAAGTTATGAAAGGAGAAGTAGCAGAAGAAACCTGAGGGAAGGTGGAAGGAAAGCAGTACCTACCACAAGATTCTCTCTCGAAGATCTACTGTTATGGTATTTTCTTACGTAACTGTACTATCTTACTTCGAGAGGGCTCTTGCAGTAGGTACTAACTGAAAGGACTGAGTCCCAAGCAGTCACAATCAGACAAGTCTGAGAATGGGATGTAGGAACAAGTCTACAGGAAACAGGAGGCTTATGACAAGAGTCCCTGTAGAACACCTAGGCCAAAGCCTGCTCTGCACCTAGAAGCAATGTCCAAATTGTAATGCTTAGTGAAGGTATGGTCAGAACTCCAAGTGGCAGCCACACAGATATCGGCAGCAGATATGTTCCTGAAACAAGCTGCAGAGGCAGCCATGCCCCTGGTTGAGTGCCCTTTAACTTCTCCCGGAAGTGGTTTGTTATACTTCTGATAACAAAAGGTAATGCAGTTTGCCAACCATTTGGACAAACACTGATTTGAAACAGCAGCGCCCTCCCTTTTGGGCACAAAGGAAACAAATAACTGATCAGTTTTATGGATTGACTTTGTTCTGCTAGTGTAGTAACGAAGAGTTCCATGTACATCAAGAGTATGTAGAATTGCGCCCCCCCCCCCAATTAGAATGCTCAGGGTAGTATGCTGGCAAGTGAATGTTCTGATTTAAGGTGGACTCGGAAACCACCTTAGGTAAAAACTTAGGATTAGTACGCAGAGCCAACCAGTCTCCGTGAAAAATCAAATAAGGCTCCTTTCACATCAGGGCCTGCAGCTCGGAAATCCAACGAGCAGAAGTAATGGCAACTAAAAAGAGCGCCTTCCATGACAGATGGCCATGTCACAACTCGCCACTGGTTCAAATGGCGACAGCATGAGTTTTTCTAGAATAAAGTTCAGGTCCCAGGGATTTCAAATGAAGGATCCCTTTTAGGAATGTTTTGGATTCTTCCATCTGAGCCAGGGTTTTGCCATCCACTGGAATGTGGTAGGCAGAAATGGCAGCTAAGTGGACCTTCAGGGTTGAGTAGCTAAGTCCAAGGTCAGAGAGGTAGAGCAGATACTCTAGGACCTGCAGAACAGGGCAGGAGAAGGGGTCCCACTCCTCAGATGTGGCCCATACAAAAAACCTCTTCCACTTCATTGCATAAGTGTATCTAGCAGACGACTTTCTTGCCTCCATTAGTACCTGTGCCACTCCTGAGGATACTCCAAAGCAAGCAGCGGCTATGTCAGTAGGTGCCACACATGCATGTGAAGGGACTGGAGGCCTGGATGGACCAGGGTGCCCTGTTCCTGAGTCAGAAGGCCTTGGCAGATGGGCAGGGGAACTGGGGGGTTTCACTGTCAGTTGTTGAAGCCGAGAGAGCCAAATCTGATGAGGCCAGTATGGAGCAATCATAATCATGTGTGCTCCCTCCACCTGCAGTTTCAGTAATGCCCTCCGTAGTAATGGAAAGGGAGGGAGGGTATACAAGAATCTCCCTGTCCAGCATAAAGACAGTGCATCTCGCCAGAAAACACCATGCCCTGGAGCGAGCGAGCAAGCAGAAAGTTGGTAGTTTTGTGTTGAATAGAGATGTGAACAGATCAAGGTCTGATTGACCACAACGGTGAATAGTTCGTCTACCGCTGATTGTCTCAGCTCCCACTTGTGGGCTCTGGCTTGAGTGCTGCTGAGTGTGTCCACCAGAATGTTTTGAATGCTGGGGACATGCACTGCCATGAGGTGGAGACTGTGCTGAACTGCCCAGGACCATATTTGCATCGCTTCATGACAGAGTGGGTACGAGTGTGTGCCCCTTTGTTTGTTTAGGTACCAGATGACACACATGTTGTCTGTCTGGATCATGAGTGACCCTGGCTTGAGGAGGTGCTGGAAGGCCTGGAGGGCATACAGTACAGTTCTCATCTCCAGCATGTTGCTATGGAGTCTAAGTTCCCTCTGAGCCCAAGAACCCTGGGTCTTGTGAATTCCCAAATGGGCTCCCCATCCCAGTCCCGAAGTGTCTGTCGTCAGGGTCTGGGAAGGAGGAGGGGGCTGAAAAGAAACACCTCTTTGGAGGTTGTCTAAGTTCTGCCACCAGAAGAGGTCTCGAGCCATTGGATTGGAGACCAGGATCATGTGATCCAGATCATCTGATCTCTGATCCCACTGTACTCTGAGAATCCATTGTGTAATGTGTATATAGAGCCTGGCCAGATGCACGGTCGGTATGGCAGCTGCCATGAGACCTAGCAGGCAAAAGATCGACCTTGTGGAGGTCCACCTTTGGGATGCAACCAGATGTGCTAGTCAATGTAGAGTCTCCACTCTGTTTGACAGGAGGATGGCTCTTCCCTGGACTGTATCCAACACTGCCCCAATAAATTGTAGGCGTGAAGAAATAAGGTGGGATTTGGAATGATTGACTGTAATGCCCACCTGCTGAAAAAGGTTCAGGGTACTGGATAGGGATTTGAGTAGGCTGTCCCTTGAGGGAACTGAGGAGCAGCCAGTTATCAAAGTAGGGGAACACATGGATACCTTGTCTGTGTAATGATGCAGCAACCACTGCTAGGCACTTCGTGAACACTCTAGGTGCCGACGACAGGCCAAAAGGGAGAGCTTTGAACTGGAAATGTTCTCCCCAAAAAGAGAATCTCTGGAAGCGGTGGTGAGATGGGAAAATGGGGATATGCAGGTATGTATCCTGCATATCCAGAGCAAAGAGCCATGTCCCTGATGTAACAAGGGAAGAAGACCCAAAAGGGATAGCATGCGAAAAGTACAGTTACGCAAGAACTTACCATAACAGTAGATCTTCGAGAACAGCTCTTGCAGCAGGTTACACCATTAGGACTTAAGCCGGCAGGCAGCAGGACCCCACGGAAAACTTCTAGCTAGCTACATATAGCGGGGGACCACCCCCAATGTTGGCCCACCCCCAGCATCATAAACATCATAAAAGGGGCGGTCCCCCAGCATCCCTCAGTTCTCCCACCAGAGACTCCGGCATAGCGATGTGATTCTGGTGGGAGACCGAGGATCTGCTTCCAGAGGAAGACCAATAGGCATTATAATTATTGCAAAAGCAGCTGACTTCCTGAGGGGAAGGTGGGTGGGAAAGTACCTGCTGCAAGAGCTGTTCTCGAAAATCTACTGTTATGTTAAGTTCTTACATAACTGTACTATCTTACTTCAAGAAACAGCACTTGCAGCAGGTTATTCATTAGGACCGAGTCCTGAGTAATGATAGGATTACTCCTAAATTTGGGAGGAGGATCGGAGAAGGATGAAAGGGAACACCTCATGAAAGAAGGCCAAAGCCCGCTCTGTGCCTGGAAGCAATGTCCAGACTGTAATGTCTGATGAAAGTGTGCACTGTGCTCCATGTAGCTGCTGCACAAATGGAAGGAGCTGAAACATTTCTCAGGGAGGCAAATAATGTTGCCATCCCTCTGGTAGAGTGACCCTTTACCAGACCCGGTAAGGGTTTGGTTCTCTTCTCATAGCAGAACACAATGCAGTTTACCAACCATTTTGAGAGTTTCTGTTTAGACACCAGTGCCCCTAACATCCTGTGGGCAAAGGACAAAAATAACTGGTCAGACTGTCAGTGTGGTCTGGTCCTAGCCAGGTAGAACCTTAGTATCCTGGGCATATCCAGTGTGTGCAGGAGAGCCTCTCCCCTATTGGAATACTCCGGATAGTATACCGGTAGGTTAATATCTTGGTTGAGGGTTAACTCTGACACTACCCTGTGTAGAAACTTAGGACTGGTCCTTAGGGACACCCTGTCCTTATGAAAAAATCAAACAAGACTCTTTGTACATAAGTGCTTGAAGCTCAGAAATTCTCCTTGCAGAAGTAACTGCAACTAAAAATGACGCCTTCCAAGAGAGAAGGTGTAGCTCGCAATCTGCAGCTGGTTCAAAGGGAGGTAGTGTGAGCTGTTCTAAAACAGAGAGACGGTTCCAAGGAGGGACTGAATCTCTGATGGGTGGCTTTGAGTGGAGGATGCCATGCAAGAAGGTGCATGACAAATCTAGTTGTGCCAAAAATTTGTCCCCAAAGGGTGCATGGTACACAGATACTGCAGGAAGGTGCATCTTTATTGAGGAGTAACTCTACCCTGCTTCTGATAAGGAAAGGAGTGTTCTAATACTGAGGACCTAAAGCAAAACCTGTGCCATTTCATGGGATACGTGGCACGAGTAGAGGGTTTCCTTGCTGCCACTAGGACATCAGTCACACTTTCCAAGACTCCATGGCGACACATTGCTAGGTCCTTAGGAGCCAAGTGTGCAGGAGTAGGGATCTGAGATTTGGGTGAATCAGGGACCAATTGTCTTGTGACAGTAAGTGGGAGCTGAGTGGAAGAGGAAAGGTTGTCTCACTCGCCAGGCCTTGCAGAAGAGGAAACCATATCTGTATGGGCCAATATGGGGCCGCCAGAATCATGACTGCTCTGTCGTCCTGCAGCTTGAGCAGGACTCTATGGATCAAAGGGAAGGGAGGAAAAGCATAGAGGATCCTGTCTGTCCAGAAGTGGGACAACGCATCTCACCAGAAAACACCTGACCCTGGATCTAGCGAGCAGAAACTGGGACGTTTTGCGTTGTATGGGGAGGCGAACAGATCCAATTCTGGCATCCCCCATTTTTCAAACAGAGTTTCTGTGACTGGTTGTAGGAGCTCCCATTTGTGTGCGCTGGATCGAGACCTGCTGAGGAAATCTTCCAGCATGTTCTGTAGTTCTGGAACATACACTGCAGACAGGGTGATATTTTACTCTGTTGCCCAGTACCACACTCTCATCACTTCTCAACAGAGTTGATATGAGTGAGTGCACCCTTGCTTGTTGATATAGAACACTACTGACATGTTGTCTGTTTGTATCAGTAGATATCCTGGGGTTAAGTCCTTTTGCAAGGCCTGAAGGGCATAAAGGTTTGCCCTCATCTCAAGGATGTTTATGTGAAGGGCTCCTTCCTTCCCTGACCATAGTCCCTGAGTCTTTTTGCCTCCCAAGTGCGTGCCCCAGCCTGATCCTGATGCATCTGTGTTTAGGATCAGTGAAGGGGGCAGGAGACAGGAAAGGAACTCCTATCGAGAGGTGTTCCGTGATCAGCTACCAATGCAAGACTTGGAGAATAGAGTTGGGGACCGAGACCAGCTGGTCTAAGTCATCCTGGTGTTGGTGCCACTGGACCCTGAGTGTCCACTGAATGGTTCTCATTTGTAATCACGATAGGGGAACCATGGCTATGGTGGTCAACATGCGGCCTAGAAGATGTAATATGGTCCTTGATGGCACCTGTTTTTGTCCCATGATGTTCCTTGTCAAGCTTTGTAGACATCCTGTCTTCTGGTAGAAAGGCCCTTTCCTTTCTGGTGTCCAGTACTGCGCCAATGAACTGCAATCTTTGAAAAGGTGCAAGGGTTGATTTTGACAGGCTGATAGTGACTTAAATAGGTGTCTTGTAGAGCATGATTTAGCTGTCTCTGGGATGAAGCCATCAGGAGCCAGTCATCCAGGTAGGGGGAAGACATAGTGGCCCCTTCTCCTGAGTGCTGCCACTATTACTGCCAGACATTTGGTGAATACACTCAGAGCCAATGACAGGCCAAAAGGCAGGGCTCTGAATTGGTAGTGGTGACCCTGGAATTCGAATCGCAGGAACCTCCGGTGATGTTTTGTGATTGGGATGTGGAGGTAGGCATCTTGCATGTCCAACGATGCTAGCCAAGCATCTGGGCGCACCATAAATATTAAGCCTGGTAAGGTGACCATCCTGAAACATTTGTATGCCACAAAGGTGTTGAGATCACTGAGATCTAGGATGGGGTACAGGTTCCCTGTCTTCCTGGGTACTAGGAAGAAGTGGGAATAGTACCCTTTCCCTCTCTGGATCCATGGAACCTCTTCTATGGCCTCCTTCTTGAGAAAGGCATTAATTTCCTCTCAGATCAGCGTGGTATGTTGTCTCGAATACTGAGACTGTAGTGGTGGTCTCTTTGAATTAGCTGAAGCACTCACTGGTCTGAAGTGATTTGTCACCATCCTGCTAGGTGTCTTGAGAAATGACCCCCAACCTTCTCTTCCCTTTGAACCGGCGGGGGGGAGCTGCAATGAGTCAAGCAGTGGAGGGTGAGGGAAGGGTTGCCTGAGGAGATTTTGTGTTCCTGGCACCCAAATCACCTGCAGCTTGAGATGGGCCTTTGCGGTTAAAGCCACCTCTCTGCTGCAGTCTGAATCGGGGCTGCTGTCCTTGCTTGCCTTTAAAGCGGTTCTGTTGCCTCTGAAATGGTTTCGGCTTGGGTATGTACATGGCCTGTACAGATCTTACTGCCTTTCCAACGTCTTGTAGTTTTGTGATTATTTTCTCGGATTCTTCCCCGAAGAGAACCGAGCCTCTGAAGGGAATGTCCAAAATGCCCTTCTGGACGTCCGGTGTAAAGCCTGATACCCTCAGCCAGGAGTGACGTCTGAGGCATACTCCTGATGCAGCGCATCTTGCAGCTGAATCTGCCAAGTCATATGCTGCTCTGAGTACTTGCGTGCTGACATCGGAACCTGTTTGAAGCAGCTTTGTTAGTTCCTCTTTTTGGTCTCCATCCGGAAGGTTTTTAACCAAGTCTTGACCTTGTTCCCACAGGGCATTTTGAAATTGGACCATGTGGGTCAGGAAATTTAATGAATGGATGGAACATGTTGCTGAGGCATATATTTTCCTCCCCATGGAGTCAAGTTGTTTTGACTCTCGGTCCGGGGGGGCTGGGTGCTTAGGTGTTGGTGCCTCTGTGACCTGTCATGAGTGGCTGTGATGACCATAGAATCTGTTATTGGTTGCTCTCCTAGATATGGATCCTCCAAGGAGGCCTTATATAGATGGTCCACCTTCTTGGGGACAGCTGAGGAAGAAAAGGGGTGCTTCCAAGCAGCTTTTGTCACGTCCTGGAAGGTATCAACTAATGGCAGGACTACCACTGGTTTGGGATCCTTTTGTCTTAGATATCTGGTGAGCTGTCACCTTTCGGGATCCAAGTCTTCCATGTCCCACCCCATGTTATCTTGAATATGCAGCATTATATCCATAAATGTTGGGTCATCGGGGGGGGGGTCTTGGTAGATCCCTTGGATCTGGTGAAGGGATACTAAATGGAGAGCTGGATCCTGAAAATTCTGAAGAGGAGGAGTGAAACTCGTCCAAGGAAGAGTCTGACCTCCTGTGGTGTTTTTTAGGTCTGTGCATGCTGGGAGAGTGGGAAGGGGTCTGTGAAGGAGACTTCAGCCGCTTCTTCTCTTTGTGTGACTTCTTGTCCTTAGACCGGCCCCTAGGTTTGGGACTCTCCTCTCTAGGGGTGGTCTGTCCGGGCTTTTCTCCTTTGGAGGAGGCAGGTCCTCCACTGGTGGTTTGGTGGGAACTATGTCCTTTCTAATGGTTTCCCACCTATAGGAAAACAATTCCTTCACCTTAGAGATGTTGAGACCCGACGACTGACCTGGCATTGGTTCCTCTTGAGGTGCCGTCTCACCATCACCTGGGTCTGATGGTCTGTGGCATCACGCACCCATTGTCTGATCTTTGGGTGGCATCGGGTCACATGGGAGGTTTGCTTCCTCCTTGTCTCCTGACACCTGGTCATCACTGAGTTGCTCAACCCCAGAGTCGGTACCTTCGTCGTCCGAATGTCGGGATAGACCGATGTCCGGTATGGATGAGGTAATGGCCATTCTGTGAGAGTGGACCTCTATTGGTGATGGCTGGTCCTTAGGATGTTTTGCAGGTGTCTGCTCCAATGTCCGCTTCAGGTCTGAGGTCCGCTTGAGGGACATCAGATCTGAAGTCCATTTAGTGGACATCCCCAAGGTTCCCTTGGGGGGTTGTAAAGCCGACCTCCAGATGTCGGGGTCCCAGCACTGGTCCAGGGAGTTGGGGTCTGTAGTAGCAGCCGACTTGGAGTGCACCTTAGTTAGGCGATCTGTGGATGCAAATCGACCTGAAGAGCCCGAAGGCTGGCTGTGTGAAGATTCTTTCGGCTGGAACTTAAGTAGCTGGAGGGTGGATGCAATGCCAGCACCACCCGATATCTGGACTTTGGCCGGCTGAGGCAGGATTTTTGTCCGAGATGGAGATTTGTCAGAGCAGGTGGAATCTGAGCTCGCCCTGGCATCAGACGTCCGCGTGGATGGGGAGCACTTTCTCCCTTTCCCTTCATTTTTCCTTATGTTTCCCCTATTTGTGGGAGGACTCTTCCCGTGAGGAGAAACTTCTTTGCATGGCTGCTAATCTTTTATCTAAAAGGAAGGTCTCCAAAACTTTCTGCCGGTGGATCCTCATGCGGCTGTTATAGTTTTGGCAAATGGGACAGACCTTAGTGTCGTGTTTTGGGCCTAGGCACCTGACACAGGCCATGTGCTTATCCTTAAATGGAAATTGTTTGCCACAAGTACACTTTGAGGAGTGCCTTTCGACAGATGACGTTGGGGAAGATGACATACGAAAAGAAAGAAATCAGACTTTTTCAAAAAAAATAAAAATAAATAGTAATACTCAAGTGATGGCGTCGTTCGCTAGCTGAAGAGTCCGTGGAGCCAAAGCTTGCGAGTCGACAGTGGGAAAAGAACTGAGGGATGATGGGGGATCTCCCCTATTAAGATTTATGTGATGCCGGGGGCGGGGCTGACATAGGGGGCGGTCCCCCGCTATATGTAGTTAGCTAGAAGTTTTCCGTGGGGTCCTGTTGCCTGCCGGCTTCAGTCCTAATGGTGTAACCTGCTGCAAGAGTTGTTTCTCAAAGTAAGATCCTCTTGTACTCTACAAAGGGGTTCAGATTGTGGAGGTCTAATATTGGTCTGAGATTGCCTGTCTTCTTGGGGACTGGAAAAAAGTGGGAATGGTATCCCTTTCCTGTCTGACTCTGGGGGACAGGTTCTAGTACTGCTTTCTGCAGCAGAGACTCTATTTCTTCTCTGACCAAGTGGATGTGACCTGGAGGGTAATAAGAGGGACCTGGAGGATGCTTTGGTCATCCCTCTAAAAACTCAACTGTGTGCTCTTGGGCTACGAGTTGAAGTATTCACGAGTCTTCTGTGATTGCCTCCCAACCACGGTATATCGTTTGCAAACCCTCCTCTTACCGGTTCTCCCTGATCTAGGTCTGGGGGTGGGAGGAGCCAGAGCAAGTCAGAAAGTGGTGAGGAGGGTGAAGGGTGCGGTTCCCGAGGCTCTGTGGGATTTAGCCGGGGGAGCCGTGCCTGTAGATGGGGCCCGACATTTGTTCTGACATTGGGTCTGCTGCTGCCTTTGCTGTTGCTGTTGTTGCCAACAAAAAGGCTGCTTAGTCTTGTGAGGGAGCTTGTACATAAACTGGGCAGAGAATGTTTTATAAATCAGTAATGATTTCTTTGACATCCCCGCCAAACAGGACAGGACTCCGGAAGGGGGCATCCTGGATGGCCAATTGGACCTCAAGCCAGAAATCCTCAGCCATGGGTGCCTTCATAAACTGACGACAGTAGCCATATTCCTTGCAGAGGCATCCACCACATCATAGGTAGCCCTCAGTGTATGACGGCTAGCATATCTAGCCTACCTAACCCTGCTGGCCATGTCCTCCTTCAGCTCGGAGCCGGGGAGTTTCTCCAGCTTGGATTCTAGTTGTTCCAGAATAGACTTCTGGTAGACTACCATATGAGGGACATAGTTAAGTGCTCTAATGGTTAAGGTGGATGAAGAGTAAAATCTCTTCCCGAAATGATCCAGCACCTTTGACTCCTTGTCAGGAGGAGAAGTACTGAGATATTTTGGTTTAGACGAATGGTCATGGGCAGTGCTGATGACCACAGAGTGGGCCTTAGGATGGATGCTGAGGTGATCCTTATCCTCTGGCATCTGGTATAATCTGTCAGCTTTCCTGGCCACTGGTGCCAGGGAGGCAGGTTGTTTCCATATCGTGGTGGCCAAATCTTAGTGAGGGCCTATCCGCGGTGGAATGAGAGTTGGAGACTGGTCAGATAATTCCAGATGCTCTGCAAGCCTCTGGCGTTGGGGATATCATTCCTCTGTTCTCCAGTCATGGGCCACATGAATCTTTCTGAGGAGTTCCATAATGGAAGGGTCCTCAGGAGGGGACTTGAGGGAGTCCTTCAGTTTTGGCTCCTCCGGGATAGGGGACACATAATAAGATTCCGAATGGGCCAGGTCAAAGTCAGATTCCGATGTCAGGCTTTCATCGGGGGTACTGAGTCTGAGTAGAGGAATGTCCACAGGTCTTGAGAGGTCCACGGGTCTTGAGATGTCTGTAGGTCACTCTGGTTGAGGCAGAGGCTCAGGAGACCTGCCTGATGTTGAAAGTCTAGAGTCCATCGACAGTAGAGATCTGTGTGTCTGCTCTCTGGTGACCAATGTGGGGATGACCGGAGGCTGACGTTTCTTAGGTTCTGACATGAGCTGGGATTTGGCTTCATCCCAAGATTGCAGCATCGGCTGCAGGTCCACCTGGGGCTGGGGGGGTGGAGGCAGTGGAGGCTGATCTCCGTACCTGGGCGTCGGACAGCCCAGCACCTGGTAATAAGGTAACAGGTATCCCATCAGTGGATAGCCAGGTGATGGATAGTGAGGAAAACCCAGCATTGGGTACCCCCGTGTCGGGTAACTAGGAGCTGGGAATCCTGGCGATGGGTATTCCGAAGGGTAGTGTGGTGCTGGGTAGCCGGGCATTGGGTAGTTCATCAGAGGACCCACGGGCCCGGCAAAGACCCTAACAGTGGGGCTGTTTGTACTGGCAGAGTTCCCAATGGTGGAGCTGAGGGGCATGGTGGTAGGCCTAACGGTGGGTCCAGTGGACCAGAAGGAGGGCCCGATGGCCTTTCTAAAGGACCCAGAGGAGAGGCCAGTGTCAGGCCTGATGGTGGCCCAGAGGGACCCGAAGGACCCTGTGGGACATGAGTCATAGTTGTTGGGCCCGAGAGCAGGGTGATCCGGTGTTGGCAGCGGGATGGTGCCTGACAGAGGTCGCTTTCCCTCCTCCATATCCCGTGGTACTGGGGAATCTGGAGGGACCACTTCAAGAGGCGGAGAGGGAGAATCCAGAGGGGAAGGGCCCTCCGTGGAAAGCTGTGGCTCAGGCAGCAGCTGCTCTGGGTCCTCAATGTCAGGCCTGTTGTCGGGGCCTGCTGGAGGATCTGGGGCTTGGTGCACATTGGAGGGTCTGACGTGCGACTTATCAGCCACAGTTGTGCAATTATCAGAGGAGCTGATGGTCGACTTACTGGCCTTGCCACTCACTGTAGACCCCGTAGTCTTGAAGGGTATAAGGGCAGCAGGTGTCTCCTGTTTCCTGGAGACTTCCGCGGAAGAACCATAATTGGTCCCGGTGGGGGTGCCAACAGCTGCTCCATGGCGGCAGATGCAGTCTTGGCCAGAGGGATACCTCCCCGGGGGGAAGCCCCTCCTTGTCCATGGCTCCAGAAGGGGGCTGCAGACGGGAAGGAGACAATTCCCGGTACCGATGTCTCTCCTTGTCCCGCTTCTTCTTGTGATGGCCCTGTGGTGAAGAGGATGAGCTCCTGAGTTTCTGCAGCTTCTTCTTCATGGAGGCCATTTTCAACTTCAGTAAATGGGCTTCCAGGGTCTTCTGACCACGTTTCCATGTGGCCTGCAAGAAGCTCTGGCAGGCCTCAGAGTCCTCGGTCTTATGCTCTGGGCCCAGGCAGAAGAGGAATAGGAAATTATTGTCTTTGTGAGGGAGCTGTGATCCATAGGAGTCGCACTTGTTTTTATGTGAATCGGGAGGCATCGGAGATGACATACATGATGCGAAATAACACTAATACTCTATGAGAAAAGAAATAAATGAGTAGAAAATACTCATCCAAAATGGCATAGACAGAAGCAATGTTCTCCATGAGGTCCAATGTATGCAGGTCGACTGCGGGAAAGAACTGGAGGGCGGGCATGGGGACTGCTCACTATATAGTGCCACTCTGACGTCGGTCATGTGACATCAGGTAAGCAGTCCCCTGCCAGACACTACTAGCTAAAAAATTTTCGTGTGGTCCTAGTGCCTGGCAGCTTAGTCCTATCAGTTAGTACCTACTGCAAGAGCCCTTTCAAAGTAAAATCTATCCATCTGGTCACATGCAGCACATTCTCTTGCTAATTACCCTGTCTGAACATAATCCAATATTATTTGGGGTTTCACAAAGTTCCATTCTGGGACTACAGCTGTTTTTTCCTTCCAGTCCCTCAGCCTGCTGTAGTAGCAAAACATTACTCTATGCTGACTTCATAATCTACCATAGCTCTATAGCCCATGATGATGTTTCCCTCTCCCAAAGTAAAGATTTTCAGTCAGTACAGTGCTGGCTCATGGAGAATTGGCTCCTACTCAACTCTAAAGACAAAGTCTATGCAATCTGGCTCATCACACAAGCTCAAATATATTAATACCGTCCTTTAAATACTTGACCATAATGATATCCCACTTGCTAATGTCACTATCTTTAAGTACAGTACCTTGGTGTCACTCTTGATCCAAACTTGTCCTTCAGTGACCGTGTTACTCAAGTTTGTATTGCTGGGTGCCTTGTGCAGGTTAAACCAATATTTTACCCTTGAGGTCTGTCTGGCAATTGCCAAAGGATCCCTCCTCTCTTTTTATGTTTGTCGTACATGCAAGTGCAGATGAACATGTTGATATGAGATTTGCTACAGAGGGGTGTCCACTGGAGAGCTCTGTTTAAGGGGCAGGTCTGCAGCAGGCAATTCAGCAGGCAGGCTGCTGATGACTCACCTTCTGTTTTTGGGGCGGAGTTGGCAAAGTTTTCAAAGGACAGGGCCAAACCAATAGTGTCACGGCTCGGTCCTTTGATGTGTAAACAGCCCTGCAAGGGATTACGTTTACTTCCTGATTGTGCATCCACACTGCCGTTGCACTTACAGTGACGATGGTAGTTGCTGTCAGGAACAATCTAGCTTAGTAAGAGCCTTCTCGAGCTGACATGTGAATGCTCTGAGCCTGTCTTCAAAAGCAAATCAATCCCTCCCTGCTCCCTCCCACTGCTCCTGTCCTCCCCGCTCCCTCCATTCCCATTTGAGCCCCCCACCAGCAAAACACTCCCTCCCACTGCTGCTGTCCTCTCCATTCCTGTTCAAGCCCTCCCAGCAAATCAATACCTCTTGCTCCCTCCCACTGCTGCCATCTTCCCTGCACCCTCCCACAGCAAATTGATCCCTCCTCCCTCCCTCTGCCTCCCTGCTGCTGTCTTCTCCACTCCCTCCATTCCCCATCCTCCCCAGACACTGGGAAGCCCAATCCCAGTGTCCGGAATTGTACACAAAATGGTTCGTGTTAAAAAAGGAAAACCATCCACAATGTCTTTCTTTTTTTTTAAACCTGCAAAACTGTAAATGGTCCCTCGTTGTCTCCCCCATTTTGACCCTCCCACTGTGCACCCACCTCCCTATATTCCCCCCCTTACCCTTACTTACCTCTGGAGGTCAGCAGCAGTGATCTTCTGTGGACCGGGACACGGCTGCACTCTTCAAAGCCAACCAGCAAAGTGAAAATGTCAAGGTAAGCAGAATAATAGGAATCAATGTCGGGGGGGGGGTCAAGTTAGGTTGATATCTCAGCCATTTTTTGGAATTTTGGCTCCACATTTTCAACATGGGATTCTTGGGATCCCACTTCCTGAACACTGCCACTGGCATTTCATTACTTGGTCCCGAAAGGTGATCTTGTGGTTGCTGGTGGAATCACCTTTCAGGACCAATTAATGAAATGACAGTGCCACTGTTCATGAGGTGGGGTCCCAACAAGCCCATGTTGCAAAATTGGTAAAAAAATTGCAAAGAATGACTGCGCTACAAGCGTGCATTGCTCAGTTTCCATGTACGCTCCTAACTTCACCAGTTTTTATTATTTTCACTCCGGAATTTCAACATTGCCATTATTTCACACCTCCTTATGAACAGTATGGCTGTCATTTTTCATATCCTGCCTGAAACATGTTTTCGCACCTGTGGCGCAGAATGGCACGGTCGCTCAGTGAAATCACCTTTTGGGATGAGTGAATGAAATGACAGTGGCACTATTCATGAGGCGGGGTCATACAAATGCTACATTGAAAATTTGGTGTGAAAATATTAACAAACAACAAAGTTATGAGCATGCACTTAAATTAGAAAACACAGGCTCGTACCTTTGGTACTTCTCAATATTTTGACCCCAAATTTTCATCATAGCCATTTCTTCACTCCACCTCATGAATGTGACAGCTGCCATTTTTCAGATCCTGGTCAAAAATGTGTTTTTCCATCCTGAAAGGTGATTTTGCAGCTACTGCATGAAATTACCTTTTGGACAGGAGTTGAATTTGAACTCATCCTTTCTTCATGAGGTGATGTAATAAGATGGCTATGTTGAAAATGTGGTGTAAAATATTAAAAAACAATGAAGTTATGAATCCGTGTTGAAATTTGCCAATGCCAGCTCGTAACCCTCCCCCTACCCCAAAACGGCACCAGTGTACACGAACATTCATCACTGACAAATGCTTGTTTGACTTTGAGGCTCCCTTACTTCTAAATGCTACTAGTAAAGATACTGGGAGGCTCAACACTGCTTACAACAGCATTTGTCACTTTGCCCTATCTGCACTCTTTCTCTTTCTCTCACAGCACTGCACACTATATGCTCCAGGCTGCAGTGCTTCTCCCCTACAGCTGCTATTTCCTAGTATGCCTAATTACCAAACCCTTTCATCACCCTAGATTCTTGCACTTAACTGAGCTTCTGCATATGAAGCACTGTCCTAGGGACATCAGATCCTCAGACCAATGCCTCCTGGCATCTCCCACTTCAAAAACATCAAATGGCTCCAGTGCTGTTTCCCTCTCTGCCCCTAAAACTTGCAACATCCTCCCTAGTTCCCCACAACTCTAACCCAGCCATTCCCCATTTAAACTGCATCTCAAGGAACACTTACTGACACAAAACACCTGTTGGTGCTGTGGTAGCATTGGGTCCTGATTGAGCAGAGTGTCTCTCTTACTTTAGTCTGTTGCACAACAGCATCTCTCCTATTCTATTCTTTAATTCCCCTTGTAGGATGGCCACCTACAGTCTTTAATTGTCTTTCCTATGTATTTATTTTCCTTTCTTCATAGCTCTCTCTCTCCCCCAGTTCCCTGTGGGTATCCTTGCTGCCATATTACTAAAGTGCCAGGTCTCCACTGTATTTGTGGGACAGAATGTTATTAAGTACATCTTTATTTTTGCTAGCACTTGTTTAAATCCCCTTTGTGTAATGGCAGCTCCCGCTAGCGAACCTGCATGATCCTGCTCACGATCGCAGCATTAGCTGCTGTGTAAAAGTTTCTGTTTGAGTGAGGTTTCCCCTTTAGACAGTACAGTCCATGTTTGCCCGAATTTGTATGCCCTGTCTTTTTCTTTTAGTTTGCCACATTTTTTTTAAAGAACAGAAAGAAAAAATTACCTAGTTTTACAAATGGCAGAAAAAAGTCAGGGGAGTTGGTAATTTCAGCCTCTAGCAACACTGCTGTTCTCCTTCAATTGTTAGACTTGCCTCCACCTGTGAAGTGGAAGCCTCTGTGGACCAGCAGATTCAAGAGCACAGGTAAAACTGAATCTGTCCTGAACGTTTGTTTTTTGTCCCCTAGTAAAGCTGCACTGCTAGGGTGTAGCTATAGGCAAGGCCCCTGGAATTCTGCGATTCTGCAGTTGTGGAATTTTCCGCAGAATTTGCATCATGCCGCAGAATGTATATAGCGCCACAGAATTCACTGTTTTTGGTGAGTTTTCATTCAAATATGCTGTTTTTCCATAGTGTCAGTCTTTCTTTCCCATCTTGTTTATCCTGAACCCCCTACTTTATGCTCAGCATATGATGTCAATGATGACATCACATCATAGTAAACCAATGGCAGGACTGCGTTCTGCCAGAGAAATGAATAAATCATGCTGCAGAAATCAGAAAATGCTGCCACAGACAACAAGGAGCCCTGCCGCAGAATTCAGAAAATTCTGCTGCAAAACACTAGGGGCCTGGCCATAGGGAAGTACTGTCCCATTAGGTAAAAGAACACTCCATTTTTTTTTTTAGTTGTTTAACCAGCTAGCACACTAAGCTGAAAGCTTTTTTACAGGAGCACAAGGAGGTTAAGTGACTTGCTCAGGGTCACACACTATGCAAGTGGAAGCTGTGGGATTCAAACCCAGGTCTGGTCTGCTGGATGTCACCAAATTTGCAGCTCAGAGCCTTAGACCACTGCGCTATACTGCCTACTTAAAGTTAGCTAAACAGAAAATGCTTTTGTAATTGCTACTAGACAGTGTGTTTTGTTTTCTAAAACTGTTTAAAGTCTTGCTTTGTCCTTTGATGAGGTGACTGCCCCGTAAGTGTTTTAGTTGGTGCCACGAAACACTCCCGGAATTTTCAGAGGCTCCTCACAAACAGCATAAAAGCATGAATAATGGAGATTTAAAAGTTTTAAGGGGATATCTGAATTATAAAAAGCTCCCCTACATTCTAGTAACACCTGTTAACTTGCAAGTCATTACAGTTCAAGGTTAGAAACACCATACAAACAGTCAAAAGTGCTGAAATTACATGCTATGCAAGTTATGTTTAGCATTTTTCCTTTGCATTGTCTTCTAGTTCTCCAGCCTATTTCAAGTATTTTGTGTTTTAGTCAGTGTCTCATTCCTGGTGCACAAGGAACTGAGACAGATGCTGAAACACTAACCTGCTCTGTTGTCTTGGTTGCCTCTATAGGGCCAGAGCCCATCTGCACTGCTGGTTAAATACAAAGGGGGCTGTCACTCTAGGGAGGTGGGCGGGGTTACAAATCAGAAACAGATAAATTAATAGAATTATAGATATTTTGGGGTACCTAGGGATCCTAAAGCAAGTTTATGTTGATTTCATATGTAATAAAAATGTTTATTTGTGTTTTAAAATTAGTTTAGCACTATTTTGTTAGAAAGTGGGTGGAGTTTCACATATAATGTGATTTCTTCCTATAAAGAGGTGCTTCTCCTCAGCCTAGACAGATCAGTTAAGCCTTGGACAGGGCTGAGGAAGCACAGACGGTAGACCAAAGCTGGGTCTTTACTGTGTTTATTCTTTTGATTTACTGTATTTACATTTATTTTATAAGTTAAGCTATTTACTTCTGCCTAATTTAATAAATTTGCACTTCTAAAGTGAATTTATGCACCATACTCCTGTTGTCTGTGTTTTACTCTGAGCACCTATGATCACAGGTGCCCCAGTTGATGTATGTATATGACTGACTGTTTCAAGATACTGTATACTAAGTTGATTACTCTGTCACATTATGTGGCCATATCCTATACCTTCATACTATGCCGCTTGTGCCTTCCTATTCAGTACAGTTTGTACTATGCTCCCATATTGTTGTGCCTGTATTGTCTCGAGTTACATCTGAAAATGGGCCCTTGGCCAAGTGTAGCTATCTGACTATCAAATTAATCACTCACTTTAAAACCAAAAAATGGTAATAACCATTTGGGAGCCTTTATCTTGCATACATGAGGTTATGTTGACGGCTCATTCCACAACTGTTTTTGCTGAAGAATTACTGCACAGTGTCTTCAGAAGGCTACATAAAGAGCCCCCTGGCTGTACTTACTATGGGGAAATCTATCGTGTATGCATGTGCCCTGTTAAATGGTTGAAAACTGCTTTTGTTGCTGCATGATACATATAGCACAAACCACTCCTTTCTACATGTAAAGTCTGTAAAACGTATGGATGCCCAAACAATGTGCTGTTGATACTTTTAGAGGAGTTAAGTATTTCTCAAACTGTTCACTGCATATTCTTGCAAGGAATAGTATCTTGCAAATCTGGAATATTTTGTCACTCATTTTCCAGGCTCTCTAGCCCAAAGCCATCTTAATCACCTAAAGCTTTAAAAAAGATCAAAGTGACACGTATGAATACACAGCAGCAGCAGATAAAGGCCGGTGGCCCAATGAGTCTGCCTTTTCCTACAGAAAATTATCAAAGGATCTAGAATGCATTATAGCATTACAGAGCAACACAGGAAAAACACTACAGTATCTACCAGCAGTGCAAAATTAATCATATTTATATTTATTTGGATTCTTTGGAACACATAAAATAAATTGTATATACATACAAATTTTGTTATTTACTACATATAAATTTAACATACTTTAAACAAAAGACAGAATACCAAGTCTCACACAACAATGAACCAAATAATAATTCAGCTGGTGCTTTTTCACATATTGTGTTTTTCACACAAAACTGCTATGAGTTGATGAGTTTACAGCAGAAACAGAAAGCACAAATTAAATTCAGAGTACAGGCAATTCCAAGTACTGAGACGGGGAAGACGTAGAGCTACGTAATTTTCTTTTACATTTCCTTTAGATTTATAAAACTATGAAAACTGAAAAGATTTAAACAAAGTCATCTTGGAATGGCATGGAAATATTTTAAGAGGGGTTCAAAATACCAGCACAAGAAAATCACAGTTAGTGTCAGGCAACTCAAGAGCACCACATTTTAGGTAAAAGTGTATTTCAAGTCATTCCATTATGTATTGTCCCTTAGTTAAACTACAGCTGAGGAGCTGAAGTAATCTCTTTGCTCATGACATATCCATTGCTATGGAAATGACTCATGTCACAAGCAGGCCATTATGACTTTGGCTGCTAAACAGGCCTCAGCCTCACCTGTAAATTAATTGCAATGGGCAAAGTTCCAGTTTTCATATAGATAGTACCTTTTATTTTTTTAGACATTGCTTCCTTAGTAATACAAAGCAGAACAGCCTGAATTACATTATTTTAGGAATCTAGTACACCTGAATGTTACTGATACTCACTGTGGTTGGCTTTGCTAGTGACATGTTGCCCTCTTTGAGACACTGGACACCATTTTCAACAGACTGTTAGCACTGGCATAAAACTGGAGACACTCCAATGAAAGTAGGGCATCTTGCCTTAAACAGTATTTTATTTTTTAACTTGGCACTTAGTTAACATTAGATAGGAATCAAAAGCAATATGTATATCTGTGTGTTTGTATATGTGCATGTATGTGTGTGTGTATATAATATATACATAATATATATCATATATTTGTGTGTATACTGTATGTGTATATATATATATATATATAAATATATATAATGGCACTGGTAAATCAACAAACATAATTGGCTGAAGCATGTCACATGAACGTGCATTAAATCTCTATAAAATGCACAGCCAGGTGCCAGATCTCCTTTTCTTCCCAAGATAAACTACTTTAAGCAATTTTATAAATGTAATAAGCCCCTTCAGGGTGTGCATCATAGGATTTTAATGCACTTTCCAGGGGTGTAAGGATACTTGGCCTTTGGCCTCATGCCTTATTGCACCCCTGGAAAGTACATTACAGTCCTATAATGCACAGCCTGTCATGGCTAATTACTTACATATATGCTTCTTTCCAATAGAAATTATAACCAATATCCATTAAATTTGAAACTCTAATACATTTTTTTATTTTACCACGTATTTAGCCAGAATCACACAAATGAGATGCAACATGATGAGGATGAAAAATGTAAAATGAGGGTGACAAAAATGGTTCAGTGATAACTGGGAAAGCATATGAGAACAGGCTGAAAGAACTCAACATGCACTCACTCAAGGAGAGAGGGGGCATGACTGAAACCTTCAAGTACCTGAAAGATATTAAGAAGGTGAATCTAGGGGATCTCTTCTGCCTCTGTGGAAACAGGACCACAAGGGAGCACTACTATAAGATGCCAGGTAGAAGGTTCAAGGAGGAGGTCAGGAGACACCTGCTTACAGAGCAAGTGGTGTCAGGGTAAAATGAACTCCCATCTGAGGTCCTCACCCAAAAGACAGTTGAGGTGCAACAGGGTGAGGGGGTTGGTCAGGATTGGTGGGGTGAAGCCAGCAGTAGTTGCTGGATCAGGGGCTCCACGACTGAACAGACTAGACAGAATGTAAGGCCGTCTTCTGCTGTAACACCTCATTTTCAGTGGGGGTCTTGCTTATAGAACAGTTTTCCACCAGAATGACTGATGGACAGGGAGCTAAGGGTACTACGTCCAGGTCACACAGTGAACTGGGGATTATGGTTGAATTTAAACCTGGTCCCCAGCTCTATGCTCTAACTATAGGAGCACCTTACTTTCCTCAAGCTATTATGTACACTATGGTATTGATCATTTGAATAGCAGCATAGAGCACCAAAATCACAGGAGATTGCATGTCACATTATATAAATCCTACTGTCTTCAGTTTTTAAAGAGTTCTTGACACAGAGGGGGGAAACACTGGGAAAAACTCATTTCAGCTTAGAATTAATATATTTTCTATAGTCTGTTTGCCCACTAACTTTATCACTCAGCACACTGCCATAGAAACACAATCATCATCCGTCTTCATTGGTTCTGGCTGTTGGTCTACACCTGACATCATAATCTTCTGCTGATGTATTTATTTATTGAAATTTGTTAACTGGGTAAGCCCGCTGAGATGCAGTCTCCTTTTCAGGGGCAACCCACAGTTATTCAAATAAAACATATAACTTTATGAGATATTAATAATTAAAGATAGTAAAAAGGATGAGATGGGCACCGACTTAAGAGGTATGACACCTCAATCATTTCCACTGCAACAGACTGCGATGTTACAAATGGAGGAGAGTGATATCAGGTATAGACAAGTATCCAGGACATAGATAAATTCTACAGAACAGCGATCCTGTTTTCTTGTGAAAAGTTATGAAGAAAAAGGGGGATACAACTGAAAATGCAGAACACATATGCAACATAATCTGAAATGTGTCTATAAATTATGTTTTTAAAGTATTCCTTGTTATGTCAGGTGCTCGTTACTGCAGTAGGAACTTTGCTAGCTTGAGCTGGGGGTCACAGTACAAAGTTCACTTTGGGAGTGAGACCACTACTTGAGATTCTGCTATTATGGTTTTAAGGCACTAGCACAACTTTGCTACTTTGTAAGACATTAATATTTATGTAATGTGTGTGCGTGTGTGTATGTGATAATATATATATACACACACACATACATATAAATAGCCTCTTACTGTAATATCTATATCTATATACATCGATACGTGTAGGGAGATTCAGCACCTGAATTCAACCAACATTAGACATTTTAATAGTAATTAAGGGATTTTGTGTCATACGGTTTTGGTGACAGCTGTAACTGTGCTATTAGACACTGTTTTATTAGAACTGTAAGATTAAGCAAAACACTAGCAAAATAATCAGAAAAAATTTAATTTTTAACAAAAAGAGAACAGGCAAAACATTACACTTTCAAATAAGGTGTTGCTTATTCAGGCACTGTAGATTTTAGGGCACAAAGCTAAAGCTACAAAACCTAATAAAATGTTAAAGCACTTTGTGATTATAGAGATTTATATGACTCGTGATGCCTTCTTCTAGCTTCAATGTGTAGCTTGCTCATATCAGGAAACAACACAATATTATTTCTACTGTTTTTGCATCACATTCCAAAATCTTCAGTTTGGTTGCTATCATCATTATCATGGCCTTCTGTTGCATAGGGTGCTGGTGTTAGCATTATTCGATGACCACCAGTTTATTTTTTTGACTGATTATTTGGTTGTCATAAAAGAAAAACAGAGTGAATATAATATAATATTGACATTATTCCTGTAAAATCCAGTTGTCATCAGTTCTTGTTTGAAAAGCTCCATGTTATCTAAATGTTTATTTCTTATACTACATCAGGTGCTACTGGGTGCCTGCTGTATATGGCTAATTTAAATAATACTATTCCCTGTGTCCTTTTATACTGTAGATATGTTTCCACTACTGGGAGTTCTTTTTGTTTTAGTTGGACTTAGCCAAGTATTTATAGTTACACAGCTAAAATTAATTTGGTACATAACAAGTAAGAATAGGGCAAAAACAAGTGACCTATTAATATTACTGTACCATAACTGTGACTTCACTGCCTGAGGGCCCACAGATACCAATAACATATTCTTAAAATTATGTGCTTGTTTTAAGATGACTCACAGTCAACAGTTTGTGACTAGAAATGGTCAGATATTTCCATTTGGTTAAATATGAATAATAAATGTTGAGCTCCTAAGTCTTAATGTGCTGGAAATAGTCTTTACAAGTTGGCATGACACGTTGTTTCTTTAGATACAAGTATCCCCATTTTGGTGATGGTGAACTCTAGCATACAGACAGTTCAGTGAAACTAAAGCCCATCACAAGTGAAACTTCTAGTCATTTTGCAAAGTACTAATTTTTTGTGCTTACAACATTGTGGCAAGATCTGTATCCTTTCCTTCATAATTTCAATTTCACAACTACTGTAAATGTAGAATATTCCTCTATTATAGCCCTTCAACTGGTAAAGCAATAATTTTTCACAAGTATGAATATATTTATATTTAACATTTTCTTAAAAACAAATAACAGTTTCAACCCTTCCCTAACTAGGGGATAGCAGCACTACACATGGAAAGATTGTTCTAACATTTCATTAATTACACATTGCACTATTTAAATTGCATGCAATATAAGCAATCTCCAAGAAACTACCTATGGCACTTAAAACATGATGTAGCAGGAAAAAAAAAATGGACTGCTGTCCTTCCAAAAGGTTGTCTTGTCATCTTGCCCATGATGAAAATGTATTTAATGGTCATTGGTACCAAGATGTTATACTGTCCAATTTTTGTATTTATTTATGTTAGGACAACACTGTCAAGGTTACAGTTCCTTTCTGACGTTTTAGAATAGCTACAGCTTGTTCATGGGTGATGCCCTCAAAACTTTCTCCATTCACAGCTAAAATCTGGTCACCTCGCTTCAACCTTCCATCTTCTGCAGCTGCTCCCTGCAAATGAAATAACAAGATTTAGGCCAAATTTGCCCATAGAATTAAATATACAGAAATAAACAATCTTTATTTTTATTTCGAATTTCTGCACACCACGGGAGCCATTTTTAGGTGAGCCACCTACTTTTCAAGAGGGTCATGGGGACAGTTATAGCAACAGAGTAGCTACAGGCTAAACCAATCAAAGATTACTGCATAAACAATAGTACAACACTGCTATTAACATAGTTACAAGATTACAATCAATATTTGTATCTATGTAATATACATGGTTGAAATATATGGAATTATACTGAAAAAGATTCCTCTCAGCCAATCAGAACACAGAGCTACTGACTCGTTATTCTGCGATAACCTGACAGCAGACTCAAACAATGGGACTGTATGCTATTTCCTGTGTTCTGATTGGCTAAGACTGGTGCTACAGTGCGTCTGTGAGAAACTGTCTGACATTTCCAGGTTTCTCACAGACACACAGTAACACTAAAGAGAGACCAATTTTGGCATTTTTCTTAAAACCTTCTTTTCTTTTTCAGTAAAATAGTGATAACATATAGTGGTTGGGGACTCTACTCGGTAATAACCATAAAAGTGGGTTAGTGTTTAATAACATCTGGTCCAGTTATTACCACATAAACCCAGCCCACTATACTGTCACAACCTAAATAATGGGACTTAAAACTACCATGAGCCTTACAGATCTAAATCAGTGAAGACCAACTGTGCATGTAGAGAAAATAAAGCAGGACTCCAGAAGTAAACAACATGTCCAATCTCTCAGTTTTTTGCCTTTTTAGCCTCATATTATGAATGTAAATAAAAACATTACTGAATGTTTGAAACTTTGGAGGTTCAATTAGTTTCAGCTTGAATCAAGTTTGAGGGACGTCACCAGCAGGGTCCTGCAGGGGTCAGTGCTTGGACCTCTGTTGTTTAATGTATTCATTAACAATGTAGGGGAGGGCATTAGGGGTAAGATCTACCTCTTTGTGGACAACACCAAACTCTGTGGGAGTGTGGATACTGAAGAGGGGCAGGGGCCTTATAGATGACCTTGCAGAGCTTGCAAGGGGGCCTGGTATCTTGAAACTGGTGTTCAATGTGTAAAAGTGCAAGGTTATGCATATAGGTTGCAAGAACCTGAGAGCAGATTAAAAGCTGGGGTGGGGTTAAAGTTACGGTGCCAGAGGAGGAAAAGAATCGGGGGTTGGGGGGGGGTAGCTATAAGAAGAAACTTTCAGCAGTCAGAGCAATGCAAAAAGGCAGCAGTCACAGCAAAAAGGATGCTGGGTTGCACAGCTAGAGGGTTCAGAGGAAGAAGGAAGGAGGTGATCGTGATACTGTACAGATCCATGGTGCAACCGCACCTGGAGCACTGTGTGAAGTATTGGAGCCTCCACCTGAGAAAAGACGTAAATTATCTTGAGGAGGTACAAAGAAGGGCAACCAAATTGAGGGTCAGCAGAGCAGCCCATACAAGGAAAGTCTGAGCAGCCTTAATATGTACTCATTTGAGGACAGAATGAAGAGAGGGAACAATGACAGAAACTTTCAAGTACTGCACAGGTATAAACAAGGTGGCTCTCAGGACCTCCTTACCTTGTGTGAGAACAGGAACAGAAGGGGGCATAGCTGCAAACTGGCAGGGAGGGGGAACGGTTTAAGGAAGAGGTCAGAAGACAGTTGTTCAAGGAACAGGTGGTGCCAGGGTGGAATGAACTGTTGGCAGATGTTGTTAACCAGAAGATGGTCATTGGATTCAAAAGGGGGTGGGACAAGATAAATGGGCGTGTCAGAGTTAAAAGTGGGAGGGGCCACTGTAATTCAATGTAACATTGTCCAACATCAAGCAGATTAGATAGAGTGTAAGGCCTTCTGCTGGTGAATTTGTATGTACGTAATCATGGGATCAGAAAATCATGCTACAGTCTAATGATATCAGATCTGTTGACCCAGTTCAAACTTTGAACTAATGTCCATACCTTAGACTTTCACCCCAAAGCTTACTAAGGAACAGATCCAAATATTTGTTTTAGTTAAAATCCAACTGTTTGCATATCTGAACTTTTAAATGCATCTGTTTGTTTATATATAGGGGAGACACAATGGCCTGACTCAGAATATGCCATTTATCTTCACAGATAAGCGGGTAAGATATAACTCATGAGTGGCAGAACCAAAAGTGAGTTATGCAAGTCCTGCCCCATCACAACTGATAAACGGTATATCCTGTGTCGACCATTGTGCGTCCATTTAATACAATATACAGTATTTTAAATTGTAAAGCTTTGAAATGTTTTTTGTGAAGACATAACAGTTTCTGTTTAATTTCACTGCTCTGTTTTAAGGTGCAGCAGAGTGCATTGTGATGTTATCAGGCATTCTTCAAGCTGCACTCCCATTGGTTAATTGTTCTATAGTGACCTGTCTAAAGTGAAGGCAAAGGAAAGACAATGACACCATCACATACACCATACAAGGAAACAGTCAGCATTAACAAATGCTTGTTTTAACAAGTTTCCAGACTACTGTATTTTGGGGAATGTCTTCACCTTCAGAGATTCGCCACAGATAAATCTGTTGTCTTGAGGCTGAAAAAACATGGATCTCATTATTAAGCTGCTATGTCCTCCATGACCTTCTTCAATACTTGCAGGTACACTTTATCCAAAAAAGGTTGCACATAATGCTTGCTTAAAACAAACAGAGCAAATGTTGAAGAGAGCTAAAGGCTAGCTCATGAAAGTAGATAACCTTGAGATTTATGGACATCAAACAGTTCTCAAACTTTATGTTTAGAATTAAATGATGTAAGCATAGTACCCTAGTTCTTGTTGGGATCCTGAAGTGAGGGTCCTGCGGAGGTCGCGAGGGTCTCGGACAAACTCTTACCCACTCCCCGAAACAGCAAACAGTTCTTGTTGGGATCCTGAAATGAGGGTCCCGTGGAGGTCATAAGGGTCTTGAACAAACCTTCCCCCACCCCCCGAAACAGCAAACAGGTACGGATGGTCTCACGGCACGCCGAGGAGCTCCAGCCTACTGCGCAGTGGGAGTGTGTGTGTGTGTGTGTGGCGCCATTTTCAAACTGAACTTTCAGTCGGTGTAGATGTGGAGATAGTTTTTTACTAGTGAACCATCTGCCTAAACTGTAGCCTTTATTCTGATTTCATGTTACACCTTAATTCTTTTACCTGCCTGCAGAACACCTTAATTTAAGTCAAAAGGGATGGACTTTTCAGCTTGTGTTTCTGCCTTTTCAGCTGTGCCTTAAGCAGTCACACAGCTCTTCTAGAGCTCCAGTTTGGTAGGCTGTCCCTTGGCTCAAACTGCGGCAGAGTACAAAAAATGAAAAGCGAGTGTTTGTAGCCTTAACATAATTCTCATGTCCACCTTAATTCATGTTCCTGCCTGCAGAACACCTTAATTTAATGTAAGACAAATATCAGGGAGTTTTCTGCTTGTATCCCTGCTTTGCTCCAGTGACAGATACAGTACTCCAGCTAGGTTAAATGGATCGGGACAAGAGAGTAATTCGAATCCAACAGGCCACTAGGCTGTCTGTGCCCCCTCCCCCTACTGCTCCCATATTATTAATACATATATCTTTCCTTTCCTCCACAGTTCTTTTTGGGATCCTGAAGTGAGGGTCCTGCAGAGGTCATGAGGGTCTCAGACAAACCCTCTCCCACCCCCCGAAACAGTAAACAGGTATGGACAGTCTCACGGCACGCCAAGGAGCTCCAGCCTACTGTGTTGTGGGAGAGTGTGTGTGTGGGCCCCACCAACGCAGAGCGTTGGCTCCCTACCACCCCCGCCACCACCCTTGGTGAGCATGCCCCTTTATAGGGTTTGGGAAGTGAGCGTGAACCAATCAGACCACTTCTCCATCTGTAGCCTATATTATTCCTCCACTGGGGCAATGCTGCCCCTTTACACCTACTGCTGGTTTCCCTTGGCCCTGCTTCACGTTCCTACTGCTATGCCACAGTAACTCCTCCTGCTGTCCACTCTACTACCCCATCTAGTGACTTCCCCTGCCATCTTCCTTGACTACTCACCACTTTTATGTTTCTCATTACTGCCAAACTGGCAGTCGCCACAAACTACAACCCCAGAGACTATCAAGACATGAATCTCTAGCCACCTACACCTTTTGTGTTGATTGGCCTCTCCTTACAGCCCTCCATCTGTCTCTCTTCTCCTATACACACCACTCCACACATAGCACCCTCTGCTCTCCCTGCTACTTCTGGCAGCTTCGCCACCTGCGACCCCAGCCCCTGCCTCTTGCCCCCTCATCTCGGTTCCGACTACTGGCCACATCCTACATAACTAGCCTCCCCATCCCCTCATTCCCTACCCTGAAAGAGCACCCAGGTCGCAGCTTGCAATTTCACAAAAAATCGAAATGGTACCCAGTTCACAGTCTTCTCCTCTTCCTCCTCCTACTCATGTCAGGAAATGTACACCCTAACCCCGGACCTCCCACAACTACTGCACCTGCTCACCTCTCAACTAGTGGACTGCATATTGCCACCCTTAATGTCTGTAGCCTATTAAAAAAGTGGGACTCCTTCCAGGGCTGGGTTCACCAGCACCAACCTGACATCATTGCGGTTGGTGAAACCTGGCTCTTCCCATGGATCCCAGACTCATCTTTAACCCTCGCTGGGTACAACATATACTGTGCAGATTGGCAGGGTAACTGAGGGGGCGCTGTGCCATGTATATCAAAGATATCCTACATGGGCAGCAACTTCCCACCCCCAGCTACATCCTGGACCCCAGGCCCTCACTATCAAAATCACCCTGGGAAATTCCAAATCCCCCCCTCCCTTCTCATCACTGCAGTCTACATTTGCCCCAGGGACCAGAAGGTGGCCTTCCACTCTCTACTGTCCTACCTGGCCACCCTTCCATCACAAGCTGAGAAAATCATACTTGGAGACTTTAATATTAATTGGTTTGACAAAGCCGCCGCACCGTTCATAGACGCTGCCACTGCCCAAGACCTTACACAAGTAGTCTCAACCCCAACCCGTCTGAACCTGCGCACAGGGTCTTCCTCACTGCTGGACCTGGTATTCACCAACCGCCCCTTAAATCACCAGTACTACTGTCCTCCCAAATGCCCTTAGTGACCACTCCCCTGTCCTCTGCTACTGGACATGCAAATCACCAAAATCCCCCCCCCCCAAAAAAATAATCCAACAGCGCAAACTTGGCCCAGGCAATCTTGCTCAACTCAAAGCATATCTCAGGACAATGGACTGGTTCCTCATAACGAAGATCCCTGATCCTGACAGAGCCCTCGACCTCTTCATTCTCTCCTTTAACACCATATGCGACAAATTTGCCTCATCACAAAAAGGGTGGTCAAAGGCAATCCAGCACTGTGGATCACTAACCATCTCCTGGACCTCATGTGGACCAGAGATTCCTTATGGCACCTCTCCAATGAGACTGGCCTGCCAGCCGACAGACAGAGCTAGAGAGAGGCATGGAACAAATGTACTTGATTCTTGCGCAAAGCTAAAGCAGAGTACTACAAGACCTCTCTAACCACTACCTGAGGCTCAGGGCGAAAGTTCTGGGCCAATATTAAGGACCTCTGTGGCAATGATCCCAACACTACCCCTAATCAGATCATGGCCTTTGACCCAGCCCATTTGGCCACAGCCTTCAATGATGCCTTCTCTAACCTCAGCAAGGTTCTCCCTACCAACTTCTTTGACCCACCCCCAGCCACCTCTCCTCCTCCCCCCAGTAGCCCCTCCCTTTCGTCTGCACAGCATTGCACCTAAGTGCACTAAGCCATGTCTCAGAACTGCTCTAAGTCACTCCCGCTATAGTAGTGACTCCTTAGACCTGAAACTTCTCTGCCTCTCTCTCCCTGAGGTGCTCAACCCCCTCACCCATATCCTAAACCACTCCTTATGCCTTGGGAAATTCCCCTCCCATTGGAAATCTGCTTACATTACGCTGATATTTAAAAGTGGAGACTGTGCCCTTACTAACAACTACTGTCTTATCTCCATTCTCCCTCCCCTATCCAAGGCCCTAGAAAGGATCGTCTCTGATCAGCTCACCGACCACCTCAACAAATACAACCTGCTCAGCAAGCAGCAACACAGCTTCCGGAAGGGACATAGTATTACTACTGCCCTTCTGGAACTCGCCACACACATCCACTCTGCATTAGATAGAGGTCAAATCACTGGTGCTGTCTTCATTGATCTCACAAAGGCGTTCGACACCGTTAACCACCCGCTCCTGCTATCCACACTGACCAACATTGGATTCTCTCAGGATGCCCTTTGCTGGTTCTCTGATTACCTGTCTAACCATTCCCAGCAGGTCAAAATTGGTAACACCCTATCTAATAGGCTACCTGTCCTCTCTGGTGTCCCGCAGGAGTCCGTTCTCGGACCACTACTGTTCAGCCTCTTCCTTAACTCCCTCCCCAGGTCTTGCTCAGGGAACCTGCTTCTCTATGCGGATGATGCTGTCCTATATACAACCAACTCTGACCCTCTGCAACTCCACCTCTCCCTTCAATCCTCCTTTAGTGGTGCTGAAAAATGGTTTGCCTCACAATGCCTTATCCTGAACTATAACAAGGCCAAGGTTATGTTCTTTTCCCACCTGCTTAACGCTAGGAAGGAACTTTGCCCTCAAGTACGAACTGCCAACCTGACCCCTCTGGAGCAAGTGAACTCCTTCAGATACCTGGGTATTACTCTAGACCCTGCACTTACTTTCCACCAACATATCCACCTCCTATCTACTGCCCTCAATGTGCAGCTTGGGCTACTGTATCACTTCAAACATTGTTTTACCCCAAATGCAATGAGGCTTGCTGTCTCCTCCTCTGTCCTCTCCCTGCTTGACTATGGTTTACTCGTCTATGGGGTGGCGAACACATCAGCCCTCCATAGACTTTGTATCTCCCTAAATAAAGCCTGTCACCTCATCCTGGGCTGTGACCGCCTAACTCACTCATGTTCTCTATACAATGATACCAACTGGCTTAACCTTGACAACAGAATTAGGTTTCACACCTGCCTCATGGCAAAACAAATTGCCCTAGGCCACTGCCCCGTATTACTCACACCACTAATCTGCCCGGCCCTGACACTTAAGCATACTTGTAGCTCTGGAAAGCAACTCCTCTCTGTCCCTCACTGCCGTACCTCCCAGTTCCAAAGGTCCTTTAGCTACAGAGCCCCTTCCTGGATGAACAGCCTACCCACCCCACTTGCCAATGAGATCAGACTTGGACCCTTTAAAACCTCTCTTAGAGACCTCCTACAGTCCTCAAACCACTGTGACTGCCACTGAAACACCTCACACTACCTGCCCGACTAAGGCCGTTGGCCGGCTTCTTCTACCCTACGTGCCCCAATCTGAGTCCCTCTAGCCTAGCTCTACATCTGAGTGCTATATGTATTGTGTGTTTGCACTGATTTTCCCTAGTTTTTCACTGTTAGCCTCACAATTGCTGCTATAACAACCTGACTGTGTACTGATGTACTGCTATGTAACTGTATGTCTCTGTATGTGAATTCTGTGACGTGGAACCTTTGTAAAGGAGTCTGTGACTCAAAGGTATTTTCCAAACCTCCCAATAAAAACAATAATAATAAATAAAACCCTGTTCTTTCATCTTGTTTACAACAGGGACAGCTTGGAAGGAAACATAGGAATATAGAATTTGTCAACAGAAACAGAGAGTGTGGCCCACCCCCTCTACCCAGATATTCCTTGTCTAATCTGCCTCCACAGACCCTATAGTATATGGTATACAGCACCCATCCTGCCTCCCTGTCTCTTCCCTAATATACACCTATGTCCATCCCACACAAACTTGAGGCCCCTTCCCCACTATTTTAGCCTTCTTCACTTCCACTGGCAGTCTGCTCCAGGCATCTACCACCCTCTCAGTGAAGAAATAGTTCCTCAAATCTTTCTCAACCCCTACCCCCAGAATTATTGCATGCCCCTTGTCCTGGTGCTCTTTCACATTTGAAAGAGACTCCACATCTGCACTCTTTTCACTCCTGTGAGGTATTTGTAGGTCTCTATCATGTCACCTCTCTCTCTCTCTGTGTTCGAGAGTGTACATGCTGTGATCCCGCATTCTCTCCTGACAAGGCTTCTCATGCAAACCTTGCATCATTTTAGTTGCCCTCCTCTAGACTGCCTCCGCCATGACTATGCCTTTCTAAGGTTTGGTATCCAAAACTAGACACAGTACTCCAGGTGGGATCTCACCAGTGAGTCATACAGTGGTACCATCACCTACCACCTCCTGCTGGAGATACCCCTCCCTATGCAACCTAGCATCCCACTAGTCTTACCCAATTCTTTGCCACACTGCCCTGCCACAATACGGTCCTCAGATATGATAACCCCCAGGTCTCTTTCCTGTTTAGTAACTGTCAGAACCTCCCCCACAATTCTTTTCTCAGCTCCTAGGTTCTTGTGCCCTAGGTGCATGATTTTGCACATTTGGGCATTGAACTGCCATGCTTTTAATCACTCATCGAGTTTCCCAAGATCCCTGTGCATTCTCTCCATTCTCTCCTGAGTGTCCACTCTATTGAAGATTTTGATATTATCGGCAAAAAAGGTTTACCTTTACTTCTGGTTCTTCTGCAGTTTCCCTCATGAAGATAATGAAGTGGAATGGTCCCAGTGCTGAGCCCTGTGATACTCCACTGATCACTCTCCCATCAGAGTGCTGTTAACCTCCACCCTCTGTCTCCTATCCTATGTTTTTTAAGTGTTTTTAAGTGTTATGGAGCTCAGAGTTATTTTAGCTATTTTAGTAACTTTTTAATAATTTGTCATATGTTGTGCCTTTAATTGGGGTTGCTGAATTGAAATGCACCTAAGGAGCTGTGGATTGCCCTAAGAGAGCTGCCAATTTTAGGTGTGAGGAGACAAACTTTCAAGTAGTGAGCAGAGTAGAGTAAGGCTAGCTAGAGGATTTTGGCTAGATGCCAAGAAACAGACCCACCTTCTGGAGGATGCTGCAGAAGGGAGATCTGGTTGGACTTGCTGTGCGTGTTGGGAGGCTTGTGGAGAGCTGAATCTGCAGGCATGGACTTTGGGCTGTTCTGTGGTTGTCCCGTGCTGCCCATGTAATTGGTAGCTGGGTGTCGTCGGATTATCCGGTTGATCATTGCCACAACCGGTGTGGAGTTTATGCAGTTATTCCCAGTTCCTGAGCTGGTCACTGCTGTGTGTGGTTTACGGTGGTGCCGGTGGGACATTGCTGCTGCTGTTCGACCCGATTGCTATTGGTGGGAGGACAGTGTGAAAGACCTGGGTGGTTGGATCTGCCTGCTCAGACTGAGGACACCTGTGGAGAACTGAGGCTACACAGTGTCTTGTGTGGTTTCCGTGCCATCCCCGTGACCTTGTTGTGCCATCCCCATTATTGGCTGACTTTCATCATCGGGATTACTTGGTCGATAACTGAGGCGAACCGACAGGGAAGTGTGTGCTGCCGGACATTAAGAATTGTAAGTACTGGGTCTCCTTGGTGCTGCTGAATTTCTTTGGACATTAAATTGGACACCTTCATTATTACAATACTTGAGCTGTAAGAGCCATATTACTGGACAAAGAGATTGTTTATTCACTAGTTAAAACTGGGAAATGAGAGTTCTTGAAAATTGGACAAAGTGTATATTGGGCAGTGAGAGTCCTATATCATTTAATGAGAGCAAATTAATTACAAACTGCTAGTGCACAGAGGACTATTTCTTTGTTTCTTTTATTAATTTGGGTTGAGTGGCATTACTGTGTTGGGAATTTTAGGGAGGGGTGGATTTTTAGTGGAAATTGTTATTATGTGAGTGACGATATGTATGTTTATGTATAAAGGAGGTTGTTAATTTCCCACTTTTTAGAGTGTTTGTATAGTATTTGGGTGGGTTTATTTAGTTATAGTTAATGGAGATATCAGGATTAATAGTCAGTATGTGCTGTGGCTATGGTCCAGTAAGGTACACCTACTCAGTGGCCCAGCTGTGAGGCCTCCATCCCTTCGAGCTTCCCCCATTGCCTGCAGAAACTTATTGTAGATGCACGGCTTTAGGGATAGCTTCTGGGAGGGGGTCGAGGAGGTGGGGGACTACTCGAGTGGTTGCTGTGGAGACTTTGATTCAGGTGGTGAGGTTCAGGGGGCACCCTGGGGTGAAATAGGAATCAGAGAGAGTCCCTCCTGTCTGATTCCCATACTCAAGGGCTCCACCTGTGTCAGTGAACAGGAGGCTGCTCCTGTAGTCTTCCCTCATCCTACTCGGGCTATGTTTTGCAATGACAGGTCATCAGGTACAAGAGCGCAGTAACAGCAGACTTGGTTTCCTCAGTAGACCTGGCTTGCATCACAGAGACTTGGCTGGATGAAAATGCTGCACCAGTTTTGGAGGCAGCATTACCGGTTGAGTACTCTGTGATACACAGCCGGGAACGGGTCACAGAGGCAGGGGTGTGACCATTTGTTTTAGACCCAGCTTGGGCCTCACGGTGCTACCAGTGGGCTCTACCAGGTCATTTGAATGTGTTGCTGCATGGGGGGTCTAGGCACAGGTTACAGGATCCTCCTGGTTTATCAACCTCCTGGGTTGGGAGGGGTGATTTCTATGGGATTGCGGAGACTTCATTGCCGACCTGGTCTTGGAATCTTCCACATGGTTAATTCTGGGGGATTTCAATACCTGGGTTGATGACAGGCTCTCATCAGTTGGATGTGACATCCTGCAGACTATGGAGGCCCTGAGCCTGTCGCAAATTGTCACCTCTGCAACCCACTTGCGTGGCCACACTCTTGACCTGGTGTTCACTCTGGGTCTTGGAGTTGAAGACCTCAGGATTGATCAGGCTGTTTGGTTGGATCATAGCACCATGGGGTTCATGTTTGGGGCCCCCTGGAGAGTTGGGCATCTGTGGAAATGATCTGGTATCGCCCCTTAAGGGGATTGTCTCCAGGAGGGCTACAGGCGATACTGGACCTATCAGGTGTGGAGACTGCATGTGCGATCGAGCCAGAGCAGGCAGTAGCAGCTTATAATGTGGCTGTTGATGCAGCCTTCAACTCAGTCAAAGCTGTCCGTGCCCAACCTTTGTCTACTCACCGAATGCCCCCTTGGTTTGATGGAGAAGACTAAGGGTCGGAGGTTAGAGCGGCGCTGGAGGAGTTCTGACCTGATGGAGGACAGATTGGCCCTGAGGACACATTATGTTGTCTATCAGGGGGCAATCTGCTGAAAGAAGGCAGATTTTTTTGTCTAGGGAGATTCCTGTGGCTGGGAACGGATCAGCTCAGCTCTTTTGCATGGTAGATAGGCTATTACATCCAGCCTGCCTCAGTGCGAGAGGAGCAGGTTCAAGCACAAGGAGCAGTGAGTTTGCTCTGTTCATTGCCGACAAAGTGTCCTCTGTCAGTACTGAGATCTCTTCCAGTACTGCTCAAAGAGATTGCAGGATCCGTCCTGAGTCATGTCGGTGCATCCCTCTTGTCTGAGCTGAGTTTGATCCGGTTGGAATGGAGGAGGTGGCGGACATAATCTTGATGCTTAGGTCAACATAATGTGATCTGGACCCAGGTCCAACCCATCTTTTGGTTGGATGTGTGAACCTGATAGGGCCTGTGGTTGCTAGAATTGTCCAGAGTTCCCTTGAGAAAAGGGTCATTTCTAAGGCCTTGAAAGAAGCATTGGTTAGGCCACTATTGAAAAAACCCTCAATGGACCTGGAGTGTCTCAGCAACTACAGGCTGGTCTCAAAATTCCCATACTTTAGGGAAGGTTCTAGAAAAAGTGGTGGCCTGTCAGCTCAAGATGCATTTTGCCTCCTCTGCCATTTATGAGTGTTTCCAGTCTGGGTTCAGGCCCTGGCATAGCACTGAGACTGCCCTGGTGAGGGTGCTAAATGATTTCCTGATGGTGAGGAATATAGGAGAGCTTGCCATCATAATCCTCCTCAATCTCTCAGTGGTGTTTGATACCGTGCCTCATATGGTGTTGCTGAACCACCTGTGAAACTGGGTTGGACTAACCGGAACAGTCATCAACTGGCTTAGGTCCTTCCTCACTGACAGAGTGCAAAGAGTGATGATGGGGTTAGCCTCATCTAGTCTGATGCCACTCCTATAGTGTTCCGTAGGGGCTGGTCCTGGCACCCATGTTGTTCATGGAATATATGCTTCCATTGGGAGACATTATCAGGTGGTATGGGTTTTCATTGTTACACTGATGATACCTTGTTATACTGTCCTGTGTGCCCAGAAACCAGGAGGCAGCCTCGGTGATTAACAACCACCTGGAGGAGATCCAGAACTGGATGACACACAACTGGTTGCAACTCAGCCTGGACAAGATGGAGGTACTAGTGGTGGAACCAGATCATCGTCGTGATGAGAGGGGATTTGGTGACCCCCCCGGGCTAGTCCTAGGGGGTGCTCCCCTGGTTCCCTCCACTCATAAGTTTCATAAGTAGATTCAAGCTAAGGGACTTGTGTCCATAATGCTTGCCATTACTATTGTTTAGAACATAGCAGTTTTGTCATAGAGAAAGTTGTCGAGTCTAGTTTTAAATGTGTCCATGTTTGTGCTCTCCACCACATTTGTTGGTAAGCTATTCCATGCAGTCACCACCCTGACTGTAAACCAGTGTTTCCTTAAGTTTGTGTTCCACTTTGGCAAATCCAATTGCATGCTGTGCTTTCTAGCGCTAGTCCACCCAGGTTTGTAGGATATTTTAAGATCTTCTCTTAATGCAGTATCTTTAGATATTCTAAACATCATGCATAGGTCTCCCCTTAATCTACTATAATGTAATGAATACAATTTGAGTTTAGTCAATCTCTCCTCATAAGATAAATTTTTCAGTCCAGTCACTGATTTGGTAGCCCTGCGCTGTACACTCTCAACTCTAGCAATATCCACTCTTTATTGGGGAGACCACACCTGGACACAATATTCCAGGTGTGGTCTCACCAGGGCTCCATACAATGGCATAATGACACTCTCGTTTCTACTAGAAACATGTCTCAGGATGCAGTTTAGGTTCTGGTTAGCTCTTTTAACCTGTTGTTTACAGTGTGAGCTAAACTTTAAGTCTGTGGTAATGTTTATGCCCAAGTTCCTCTCTTCGCATGTTAATGCTAGACTGTTGTCCCCAATATGATACATATAATTATTATTATTCTGACCCAAATGCATAATTTTGCATTTAGAGATGTTAGGTGAAGGATCTGGGCATGGTCCTAGATGATGGCCTAACACTTGAGGCTCAGGTGTCAGCCTTTGTTAAGAGTGTTTATTACCACTTGAGAAACATCGCCCGGATCCGAGCTCTGATACCATCCTATGAACTGCCCATCCTGATGCATGCCTTCATCACGTCCAGGCTGGATTACTGCAATGCCCTGTACCTGGGGCTATCTGGAGGCAACCTTCGCCGTCTGCAGCTGGTGCAGAACGCAGCAGCGAGGTTGTGGACTGGCATTTCAAAATTTGACCAAGTCACACTTGTTCTCCACGAACTGCACTGACTGCCAAAGAGGTGAAGGATTGCCTTCAAGTTCGGGTTGCTGACCTATAAAGCCCTGAACGGGGGGGGGGGACCAGCCTACTTGCAAGACCTCCTGTTTCCTTACCACCCATCTTGGGCTCTCAGTTCCACCAAGCGTTGCCTCCTGGTGGTTCCCAGGGCCAGGCTGTGGCATTCTGGGGACCGGGCATCCTTGGTTGCCACGTCAACCCTGTGGAACTCTTTACTTTGACATCTGTGGAAGGCACCCTCAGCAGAACCCTTCAAAAGAGGCCTAAAAATGCTGCTCTTCGAGCAAACGTTTAATTTGAACTGATGATTACCCTTGCTGATTCATTAACTGATTGAACTACTGACTGTTCATTGTGTTTTGGAATTATGATTTATTCTATTAATTTGTTTTATTAATATATTGTCTGTTGCTGGTTGGACAGACTGGAATTTGTATTAGTCTCTGCTTCATAAGCTTTATATATTTTTTTGTAATATGTATATTTTTAATATTGTTAAGGGCTCTGAGCCTCTGGGAAGGAGCACTATATAAATAAAGTCCCTATCTTATCCTTAACCAGTTGGCAACCCAGTTCACCACTTTGGATCCCACCCCTAGCTTTCTGTGTGGCACAGTTCTGAATGCCTTGCTATAAGTCCAAATAAGCCACATCCACTGCCATCCCCTTATCTATTTCCCTGGTCACCTAGTCAAAGAAATCTATCAGATTTGTTTGGCATGACCTACCTCCATGAATCTGTGCTGCCTGTGGTCTTGCAGCCCACTGGACTAAAGATACTCTTCCAATCTTTACTTCAGTAGGGTTTCAATTGATTTCTTCGCCACTAAAGTTGGACTGACTGACCAAGAGTTGCTAGTCTCTTCCCTCAGAAGCACCTGTTTAGGAAGTCAGCTTTTTCTTGATCCTCTTCTGCACAGTCTCCCCCTTCTGCCCTTCCAAATACTCACTATCCCTCCTCTTGCATTCTTCTTCTCATTTATGTATCTGAAAAAAGTCCTATCCCCTTTAGCAACCTCTTTTGTGTTCCTTTCCTCTGTCTGCCCCTTCACTCTCTCACCCGCCTTACCTGCTTCCTTCTGCTTTACTTGGTATATATCCCTGTCACCCAGCCTCTGTGTTTTCTTATATCTCTCAAATGCTACCCTTTTTCCATTACCACTTCCTTGGAGAACCGTAACAGTCTCTTTTTCCTTCTGCTTTTACTCACTTCTTTCATGTAGAGGTTGGTTGCTTTAACTAAGCCTTCCCTTATTTTTCCCCACTGGGCCTCTACCACTTTATGGCACTCCCCACTTCCAGGCAGTTTCTGAGGCAGTCTCCCTTTTCTTTAAAATTCACCCTTTTAAAGAATAGGACCCTCATCCTCATGTGGTTTGCATCTGATCCTTTCTTTATGTTAAATCACACTGTGCAGTGATCACTGGTACCCAGAGGACTACACACTGGAATATTTGCAGTGCTGTCCCTGTTTGTAAGCACCAGATCCAGTACTGTCTCATCCCTAGTGGCTTATTTAACTAGCTGCCTGAGAAAAGCCCTTGTAGGGAAATCATGGATAGCCCTGCTCCTTAACAAAGCTACCCCTGTAAGGTTCCACTCCATGTCTGACAGACTGAAGTCACCAACTAGCAGCACCTCCCCTTACTTACTATTCTGATGATGGCTTTCCCAAGTTTCTCATTCAGCTCCTCTCCCTGTACTGAAGGTCTGTACACTACCCCAGTATGGATAATGGATCCAGAGCATGTTATCAGGATGACCCATAGCACCTCCAGCCCTTCTGTTTCCTTAAGGTGCCCCTGTACCTCCACGGCCTTGATTCCCTTCCTCACGTAGAATACAACCCCCTCCCCTCCTCCCTGCCCTGTCTCTCCTGAACTGACAGTTAGGGCTCAGGCGTGGTAGGCGGTGCCAATGAAGCCAGGTATGGCTTAGCATGGGGTGGACCGAGAGACGGGGTGCAAATAGAAGGGGGACTGCTTAGCAGACTACTTAAGCTTGCCAAGGCTATCAATGTACCCCATAATCAAAAAACAAATAAATAAATACATTCATTTTTATTACAAATTGCATGCATCTGCTAATAAATACCCTTTTAAAAATATCACTTGTTAAAAAAAATATCAATTTTGACATTCAGCTTTGCACTAGGGTCTCATGAGGTGGTGATCTGAAGTACTTCATCTCTGTCACATATTCAATTCAGATCAATTCTTTTTTTTCTATACAGATTTTTCTCCTCTTGTGCACCACAGCGACTGACTCTGTCCCTACCTCCCTCATCTGTCTGCTGTCCTCTTGTCTCGCCAAGTCCCATTCCTCCACGGACTGCTCCTAGTGGTGGGGCCAGGAAGGGGAGGGCTGTCCTTCCCCAACCAGGTGATCCTGCATCCAGATTGGAGGTCCAGCGGCCCAGCGACAGAGCTGGATGAGGGCAGGTAGGCAGGGCTTCATGAAGCCCACGATCACCATTTTCCTCAGAGTTGTTCCCCTGCCACGGTGGCCATAAGTGTTTGCACGTGGAGGTGCACATGCACTGTGTAACCATGGTCCCTCTACTATGCTGCTCAACGGTGGCACTGGCACTGCCACCTGGCTGCCACCAGATGGCAGTCATGGAGCAAGACAATGGATCCCCCCCACAAGGAGAGGAGAGCGGTCCGTCGGACACTCAATCTTCTCCCTCCCCACCGACCCCCAGGAATTCGTAGCACCCTCGAACACAGTTGCCAGTGGCAGGAGTGAGGCATTGAATGCCTCAACCCTCCATGCCACTGGGCCGACCTAAGTTCAATTAATTTTTATTGATCGACATAATGTCATATAAAAACTATTAGAAAAATTTGAACAAAATCAGAATGATTGCAAAATTTTTATACGATAATAAAATTTCAACAATTTCATGTTCAAAAAATATCCAGAGAATTCTTATAGACCATCTGATACTGTGACTCATAAATACGGTGATTCATATACAGAATACATGTGAGGTTTTCAAAAGCAGATTACCAAAAAAAAAAAAAAAAAAAAAGGAAGAAAAGACTTTCACTCCACTTTAAATTTCTTTTAAGAGTTTAGACACGATGAGACGACTGATATATATTGACTGTGATCAAAATAAAAAGCATCATTTTGTCATTTGAGTAGAATTGCAGGTTGGGTGAAAGTTATTGGTTATTCTTTAGATAATTTCAAACTACATTAGTTTGAAACATAAATAAGACACTGTAGGGTTTGAGTTTGGTTACTTACATTCCATAATTAGTGTACTGAAACTTAACATTTATTTCTTAATAGAAAAGAAAGCATATCTTATATGGAATATTATCCAGACAGATACATTGCCAACAAAAAAATATGTTAATGCTCAAGTCAGGGTTTTTTTTTTTAACCCCACTCTGCCTCCCCCAAGCACTACACCTGTGAACTCCACCAAACTGATGTCAAAGCACAATCCAGATCCCAGTGCTGATGGGCCCTGCACAAAGCAGGTTAGGACTCTGGTCCTGTTTTGCACAGGGACTGACTTCCCTCCTTCTGGGGCTATGGAACCCTAACAATGCATTAAGGCAGCAGTTTGCTATGACTTTCCTTTCATTTTGAAAAATACAAAGTCGTAAATTGCTTTGGGCAAGGTTATTTGGGCCCTGTGTGAAACATGATATGAGCCCTATCTTGCTTGGCACAGGGCCCTTCTGATCCTGTGCAAAACAGCACCCCAATCCTTACCTGGTTTATGGAGGGTCCTTTGGGATTGTGATCTGGATTGTGCTTTGTCATTCAATCTGGCAGAGTTCATAGAGGTGAGCAGAGTTAGGGCTGAAAAAAACTCAGATTTCTACAGTGTAGATGATTTAAAACCGTTACTTTGTTCATTAACATAATTTTTTTGCAATTAATTTCATGTCTTTTAATGTTCACCGTGCGTGCACGAGCAGCAAACATTTTGCTACAAGAGTGGGTTTTGAGAGTGTCACACCAGTCATCAGCCAGGCTGATCATGACACTGTTCTGGCTTGCTGGGTGGAAACTTCATGTAGTTCAAAGGAGAGAGATGGCCCAATCACAGGGCGGCTCTTTCCATTGATCTGCATAAGGCCAACCAGCAAGCAGAGCTGATCGTGTCATGATCAACCTGCTGTGTAACCCCTCCAACATAAAACCAATCCTTTGCACACTCTGCCAAGTATCCCTCCCACTGCTTGCCAAACTTGACACAGCAGTAAAAACATATGGAGCCAAGCAGCAGCTAAGTGCTAGATCCCATGCAGCCACCCCGAGTCAAGACTGGGACTGGCAATGGGAATAAGGAAGGAACTGAGGACTGCACTCCCAAACACTACTTGCTGTTACACCACCCTACCCTCCAATGTAAAACCAGTCCCTCCCACCCTCTGCCAAGTATTCCTCCTGCCTCCCATCGCCTGCTGAACTGGATGTAACAGTAAAAACAAATGGAGCCAAGCAGCAGTTAAAGCACCCCGAGCTGAGACTGTGACCGACAGTGGGAATAAGGAAAGAAGGAACAGAGGTCTGCACTCCCAAACACTACCCAGTATTACACCACCACAACGTACAGTAAAACCAATCCCTCCCACCCTCTGCCAAGTATTCCTCCCACTGCTTGCTGAACTGGGTGCTGCAGTAAAAACAAATGGAGTTAAGCAGCAGCTAAGCAATCAATCCCATGCAGTCAAGCCAAGCAGAGACTGGGACTGGCAATGGGAATAAGGAAGGAAGGAACTGGGAAATGTACCACTGAAATGACTACATCAATGAATCCCCACAGGCAGATCCAGGTGGAAAAATGTCAGGAGACAAGAGCATCCCTCCTCTGCTCACAGTTCAGCGGTATCCAATAGACCCAGTTCATGTCCATGAGGGAGGAGGAAAATCAAAAGGACCATAACATGGAGATCTGTATAATCTTGAATATGTTTCTGTAATTTGTGTCTCTTATTTCTGATGTATTTTATAATGTAAGGTCTCTCTGGTTAGCAGTTTCCTGTCCCTGCCTCCTTTGTATTGTAAATGTTCGTACACTGTCTCTTCCGTCATCCAGCTGCATGTGTTACCGGAGCTGAGTGGCAGGAGATTCCCTGGCTGTACATACATACGCAATGTCAGATCCAGGAATCAGATTCCTGAAACTTCAGCTGAGTGTGCTAGCATCACCTTCACTACTCCACAGCTGCTTCTAGCTGTCACTTCACCGCCCACCCTGTAGCCTCTAAACTCATCGAGCCCTGGCTATCACTACTAGCTCCGACTACTGATGTTACAACAGTCCCGCCTCAGTAGGCTATTAGAGAGAAGCCCACTCCATCCAAAAAAAACAGCAGACAAACTGAGCAGTGCAGCAGAGCAAATGATCACGGAAGCAGATTTTGATTGGAGCAACAAGTGATGAACATGGTTTTATCAAGTTTGCAAAGTCCCCTCTTTCAGTTTTGAAGATAATTTTATAGCATGGCTTATTAGATCCAGAGCCTTGTTTACAAGAGGTTCCTGCACAAGACTGTTATCATGTAAACCATTTATTTACATGACTAGATTACAATTCAAATTGCATGAAATACTAAGGAGATACATGATATGGGCACGAGTGTGATATGGAAAATATTTTCACTGCTTTAGAGTGACCTCTGGATATGCACGAGTCGCGGAGCCACGAGTGAGTATCCAGAGGTCACTGTGCAGGAGTGAAAATATTTTCCATATTACACAAGTGCACATCATGTATCCGTTTTATACAATAGGGGCGTGATAACTAGAGAACTCCAGTTATCACACTGTGATGATGCAATCACAGTGTGATAACTGGAGTTGTCACACTGCAGTGAGAATGCCTGTTTTTATGTAATGAGTTATCTGTTCACCCCTATTGTATATAAATGTGTATAGAACATTTTCTGTTATGTTCACGGACACTGTGGTGCCCAATCCCCAGTGTCAGTACTACCTGAAATCAACAAAACCATTCCTTGTAGGCTTTTGTTTGTTTCCTTTTTAGATATCTTGCAGGAAAGAAAACAGTATATCGATGTCTGCTGCCCCTGCCTGCTCACTGCCACCATTACCCTACCCCCACCCAACCCTCCCACTCAGCACCCCTACTTAGTTACCAGGAGTCCAATGCCGTAATCCTTTCTGAACTGGAGACACATTTTCACTCTTCAATACCAGACCGCCAACTGAGGAAATCAGGTATGTAGTTCAATGTATTTCAATGGGTTTTGAACTTGTCCTCATAACTTGGTAATTTTTAAGATTTTTTTCCCCTAAAATTTTCAACATGGTCTTTTTGGGACCCCACCTCATGAGCAACGGCATTGAAATTATGTCTCATGAAAGGTGATTTCATGATCACTGTGCAAAATCACCTTTAGGGCAGAATTTTGAAATTTTCTCCACCCTTGTTGATGAAGTGGAGTCATAAGAAGGCTATTTTAAAAATTTGGGGTAAAAATATTTTAAAAAACACAGTTATGAGCATGTACACTCACAACTTTGGTAATTTGCAATATTCTGACCACAGCTTTTTAACATAGCTTTTTTTCGCACCACCCTATGAATGTAACAGCTGTCATTTTTCAAAACCTGGCCAAAATGTGTTTTCACACTTCTGGTGCAAAATCAACTTTTGGACAGCATTTGAAAAATGTCTCCACTCTTGTTCATGAGGTGGGGTTAAAAGAAGGCTATGGTGAAAATCTGATGTAAAAATATTAAAAAGCATCAGGAAGGGTTACTGGGCTGGAGGGGCAGCTGCGAGATGAGGGGTTAGCTGCACACTTGAGCAGACTCAATAGACCATGAGGCCTGTTTCTGATGGCAATTTCATATGTTCGTATGTTCATAACAAAGTTATTAGTGTACACTGAAATTTTTCAATTCATGGTTGTAACTTTGATAATTTTCAATATGTTCAACCCAGATTTTCAACAGTCATTTTTTCACACCACCTCATGAATGTGACAGCTGTCATTTCTGAAATCCTAGCCAACATGTGTTTTCACACTTCTGATGCAAAATGATGGTTTGGCCACTGTTTTATAAATGACACCTGTCATGTTCAGAAGGAGTAGTCATACAATGACAATGTTAAAAATTTGTGGTAAAAATTTGGAAAAAACAACTAAGTTATAAGACAAAGAACCTCTGTGCACAAGCACCGAGGCAAGGGTTACCCCAAAGGGCATTTGGCTGGGAAGCCAAGTTTCAAAGAAATACAAAGTCACACATGACCCCACAATGCAAAGCATCATGGGCTGCATATGCAAATCACCACAGAATATTATGCTGGTTCAACTTTAAGCAGAAATGCATAGTGCCGAAAGGCCTCTCACACAGTTTGCAAAGGGTGCCAAAAGAAGACATAGACGTGTTTCATCCTACCAGGACTCATCAGTATGCCTCATCTGTCTGACACCCCAGTGGAATGACCCAGCTACCCTAAGATAGTCTATCTGGATTATGCTGTGGTGAACCCAATTAAAACAAAAAACTATTTAAAAGACAAAGAACCTCTGTGCACAAGCACTGAGGCAAGGGTTACCCCAAAGGGCATTTGGCTGGGAAGCCAAGTTTCAAAGAAATACAAAGTCACACATAATCCCACAATGCAAAGCATCATGGACTGCATATGCAAATCACCACAGAATATTATGCTGGTTCAACTTTAAGCAGAAATGCATGGTGCCGAAAAGCCTCTCACACAGTTTGCAAAGGGTGCCAACAGAAGATATAGACACGTGTTTCATCCTACCAGGACTCATCAGTATGCCTCATCTGTCTGACACCCCAGTGGAATGAACCAGCTACCCTAAGATAGTCTATCTGGGTTATGTTGTGGTGAACCCAATTAAAACAAAAAACTATTTAAAAGACAAAGAACCTCTGTACATTATAAGGAAACGCTGCATTGTTCCAACATCTACTCATAACTCTAGTTTTGTAAATTCTGGCCATTAATGTTCGACATATCCATCACGTTATCCCACCTCCTGAACATAGCAGCTGTCAGTTTTGAAATCCCCTCCAAAACTTTTTTTTTCACAGTCCCTCTATGAAATCACCTTTCGGATGGGATTTAAAATTTACACCTGTCTTGATCATAACATCAGGTCATAAAAAGACTTGTAAACTTAGGGTCAAAATGTGGGAGCACACTGAAAATTAGACATTACCTCTCAGTTGGCCTATCCTGGGTTATTACATAAAGAATAATGGCTAGGTAAGTGTGTATTATGGATTTTTTTCACACACCCGTGTGATGACCCATAAACCTCAAGAGTGAAAGCTCAAGAAATTTATGTGGTCATCACACACTGAGGGTATCTGAAAAAAAATCATAACATCAAATTTACCTATCCTTTATTTTTTATAATTTCTGGTATGGAGGTTTAGATTGTATTTCTAGCAGCTTGAAAGGAAACACTTTTTTAGCTAGAGTGCAGTTTTATTTTGAAGAAATTGAACTGTACATGATTAAAACACAGTTGAAAATACTGCAGTCGAAATACTTTTTGTGAAACAATGGAATGCAACAGTTTCTTTGGGGAATGTCATATCAACCGGATTGCGGGTTATCATGAAGTGTCATATTAACCGTTTTCAGGTTATTATTGCCCTTGGAGCATAGTAACTTGAAATCCAGTTGATATGTATTTTTAACAAAACAGTAATCCAGTTGATATTTATGGTCACCAGTAATTATAATCTAACAATGTGTCAAAGCAGGACACCATTGAAACTGACATGATGCATCTCATCTGTTCTATCCTGGGTAAATAAATAGTAAAAATGTGTACAAGCAAGACCTGGTATAACACCAATGTAAGCGGTGAACATTTGGCATTGACAAATGCTTGTTTAGATAGCCATAGTAACCTAGTGCATGCTTCGCACAGGGCCCTGCGCGAAGCATGAAGTCATTCGTAATTGCCTGTCATGAAGTAGTTGTATGATGATGCACACTGCACCAGATCTGTAGCTTTCTGCCTGACTGCAGATAACTCATGAACAAGGACATCTGGAAATTGCAGAGAAACTTAGTGAAACATAGGAGCAAAAAAATGTACAACTGCAGAGGCAGTCAAAGGCAGTTCACTGTCTGTTGTGAGACAAGAAACCAAGTCACAGTAATGTGTCGCTATGAAATTCACAATTTATTGGTTATATAAACTCTGTTCCAGGAAAGTACTTGGCTGGCATCTTACCAGGAAGACATACTGAGCTGGTAAAGAATAGTTACTTATGGTAACAGCAGATCTTCAAGAGAGTCTCCTCCAGTAAGCCACATCATGGAACTGTAAGCCACTGGTGTAAGGACTACCCAAACAGTTTTGCTGGCTGGGGTTGTCTATGTTGACAGGCCACATCAGCACCTATATACTGTAGCATGGGTGTCCCCAGCATACCACTGTTCCCTGCCGTGGACAAGCTTGGAAGATCATCGGACCGGCAGGGACCAAAGTGACCAGGACAAAAACAGGTCCACAGGAGAGGACATGGACACCCAAGTACATATGCCGGAGGAGGCATCAGAGGAGAACTAGACTGCAAGAGCAGGCAGGATAGTCATTCATCACCAAACAAAGGGGGAGGCGGAAGGCGGGAGGGGAAGCTGTGGCTCAATGGAGGAGATTCACTCAAAGATCTACCATTATGGTAATTAACACAGCAGGATCTAATGATTCTGATAAAGGAGGCTTTGCATAACAGTGAAGCCAAAGTCAGCGCGTCTATGAGAGATGATTCCCAGACTTTAGTGTTTAGTAAATGTTTGAATTTTACTCCAAGTGGCAGCAGCACATATGGCATATGTCAACTGTGGACACATTATGGAAACAAGCCAGTAAGGTAGCCACCCCTTGGGTGGAGTGAACATGGAAAGGACCAGAAAGCAGTTTACCATGCTTCTTGTAACAAAATGTAATGGAACTGGCCGACCATTTGGAAAGAGAAAGGGAAAGGGGAAACTATTTAACCTGGAAGGGCACACTAAGCCAGAACTTGTTTCCAGGTGCGATCTGGGAGCACAAGGACATCAAGTGACTTGCTCAGGGTCACACAGTATGCAAATAGGGGCTAATGGGATTCAAACTCAGGTCTCCAGGTTTGCAGCTCAGTTCCCTTAACCACTACACTACACTGCCTCCTAGTTTGGAAAGGCCTTATTTAGAAACTGTGGAGTCCGCCATTCTGGCTTCTGGTCATTAGTGATCATCACTCCCAGGTTCTTCTCCTCCTCTGATGCAGATACTCAGACTCCACACAGGTAGTTTTCTGTCCTGGGATTCTTGGCTTTAATATGCATAACTTTACATTTCTTGGCATTGAAGCCAAGCTGCCAGATCCTGGACCACCTCCCGAACTTTTCCAGATCTTCCTGTATCCCTGTAGGGCTGTATCCCTTCAGCTGTGTCCACTCTCTGCAGAGCTTGGTGTCATCTGCAAATAGGCACATTTTGCCCTTAAAGCCATCCCCAATGTAACTGATGAAGACATTGAACAACACCGGCCCCAGCACCAAGCCCTGCGGGACTCCACTGGTTACCTCTCTATTGCCAGATAGCTCTCCCCACACAACCGCCCCCTGGGTTCTGTCCCTCAGCCAGTTTTCCACCCATCTGGCCATCTTTTCCCCAACCCCAAGATCCACCAACTTCCTGATCAACCTTTTGTAGGGCACAGAGTCAAAAGCCTTGCTGAAATCAAGACAGAGGATGTCTACTGTTTGGCTCCTGTCTACTGTCTTAGTGACACAGTCAAAGAAGTCAATCAGATTCGTTTGACACAATCTCCCCTCCCATGAACCCATGCTACCTCGCATCCTGGAGACTATGCTCTTCTAGATATTCCACCAACCTTTCCTTTACTATGGTCTCCATGAGCTTGCTCACAATGGAGGTCAGACTGACTGGTCTGTAATTCCCTGGGTCATCCTTGGGGCCGCTTTTGTGAAGGGGTACATATGCTGTTTTCCAGTCCTGCGGTACCATGCCTGACTCCAGTGGACTATTAAAGAGGTCAGCCAGTGGTCCTGCCAGATCCTCAGCCAGTTCCTTTAGTGCCCTTGGATGTACTCTGTCCGGGCCTGGTGATTTGTCCACCTTCAATGCCAGCAGCCCCTCCCTTACTCTATCCTCCTCTATCACTACATCTGTGTCCCCCCCCCCGGCTCCTCTTTTCCCTCCTGAAGGCACTGGTCTGTCCTTCTCCCTGGTAAAGACGGAACAGAAGTATTCATTTAGTATCTCTGCTTTTCCCCCCATTATCCTCCACCCACTCCACCCCTTTAAGCCTAACAATCCCTTCCTTCTTGTCCCGTTTTTCACTTATATAGTGAAAGAAAGCCTTCTCCCCCTACTTAATTCCATCAGTTATCTGTAGTTCCTTCTGTGTCTTTGCTTGCTGGACTTCCTTACTTGCCTCATCAGCCAACCTTAGGTAATTTTCCCTATCCATCTCTCTCTCTTAGTTTTCCTGAATTTTCTATAGGCCAACCTCTTTTCCCTTACTGCCTAAGCAACCCCAGAACTGAACCAGCTGGGCACTTTGGCCCTTGTGTTCTTTCATCTGAGCTTAACACATTCATCTGTGGCAACCAGTATTCCTTCCTTAATGATGGACTACCTTTGGTCCACCCCATATCTGCTCTGATGCCCACCAAATGGCTCTTTAGCACTTTGCCCATTTTCCTGAAGTCTGCCCCTCTGCAATCCAAGATTTTGGTCTTAGTCGGGATGCTTTCCCTGCCCATATCCAACTGGAACCACACTGTGCAATGGTCACTTCCCAGTGTCTCTCTGACCATTATTTGCTGTGCACGCTCCCCATTTGTGAGCACCAGATCAAGAATTGCCTCAGCTCTTGTTGGTTCATTGATGCCCGAGACAGGAACCCACTCAGCAGTCCTTCCAGGATCACCTGACTCCTAGCACATGTTGTAGAGGGTATGCTCCAGTCCACCTTGAGCAGGTTGAAGTCCCCCTCAAGTACCACCTCTCCTTTCCTTGCAGCATCCAATATTTGTGATCTCAGTTTCCTGTCCCTCTCCTCATCCTGATTGGGTGGTCTGTAAACCACCCCCAGCCTCACCTTTCTTCCTCTATTGGACCTTAACTGAAACCATAATGCTTCCACCTCCCCTTCCTCTGACTAGTCCCTCGTGCAAGTTATTCCCTCCCTGATATAAACTGCCACCCCTCCCCTCATCCCGACTACCATGTCTCTCCAGTATAGTTTATATCCAGGAATTGCAAGGTCCCAGTCATGGTGTGATGTTGCCCAAGTCTCAGTTACTGCAGCTATGTTCACCCTCCTGTCATAGGCAATTCTGATACTTTATCATATATGCTTGACAATTTTCAATCCTTAGGCCAAGGAAAGTAGAAGCAAAAGTTCTCTTCCCCATCATGTCAAGTTTCCTTGACTTCTTATCAGGAGGAAGAGGACTCATGCGGTTGGTTGCCTTCGATATATCATGAGCAGCCATGACGACCACAGAGTCTGTTTCAGGCTGAGATGAATAATAAGGCTTTGCTGTAGGGGCAAGATATTGTTGGCTAGCCTTTCTTGGGACTGCCGGCAATTAAGCAAGTCTATGCAAAGCAGCCAAAATAGCATCCTCCAGTACTGAATGCAGAGGAGGGATGACTGCAATAGAGCAGACAGACATCTCCAAGAACTCATACAGGTTCTTTTTGGAGGAATTCTCCTCCTCCTCCTCCACTTGAATCTCTAGTTTAGCCTCGACCTGTCTGAGGAAGGCCTGAAAGGAGGCATGCTCAGGTGGAGACCTAGGAATTTTTCATACTCTCTACTAAACAGGAAAAAAGAGTTGAGCTTGAGCCAACTACATCAGTCACTTCCTCTTCTTCATTTGTGGCCTCTTCCTCCTCTTCCATATATTCTGGACCATACTCCAGTTCATCACTGACATTGGCCATCATCGGTAGATGGTCAGTGGGATGAGGAGATAATGGAGGAGAAACGATTGACGGGTGTCCCATCTACTGAGGCCTTCAGGGCCTGGCACTACTGCAGGAGCTGAGAACTGTACTGTCGATGGTAAGGTAGATGACGGCACAGCCAAGGGTGCTGGCAGAGGCAGCAATGACAACAGCAGTGGCAGAAGGCACTGAAGACCTCTGACACTGTTTGATAAAGGAGATGCGCATTGACTGGCCCTGAGGGAGTTGCTGACAGCAAAACCATCGACGGGATTGTGCCCAACGTAGGTATAGGCTGCAAATCCCCTGTTGGGGGAGCATGCCAGCATCAGACCCAACCTTAACATCTGAGAGATGGTCATGGGGGCAGCAGGATACACGGCCATGGTTTGGGTCCCCTCTTTATCAAAGGACTTAGCGTTTCTTAAAGGTGAATGAGAACAGTCTGAGGAAGCAGCCTTGTCTTTACACCACTTCTCCTTCTCAGAGTGATGGTGTTTTTCTGTCAAATTAGAGGATTTGTCTTCTTTGACAAATCTGTAATGGATGCTGAAAACCTAAGGGAGTGGCCGGTTGATGGTAACCAGGAACAGATGCAGATGACAATGGTGAAGCCACCTTCGATGCAACCTGCTTCTCTATTTCTTTCAGCTTTATGTAACCCCCCACCAATTTGGGGCTTACCTTAAATGTCTCCCAGGGCTCCAGCGATGCCTACTGCCAGGCAGACATCCTACAGAGACAGTAAATCCATGGTTATTTAGTAATCCTGTTGATCTGCATGAGAGTGCCCTGATGTGCTTCCACGCCTGTCCCTTTAAGTGATACTGCCAGTGTGCTGTAAATGTCCTGGGCTAGGTCTGAGTGCTTCAAAGCTCGCGACCGGCCAGGCACCATCCTGATTTGCCCTACTCTTCGGTCGATAGTAAAGCAGAGGAAGCTCTACCTAGTACTGTAAATATATACTTCTAATTTGTTGTTATATTTAGAGTGCTCGTTTTAACCTGCTTTCTTGCAGCTTATGTATCCAATGGGAGCCACCATGTTTGGTCTGGGACTTCTAGGAATTTGGACCAATTGGGACACAGGGGACCGTCAAGGGTCCTTAGTTCAGGTGCCTCGTGGGAAAAGCTGTAGTTCTTGTAGTTTTCAGTCTGGCGCCTAAAGGAATTAATGAGAGCACAGGATTGTGAGTGATAGCTCCCCCAGACCCATCAGATTGCTGAAAAAAGAGACTAATCTGAAAACCAACTTCAAACAGGGTGCATTTAGCCCCGAGGCTCTGAGGAGTGCAGTTCAAGCTCTTGGACTGAGAGGAGCTTGTGTGGGCCGTTCGGCCCAAGACTCTGTGGTAGTAGCCATTCAAGACCGTGGGGTTCTGGCACAGGGAAGGCATAGTTTCCTCCGATGGGTGTCTGTGGTCTCAAGTTCAGGGATCTATGATCAGTGACTGTTTTTTTACAGATTGAGAGGTTTGTGCAGCACAGCGGCTGTAATTACGAACCAGCCTAAAACTGAACTGAGAGGTAGAGAAGTAAATGCTGTTTCCATTAAATATGCTGAATGCTCAAGGTGAATCGAAACCAACTAACCAGGGATGCCTGTGTGCCACCGGGAGTCAGTTGCTTTATTCAGCAAAGTTGTTAGCCAGCTGGAGGCATTCACCAGCAAAAAGAATGAACTTTGCCAGAAGTGTTTACCCAATCTTGGGCATGCCAGACCTGGCCCAAGCTGCCTATTCCTGCAGCAGTTACTGTTTTCTTGGCAAGAGACCAGCTTGGGGATCCAGCCCCTATGCAGTAAGGAATCGCAGATTGTGGCCACCTGGAAGGAAAGGCTGTGAAGCAGAGGTGAGTTGTGTAGTGCCAGCTTCCCCATGCTCTTCAATGCTCTGCAACAGGTCTTCATATCACTGGGCCATTTTCAACCAACTGGTGTTGTGAGTAAACTCAGGTTAGCTCCCTGCAACCATTCTTTAAATCATTTTGTGGTACCATCTGATTTCTTCAGTGTGTTACAGCGTTACAGTGGACTAGACCAACTGCCAAGGATACAAATAGCCAAGGTCTCGTTATTGCATGTTTAACTGCCTTTCTTTCCATGAAGGGCCCCAACAACAGCTGCAACCCCAAGCAACGTTCAGGCTAGCCACCAACTGTCTGGGTACCCAGGAGATGCAAGACTGTATAGTGGAACTAAATGCATGCATGCAAAGCACCCTGGTTCATATCCTGTATAGTAATCATTTGTCTAGATCTGTCCATTTTCTTGTTCAAATTCCCCTTAAAATATCAGTTGATTTGTTTCACTGTTATATTGCCTCATGAATATCTCATTGTCTGGGTTAAGGTTAATGTGTCTGGGGGAAATGTATTTAAAAGTGCAGGCCTGTTTTGAATACTGTTTTACAGGGGGTTCCAGGGTGTTTGTCGAAGACCAGACCCTGGTGGTAAATGCAAGGGGTGTGTGCATATTGTTAATGTTTATTGCCAACTGTGTGTTAACTGCTGTACAGGGCTGTTCCCCATTACAAGGTACAAGGTCACTAGGCAGGCTTGTGGGTGGTTATAGCTTCCCAGAGGGCTATACCAGGTTACATAGCTACCCCTATATACTGTACATTACTGTGGGTGGAGGCACCAAAATATTGTGGTTACTGAAGGCAGAGAACCCCGGTAATTGTTAAGTTTGAACCCAGGCCCCTCAACCTGTTGTCCGAAGTACAGGCAGGGGAAGTAACCCTAGAGATTGTGCCACCTAGTGGTTACATTTAGATGAACCTCTAAAGCTTTTTTGCAAAGTCTTATGGTTGCCTGATTAAAGCCCTGGCAAACGGAGAAGGCTTTTATGTTTTGGTCCTTGACAAGGTAACAAATGCACATGAAGTGCTCATCTTTATAGATTTTAATGTTGCTGCAGCAGCAATAGCAGAACAGTGGTTTCTTGACTGTCAGTTGTGGCAAAAAAAGTAAAGTTTAAAATAACAAATTTAAGACAGCAGCATCAGCTTAACTTTACAAATTGTTGGTGTTCTTCAGCAGTGGTGAACCAATGAGCAGTTGGCAGTGGCAGAAAGAACTGAGGCATGCTAGGGACGCCCACGTCATAAGGTACCGACGATGCATGTATCAATGTGGGCGGCCCCAGCCAGCAAAGATTTCCAGATGATCCTGAGGACAATGGCTTACAGTTCCATGATGTGGCTTAATGGAGGAAGATGTCCTCTAGGAAGATCAGCACATTCCCAGATGTGTCTGGGGGGTCGGGGAAAGGGAACAACAATAAGCAATAGTGCTGCTAGCATTTTACCATTCACTTTGAGTTTTGGTGAAGTCAAAATGCTCATTAACAGCCTCCCTCAAGAATGGAAAATCTGTTTTAATGCAAAGCTCAGATCCAAAATCCAAGAGCGGTTGTGATTTCCATACCATTGTGTGCACCATTGATTGCACTGTCCATAACTCACATTAACTTTACTAACTCTCAGATTCCATGTGTGAGAATTCTGCAGACTTCTTTTTCACCAAAATTTCTGGCATCCATTTGAAAATCAGTGCATCATGTATTAACAAGCACTTGTCAATGCCGAATGTTTGCTTGCTGGCATTGGCAATGGTAGTGCAGGAGTTAGAGAGCTGCATAATAGGAATTTTGGCAGTGAAGTATTGAACTGAAGCCAACCCCACCACCACCCTGCAGAGATTGACAGGCATTGGGATGTGCCTTTGGGTCATCAGGCGTAACAGTCATGCCATTGCATCACACCCTACCCTGCAGACACCGACAAGTGTCACGGTGTGCCTTGGGGTCGTTGGCCCTTATGCTCACCCTATTCCACCAGGAAAAATGGTGAGATGGGTGCAGTATAGGAGAATGGGGTGAACTTTGGGGCCTAAGAGTCCAAGGCACACCTCGATGCCTCTCACTGGCTGCAGGGTGTGGATGGGGGTGGAATGGTATGAGTATTACAGGCAATAATCCCAAGTCACACCCCTGATGCCTGTCAGTCTCTACAGGGTGGGGCGTTATGGTGGAAAACCCTAATGCCTCAGGTGTTCATTGGTATTTTCACTCCAAATTTTCAACATGGGTTCTTTGTGACCCCCACCTTATGGACAGTGGCAATATCAGTTTGTTACCCAAAAGCTGATTTTGCACAGCGACTACGCCATTTGGCACCACAGGTGCGAAAACACATTTTGAACAGGATGTGAAAAATGACAGCTGTACTGTTCATAGGGAGGTGTAAAACATGGCAATGTTGAAAATCTGGAGTGAAAATATAAAAAACTGGTGGTCATGAGTGTGCATAGAAACTGTGCAACACACACCCATAATGTAATTAGTTTGGGGATTTTTTACAGCAGATTGCCAACACAGGCATTTTGGGACCTTCGCTCATGAACAATGTCACTGTGATTTTCTTAATCTGTCCTGAACAGTGATTTCCCACAGCAACCATGCATTTCTGCACTGGAAGTGCAAAAACACATGTCAGGCATGGTGTGAAAAATGACAGCTGTACTGTTCATAAGGAAGTGTGGAAAAATGCCAGTGGTGAAAATCTGGACTGAAAATATTACAAATTCATGAACTTACAAGGGTGTGTGGAAAATGCACAATGCTCGCTCGTAACACAGTCATTTTATGGACTTTTGTCACCAAATTTTTAACATAGTCATTTTAAGACCTCTGCTCATGAACAGTGTCACTGTGATTTTCTTACTCTGTCCCGAACATTGATTTCGCACACCGACTGCGTCATTGTGCAATATATGCGTGGAAACACATTTTGGGCAAGATGCGAAAAATGACAGCTGTACTACTCATAAGGAGGTGTGGTAAAATGGCAATGTTGAAAATCTGGAGTGAAAATATAAAAAATTTGCGAACTTACGAGCGTGCATAAGATCTATGCAACTCACGCTCATAAAACAGTCACTTATGGGAATTTTTTCACCAAATTTTTAACATAGGGTTTTGGGGGGGCCTACCTCATGAACTGTGACATTGTCGTTTCGTAAATCAGTCCCAAAAGGTGGTTCCATGCAGTGACCGTGAAATCACCTTTCGGGACCGAATAACAAAATGACAGTGCCAGAATTCATGAAGTGGCATCCCAAGAATCCCATATTGAAAATTTGGTGAAAAAAATTCCAAAAAATGCCTGAGATATGCATCAAAGTTGAAAAACCCTATTAATTCCATTATACAGCTTACCGGCATTTCCTCAGTTCGCGGTCGGCTTTGAAGAGCGCAGACGTGTTCCCGGTCCACCAAAGATCATCGTGCCAGACTCCAGAGGTAAGTATGGGGTGAGGTGCGGTGTGGGGAGGCAGGGTGCACAGAGGGTGGGCATGGCTGGGGGCAGGGGGGTCAAGAAAGTCAGCGAGGGACCGTTTTTTCTTACAGGACTTTTTTTTTTTTAAGACGACGCAGGACTTTTGCCATGCTGGGGTGGGCTCCCAGCATGGCAGCTGGAAGGCTGTTTAGGGGGGCAGTGGAGCCGATGGGGAATTGGGTACCCCCCAGCCATATGGACTGTTGCCACGCTGGCACCTGGAAGTCTGTTGGGGGGGATACAGTGGAGCCGACGGGGATTGGGCACCCCTGTCGGCCATACAGTGTGTTTGTGGGTGGGGGCACATGAGCATGCTGTGGTGGGCTCCCAGCATGCTACTTGTTGCGGGGGGATGGAGCTGTCTATGATAGCTGTTTCAGTGCAGTGCCGACATGTAGACACTTTGCATACTGCCGGATTGCAGCATTTTTTTGCTTTCAACTGTACGCCACTGCATCTGAACGGCTGTCATAGACAGCGCCTACATTCACTGGCAAGGTACGGCCGCGCCTGCAAAAGGCAGCAGGGCAATGGAAGTAGGGGAGGCAGGTGGGAGGCACACCTACACATTCTTGTATGGTGGCACTATGTTTCTTGCACATGCGTGCAAGCAAACATAATAACCACTCCCTCTCCCTTGGAACATCCCTGTTCTTGCAGCCCTTACCTTCTCACCTTCTTATCTGATTTCTCTCTAGTGTCTCCAAGACCATAACTGATACACTGTAATATCTTCCTCCTCTAACAAGAGCCCCTTTATCCTTAATCTCATTCCTTGCTTTCTATTCTCCAGCTGTCTAGCAAACCTGGTTCCATACATAACTGCAATCGCCAACAAATTACTAGTTCCTGAAGTGGTTGACCGAGTTTCAGGAACAAGACTGGGGCACTAGAGAGCCACTAGCAGAAGAAAGGTTGACCGTCCCATAGAACATTCTCCTACATCAGGGTGGCAGGGCTGACAGTCTTGGCAATACACTCTGCTACCTGGGTGACCATGGGTAGCAGTGTGATGGCTACTCCAGAGGAAGGGGAAGCTGCCAGATGAGCTCAGCAGCAGCAGCATGCTTTGCATGGACTCATGCTTGAATCTCCTTGTCTGCCATTATCCACACAGGTGGAAAACAAATATGACAGGAAATATCCCTGCTGTATGCAGGATGAAGGGGTATACCTGGGTCATGGCTTGCCAGGAGCTGGAGGGTAACCAATGAGGGGTCACAGATAGGAGCCAAAGAAGTCCAGCTATAGGGTGGGTTGCCACCAGATGGACTCTGTTCTGGAGGCAATGTATGTAAAATATAAATTAAAAAATAACAGAAAGGACAGTCCTCTAGAGCACAACACAATCCAGAATTAAAGAAGCATTGCCACTGGTTATCCATAAGGACCCGTTGGTTTCATTTCAGGGAGAACAATATATAATGCCATGAGAAAAGGTCAGTTAATTTTTCATTATGCTCAGCATAATAGGATTGTGTCCCATGCCTTGGCAATAGATGCCTCAAAAGCTTTAGATTTTATAAACCGTGAATTTATGATAGAGGCTTTAAAACATTAAGGCCTCCCAGAAAAGACAGTTAATGTAATTTCTCTCATTTACAAAAACACTACAGTTGAATTCATGGTAAATTCATATCTTGGAGATCCCTTTAATATGAAAAATGGAGTCAGGCAGGGCTGCCCGCTGTCTCCAGTTTTGTTTATACTGGCCTGAGAACCCTTCTTGAGAATAATTAGAATGAATCCCCGTATTAAAAGTATAACAATCAAAGGGGTAGAAGTGAAACTTAATGTTTTCACAGATGATATTTTAATTATTATACAAGATAAAAATAATGCTCTTCCATTATTAATGAAAGAAGTAAAAATATATGGATCATTATCTGGATACACCTTAAACAGAACAAAATCTGTCATTATGGATATTTACGCACCAAATTATATGTGAGAGGGAGAGATTGTGAGAGACTTTTGTATAAGTAAACAATGCAAGTACCTTGGCATAGTCTTAACAAATGACCAGCTAAAAACAATTTCAATAAATTACACTAAAGCCAAAGAGAAAATAATGATGTTTTTGGATAATTGGCAGACACTTTCATTATCCTTATGGGGTAAGATTGAAACCATAAAAATGATGGCTCTTCCCCATCTGATGTATGTTGTACACAATATAGAAGGCTTTCCAACTGAAAAATGGTTTAACTCAATCAGAAGATGTTTTGTTAAATTTTTATGGAGAGGGGCTAAACTTAAGATTCCGTGGTCACATATGATTTACTTAAGGAATAGGGGGGGTTATAGTTGTCCAGACCCTGTTTTGTATGCAGTTGCAAATCAAATCAAAATCCTATGGGATTGGTCTTTTTTTCCGGACAGAGATGCTTCTTTTGAATCAATTTTAGGGGAAAATAATGTACTTCCAGACCCTGAGTACTACAAGAACTAGCATCCAAATCTAAAGTTCCAAAACCATATTTATGTATGGAAAAATATTAATACATTCAATGATTAAGATTAAAGAAACAGTTTTTTCATTTGGCTCCATTTAAATATTTGGGTACATCCCAGAATTATAGAACTCAGGCTACGAAATAAGTTAAGATTATTCGAACATAAAGAAATACAAAAATGGACACAGCTCATTAACGAAGGGGCTTTACTAGCTTTAGAAAGATTTAATTCTATTTTTTCACATTCATTAAATTTAAACTTTATATATTATCAAGCCATTAGCAAGATTTTCACATATCAAGTTCTTAAAAATAACAAAGTGAATCTATCCATGTTGATGAAGGAACAAGACTAAAATAAAATTTGCACAACAAATTTATGCCATATTAGTTACTCCCCATAGTGACCAGTGAAAGGCAATTAATGAAAGATGGAATCAAGAAGGTGGATTAATATTCTCTGAGCAGCAATGGAGAAATGTAAGAATAAAAATAAATACAGACTATTTATATGCAAAGAACAGACTTATTTAAAAAAAGTTCTGGATTGAGCATATTTTACTCCTCAGATATTGGGGGATATTAGAATAAATGGTATTAAAATATACTGGCACAATTGTGGAATGTTGGGGGACCTTTATCATTGTCTTTGGGGATGTAAATTTGTTAACAATTGGTGGCTTACTATAAAAACAATTGTTGCTTAAACTTTTTAAAATGGACATTCCTGGAGGTAGTATAGCGCAGTGGTTTAAGGCTCTGAGCTGCAAATCTGTAGACCTGGGTTTGAATCCCAGAGCCCCCACTTGCATACTGTGTGACCCTGAACAAGCCACTTAACTTCCCTGTGCTCCCAAGTCGCACATGTAAAAAAGCTTTCAGCTTAGTGTGCCACTCCTGGTTAAAAAAAAAAAAATAATTCCTATGCTGTTCAGACATATGATTCTAAATGATATACAGGGTCTGGAATTAAAAGAATCCCAGTCAAGAATTTTTTATTTGGTCACGATGGCCACAAAAAGACTAATTTTAGAGAACTGGAATAAGGGAATATTGGGTGACTCTGACCAGCAGAAATGGTGGTTTATGTTAAAAGATGCCATTCAGTTGGAACAACTATGGAACAGTGCTGAAAACTGTTTTGCCCAATCAGAGGTACACTGGAATGAAATACAAGATTTGTTGCCTCCATTGTTGGAGATATCATTTATGCCCTATTTACCAATGTAATTTAAGGGGGAGGGGGAATAGACATTTATAAGAGTGGTCATATTATAAGTTGATGTAAGCATGAATTTAATGCAGTATGTGACGCTTGGCATTGTAATATGAAAATATAGTATGTAATTGTGTCACATACGACAGCCTGTGTTTCCATGGGTGCACCCCCCCCAGGTTTCAGTGAAGCTACAGGATATGAAAACTGACCAGGAACCATTTAATTAACTGGCTTCCTTCAGAATGGCATTTTATTACCATTTATGACATGCCTAAGCTTTTTGAACTGCAAACCAAATGTGACTTTATGACTTCAGAAACAGGACATCATTAGGCTGATTCCTGTTAACTTTTTAACACACTGGTGCCAGTGTGGGATTGCTAAGTTCAAAGGAAACATGTGTAATTAAGGAGTTATATATAGGAAATGTATTTTTTCTTCTCATGGCACGTTATTTAAATTACCTCCTGATAGGAAATCATTATTTCTAATTTTATATTCTAAAAGGAGGAGCTAGATGACTCGCAGAAGGGGTGTGGATACACAGAGTTTAAACTGATACTTGTGTTTGAAATATTTGCTATATCATCTTGGGACTCTAGAGAGACACAGCTCTCTGATCTAACTTTAAAGGCACTTACCGAGGTAATACATTAGATAGAAAAGATATAAATGTATTGTGGTAGGAGTCTGTTCTGTAGTTTTCCTTTTTTTTTTCTTTTGTGTGACTGTATTGATTTTACATTACTGTTTTTATCCATTTTTAGTAATATTTTCTTAAGGCTACCGATGATCGAACGCTGTGGATGACCCCCCCCCCGACGGGAGGAAGGTTGTGAGGGCCTACACAAGGGAGCCCTCCCTACAAACTGTTGCAGGCTACCGATGATCGAACGCTGTGGACGCCCCCCTCCCCAACGGGAGGAAGGTCATGAGGGCCTACACAAAGGAACCCTCCGTACAAACTGTTGCAGGTATGGGGAGAATTTTACAAGACGTGACGGGGTCTGCATGGCAGCTGCTGCACTCTGCGATTGGCCACAGTTGATATGACTGGCACCATTTTCAGGATTCAAACTGTGCCTTTAATTTTACTAACTGTCCCCCACATGTGGAGATAGTTTTATTTTTTACATGTTTCTTTTTTCTGCTTATTTGTATCCTGTCCATGCATGCCTTTAAAGAGTGTGATAGCAAGATCAGTAGCTCTAATCCAGACCCCTGTATTATGCCTTACTTACAGAGAAAAGAGTAAATAGCAGGGTTAACATAATTTTTTTCTCTCCTACGAAGCAGCAAAAACCTGTTCTCTGTAATATTCAGTCAATCCCGTCCCACTAAGCTCTGGCACATATTGGGACATCAGCGAAGAGGCAACTTTGGCCCTCCCTCTTGTGCTCACCCCCTCCCCCTTAGAACAAACAAAAGGAGCTCACCTTATCTAACCCCACTCTTTCTTGTGCTCCTCCACAGCCTACCGATGATCGAATGCTGCAGACGTCCCCTCCTCACAGAAGGGAGGTCGTGAGGGCCTACACAAGGAAGCCCTCCCTACAAACTGTTGCAGGTATGGGGAGAATTTAACAAGATGCCACTCAGTCCGAACGGAAGCTGCTGCACTCTGTGACTGGCCACAGTTGATCCCCACTGACGCTGCGTGTCAGCTGCCCCACCACCCCCACCACCACCCTTGGTGGACTAGGGCATATATTCTGGAGATCACGTGCGTGTCTGAGCCTATCAACCCACTTCTCCATCTTCAGCTTCTCTGCGGCTGCAACTAGAGGCTACCCTAGCAGGGCTGCCTGTCCTACCATCACTGCCACTAACTCTGCAGTAGAACACTCCTCTCAGCTCCAGCCTCTGGCCAGTTGTGCAGCATTACAGGTTCCATTTTGCACCCTAGGGAAGTAGTCATGAGTGTGGCTGAGAATCCCCCATGACCCCTACTATTGCTATTATCCCCTGTGCAAAGGATTCTCCCAGCAACTCTGATCCAAGATCAACCTTAGTGAGGCAAACACACCTCATAAGGCTAATTGAATGGCTCAAAGGCAGGGATCCCCACACCCTCAGCACCACGCTAAGGTCTGGAGGCTCGGAGGAATATGCACCACATCAAAGTAGACCAGTCATATTACCAGCACCAATGGTGCTCGTGGCTGTACTCGAATCCTGCTACTCTCAGAGTACCAGTACTGTTACTTCTGTATACAGCTGCAATAGGATGGGTAGATGCAAAAATGAGTGTCTGCCAAGACCCTAACCTGCTTAGGGGTGCACAGGACCATCATCTACCATACCTCACAGATTGCCCTAGATCAGCAGTCCTGCACTTGCTGGTCCTAAAGCACGGATTAGCACACAAGGGAGTCTGCTACCTCATCTTCTCTGGTATGCACCATAAACGATCAAAACTATCTCCCCTCACTGGGCTGAGGGCCCTCCTCACCATCCTGCTACACAGATTAAGTGGTGACATACCCAACCCTGGGCCACCACTAACCAATTCCATACTGGGGTCCTCTAGTGACCCTATATGGTGTCACACCAAAGGCCTGAGGGTGGCTCATATGAACATGTGTAGCCTACGACCCAAGCTGCCTGAGGTACAATCCTGGGTAGATACATATAGGCTCGATGTGCTAGCCATATCTGAAACATGGCTGAAGCCTCACATACTCCCTCATGAAGTGGCACTCGATCACTACAACTCCTTCAGAAAGGATAGAGAGGGGAAAAAAGGAGGGGGTGTTCTTATCTATGTGAGCTCCTCCCTGGCAGCTTCCTTGTCCCCTGTCAATGCGCCAAGCCCCACAGGGCTAGAATCGATATTTGTCAGAATTGTTCTGGGATGTGCAAAGAACCTGACTACAGGCTACATCTACAACGCTCCCACTGGTGGCACCTTAGCACTCCAGAACCTAGTTCGCTCCTTAGCGGGGGCACAGCTTACGGAGCTGCTGGTCCTTGGGGACTTCAACTTGAAGTGAGAATCCACCACTGAGCAAACCTACAAGGCCACACTTCTTGATGCAAACTTGACCCAGGTCAACACTGAGGTCACAAAGCATAACCAAAAAACAGGGAACCATTCCATCCTTGACTGGATACATGTCTCCAACCCCACTAACATACAAGTGACTGGCGTGATGTCAGATGCCCTAAGTGATCACTCACCTACCTTCTGCATATGGAAAAATCAGCCTCCCTGGATTCCACCCAGGCTCATAGTGGCCAGGGACTTCTCTGGATTCTCCGACGCGGCCTTCCAGTGCTCCCTGAGAAATACTGACTGGTGTCCAATTAGACTCCTAGGCAGCACTGACGAAGCTGCCCAGTACTTCCAGTGCACCTTCTCTGCGGTGGCCAACCTACATGCTCCGGTTAGGAGGAGACGAGCCAAAGGCCATTGCCACAAATGGATTACATGTGAGCTAAAATCGCTAATGATAGCAAGAGACAAGGCATGGAAAAGGGCAAGGAGCTCTGCCAGCCCTGCAGACTTTGCTGAGTATGGATCGCTGAGGAACCAGTGCCAAAAAATTTCCAAATCAGCCAAAAGGGATTACATAAAATCCCTCCAGTGGAGAACCCTATCTGACCCTAAGTTCTTCTGGCCTAGCATCAACACCCTGCTAAAAGGTACAAATACACCCCAGCAGGGTAACATAATCAGTAACGGCATAACTCTTACGGATGTAGGGGAGGCTGCCTCAGCCTTTAATTGCTTCTTCACTGACCGATCCAGCCCACCACACTGCTCTCAGGGCCATCCGGCCACTGAATCTCAGGACCCTCTGATTGCCCATTTTCACTTGCAGACAGTATGAGCCAAAGAAGTGTTGCCTCTCCTACAATCCTTAAAACCTAACAGATCACCAGGACCTGATGGCCTACACCCTAGGCTTTTTAGGGCCACTGCCCCAGCCATTACCCTGCCTGTAGCCCTGTTAATAAACAGATCCCTGCAGGAAGGAACAGTACCAATAAAATGGAAGCAGGCCCAAGTAGTCCCAATTCACAAGGGTGGAGCTAGGGAAATGATAGGCCATTACATACCCATCTCTACCCTATGCCACCTGGCAAAGATCCAGGAGCAGCTAGTATACTGTCAGCTAAGGGACTACCTGGAAGCTAACAGGCTCCTGGCCCCCTCACAACATGGCTTTCGACAAAAGCATGGGACTGACACTGCCCTCATAAGATTTACCTCTGATATCCTGGCTGCCCTGGACAAGGGTACCCCCACTGGGGCTGTGTTCATCGACCTCTCCAAGGCCTTTGACCTGGTAGATCACCCACTCCTGCTAACAAATCTTAGCCAATTTGGACTTGACCAGCACTCCCTTAACTGGTTCCGTAATTACCTCACTGATCGCTCCCAACAAGTTAAATGGAGAGGGGTCACCTCCGAACCCCTACCTTTAACTGAGGGGGGCCCACAGGGCTCGATCTTAGGCCCGTTGTTGTTCTCCCTATTCATAAATGACCTTCATGGCCATTGCAGGGGAAGCTCCATAGTACAGTACAGTGATGATGCAGTACTGTATAGATCGGGGGAGCCCCCATCTGACTTAGGACCCCTGCTCCAAGCAGACTTCACCAAGGCCGAGACCTGGCTAGTTGAGAATTGCTTGGTTCTCAACCCTACCAAGACAAAAGCGATACTGTTCGGGCCAAAATCCCTGGGTCCCTCCCGGGCCCACCTTCTTCCACTTGCTACCACATCAGGCTCCAAAATCAAGGTACTACAATCTGTCAAGTATCTTGGCCTCACACTAGACCAGGGGCTCATGTTGAAGCCCCATGTGGACATGGTAACAAAAAACATCCACCAAAAGTTGGGCCTCCTCTATTGTCTAAGCCATAACATGATACTAGAGACTAGACTAGTAATTGCACAAAGCATCCTTCTCCCTACATTAACCTACGCAGCCCCTATCATACTCGGCATCTCCAAATTGGACCACTGTAGACTACAAACCTCATACCACAAAACTGCACGATGTGCATCCAAATCCCACCCGAGGACTTACCACTGTGAAGCCCTCACAGCCCTCAACTGGCCCTCCTGGAACAACAGGCTCCAGTACCCCCTACTAAGCTGGACCTACAAGCTCCTTGATGCCCAACTCCCGGCAGGGCTGATCGGACTACTTGCCCCAAAGCAGACCAGACGACTACTCTGTGCCTCGAGCAAAAAACTACTGGAAATTCCCATGGCCAGCTCTGTCGCGGGGAGTAAATCCTTTGCTCACCTAGCCCCTGTATCATGGTACAATCTTCCCAGCCACCTTCAGGAGGCACCCACCCTAGCCATATTTCAAAAGGGACTGGGCACTCACCTCTTAAACCTTAGTCCCTGACCCTGTTCCGATGGCTAGCCTACCTCACCTTGTGTCAATTGTGCTACTACAAAACTGTTCCCCCCTAAAGGAATCGACTAATAACTGCATAAACTGCTCCCCTCTAAGGGTATCGACTAATGACTGCATAAACTGGTACATTGTCCTACGTGGAACTTGTGTGCACTTAAAGCATTTACCACCCCACATCTATCTGCCGTCCCTGCTGTATTCTGTAATGTAATGTTTCTACTGCCCTCTTCCACAGAAACTGTATACTGTCATTATACTCTGGGTAATATGTCCTACACTGTACTGTTGTATCCAGTAATGTAATGTACCTACTGCCCTCTTCCACAAAACTGTATACTGTCTCTGTTATCCTGTATGATATCTCCTACACTGCATTACCTGCCTGTGTATGCAAAATTATATGTAACTAACCCTGGGTCGCCCCTGAAAAAGGGATCTTTGGGGCCCAGCGGGCTTACCCGGTTAACAAAATTTAATAAATAAAAGATACTGCCTGGGTCTCCTCAGTCATTTTTTGCATGTTACTGCTATACAAATATTAAGTCTGACAACTGTTCAAGGGCTTGATGGTGTTACTAAGCTTGGTAAAAGGTAAGAATATACCTACGGTCTCTTACAGAGTTTTAAGGGTTCATTTTGGATACCTGGTTAGGTGCCCTTAGGCGAAAGATATATGGCATCCCCCAAAGAGAATATTATCTGAACCTGTATATTTGGGTACGCTAGCATAAGGTTCACAGTTTGAATCCCCCCAGAACTTGAGACTAAAGGTGATTCGGGCCCAAAAGCAGACATGAGGGTTACCCTGTCTGATACCTGTTCACACTATTGCGCTCTGAGGTTGGCACTGTGAGAGCAGAGGGCCTGACCTGCGGAGTGCGTTTGTGACACAGTATACTCTGTTAATGAATTGGGCCTCTTGAAAATATATAAATTCTGTCATTTTGTATGATCTGATCATTCATAATTAACAAATACATTCTAAAAAATAAGGTTGATAATTTACTAGGTAGTCAGTATCTAAAGATAAATGCTTGAATAGTGGTCCAAACCTGTCCCCATTCAAGGCACAACGAGAAAGCCCTCACCCAAAGAAGCACTGACAATCCAGTCAGTGTTCCTACCCCAGCCTTGAGAAGCTGAGTCAGAGCAGAGTCCATCCTTGAAGTGGTGCAGTATAGGCCTGCAATCACCTCAGTAATGTATTTTTCATACCCATTGTATAACACAATCCAGGAAATTTGCTCGACCATTGCAGTTGTGATCCTACTGCCAGCATCCACGGCAGTAGAGGAAATGTTCCAAGATGCCAACAACTTTGGCCTTAAGAATTGAGTAAACCAGTCACAACTCTTGAGAGACAGGCACTATGCTCAACAAAATCAAAATCTAAAAGTCTGTCCACTGTACAGAAAGTGCATTTGGCCTGCTCATTTCAGCTGCTATAAGAAATAAAAGGTACCTCTTCATTTCTGCATGTACTGGTAGGTACTTCTTCATATGCTGGCATGGGCAGGCAGTATAGCCTAGAGGTTAGAGGAACGAGGTGTGAACAAGATTGATACATCCAGCAGACCAGACCTGAGTTTGATTCTCACAACCTCCACTTGCATACTGTGTGACCCTGAGCAAGTCACTTAACTGCCCAGTGCTCCCAGGTTGCCCCTGAAAACAAGCACTTGTACCTAGTGGGTCTTACCCGGTTACCAAAGACTAAAAAAAAAAAAATATTTCTGTATGTACTAGTATTGGGGGTATTGATGGTAATCAAACAGGAAAGGGATTTGGGGGTAATCATATCTTATGACCTAAAGGTGGCCAAACAATGTGACGAGGCTTGTGGCGAGCCAGTGGGATGCTGGGATGCATAGGGAGAGGTAACACCAGCAGAAGAAAGAAAGTGGTGATGTCACTGTACAGATCATTGGTGAGGCCTCATTTGGAATATGGTGTCCAGTTCTGGAGGCCACATCTCCGTAAGCATATAGACAGGGTGGAGGCAGTTCAAAGGAGGGCACAAAGATGGTGAAGGGCCTGCACCAAAAGTCATATGAGAAGAGACTAAGAAACCTCAATATGTATAGTCTGGAGAAGAGGAGAGACAGAGGAGATATGTTAGAAACCTACAAATATCTAAAAGACATAAATAGGGTACCGAAGGGAAGCATCTTTCAGAAAAGGAGATGTTCAGGAATGAGGGGCATGACATGAGGTTGGAAAGGGGTAGACTAAGGGGCAACGTGTGGAAATATTTCTTCACGGAAAGGGTGGTGGATGCATGGAACAGACTCCTAGTGGAGGTGGTGGGGCCAAAAATAGTGGGGGAATTCAAACATGCTTGGGATATTCATAAGGCAACCCTAGCAATAGGAACAAGGAGGTAAAGCCGGAGATCAAGTAGGGTCTGCGGTTTTTAGAGTAGGCAGGGAAAATGGGCAGACTGGATGGGCCTAGCGGTCCTTATCTGCAGTCTGTTTCTATTGCTTTCAGACAGCCACAGATCTCCTGATGGGGCATCAGGCCAAGCTTGTCAGCATGCACACTGAATTTTCACCACGAGCACTTTAACCGTCTACCTAGTTCCTTTTAATGCTGAAGCTCATCAACCAGGCAGTACTTCAGCATGGGGTCACTAAGTGGGATCAAACTGACACCAAGGAGTCTATTGCCTCAAGATGGTCCTGTCATAGGCCTTCACCACCGCAGCACACCCCCGAGAGGAGTTAACAAACTGGCTCAAACTGTCCAAATGATCTATAACCCTACTAGGATCCAGATCTCACTTTGCCCATGATAGAAACCTTCAAATACCTAAAAGGGGGGACATGATAGAAACCTTCAAATACCTAGAAGGTATGAATAAGGTTAGAGGTGAGGGCATGTTCAACTTCAAGGGGGAGGGGTCTACAAGGGGGCACAGTCTGAAATTGGTGGGGGGGGATTTAGAAGGGAAACGAGGAGGTACCATTTCACAGTAAGAATGGTGGCAAAGTGGAACAAACTGCCGGAGGAAGTGATCTCACTGAAAACTGTGGGCAGTTTTATTTATTTATTTATAAAGATTTCGGAAAGTACCTTTTGAGTCAGAGACTCCTTTACAAAGGTTCCACGTCACAGAAATTACATACAAAACAGACAAACGGTTACATTGTTGTTCAGTAGGATACAGTCTGGTTGTCACAAGGACCATTGTTAGGTTAGCAGTTAGATACTAGGAATAATTACTACATTCAATCGATATATATGATAGCTCAGATATAGAACTAAGTTAGGGGGACTTGGGTAAGGGACAGGTTAGGGGTGGAAAAAGCCAGCCAAATAGGCCTCAGTCAGGATGGGTTGGGAGCTGATTCAGTGGCAGTCACAGTGGTTTGAGGACTGAAGATGGTTTCTAAGAGAGGTTTTAAAGGGCCCAAGTCTGCGCTTACTGACAAGAGGGGTGGGAAGGCTGTTAACGCCGGATGGGGCATGGGTAACTAAAGGACCTTTGGAATTGGGAGGCGTGACAGTGTGGGACAAAGAGGAGTTGCTTACCAGAGCTACGAGTCTGCTTAAGTGTCACAGCCATGGATTAGGGATGTGAGCCGGGGGGGGCAGAGGCCTAGGTCTATTTTTTGGCCATGAGGCAAGTGTGAAACCTAATTCTGTTATCGAGGTTAAGCCAGTTGGTATCATTATAAAAAGAGCATGTGTGAGTTAGCCGGTCATAGTCCAGGGTGAGGCTACAGGCTTTGTTTTGGGAGAGTCGAAGTCTTTGTAGGGCCGAGCTGTTCGCTGCACTATAGATTAGTAGGCCATAATCAAGCAGGGAGAGGACAGAGGAGGAGACAGTGAGTCTCATTGCATTTGGAATAAGACAATGTTTCAAACGATACAGTAGCCCAGTCCAAACATGGAGGGCAGTAGACAGGAGGTGTATATGTTGGTGGAAGGTGAGTACAGGGTCTAGAGTAATGCCCGGTTATTTAAATGAGTCCACTTGTTCAAGAGGGATCAGGTTGGCAGTTCGTACTTGGGGGCAGAGTTCCTTCCAGGAGTTAAGGGTGTGTGTAAAGAACATAACTTTGGTCTTGTTATAATTGAGGATTAGGCATTGTGTGTGGAACCACTTTTCAGCAGCACTAAAGGAGGATTGAAGGGAAAGGTGGAGTTGCATGGGGTCAGAGTTGGAGGAGTATAGGACAGCATCGTCCATGTAGAGTAGTAGGTTGCCAGAGCAGGACATAGGGAGTGAATTAAGGAAGAGGCTGGACGGACCCCTGAGGGACTCCAGAGAGGACAGGTAGCCTATTGGATAGTGTGTTACCAATTTTGACCTGCTGGAAATGGTTAGCCAGTGAACCATCCAAGGGCATCACTTTCGAAACCGATATTGGTAAGTGTGGTTAGTAGGAGGGAGTGGTTGACGGTATCAAACGTCTTAGTGAGATCAATAAAGACAGCCCCAGTAATATGACCTCTGTCGAGGGCACAGCCGATGTGTGGGGTGAGTTCCAGGAGGGCAGTAGTAGTACTGTGCCCTTTCCGGAAGCCGCGTTGCTGCTTGCATAGTATGTTGTATTTGTTGAGGTGGTCAGTGAGTTGATCAGAGACGATCCTCTCAAGGGCCTTGGACAGGGGAGGGAGGATGGAGATAGGGTGGTAGTTGTTAGTGAGGGTACGTCCCCATTTTTAAATATTGGCGTAATGGAGGCGGATTTCCACTGGGAGGGGAATTTCCCTGGCATAGGGAGTGGTTTAGTATATGGGTGAGAGGGTAGAGCACCTCAGTGAGAGTGAGCTGAAGGAGTTTCAGGTCTAGGGAGTCACTACTATATCTGGAGTGGCTTAGAGATATTCTGAGATATGGTTCAGCGACTTGGGTGTTATGCGTGTATGTTAAAGGGAGGGCTGGGCAAGGGGAGATGGGAGCTGGCTGGGGTGGGTCAAAGAAGTTAGGGGGGAGAACTTGGCTGAGGTTTGTGAAGGTGTCATTGAAGGCTGTGGCTATACAGGTTGGGTCAAAGGTTAGGCACCCGTCGGCCATGATCTGATTAGGGACAGGGTTGTGGTCGTTGCCACAGATATCCTTGATATTAGACCAGAACTTTCACCCCGAGCCCCAGGTAGAGGTTAGAGAGGCCTTGTAAAAGTCAGCTTTAGTTTTGCACAAGGACCATGTACATTTGTTCCATGCTTCTCTGTACTTGTCTGTCTGTCTGATGGCAGGCCAGTCTCGTTAGATAGGTGCCATAAAGAATCTGTGGACCGCATAAGGTCCAGAAGGTGGTCAGTGATCCAGGGAGCAGGGTTGCCTTTGACCACCCTTTTGGTGATAGGAGCAAATTTGTCACATATGGAGTTAAAGGAGAGAATGAAGAGGTCAAGAGCTCTGTCAGGGTCAGGGGTATTCTTTGTGTAGGACCAGTCCACAGTACTGAGACAGGCTTTGAGTTGGGCAAGTTTGCCTGTGCCAAGCTTGCTCTGCTGGATTACTTTGGGAGGGGATTTTGGTGTTTTGTAAGTCCAGGAGCAGAGGACAGGGGAGAGGTCACTAAGGGCATTTGGGAGGACAGTAGTGCTGGTTATTTTAAAGGGACAGTGTGTGTGAATACCAGGTCCAGCAGTGAGGAGAACCCTATGCGCTGGTTCAGTCTGGTCGGGGATGTGGCTACTTGTGTTAGGTCTTGGGCAGTGGCAGCATCAATGCACGGTGCGGCAGCTTTATCAAGCCAGTTAATATTAAAGTCACCAAGTACGATTTTTTCTGCTTGAATCGGAAGGGTGGCCAGGTAGGACAGCACAGAGTAGAAGGCCACCTTCTGGTCCCTTGGGGGAAAGTAGACAGCAGTGATGAAAAGGGGGGTTCTAGGACTGCCCAGGGTCATCTTAATAGTGAGGGCCTGTGTACTATGTTCCAGCAGTGGGTTGGGAAGTAGTTGCCCATGTAATGCGTCTCTAATACAAACGGCGCAACCCTTCCCCATGCCTACCATGATGGTGGGCACGGAATATGTTGTACCCAGAGAGGGTTAACGACGAGTCAGGAATCCGTGAGGAGAGCCAGGTTTTGCCAACCGCAATGACGTCAGGTTGGTGCTGCTGAACCCAGCCCTGGAAGGAATCCCACTTTTTTATTAGGATACAGATACTGAGGGTGACAATGCGCAGCCTGCTAGTAGAGGAGTGAATAGGCACAGCAGGTGTGGGTGTTCTGGGGTTTGAGTGGATGTTTCCAGACATGAGAAGGAGGAGAAGGAGGAGCCTAAGGACTGGATTCCAGTATGTTTTTTTGAGGAAGTGAGAGCTCCTGCCTGGAGTTCCTTTCAGGGTAGAAAATGATGGGATAGGGTGGCTAAGTATGTTGGGGGTAGCCAGTAGGAGGAGCCACAGTGATAGTGTAGGCGGCTGTAGCAGGGGTTGCAGGTGGTGCTGCAGCCAGGAGTAGCAGGGAGAGCCAAGGGTGCTGTGTGTGGTGCAGTGAGCATTAGAGATGATGCAGGGCAGAAAGGCTGTAAGGATGGGCCTATCAGCAGAAAATACATAGGGCACCAGAGAGACATGACTTAGAATAGCCTCCAATGTTGCAATTATGGATGACTGCCAGACAGGTAGTTTACTGTGAAAATGGGGCAGTGAGCATTCATGGTGTGTGGCGGGGGGAGTTGCTATCTGGAGCAGTAGGGTGGACAGTGAGAGGACTAAATGAAACATAATGTTATGGGGACGTGATACAGGAGCTAGGGAAGCCAGCAGTAACTGAAGAGGGACAACGTTGCCCCTAGTGGCGGAATAATATAGGCTGCAGATGGGGAAGTGGGCTGATTGGTCCTCACACGCTCGCTAAGCCCTATATAAGGGCGTGCTCACCAGGGGTGGTGGCGGTGGGGAGCGACTGTGAAGCGGTCGGTGAGGCCAAACACAGACAGTCTTTGTGCTCCTGAAGATGGAGCTCCTCGGTGTGCTATGCGCTCCTAAGTCCATACCTTTTATTTTGGGGGAGTGGGGGAGGGCAACTTCTCCAATGCCCTCACGACCTCCTGTGGACCCTAAGAGTATGCTGTGGAGGAAAAGGACAGAAGGTAAGAATTTATAGAGTAGAAGCAGGTAAGGGGGGGAGGGGATACAGACAGCCAAGGGACCTACTGTTGCAGTAATTAATACAAACACTGGTGCACACTGAGAGCATGCAAGGTATACACTTATATATTCGGATTTTGCTAAAAACTGATCGGGATACAGAGGGCCAAGGGACCTGCAGTTAAAATAGTAAATTAAATCGGGTAGACCCTGTGAGCGTGTAAGAATTCTCCCTTTTAGAATTGGATTCTGCTACATTAGATCGGGATACAGAGAAACAGGTGTCCTGCTATTGCAATATCAGATTAAGCACAGTACAGTTTAATCTTAAAATGTAGTAAGGTATACTGCAGGCAGGTTCTTAAGGCACAGAGGCTACAGCTTACAGTATTCAGTTTAGGCAAGCATTTCTTAGCAGAAAAAAACTATCTACACGTCTAGGCCGACAGATATTCGAGTTTGAAAAAGGCGCCAAACACAGACAGTCTTTGTGCTCCTTAAGATGGAGTTCCTTGGCATGCTATGCGCTCGCAGTCCATACCTTTTGTTTCGGGGGTGGAGGTGAGGGAGGCAACTTCTCCAATGCCCTCTTGACCTCCTGTGGACCTTCAGAGTATACTTTTGTTTTTGGGGCGGGGTGGGGAGGGCAACTTCTCCAATGCCCTCATGACCTCCTGTGGACCTTCAGAGTATACTTTTGTTTCGGGGGTGGGGGAGGGCACCTTTCCGATGCCCTCACGATCTTCTGTGGACCCTCAGAGTATACTGTTTTAACAGGGTATGGGACAGGGTCACAGCGAAGGTCAATTTTGGGGGAGGGGGAAGATAAATCTAGGGAAGAAAGGGGTGGGGGGGGCAGCTACAGCAGAATAAACTGTGTGCTGTACAACTGAGCAGACTTGATAGACTGTAATGGCCTGTTTCTGCTGGCTTGTTCATATGTGTGTTTGTATGGACCACCTCTACAGTCAGAAATGACTTGGGGGGCAAACACTGAACTGTATGGTGCAGTGGTTGGACCAACAGATGAACTCAGTTGAGATGTTACATTCCTGCTGAGAGTGCCAGGTTAAATGTATGATCAGTCTTCTTCGTTGCTATGGAAAATTCCTGCCTGCTGCCCAGTTCATCCATGAGCTTGAGGAATCTATTTGCAAAACTATGTAAGGTGTCTAATATTGCCATGAAGTTGCAGAGGCCAACAAGTCTCAACAACTCTCATACCAGGGCAGGCAGCTTCTCTGAACTCCTGTAGAAAACACTATCTCACCTCTTGAAGGGTGATACTCAGCTCTGACCAGCTACGCCAACTAGGGCCACCCACTCAAAAGACCCATGACTCTAAGGCAGTAGCCCACACCTTCCAGCTCAAATTTAACATAGAAAGCCACCCCTGCGCTCTAGTCTCAGGTGGTGTATCACTGAGTAGTCCAATTGAGCAATTTCCACAAGCAAAGATCCTGGACATTTTCACAGAACCTTTGCTTGCAATTTTTGTGAGCAAAGGTCTTGAGATTGTCCAGCCAGATCTTCATGACACACACCATGCTGGCACATGAATCAGTATGTGTTGCTTATCTACTTTCAATTACTGTTATTTGTTTTATGTCCAATTTATTGCATGATCGTTACGCATGTTGTGTATGCTTTTTATGTTTGAGCAATAATCCACCACAGTGTGTGGGTTATGCTAGGATTTACCCATGCCTGGTGTGGTTTGGTCACCAGACAACAGGTTGAGTGACCAAATCCACACCAGAAGTGGGTAAATCCCAACATAACCCATATCCTGGAGTGGATTATTATGATTACACAATTGGCACTAAGTAAATCTTAATAAAAAAAAAAAAATTAAGCAGTTTATATTTTGGAAAAAAAATTTTTTTATAGATTTTTAGAGAAATATCCTTCTTCCATACAAAAATAGTTCTGGGTTGCTAGGTCTCCTGCTTTTTGTGTGCATGTACAGTGCTGTTTTTTCATTCCTGGCCCCGATGCTTTCCTTGGGGCCAGGAAACCTTTGTCACTGTAGCCAATGGCATGAGTTCACTGTGTCCCAGCTCCATTCTTGTTGCAGGAGCCAGGACAGCCTTCTGAAGTTGGCCCATTGCCCAATCTGCACTATGGAGCACTGGTTCCATTTTTGCACTTTCTGTTCCTGTGCGGCAGCTGACATTGCTGTTGTGCTTTGTAAGTCTCATGCCCTCTTCGGCTCCTGGGCTGGGGAAACAAACTAGCTGGTGTTCTTCTTCTCTCTGCCCTATGCCTCAGCACCTGGAACACTAGAGAGGGCCCGAGGTCAGAGGATGCCAAACGGCAGTAGCCACAGATATGAACTGTGGAGCCCCGGCCCACATCCTACCAGGGTTCCTGGACTGCTGGGACTGCCCTACCTGTCCCACTCTTCAGCAGTCCTGGGACTGGAGTGTGAAAAGATCTGGAGACAGGGGACGAGCAATCAATTCAGGTAAACTCCATATTAGGAGGGGCTTACACAAATTTACAGCTGGTAAGGCCAGTGCATTTTTTGGTAGGCAGGGTTGCGGTTCTCTGTTGCGGTTTATGGAAAATCCAATATGGCGGTTTTAATGTTTTTATTTTAGGGGTCATAGTGATTTTGTAAAAATTTGCATTTATGAAGTGGCTGACTGGCACGTTTTGTGGTGGCTAAGTTAGGATCTACCACAGCAGAAAGTTGCCAGTCAGTTAATCAGAGTGCCCCATTCTTGGACTCCACTTTATAATATGCATAATGTACTGTGTTGCCCCACCCCTCCAGTATGCTGCATCACTTACAAGGGAGAAACTCTTTTTCTAATGTACTACAATATAACTCACAAACTTATTTGTTATCTCTTTGTGGCCCCCTTTTAAGTTGATCTTTATGCGCAATTCAATACAAAAAATATATGAAACAAACATTTGTCAGTACTGAATGTTTGCGTGCATGCTGTTACATAGATACATAGATACAGTCGGCAGATCATAACTCTGGCCCACGCCCACCCAGTCTGCCCATTTGAGCTCGTAAGATCACTTAAAGTTTTTCTAGAAGTCTGTTGCCCCTTACCCCTGACTTCCAGGATTCCCTTATGTCTATGCCATGCATTCTTAAATCCCATGATTGTTGTACTGGGCCCCGCTTGTACCCATTTTTACTGTACTGAGTATTTACCCAAGAAGGACCAGATAAGATGTAATATGTCTTTTGCAATGGGGTTCTGATTTTAACAGTTTTATACTGCAGCTACCCAGGATAGTAGAGGTGAGATGTGATTTCTCATTTTTAGTGGCATTCAGCTTTTCTAATGTATTTATCCAGGACAGATCTTCTTAGATGTAGCGTCTCCTTTTCAGTGGGGTTCTGCTTCTGTTATAGGGCTCTATTTTTACTCAGTTTTGCAATAGATTTACCCAGGATAACCCAGCTGAGATGCACTATATCACTTTTGATGGGGTCCTGCTTTGACACATTTTTGTACTGTACCAGGACAGCACAGCTCAAATGCTATCTTGTTTTCCGAATTTTTACACAGGACAGCACAGCCAAGATGCAATATCTCATTTCCGATGGGGCCCTACTTTTACTCAGTTTTATAATGTATTTACCCAGGATAGGCCAGCTGAAAGGCAAGTTACATTTTCAGAGGGGTCCAGCTTCCCAGGATAGAGCAGCATAGATGCACAGTTCAGTGGGGGCTCTGCTGTACTGAGGTCCTGCATTTTCACATTTTTACTAGATATTTACCCAGAATAGACCAGAAGAGATGCAATGCAATATCTCATTTTCAGTGGTGTCCTGCTTTTGTACTTATTTAGACTGTATTTGCCCAGGATAGGCCAGCTAAAAGGCAATATGTAATTTTCAGTGGGCTCCCACATTTTGACCCCAGATTTCCAACATAGTCTTATTATGGCCTGATGTTATGATCAAGATAGATGGACCTTTTTAAATCCCATCCAAAAGGGGATTCTGCAGTGTGTCTGTGAAAACATGTTTCAGAGGGGATTTGAAAAATAACACTTGTTATGTTCATTTGGGGGGGAGTAACACAAGGGATATGTTGAACACTAGGCGCAAAAATGAAGTTATGAGTAAACACTGAAACAATGCAATGTTTCTACATAACTCAGTTGCTTTTTCACATATGGACCCAACATTTTCAACATAGTCTTTTTCTGACCCCATGTAATAACCAAGACAGGAGATGTTTTTTTAAATCCTGTTCTGAAAGGTGGTTTCCCAGAGGTACTACGAAAACATGTTTCAAAGGAGATTTGAAAAATGACACCTGTCATGTTCATCGGTTGGGGTAACAAAGGGCTATGGGTACATTTGGGTCCAATATCTGCAAGAATCACAAAGTTATGTGTAAACATTGAAAAAATGCAACATTTCCTCATAACTTTGTTGTTTTTTGATCCCACATTTTCAACACAGTCTTTTTATGACCCCACCGTATGAATCACAGCAGGTAGAATTTTTTCAGTCCTGTTCAAAAGGTGACTTTTCATCTTGCAGTTCCTCGCCATATTCATGTGTTTCTTGATACTTGGCAGAGGGTGGGATACTGAAACAGGGCATGGGAACCAATGGAGAGATGGAAGGGATACTTGGCAGAAGGTGGGATATTGAAACAGGGCACAGGAGCAACTATGAGCTCAGCTTCTTGCAGATGGCATGTGGGGGGGATGAAAATATTGTGAGCTCAGTTGCTTGTCAGATGGCGTGTGGGGGAGGATGGAAAGGACACACAGCATAACAAAAATATGTTGTTACGTTACTCAGCTGCTTGCTGAGTGGCTTCATGCATATGAAAACTTTGAGGCACTCTCTCATAGGACAGCTTTGGTCCTTTCAATTACAAGACTTTTCCACCCTGCAAGCAGTGACCAGTGTCATGATCAGCCTGGCTGGTCATTGATCTTTCATCGCCAAGCCCACCGCAGCTTGAGCTGCACCGAACCCGCCACTGACACACCTCTGAAATGCAGTTCCTTGTAACAAAATGCCTGCTGTAGACGCATGTACAAACAAACATAAAAAATAACCCTTCACTTTTAGGGTGTTTAACCCCCTTGCAAATGGGGGTTCCTAAAAGCTTCCCCCGAGCTTGGGTAACTGCCCGCGTCTGGTTAGAGTTCGCTAGCTGCTAAATGGGGAGCCAGTGAGCTTTAAAAGGCCTCCTCAGATACTGTCTCTTTAAGGGCTGCTTTGGGTTTGCAGTCATGATTAATCAGGGAGGGGGTTTGAGTGTTGCTATGCTCGAAACCAGCCCGGGCTGCAGAGTAAACGCTCTCTTTCTGCCATCGCTAGTGGTGCTAAGGGAGCTCTGAAAGAGGATGTGAATGTTTGCTTAAAATATCATAAAATAATAATGGCAGTGTAGTTGTTCTAACCTGCTTTCTCTTGCAGTAAAGACTGTTTCGATTGCCTCCTCCATTTTGGTCCAGAACTATTGAATTGGACCAATCAGTACCTTGGGACCCCCCAGAGTCGGTTGACCAATAGGGGAACTATTTGTATTTGAGAGAGGTATTATAGGCCATGGCGCTTTTTCGCACCACTGAAAGCTGAAGGAAGTGACTGGCAGGTTCAGCCAGCCAATCAAATCGGGTAGCGCCCGAACTGAGAAGAGTGCCCCAGGCTGCCAGGGGTAGATGCGCTGTGGCTGAGGTGAGGTGAGGAGAGGAGCTGTGTGCTTCTGTGCTGTGGAAGTGTTCACACGGGAAGCGCAGGAAGGCCTGAAGTGGCCGTTTTTGCCTGTGAGAGGAGTCGGATTAAACCTGCCGGCGTGTGGTCAGAGGAGGCTGTGTCCTGCACAGCTACCCACCAGGCTCGACCTGTTTGGAGGACTGGAGAATCTGCTTAAATCGCGCTCGGTCCGTGGGAGGAGTGAATAAAGCTGCCAATTGCAGTGCTTCAGTGACTGTGAAATCTGGAGAGCCTAGCAGCAGCTGCCTGGTGTGGTACCCCTCTGCTATTGCTGTTGGAGCTTGCCATATAAATGTGTGAGGAGGCTCGTGGAGCTCAGGCTCAGCCCTGCTGGTGTTGAAGGACTCTGGCTGATCTGGAGGTTGTGAGTACTGAATCAGGGTAGCTCCCTGTTAAATGTGCAACAGAGGTTTCAAATGGCATTGCTATACTGCTGACTGCTTAATTAAACTTTTCTTCTTCTCTTCTGTGAAGGGCCCCTACCAGCTGCCACTGCTTTGACTAGCCGTTAGGGCTTGGGTACCTAGGGACAGTAAACTCAGAGGGTTAGGCCTGCACAGAGCCCCAGGTATATAGAAATAGTGTAAGCCAATCAACCTGATTTTCCCCCTTTTCCTTGTTATCTTCCCTTTTAATAAATCAGATTGCTGTGTTATAACTACACCCTGGCTGGTCTGTACTCTTCTGATGAGTTGCTGTGTGGTGACTGTAATATAACTGTACCTTACTTTACAGGGGGTCCCCGGAGTGAGTTGGAATATATTATCCATGGGGTAAGTGTAATGGTGGAAAGAATTGTTGGCACCCAGTGTGAGTCACTAGTGGGACGGAAGGGGGGGTTGCAGTAGCCCAGAGGGCTGTAACCGAGATAGTCTTAATTGTACTAACCCCGACCTCTGGGTGGAGGCACCAGACAACGGATCTGGGCCCCTCACCCTGCCTCCGTGGGGTCAGACAGGGGTAGTAGCCCTAAGGGTAGCGCCCCCTGGGGGTTACAGGTGCATGCCTTCTCCTGCTAAGCTCAGGCACTCCAAAAAAGTCCCCCTTCCATCCTTTGCTGAACTGACTCTTCCCCAGGTTAAATTTCTATTAAAAAGCCACCTCTCCTTGCTTGCCTTCAATAGCTAAATCCATTTTTTTTCTGTAACAAACACTGCCATGTGTTCACTTCATATCTCTGCCTCCTCCCTGAATATCCATGAATATTTTAATGACCTGCATATTTTAGAACTGCCCATCATTTACCTGTGACCCGTGTACCACATGAACTGCAGTAGTTTCACATACTATGGAACTCTGTGAAATTTAATTTCAGAGTCTGTTAACTTTAATATTTATTTTTCATGTGTAAAGTTTAAATTATCTGTGCAGTGTTCTCCAACACCCAATATTATACTAAATAAAATTTAAAGAAACCGAACAGTTCTAACCTCATTATACTTTGCAGTCTACTAAAAGATCTTGTTTTTTTTTCTCAATTTTTGAGGTCACAGGTATTACTGATTGAAACTTTATTTTTTCATTAATGCTTTACAGCATGTGTTGACGTCAACAGGAATAGAACATGAAGGGAACACAGATAGGCAGACCACACTATTAATTCAACTGTGTACTTTGCTGAACAGCAGTTATTATAAACAGCTCAAGAGAAAATTATGCCCAGTCTAATTTGCTGGTTGGTAAAAACCCATTGTGGTGAGAGCATTATAGATCAAGGGAGGATTCTTGACCAATCCAAGTGCTTCTTTCCTCTGCATAAAAACTTGATAATAATTGTTCCGAGTCTGAGAGAGTTCTGAAAACTCATGTCAAATCTCCTAAATGGTAACGGTCAAGATATAACCAGTACTTTCCTTATTGATGGACAATTGGTCCCCCTGTCCCAGGACGTGGTGGACAGATTTAACAATCATTTTATTAAAGGCAGGAGGAGGAATTATACTCGGAGAGGTGAGGAGGGAGAGGGAGACTGGCAGTCAAACAAGAGGAGGGGGAGGGGTCTCAATTGAGAGGGGCAGGGGGAAGACACTGGGTCAAATGGTAAAAGCACTACCTTGATTGGCCCCGGGAATGAGAACCTAGGTGTGAGGGAGTGGCGACAGGCACAAGGAAAGAGGAAGGGGGGTGTACTGGTGTTGGGGGACTCCATACTCAAGAGGATCAGAAGGGGCAGCAAGGGGGAGAGGCACAGTCAGATATGGGTGGAGACCATACCGAGACTAAATGCAGACAAGGCAGGACAGGCAATCCTAAGGTGCACAAGAAGGGGTAGGAGGAAACCGCACATTGTGGTACATGTGGGGACAAATGACCTGGCGGGGGAAATGGTGGAGATAACAAGGGAGGGGTTTGAGGAAGTGGGAAGATTGTGTGAGGAGACTGTGGAGTCTGTGGCCTTCTCAGAGGTGCTCACAGTACCATGTGCAAGCACAGTGAGAAAGGAGAGGATTGGGGAGTTGAACGCATGATTGGTAGAATGATAGACCTAAGGGGTATGGGGCTGTGGGTGGCTGGGGCAGTACTTGGGATAATAACAATCAGTTTGCAAGTGATAGGCTGCACCTGAGCGGGAAGGGGAAGGAGGTATCAAAGCAAAGACTGGGTAGGTATACTGCGACAAAGGTGGATTTAAACTAGATGGGTGGTGGCAAGTGGACAGCAGGAAGGCAGGGATCCTATAGAGTGGAGTCACAGCCAACCCCCCCCCCCCAGGCTAGCAGGGAAGGACTTAGGGTGGCCAAAAAGAGAGGGAGTAGAAGGGAGGAGATGGAAGATGATGAAGGGAAGGGGGCAGGATGGTGGGTGGTTTTGATGAATACAAGAAGCTTAGGCAACAAATCACCTGAGCTACAGGCACTCTTGGCAGTGTGGAGGGTGGATGTTGCAGCTGTCATGGAAACGTGTGGGCAACCAAGCACCAGGACTGGGATCTGGCAATCCCGAGGTACAAATTATACAGGAAGGACTGTAAGGAGGGGGTGGGGTGGCAGTCTATGTGAGGGATGGGATCAAATGCACAAGGGACGAGGGGGAGGAAAGGAGAACAGAGGCAATCTGGCTGCAGATCCTTGACTCAAGGGGTAGGAAACGGAGGTTTGGGATGGTATACAGGCTGCCGTCCCAGTCTGAGAAGCTTGACAAGGAATTGGTGGAATAAATCAGAAAGGTATGTAGAAAAGGGAAGGTGGTCATTGTGGGGGATTTCAACCTGCTGGAGGTTGACTGGAGCATTCCAGTCACCTCCAGTGCTAGGGAGCAAAGTGCTCCTGGATGCGATCCAGGAGGTTCTCCTGACGCAGTTAGTCAGTGTACCTACTAGGCTAAAGAACACTTCAGATCTGGTATTGTCGAATGGGAAGGCAGTAAGGAAAAGAAGGGTGGAGGACCCACTAGCCGACAGAGATCACCAAGCGGTGTGGTTTAATATCGTGATGTGCGGGGAGCAACAGAAATCAATAACCCAGGTGGTAAACTTCAAGGAGGCAGACTTTGAGAGGATGCAGGAAGTACTGTAGGGAAACCAGAGGGCATAAGGCAGGAGATGGACATGGAGCAGAAATGGGATATTATAAAATGGGGGATTACAGAGGCAACGAAACCCTGCACCAAGAAACAGAGTAAGAGGAGCAAAGCAAGGAAACCATGCTGGTTGAACAGCGAGGTGGTGAGGGCAAAACGAGAGGTGCACCAGCGGTATAGGGGGACGGGGAAGGAAGGTGACAGGGAGCAATATGTAAGATGGTCCAGGGAGGTGACCAGAAAAGTGAGAGAAGCCAAGGCCCAGAGGATGCTGAGATTAGCGAGAGAATTAATGGGGACTTTTAGATACATCAGGGAGAAAAGGAAGTGCAAGGAGACAGTGAAGATAAAAAGGGTGGGAGTGGATGGAAAAGGGGAGAGGAACAGGCAGAAGCACTGAATGAATACTTCTGCTCAGTGTTCACGAAAGAAAAGGGGACTGCTACCACCATGGGCTGGGAGGGTGGGGACGGGGAGAGGAAGCGACAGATGGAAGAATTGACGGAGGTAGAGTCCTAGAGGGACTGAGGGCACTGAGAAACATAGACTTTGATGGCAGATAAGGACCACTTGGCCCACCTAGTCTGCCCATTTCCATACCTACTAGATAAGCTGCAGATCCCAGTTAACCGACAGCCTATTTCTTCCTACCCACCACAAGAATTGCCTTATGTCTGTCCCATGCATTCTTGAATTCCCCCACTGTTTTTGACCCCAAAACCTCCTCAGGAGGGCCATTCCAAGCGTATACCACCCTCTCTGTGAAAATTACTTCCTCACATAACCCCTGAGTCATCCACCCTCTATCTTCAAATTGTGTCCTCTTGTTCTTGCACATCTCTTTTTCTGAAAGATGCTACCCTCTTGGACTTTGCTAATTCCCTTGAGGTACTAAAAAGTTTCTATTATGTTCCCCCTCTCCCTCCTTTCCTCAAGGGTATACATATTAAGCTCCTTTAGACTCTCCTCATATGGCTTCTGTTGCAGACCCTGCACCATTTTATTTGCCCTCCTCTGGACTGTCTTCATCCTGTCTATGCCCTTGCGAAGATGGGGTCTCCAGAACTGGACACAATACTCCAGATGGGGTCTCACCAATTGTCTGTACAGAAGGAAAACAACTTCCTGTATTCTACTGGTGATGCCTCTCCCTATACATCCCGGTATGCCCCCAGCCACGCCTACTGCCTTCTTACATTGCTTGCTAACATTTAGGTCATCTCATATGATCACCCCCAGGTCCCTTTCTATTTTTGTTGTTATTACTACATCCCCCCCATTGTGTACTCTTCTCCTGGGTTTTTGTTTCCCAGGTGCATTACTTAGCACTTCTTTGCATTGAATCCAAGCTGCCATACTTCTGACCATTCCTCCAACCTTGTCAAGTTCCTTCTCATCCTTTCCACCCCCCCTTATGTATTAACCCTGTTGCAGATCTTTGTGTCGTCTGCAAAGAGGCATACTTTTTCTTCCAGTCCCTCTGCAATGCCACCTATAACGACATTAAAAAGGACCGGACCCAGTACTGAACCCTGCGGTACCCCACTAGTAACCCTCCTTTCTTCAGAGTGGACTCCGTTTACTATTACCTTCTGTGTCCTGATGTCCAGCCAATGTTTTACCCAGGCTACCACCCTGGGAGCCACTCCCAGGCTGGCTAGTTTGTTTATTAATCTTTTGTCTTACAAAGCCCTACACCGACAGGGTCCAGACTACTTGAAAGAGCTTTTGCTTCCCTACTGCCCTAGGCGATCTCTCCACTCAGCGGGCGAGGGGTTGTTAGGGATTCCGAGGGTTTCTTTATGTATGCTGCTCCGACCCTCTGGAGTTCTCTACCCTCTCCGCTTCATCAGTATGTGTCCGAGGAGGAATTTAAAAAGGCCTTGAAGACCTATTTTTGGTATAGGATTTATTTTAATTAATTATTGTGATTTTAGGAGCTCAGATTATTATGGATTATGTTTTATTTATTATATTTGTAAGTACTGTAAGGCGCCTTGAATTTAAGAAAGGCGCGATACAAATAAAGTTTTATTACATAGAAACATAGACTTTGACGGCAGATAAGGACCACTTGACCCACCCAGTCTGCCCATTTCCCTACCTACTGGATAAGCCGCAGATTCTAGTTAACCAACAGCCTACTTCCTGCAGCCCCCCACTATAATTGCCTTGTGTCTGTCCCATACATGTTTGAATTCCCCCACTGTTTTAGACCCAACGACTTCCTCAGGAAGGCTGTTCCATGTATCCACCACTCTCTCCGTGAAAAAAAATTTCCTCACTTTACCCCTGAGCCATCCCACCTCTATCTTTAAATTGTGCCCCCTTGTTCTTACACATCTCTTTTTCTGAAAGATGCTACTCTTCTGGACTTTGTTGATTCCTTTGAGGTACTTGAATGTTTCTATCATGTCCCCCCTGTCCCTCCTTTCATCAAGAGTATACATATTAAGCTCTCTCAGTCTCTCTTCATATGGTTTCTGCTGCAGACCCTGCACCATTTTAGTTGACCTCCTCTGGATTGCTTCCATCCTGTCTATGTCCTTGCGTAGATGAGGTCTCCAAAACTGCACACAGTATTCCAGATGGGGTCTCACCAACTGTCTGTATAGAGGGATAACCACTTCCCTTTTTCTACTTGTGATGCCCCTTCCTATGCATCCCAGTATCCCCTGGCTCTCCTTACTGACTTCTCACATTGCTTACCCACCTTTAGGTCATCTGATATGACTACCCCAGATCCCTTCCATTTTGTTGTTGTTAGTACCTCCTCTGCTATTGTGTACTCTTCTCCTGGGTTTTGTTTCCCAGGTGCATTACTTTGCACTTCTTTGCATTGAATCTAAATTGCCATATGTCTGACCATTCCTCCAACCTTGCCAAGTCCCTTCTCATCTTTTCTACCCCCTCTTGTGTATCAACTCTGTTACAGATCTTTTTGTCATCTGCAAAGAGGCATGCCTTTCCCTCCAGACCCTCTGCAATGTCACCTATAAAGATGTTAAAGAGGACTGGACCCAGTACTGAGCCCTGAGGTACTACACTAGTAACCCCCCCTTTCTTCTGAATGTGTTCCATTCACTATTACCTTCTGTGTCCTGTTGTGCAGCCAGTTTACACCCAGACTACCACCCTGGGACCCACTCCCAGGCTGGCTAACTTGATTATTAATCTTGTGCGGACTGTGTCAAATGCCTTGCTAAAGTCTAGGTAGGCCATATCCACAGCCCCTCCCTGGTCTATTACTTTGGTCACCCAGTCAAAGAAATCAATTAGATTCGTCTGACATGACCTTCCTCCAGTAAATCCATGCTGCTTCGGGTTCTGTGCCCCACTGGCCTCTAGGTACTCAACAATTCTTTCTTTCAGAAGTGATTCTTAAAACTGAAGGTGGACAAAGCAATGGGGCCTGATGGGATTCATCCCAGAATTCTAAAAGAACTAAGGGTAGAACTAGTGACACCACTAACTACCCTCTTTAACAAATCATGGGAGGATGGGGTGGTACCCGAGGACTGGAGGAGGGCAGATGTGATTCCCCTTCACAAAAGTGGGAGCAAGGCAGAAGCAGGAAACTACAGACCTGTTAGTTTAACCTCAGTGGTAGGGAAAATGATAGAATCACTTCTGAAGGAAAGAATTGTCGAGTATCTAGAGGCCAGAGGGGCACAGGACCCAAGGCAGCATGGATTCACAGCGGGAAGGTCATGCTAGACAAATCTGATAGATTTCTTTGACTGGGTGACCAAAGTAGTAGATCAGGGAGGGGCTGTAGATATGGCCTACCTAGACTTTAGCAAGGCATTTGACACAGTCCCACATAAAAGATTAATATACACGTTAGCCAGCCTGGGACTGGGTCCCAAGATGACAGCCTGGGTAAAGAATTGGCTGGAGAATAGGACACAGAGAGTAATAGTAAATGGAGTCCACTCTGAAGAAAGGGGGGTTACTAGAGGGGTACCGAAGGGTTCAGTATTAGGACGGTCCTCTTCAATGTTTTTATAAGCAACATTGCAGAGGGACTGAAGGAAAGTATGTCTCTTGCAGATGACACAAAGATCTGCAACAGAGTTGATGCACAAGGTGGGGTGGAAAGGATGAGAAGGGACTTGGCAAGGTTAGGAGGAATGGTCAAATGTATGGCAGCTTAGATTCAATGCTAAGAAGTGCAAGGTAATGCACCTGGGAACAAAAACCCAGGGAAGAGTACACAATGGGGTGAGATACTAACAACAACAAAATGGAAAGGGACCTGGGGTAGTCATATCAGATGACCTAAAGGTGGGCAAGAATGTGAGAGGGCAGCAAGGAGGGCTTTGGGGGATACTGGGATACATAGGGACAGGCATCACCAGTAGAAAACAAGAAGTTATTATCTCTGTACAGACAGCTGGTGAGACCCCATCTGAGTACTGCATGCAGTTCTGGAGACCCAATCTCCACAAAGACATAAACAGGATGGAAGCTGTCCAGAGGAGGGCACTAAAATGGTGCAGGGTCTGCACTGGAAGACATATGACAGAGACTAAAGGGAGCTTAATATGTATAGCCTCGAGGAAAGGAGGGAGAGGGGGACATGATAGAAACTTCAGTACCTCAAGGAATCAACAAAGTCCAAGAGGTAGCATCTTTCAAAAAAGAGGTGTGCAAGAACAAAGGGCACACTTGAAGATGGGGGCGTCTATTGGTAATTTAAGGAAGTATTTTTTCACAGAGAGGGTTGTGGATGCATGGAAGCCTTCCGGAGGAGGTTGTGGAGTCAAAAACAGTGGTGGAATTCAAGCATGCATGGGACAGTCATAAGGCAATTCTAGGGAGTGGGGGTAGGAAGAAGTAGGCTGCTGGTTAACTAGGATCTGCAGCTTATCCATTAGGTAGGGAAATGCGCAGACTGGGTGGGCCAAGCGGTCCTTATCTGCCGTTAAATTCTATGTTTCTATGATTCCATCATTTTCCCTACCACTGAGGTCAAACTAACAGGTCTGTAGTTTCCTGCTTCTGCCCTGCTCCCTTGCCTTATTATTATTATTGTGTGGGACTGTGTCAAATGCCTTGCTAAAGTCTAGGTAGGTCATGTCCATAGCCCCTCCCTGGTCTACTACTTTGATCACCCAGTCAAAGAAATCGATTAGATTAATCTGATGTGACCTTCCCACTGTGAATCCAAGCTGCCTTGGGTCCTGTGCCCCACTGGCCTCTAGGTACTTAACAATTCTTTCCTTCAGAAGTGATTCCATTATTTTCCCTACCACTGAGGTCAAACTGACAGGTCTATAGTTTCCTGCCTCTGTCTTGCTCCCACTTTTGTGAAGGGGAATTACATCCACCCTCCTCCAGTTCTCAAGTACCACACCATCCTCCCATGATTTGTTAAAAAGGCTAGTCTGTGGTGTCACTAGTTCTCCCCTTAATTCTTTTAGAATTCTGGGGTAAATCCCATCAGGCCCCATTGCTTTGTAGACCTTCAGTTTTAGGAGTTCTTTCAGAACCCTTTCTTCTGTGAAAGGACTGGGAATGACCCCCCTATCCAGAGTGGTTCTATTGATTGGATTAGGTAACTCCCCCTCCTCTTCTTCTGTGAATACTCACCAGAAGTATTTGTTCAGTATCCCTGCTTTTTCACTGTCCCTCTCTGCCCACCCACCATCCCCTTTATTCAGCCTCACTATCCCTCCCTTTGTCTTTCTACACTCCCTAATGTACCTATAAAAGATTTTATCCCCCTTCTTAACCAAGTTGGCTATCTTTTCCTCAGTTTGGGCCTTTGCTATTCTGACTGCCTTCCCTGCTTCCTTCTGCTTTAACTGGTACAGTTCTCTGTCCTGCTCCTTCTGTGTTTCTTTATACTTCCTAAATGCTATCTTTTTCTCCGTAACCTTCCCCGCCACCTCTTTGGAGAATCATAGTGTTTTTTTCTTTCATTTTGACTTGTTTATGTGCTTCACACAATGACTTGCTGCCTCTGTAATGGAAGTTTTGATGTTTCCCCATTGTTGCTCCACCCCTCCTTCTTGCATGTTGGCTAGTGCTTTTCTGAAGCACTCTCCCATTTTGACAACGTTAGCCCTCCTGAAGTCCAGTACCCTCACTTTTGTATGGCTAGAGTCTGCAGATGAGTTTATCATGAACCACACTGTTTGGTGGTCACTTGTTCCGAGATGGCTACCCACTTCTAGATCTGAGATCCTCCATCTGTCCCCATATGAGCATACCAGGTCTAAAGTTGCTCCCTCCCAAGTGGGTTCCAACACTAGCTGTCTGAGGCATGCCCCCTGTAGGGCATCAAGAATGGCCCCGCTCTTGGATGTGGCTGCACCAAAGGTGTTCCAGTTAACATCTGGCATATTCAGGTCCCCTGTCAACAATATCTCCCCCTCTTCTGCCATCCTAAGGATGCCTTCTATCATTTCCTTGTCCATTTCCTCCCCCTGAGATGGAGGTCTGTTTACAACCCCTGTGCGGATTGTGGTGCAATTTCCAGTCTCCAGGGTGACTCAAAGTGCCTCCTCTCCTCCCTGTTTACCCTTTTGTTCCATTGCTTTGATCCCCTCCCTTACATAGAGAGCTGCTCCTCCTCCTCTTCTACCCTCCCTGAATCTCCTGTAGATTGTGTACCCTGGTTTGTTGACATCCCAGTCATGGTTCTCTGTGTACCTTGTTTCTGTGACTGCCGGAATATCCAGGCATCCCTCTTATAGATACATAGATACATAGACAGTGTCGGCAGATAAGGGCCTATGGCCCACCTAGTCTGCCCATTTGAGCTTGTAAGTTCAGTTTGTTTTCCTAGAAGTCTATTTCCCCTTACCCCTGACCTCTAGAATTCCTTTTATGTCTATCCCATGCATTCTTAAATCCCATGATTGTTTCAGCCCCCACCACTTCCTCTGGCAGGGTGTTCCACTTGTCCACCACCTGTTCTGTGAAGAAATTTTCATGTTTCCTCTGAATCGTCCTCCCTCCAACTTCATCCCATGCCCTCTAGTCCTGAAACATCTTTTCGCTTAAAATAGTGTTTTCCTGCACCCTGTTCCTCCCTGTAAGATACTACTTGTATGTCTCTATCATATCCTCTCCTCCTCCTCTCCTCCAGGGAGTACATGTTCAGTTCCTTCAACCTGTCTTCAAGGACTTGTGATGCAACCCATGCACCATCTTTTGTTGCCCCTCTGAACCTTCTCTACCCTGTCATGTCCTTACGAGGTATGGTCTCCAGAACTGTACACTGTACTCCAGGTGGGGCCTCACTAGTGTCTTGTATAGCGGAATTATGACCTCCTTTTCCTGCTGGTGATGCCTGCCTATACATCCCAGCATCCTATTTGCTTTACCTGATGCCTTGTCACACTGTTTCCCTACCTTGAGGTCATCAGAGATGACAACCCCAAGATCCCTTTCCTGCTTGGTGCATGCTATATCCTCACCCCAACTGATATTATGTGCCAGGGTTTTTGTGCCCCATATGCATTATCTTGCACTTCTTGCATTGAATTTCAACTGCCAAACCCTTGACCATTCTTCAAGTTTCTGCAGGTCCCTCTCATTCTGTCTACACTCTGTTGTGTCTACCTGTTACAGAGCTTTGTGTCATCAGCGAACAGTGAAATTCTGCCTCTATATCCTGAGCAATGTCACTGATGATGATTAGGACCGGTCCCAGCACTGATCCCTGTGGTACCCCACTGGTCACTCTTCCCTCTATGGAGTGACAGCCATTTACCACCACCCTCTGTGTCCTGCCACCCAGCCAGTTACCTACCCACCACACTACTGTCCTGCCCACACCCATATTCCCCAGTTCCCCAGTCTTCCATCAAGGCCACCAGTTCAGGGAGCTTGTTACCTAGACTGCGGGCACTGGTACTTGTTATCTTCAATTTTTTGATGACCTTACCTCTTTTTGCCCCATCCCTGTCCTTACCGCCTTTGCCTTTTTCTCCATTTACACCTGCCCTTCTCCCCATCAACGTCTCTACCTTGGTGTTTACCTCACTAACTACCCTGATTTTTTGGGGAGGGCTAGGACTTCCCTGCCCCTTTTCAGTGCCTCCCTCCTTGGCTTGTTTAAATGATTGCCAATGAAGCATTTAAACCTATCACCTAGGATCCTGGTTCCCCTCCTGAACCGATGCAGACCATCGCGCCAGTATAGGTCTGCATCCCTCCAGGTGGACCCCCAGTCCTCAATAAAGCCAAAACCTTGAGCTCTGCACCAGTTTTACAACCACTGATTGAATGCCATGGTGTAGAGCGCCCTAGCCTCACACATGCCATAGACAGGCAGCACCTACGAGAAGGTTACCATGCATGCTACTTGTCTAAGGCCCCTCCCCAACTCCACAAACTCCTCCTCCACTGTTCTGATCCCTTTCCCAGCCAGGTCATTTGTCCCTAAGTGGACAATGACATCCAGCTCCCTCCCCCATGCAGCTGCTGTCGTGATCCTAAGGATTCGCTCCTGTCCCTCCAAGCCATGTTGCCAGGCAGGCACCTTACCTCCCTCCCCTAGTTCTACACTAATAACAGTGGAGTCCCCCACCAGAAGTTGTTTCCTGCCCCTGTGGGGTCCCATGCCACCCTCCTGTAGGTCTCCTTTGTGGAGGTTCCCAGCATCCTCCTTGGTCTCCACTGTGGGTGCCTCTACAGAGGAACCACACTCTACCAGAATGGCACATGAATTATGGAGAGGTACAACTGGAGGGATGCACCTCTGTTCCACCACCCTCACCCTCCCTGAGCCCACTGTGGTCCAACCGCTCCTCTTTCTTGGCAACCGCTGAGACAGTGGCAGTAGCCCTGGTGGTCCCGGGGTGGGAGAGGAGGTTCCCCCAAATCCTGGCCAACTCAGCCTGAAGATGAGCAACCTCCTCCCTCAGCCCAGAGAGGTGCCTGCAGATGGGACAACACTGCATTCTCCAGAACATCTCCCGGAAGACTGCTGCTCCACAGCCACTGCACTGCACCACTCCCATCATGTCTTATTTGTGGCCCTTAACTGTTGTTTTGTATACTTACTCTTTCCTCTCTCTGTTTATTATATATATATATATATAATTTTTTTTTTTGTCCCTACTTTCCTACTGTCTCCATGCCCTTAAAGCTCCTGATCTTCCTGTTCTGGTGCAGGAAGTTCCTATATTTCTTAGTAGTCTCCTCCTTACTTGCTCAGAGTCAGACCTCCAGCAGTTGGGGGGAATGGAGAGCTACTCTTGTCCTTCTAGAATGGTGAGTCTTTTGTGCCTCTGAGATCACTCCCCCTTCCTGCTCCCAAACAGGAAGTTCCTGTTGTCAGTCAAATCCTGTGCCTATAAATGTAGAACTGGCTAAGGGTGGGTGGGGGGTGGAGGGAAAGAGGGCAATATAGTACCAGTAGAGTAGTATAGTTCTAACAGCACCTCCTTCTTCTTTCTGTTCTCTGACACAAGCTATCTAGGGCAGTTTTTAAATCCAAAACACATGGCTTCCTTCTGCCTAAGCCACTCCCCTTAATTCACAGTTTCCTTCTACACCTAGCTAACTGCACAGTTAACAATTCACAGTTTCCTTCTACACCTAGTTAACTGCACAGATAACAATTCAGTTCACCCAACTCAGACAAACACACTCTTTTTTTTACCATAAATTGAAGCTCCCAGTAGTAGAGCTCTAGTTCTTTAGTCCCAGTAGAGTAGTACAGTTCTAACAGCACCTCCTTCCTCTTGCTGAGGGTAGACAAGGCACCAGGGCTGGATGGTATCCACACCAGGGTGCTGCGAGAGATGGCGGGGTGTTGGTGAAGCCACTGGCAGATCTTTACAGGACCTCACTGGAGTCGGGATGTGTGCCACTGGACTGGAGGATAGCACATGTAGTGCCATTACACAAGAGCAGACCAAGGGACAAACTGGGTAATTATCGTCCGGTAAGTCTCACCTCCATAGTGTGCAAGCTTGGAAATGATAATAAAGGAAAGACTGGTGTCGTACCTGGAGGAGAACAGCCTCCAGGATGTGAGGATGCATGGGTTCGTTTTGGGGAATTCTTGTCAAACCAAGCTGATACAATATTATGACTGGGTGACAGGGTAGCTGGATAAGGGTTATGCGGTGGATGTTCTTTACTTGGACTTCAACAAGGTCTTCGATTAGGTGCCTCATGGGCGACTTGGGGGAAAGCTAACTGGTGTACAGACAGGGGCAAAAATTACAAACTGGATTACAAGCTGGCTGAGTGGCAGGCTGCAACAGGTGATGGTGGGAGGGGAGATCTCAACTCCGAAGCCAGCTCCGGGCGGGGTGCCACAGGGCTCTGTGCTAGGACCAGTATTATTTGGGCTCTTCATATCAGACATTGCACACAGGGTGGTGAGCAAGGTAAGTCTGTTCGCAGATGACACCAAAATGGGAGCAGTGGCGGATGGAGGGAAGGGATGGAAGCAGCTGCAGAGGAACCTAAGCAAGCTAGAGGAGTGGTCAGAGTGGTGGCAGCTGGTGTTCAGTGCAAAGAAGTGTAATGTTATGCATTTCAGGGTGAAGAACCCAAGGAGAGAATACTGGCTGGGGGGAGGATTTAAACTGGGGATCACTGAGGAGGAGAAGGACCTGGGGTAATGGTAACAAGGACCATGGACAACACTGCCCAGTGCAGGAGAGCAGCTGCAAAAGTGAACAAAATGCTGGGGTGCATAGCGAGGGGGTTTTCATCCAGGCGAAGAGAGGTGATCTTGCCCCTCTACAGGTCACTGGTAAGGCCGCACTAGGAGTATTGTGTGCAGTTTTGAAGGGAGACCATACCTGAAGCATGATATCAGACTACTGGAGGGGGTGCAGAGGAGGGCAATAAAGATGATATGTGGAATGGAGGGAACAGACCATGAAAGCAGGCTGGGAGACCTGAATATATGTACACCCTGGAGGATAGAAGGGATAGGGATCACGATGGAGACATTCAAGTATCTGAGGGAATCAGTAAGGATGGGGCAGATGGGGTCTTTAAGCTGAGGAGGAGGAGGGACACCAGGGGCCGGCGCTAAGAATAGAGGGGAAGATTTAGGAGGGAAATGAGAAGAGCGCTATTTCACGGAGAGGGTGGTAGCAAAATGGAACACACTACCAGAATGGGTGGTATCATGTAAATCTGTGAACAGCTTTAAAAGGGCATGGGACAGGGAACAGGGGAGAGTGAGGGTGGGGGAGGTGGTGGTAGCAGTAGGATGACACAGGGGAGGGGGTGAAGCAGCTGCAAACTAGGGGTGCTAGCTGCACACTCGAGCAGACTTAGATAGACTGGGTGGTCTGTTTCTGCTGGCACATTTGTGTGTTCATTTTAAAGTGGGCAGTGAAGTATCAGGAGGCCTCATAAACCAGTCAGCGGTTGGATGACAGGAGCAAAATATCGCCCTGTGCCAGTTTTCCTTTACTAGTGTTTCAACAGAGGAAGTGAGGTCAGAGCTCTTAAAATTAGATACCACTAAAGCTACTGGCTTGGATAATATCCTGTCAAGATTATTAAAGTACACACTGCTAGTGATAGCTTTTAACTTAACTAAAATTTTTAACCTATCACTTAGTTCAGGAGAATTCGCTGAAGCTTGGAAGTACTAAAAAGTAGTCTCAATTTTTAAATCAGGCCAGAAATGGGAGTTGGGGAACGATCGCCCAATATCCCGCCTCCCACAAGTTTCAAACGTTTCTGAAAAATGAATTTCAGCCCAATTAAAGTATTACCTAGAATCCCAAATTAGAATAAACAAATTTCAATCAGGTTTCAGAGAGAACCACAGTACAACCTTTGCCCTTTTAAAAGTGGATAGTGACATCCAGCTCTCCCTGGACAGAACATCAGAGGGAGCTATCTTTGTGGCTCTTTCAAAAGTCTTTGGCCATGATATAACCTCCTGTCAAGGCTGACCTCGATGGGCATGGCCAGAGGATATATCAAATGGTTCAAACCCTACCTTAAGGGAAGGAAACAGGTAGTTTCCATAGGTGATTATTCATCCAATCTTGCACCAATTGCTACTGGAGTTCCACAGAGCTCAATATTGGGCCTGCTACCATTTAAAATATGTGAATGACTTGAGTTTCACAGACCCACCTATTTCATATCACTTATACACAGATGATACCATCATATATACATCTGATATTTCTATAGATAAAATCTAAAATGAACTTCAATGTGCTTTTAATGAAATACACATCTTTTACAAAAACCATAAATTAGCCCTCAATTCCAGAAAAAACTCAAACTGTTTTATTTAACCAAAGTAATAAAGCAACAGAAGAACTGGTTTTAAGTATTAAAACAGAAGATGGCAATGGGATTCAACAAGTTCCTTCATACAGATATTTGGAAATGTATGGGATCTTCACATAGAGGAAGCTGTTGAATTACCCTGGTTAAGGAATGAGGTGCTCTATATTGGGCAAAACTGTGCATGTCTCAGGAAACCAGAAGACAGGTAATGAATGCAATGGTCTTACCAGTTCTTGATTATGGGGACATCATGTACTCAGGTGTGGCTGAGAGAGAGAGTTGGTGAAACTCGATGTCTGTTAAAACGGGCTTGCCCGCTATATACTTGATACTTCCCGCAAGACTCACAGTTGCCAACTACATGCCGAATTAGGATGGTAGAGGCTGTGTAACCAGAGAAATGGGCACATCCTCTCATTTATGTATTAAGGTATTCAAGGACAACTTCCAGAGTATATTTTAGCCAATATTGTTTACATACAGAAAAAAAAGCCTCTTTAAGATCAACAACAGGATTGGACCTAGTGGTCCCCAAATGTAACTTGAAAATAAGAAGAACTTCATTTTTCAATCTTGGGCCAGTGGCCTGGAATAGCATTCCACATACCTTGAGACCAATATCTGGCAAGATTGGGTGGGGCGAGATAAAAACATGGCTTGATGACGAAGCTAAAAACCTCTTGCTTGTTGTCGGACATTTTAATGCTTATTGCTTGGATTATTTGTAACTATTTTCTATTCTCTACAATTGCCTTTTCTGTTTTGTTGTGTTAAATGGTAATGTTCATTGTTCTTTGCACATTATTTATTGCATTTTAATACTGTGCTACTTTGTGACATAAAGCTGTGGGACCCTGTTGTAAATGAGCTTTGGCTCAGTCGAGTTCATCCTTGTTCATACTCTGATATGAATAAAAAATGTTACTACTACACGTGAGACACTCTTATTTTGTGAAGGGTGTTTCACGTGCAGCTGTCCGGGAAATGGGCACATCAGTAAGGTTTTTTTAAAACAATTAATATCATACTGATCAAGCTCATTCAATAATATATTAATACTGCCGTGGAGACCACTCCTACAGTCGTAAACAAGGTCTCACCTACATTTCTAGGGTATCAGAACCTCTCGCTTTCAGGTCGCAGTTCTTTTACTCTAAGAATGCTTGGGAGACCACTCTTACAACTTTAAGTGTGGTCTCAGTGATGGTTTTAAGTCACTGTGTAAATGGATTTCTGACCCTGGCACATCAATCCCTTTGAAAACAGAAAAATATTTGTAACAGATTTTTTTAAAACCACAATGAAGTATAGCATAAGTCTTCACATCAGTGTCATTGTAAAAATACTCAGACTCCTGAGGCTCTTCAGAAACCAAAAGTGACATCCTTGAAAACCCAAATAAATTATCTTAAACTGTGCCTATAAATTGGCATACTGTGTAATTTTTTAGAAGTCATTCTTTACCTTACAAAAGACTGTTTTGACGTAAATTGGTAGATCTCCATGAGGGCTTCCAGATCCACCTACAATGCTAAATCCCAGTCCATCAGGCCCCTTTTCCAAGACAATAGTTTTAGGATGGGCAGCTCTAGAATGGCACAAAAATATACAAGGTCACAAAATAATTTCAAAACACTTTGTATCCTTCATCTGCAAAACTGATTAACTGAAACTAAAGCACAGAAAGAATGCCTGTAGCCATATTGGTCGCTGCAAGATTAGATTTGTTGTTTAGTGTGGTAGGCATTATAAAACTGGCAAGAAAAACCAAGACCTGTAATTGGTCAAGTATGATCACATGACCAAGCATTATTCCAGCACCGACAGCACAGATCAGAAATATTTAACTTTCTGAACCTCATAACTCAGTTTTTTAAATAAAACTCAGAGAAACTACTTTATAATAGAAATAAGGCACTCCAAGGCATGCAGAATTGTGGAATAACAAAAACTTCTCAGGTGTGTAAGGCACTCTGGGTTGCCTCGTGCCTCACTTTCTGAGGCATTTTGTTATCTGACAATAACACATACCATGTCATGACTTATTGCTAAATTAGAAGATCTGTGATATACTGTGTAACTTCCAGGGCATGGCTTCTTAAGCATTGTTTTTTGTTTGTGGTATTTTAAAAATAAGAAAAGGAAACAAGGGAAGGTAAGCAATTTAGTTTTGCATACAGTAGCACCTTTCACATGTACTGCATCCCCAAATGCTTTAAAATCCATGAGAGGGAGGTGCAATACTTTTTCTGCTATACAGGCACAGACAGAGATTCAAACATCACAGAGATAAAGCAGAAAGAAAAAGATTACAAACAGGTTAAGCACAGGAAGATTATTGCTCAAGATCACACAGTAGGTATGGGGGTGACAAGCTACGCTGTTGGATGGGATTGCAATGTGTGTCACAGACGCCACATCAACTAATTATTAAAACATTAGCTAAATAAAAGATCCTATTGAAAGATAGAAACATAGACAATGATGGCAGAAAAAGACTCATGGGTCCATCAAGTCTGCCCAACTTCTTTAAATCCTTGGAATCATTTTTGGAACCTAATGTTCCCCCAGGGTACTAACCTTCCCAGACCTTTCCCTATTTTCTTCTCTGGTCCTGTCAACCCTTGTTGCCACTATTTCCTTCACTCTATCCCAGGCCTGTCTGAACCCCCTTACTGTGCTCACTCTCGTCACCTCAGCTGTCAGACTGTTCCAGGGCTCCACCACCCTTTCTGTAAAGAAGTACTTCCTTATGTCTCATCAGAACCTCCCACCCGTCAACTTCCATTTGTGGCCCTGTGACTATAGGTTGTTACTGGGGTAAATAAGTAAGTAATCAGCCACCACAGGGTGTGCATTATAGGATTTTAATGCACGCCCCAGGAGAGTAGCAAAGCACGAGGCTGAAGGCTATGTGTCTTTATGCCTCTGGGAAGTGCATTAGAATCAAATAATGCACACCCTGGAGGGGCTTATTACACTTATAAAATGGCTCAAAGTAGCTTTTTGGGAAAGAAAAATAAGATTAGGCACCTGATCATGCGTTTATAGAGATTTAATGCATGAACAAGTGACGTCTCTTGGCCAACTAAATTTCTAGATATTTTCTTGCCATTTTATAATTCCCCTCAGTTTACTTTATTAATACCTTTAAGGAATTTGAAGGTCTCGATCATGTCGACCCTCTCCCTTCTGGTTTCCAATAAGTACAAATTCAGTGCCCTGAGGCCCTCCTCATAGGATTTACCCTGGTGTCCTTGAATTATGTTGGTCACTCTGTGTTGTACTGTCTCTAACCTATCCATATATTTTCTGAGGTAAGGACTCCAGAACTGGGCACAATATTCTAGGTGAGGTCTCATCAGGGCTCTATAGAGAGGTAGTATTACCTCTTTTCTCCTACTATCAATCCTTCTCCCAAGGCATCCCAGCACCCTGTTGGCCTTACTAGAGGCCTTGTTGCGCTGACTAGTTTGTTTAAGGGACTTGCTGATGGTAACTCTTAGATCCCATTCCCCGTTTGTAGTGCTAAATCTCTCCCCTCCCATCCAGTACTCCATCATGGGGTTCTTTTTCCTTAGGTGCATTACCTTGCACTTTTTGACCACCCCTAACTATAGCAGGTCCTTCTGCATGTCCCTTATTCCTTTTTCACTATCCACCCTCCCATATAGTTTAGTGTCATCCGAAAATAGACCCAACTTGCCCTGGCTTGCTTCACCAATCTCGCTAATGAACATGGTGAAGAGGACCAGGCCCAGGACCAATCCCTGTGAAAACCCACTTGTTACCTTCTTCTCTTCTGATTTGACCCCACTGACCACCACCCTCTGTCACCTTCCTGCTATCCAGTTTCCCATCCAAGTCACCAGAGTTTTAGCTGCGTCCAGGTCCCCCATTTTCTTAAGCAATCTTCTGTGTGGTATTGAATCAAAGGCCTTGCTAAAGTTGAAGTACAACAAATCGACTGCATGGCCCTTGTCTATTTCCTTTGTGACCCAGTCAAAAAAGGCTATCATGTTGCTCTGACAAGACCTTCCTGTGACAAAGCTGTGTTGATTGTCATCCTGGAGTCCATTGCACTCCAGGTATTTTACAAGGCCCTCTTTAATCAGGGATTCCTTCAGCTTCCCCACTATGGAGGTCAGGCTAACAGGCCTATAGTTCCCTGGTTGCTCCCTGTCTCCCACTTATGTAGTGGCACTATGTTTGCTACTCCCAATCTGCTGGCACATTCCCAGATCTGAGTGAGCTGCTGAACAGCTCAGCTAGTGGATCAGCCAGTTTGGTTGCTAACTCTCCCAGTATCCATGGGTGATTTCAATCTTTTTGATCACCTTCTCCTGCTAGTAAACCTCCTATCATTGGGTTTCTTGGAACAATCTGTAGATTGGTTTAATAGTTATCTATACAATAGGACACAAGTTGTAAATTTCAACTTGGTAACATCAGAACAGTCATTGATATTGGAGTACCACAGGGATCGATTCTGGGTCCTCTTCTTTTCTCGATCTTCATTAATAATATAACGCTAAACACCTCCTCCTGTTCATCCTTACTTTATGCTGATGACCTGGTACTCTATACCAGCTCCAGTGATGTGCTTAGCCTTAACCATGTTCTATCTGCAGCTTTCCTCAGTGTTTAGTCCTGGATTACCAGCCAAGATCTTGTTCTCAGTGTCAGCAAAATGCAGTCCATGCTCTTCGGCACTGCTGCCAGGCTAAAAAACTGTCGAGACCTCTTTAGAATCACCAGTGTGGATGGTGTCTTGCTGGAGGTAGTGAGCTCTTTCAAATTCCTGGAGGTCCTCCTTGATGAATCACTTAATTTTGATTACCATATTACTACCACATGTAAGGCAGTAAATGCTAAACTAAGGATAGCCTACAAAACGAGCCATGGTCTTACCTCCTCAGCTAGACTGGCTATAGCCAGGGGTATCCTACTTCTGTTGCTTACTTACAGGTCTGTCATATACAGCAACGCATCCAAAGCTTCCTTACACAGATGGGATACGACCTATAATAATATATGTCAATTTGCTTCTGCCTCCCCTAGGCTAAAACATCACTGCCTGCTATATGGTAAACTTAACTGGCCCTCCCCGATGGCCCTCCATCTCCTCTCTCTTAGGTCTCTACTTGACAGTATATTAATATCTAACATGCCAAGTTCCCTTGTCTCTCTGCTTACCCCTCAGTCCACCTCTTACGGCCTCCGATCTGCTGACCTGTCCCTACTTCACATTCCCAGGTGTAAAACATCCAAAGGCACTTTATGTGATTCCCAGTTATTGGAACTCCCTGCCCCTTGATGTACACCTGGCTCCTAGTCATGCTGTGTTTAAAAAGAGGCATTGCTCCCACCTTGTTGAACGCACCCAATGCATCTGCTTCAATCCTCCTTAGAGCTGTCATTACACTCTGTACTGTGCCATGATCTCCCCTGCTAATAATCTCCTTGCATCCACCTGTTCATACCTCTTCTCTCCTTGTTTTTTCTTCCCTGTCATCACTCTCTCACTTTACATGCTATCCCCTGCTAACCTGACTCCCTACTCTCTCTCTTTCAACATCTCCTTTTACTTACGACTGTATATTTTAGTCGCTACACTTTATGGAGTCAATGCAGTCTACTGTACTTATGTAATTTCTAAATACCTACTGTTCTATGGTATTGCAAAGTGAAATACGTCTATTTTTTGTTAAATTGGTACTACTGTATCTCTAATATGTTGTATTTTTGACATTGTCCTGCCCTTCCATTCGTTGTACTGTTATCGTTCAATTGCTGTAACCTCCTGGGTCGAGTCTGAAAATAGTCATTTTTGTGTCTAGTGCACCCACCCAGTTATCAAAAACTAAATAAATAAATAAAATAAATAAATAACCCCCATCTGGACCTGGAGCCTTATCAACCTTGAGGGCTGCCAGTCCCTTCAGGACTCTTTCCCTAGTGAACATTGGCAGGCTCATTTCCAGGATCCCCTTAGAGATCGCTTTGACGCAGTTCTCAGGCAGAGGCCTGTCCTCTTCCTTAGTGAAGACTGAGCAGAAGTAGCCATTCAGAATGGCGGCCTTATGCCCATCCTCTTCACTCACCCTACCCCCTCCACCATTCATGTGATTCCCCCTTTTGTGTTTTTCACCAATATATCTAAAGAACTGTTTTTCTCCATTCTTCACCCCTTCTGCGATGTGCAGTTCTATGTCTGCCTTCACCTCCTTAATGGTCCTCTTAGCCTCCCTGGCTTTCTGAAGATATTCATTCTGTTCTGCCTCTCGTTGCTTGCTCTTGCATTTATAAAAGGCTCTCTTTTTGGCCCCTACTGCTTTCCTGACTGAAGGTGCGAACACACAGGTTACTCATCTGTAACAGAAGTTCTAGAAGTGGTATATGATGTTCATCCACACATTCTGGCAGTGTCCTTTCCCCTTTAATAAGTGCCTGAAAGTCTTCAAGCTGGCTCCTCCCACCCAGGTGGTAACTCCTGTAGCACCGATTGTGACACCAGATCTTGGCTGCTGAAAGCAGAATTCAGTGCACCACTGCCAGGGGCGGTCGGGTAGGTCTGTGTGGATAAACATCATATACCACTCCTAGAAAATACAGTTGCGTACTTACCATAACAGTAGATCTTCGAGGGGTATCTCTTGCAGCAGGCAATACACTTGAGTTGTCACCAGAGGGTGCTCTTGTGCACGGCAGCTTTCTTCTAGCAGTTTTTTCCAGGGGCCGCCCACACATGACATCATCATCCTGCACATATATAAGAGTGGGCAGCCCCAGGTATCCTCAGTTCTCCATTGGATTCAGCTCACTAAGTGAGGACTGAGAGACAGCTGAGGTACCTTAGGTATCCCCCATGTATATATGTATATTTGGATCAGAAGTTGTTCTATTAGAGAAGGAGGGGATGGAGGGAGGGATTGTACCTGCTGCAAGAGAAATCCCTTGAAGATCTACTGCTACAGTAAGTACGCAACTGTACTATCTTCCACGGGGATAATCTCTTGCAGTAGGTAATACACTTGGGATGACTCCCAAACAGTAAACTCAGGAAGAGTGAAAAAGTTATGACAGAAGGCCTTGTACGACTGTGTGGCCAAAGGCCATCCTATGGTGAGAAGCAACGTCTAAATTGTAATGCTTAGTGAAAGTATGTATTGTGGACCATGTGGCTGCATTGCAGATATCCGTGACAGATGCCCCTTTGAAGCAGGCTGCTGTAGTGGCCATGGCTCGGGTAGAATGGGCTTGGACAGGTCCTGGTAATGGTTTATTATACTCCTTATAACAAAAGGTTATACAATGGGCCAACCTGTTGGAGAGGGTCTGTTTAGTGATTGGAAAGCCTTCCCTGGTTGAGGTGAAGGTAACAAAAAGTTAAGGAGTCTTCCTGAAAGGTTTGGTACGATTAATATAACACCTCAAGATGCGATGAACATCTAATGTGTGTAGTAGGTATTCTCCTGAATTGGATTGGTCAGGGAAGTAGAAAGGCAGTTCTATAGACTGATTTAAGGTGTGTTCCGAGACCACCTTGGATAAAAAGGAGGGACTGGTATGAAGAGCCACTCTGTCATTATGGAAGATTAAGTAAGGTTCTTTACATATTAGGGCAAGAAGCTCAGAAATACATTGAGCTGAACTGAGCTGAAGTGACAGCTACTAGGAATAAGGTGTTCCAGACTAGGAAGCGGAGATCGCAAGTAGCCACAGGCTCAAAGGGGTGGAGGGTCAGCCATTCCAGCAGGAAATTCAAGTCCCATGGAGATGTGGGCCGTCTAATAGGAGGTTTGAGGTGTAACATACCTCTTAGTAACATCTTGGCAAGGTGATGCTGGTAAAGTAATCACCCATCTAAAGGTTCATGAAAGGCCGAGATAGAGGCCAGATGGATTTTAATAGAGGAATAGCTCAAGCCTGTCAAGGTGAGCGATGCCAAGTAGTCCAAAACCTTAGTCAATGGACAAGAATAAGGATCCAAAGACCGGGAAGCGGCCCATATGGAAAAGCGTTTCCATTTGGCGTTATAGGTTCACCTGGTAGATGGCTTACATGAGGCCAAAAGAACGTTGGCCACTGGTGAGGAGACTTGAAGGTGGGCTATGACCAAGGCCCCTAGAATTCTGCAGCCACAGAATTTTGTGCAGAACTTGCAATCTACCGCAGAACTTCTGCGGTGCCGCAGAATTTGCTCTTCTTGGTGATTTTTATTAATATTTCTGTTTATCCATGGAATCTTGTTCCCTTCCCCACTTTTTATATCCCAAACCCCCCATATGCTCAGAATGTGATGTTATCATTGCTATAACATCATACATTAGCTAACGAAATGGCTGCATTCTGCAACAGAAATGAAGAGTCACTTATCTACCACAGCTCCCACTGCTAGAGATGGTGGCACAGCACAGCACATCATGCATGGTGATATTTGCTCAACCTGCACTACAACCTAATACAATTTTCAGTCTTATATTATTGCGCTAGGGCCAACTTAAACAAAACCTTGTCAATAGCATAGACTTAAGTCCATACCTCACTTTGTACAAACCTATTTGTGCCTGTAAGGTATAGAGATGCCATCTGAAATGAATAACTGGTAAAATGAATTTAACTGTCATTTTTAAGAAAAATAAAATAATTATGCCCAGAAAAGTGGAATATAATAATGTGTAGACCTGTTGAAAGACTAGACCTGTTAAATAAATAATTGCACTGTACACATTTTTGCCAGGGTTATTGATTACATATTGTCATTGGTTGACAGAATCACCTAAAAGTTAATGAGAAATGTTGTGTGCAGGGACAGCTGTTGGGCCAGAGGGTAGCATGCTGTGTTTCCATGCCGGCAAGTCAGGTTCAGAGATTAGCTCTGGGAGCTGGCTGGGCAGCACAAGGATTGGTGGAACACATCACTGCTCGGAGCCTGGGAAGGTATGGTGCAGTGTTCTGTCACATGGTGATGGGCTGGAGAGCTCTATGTCACAATTGTTTCACATACATGTCATGGCCTGATAATGTTACGCAGTGTGTCAGGGTAAGCAGGTTGACATGAAAAATGAGTTTTGCAGTAACTCCTCTATTCCATTTCCAATGGGACCTGTACGAATGAGGATGCAAGTTCATGGAAATAAAAAAATATATATATATATATATACACACACACACATACAGTATCTCAGTCTCACCACACACACATACACATTTGTATGTATGTTACAGATAGCATATAAATATACACATGATACACAGTGGGAACCTCATGAGTGGTGTAGAAAGCACATACAAATACTGTATATAAGTGATAGACAGTGGAAACCTCATTAGTGGGATAGATAGCATGCACATAGAAATACCTTATTTATCACATAAGATCCCCTCTGCATATATCATTTATGCAACAGGCTAGGACCTTAAGGGAGAGACATTTGTTTTGCTTTTTTAGGCATAACATTATTTTTATAAGTCTGTTATTTTTGAACTAGTGTTACTGTGCTTTCCACCATCCTGATTGCTATAACCACTGCCATGAAAGTGAAGTCAGGATGACAAGCTGACACTGTGATGTGGTAGTTTGTTAGTGCAGCAGAACTTCATGAAATTACAAACCACTACATAGAAGTTCTACGGCAATTGGAAGTCTTGCCGCAGAACTTGGTCCCACTGTGCCGCAGAAAAGTAGGGACCCTGGCTATGACAGTGTCCTCAGGAGCCAAGCGTGAAAATGTAGTGACTTCAGGTTGGGGTATAGAAGGATTCCCCTATCCTGAGTCAAGAGGTCTGGCCTGATTGGTAATGGGATTGGGTTCGCTACTGAGAGCTGCTGAAGTAGGGGAAACCACACCTGTCAAGTCCACAGAGGAGCTGAGGTTCATGGTGGCAGGTTTGAGTTGTAGTTTCAGTAAAGTACGTTGCAGGAATGGGACTGGGGGGAAGCATATAAGAAGAGTCCTGTCCACGATTGGGACGGGGCATCTATAGACAGTCCCCTTCTGTCTGGGATAACGGAAATGTATCTGGGGGGTTGGTGATTGCCGGGGGAGGCAAAGAGGTCGAGCTGTGGGGTCCTCCACAACCAAAAGATCATCTGAAGAACTTTGTGAGGAAGTGCCTACTCATGCGTGGAGGTCTGGCAACTGAGAATGTTGGCCAGGGTACTGTGGCATCCCGCTAGATGGACGGCAAGCAACAACAGATGTTGAAGTATGGTTTCCTGCCAAATCACCATCGCCTCCCTGCAGAGAGTGCGGGACTTGCTACCTCCTTGTTTGTTCAGGTAATACACCACTGAGGTATTGTCTGAGTGGATCAGCAGTAGTCCTGGGGTAAGGTGGGGGTGAAAAGCCTGAAGGGCGAGGCAGACTGCTCTCATTTCCAGTAGATTTATAAAAGGAGGAATGGAGAATCGGGGCCACCTGCCCTGTGTCCTGTAGGGGCCCAGGTGCACCCCACAGCCATCAGAGGAAGCATCCATGGTCAATGTCTGATGGGGAGGAGGGGACTGAAAGGTCATGCCTTGAGACAGATTAGCATGATGGGTCCACCAATCTATGGCTGAGCATAGAACTGGAGTGACTTCGAAATCCCCTGGTTTTTGTCTCCACTGACTCTGAAGAGTCCATTGGATTGGTCTCATGTAGACGGGGAAAGGCCACCCAAAAGGCACAACAGATGTCTGGCTGTGATAAACTGTTGAGTTTATATCTGGGAACCCAGAGACAGAAGTCTGTCTTGTCTGTTGGCAGGGAGACGAGCCCTAGCGGAGTTGGTGTCCAGAACAGCTCCTATATACTGGAGCAGCAAGGTTGGGGTTGGATTGGATTTGGGCCAGTTCACCGTAATTTCTAGGGGCTAGAACAGAGTGAGGGTTGCCTGGAGGGACAAAAGAAGAGAGATTTTGGAATCCACTTTTATGAGTCAATCATCCAATTATGGGAAGATGAAATGTCCATCCCATCTCAGGGGCACCGCCAACATCACTAGGTACTTGGTAAATACTCTCGGGGTGGATGAGATACCGAACGGAAGTGCCCAAAATTGGTAATGTTGTCCTAGCAGGTGGAAGCGAAGGAACCGGTGGTGAGTGGGATGAATGGTGATATATATATATCAGTTGGGGGGTGAGGATATAGCATGCAACAAGCAGGAAAGGGATCTTGGGGTTGTCATCTCTGATAACCTCAAGGTAGGGAAACAGTGTGACAAGGCAGCAGGTAAAGCAAATAGGATGCTGGGATGTATAGGCAGGGGCATCACCAGCAGGAAAAGGGAGGTCATAATTCCACTATACAAGACACTAGTGAGGCCCCACCTGGAGTACAGTGTACAGTTCTGGAGACCATACCTACGTAAGGACATAGACAGGGTAGAGAAGGTTTAGAGGAGGGCAACAAAGATGGTGCATGGATTGCATCACAAGTCCTATGAAGACAGGTTGAAGGAACTGAACATGTACTCCCTGGAGGAGAGGAGGGAGAGAGGGGATATGATAGAGACATACAAGCATCTCACAGGGAGGAACAGGGTGCAGGAATACACTATTTTTAAGCAAAAAAGATGTTCCAGGACTAGAGGGCATGGGATGAAGTTGGAGGGAGGATGATTCAGAGGACACATGAGGAAGAATTTCTTCACAGAATGGGTAGGGGACAAGTGGAACACCCTGCCAGAGGAAGTGGTGGGGGCTGAAACAATCATGGGATTTAAGAATGCATGGGATAGACATAAAGGAATTCTGGAGGTCAGGGGTAAGGGGCAACAGACTTCTAGGAAAACATAAACTGAACTTACAAGCTCAAATGGGCAGACTGGGTGGGCCATAGGCCCCTATCTGCCGACACTGTCTATGTATCTATGTAGGTAGGCATCTTCCATGTCTACTGTGCATAACCAATCCCCTTGTTTTAACATCGGCATAATGGATGTTAAAGTGACCATCCGGAGACTCTTGTACTGAATGTGTAGGTTCAGTTGTCTGAGGTCTAATACAGGTCTGAGATCCCCGGTGCGTTTGGGTACCAGAAAAAAATTGGAGTAAAATTCCTGATGGTACTCTGAAGGAGGAACTGGATAGGCGGCATTCTTGAGAAGTGGTGCCTGGAGTTCTTTCTGAAGAATGGGGATATGCTCGGGTGGCTAAGAGACAGAGTGGGGAGGATGGGGGGGAGGCAGTGATGTGAGTTCCAGCGTGTATCCCATCTGGATTATTTGAAGCATCCACTCGTCCGATGTTATCGCTTGCTGGGCCTCTAAATGGAGGGCAAAGCAACCGCCCATGGCTTCCAAGGCCTGTTGAGGAAGCCCGGGAAATGCTCAGTTGGTCATTGGGAAGTGGGCTGACCAGTTCCACCCGGGGTGGGAATGGGAGCCCTTGGAGGTAGGAGTGGAGGTCCTGGAGGATGGCTGGGAATGACCACGGAATCCACCTCTGTAGGTACTGTACCTCTGTGATTGCCACTTCTTTTTGATTGAAAAGAGGACTGGGAGCAGTACTGGTAGGATGGCTGTGAGGAATAATACATGCCGTGTACCATATATGAGGTCCAAGCTGAAACCCGGAGATCATCCCGAACAGTCTGGGTACCAGGACCAAAAAGTTTGGATCCATTAAAAACGGCATTTATCACCTTACGCTGTACCTCTGGTATAAATCCTGAGACACGTAACCAGGTGTGCCATCTGAGGGTAGCACCTATGGCCGATTTACAAGCAGAAGTATCCACTGCATCATACCCTGAATGGAGCAAATGTGAAGAGATGGAGTTGCCAGTGGAAACTGTTGCCAATAATTGGTCCTTCTCCTGAGAGGGATGGAGTTTATTGACTAGTTCTATAGCAGAGGACCAGAGGGTGCACTAGTATTTAACCATCTGTCCCATATACTGTAGTTTAAAATTCTGAGATTCATGGTACCCACCTGGAATACCTTTTTCCCCGAAGTAATCAAGATGGCAAGATTCCTTATCGGGGGTAATGAGCTCATGTGCTTTGGTTGTTTGGTATGATCATGAACTGCTGTGATCACTACCAAATCTGCTTCAGGGGTAGTGGAAAGGAAAGGATGGTCAAGAGGAGCCTGATAAAGGCAGTCCACCTTCCTATGAATAGTAGGAACAGCTGAGGTTTGGTTCCAAGCCTCCAGTATAGCATTTTGATAAGTTTGTATAAGTGGGGATACCACTATGACATGCTCTTCAGGCAGTTCAAGATAGTCTGCCATATCCTTTCTTTATTTATCATGTTCCATAGTTGAAAACCCCATGATTTTCTGAATTTGTACCATTATCTCATGAAAGGATGGGTCATGAGGAGGAGAGGCACCGGCATGATGGGAAGCATCTTCATGCAAGGAGGAGACAATCGAAAGAGAGGATAGGGGGCGAGAGTCCAGGTCCTGGAGCTCAAGATCTTCAAGATCTCCTGGAAGACTTTCTGGAAATTCTGCCTCTTCTGAGAAATACTCTTCTTTATAGGAAGGAGCGGACCAAGTCGGAGAGGGTTCCCCATCACCTTGGAAGTGTTTAGGTGGATCGGTGGGAGAACAAGAAGGGTGACCCGCCTCTCCGGGAGTAGGAGGTTAAGAATTGCTCATCACTTCCAGAACCTACTACAGCCACATCCAGTGAGGTAGTAGTAGAGGGTGGGGTAGGTAGATTCTGGGGAAACCAGTGGAATCATGGAGGAAATTGGACATGAGATATAAACAGGTCTGGCCACTGGGTGATAAAGACCAGGGTCTCGGTTCCTATCTGGTTGGCCCCTGTGAGAGAATGGGTGTGAAGGAGGAGGGGCAGTAGAAATAGCAAAACCAGTAGTTCTCATCATGAAAATCTGGCCTGTCGTCGATGGGGCAGTAAACTGGGAGGTACCAGAATGCTTAAAAGCAGATGTTGTTGATGGCAAACGAATCACCGTCGATAGGGAGTCATTGGAACTTACAAAAGGTTCCACAGAAACTGCTGAAAGGGTGCCGGAAAGCGCCGTCCACAACAGAGTGTAAACTTCCATCGATGATGTAGCAGTTCTACAGGGCATCATCGGCAGTGGAGCACTGGTAAAGGTGGCTGTCGACGAATGTCTGCCCGATGAGGATGAGAGTGATTTATCCTTTTTACATTTATGTTTCTTGTGTGAAGCTGCAGTGGAGAGCTCCTTGGGATGGGCCCCCTCATCTAAGAGAGACAATTTCTGCTCCATTAAGTGTGAGTCAATATCCTGCAGCTGTCATCGACGGGTTGTCTGGTTGAATTCCTGGCAGTATTTGCAGGAGATGGTGTTGTGTGTGGGACACAGATACCTAACACAAACGGTGAGGTTGTCGTAATAGTAGATCTTCCAACTGTAATGACATGACTGAAATAGTGATGACTTGCTTGTAGATTCTTTGGACATTGGTTGATGAAGATTGGAAATGGAGGAAAAATCCCCTTCCCAGCTCAAGTTCTTGTTGATAACTGATTCACTAGCGTTGGCTGCTGCGTGCGAGCTAAAGACGAGGGGAAAATGAACTGAGATACCTGGGGTTGCCCACTCTTATACAGGTGCAGGATGATGATGTCATGTGTGGGGATGGCCCCTGGAAAAGACTGCTAAAGGAAAGCTGCTGTGCACAAGAGCGTCCTCTGGTGCTGATCTGTGTATTACCTGCTGTAAGAGACTATCCCCATGGAAGACCTACTGTTTACAGGTGAGTAACCTGTGTTTCAAGGGACATGGATATGGTGTTCTATCCACACTTTCTGGCAGTTTTCCTGGGAGAAGGGGGCAAGGCTCACACCCCCTATTTAGGGAACAGAGATTGGAGAACTAAGGCCCCAAAACTAGCATCCCGGTGTGACTCAAGGTCGATGTGGTAGTGGGAAATGAAGGTGTGTACCGATGTCCAGGTAGCAGCCTGGCAGATTTCTATGATAGGGATGTCCCTGAAAGCAGCCACCATGGCGGCAATATGATCGGTGGAATAAGCCCTTAGCCCTATGGGAGGCTCCCTACCCGCCAACCTATAGCAGAGGTCAATCCACCTGCCAATCGTCCACTTAGCTGCTGGCCTGCCAGGTGCGGCTTCGGCGTAGGTGACAAACAGCTGGTGAACCTCTCTCCGAGCTCCAGATGATCACTCCTTATATGAAGCAAGTGCTCGCCTCAGTTCCAAAGTAGGGAGCCCGTACTGAGCCTCCGAGATGTGACTGGTGAAGTACACCGAGAGATTAATCACCTGGTTAAGGTGAAAATCTGACACAACCTTTGGGAGGAACTTTGGGTTGGGGTGAAGGAAAACCTTGTCCCGGTGGAAGACCTGATAAAAAGACTCCACTGATAGCGCCTGGAGTTCACTGTTCCTTCTGGCTGACGTGACAGCTACCAAGAAGGCAGTCTTCCACGACAGGTGAGATCTCTTACATCTGTGCATTGGTTCGAATGGCTTGCCCATGAGCTTTACCAATACCAGAAACAAGCCCCAAGGTGGTGGTGGCTCATCCACCTGAGGGGAAATGTGGTCAAGGCCTTTGAAATAGTGCCAGACCACCTTCTCCTATGCCACCAACTGCTGACCAGTCCACGCCAGGTAGGCAGACATGGCTGCCAGGTGCACCTTAAGGCTTGTCAACCAAAGGCTCAACTAAGAGAGGGACCAGAGGTAGTCAAGAATGATAGCCACAGGGCAAGATAATGGGTCCAGCCCCTTGCCCTGGCACCAAATGGAGAGCCTCTTCCATTTGAAGGCTTAACATTTTTGGGTCGACTCCCTCCAAGATGCCTTAACTACAGCCAGGACATGTTCGGAGAGACCCAAAGCCTGGAACTCTAGCTGCTCAGGAACCAGGCTGGCAGGTGCAGGGATTGAAGGTCCAGGTGGTACCTGCCCCTGATGGATGGAAAGCAGGTCTGGGCATAGGGGAAAGACACCTCAGGAGCTTGCTGCTGAGACTGAGGAGATCAAGGTACCAGAACTGGCATGGCCAGTCTGAAGCCACCAAGATCATCTGTGCCTTGTCCCTCCTGACCTTGGGGATCAAGGGGAATGGAGGGAAGGCATAGAGGAGGCCTAGGATCCAAGGCCTCAAGAAGGCATTCCCCTGCAGCGTTCCCTGATGGGGGCACAAAACAGCTTCAAGTTTGCAGTCTCCCTGGAGGCAAACAGGTCCACCAGACAGGAGCCACAGAGGGAGAACACACTTTGCACTACCTCAGAATGAAGAGACCACTCGTGAGACGCCTCGCCCACCTGGCTGAAAGCGTCCGTCAGCTGGTTGGAGATGCCAGCCACATGGATGGCCAGAAGATCAGCCTCCAGGCTTTGCATGAGGGTCCAGACATGGAGAGCTTCCTGGCACAGTGGAAGGGAGTGCATCCCACCCTGCTTGTTGAGGTAGTATATGGTCATTGTGTTGTCCATATGGACCTGAATGACCTGACCCCTGAGATGCAGAGCAAAGGAAGTCAACACCAGCTGAACTGCCCTGAGCTCCAGCAGGTTGATGTGACATTGGGACTCCTTGGAGGTCCAGAGCCCATGGACTCTGTGATCCCCAGGTGGGCTCCCCAGCCCATGAGAGAGGCATCGGTCATCAGGATGACCGTCAGCTCTGGGCGGACAAATGGGATGCCTTCCTGTAAATGCTCCAGAGCTAACCAGCACTGGAGTGCATCCCACATCTGCTGGATCACCATGACCAGCTGGCCAAAGTGACCCCTGCTCTAAGACCACTGACTGGCCAGCACCCACTGCAGGGAGTGCATTCTCCAGCAGACCCAATGGACCACGGTGGTGCAGGCCACCTTCTACCCCAACAGGTGCAGGAAGTCCTGTGCAGGGCGCAACTGCCCAAACCAAAATGATCAGGCAAAGGATGAAAGAACCTCTACCCTGTCCACCTAGAGCCGAGCCCTGGCTCTGGGAGAATCAAGCTCCGTCCCAATGAACTGGATCACTTGCAATGGCATGAGTTCTAATTTGGCCTCGTTGACCATGAGGCCAAGAGTTACGCAGGTTAGAGGGCCATGTCTCTGGACCACTCCACCTCTTGTCTGGAGGTACCCATGATGAGCCAGTCATCTAGGTAAGGGTATACCCAGACTCCTCTGTGCCGCAGTTGGGCTGCCACCATTGCTATGCCTTTGGGGAAGATCCTGAGGGTTGAGGACAGCCAGAATGGCATGCCCTCGAACTTACAGAGGGTACCCTCTGCTCGAAAGTGGAGGAACCCCCCGGTGAGACAGACAGATCAGGATGTGGAAGAACGCATCCTGGAGATCCAAAGCGCAAAACCACATGGTTTGCTCCAGAGATGGTATGAGCCAAGACAGAGTGACCAATCTGAGCGTGTATGACCCGAGAAACTTGTTCAGAGAATGCAGATCTAAGATGGGGCACCAGCCCCCCATCCATTTTGGCACCAGGAAGTACCTGGAGACAAACCCTGGGTGAGGTGGAGGACCCAGGACAGGAGCCACTACCTCCTTGTGGAGGAGCTGTGCGATGTTGTCCCGAAGGGCCAACCGAACGTCGATGGACACCATGTCCTCCCATGGGGCATGGGCTTGGCTGGGTGGGTAGGTCTTGAATTCTAGAAGCAGACCCTGGCTGACCACCTCAAGAACCCACCTGTCTATGGTAACAGTGGACGAGGTGGAAAGGAAGTGGCAAAGCCAACCCTCCATGGGAGGACCCAGGGGGTTCAGGACAGGAATGGGGGAGGCACCCCCCCATCCCATCACTGGGCAGACTAGGAAGCAGATGGAGACCCAGCTGAGGGACCACCGGGAACATGACCTGCTGGCTTCCTGGCAACTGTGGCCACGGACTTTGGCCGTGGGCACCAGGTCTGCAGCTGACCAGCCTGGGGCTGTGCAGATTTGGCGGCAGAGGCGGGCTGAAAGGGCTTCTTCTTAGAAGGTTTGGAGCCCTTGTGGTCCTTCTGGGCAGAAGTCACTGAGTCCAAGATGGCACTGGACTTTTCAGTCCTGGTGGGGCACCCTTCCACCCCGGATCTGAACAGGTCAGTCCTCAAAAAGGGCACATTTGCCAACTTGTGCTGCATATCAACCGTGAACATGGAGATGCACAGCCAAGCCCTGTGGCGCATGGCAACTGCTGTGGTCATGGACTGGGTGCATGAGTCAACAAGGTCCATGGCTGTCTGGAGCTGTTGCTACGCAACAGCATGGCCTTGGTCTCAGACTTGCTTGACAGTAGTCTGCAGGTCTGTGGGGAGGTGGGGTAGTACCTCATTGAGGGATCCCAAGAGGGTATGTGAAAAGTGGGCCATCAGTAGGGCCAAACTTACTTACCAAAGACCAAGCGAAGAGGCAGCATACACTTTTTTAGCTATGTGGTCCAACTTCTTGGCCTCTTTGCTGGGGAGTTTGTCCACGTCCCTGACATTGCCCGTGTGCCGAAAAACGGAGTCGGCAACTAGCCCCTCAGCTGAGGGATGCTCTGTAAATCCTGACAGGGATTTGATATGGACTGCAAACTTGCAGGCCATCTGGGCTAAAGGTGCAGGGCAGGAGGCTGGATGCTGCCACAGCTCCAAGGCAGGACCGAGAATAACATCCTGCACCAGAAAGGCCTCCATAGTTGTATCACCCCGGTCTAGGATCTTGGGGAGTGGGTACCTCTCCTGCTTCTGAATGGGCTTAAGCTGGAGACCCGTGGATACAGAAATCAAGAAGAGCAGGCCCATGAAGGATGTGGGAGCCTGATCTGTTGTCGAGTCCCCCACCAACTCCATGTCCCACTGGTGGGAATGAAGGGAGGACCCCTCCAATTCTGAAGAATCATTAAAAGTGGCCGATTGCTCAAGTCCTCACTCAGCCAGCGAGGGCATTCTGGGGTGACGGTGACCGACAGCCGATGGGGTAACCCTTTGGCTGGCCAAGTGTCCTTAGTTGGAGTGCCGGTCATCGGCTGTTTAAGTGGTGGCTCCACCAGGATCAGCACAGAGGCCGGGGTTTGCCACGCTGCGACCATCCAGATCACTTTCTGCCAAGGCAGGATCTGCTGTGGCTCTTGTGGTGGCAGCCAAGTGATGGCTGGCTTGGGCACCAGCACCGACTTCATCCAGGTAAAGCGTAGCTGTTGCCACAAAAGTTCCTCGTAGCACTGATACAGCTTGTGCCGGTGCCTCTCCTCTCCTCATCCAAGGAGGATGAGGAATAGCAGCGGTGCCACTTGCCTGACAGCCTGGAGCACAAGCGTTGTGAACGATGCAGGCTGCCTGAGTTCAGGCTTCTGGAGCAGGACCTTGACTGGGACCGGTGGTGGGTCTCAGAGGGGGCCGGTGAAGACTGGGCCCTCTCCAGCTCCTAAGGCTCCGGAGTGGGGGGGGGCAGAACAGAGGACAGCCCTGTCCTCCCCGAGAGAAGTTCAGAACTGGAGTCCTGGATAGGGAGGTGTCACCCTTCTCAGCAGACAAAGTGTCGACTGGGTCGAGAAAAATCTCATCTGGAACATCGAACTCAATCTCGGCCAACTGGTCCGATGGGGAGATCTTTTTCCAGTGGAAAGGAAGATCTGGTGTCACAGGGCGTTGCTTCGGCAGTTACCACCCGGGTGGGTGGGAGGAGCCAGCTTGAAGACTTTTTGGCACTTCTTGAAGAGGAAAGGACACTGCCAGAATGTTTCTATAGATCATCATATCCACGTCCCTAGAACATAGCTGTTTCTTCAATCTATTTTTCTGTCACTACTTTTATACATGTCATCGATGCCTCAGGAGTAGCCCCCTTAATTACCTTCCATTTCTCTTCCACCTTGCCTATGCTTTCCATCACTTCTAAATTCTCCCTGACTAGCTCCCTCATCTTATCAAAGTCTGCTCTTCTAAAGTCAAGGACTTTGGTTTTCGAGTGTGACTTACCAGCCTCTGGGGCCAGTTCAAACCACACAGAGTTGTGGTTACTATTCCCCAGTGGCTCCCCCACTCTCACAGCATCCACTAACTCTGCATTGGTGAGTACCGCATCTAGGACTGCAGATTGCTTGGTGGGTTACTTTACTAATTACACCAAGAGACAGTCCTGAAATACGTCCAGCAGTGACTGTCTCCTGATGTTCCTGGCCACTGGTACTTCCCAATCAAAGTCGGGCGAGTCTAGGCCCAACACCACCACTACTGCCTCCCCCTTTGCCAGCCCTCTTTTAAGTTCCTCTTCCATTTCTCTGTCCCTTTCCTCCCCTTGATCCAGTGGCCTATATACCACCTCTAATCTTATCTTCCTGCCTGAGGCCACCATTTTGTTTTGATAACTGTTCCATGCTATGCTGTCATAAGATCTGCCAGGATCCCACACACGGAGGAAGGGAGCATACTGCACGTCAGACTTGTAAGTGGTGGTTGTGCAATTCAAACCTGGCCTCCAGGCTTACAACTTGGAGCTTAAACTACTTGGTCAAACTGCCTCACATTTAAAAATTGGCACTAAATAAATCAGAATTTGGGAATGTGCACTGGTCTTTTAATATTAAAACTGTAACAGTGTAAACATCACTGTTAGAAGATGCATCATTATTTTAAAAGGGTCTTGGCATTAACCTGTGTTTTCAATGGCTTTAGTCTGAGCACAGTGACCAACCCTTTACTGAACTAATATAGATGCTGCACTTTGATGTTACAGTTCACATGCCTTGTGAGCCATTCATGTGCCTTTGAAAGGTTTTTAGTGAAATAACATCACCAGACAACGGGACCTGTGTGACCCTAACAGCCCGTTGACAGTGAAATATATTTATAATATTTGTGTTGGCCTGATAAAAGATATCACAGTGTCCAATGATCCAACCAAGGGTACAGCCATATGAATAGAAACTGTATATTTTTTTAGTAATTTAAAAAAAAATTCTCACACAAAAAGAGAAAATCTGATAAGGAAAGGTGTAAGATGGAAAAAAAAAACTGGTGTTAAAATAAATACATTAAACAGATGTCATAGAACACAGAATTTGATGGCAGATAAGGACCCTTTGACACACATAGTTTACCGGTACTGGTATATTATTAAGTGATATTTAAAAAGTTACCATAGCTGTGAGGAAGTTGTAGAATTTCTCAACCCAATAATGATGGAATAATGCAATTTGTGGCATGTAATAATAGAGGTAGATAGTGTGGTTGATACTATCCTTTGTTGTTAAAATGATCAGATTCCATTTCCAAAGCTCTGTAGTGCAAGAGAGTCTTAATGGCCATGGAAGACCACCTGAAAACTGGAATGTATGTTGTCATCCGAGGGCATGCCTAGCCTTACAGAGCAGCATGAAGAATGTCTTCCAAAAGGCCCAAAGCCTGTCTCTCTATCCACTCAGAAACCAGGCTTAGGGATGGAAGATCCAGGTGCCTGAACATTCCACTTTGTGTCGTTAGAGGGTCCAGGTGGAGAGGAAGCTGCCAAAGGGACCTGCTGCTGAGGCTGGGGAGATCCTGGTAGCAGGACTGTCTAGGCCAGTTTGAAGCTATCAGGATCAAGTTTGCCTCATCCCTGCATGCCTTGAGCACAAAAGAAATGGGAGGAATGTGTAGAGAAAGGTCTAGGGTTCAGGGTAGTCAAAAGCTGCCTCTTCAGTGTTCCCATCAGAGGGGGTAGGCACAGAAAAGCACCTGCTTTCTGTTCCCCAGGAGGTAAACAGATCCACCAGGGCATGTCCCACTCGGCTAACAGCCATGTCACCACATCCTGGTACAAGGACTACTTGCAAGACATCTTTCCTACTTGTCTGAAACCGCCCGCCAACTTGCTGTCCTCCCTAGCTATGTGTACTACTAGGAGCTCCACCTGCTGGCTGCATCCTGAAGACAAAGTGCAGAGTGTCTCCTGATATAGAGGAAAGGAATGCATTCTGCCTTGCTTGATCAGGTACAGCATGGTGGTCTTGTCGGTTCAGACTTGCTTGACCTGACCCTGAATCAGTGGAGCAAGTTCCATTAGTGCCAGCACTCTGCCTGGAGCTCTGGCAGGATGATATGCTGACAGCCCTCATTTGGTGACCAGAACCCATGGGCTCTGTCTATGGTTGGATATGTGAGCCCACAATCCCACCAGGGATGCATCTGTGGTCAAGGTGAAGGTTGACTCTGGACAGACAAATGACATTTTTTCCAGAACTTTCTGAAGACAAAGCCATCACTCAATAGTGTCTCATAGCATCTGAGTCACTTGAACCATCTGGTCAAGGTGACCGCGGCATTGAGGCCACTGGCATTGCAACTCCCACTGGAAAAAGGTGCATGTATCAGCAGACCCAACAGACCATGCTGGTCAAGGCTGCAACGAACCCAAACAACTGGAAGACCTCAAAGATCAGGCATGATTGCCCAGCCTGAAATGATCATACAAAGCAGGTAAGATCCTCCATCCTGTCCGCAGGTAGATAGATAAAATTTTACTTTTATCCAGCAGCACAAAGTTAGGAGCAAGCACTATTTTCAACAGCCATCCCATATAATGTAAATTACAGAAGAAAAACATAAAATATACCTAAGAATATTACACATTCCACAGTAATTTAGTTAAAAACATCAAACACCTGGTAACTCTTTATACATACAAAATAGACTGGTAGAGTGTAAAGCTTAGAAGCGCAGGGGGACAAATCACAAAACAATCTGGTTCTTAACCTACATCACCTTTGGACCTCCAGTCAGTTGTGTATGTGTTATGTTAATATAACCACAGTATTGTTTTTCTGCAGTTTTTGTTTTGGATTATTGACAAAAATGTGGACAACAAATGAAACAACTTTCATAAATGTGGAAAATATCTCGAAATGTAAATTTGTATGACTTATGTACCTATGACAGATGGCAAAATTGATGGAAGACGTACTATCTTGTTTCCAATAAAGTATTACAAAAAAAATACATTAAACACTTAGACATGCATAGTCTTGATATGAAATTCATTTATAGTAATCACAGGTATGTGCAAATATTTTTTAAGAGCACTTTGACATTTGGACAATGAATTTTGTGTTCTGATATCAGTAGGTATTGAATTCCAGCACTTGGCAATGCATGCCTGTAGGGTCAGGTTACCATATCTGGTATAAGCATGGAGATATGGCAGACCTTCATCAAGTTTTCTTAATGGATAACTGTTATTGCTAACATTTTCAAGTACTAGTAACCTTTTCACAGAATTCTCTACTTCTGATTTCAATAATTTAAAGGTGCAGCGTAACCAGTTTGCTTCTCTTTTCATTTTAGGTTGTAACTAATTAAAATGAGTAAACGTGATGCACTGATGTGCATCAAAGGCACAGGATAAAGCATGCCTTGCAATTTTGCTGTATTTATGTTTGACTTTAGACAATGTATTTTAGGTCGAATTTCAAGAAAGCAAACTCGTATATTCTAAAATTGGTACTACTAATTGCTGGACAAGTTTAAATTTTAATGCTTGTTACAAGTAACGTGAAAATTTTCAAACTAACTTTTTTTTTTGTCTTCTGTACTAGAAGGTTTATGCGATCCACAAATTATAATCTGCTACCATGAAAGACATAGAGGATAATGAAAGGCCATCAGAAAGTAACCATGCTGTAATCACTTTGAGAGGTTTCCATAACAACATGGTAAACCTTCAGCGCGTAGCTCAAGGGATTTACTGTTGTCATGGAAACCTCGAGAAGTGATTGCTGCAAGGTTGCTGTCCAACGGCCATCCCTTAACTTGTATAGTGTATGGGCTCCATACACTATAAAAGATAATTCTGCTGAAAAGGGGATTTTGGACTGGGGTGTCATTGCACACTATGACCAATAACAGTTTTACCCATTTGGAGCCAGTAATCAGGCCATTGGATCACAGAAACATGATGTTTATTAAGAAACAAAGATGAAATAAACAACATTACAGAGGATGTAACCACTCAAGCAAGACACTACAAAACCACTAACTTTTAAAACTTCAATACGATTAATGACAAAAGAAATCCAACATTTTTTAAAAGAAACTGCCCGGCAGATCTGCTTGGCTGATGCATATTACATGTTGCCTGGTGGAGTGGGATCATTGGTGAAGTAACAACGTCATCTTCACAAACTTGAGCCATCCATCTTGACCACAGGAGATCGCTGGCTTGAGGATGAACGAGGTAATATATTTTATAGAGTATGGGACAAGTGATGCTAGTGGAATTAATCTGTTTCTCCATATTCAAGACCTACACAGATTATAGAAGGCACTATTTACCATCCGATGAACAATGATCAACAAGGGACACGCAAAGGAGCCAGTGCTGTTTTGGTATAGTTGTGAAGGTAGTCCAAAGGGGATAACAAACTCTTGACATCACAATGATACCATAACAACAATGTAAACTTAGCAATTTCAAGTAGTAATAAGCCTCTCCCACACATTATACCCAAATATTTGTAGCAATTTGTATTTGTCACCTTCTGACCAGATCTAAAAATGAGTTTATGAACTGGATAGATGGAATGAAGGAATCTCATTGGCGTCATGATTAAATCCCACATTATCATCATGGCTTCAGAAAAGCTCCAGCCACCAGCCTTCTCACTGCCCACAACTTCCTCTGCGTGCCTTCTGTCAGATTCCCCCACACAAAAGTTCCTCTGGCCCCGCTCATACAATAATGCAGCCAAAGTGTCTATTGGGTGAGAAGAAGCAATTTGCAGCTTGAGCGGTTTGTCAAACAAACTTCAACCGCCACTGACTGCCAATCCCAAACTCACTACCCAACTTCCCAATTTAAGAAGTAAATAAAACACCAGCATAACAAGCCACTTCAGCAGCTGGGTGGCAATTATATCGACCCTTCTCTGTTGACAGACACCTCCAAAAATAATTCCTCTGTTAGCCACTTACTCAGTAACAAAAAAAAAACATGCTACAGCAACAACAGCAGGCAGTCACGCACGCCTTGAATATCCTCTGGCAGCTCAGACACAAATAAAATGGCTAAACCTCTGGTGCGCCTTTGGCAATTCAAATACCTGTCACTATTTTTATGTTAATATGCTTTATTAAAATTCTGAATAACAAGAATATCAACAAACAATTAAACACATAAAACTGCATAGCCAGAACTCTATATACAATAGGAAATAAACTCAACCACATATATATGCAAAATATAAATATATAGGTTACCTGGCTCAACTAAGGCCCCAAGCCTCCCCCACCCCACCTGACCACCATTCAAGACTAACCTAACATACAAGCTGCAACAAAACAAAAACAAGGGAAGGACTGCTCCGGAGGAAGATAAACTCCGGTATCCTGATAAAAAACAGTTCGGGGTCAGGAGTTAACGTATTATTATACTGGCTTCTTAAAAGTCATCTATGCACCTAGGTAGCTGTATCCTTGTTGGATAATTAAAGCGCATAAAGCCTCCCCCATTTCTTATCAAAACTTTTAAGATTATGCCTTAAAGATGCAATCGTTTTTTCAGCCCTAAGGTTGAAAAGTAGTTCGTTCAACCATTCATTGTAGGTGGTTTCTAAGGAATCCTTCCAGTGCTTAAGCACCAGTTTTTTAACCGTGTGGGAGATAAGGGCTAAGTTTAACCATTTCTCTTTAACGAGCACAGTGGCATAGTCCCCCACTATACAAATCTCGGGTATAAAACGCTCTTTCAGACCTAGTAAGGGGTATATTTTCTCTTGTATCTCTTTCCATAAGGCTTTCACCCTCGGGCAATCCCATAGTATGTGGAACAGAGTACCCTCTGCCTTACCGCATCTAGTACATATATTGTCGCTTAGTTTACCCATGACTGCTAACTTGGAGGGAGTTAGGTACATATTATGCAATATATAAAATTGCATTATCCGAAGATTATCATTGGAAGTATAAGAGAACGCTGCCTGCTATATCTTTTCCCAGTTTAGATCCTTAGTGGGAAATTGTTCTGTCCAGTATGCTGACCTGCCAGACACCACAGGGCAAATAAGGAGATATAGTGTTGAATTAATTTGAGAGACTGCGTGCGGTTGCCAAGCCAAGGCTCATATTGCCTCTATGAGCCCTGATTGATCCTCATCCCATTTATCATTCCCCATTTTGGTAATTAACAGGTGCCTGACCTGGTATCCATAAAAAACCTGCCTCTCAGGAATGTTTAACGTATACATAAGATCTTTAGTAGCTTTGAGTTTGCCTTCTTCCAAGAGGGCTGAGATTGTTAAATTGGAATTTTGAGATGATGTATATGGCTTTAGGCACTGCCCACTAATTTTATAATTGGGATTTGAGTATAGAGGCTGGGAAATGTCTTTAAGGTTATTATATTTAACAGCTTTGCATAGCTGCTTGTGGACCTTAATGGACATTAAAATTAACTCATCCCTAAGGAAAGGGGCGACACTCCTTAACCGTGGTGTATAATAGGGCAGAGGGATCTATACCACTCTGCCTGATCCAATGTCGCTCTAGTTGTAACCACACTGGATCCTGGGTATTTCCCTGGGTCTGGGAGGCAGGATGGATCCAACATAAATATTTAGCCATGTGGCTTGCTAAATAATAATGATAAAAGTTGGGAAGTTTAAGGCCTCCACATAGCGTCGCTGCCCCAAACCTCATGTATGACCTTCCTGGCGGTTTTCCTTTCCACAAAAACCAGGAAATAGCACTGTGTAGTTTCTGAAACCAAGAATATGGAAGATGGAAATTAAGCATATTTAGAGGGTAAAATAACCGTGGGGAGAATATTCATCTTTACCACACTAACTCTCCCCTGTATCGAAAAATGTAAAGGGGCCCATCTATCCAGATCCAATTTAATAATTCCTAATAAAGAGTCTAGGTTAAGTTTCTTAATCTGCCTCATATACCTAGAGATAAGTCCTAGATATTTAATCTGGGGAGCCCAGCTCAAATTTGTATTATTTATGTGTGTACAATGTGTGTAACAATTCAGCGGCATCACTGTGGATTTCTCAATGTTTAATTTATAGCTTGCTAACTTCCCAAAAGCTTCTATAATACTCAAGGCTGTCAGGATCGAAGTCTCTGGGTTTGTCAAGTGTAGCAGAATGTCATCCACAGAGGCTGACAAACAGAGACTCAGATGACCTATTTGAATACCCTGCACCAAGGGGAATGCTGCAGGAAATACAGTAAGGGCTCAATATATAAATTAAATAACATTGGAGACAGCGGGCATCCCTGACGGGTGCCCTTATGCAGTGGAAACGAGCTGGAACAAACCCCATTACAAAAAATTTTTGACGTAGGGTTTGTGTACAGGGTTTTAATCCATTGAATAAATTCCTCTGGGATATCGAATTTGTCTAAAACTGAAAACAAGAAGGGCCAACTGACCTGGTCAAAGGCCTTCTCTGCATCCAGGGATACCAGAACCATTGGAAACTGGCTTAGCCTGGATGCAGAGAAAATATGAAAAAAGAGCTTTCTTAGGTGGTCTGCGGACGACTTCCCTGCCACAAATCCCACCTGTTCCGAGCTGAGCAGGGGGTTTCCAGACCTTGGCTAACCTTGCTGCCAGAATTTTAGAAAACAACTTAACATCATAGTTCATTAAGGATATAGGCCAGTAATTGCTTACCTTGGTTTGGTCCCTACCCGGCTTTGGTATCACCATAATGAGCACTTCAGGCAGGGTTGGGTCAGTTATCCCTGACTCGCAAAAAAAATTAAACACCTGCAAGAGCAAAGGAGAGAGCTGCTCCTCAAATGTTTTATAAAACTGAGGTGGGAAGTCCCGTCCGGTCCGGGGGCTTTATCATCAGGAAGGGCGTGTATGGCCTCTGACAGTTCTTGCCTTCCTATCCTCCTAACCAGGAATTCTCTCTCCGACGTGGAGAGTGAGGGGAGATGGGCATACTGTAGGTAATTCTTAATTTCTAACAGCGTTGGAGAGCAGGTTAAGGGGGAATATAAATCTTTATAATATTTCTCAAACTCTTGAACAATCTCCCTGGGTTTCGTAAGCGGTGTACCATCATTACAGGAATTCACCACCACCACCATTATAGACTCCTCCTGCTTTTTAAGTCGCAGTGCCAGGAGGCGGCCCGCTCTATTACCCTGTTCTACATATTTTGTATGAGACCTAAACAGCGCAAATTGTGCCTTTTCCCTTAAAATTTCTGAGTATTGATTACTTAGCCAATTTAAATTTTTTGTCTAGGGAGATTGCCTCCGGGAAGAACCGTCCAGCCTCACTCTTCCGGACTGTGGATAGGCTTTTACATCCTGCCTGTCTACGGCCCAGGAGGGTTTTTTCCAACACAGACTGTGAGGAATTCGCTCGGTTCTTCTCGGACAGGGTATCCTCAACCCAGTGGGTGGCTTTCTCACCCAGAAATGTTATAGCTGGCAGTGATCGCCTGATGTGTTCTAAGTGCACTCCATCTGGTTGGGGCGAGTTTAGGCCAGTGGAGGTTAGTGAGGTTATCGAGGTAGCAACCAATATGAAGCATACCTTTTGTGAACTGGACCCAGTGTCAACGCATTTCTTAATGAGATGTGTTGACTCCGTTGGCCCAGTGTTTGCCTCGATTGTACAGTGTTCCCTCTCTGAGGGTGTCTTTCCAGATGCCTTGAAGGAGGCTCTGGTGAGACCCTTCCTAAAGAAGCCATCTTTGGACCTGGAAATCAAGGCAAATTACCGTCCTATCTCCAACCTTCCATTTTTGGGGAAGGTTGTTGAGAAGGTGGTAGCACTTCAGTTGGAAGAGCACCTCATATCTCACAAGTTATATGAACCTTTCCAGTTGGCTTTTCGTGCCAGACGTAGTACTGAAACAGCACTTGTTCGGGTGCAAAATGATCTCCTCAGGGCTAGAGATTGGGGAGACAAGACAATTCTTGTTCTCCTTGATCTCTCTTCAGCATTTGACACTGTGGACCATTGTGTGTTGCTTATCCACCTTAGGGACCTATGTGGACTCACCTGAACTGTCATCAAATGGTTTGAGTCCTTTCTTACCAACAGGAGGCAATGAGTTATGATGGGGAATTCCTCATCTACACCCAGTCTCCTTTTTTGTGGAGTTCCTCAAGGATCGGTACTGGCCCCAATGTTGTTCGCAGTGTACATGCTGCCTCTGGGTGGAATCATTAGGAAGTATGGTCGGAGTTTTCATTGCTATGCTGATGATACTCAGCTATATTTTTCCTTTGCCCCAGGAACATCAACTGCTGTGGAGGTGCTTAATATCTGTCTGGACGAGATTAATGACTGGATGACCTCCAGTTGGCTGCGACTAAACCCCGATAAGACGGAGGTATTGGTAGTGGAGTCGAACAGAGTCTGTGATAGGATGGCCTCTGACACAGGAACTGGGCTTGTTCTTGGAATTGTGTCATTGAAGGCCTCCTCTTAGGTGCAAAATCTGGGAGTGATTCTAGACAGGGACTTAACCATGGAGGCTCAAATATCCTCCACGGTTCGTACCTGTTTTTACCATCTCAGAAACATTGCCAGGATTAAGCCCCTTGTTCCGCCTCTGGACCTCCCTACCTTGATACATGCCTTAGTCACATCAAGGCTTGATTACTGCGCGCGCTCTATCTTGGGGTCATGGGAGGATCTCTCCGCAGACTGCAGCTGGTGCAGAACGCGGCTGCCCGGTTGTTGACTGGACAGCAGAAGTCCTGTCATATTACACCGGTTTTGCGCGAACTGCACTGGCTGCCAGTCAGGTGGAGAGTCTTCTTTAAAATGGGTCTTCTCACCTATAAGGCCCTACACGGACAGGGCCCTGGTTACCTGTCAGACCTTCTGTTACCTGCCCTCTCCTCACGCCCTCTTCATTCCTCTAGTGGGGGCTTCCTGGCCATTCCCAGAACTCGGTTGATATCCGCTGGCAATAGAGAGTTTAGCGCCGTGGCTCCTGTTCTGTGGAACTCTCTGCCAATTATGGTCAGGGAAGCCCCCACAGTAGACACCTTTAAGGCCCAGCTGAAGACTTTCCTTTTTTTTTAAAGCATTTGAGGTGTGAATTGATATCTATGGTAATGTTCTTGATTTTCTGACTTTGTATTTTATTGTGTATAAATTGTATATTTATTATTTTTATATGGCTGTTTTAAAAATTTGTACGGCGCCCAGAGCCTCCGGGATTGGACGTCTTTTAAATAAATTTTGCCTTGCCTTAGCAAAGCTAATTGGGACAGGGTCTCTTCACTTAGAATTTGATTTGCCCTATTTTCCAGATTTTGAATTTGGCCTAACAAGGAAGAAGAAAGGGAATCTCTTTCTTTTTCGAATTCACAATAACTATATACATTCTCCCTAATAACACATTAAGCAGCTCCATAACATGTCTATCGTTGTATGGAACCAGAATTCTCTGCTATGTAGCGTTCTATACCCTTTTTAAGGATGTCCACTGTGTCTGGCTCTTGAAGCATCTGTACATTCAACCTCCACCTACTATCTTTCACAGTAGACTTGGGCAAGGTTCCCTCCAACCAGATAGGCGCATGGTCCGAGACAGTTCTAGGAATAATCCCACTGCCAGCTATCTCATTCAACACTGGATTATTAACAAGGAAAAAGTCTATGTGCGACAGGGATCTGTGTACAGCAGAATAACATGTAAACTGCTTGAGACTGGGATTTAATAAGTGCAACAGATCAATAAGTTTGTGGTCTGCCATAAATTCTTTAAGCGCCAGCTGTGCAGGAGTTGACAATTTTTTACTCCAACTGCTTGACTTATTTAACTCTGGAGATTGCACCGTGTTCCAGTCCCCTGCCAGTACTATTGGCACCTTCGGAAAGGATCCCAAAGTTTGTGAGAGGGCAGTAAAAAATTCGGGGGAGTCATTATTAGGCCCATAAATTGAGCCCAATAACACCTCTACATGATTCAATATTCCCAGTAAAAGTATAACCCTACCTTGCAGATCTATATGCGCCCGCTGCAGCTGAAAGGCTGTGTCTCGAGTAAAAGCTATAGCTACCCCTCTCTGGGCCGTGGTATTACCTGCAGCATGGATTTGTCCGATTTGACATCTTCTAAACAGGAGTTTTTCTTCCTCCAGTAAGTGCATTTCCTGGAGGAAGATTACCTTACTGTTTAACGACTCAAGATGCCTCAGAATTTGGTAGCGTTTAACCCTATTCCTGGCTCCCCTCACATTCCAGGATACAAACCTTGTCATTCTGCCCTAACTATAGACCAAAGGAAATCAATCGGGAGTCTGCTCAAGACAGATTGATCGCATCTTATCTCCCTGCTGTATCTTTTAAACTGGGCTTCATTATAGTGCAGCACTTTCCCTGAACTTGTAATCTTTTTTTCCCTCATTTGTCCCCTAGAATGGTGGATACCCCCTCCCCTCCCACTCTCTCTGCAAACCCCCAAGAATCTAACACTACTTATACCCCCCTTCTCCCCGTTATCCCAAAACTAATAAACCGCCATTCCCCAGTCCTACAGACTGTCCTCCTTCCCAAGTATCGGTTACGATCCAACTTCGCTACCAGATATCCCGCTCCCTTCTCTCACTCCTCTTCCCCCCCAACCGTATCATTAATTCAAAGAAAAGGAAAACTATACCATCTCTTACCCCCCTTACAAAGTAATATTAAAATGTCCTAGGAACAGAATTCACTTTCCTTTCCGTCTGGCCAGTCCCGTCTTTAACAACATTAAATAAGAAACCCTCTTGAATCTCCTTAACTAATCCACAACATGCAACTATAAAGAACCAGATTAACCGACCTAACTTGCATTATATTATAATTAGAGGAAAACACTCTTACAGTTTAAACACAGTTTAAGCGCCCCACTATCATTAGTAAAGTGTCCCCCCCACAACATTAAAGTCCCACATTAAATTACGTTGAGACTACTTGATCTCTGGTAGAGACAACACACTTCTGCATGCCACATCACTTAAACAAGTCCGGAAACCTCTTCTTTAGGTCGCCATAGCTTCTAACAAAGATTCATATGGTATCCATTTGCCCTCATGCTGAACTTGGAGTATTGCAGGATAGCGCATATGAAATCTTATATTCGCTGCGATTAACTTTGTGACCACCGGGTGTAGCTCCGTGCACCTCAGCCTCGCCGACCTAGGTAGAAACTGTGTGATACGAATCTTTTTATTTTCCCACTGAATGTCTTTCATTTCTCTGACCTTGTCTAGTATATACTGCTTATCAAGATAATTCAGGAAACGAAAAATTAGCGGACGTGGAGGTGACCCCTGCGGTGGTGTAGGTCGAATAGATCGGTGGGCATGCTCTATTATATAGACAGGGCAATTCAGTGATGGGCCAGCTATTTTGCTGCACAGCTTCTGTATAAATACCACCGGATTCGCCCCTTCTTCTCCCTCCGGCAGTCCTAGGATTACTAGGTTATTTCTACGTGATCAGCCCTCCAAGTCTTCTAACTTTTCCTCTGCTTTCTTCAGCCGCTGTCTTAAGGTAGCCATCTCAGGTTCAGTTCGTGCCCTCCAATCATCCAAGGACGAAATCCTGATTTCCTTATCCCCTGTCCTGATGCTTAATTGGCTCAGGGAATTTTTCACTTCTTGTAAGTCACCTACAACCGCTTGCATCGCTTCCTTTAGTGGAGCGAGGCCCTCAAAAAAGGTGGACTCCATTAGCAGAGCCTGAGAAGCTGGCGGATCCATTTCAAGCCATTCTCCTATTTTATTCCTCTTGGCCAGCTTTGTTTTATCTGGGGACGTGGGCAGCGTGTGTTTAGAGCGTTGGGGCTTCATGTCCACTTCCATATACCCAGGAATTGCACTCGGGTAAATAGTGTAGCTCCTTCTTTATGCAGCAGCCTTTCTCCTCTAATAGTGAGCAAATTCAGCTTTTAATATTATTTTCAAGCGGGGGGATTCGCGATCAGGTCACCAACTGCTGCTCTCCTCGTATTCAGCCACCATTCCCGGATACTAGTGCGCAAATTAAGCTTCGAGCGGTGGGATTCTCAGTCGGACCAGATATTGCTACTCTCTCCTTATTTGGCAAGCTTTCTCAATGTTAGCACATGGATTTAAGCTTTAATTAGTGAATTTGAGTGGGGGGGTTCATGGAGCTGGAAGACTCACGTCTCAATTGGCAGCCATCGCAACCGGAAGTCTCCGCCTGCCACTATTTTTTAAACCTCCTCTTTCCACTGCAGACCATCTTGTCCCTCCAACAGGCCAGTATAATTTTTTTTAAACAAAAAACAGTCTTTGTAGTACAAATACAGTTACCCTGCTAAACTGCTATACATGCATAGCAACAGCACCACCTGCTGCCCTAACCGTAAAAGGACTATCTTGCAGCCAAAGAGTTTATTGGGTGGGAAGAAGCGATTTGTGGCTTGTCAAACAAACTTCAACTGCCACTGACTAGCAATCCCAAACTCACTACCCAACTTTCCAGTTTTAAACATAAACAAACCACCAGCACAACAAACCACTTCAGCAGCTGGGTGGCAATTTTTTCGACCCTTCTCTGTTGACAGACACCCCTCGAAAATAGTTCCTATGTTAAGCCACTTACCCAGTAACAAAAAAAAAAAAAGAAACAAACATGCTACAGCAACAACAGCAGGCAATCACACATGTCTTAGCATCCTCTGGCTGCTCGGACACAAACAGAAATGGGCTAAGCTCTTCTGGTGTCACCTTTGCTTAATTCAAATGCCTGTCACTATTTCTGAAACCTCCTCTTTCCACTGCGGACCATCTTTTCCCTCCAACAGGCCAGTATAATTTTTTTTCTTTAAACAAAGAAAAGTCTTTGTAGAACAAATACAGTTGTCCTGCTTAACTGCTATACATGCATAGCAACAACACCACCTGCTACCCTAACCGTAAAAGGACTATCTTCTTTTAATGTATCACAACTCATTAAAAATGTCTTAAAACATTTAAATAATTTAAAACATTTTTTTAATAGTTAGTAGAACATATATGGATCCAGTTCATAATAGCAATAATACATTCCAGGGTGTGGTATATGATGGGTTATCGTCATTTCTCGCGGGTGCATGAGACACTTGGCCAGAGGCCTTGTGCCTCACAACGCACCTGAGGCGTAATATCCCATGATTTTCCACACCCTGTTATGTATTATTGCTTAATTTAAACACACATGACTTTTTTGCCTTGATTGATATCAAAAGTAAAGATACTGTGATTTTTTCCTGTTTAACAGTAGGCCCGACCCAGTGAACCACTCCTCCATCAGTTCAATGCTTTTTTCCCCCATATACATTTTTTTCTTTTATGGTTTTTACTCCCCCCCGGGCCATGGCATACACATGCGTGTACGCACGTGGAGGCACATGCTCACACCTGGATCTGGTGGCCCCTTCCGCCCCTCCCCCAACTTCTATCACTACCTGTACTGCCTACGTGCCCACCGGACCTCCATCCGGTGGGAGCAGGACTACGGATGGGCGGGCATCCACCCCATGGAGGGGAGAGCCATGACTCAATCTCACTCTAGCACTCCCTCCCCCCGAGCTGGCATCCCGAGGTCATTCCTGATCCCGGGTCGCTGGTGTAGCATGAACCAAGATGCCAGCGCCTCAGCCCTCTACACTACTGGGCTGGCTAGTTCAATGCCTTTTTTGAAGTTTAATCTCTAATTCTTCTCGGCTGTCAGTGGCAACCACCAGCATTGGTTGTCCACATTCAGTCAAACTCTGCAACTTTACAGAACTCTTGGCAGATTGTTTACATAAACACTGAAAAGTAAAGGCCTAAGATTTATTTTGTATGGGGCTGATATTATATTACCCTTGGATAAACACCAGTTACACTGTATCAGGAATAAATGGAACCAATTTACTGGTTCTGGATGAGCCCTAGTCCAAGCAATCTATTCACCAGGTCGAAAGCCTTACTCAGGTCCATGAACACTGTAAGCTTGTCAGCCCTGGAGTCCAACTCTGCCCTAGTGAACAGGATCACTTGCTTGGGGACCAGTTCTGACTTTGCTGGGCTGATCAGACTGTCAAGGTCCTGGAAGGTCTAGAGGTTCAGATCCCTGAAGTGCTCCACCTTTTCCTGGGAGATGTCTATGTGGAGCCAGTAATTCAGGTGTAGGTATACTCCGGCACTTCTGTTCCTGTGGTAGGTCTCCACAACTGACAGGCACTGGGTTAACACCCTGGGTGCCAAGGACAAGTCAAACAGCATGACCATGACCTGGTACAAAACCCCTCCTATGGAGGCCTGAGGTACTGCCTGTAGGATGAATGAATGGAGACATGAAAGAATGTGCTCTGGGGGTCCAAGGGGCAGAACGATGCCCCTGGCTCCGAAATGGTATGATCTGGTTGAGCGTGACCATATGAAACTTTCCCTTGTGGATGAACTTGTGCAAACTGTGCAGGTCTAGAATGGGGCACAAGCTCCCATCCATTTTGGTATTAAAATGTTGCAAGACATGAATCACTGAGAAGCCAGGGCATCCAGGGTAAGTTTGATATTACTGCACTCTAAGAACTGAGTAATATTTCTCTGCAGTGCGTCAAACATGTCCTCAGGCACCATGAACTCCATCAGTGCCTGGGGTCAGTACAGAGGGAAAGTCTGGAACACCAGAGACTGACCAGAACCCAACACTTATATAACCTGCTTGTCTGGCATGATAGTAAGCCACCGTGGAAGGAAGCACAGGCATCTGGAACTGTGCAAGAGGGGAAACTACATGCTGCAACCCATCACTTTCTGCCCTTGGAAGGGGCTCTGGAGGACTGGCCTCTAGACGCACCACTGCCCCCTCCATTTTCTTACCATGACCACTGGACTTGGACTTTGCTGGAACGTAGTGTAGGTACTGCTGCCTCTGCTGCTGCAAGGGCTGGTAACCTGAGCCACAAAAGGAACTCTTTTTGGGCACAGGTGATTACTAAGCCAGCTAGGATGATGGCACCATCTCTAGTGGTGACAGTGAACTTTTTCAACTCAGTTGAGGTGATCCTCCACCCCAAGGCCAAAGAGGTTTGTGCCCAGAAAAGGCACATCCCCAACTTGTACTGAGTTTCTGGGGTAAAAGTCAAGAGATGCAGCTAGGCTCTCCTGTGCATGGATACCAAGGTGGCCAATGCACAGGCCCACAAGTCCCCACCCCCCCAAGTTCACAGCTGACTGCAGCTAGTGCTTGGATATCCCACTGAATGTCTAAGGATTCACAGGGTCCTGGCTCTGTCCAGCTAGTTACCAAGAGCATATCAAGAGGTGTATGACCAACTCGGGTTATAAGAGACACATAGCTGACCTAACATATGTTCAGGTTAGCCTCCACATACACCTTGTGTGCAAGAAAGTCTTGTTTCTTAAACGCCTTGTCTGGCAGCTTATCTGCATCCCTCTGTACCTGCATCTTACAGAAGGCAAAGCCTGAGACTGGTTGAACATAAGGTATTGCCAGATCCTGAGCGCAGGGCCCAGGACAGCCTTGGCTACAGGGATCATCACCCCAGGGAGCAATCCTGCTCCAGAGTAGCTATCAGGGAGTAAGTCTCTCAGTTCTCTCCTCTACAGGGACTTCAGTGTAGAGGGCATGCTGCAAAATGGCAGTGAAGGAGGTCTACTCACCTAAGGTGGACGTACCATGGGAAGAGTTAAAATCAACTCAACCCTGGTAGGAGAAGGCCATAAAGATCTCCTCAGAGCCAATGCCAAAGAATAAGGGCTGAGGCCTACACCTGGAAGTGTGGATCACCCACTTATCAGGGGTAACCATCACTGACAGGATGCCAGACAAACCAGCTCCACATCAAGAAGCCTTGGTGGGCCCCCCCCCATCCTTTGGCTGCTGGTTAGAGGCTCCACTTGGATCAGCTGAGTGGGGAGACTGCCTGCGTTGGAACTGCTAGATGTGGCCCTGAGGAATACAAAAGCATATAAGAGGGAGTTGAGGTGGCTGGCAACATGTGCCTACCATGCCCCTGGCCTGAAAGGGCAAACCAGTGCCCCAGGAGGTCCTCATAGCTCCTATGCAGTCAACACTGTCAATGGTCGTATGAAGAGGAGGACCAACTTGACATATGCCTATGGCTATGGTGTCAACTTGAGTGAGATCTAGACCTTGATTGGCACCATGATTATGACCTCCCCAAGGTCATTTAGGGTCCACCAGCAGGGGCACAGTATAGACCAGCACTTGAAGTAACTTGACCATGATGGGAAGTTCTGCGGTCAGACTGGAGTAGTTACCACCCGAAGAGGCTGCAGTGAGGTTGGGTTGACCAAAACCACAGTCTGACCAGCCTTCCCAGACAGGAAGGGCTCAGGCAGCACCAGGTCCTGGAGAGGGTTGAAGCCTCATCCTCCTCCAACTCCTGTTCAAGCAAGTCCAGAACAATCTTGATCTGATCTTCAACCGAAGTTGACCATCAATTGTTCCACCATGAGTCAACTGACCCCTCAACCAGTAAAGGTTCAACTAAGTTCTGCCAGCTGGGGAAGATAAATAACTGAAAGGAGCAGGGAAGTACAGTTTTGTAAGACCTTATCGTAACAGTAGATCTTCGAGAGAGGTTCCTGCAATAGGTCATTACATATAGGACTGTGCCCCCTGGCGTCAGGACCACACAGCAAACTTCTAGCTAGCAATCCATAGCGGGGAACTGGACCCGGCATCACATGATGGGACATAAGCATGACACTATATAGGGGGCAGTTCCCATGCCCGCCCTCCAGTTCTCCCACCGGAAGACCCGTGAAAGGGAAAACAGGTGAAAGGAGAATACTCCTCGAACCCAGAGCTGCTGAAAAGTATCCTGGGAAAGGATGAGAGAAAACAGGAGCTGGGGGAAGGTGGGAGGGAAAGAGGTGACCTACTGCAGGAACCTCTCTCGAAGATCTACTGTTACAGTAAGTTCTTACATAACTGTACTATCTTACTTCGAGAGGGTTCCTGCAGTAGGTCACTACATTTAGGACTGAATTCCAAGCAGTCAAGAAGAGGAACAGTCAGAGACAGAAGCCCAAGAGGCAGAAGAAGTCTGTAAATGGAGAACTGGGTTAGGACAAGAGGCCTTGAAGGATGGCCAGTCCAAAGCTGGCCCTGCGCCTAGAGACGATGTCCAGACTGTAATGCTTGGTGAAAGTATGGATGGTACTCCAGGTGGCCACAGCACAAATATTGGAAGCGGACACATTCCTGAAAATGGCAGTAGAAGTGGCCATGCTTCAGGTCGAGTGCCCCTTCACTTCCCCTGGAAGTGGCTTGTCAAACTTTAGGCAAATGAAAGCGATACAGTTAGCCCCCCATTTGGAGAGGCATTGCTTAGAAACAGCAGTGCCCTGTTGTTTGGGTGCAAAAGAGACAAACAACTGGTCAGACTTGCGCACCTCCTTAGTCCGTGAAATATAATAACGTAGTATCCTGTGCACATCCAAAGTGTGCAAAAGGTATGTTTGAATACTCAGGGCAATTGACTGGGAATTGAATATCTTGGTTTAACATAAATTAGGATACCACTTTTGGTAGAAATGAGAGTGTTAGTCTGCAGAGCCACCCTGTCTCTGTGGAAAACTAAATAAGGCTCCTTACGAATGAGGGCCTGAAGTGCCGAAATCCTTCGAGCTGAAGTATTCTACAACTAAAAATAGCACTTTCCACGACAAATAGCACATATTGCAACTAGCTGTCGGCTCAAAAGGGGACAAAGTAAGTTTCTAGAAAATGAAATTCAAGTCCCAGGGGAGAACTGGACTACAAACCAGAGGTTTCAAGTGGAGGATTCCCTTAAGGAAGGTTTTAGAAACCTCCAACTGAGCGAGATTTTTGCCATCCACCGGAAGGTGATAGGCTGAAACTGCAGACAGATGGACCTTCAGTGAGGAGTGGCTGAGGCTCAAATCAGATAAATGCAAGAGGTACACTCTAGACCTGGGGCACTGAGCAAGAGAAGGGGTCCAGACCCTTGGCATTCACCCACATAGTAAATCTCTTCCGCTTCATAGCATATGTCATTCTGGTGGATGGCTTCCTGGCCTCCACCAGAACTTGGGCTACTTGGGAGGAGACCCCGAAGCATGAGACAGCTACGTCCAGAGGTACCACGCGTGCAAATGGAGAGATTTGAGGCACAGGAGTACAAGGTTGCTCTGCTCCTGAGTCAGAAGGTCGTGTAGGAGAGGTCGAGGTACTGGGGGTTCCAACGCTAGCTGCTGTAACAGGGAGAACCAGATCAGCCGAGGCCAGAGAGGAGCAATGAGAATCATGCATGCTCCTTCCACTTGGAGCTTCAGCAGGACCTCCTGTAGAATTGGAAAGGGAGGGAAGGCATAGAGAAACCTCTCTGTCCAACAAAGAGACAGCGCACCTCTCCAGAAAACACCTTGCCCGGGAATGAGCGAGCAAAAATTGGGTAGTTCTGCATTGGATAGGGAGGCAAAGAGGTCCAGCTCTGGCTGACCCAACTGGTTGAACAGCCTTTCTACCACCTCCTGCTTTAGCTCCCACTCGTGAGCCCATGCAGTTGTGTGACTGAGACTGTATACCAGGACATTGTGAATGCCTGGGACATGGACAGCTGTCAAGAACAGACCATGCCGGACTGCCCAGTACCACACCTGCATCACTTCCCTGCAAAGGGGGTACAATCGGGGGCCTCCCTGTTTGTTTATGTACCAAACTGTGACCATATTGTCGATCTGGACAAGGAGGGTTCCCAGACATAAGAGAGTCTGAAACGCCTGGAAAGCATAGAGCACAGCTCTCATCTCCAGAAAGTTTATGTGCAGATGCACTTCCTGCGGAGACCACTTCCCCTGGGTTTGGTGATCTCTGAGGTGGGCTCCCCAACCCTGACTAGAGGCGTCTGTCATGAGGGTCATGGAGGGAGGTGGGGGTGGAAGGGGGCCCCCGAAGAAAGGTTGGATAACTTCTGCTACTGAAGAAAATCCCTCTTCATGCCACTGGAGACCATGACTCTGTGGTCAAGGTCATCTGAACACTGATCCCACTGGATCCTGAGTGTCCACTGGGTCACCCTCATGTGCAGTCTGGCTAATGGTACTGTGAGAACGGCCACTGGCATTAGTCCCAACAGCCAGAGAACAGAGCGAGCTGTGGTCCAATGAGAGTTGGCTACAGAGAAGGCTTGTTGTTTCAGGGTTTCTGCTCTGACCGGCAGAAGGAAAGCCCTGCCATGGACCATGTCCAACACAGCTCCAATGAACTGGAGGTGCTGGCAGAGTGAAAGATGTGACTTGAGGTAATTCACTGTGATGCCAAGATGGGAAAATAGGTCCAGGGTGGTGAAGATCCAGACATCCAGGTACGAGAACACATAAATCCCCCTGTAGTCTAAGGCCACCGCTACCACCGCCAGGCACTTGGTAAAGACCCGTGGTGCCAAGGAAAGGCCAAAGGGGAGAGCCTTGAATTGGTAATGGTTCCCCTGAAAGGCGAACCTGAGATAACAGCGGTGGGCCTGTAGGATAGGGATGTGCAGGTAGGCATCCTGCATGTCCACCGAACAAAGCCATTGATCCTTGTGGAGCAGGGGTAAGAGTCCCTAGAGAGTAAGTATGCGGAACCTCTTGTATTCTACAAAGGGATTCAGCAGGCTGAGCTCCAAGATGGGTCTCAGATCGCATGTCTTTTTAAGCACCAGGAAGAAGTGGGAGTAACACACCCTTCCTACCTGTGCAAGAGGAACCAGCTCTATGGCTGACTTTGATAGAAAGGCCTGGATTTCTTTGTGTATGTGAAGAAGATGACTTGACGGGTAGTGGGACTGACCTGGAGGATTTTCCGGAGGTCTGTACAGGAACTCTATTGAGTGCCCACTTGCAATTATCTGTAAGACCCAAGCGTTTGTGGTGATCTCCTCCCACTCTGTGATGTGGAGGGGCGAACCTTCCCCCCACTGGTTCCACTGGAAGCTATGCAGGAGGTGGAGGGGACCCCCAGGAGTCAGAAGGCGGAGGAAAGGGCTGCTTGATTACCTCTGGTGGCTCTCTGGGCTTTGGCTAGGGGGTCTAAACCCCAGACCCCGTGGTGTGACACTTACCCTGACATTTAGCTGAGGTTTGCTTGGGCCACCTTCACTGCGAGCAACAAAAAGGTTACTTGGGTCTGAAGCCAGAGCAATACATGGAGTGGACATCATGAAGGGATCTGCCACTGTCTTGTAGCTCAGTGATAATGTCCTTTGCATTGCCCCAAACAAGACGGGCCCACGAAAAGGCACGTCCAAGAGGGTGGATTGAACATCAGGCGCCAGACCTGCTATACGGAGCCATGCGAGCCATCTCAGGCAAATGCCTGAGGTGGTGGAGCAGGGCACAGAGTCCACCGAATCATAGGTGGCTCATTAGGCATGGCGACAAGAGGACTTGGGTAAGCCTCACCTTACTGAGAAGTCTATCCCTGAGGTCCTGGTCTGGTACAGACCGAAGCTCTGATTCAAGATCAGTTAGTGAGGATTTCTGATAAGAAATCACATGAGCCAGGTAACTGAGTGACCTTAAGGCGCAAGTAGAGGAAGCATAAACCTTGTGACTGTATCAATCCATCTATTCAGACTCTTTGTCCGGAGGAGAGGCACTTAGGTGTTTTGGCTTGGCCGATCTCTCATGGGCCACTGTAATCACGATAGTCAGCTTTAAGCTGCATAGTGAGAAGAGTGACCCCTTCTGGGGGGAAGGTATGTCCTGTCGGTCTTTTGAGAAACTGCAGGGATGAAAGATGGCTGCTGCCAAATGGTGGACATCAAGTCTTCATGCGGCCCCATCCATGGTGGGAAGGGTAAGGGCTCCACATCTGCCATGTCCAAATGCTCCGTGAGTCTCTTTCTTTTGGGATCCAGCTCTTGGGTAGCCCAACCACATGCTAACTGGATGGTCTGGAAGAGCTCAGCAAATGAAGGGTCCTTTGGTGGGGGGTTTGGGGGATTCTTTAGGCTGGGACTTGATAGAGGAATGGGAGCCTAAGCTAGCATGAGAGTTGGAATCTGCTTCAGAATCTGAAGACACAGGCCTACTAGGGGAGGAGGCTTTGTTGGAAGGCTCTTCCGGGACCCTGTCGCTGGGGGGGGGGGCCTTGATGGGCACCCGTTAGAGTCCCTGTTGAATGACCAGGGTTCAACGGGGGACAGGCTCCTAGGAGCTGTCCTAGAGGTTGACTTAGAGACCGTGACTGGCTGCGGCAACCTAGTTCCTGGAGGTGCTGGGATTTGGCATCCTTCCACCATGACAGGATTGTCTCCTGAGAGTCTGCCTGTGACCTGACCGAAGTCTGAGGCTGTGGAGGTGGAGGCAGAGGCTGGAAGCCTGGACTACCTGAAGGAGGGTAAGAGGGGTAACCAAGGGCCTGGTATAAGAAGAGATAGCCTTGGGAGTTGTACCCCGATGGATATCCCGGTGCCGGGTAATAAGGATATCGTGGTGGCAAGTATCTGGGGGCTGCGCCTAGAGGCCCAGTAGGTGGCGGGGCTGATGACCCTGAGGGAGGCAGGGCTGATGGACCACTGGGAGCTGGTGGATCTGATGGCAGGCCATGGGGATCAGGGGTCCCGTCTGGGACCTTGGGCTCAGGTGTCAGAACTTGAGGAACAGGCAGGGCACCCAAAGTGCAGTCTAACAGTGGGGTGGGGGGGCAACTGGTAAACCAGCCATCACCAGGTTGGGAGTGTCGTCAACAGGGGAGGTGCTCCTTGGAGTGGGGACCCTGAAGTGATCAGACACTAGGATATCAGGCATCAGGGGCACTAAGGACCTTGATGCCTGGTCCAAACTGCACATGAAATAATTAGGTAAGGTGATCCCTGTTGAGAGGCCCACTGAAAAAGCGTGAGACTTGTCAGCCAGAAAAAAATAACATCAGGGAAGATATCCTTAGAACAACTGCACTTGTCTCCTGGTGAGAATCAAAGTAGAGCGAGGGGTCGGGTTGAGTCAGAGGAAGAGAAGAGTCCCAGGAGGAAGAACACTTGGGGGAGGTGTGTGGGTCTGGCATCTGGCTCTGTCCACATCAGGGAAGTTAGAAGAGTCCAATGGGAGAGCCTTGGCTGAGCAGTCATTGGGCGAGCCAGCGACCGACTGACAGGCCATGACCGAGCAGATGTTGGGAGAACTGACATCTGGCTTAATGGCTGGGGTCGGGCAGAAGAACTGGAGTCCAGCTTATCGATCGGGGACGAGCGCTCTATGGTGGAACCAGAGGGTGACTTATCAGCCAGAGAGCTGACCATAGGCCCAGAGGAAGAACCCTCCTTAGAGGAGCACCCTGCTTCCTTCTCACCACGGCGGGAAGGGGGAGCTGGCAACTGATCCGCCAGGGCAGACTGAGACCGGCCAGGAGGGGTACTTACCAAATAGAAGCCCCACCAGTGGTAGCATCATCAGCCTGGCAATGCTGGACAGAAGGGCTGATCCCGTTCCCGGCAATTCTCCATTTTGTTCTTGTGCTTGGCGGTAGAGGAGGAGGATTGTTCCCGCAGCTCCTTTTCCATCGAAGCCAGGCACTTTTTGAGCAGGTGAGCTCCAAGGGCTTTCTGGCATCTGACTCGTGTGGCCCTGCTGAAGGACTGGCAGACCTCATAGTCTTCGACCTGATGTTTGAGGCCTAGGCAGAGGATGCAGAGGGAGTGTTCATCCCCGTGCAGGATCTGGGCGCTGCAGTTCTTCTTCAGACAGTGAGATGGAGAAGACATGCAAGAAAAGAAAAATAAAACAGAAAATAAGAAATACTCAGCCAAAATGGTGGTCGACTGGTAGTAGAGTTCACCGCATGGTCCGACTTGTACAGGTCCATGGTGGGAAAGAACTGGAGGGCAGGCATGGGGACCACCCCCTTATTTAGTGTCACACTGACATTCCGTTATGTGGCGCCAGGGGCAGTCCCCTGCTATGAATTGCTAGCTAGAAATTTACCTGTGGTCCTGATGCCAGGGGGCACAGTCCTATATGTAATGACCTACTGCAGGAACCCTCTCAAAGTAAGATCATTCCCTCTTCCACCATTGACAGCGATGGCATTTTTTTATGCTGAATATCCAGGTACATTTTTGTTACCAGGAGAGACACACTTAGCTGAAAGCTTGTTTACAGATGTGACCTGGGAGCACAGGGAAGTTAAGTGACTTGCTTAGGGTCACACAGTATGCAAGTGGGGGCTGTGGGATTCAAACCCAGGTCTCCAGATTTGTAGCTGAGAGCCCTAAACCACTGTGTTATACTGCCTTCAGTTACATTTCACTGAACCCTGTGCAATCCAGGAAAGAAGTGCCCATGGCCTGCTGCATCAGGGTCAGGACTTATGAGGGACCTGCTGTTACCCTCTACCTCCATAGCCACTAACTGGGTCATCAACTCTGAAGCTACAGAGGCCTACCTTGGAGGAAGCATGCCTTGAGTTTATCCAGCCCTTCCTGCGAGATGGCCATAAGGACCAAGTCCTCCAAAGGAAATCATCCCCAGCATTTTCCAACAACAGGTCAACCCGGTCAAGAAAGATCTTAGCCAGTCCGTTGGCTCATGTATCACGCAGCAATCCCAATGGGGATACCATGGGGCCATCGGCCTAGACTTGAACAGCAGAAGTGTTGGCCAAGCCATCAAGCCAGAAGCAGAATTGCGAGAACTGGAGGAGCAAGCCTTCTACCAATCCCACAACCTGCGATGGGACGTCTTAGGTTTAGAGGCCCATGAAGATTTAGACCCTTGGGAAGGGCCCTCTCCAAGAGTAGGTAGGGACTGGCACAAGTCCCTGAATGCCTCTGTAAACTAAGCACCCAAGCCCACTGTTACCAAGGCAAATGAAGCAGCATCTGAAGCAGCATGGGCTGCAGCCTCCTCGAAGGCAGCAAGCTGCACAGCCAAACTGGCCACTGCAGAAACTGCCCTGTGTGTGTCCTTATACTGAATGGACAGATCTCATGGCCTGGGCAACCTTAGAGGAGGTGGGTGTAGTAGACAACCAATGTGGAGGGCTGAAGGGTCTGGCACAGGCCACAAGCCTGCGGATCATGCTGGGCCCCCAGGCGATATACACATGAGGTATGTTGATCACTGCATGACATTTTCTGAGAACAATCTGTTCACTGCTTAAACCCAGGGCCCAATTTGGGTTTGTCATGATTTTAATGAGTGATCTGACAAAAGGGCTATATAACCCAAAAGCTCAATAATTTCAGTGACTCAAAGATCATTAAAGTTAGCCATACACCAAACGCTGAGCTGTGAAGGAGGGAACCTATGTTTCCAATGGAAAGGAAGAGCTGATGTCATGGGGCAGTGCCGAGGAGGATACCACCTGGGTGGGTGGGAGGAGCTAGCTTGAAGACCTTCCAGCAAGTTTTAAAGGGAAAGGAAGTACTGCCATAAGTTTAGATAGTGCACCATATCCAGGTCCCTAGTAATTCAGTTTCTCAAATCATATTGCTAAAACAACCAGCAGTGTGACCTAAAAGCTTGGGGCACTCTGTCACGCTGGCACTCTTCTCTTGTCTAGCACAAGAAAGCTGATACTCAGACAGGCTTAGAATAAGGCAATGAAATCTACAAGATTGCTTCAATATCTTCTCTGTACAACTTCTCTGCACAAAGTCACCACAACATTTCACATCTGCAGAGTCACACTGGCCTGTAGAAAAACCACACATTACTATTTCTCTACCAAAACCTTGGTCTACTAGTGCCAGATAATAGGTGAGAGCTAAGAAGGGCTATGCTGATTTATCAACATCTATATGGAACATATCACAACCACCTCCGCAGTCTCCTACAAATATCCAATCTATTGTGTATGCTGAGGTCTCAAAATAAGAGCCTTCTCCAAGTGCGAAGAGGTCACAGGTCCATTAGTTCAAAACCCTTTGCTGGGGGCCAGCCCACTGGTGCAGTGGTAGAACTACCACTTGCAATGCTGGCAACTCAGGTTTGGGAATGAGTCTGGGTCATTGCAGGCCTGTCGTGGATAGGACTGTGCATACCACAGGATGCTCTCCTCCAAGGAGAGGGTTACTACTCTGTTACAACACTACCACCTGGGTGAACAAGAGAGGCTGTGCAGCAGAGATACTTAAGGGGAGGAGGATATAGACTAGGTTCCACACAAAGCACAAAATTACATGTGCACAACTTGGAGTCCCATATATGCCAAGGATCCCAAGGGAGGAAGTGACAACCAGTCTGTATGGTTTCAGCTGGATATGAGCTGTGAAGTGCTGAACACAAAAACACGTGTTTTTGACTTCAAAAAAGGTGGACGTTTTTATGCATGGGGACAATGCCAGGGGAAAGACTGAGCGAGTTCAGGACAGACATGGGAGTTTTATTTATTTATTTAAATCTCGGATTACAAATACCTTTGAGCATTGAGCTCTTTTACAAAGGTTCCATGTCAGCAGCATAATACAACAACAAGTTAACGGAACAAAAAGTATGGTAAAACAGTACACAAAAAGAAAGGAAATCAACAGGTTTACAAACCAAAAGGGGTATGGTAAAATGAGTGTAAGAGAAAAGAAATCATAATGGACGCTCAAAGTGATAAAATAGAAAAACTTATGCTAAGCAGTGGCATGCCCAGGAATGCATACAGTAAACTGAAAATCGGCCAAAAGAAGCTTTGTCAGGTAATGGAAAAATCATACAGTAATTTGGAATCAGCCAAACAGGCCTTGTCAGGACAGACATAGGGACTTTCGACACCCTTACAGAAGTCACTCCCACCCTTCGCGATGCCCTATAGTGGTGGCTCTCTGTCATCACCTCAATCCAAGGGTCCCCTTCCAATCTCCTCCCCAGACACAAATCCTAACTACAGATGCTTCCAATCATGGGTGATGAGCCCATCTTGGCCCCTATCGGACCCAAGGTCAATGGGACCATGTCATGGCCTCTCTTCATATCAATCTTCTGGAGATGAGGGCTGTTCGGCTCACCCTTCTGGCTATTCACCCTTACCTCATGCAAGGCCCCATCCTGAACTCCACTTCACTGATATCTCCACCCATGCCATGAATTGGTTTAAATCCTATGGGCCATACACAGTGTGTTCAAGCAGGTGACACCCTGTCTCCCCCCCACTTCCCTCAGGTAGATTAAGCGGTCTCGAGCCTGGGGTATAAACATCAGGTTTTCCAGAGAGATTTTGCTTGCCCCCTTTGGGTGGCCACCTGGGAAGGAGGATTTTTTGGAATAACCATTAAAAAGAATCCCTTCTCTTTTATGACATAGGCTGAAGTCATCATCGACTGGAATGGTGATGAAGCAGAGTGTCTAAACATAGGTCTTATCGACGTACTGGAGAGACCTGTAGAGGGGTGGGTCACCATCAACGGAGAGTACAAAGATGCCCCATATGGCATCGTCGACACCACAGATCGGGTGTCAGAAAGCATTGTTGATGGCAGGATTGTTGAAGTCATTGAGGAAGATGACAGTCTAGAGTGGGTCATTGATGGCTGGTCACTGGTAAAAGTGGCCATCGACGAGCGCCTACTTGATGAAGACAAAGAGGATTTCTCTTAGTCTAGTTTTATACTTTGAAGAATGCTTGTGAGGGTTCGTAGACGAAAGGTCTTTAGGGGGAGCACCCTTCTCCAGAAGAGCAAGCTTGTGCAGCTCTTGATTTCTTGTAGTCATCGACATCTGGTTGCCTGGTTGAAAGCCTGGCAATAACTGCAGGTGAGGGTGCTGTGTGAGGCACCCAGACACCTAACACAGGCTGAATGATTGTGGTAACGGTATATCTTCCTAGCACAACGACACTTCTGAAATAGGGCTAGAGATTCTGGTTTGTCTTCTGACATCCATATCATCGATGATGAAGGGAGTGGTGAAAAGACAATCCCAGTTTGATTTCTCATCAGTGAAGCATCGATTACATGGAGAGATGAATCCACTGCATGCAGCAAGCTGAAGGTGGCCGGGAAAAGAACTGAAGATGCCTGGGGCCACCCACATCTTTATAGTCGTTCAATTGATGAGATCACTTGTGTGGGTGGCTGCTAGGCAAGGACTGCTGATGAGAAACTGCCATGCACAGGAGTGCCCTCTGGCGAGGACCCAAGAGTATTACCTGCTGCATGAGATCCTCTCGAAGATCTACTGTTACGATAAGTACTCAACTGTACTTTCTACTGTCACTTCCCTCCTCGTGTCACTGACACAATTCTCACCAGTATGGACCGTGGTCATATCACCATTGCTATATTTATTAACCTAGCCAAAGCTTTTGACTCCATGTCCCATCCTTTCCTTCTAGCCAGACTCCACTTCACTGATATCTCCACCCATGCCATGAATTGGTTTAAATCCTATGGGCCATACACAGTGTGTTCAAGCAGGTGACACCCTGTCTCTCCCCCCACTTCCCTCAAGGCTCCATTCTGGACCCTATCCTTTTTTCAGTCTTTCTTAACAACCTTCTATCTGTCTGTGTCTCTTCCAACATTCACATGTATGCTGACAACATGGGCCTCCATGCCTCCAGTCTCTCAATCCATGAGGTGGAGTCTCAGCTGCAGAATGATTTCTCAAGTGTGTTACGCTGGTTCCAGGCATATTAGCTCAAGGTTAATACCAAGAAAACCACATCCATGACTTTTGGCACCACTTAAAAATTAGCCAAACTTTCTATCCCCCCCCCTCCTTTTCTGCCCTTGATGGCACCTCTCTTGATGTGGTCTCTGCCTTTAAATATCTTGGCATCTGGCTGGAAAATCATTTTGACTTCTCCTCACATATCGACTACATCAACACCAAGGGAAGACCAGATATCTAAGGCTCTGTGAAGAGACTGCCCGAGTATGGGACATGGCCCTACAACTGAATCTCACACTGACAGCCATCCATCTACCAGGCCATCACAATACTTTGGCGGACTCCCTCAGCCACCACTCTTGGAATCACGGGTCGACTCTGCATCATGACGTCCTGCACACCATCTTTCAGGCCTAGGGTACTCCGTAGATAGATCCCTTTGCCTCCCCAGAGAACCACTGCCTCCCATATACTATTCCATTATCCTGAGCAAAAAATGGATGGTCTACAGATACCCTGTCCCGAAACTGGATGAGACTATTCTTATATGCTCCCTCCCATACCCCTCATTCAAAGGACCTTCCTGAAATTACAGCTAGAACCAGCCACAATGATCCTGATTTCCCCACTCTGGCCTTGTCAATTTTGGTTTCCACCACAAAATTAACTGGCAGTGGCCAACCCAGTTCCACTGCTCCTGTGCCCGGACCTGCTGACCCAGCACCAAGGGGCCCTGCTCCATCCCAATCTGAGATCTCTGCACCTTCACGCTTGGCTCCTGAGGGCACTCTCATAGCTTGCCTCAATGTCTCCTCAGTGGTGGATATACTGCTGGCATCCCACAAACCATTCACCAGACAGAACTATAACTCCAAATGGACATGATTTGCCTTTTGGGCAAACTCCAAATCCTTGGACTCTTTCTCATGCCCTTTACCGGACGTCCTCTACTACCTGTCCTCTCTCGCTTCTACAGGCTTGAGCCATTTCTCTATTAAAGTCCACCTTGCTTCCATATCTGCCTTCCATGAACCTTATTCACTGTTGACCTGTAGGCTCTGTGCTCCCATCCTGCCACTCATCAGCTCTCCTCCTTACTTCCATGTTGCATGCATGCGACAAATTACACCCAAGCTGGCGGAGTTACATTAGCAGATTGCTTTTCCAGCTCTTCATAGCTCCATCTTTCAGCGAATGTGACCAGTTACTCATGAGCTGGCAGCATTCAACTAAGACATGGCTTCTCCTGATGCTTATGGGCTCCTTCTTTCCATGTTACTCTCCTGCTGAATGCACGTCATGGGGCAGAGTAGAAGGTCAGAAACAACAATGACACTAAGCATATCAAGTGCTCTCTACTGCAGATAGCACAAAGTTACCAAGCACCCATTAGTGGCACATCACAGCCTCAACACTGTTAACATTGTCATTTCTACATTTTTTTTTAAATACTCAGTGAGACCCATTTTATAAGTGGAATAAGACACTCGAATGTGTGCACTGCTGCCTGATAGTACCTCGCTCCTCCAGGGCACTTGAGAGGGTGGGGGAGCCAGGGATAATTCCTGGGGCCCAGCACCAAAGAGGGGACCAGGCCGCCTGGCATGCTACTGTATGCAGCTGCATGGGGCCCCAGAGTCTGAACTTTTCCTGGAGCCCTGAATTCTTCTCACAGGGCTTGCACACCTGAGGTGTGCGCTTATCAGACAGCAACCCACACCCTGCATGTCGTATTCTTTACATAACAAACATAATACAACATTTTAAAACTTTGTACTTAAAATACAACTTTCAATAAACTATTCAATATATAAAAAAAATCTTCTAATTACTGGCATATATGTAGGGCACTAATACAACACCTAACTGGATATTGATATGGATTATTAATGAACTGCTGCAAAACTTGTGAAAGCATATTTAGGCATAATTCATCTTGTATTTAATACATCTTCTATAGAGTTCTCCTTCCTTTTATTTACTACTGATGAAATTTAGATGAAAACAGGATATTTCTCCTTTACAGTTGTCTTGCCACCACAACTTATTCCTTACTTGATGTCTTACTCCTCTGTTGTGATGTCACAGATTGTTGTTATGGAAATAGGGAATAAGCAATAGGAAGCGATGAACTCTCAAGGAACAAAGTCCTTCTTTTGATGCATATGACCTCAGTGATACATAACGGAGAGAAGAAATACAGAACTAATATGAAATATAAGCTAAACTGTACCAAAATATTATGTTTTTAAAGTTGACCTGGATGGGTTGAATGCTCCTTAATAATTATTTACAGCTTTTGTCTGGGTGTGACTCATGGAAGAGGGATACAGGTGGAAGGACAACAAGAAAAAAAATATGGATTTATAATGACAATAATAATAACAATAATGGAATTTAGTGAGTCAAACATATTGAGCTAAACAGAGTGTACTTACTCTGGATCCTCTGACTGAATATCCGATGTTGAGTTTAGGTTTGAAGTAGTCGACATGCTCTCTAGCTGATTGGCTATAGCACTGATGTTGGTATCAGCTATTACCTGAAAAACAAACAGGCAGAGCAACAGGTTGGCCAAGGTACAATAGTTCCAGGTGAGCCACTGGGTACTTCCTGGGGTAAGCCTGTGTTTTTCTCCAGCAGTTAAGTGATCATTTTCTTATTGTGCACTCAGGTTAGTAGACCTGCACTGATTCTATTATTTATTATAATCTGCCATAAGATGGTGCAGTATATGGGGATATTTCCCCTGATGTTTAAGTGTGAAACACTAAATCAAACAGTGTCTACTTCTAGTTTTGCAGGGGCACAGTTTTGCCCATAGATACTTCTGTTTACACGTTGAAGCAATAGTAGTGGCTTACAGCTAGGGGCCCTCATGTCTCTGCCTATATTGCTCCAAAAATTGCTACACCATAGCTAAAATGATCCATTTATGATCATTCTCTTTGGGGACTGTTCACATTTACTGGTTAATTATTGATAAATGGTAACGTTCCTTGACAGCGCTGTTTATTCTTTACCTGTTTCAATGTACACTTCCTTTATTGCCCCCTAGCATGTGTACATAGACTATTGCACTACTGTATTAATGGCATAGGAATTTGCTGTACCAGTTTTTCAGACTGTAGGATTGTAATTTTATTTGTGATTTTTTTACACAAATGTTCATAAATGAAAAGTAAAAAAAAAAAAAGAAAAGAATTAATGTACAGTTCAGATAATGCTTCCTACTTTGTTGCTAGAACTTGTGGGCCTGTTTTATGAGGTTCAGAACTCTAATAACAAAAATACAGATTAGTAGTTAACTCTGCATGTCAACTGCTGCTATATGACATACAGAACCCTAGAGTTTGCTGGGTACTTTTCACATTAGAAGACTTATGGAATGTTTCCACCACTCGTGATGGGGACATAAACTGTTTTGTTTCTTTTGAACATAGGTACAGACCTCTACCTTTATGCTGGCATTGTTGATTTAAACTTTTTTAATGAGGAAGACACACTGAGTTGAATAACAACTCATGTCCATGTCCATCCAGGGTGCAAAAACAAGAACGGGGAAGAGATGGAAAACAATTCAATAATGCCCTGTTACAAAGAAAATCCTGTAGATCTTAACTGGAAAAGGAAACAAAAAATATTACAAAGAGCATTATCTAGAATGTCATTTGTGCCACACTGAAGGCTGCAAGATTATGCAGGCTAGAACAGAACAGTGTGCTTCTGGAACTAGGGCTCAAAATCATCTGAAGTACTCCAGCTACTAAGCCGTTTGCGCCAACTCATTGGTGCATGCAATCAATCAATCAATCATTCAACTTTATTGAACCAGGCATAGACACCATTGAGCAAGCTCATTTTCAAGGTGGTCCTGGACATAGATAGAATACATAATCACAGATACAATAAATCAGTGTTGCTAGACCAATGTCCAGGTAGTCATCAATACAGTCAGTGCATAATGATCTACTGGAACTGTAAAACAGCTACAAGTCATAGAATAGGTTTACAGAGAGAGAGGAAGAACCAGCAATCCTAAACTATCGTTAGCTTATTGGTAGAATATAGGTACAGCAATAAGAAGAGGGGATATAATGAAAGTAAGGCCAGGATTAGAATGAAAGGTGGAGAAAAAGATGATTGTCCCTTGATTGAGGAGAGGGGTGGATGAGTTTCTGGTCATGGCCTATGTCCACTATGTCCTATGTCCACTCACAAATGTGACCTGCCCTAGTCAATGGCTCCCCATGGCCAATATGTAATGAGGTAAAATAACTCCTGGCCCTGCAATAGGGGCCACTAACTGAGTAGGACATCATGCATCCTCTTCCTGGAGAGGGCAGCACTTTTACTCCTGCTTGCTGGATTGCAAAGGCCCAGATCCACATCATGAACCTAAGTCCTCTGCACAGTAGCACAATTCACTCTCTATCTCTGGTTTCTCCAGTGGCTCTGCGAAGCCATATGTTATTAAGAGAGCAAATGTTTGAATGGGAAGAGAAAGGATTGTTATGAAATGTGTCAAAAGAGGTACACAGTTGTGTCCAGATAATTTTTTTCAATATACAATTCTAAATCTGCATAGGCCAAGTCAATCTCATTACTGGCCATGCACTTTTATCTACAGCTTATAAAGAATTAGTTGCCCTTTTTATGTTGGCTCGTGCATACGCAGCCAACATATTGTGGTAGTAGCAGATTTGGAGGTGTGGTCACTTGGGTGACTGCAGGGCACTCATCAGTAGGTGCGTCCCTCATTCCCCAATCAGCCTGCATGCTGGCGCCACACCATGCATACTTAACGTGGTGATCACATTAAATGAAAGGTCCGCTGCAATGCGAGCAAAGCTCGTCATATGCAGCAGACCTCCTGACATGCTTTCCCTGGTGGTGAAAAAAGATTAACATGGCGGCACACTGCCTGCCATACTGCCAACTTCGGGGGTGCCCAATCCCCCTGTCGGCATGCCCTGCCCCAATATATGTGCCGACGGGGGAGCCCACTCCCATCGCATAATGCATACACTCCCCATTTGTTGAGGGATGAGGAGGGTGCCTAATCCTCGGCTCTGCCCCCCGCTTTCATTGTTTGCCGATGGGGTGCCAATCCCGCTTCGCCTACAGCATCCCACCCACAAAAAAACACTTAGGTGGCACAAACTGGGAGCCCACCCCAGCATTCCAAATCACCCTGAAAAATAAAAACTGTTCCACAAGGTTTTTTTTTTCTTTTTAAACCCTATGAAAAAGGAAAATGGTCCCTCGCCATCTCCCTGCCCCCCTCCCGCAACCCACGCCAACCCACTGGGCACCCTGCCTCCCCACACCCCCCTCACCCCATACTTACCTCCGGAATCTGGCGCGATGATCTTCGGTGGACCAGGAACACGTCTGCACTCTTCAAAGCCGACCGTGAACTGAGGAAATGCTGGTAAGCTATATAATAGAATAAATATGTTTTTTTCAACTTTGATGCATATCGCAGGCATGTTTTTGAATTTTGGCACCAAATTTTCATCATGGTGTTTTTGGGACCCCTTCTCATGAATTCTGGCACTGTCATGGCATTAATCGGCCCCAAAAGATGATTTTGCAGTCACTGCGCAGAATCACATTTCAGGACTGATTAAAAAAACGACAGTGCCAGTGTTCATGAGGTGGGCTCTCAAAAAGCCTATGTTGTAAATTTAGCGGAAAAAATCCCAAAAATGACTGTTTTAAGAGCGTGCATTGCGCAGTTTCTATGCATGCTCGTAACTTCATGAATTTGCAATATTTTCACTCCAGATTTTCAAAATTGGCATTTTTCTATACCTCCTTATGAACAGTACAGCTGTCATTTTACATATCCTGGCCAAAATGTGTTTTGCTACCGTCCGCAGAATAGCGCGGTTGCTGCGCAAAATTAGTTTTCGGGACAATTTCAGGAAATGACGGTGACACTGCTCATGAGCAGAAGTCCTAAAATGCCTATGTTGAAAATTTGGTGAAACAATTCCATAAAATGACTGTGTTACAAGCATGCATTGCACAGTTTCCACGCACCCTTGTAACATCGCAAATGTGCACTATTTTCATGCCACATTTTCAACACTGGCATTTTGTTACACCTCCTTATAAACAGTACAGCTGTAATTTTTCCCATCCTGCCCTAAATGTGTTTTCACACCTGTGGCGCATAATGGCGTGGTCACTGTGCAAAATCAATGTTTTGGGCACATTAACAGAATCACACTGCCACTGTTCATGAGGGGAGGTCCCAAAATGCCTATGTTAAAGATGTGGTTAAAAAATATCCCCCAAATAATTGGTTACTAATGTGTATTGCACAGTTTCTATGCATGCTCATACCTTCACCAATTTTTCAAATTTTCACTCCAGATTTTCAACGTTGCCATTTTTTTACATCTCCTCATGAACAATACAGTTGTCATTTTCCACATCCTGCCAAATGGCATAGCCACTGTGCAAAACCACCTTTCAGCTAACAAACTGATAGTGCTTTTCATGAGGTGGGCTCACAAAAAGCCCATGTTGAAAATTTGGAGTGAAAATACCAACACACGCCTACAGTGTTAGGGTTTCCAACTGTAGCACCCCACCCTGTAAAGATTGACAGGCGTCAGGGGTGTGACTTGGGATCATCGGCTGTAATGCTCATGCCATTCCACCCCCACCCCAACCCTGCAGCCAGTGATAGGCATCGTGGTGTGCCTTGCACTGTTTGGCCACAAAGTTCACCTCATTCTCCTATACTGCACCCACCTCAGTGTATTTCCTTATGGAATGGGGTAAGTATAATGCCCAAAGACCCCAAAGCATACCATGACACTTGTCAGTGTCTACAGGGTAGGGTGAGGTACAATGCCATGAGTGTTATAGCTGATGACCCAAAGGCACACAGCAATGCCTGTCGGTCTCTACAGGGTGGCGGTGGGGTTGGCATCACTTCAGTACTTCACTGCCATTCCTATTATGCGTCTCTAACTCCAGCACTACCAATACCAATGCCAGCGAGACAACATTCGGCATTGACAAATGCTTGTTAACTATGTATTGACTGTGTCATTACATGTAACCACAGCTTTAAACAAAAATGATGGTAAAATTACTGCAGTACTTATATACTGCTCCCTTTGTCCAAATTACATCATCCACCCTATTATTCAAGACAAAATGTTAATCTGAAATACATGCTGAAGACAGAAAATAAGAGTTAGAATCGATGTTTCGACCATAATATGTCTTCAGGAATTATCTAAAAGAGAAAAAAGCAAAGTTAATGGAGAGTTAAGGGGAAATAAGGGATATATGTGAAGAAAGAAAATACTTTGCTTTTTTCTCTTTTAGATAATTTCTGACAAAGACCTACAGTGTGGTTGAAATGTTGATTCTAACTCTATTTTCAGCATACATTTAAGATTACCATTTTGCTCTTGTTTCAGACCACATGCTGATGTAACACATTGTTTTTATGTTCTCCATTATTCAAGACTTTAAACTGAAAATATACCACCTTTAATTTAATTTTTTAGGGTTAATAATTGTTGCTTATTCATGTGACTCAAGTATTCTAAGGCACACAGTTAGTGCAGATGTTCATGCCTGCAACAGATGCATCAATAGATTGTTAATTAGTTACATTTATGCCTTTTTTTTTTTTTTTTACTTTCTTTTTATGCCTCCTTCCTCACCATATCCAAACACTCTCTCAGGGTCTCCAAATGCACCTTACAGGCTACGCCACCAGGACCGGGGCGGCTCACTCCCAATTAGTGCCCCATTCTAGTACTTGCTAGTTAACCCCTGGATAGCCCCCACCAGTGGGGTATAGGAGTCCCCACTTCTCCTCCCCCTTCGAGACCTCAGGGGAACGTGCACCTGAAGCTGCTCCCCAGATCCCACTGGATCCCACTGTTGCTGGTGCAGGAGTTCGTTGCCTGGACTGGACGTGGGGCATTTCCTAGTTTTCTGGCCCATTCCCTGCAGACGTCAGCACTCGGGGAGGGCCAGTGAGATGAAGGGACACTGAGACATGCCTTTGCTCAGGCTCTCGGCTGATGCCCACCCCTTCCTTGTACTCTGCATCCTCTACTGCACCTCCACCTATGGTCACCCAGGTGGTGGTATCACAGCGAGGACTGCAGCCCACCCCTCCTGGAGAAGGAGAGCGGGCTGTCGGATGTTCAGTCCTTCTTCCCCCGGCTGGCCCTCTAGTGACCTGAACTCGCTACCAAATCCAGCTCGCCAGCGCTGCAAGCGGTAGCGCTACCGTTGCACATACAGGCCGGCTAATGTATGCCTTTTAACTCCATTTATGTATGTATTTATTGTAACAGTATGCTAAATGGATGTATCTGAAAATAAGCCTTGCATCAACTGCTCTCCTACAGTACCCAAGTAAACATGCTTTATGCCTATCATTTTTATTTGGACTATTATGCCCCATCCCATGCCCATTTTCTTTTCCTGTCTCTTGGGGACTTCTATGGATGCATACTTTGTCTTGTTAATTGGCTGTGTAGCTGACTTTACAATCAATGTCAAGGCTTCTGCTTAACCAATAGATGGTGCTACAGTGCTGAGTGATGTGCCATGTCCACCACCTAGAGTACTTCTCCTCCATGAAACACAGGTCTCAACTGGGCTCATGACAAGAAAACAGAGTTTGGATGCAAACTTGGATTTCCCAGGAAGCAAGCAGTACAGGATGCTGCTGCTGTCATATCACTGGACTAGTCAAACATAATGTTTTCTATGAATTGAAGTATATTTTCAAATGTATGTTTATTAATGAGACAATTTATCATGTATATTAATATAAAATGGTAAATGGTTTATATGGGAAAAGTGCTAACGGTATCTTCCAACTTTTATTTTACGACTGAAAAAGAGCTTGTAATTAATGATTCCGAAGTACTCTATAAACGTTTTAGAAGCATATATCACATAAATACAGGTTACTCACCTGTAACAGGAGTTCTAGGAATGGTATATGTTGTTCATCCACACTCATTGGCAGTATCCTTGCCGCTTTAAATCTTGCCGGAAGGTCTTCAGCTTGCTCCTCCCACCCACCGGGTGGTATAACTCGGCTCCGCCCCATGGCGCCAGATCTGGCCGCTGGAAAGCTCAGGTTGTCGTCGAAGCCGGGAGGTCGGTGGTCATGTGGATGAACAATATATACCTTCCTCAGAACTCCTGTTACAGGTGAGTAACCTGTATTTCTAGGGACATGGATATGTTGTTCATCCACACTCATTGGCAGACTCTAGCAGTTCTCCGGGAGGAGGGAGGCAAGACGCACACCTCCATATACTTACTTGGGAAGAGACTGGAGAACCGAGGCCCCAAAACCAGCATCCCGGCGTGACTCAAGGTCGATGTGGTAGTGGGTAATGAAGGTGTTTGCTGACTTCAGGTAGCAGCCCTGCAGATTTCCTGGATGGGGCGTCCCTGGAAGCAGCCACCGTTGCAGCAGTATGGGGGTAGAATGAGCTCTTATCCCTCTGGGAGGCTCCATGCCTCGCTAACTTATAGCAGATCTATGCAGGAGGTTACCCACCTGCTTATCGTCCGCTTGGCTGCAGGTCTGCCAGATGCGGCTTCAGCGTAGGGTGACAAACAGCTGGCGAACCTCTCCCGAATTTCAGCCGTGCGGCCCTTATAATAAGCGAGCGCCTTCTAGATCCAGAGTATGGAGCCTGTATTCGGCCTCCGAGGTGTGATTGGGGTAGAACACCGGCAGAGTCAACACCTGGTTAAGGTGAAACTCCGACACCACCTTCGGAAGGAATTTGGGTGGGGGCGCAGGACAACCTTGTCCCTGTGGAAGACCAGGTAAGGAGACTCGATGGAAAGCGCCTGGAGCTCTCCCATCCTTCTGGCTGACGTGATAGCCACCAAGAAGGCGGTCTTCCACGACAGGTGAGAGAGAGCACACCTGTGCATAGGTTGAATAAGCGCCCATGAGCTTTGCCAGTACCAGCAGTAGATCCCACGGAGGTGGGGTTCCCGCACTGGAGGAAATGTGATCAAGGCCTTTGAAAAAGCGCCAGACCACCTTCTCCTGCATACCGACTGCTTCCGGCCAGCGCCGGTAAGCAGAGATAGCTGCCAGGTGTCACCCTTAGGGTCGTCGACCTAAGCCCTTGACTAGAAAGGGACCATAAATAGTCCAAGATGCTTGCCAAGGAACAGGAGGAAGGGTCCAAGCCCTTGTTCTGACACCAAATGGAAAACCTTTTCCATTTGAAGGCATAACATTTTCTGGTGCGACTCCTACGGGACGCCTCAACTACATTGAGGACCTCGTCGGAAAGGCCCAAAGCCTGGAACTCTGGCAGCTCAGGAACCAGGCCGTCAGGTGCAGGGATTGAAGGTCCGGATGGAACACCTTCCCTGATTGACTGAGAGCAGGTCCGGGCGAGCTGGAAGCTGCCGGAGTCCTGGAGCTGAGACTGAGGAGATCTGGGTACCAGAACTGGCGAGGCCAGTCTGGGGCTATCAGATCACCTCTGCGCCTTGTCCCTCCTCGCCTTGAGAAGCACCTTGTGGATCAAGGGAAATGGGGAAAGGCGTAAAGAGGCCGGGGTCCATTGCCTCGAAGGCATCCCTGCAGGAGCCCTGCTGAGGGCGGGCATGGAACAGACTCAGCTCGCAGTCCTCCATGGAGGCAAACAGGTCCACCTGAGGTGTGCCCCAAAGGGAGAACAGATGCTGTACTACCTCCGGCAGGAGAGACCACTCGTGGGATGCAGCCCCTATCCGGCTCAGGGCATCGGCCAGGGTGTTGGAGGCTCCTGCCACGTGAATGGCTAGGAGATCCGCCTCCAGGCTGCGCCTCAGTGACCAAATCACGAGGCTTCCTTGCATAGAAGCATGGGCAGCGTCCCGCCCTGGCGGTTTAGATAGTACAAAGATGCGTGGTATTGTCCGTCTGGACTGGACCACTTGACCCGGAGGAAACGGAGCAAAAGCGGTGAGAGCTAGGCGGACCGCTGGAGCTCCAGCAGGTTGATGTGGCATCGGGACTCCAGCGGGGACCAGAGGCCATGAGCCCGTGTTCCCCAGATGGGCACCCAACCCCATCAGAGGCATCGGTCGACAGAGACCCGTCGGCTGGCGAGATGATAGTGCCCTCCTGCAAATGATCTGGAGCGGTCCACCACTGGAGAGCATTCCAATCCCTGTGTCACCGACAAGCTGGTCCAAGGATCGTGACGTTGTGACCACTGGCTGGCCAGTCCCCACTGAAGGGGCGCATGTTCCAGCGGGCCCAGCGGACCACGCTGGTACAGGCCGCCATGAGACCCAGGGAGGCGCTTAGGGAAGTCCCGGGCAGGCGCAATTGCCCAACCAGAAATGATCGGGCAAAAGGAAAGAACCTCGGCCCTGTCCGCTGGAGCCGCGCTCTGGCTCGGAGAGTCGAGCTGCGCCCGATGAATAAAATCACCTGCTTGGCTCGAGTTCCGACTTGGCCTCGTTGATAAGGAGGCCCAGTTGAGAACAGACCTGGAGGGCCAGATCTCTGGACCACTCCGCCTCCTTCCTGGAGGAGCTGCTATCAGCCAGTCGACCAGAGTAAGTACACCCGGACCCCTCGCGCCACAGGAATGCTGTCACCACTGCCATGCATTTGGTGAAGACCCTGGGAGCTGGAGACAAGCCGAAGGGCATGGCTTGGAACTGAAAGAGATCCTTCCGCTCGAGGCGAAGGAATCTGGTGAGGCAGACGGATAGGGGCGGAGCGGTCCTGCAGGTCAGAGAGCAGAACCACAGCCCGGCGTTCCAAGGATGGTATTATCTGAGCCAGGTGACCATCCTGAAGGTTCGAGACCTTAGGAACTTGTTTGGAGTCGTGTGAGTGTGGAATGGGCGCCAGCCCCGTCCGTTCGAACCAGGAAGTACCTGGACTGAAACCTGGGTCTGAAGGAGGGTCCACCACCTCTCTTACCACCTCCTTCTGGAGGAGGAGAGTGATGTCGGCTCGGCGAGCCGCCAGTGAGCTGGGGATCCCAGGCCCCAGGTGACGGCTCTGAAGAGGTGGTGCCTGCTCGAGATTCCAGAGGCAGGCTCTTCCACCACCTCCAAGACCCACCTGTCCGTGGTAACAGCGGACCAGGCGAACGTGGCGCAGAGCCGTCCCCGTCACGGGACCCAGGGAAGGTGGCCGGGGATGGGCGACACCCCTCAGCCCGTCACTGGGCAGGCCCTTGGAGGAGGGACGCGCCGAGGGACCTCCCTGGGCCTTTCCTCCCTGCCTCCTGGTGGGAAGCGGCGGCTTTGGTTTGGGATGCCAGGCCGAGCCTGCTGGCCCTGGCCGTTGCTGGGCGGTGGCGCGGGGCACAGAAGGACCAAAAGGGCTTAGGGCTGTGGTTTGCGCCTTGTCCTTCTGAGCGGAAGAGACCGGAGTCCAAGGTGGCATTGGACTTCTCGATCCTCTGCAGGTGACCTTCCACCCCAGGGCCAAGAGTCAGTCCCCAAAGGAACATCCGCCAACTTGTGCTGGGTATCAGTAAAGGTGGATATCCTCAGCCAAGCCCACGACGTAGCAGCCACTGCGGCCGCCACCGATCCTGGCACATGAGTCCCACATCCAAAGCAGTCTGGGCTGCTGTTTGGCCACTGCCCTGCCCTGGTCCCGCACCTGCTTAACCGTAGTCTGCAGATCGGGCGGGAAGATGAGGATGACCTCATCCAGGGAGCCCAACAGGGCATGAGAAAATGTGCTATGAGGACGGGTCGAACTGGCCTGGACGAAGGCCGAGAGAGGACGAGCGTGAGACTTTCGCCCGACATAGTCCAATTTCTTGGACTCCTTGTCAGGAGGTTTGTCCACATCCTGGCGTTGCAGCGGCGCGAACGCTGTCGGTAACCAACCCCTCAGCAGAGGGTGTTCAAAAACGGACAAGGAACCGGTAGGGACCGCATACTTCCTGGCCATCCTGGCCGAAGGCGCAGGGCAGGAAGCAGGGCGCTGCCAAAGTTCCAGTGCTGGACCCACTATGGCCTCGGCCACCGGAAAGGCCTCCGTCGGAGAATCCCCTCGGTCCAGAATCTCCGTGAGGGGATACCTGGCCCGTTTGGAAACGGGTTCGAGCTCCATCCCGGTAGACTCCGAGATGAGCCGAAGCAGTCCTAGGAAGGACGACGGGCTATCGTCCATTGGCTGACCTCCTGAAGACTCCAAGTCCAGTCGCTTGGAGAAGAAGGAGGAATCATCTTCGGACTCGGAAGAGTCTCGAAGACTGCCTCTGGCCTGAGCCACCTTCACCTGCCGAGGACGGTCGGGAGTGAGGGGTAACTGACAGCCGATGGGGTAAACCCTTAGCCGACCGAGAATCTTGGTCGGAGCCCCAGTTGTGGCTGTGGAGGCGGAGGTTCCACCGCAATCAGTGGAGCAGCTGGTTTGGCGGAACAACGCCTGGGTATAGGCTCCTCGGGCAAGTTGTGGGGTGTGTTGCGTTCGGTGACAGCTACTTAATGGCCGGGCAGGCGGAGTCGAGCTTATTCCCGGCCAGGAGGAGCTGTTGCAACATATGTCTCGTACTCGGCCGACGTAATTTACGCTGTGCCTCCCTCATCCGAGGAGGAGACGAGACGAGCGCGACGCCGCTTACCGCGGTGCCGGACCAGACCGCCTTATGACGGTGGGAGCAGCTGGACAGCTAAGAGGTCGAGACCGAGACCGAGTCCCGGAATTCTGGTCGGTGCAGGAGGTGTTGGCGGAACCGACCTCGCTTGCTCGGAAGGTCCATCCGAGGCTCCGGAACCGGAGGCACAAGCGAGCCCACGGGATCCTCAACTCCTCCGGGGAACGGGGAGAGAATCTCGGCTGCTAAAGCGACAGCCAGTCTAATGGAGTCGAGAAAATCTCGACTTCATCAGTGAAGTCTCGGTCAACTGACCTGGCGGGGACACCGTGAGGCCAGTGGCGAAGCCGAGCGTCGACCGAGCCGACGGTCGACGGGCGGGAGAGGGACCTTCCCGCTCCCAAGAGCGCCGACGGAGGGACTTACCTTGTCCTTCTTTTTGGACCGAGAAAAGGTCCAGCAGCGCGAGCCCTTCTCCTTTAGTGGAGGGACAACAAAGCTCATTAAAGGAAGCCGTGTAGGAAGAACCCAGAGAGGCCGGGATAAATGCGCGGCCGAGGAAGATCACGACCCGCGCCTCCTCTTCGAGGCGACCATCCGCTCGAGCTGATCCGCCCGACCCCGCGTGGACACATAACGGGCCTCCTTGGACTTCACGGGAGAAGCGCTCGGGACGGCCCAGTTGCACTCGGGCAACCACGGTCTTGAGGGCGTGGCGCGAAAAGATGAGCACAGGTCGCAAGCCTGCGGGTCGTGCTCAAGGCCCTAAGCAGTAGACACTGCGTGGGTGTGGATCGTCGAGACATCTTCTGCCGCATGGGCATCTCCGAAATCCGAGTCGATTTATCCATCGCAGCGCGAGGATCGAAGACTGAAGTCTTTTGCAAAGTATTTTTTTAAATCCATAAGCGGAGAATAGGAACCAGTCACAAGCGCGGAGGCGTTAAGGAGGGAACCTGAGCTTCCAAGCGGTAAGGAAGATCTGGCGTCATGGGGGGGCCGAGTTATACCACCCGGGTGGGTGGGAGGAGCAAGCTTGAAGACCTTCCGGCAAGATTTAAAGCGGCAAGGATACTGCCAATGAGTGTGGATGAACAACATATCCATGTCCCTAGAATTTCCTATATTTTTCTATTATTGATCTGAGATGTACATTATTGCATTCACAGTACAGGCAATTCCACAGGGAAAAACAATTACATCTGTGAAATTGCTCTAAAAATGCAGTTCAGATTTAAGGTTGGCAGGGACTCTAATTTCATCAGGTCACCTCCCCCCAAAACAATTCATAATTTATGTAATTACTTAAAAGTTTCACCAGGAAAGGCACACTGAGCAATCAGCTCATTTCCATATGCGTCCTGGAGGGAGGGGGAGGTGGATACAATACAAGGCATGATATAACAGACATCATGAGATACAATTACAATTTAACAAAAGTACAGTTATGTGCATTACAGAGTACAAAAGTGTCTGGCTACTAAGTGAAATGCACTGAAATCGTAGACAGCTTGAATTCAAGGGAAGGAGGTGGGGGGGGCATGTACTGATAAGTATTCTATGAAAATATGTACTATGTTATAGGGTTCCCCTACCCACTTTACAATTCAGGGTACCCTGTGATTCCCTTGGTAAGCAGCCATTTGATAAGGCTTTTGAGACCTGTACTGCCTCCCTTGTCCACTGTCTCAGCTGTGGACTGTTCCACAGGTTAACCACCCTCTGGGAGAGTGCATCCTAGCTTTACAACTGCATTTACAAACTTGAGTTTTTGGGTGTGTCCCTACATCCTGCTGCAGGACACCAGATAAAACATCTCATTCTGTTCGGTTTCGTTGATACACTGGAGTATTATAACACTGAAATCATGTCCCCTCTCAGCATCCTTTTCTTTAAGGTGAAATTTTAAGGGCCTCCATACTCTCCTTATAGTTTCTGTACACCATACCCCGATCATTTTGGTGGTCCCTGCACTGCACCCTCTCGATTGCTTCAATGTCCTTTTTGTACTGAGGAGCCTAGAACTGCACATGGCCAGGGCCTTGTAAAGTAGTAGGATTACTTCCTCTGCCCTGCAGGTCACCTCCCTTTTTGATGCACCCCAGCATTCTGCCAGCCCCCTTGACAGCAGCTACACACTGCTTGCCATGCTTCCTCTCCTTGTCTATTATGACCCCCAGTTACTTTTCCTTCTCTGCTGCAGCAAGAGGAGTCCCACAATGTGTACGTCCTACCTCTGTTTTTCTTCCCTAAGTGTAGCACCTTATATTTAGCAACACTGAATAGGAGACTCCAGGAGTCCAACCAATTTTACAGTTTCTACCCATCCTCAAGGGAGTCCACCACTCTGGCCAGTGCCATGTTATCAGTAAATGGAAGCAGCCTGCTGGGTATCCCAGCTTCCAGATCACTGTTGTAAATGTTGAGCAACAGTGCCCCAAGCACTGATTCCTGAGCAAAGTCAGTGAGTACCCCTCTCTATTTTTAGTGACTACCCACCTTAACTCTCTGCTTCTGTCCCCAAATGCAGTAAGCAATCTATTATGTGCATGCCTTATGTATATTGTACTAGTATACTTTGCCAAGAAGCTTTATATTCACAGCACTGACACAGACATTGCTGAGGTCTATATAAACTATGACTACAGCCCTGCCCATCCCCCTCCCTGATAAGCTCCTCAAAGAGAGACTCATGAAAGAAAACTGCAAGTGGCTCCACCAACTGGTTCTTTAGCTCCACTATGATCCTGGGGTGTATCTCATGCTAGGCTCTTTGAGCTGAACTTACCTGGCTTGATTTAACCAGGTAATCCGCAGTCAAGGTAGGGTTGATGCCCACAGGCTGCATTACAACTTCTCCATGGCTTGACCAAAGACAACTACTATCTCTCATAGATACATAGATGTTGATGGCAGATAAGGGCCTATGGCCCACCCAGTCTGCCCATTTGTGCACGTATTTTGCTTCTTCAAGCTTCTCTACAACCTTGTTGGCCCCCTTCCCCAACTACCAGGATCCCCCGATGCCTATCCCATGCATTCTTAAATCTTGTAATCATTTCAGCCTCCACCGCCTCATCAGGCAGAGCATTCCATTTGTCCACCACTCTCTCTGTGAAGAAATTCTTCCTCATGTTTCCTCTGACCTCCCTCCCTCCAGTTTCATCCCATGTCCCCTAGTCCTGGAACATCTTTTTCTATGAAAAATTTTGTTTTCCTACACCTTGTTCCTCCCCGCGAGGTACTTATATGTCTCAATCATACCTCCCCACCAGGGAGTACATATTTAAGTTTTTAGCCTGTCCTCATAGGTTTTGTGATGTAATTCTTGCACCATCTTGGTTGCCCTCCTCTGAACTGCCTCCACACTGTCTATGTCCTTATGTAGATAAGACCTCCAGAACTGGACACTGTACTCTAGATTTGACCTCACCAATGTCTTGTACAGTGGAATTATGGCTCCTTTCCTGCTGGCGATACCCCTGCCTATGCAACCCAGCATCTTGTTTGCTTTCCCGGCAACCTTGTCGCACTGACTCCCTACCTTAAGGTCATCAGAGATGACAACCCCTAGGTCCCTTTCCTGCTAGGAGCAATCTATGGTCCCCCCCAGTTGATATGTTGTTCCAGGGCTTTTGTGCCCGATGTACATTATATTGTATTTCTTTGCATTAAATCTCAGTTGCCATTCCCAAGACCAGTCCTCAAGCTTCTGCAGATCTCTCTTCATTCTATCTACACCCTCCGGTGTGTCCACCCTATTACAGAGCTTCATGTCATCAGCGAACAGGCAAATTCTCCCTTCTATGTCTTCTGTAATGTCACTGATAAAGATGTTGAAGAGGACTAGACCCAACACTGATCCTTGTGGCACCCCACTGGTCACCCTTCCCTCTGTGGAGTGATGGCCATTGACCATCACCCTCTGTGTCCTGCAGTCCAGCCAGTTCCCCGCCCACCGCACCACCATCCTACCCACTCCTATGTTCCCCAGCTTGTTCAACAGCCATCTATGCAGCACAGTGTCAAAGGCCATGCTGAAGTTCAGGTAGGCCACATCCACTGTGCCCCCCCCCCCAGATCCACCTCCCTTGTCACTCAGTTGAAAAAATCAATGAGGTTAGTCTGGCATGACCTTCCCCCAGTAAAACCATGTTGCCTTGGGTCCTGTAGACCACTGGCAACCAAGTGTTCCATTATTTTTTCCTTCAGTGGTGTTTCCATGATCTTCCCCACTACTGAGGTCAGGCTGACTGGTCTGTAGTTTCCCACTTTCTCTCTGTTCCTGCTTTTATATAGGGGGACTACATCAGCTATCCTTCGGTCTATGGGTACCTTTCCTGGTTCCAGTGACCTGCTAAACAGGGTTGCCAGAGGTTCAGCCACCACCTCTGTTAGCTCCCTCAGCACACCCTGGGGGGGGGGGTATCCCATCCAGCCCCACAGCTTTATCGACTCTTATTTGTTCAGGTTCCATTAGAACCCTTTCCCAGAGAAAAGGACTTGTATCCATTTCTGTGCCCTCCCTACCCTTTCTACTCCCTTCCGGCCCATTACCCACTCCCTCCTCTGTAAAGACTGAGCAGAAATACCTATTCAGTACGTCTGCTTTGCTGTTGTCATCCTCCACTCTACTCCCGTCCTCCCCTTTCAGCCTCACTATCCTTCCCTTCGCCTTCCTTTTTTCACTTACATACAGTACCTATAAAAAGTTTTGTCCCCTCTAACTACTGATTTCACAATGCACTCCTCTGTTTGTGCTTTGGCTTCCCTTACTGCCCTACCTGCCTCTCTATGTTTTACCTGGTACCACTCCCTGTCCCCTTCTGCCTGTTTCTTTTTGTAGTGCTTGAATGCAATTTTTTGGGCTTTCACTTTTTCCACTATGACCTTGGAATACCATAATGGTCTCCTCTTTGTTTTCCCCTTGCTAACCTGTTTTACCCGTATTTGCATTCCTTTGTTATCCCTGTTTTGAGTACTGCCCATTGTTCCTCCACCCTTAAGTCCCTTACTATTCCAGTTAGTGCCTCTTCCAAGCATTTCCCCATTTTCCCAAAATCTGCCCTCCTAAAGTCGAGGATTCACGTTTTGATGTGGCTGGGTTCAGCCCCTTCAGTTATACTGAACCACACTGACTGGTGGTCACTGTTCCCCAGGTGCTCCCCCACTTTGATCCGCATCACATTGTCCCAGTTAGTGAGCACCAGGTCCAGTAGTGCCTGCTGCCATGTGGGTTCCATGACCAGTTGTTTAAGGAAGGCTCCTGCCCTGACCTGACACAGGATGTGGTATTCGGATCGCCCTGGGGTAGGTGGGCCTACCCCACACTGAGGAGGAAAATAATCAGCTACACCAACTGCAGGAATGAAAAACACTCAGCCCGCTCAGAACACCGAAGGACCAAATTCCACAGAACTAGGCTCTGAATGTACATCCCTGCCTACCAGATAAAAATAATAACTTTACTCAGGTGCTGCAGCCCCAGAAACCTTCATCTGCAGTTTGTGAGATCGCTGAACCTTGAGTACACTGTGCTGCAAGATCACTAAGAAAACAAGTCCACAATTACAATATCAGTAAACCAAATGCAGCTTAAAGCCCTAGTTACAAAACCCACCCCAAAATCAAATGCAGTTTACTTCAACTGTGGTTTATAGCACCAAATTCTAATCGAGCCCCAAAATCAAATGCAGTTTACTCCCACTGTAGTTTACAGCCCCAAATTCTAATTGAGTCCCAAAATCAAATGCAGTTTATTCCAACTGTAGTTTACAGCCCCAAATTCTAATTGAGCTCCAAAAGCAAATGCCGTTTAATCCAAATCCAAATGCAGTTTAAAGCCCCCAATTCAAATCAAGCCCCAAAAGCAAATGCCATTTCAACAAAATGCAGTTTAATGCCCCAATACAAAACTAGCCCCCAAAGTAAAAGCAGTATAAGCCAAAAGCCATTTAGACCCTGTGCACTTCCCTGCAGTGTGTGAGAGTCCTCTGGAACTGAGCCAAGATCCTCCGGTCCCCTGGACGCCCCTCTGCTGATGCCCTAGTGGCGGATTTCGCTTTTATCGTTGAGAAAAGTTTTTACTTGTAATAAAATGTTTATTAGGAATGCTGCATTTCTTGTTTGCAACAAAATGAATGAAACTCACTGCGATAGATAGCAGAGCTGTGCAAGGTCCAAATAGTATTTCCTGAATACCACGAATAGTAGGGTTGTTAGTATTCGGAAATTACTATTTGGCAAAAAACACCCTTCAAGTACTCAGCTGAGTTTGTTATTACAGACAGTGAGCACATTCTTTCATTAAAGGTGGATGGCCATGGGGAAGGGAAGCTTATGCTGTCTGCCTTTCGAGCAAAGTAAATTGGGTGCGGGGGTGGTCACCAGGCGAGGGTTTAGGATAACACAATTTCAGGTAGACCACAAGTCAGGTGCATAAAAAACACACAAGTGTGTTTTTTATTTTTATCAAGTAAAATATACAGAAAATAAGGAAAATTGGTTAGACAAAATAAATCAGAGGACAACTCCTTCGCTTCAGCAGTGTCCAAGGCTCTTTCTCCAACCTAACAGTGTGAAAGCACACGCTACCAGGAGGTCTTTCACCTTCCTCAGTCAGTATTCAACTGATCTCTTTATCGCTCCCCTCTCAGAACTGAGTTAGAGTTTCTATAGGCTCTCTAGAAGTTAGGAAATTTCCATTCCCCTGTGTATAGGCTCAGGCATAACATAAAATTAGCCACTAAGGGCCACTGTTGCTCCCTAGAGAACAGTTCAGATGGCATCTGCAGGTTTGTTTACAACACTGGGAAAGGTCAGACTTGAGGTCAGAACATATTGTACTCCCCCAACTCTCCTGCTGGAATATGCTGTCTATTGTACAAACAAGATATCCTAGCAGTTTTATATACATATATATATATATATATATATTTATATATAATATTATGGGGCAGCAGGGAAACTTCTTAAAAAACAGACACAAGCTTTTGTTATTCTTATATTAAAACAGTTTTGTTTTAGGTTAACATGCACAGAAAGCATTATAAGCACTTCAGCACTTAATTTATAACCATCCAAACAGCATGTTGGACATTATACAAAACATTTAAACTGCTTGGGGAAGGGGTTTCAATTTAGCCCAGGGGTGTCCACTATGACAGGGGTCACCCTGTCACAGGCGGGAGTGGAGAGGAATGAAGGTGCTGCCAGGATAGGGGGATGGGAAGACATACAAGAGATACTTTGTCTAGTGCAAACCAGTGCTTTTCTTTTATAAAGCGGCAGCCAGCCCTAGAGGTAGGCAGGTTGTGCCAGTTGTCCTCCATGGGAATAAACATTAATATTATACCAATATTTGGCTGCTGGGGAAGAAGGGTGGAATCAGGGTACAGACAGTGAGTGGGGGGATGTGGGTAATATACTATATTTGGTTTGGGCAGAGTGAGGAGGGTAAGGTGCTTAAAAATAGGCAAGGGCGGGGGAATGCTTTTTTTTGTTTTGTTTTCTTTAAAAAAGCAGTAAGCACAAATATCGAATATTCAGCTGAATATCTGGGAAAGGTATTTGCACAGCCATAATGGATACACTTATCTGGAAAATACATTTCCAGATCTGAGTTGAAAGTTGAAAACTTTTCAATTATCATTTGACTAACACTGACTTAAGTAAATGTGGATTCAAAATAATATCTGAATTGGCTGGATAGCCCAGTAGAAGGCATGTGGGTGGTCCAGGGATCATGTACTGAGTCAGAATCCCAGTCTAGCAGTAATATGATTGAGTGCACTCTCCAAGGAATGTGCTGTCCTCCTGGGAGGCAATGCAGCCCTCTGCTGGCACTTGGCTACTGAGGTAGTCTAGCAGAACAGAACCTCTCCCCCACATGGAAGTAACCAACATTCAATTTCAAGTTGACATGTGCTCTGTGCTGCATGAATCTGCACCAACTGCCTAGCCTTGTTGGATCTAGTTCCCTTCAGAGAAGTGGAGCCACGCCCTGAGGGGCTCCACCACAGGAACATTGCTGGGTGGTGAGGCACAGCTGCAGGAGGGGGTAAGCAAAGTAGGGGGTGCTGCTGCAAGGCTGCTGTGAATGTAAAGGAAATAATTAAGGAAAACTGAATACAAAATTAATTAAAAAAAATAGTATTTTAAAACCCAAGGTAAAAATCATACGGTACTATAACAACATGGATCTTTCTATGAGGAGGACAACACCCCCTCATCACAACCATAACATGTTATGAGAAGATGGTGTACTCTAAATATTGCGGTAAAATATACAGTAAATCAGATATTTAATTGTTTTGCCAATGCAACTTGTACATTTTTATGTACCAAATATGGTCTAGGTGTGACTACGGTAAAGAACTTCCTTGAGAATCAAGCATGCTCTTTCTGTTTGCAAGAATGAGCACAACTATATGAAAGTCAAAAGTTTACCAAATCTCGCATATTATTTCCATGAAATTTAATCTGGTGGTTACAACAAAACCAACTTTACAAATCTATAGCTGGTGGTCTGAACACAAGACCATTAAACCAACTCTTATGGAGACTGGCCTTATCTCCGTATTACACTTGCAAAACAAAATGGATTAAATTAAGTCAAAACATCATAACTGGCAAAATGAGGCTAATTGGCCCCTGGAGACCCTAATCTTTAACTAGCAAACAGCATGCTCACAGCCCTCTAACAACCTACTGAAGACACGCTGATAATCCACCTTGCGCACCACTGAGCACAGTTATCTAACCTTTCATAACAGTTTGCAGTGAGGCTGTAACAACTGATAATAAATACAATTATTTAATGGCATGCCAATCACAATTATCAGACTAATTCAAACATTGCATATTGTTTCAAAAAAGAAAGGAAATCCAGAGCAAAATATGCTAACTGCCTGGGGTTCTCATTTCATCCTTCTGATGTTTATTAACACTGTGTATAAACAACATGTTTAAAGACTGTGCACAACGTGCATTAAATATGGGTTCTTGAAATTTCTAAGGAATACATATTTTAAAGGAGGCAAATAGGTGAGAAAATGATAGATGATGTATGCAACAATGGGTGACAATTACTTAAAATACTAATTTAGTTTGGAAACTGAGACTGGGGAAGGCACACAAGCTGAAGCTCATTTTCAGGTGCAACCCGTGGGGGAGAGATAACAGAGGTGGAAGTACAATAAAAGCAACATTTTTTAAGCTGTGCAGATCTGCTTTCCAGTTAATGCTAAAGTCTAATATAGAGTAAGTGAGTTGTCTGGAGAAATGTGAACAAAGCAGTTTCTGGAAGTTAAGAAACTGAGCCCCAAATTGCCTCTTGATGGTGCTACAGAGCATCTGAATTCCTTACAAGATTTCCAGTTTTCAATAAAGTGCTTTCAGTGACTTCAAAATGATTACTGCATGATTAAGTAGATTATTAAGCAAGAAACTGTTCTGCAAGTCATCATCATTAAACATTAACAATTGTGCTCTTTGACAGCAGTGTGCTGTGTCACCCCATAGAAGACAGGGGTTAAGCAGCAGACTTAGGGATTCCTTATCCGGTTAGCTGAGGTGAAAGGCATGAACACACCCTACTTGTCAAGCTAGGAGTGGCACTTACATTAAATACAGAGATAGCTGCTAGTCTAGCTCTCCTGGCACAGGGAAGGTACAATCCATGGTAGTGTCAGTCATGATGGGAATGGGTTTGCAAAAGAAAAGATTAGTGCAAAGATGAAGGGTCAGGGGAAAAATATGCTCCCCCTGCCATGGCAGAAAGCCTAAATCAAGAGACACTGCCATGGGCCATGCCCAGTTCTTGGCATGTGCTCCTGGTCAAATGCATGGGTAAGCCAAAAGGCAGAAACCACACTGGAAAAGGAACCATACAAATTTGAATGACAGACTGCACTTTTCAACCCAACCTACACCACAGTGCATGTTGTCTGTTTGTGTCTCATTTCCAGCATGTCTGCATTTTGTATGGTTAGTACAGGAAAGGAAAGTTGAGAAATAGGGACCTTTAGTAAAGCTGGAGGCTTTAGTAATGATGCACCTTTCCCCAGTGTGTCAGTAGGTTCCCAGAGTGTCAGTAGGTTCCTTTAAAGATACAAATTTAGAATAATCACTGTATGAAGAGCATTTTTAAAACCATCCTCTTTATTGAGTTAAACCTAATAAAAGAAACTCACTCAAGGTGCATTCTGCATATCAAACATTTTATTTATTTAAGTCTTTGATAACCGGGTAGGTGCACTGATCCCGGGGATCATTTTCAAGCAAGACCTGAGCCAAGATTTGTGGCATAGGAGCAAAAATTACATACAGAGAAAAACAATGGGAAATACAGCAGCACTGCAATTAGAGACAGTTAAAATACAGAAAAGATTACAATGTGTAGGGGAAAAAATCCTGAAAAGGTGAACAGAAACAGTTTACAATGTGCAAGGTGTAAATCAAAGAAAATGTACACTGTACAATAATCAAAATAAATGTACAATAGTTCACACAGAATTGGGAAGGGTAACAATAAATTCATTGGAGAACAGAACCTCTCCCCCACATGGAAGTAACCAACATTCAATTTCAAGCTGACATGTGCTCTGTGCTGCATGGGTCTGCACCAACTGCGCAGCCTTGCTGGATCTAGTTCCCTTCAGAGAAGTGGAGCCACGCCCTGGGGAGCTCCACCACAGGACACCATTGCTAGGTGGTGAGACACAGCTGCAGAAGGGGTTAAGCAAAGTAGGGGGTGCTGCTGCAAGGCTGCTGTGAATGTAAAGGACTGCACTTTTCAACCCAACCTACACCACAGAGCACCTTGTCTGTCTGTGTCTCATTTCCAGCATGTCTGCATTTTGTATGGTTAGTACAAGAAAGGAAAGTTCTGGATGGCTCCACTTCTCTGAAGGGAACTAGATCCAACAAGGCTGCGCAGTTGGTGCAGAACCATGCAGCATAGAGCACATGTCAGCTTGAAATTGAATGTTGGTTACTTCCATGTGGGGGAGAGTTTCTGTTCTCCAAGTAAATGTCCAGTAGTTCACAAGAGAGCTATGGAAAGGTAACAAAAATACACAGGATGACAGGAAACAGAGAGCAGGCATGGAAACAATAAGAGCAGGACAGTCATAAGAGCTGAGTTGGTGACAGAGTAGTGGTAGTGGTACAGTAAGTAGACAGAGATTACCCTGGAGAGCACAGACATTTGGCCTCATTCAGTAACCAGGTTTTGAAACGGTGCTTGAAAATGCAATGGGTGTCTCTAGACAGGAGGGGCGTGGGGAGACTATTCCAGAGAGAGGGAGCAGCAACTAATAGAGTTTTGCCACCCATAACAGTAGAGACTTTGGGGATTTCCATAGGTGGGACAGAGGTTGCACGTAAGCATCTTGGTGGAGCTCTGGCCTTCAGGAAGGATGAATAAGGATATGCATTGCCACCTCTAAGGGTGTTGTCAATGATGCAGCCTTGGGCATAGTTGAAATGACTGGAGAGTGGGAGCCAGCCCAGTGACTGGTAAAGGTTACCGGTGGTGCTTAGAGTAGGATGCCAGGAGTGCGAAACGGCAAATGTTATTGTAGGCTGAGCAGAGGCGCGCACGCAGGGCAGAGGACACACTTGAATATATGGGGGAGTACTAGTCAATAATTGGTAGTAGGTCGCCTTGTGCAATAGCTAAGTGGGTTTCACTGGTCAAGAACTGCTTTAGCTGGTATGCTGCCCCGAGTTTTTGGTTAACTAACCGTATAATGGTGCTGTCGTGTTCGGTATATGAAAGAGGGGGTCAAGGGTTACACCCAGGTACTTGAAACTGGGAACATTCTGGAGATTGGGGCCTTCGGGTATTGGTACCAAAAGGGAGGAGCCATACTTGGTAGTGCTGGCAAGGTATGGTTTGGACCCAAAAAACATTGATTTTGTTTTTTTTCATTGACCAGAAGGCAATTTTACTGGAACCAGTTGCAAGCTGAACTATGGTTTTGTGATAGGACAGAGGATATGTTTGCCAGGGACTTGTCACTGAAGAAAATGAAAAGATCTTCAGCATACAGCAGGGCTTCACATGTGAGGCAGTCAGAGGGGAGGGAGTTTATAAAGAGGGAGAATAGTAGCAGGCCAAGGATGGAGCCCTGAGGGACACCCATAGTGAATGGAAGGGTAGGGGAGGTGGCAGAACCAATACACACAGACTGGGGTCACCCAGAGAGATAACTTTTAAACCACATCCCCCATGTTTTATTTGGAAACACAAAGAGCTCCCACAGATTTGGATGCAGTACTGCTCATGTTCCCAAATGCCAGAGCACAAACCCACCAACGCCAGCCACAGACAAATTCACAGATGTAAGCAACTTGACAAGGTGTGGGAGCCTCTCATAGCAATCAAACAAAAAAAATGCAAAATAGCCAAAGTGCCCCCAAGAAGGCGAGAGTGGCACGAAGCAATGGGGACTGCTGGCATGTCATGAGTCCCTCCCTGCCTTATAGACTTCTCATTTATCTATCTTCTGGCTGTTTCACACTTCTCTTTGATTCTTTCTTTGAATGGACACTGTAGGGCTCTTGCTATGTTGCTTGGACCTGTTCTTCTATTACTTCCAACATTAGGAACTCCATCGATTATACAAAAAAAAAAATCACAAATGAGTGCTGGAATAATCAAACATCAAGAGCAAATATTTACCTTCAACTTATTTGTGCATTAATTATTAATAACTCAATAAAATGTGGAATTCCTGACTTTTGTAATTCATTAACCTGAAAGACTGATATTTTAAGCAATGTTTTTATTCATGCTACTATTATACTGTACAACTGCAACTAGTTCACATAAAGTAGGTAAACTGAAACAGAACCTAAACTGCATAAGAACAGAAGTCATTTCTTTGCAAACTTTGATTTCAGACTAAAAGAATGAAGCAATGACCCACTCACCAGCTAAAGTTTCAAAAGGTACATCAGTTTTGCTGACTGTGGAAGCACAAATAACTCCATCTAGAGCTCCCAAGGTTTTGTTACCCTTAAGGTCACTTTATGAGGCAGTAAAAGATGTTACTGTAGTAGTGGACTTGTCACGAAAAGGGAACTTTGAAAAGACCACTACGCTGTTTTTACATTCACTCAAATATTGGTTTGGGTATGCACTAGGATTTATCAAGACATAGTGCAAAAAAAAACCAAAACCCTAGACTCAATCTCTCATAGTGGATTCAAAACCATTTTACAGTGGAAGTCTACAGGACAACATTTCCAGCTCTGATGAAGTGACCAGGAGAGTTCTAGAAAGTTGGCAGCTCTAGATACAGTCATTTGCACTTCCATAATCAATAACATTGATATACTCTTTTGAGTGGGCCATTACTTCATTCTCTTTGTCCTGCTCAAAGGTTTATTAAGCAGACTCATCCTGCTGTTTTATGTTTCATGATGTTTCATTGCTGGAGTGTGGACACAGTAAGAGCGTCCTTCCTTGCATGAACGTTTGTTTTCAAAATTACTTCTGCAGTCCTTAAAATACCTATGTTGATTTACTATTCCCATCCACACTGAACAATTTCTACAGCACATTTTTTTGCCCTTGTTTAGTACATGCATACATAAATATTAAGTGTGTGTGTGTGTGTGTGTGTGTGTTTGTGCGTGTGTTTTAATCTTCTGAAATGAAATAATCAGCCCTTGCCTAAAAGCTTCATAATGTACACAAGCAAGCATCCCTCTCCCTTGGTGCCATGATGGCTTATCTAGCCTGTGCAGCTGTAGAAGCCATTATCACTGTACCTGCAGGATAATGCTGCCATAAGCATTCTTTAGTAGATTAACTACATCAGCATGAGACAGACCGTCCAGAGATTGCCCATTAATAGCGACAATCCGATCACCAACCTAAGAGCAGAAAGATAAAGGGTAATTACTGGTATTAAAAAATTAATTTTCTGTGTACACTCAAGTCCTATGTGACTATGGCAGTGTAATCATACATGCCCCTTATGCTTTTATGTGAGGCCTTGTATTTTCACTGAACTCAATTATATTTCTGTGGACAAAGCTGATTTAACAGAATAGAAGACTTAAAGTATATTAGAGCTGGATGGTCACAGGCAAAAAAAACAAACAAAAAACAAAGACTTGAGTGAAAGAAAATTATATTTTGGTACAGACATTCATTCTGGAATTGTCAGGCCCCCATTGATGCAAGACAGTTTGTTAGCTCTATTGGTTTAGAGGATAATAGTGAAAAAAACCTCTTTGCATTATGTTATAAATCATTTTTGCTTTACCTAATGCTTTAACCCATTATCAACAAAAGGTATAGTACATATAGGGTCACCAGAGCAAGAAAGGTTTTGTAAATGCCACTGATTTTGCAGCTCCTGCAAGTGAGTGTTCAGGCTGTGAGATACTACAGTACATCAAACCCTAAATGGGACTTGCTCAGCCTTGATACAAATTGAGAATGAGTACAACTGAGGGGGACAGGCTCTGTCCGGCTTTTCAACAGTACAGAAGGAGAAAAAATATCCTTTGCAGATTTGAGTGCAAGAATTTAAATCACATCTTTATATGCCTGAAAAAGGTGAGAAAGGATCTTTTTTTTGTAAAGCATAATAAATGCAAAATGAATACCCGTTTACAAGTCAGGTATAAACTGAAGAGATATTCTAGGCTAGATTTAATTGTGTGATTGCAAATACAACAAACAGATTATGTCATCCTATCAGCACAGTAGTAACACTGGCTACCAAAATAGAACAAGCAACCTGGGTTCAGGAGTGAGCTGCAGTCACTGGGACTGGCCATGATGAAGGGGATAGAACAGATTCTCTCCTTCCCTCGAGAGGGAGGGTTGTGCATCCTTCTGCACTACCACCACCTCGATGTCAACGGTGGTGGTGGTGCTGTTTTGGGAACCTGTGAAAATGTAAAGGGAGAAGAAAGCACAAACTTCAGTACATCAGGCTTGCAGCACCTGATAAGTTTACACACTCTTGCGGGAAGGGAGAAAAGGGGTAAACTAGGCATCAGCTGGGCAGGTGATGCTCTACCTGCCTACTACAACCACAACAGGCTCCTTCCTCCCTCCCTGTCTCCAGAGTGTCCCTGGGAGGACCTCTGTCACAGACAGCTGGATTTCTGAGTGTTTGCTGCCATGGAGCGGAAGGCAGGACCACACCCTAGGGGATAAGGTGGGGGAGGTGGGGGCACAGTGGTGTGTTGCAGGTGCCCCAGAGTCTTAGAGAACAAGAGCAAAGTGGAGCTCTGAAGGTCGGAAAGATAGCACTGGCAGCAGCCAAAGCAGGCTTCAGCTGGAAGGCCCTGGGAGGTAAAAAGACACAATAAATAGAAAACTATGGTTTTAAGGGGTTTGGACATCTGGGTCACACTTGGAAATGAGCTTTCATTCAGTTATCAAATTTTAAATAAATAAATAAATCCCTAATTCCCAATGGGCAAAAATTGACCATCCATATATTACAACACTGTGCCTGAATAGGAACATTTTACTAACAGAGACAATAAAAACAACAGTTCTAAAAAATCAAAATGACAAGCACTATGGACTGTACACTATTGTGATTAGATGTTTCAAATTGCCACATGCATCAGAATTTTATATGTGCCATTGTGTAAACAACAAAATTCGATCATACTGATCCACCTTGCTTTACTATAAACATGTTTTACCATTGTCAGAATTGTGAAACACTGAACCAGACTTTTAAATTAAGCACCATTTAAATAGGGACAACCAACTTTGACTTACAGTTAATTGAACTCTGTCTATACCGGGCAATACAAATAATATTTATATAATGAAAATAAGCAATAATTCGCTGGAATGTACAACACTTACTATGAAGAGTAAATATATCAGAACAAGTTTTACATTCTGATTTTACGCATTTTTAAAAGTCTTAAATTTACTGTACAGTGCTTCAGCACGTGCAAAAGATATTCAATAAATACACTCAAAATAAGAAATAAATATGAATAAAGTAACCTGGGGAACTTGCAACAATATTGTTATTTTACTGTTACGAGACAAGTAATACTTTTCAGATTAACTTGGTGCAGTCCTCTATGTAAGTAGGTACAGTAACTTTGTCATAGCATGAAATATGGTTGCTGATGACACTGCCAACTGTTTCTTTTGTCATACCTTGAGTTTTTGTGTACGTGCTACCATTCCATTGGCCTGAATCATGGCAATAAAGATAGGTACATCACCCAAAGGGCTCCCCTTCCCTCCTGCTATGCTGATTCCAAGGGCATCATTGGGTCCCTTTAATAAGGAAACAGAACAATAAGATAGTACAATTAACTCCAACAAAGTGTGCTAAAACATGCTAGAGCAAAATAAAATGAGAAAGCGTTGCTTGTTAAACTCAAAAATCAGTGCTACTTACTGTGCGAACTAAAAAGGAAATTTATGTCACAAAGAAAAATCTAAGTTACTGACCCTTGTTATTTCCACGGTTCTTAGATCTGTATCTGCTCCTGCAGGAAGAAACAATTATTTACTCTATTATAACCCCTTTACAGAAATAAAAATTCCCCTAGTTAGAAATAATACAACCATATTAAATCTAGGAAAAGTCATGGTTCCACAAATGAGGCACACAACTACACATATCTCACTAATGAAATGCAATATATGCAAATTATTATCAATGATTTTAGGCTGGGTGGGCTTCAAGCAGTAAGGTAAGGTGTAACAAAACCTCCCAGTCTATGAAGACAAACAGCAAGACCATTTGGAATGAATTTCCAGAGTACATAAAAAAGTTGCACTCTTTAAAGTTCTTCTCAGTTGCTGTATTCACACACTTCAAAGAGCTCAATATTTACATGTTTTAGATAATTAGTTCTGCACCTTCTATTATATATCTTCACTTGCACATCCTGTATGGTATACTCCTCTTCCCCTATCCCCCCAGGACAAATCTAGAAATGAGCGGTTCCAGATCAGTATGTCTTCTAGCAAAACTTTTTAAATAATAATAATCATAATAGTAACAACAATGATATTAATTGTATTTTATTATGTTTAGATGGGAGATAAGTTTGTATTTCTAAATCTGTATGTATTGTATTGTAATGTATTGTTTGTTATAACCATGGGTTATAGCTGCAAAAGGAAAAACAGGTTACTCACCTGTAACAGTAGTTCTAGGAGTGGTATATGTTGTTCATCCACACTCTTTGGCATGTCCCTTTCCCCTTTAAATCTTGCAGGAAGTCTTCAAGCTGGCTCCTCCCACCCACCCGGGTGGTATAACCCTCAGCTCTGCCCCATGATGCCAAATCTTAGCCCACTGGGAGCCAGGTGTTGTGCGTCCGCAGCCGGGGAGGTCGGGTGGGTCTGTGTGGATGACATATATACCTAACCATTGTTACAGGTGAAAACTTGTTTTACTAGGGATCGTGGGATGTTGTTCATCCACACCCTTTTGGCAGACTTCTAGCAGTTCTCTGGGAGGAGACAGGCAGGCGCACACCCCTACTTAGGAAACAGAGATTGAGACTGAGGCCCCAAAACCAGCATCCTGGCGTGACTCAAGGTCGATGTGGTAATGGGTAATGAAGGTGTTTGCTGACTTCCAGGTAGCAGCCTGGCAGATTTCCTGGATAAGGATGTCCCTGGAAGCAGCCACTGATGCAGCGGTATGATGGGGTAGAATGAGCTCTTATCCCTTTGGCAGGCTCCATGCCCGCCAACTCATAACACAGACTGATGCAAGATGTAATCCACCTTGCAACTGTCCATTTTGCTGCAAGTCTGCCAGAAGCGGCATCAGCGTAGGTGACAAACAGCTGGTGAACCTCTCCCTGAATTTCTGCCATCCTCTTCTTGTAATAGGAGAGAGCTCATCTCAGGTCCAAAGTATGGAGCCTGTACTCGGCCTCTGAGGTGTAATTAGGGTAGTATACTGGCAGAGTTAATACTTGGTTAAGGTGAAACTCTGACACCACCTTCAGAAGGAATTTCAGGTGGGGGCACAGGACAACCTTGTCCCTGTGGAAGACCAGATAAGGGGAGTCCACCGAAAGCACCTGGAGCTCCCCTGTCCTTAAGGTAGATGTGATAGCCACCAGGAAGGCCGTCTTCCATGACAAGTGTGACAACGCACACTTGTGCATTGGTTCGAATGGCTTGCCCATGAGCTTTGCCAGTACCAGCAGTAGATCCCATGGAGGTGGAGGTTCACACACCAGCGGGAATATGTGAGCCAGGCCTTTGAAAAAGCACCTGACCACTGCCTCCTGCACTAACGTCGTCTGACCGGCCCATGCCCGGTAATCAGAGATGGCTGCCAGGTGCACTCTAAGGGTCAATCACTGAACCCCCTTTGGTGAGAGACCAAAGGTAGTCGAGAATGTTAGCCACCGGACAGGACAGAGGGTCCAGGCCCTTGCCCTGACACCAAATGGAAAACCTTTTCCATTTGAAGGCATAACATTTCCTGGTTGATTCCTTTCTGGATGCCTCCACCACAGTGAGGACATCCTCAGAAAGACCCAAACCTGGAACTCTAGCTGCTCAGGTGCCAGTCTGTGAGGTGCAGGGATTGAAGGTCCACATGGTATACCTTCCCCTGATTGAGAGAGAGATCAGGTCCGGGCATGCTGAAAGCTGCTCCGGAGGCCTGCAGCTGAGGCTGAGGAGATCTGGACACCAGAACTGGTGCAGCCAGTGTGGGGCTACCAGAATCACCTTCACCTTGTCCCTCCTCACCTTGAGAAGCACCTTGGGGATCAAGGGAAATGGAGGGAAGGTGTAGAAGAGGCCTGGGGTCCATGGCCTTGAGAAGGCATCCCCCTGCAGTGACCCTGCTGAGGGCAGCGGGCATGAAAGAGCATCAGCTTGGTGTTGTCCCTGGAGGCAAACAGCTACACCATCGGTTTGCCCCAGTGGGAGAACAGGCTGTAAGCTACCTTTAGAAGGAGAGATCACTCGTGGGATGTCTCGTCTAAGCATCTGAGAGCACCCGCCAGATGGTTTGAGGCTCCTGCCATGTGGATGGCTAGGAGATCTGCCTCCAAACGGCTGATGAGGGTCCAGATATGGAGCGCATCTCTGCAAAGGAGATGTGAGTGCGTGCCGCCCTGTTTGTTGAGGTAGTACATGGTCATGGTATTGTCCATCTGGACTTGAAACACTCGACCCCGGAGCTGAGGGGTGAAAGCTGACAGTGCCAGTCTGACTGCTCTGAGCTCAAGCAGGTTGATGTGGTATCGGGACTCCTCGGGGGTCCAGAACCCATGGGCCCTTTCGTCCCCCATGTGGGCTCCCCAGCCTATGAGAGAGGCATCGGTCGTGAGGACGGCCATCAGCTTGGGACAGACAAATGGGATCCCTTCCTGCAACCAGTCTGGGGTGGTCCACCATTGGAGAGTGTCCCACCTCCTCTGGATTACAGTGATCAGCTGGTCGAAATGACCATGGTGCTGAGTCCACTGGGCAGACAGCTCCCGCTGGAGGGGGCGCATGTGCAACCAGACCCAGTGGACCACTGAGGTGCACACTGCCATGTAACCCAGAAAGCACAAAAAGTCCCAGGCAGGGTGCAATTGCCCAACCAGAAATGATTGGGCAAAGGAGGAGAGAACCTCCACCGTGCCCACTGGGAGCCAAGCTCTGGCTTGACGAGAGTTGAGCTCTGCCCTGATGAAGCACATCACCTGGGAAGTCATAAGTTCCAATTTAGCCTCATTGATCAGGAGGCCGAGTTGGGAACAGATCTGGAGGGCCAGGTCCCTGGAGCTCTCCACCTCTTGTTGGGTGGGACCTGCTAAGAGCCAATCGTCGAGGTAGGGATAAATCCTGACCCCCCCCGACACCTGAGATAGGCTGCCACCATTGCAATTCATTTTGTGAAGACCCGTGGGGCTGATGACAGGCCGAACGGCATGGCTTGGAACTCGTATAGGGTCTCTTCGGCTCTGAAGCAGAGGAACTGCCGATGGGATGGACAGATTGGGACGTGAGAGAATGCATCCTGCAGATCCAGTGAACAGAACCACATGTTTTGCTCCAAGGATGGTATGATCTGGGACAGAGTGACCATCCAAAAGGTGCATGACCTGAGATATTGATTCAGGTTGTGCAGATCTAGAATGGGGCACCAGCCCCCCATCCGCTCGGGCACCAGGAAGTACCTGGAGACAAAGCCTGGGTCTGCCGGAGGATCCGCCACTGGAGCTATTGCCTCCTTGAGGAGGAGCTGAGAGATGTCACCTCAGAGAGCCGATGGAGTCTGGATGGATACTCTTTCCTCCCAAGGGGTGTGGGCTCGGCTGGAAGGGTACTGCTGGAATTCCAGAGGCTGTCCCTGACTGACCACTTCCAAAACCCACGTATCGTGGTGATAACAGACCAGGCAGAAAGGAAGTGGCTGAGCTGGCCCCCCATGGGAGGACCCAGAGCTGGAGTGATGGGAGAGGGGGAGGCAGCCCCTACCCCGTTACTGAGCAGGCTTGGAGGAGGAGAATCCAGGACCTGAACCTCAGCCTCCTTTACGGGCCTGGGAGGACCCGGGCTTTGGCTGGAGGTGCCAAGCTTGAGCCTGCTGCTGCTGTTGCTGCTGCCCTTTTTGAAAGGAGAGTTGCTGTGCCACAGGGGAAGAGTGCCGAAAAGGTTTCTTCTTCTTATTATTATTCTTCTGCTGTTTCTTGCCCGAAGAACCTTTGGCAGAAGTAGCATCCAAGGTGGCACTGGACTGCTCAATGCACTGAAGGTAACCAGCCACACCTGGACCAAAAAGGTCAGTGCCCAGGAAAGGCACATCAGCTAGTTTGTGCTGAGTATCTGCCAGAAAAGAGGAGAGTCTCAGCCAAGCCCTGCGATGACAGGCAACTGCGGCTTCCACAGATAGGGCACAAGAATCCCCAATGTCGAGGGCTGTCTGAAGCTGCTGTTAGGCAACAGCCGGGCCCTGATCCCAGATCTGCTTGACCATGGTCTGCATGTCCACGGGGAGGTGTGGTAGGACTTCATCCAAAGACCCCATGAGGGCATGGGAGAAGTGTGCCATGATGATGGCCGAACTTGCCTGATGAAAACCTAGAGATGAGACTGCATAGACCTTCTGAGCTGAATGATCCAAGAGTTTGGATTCTTTTTCAGGAGGACGGTCAGTGTCAGCAGAACTGCCAGTACGTCTGAACACAGAGGCAGTCACCAGGCTCTCAGCCGAAGAGTGCTTTGTGAACCCCAAAAGGGACCCCATGGGCACCGCATACTTGCGGGCCATGCAGGCAGATGGAGCTGGACAGGAGGCAGGGCACCGCCAAAGTTCAAAGGCTGGGCCAACTATGGCTTCGGCCACAGGAAAGGCCTCTGTCAGGGTATCCTCTCTCTTGAGGATGTCGGTGAGAGGGTACTCCGCCTTTTTCTGGATAGGTTCCAGGGGCTTCCCTGTAGACTCAGAGATGAGGTGAAGAATGCCCTGAAAGGATGAAGAACCTTCCTCTCTCTCTAACCCACTGGCCGATTCATCATCCCCAGGATGAGAATGAAGGCCGGTCTCATCCGAATCCAAGGAATCTGGATACAACGGTCAACCGCCGAGGTCACGTTCGACCCACTGAGGGCAGTTCAGGGTGACAGTGACCGAAAAGACGCCGGGGAAGCCCGGTGTCTGGTCTATCTTCCTTAGAAGGAGCACCTCCCACAGGCTTCTTGGGCAGTGGTTCCACCACAATCAGTGGAGAGACCGGTTTGGGCTGAACCGGAAGTTTCGCTAGCTCCGCGGGCAGGGGAACTGACTTAATCGGCTATGAAGGAGTCGGCTTCGGCCTGGGAGGCAAAAGCCAAGTAATGGCCGGGGTAGGAGCTGGAGTCGGCTTGTGCCCGGTCAGAATCAGCTGTTGCCATATGAGGTCCTTGTAGTGCTGACAGAGTTTCCGCTGGAGCCTCTAGTCATCCGAGGAGGACCGATGGCGTCACCTCTTTTTAGAGCGCTTGTGGCTCGTCCTCGGCCTTTTTATCCGGGGGGTCCTAGACCTCGATCGAGAAAGGACAGGCTGACTCGGTCACTCAGGAGACACTGGCAGGATCAGTGATTTCCCAGGGTCGAGGACCACTTCCTTGATGGGATTCCCAACAGGCTGGGTCTCCTCGTCGGGGAAGGAAAGGACCGGCGTCCGATTGAGAGAATCGTCGACCAGAGTCGGCGATAATGGGTCGATCGGGTAGATGATTATTTCAACCTCGTCGAACGACACTTTGGTTGACTGGCCAGATGGCAAAGTCAAGAAGCCAGTGGCCAAAGAAGCAATTTCGGCCGAAGTCGAGACCGCCGGTTCCTGGGACTGAGATCTCTCCTGATCCCAAGAGCATCTCCGTTGAGACAAAGACAATCCCCGGGTCCTTTTTCCGCTTATGGGACTGAGAGGCATGCATGCCTCCAGGACCCTCTCCCTTAGTTGGGAGAGACTGGCACAACTCTCAGAAAGAACCCGAGAAGGTGGAGCCCAGGTTGAGTGGAACAAAGAAGCTCCAAGAAGAGGATTCCCCGGCATGAGCCACTTTCTCCTCGAAGACTTGCATATGTTCCAATTGCTTGGAGGAGCCCGTGGCAGCAGAAACCGCCCACCGAGCCTCCTTAGATTTCACCTGAGGGTTCCGTTTTTCTGGCCTCCCCAACTTCAGGCATGCCAGATGGTCATCAAGGACATTAGGGTGACATGCAAGACAAAAATCGCACTTCAAGGTGTCATGGTCGACACCCAGGCAGTAGACGCACACGGTGTGGGGATCGGTACGTGACATTTTCTGGCCGCATGAACACTGGTGAAATCCAGGGAAAGACTTGTCCTCCATAGTCGAAGGTAAGTAGTCACGATTGCTAATGTGAACTAGACAAAGTTTCGGAATAACCAAAGGTGTTGAAGCCAGGGCCTACAAAATGCGGGAGCACGAAGGAGGCAACCTGAATCTTCCAGAGGAAAGGAAGATCTGGTGTCATGGGATGGAGCCGAGGGTTATACCACCCAGGTGGGTGGGAGGAGCCAGCTTGAAGACTTCCGGCAAGATTTAAAGGGGAAAGGGACATGCCAAAGAATTTGGATGAACAACATATCCACGATCCTAGAATGGAAATTTCAGTGTGCTAACCCAACATAAAAAAAAATGAAATGAAAGATGCACATTTCACCAATTTAGGACTCATAAGTGGTATTAACGCAATTGGTTTTATGCCTGCTCACTACTTCTTGTTGCTGATTTACATACCATGTATTTCAGTTGTCCACTGTTCTTTCTGGATGATTTTACAGTTATAAGAGTTGGATGACCTTACAGGAGCTGGGTAGAAGCCTTATTCCTGTGCCATACATAAGTCCCTGAACTATAATTTGGATAATTATGATATTCAAAAATGTAAATCAGGTTTCATCACAAGAAGGGATTTATCTTATAAAACAGACTTTTTCTCAATGAGATAGTATTGCTAGTTAACCCACCGAGCCCTGAACATTCAGTGTCTTAACTCATCAATGCTTAAACACTTAGGGCCCCATATTAAAACACTCAGGCTCAGTTAAAAGGCAGGCCAGTCTGAGCCAATTAAAATTGCATCTGGACCCTAGGGTGCCATATATGAAGCATTGGGTGCAATGCACAGACCTAGCATTTGAACTCTGGCACTTCTAGTTCCTTTAAGAAAAGCAATGTTCCTGTCAGGGGCAATTACATACAAACATACAAAAAGGTCAGCAGAAGAAAGCCATTGGGTCTATCTAGTCTGCTCATATTGCAGGGTCCACAGCTTGAGCTAATGTCCCTGCCCCCCTCCCCACTACTCCCATCCTCCCTACCCATGATCCTTACCTCCTCCCCCCATGGCTATCCAAGCCTCTCTTGAAGTTGCCCATTGTCTTCAATGAGACCACCTATTCCAGCAGCATATTCCAAGTGTCCACCACCCTCTCCATGAAGAAGTGTTTGCTGACCTCCTTCCTAACCCACTCCCACCAGCTTAAGACTGTGCCTCCTCATGTTATGGTTGCCACTCATCATAAAGAGCATCCTTATCCACCTTATTTATCCCTTTCAAGTACTTGAAGGTCCCAATCATGTCCCCCTCTTCTCTTTCCTGTCTTCTAGGGAGTACATGTTCAGTGCCCTCAACCTCTCCTCGTATGCCTAAACCGGCTGACCTGCTGTCATCTTTGTAGCCCTCTTCTGGACCTTCTCCAGCAGGCTAATGTCCTTTTGAGGTGTGGGTACCAGTACTGAATTCCATACTCTAGATGTGGCCTCACCAGTGACCATGTACTAGGGCAGTATAACCTCCTCTCTTCTATTACTGATCCCCCTAGTTATGCATCCCAGCACCTTGTTTGCCTTTGCTGCTGCTTTCTTGCACTGCATGGAGTGCTTCAGGTCACTAGTGATCAATATTCCCAGGTCCTTCTCCTCCTCTGATGCACATACCTGGACTCCACCCAAGCAGTACTCTGTCCTGGAATTCTTGGCTCCAATGTGCATAACTTTGCATTTCTTGGCATTGAAACCAAGCTAGCAGATCCCTGACCACCGCCCCAGCTTTTGCAGATCATCCTGTAGGTCCTGTATCCTTTCAGCTGTGTTCCCGCTCCCATAGACCTCGGTGTCATCTGCAAATAGGCACATTTTACTCTTAATGCCATCCCCAATGTCACTGATGAAGACACTGAACTACACCAGCCCCAGCACTGAGCCCTGCGGGACACCACTGGTGACCTCTCTGATGCCAGATACGTCTCCCCCCACAACCAACCTCTGGGTTCTGTCTGTCAGCCAGTTTTCCACCACATCTGGCCATCATATCCCCAACCTTGAGATCCTCCAACTTCCTGATCAACCTTTTGTGGGACACAGAGTCGAAGGCTTTACTGAAATCCAGATAGAGGATGTCTACCACTTGGCCCTTATCTACTGTCTTAGTGACTCAGTCAAAGAAGTCAATCAGATTTGTTTGACATAATCTCCCTGCCATGAACCTGGGCTGTTTCTTATCCTGGAGACCATGCTGCTCTAAATAGTCTACCAACCTTTCCTTAAGTATGGTCTCCATGAGCTTGCACGATTGAGGTCAGGCTGACTGGTTTGTAATTCCCTGGGTCATCCTTGGGACCACTCTTGTGGAGCTGTTCTCCAGTCCTGCTGTACTTTCTGACTCCAGTGAACTATTAAACAGGTGTGCCAGTGGCCCCGCCAGTTTCTTAGCCAGTTCCCTTAGTACCCTTGGATGTTCTCTGTCTGGGCCTGGGGATTTGTCCACCTTCAATACTAGCAGCCTCACCCTCACTCTGTCCTCCTCTATCACTACATCTGTGGCCCCCCCGCTCCTCTTCTCCCTCCTGAAGACACTGGTCCATCCTTCTCCCATGCGAAGACGGAACAAAAGTATTCATTTAGTATCTCTGCTTTTCTTCCTTTATCCTCCACCCACTCCTCCCCTTTCTGAAGCCTAACAATCTGGTCCTTCTTTTCCCTTTTCTCACTTATATAGTGAAAGAAGACCTTCTCACCCATCTTAATTCCTTCAGCTCTCGCTGTGTCTTAGCTCGACGGACGTCCTTACTTGCCTCGCCAGCCCATCTTAGGTAATTTTCCCTATCCAGGTCTTCCTGAATTTTCTATAGGCTAATCTCTTTTCCCTTACTGCCTGACTGGCCCCAACTGCTACAGAGAAGAACAGACTAGCTGAGTCCTGCACTGTAAACAGGTATTGCATACTGCTTGCATTCCAGAGTAGGTATATGTGCAGAAAGGTCCAAAGAGTTTGACATTTTCTTCCTCAACATGATGTCCACCACTCAGGCTGGTATTTCCACAGGTGGATTAGCTTTGCCTGGCACCTGTCAAAGGAGTGATGATGTAAGCACGGTGAAGCTGTGGGCTGAGTTTCAGTGAGTTACTTTCAAAAAGATGTCCTTAGTTGTAGCCAGACTATGACACATTTACTGTATCCTAGATCCAGAACTATCCTGGTTGGTGGTTGATTGCCCTGGGTCCAGTGTTCGCTGAAATTCAGTGCTTTCTTGAAAAGGATAATTTTCATGCTGCCCTGCACAGATGGTGGTAAACCTCCTCCTCAGAAAGTCAGTTTTGGACAATGAGATTCTGACAAATTATAGGTCTGTCTCAGACCTCCTCTTTGTAGGAGTTAATTGAGAAGATGGAAGCATTGCAGCTCACCTAGAATACTTTGACATCTATGGTTTCAGAACTCACCACAGCACCAGGATTGTTTTTGTCAAAGTGTTGAACTAGCTCCTCTTGATAAGGGACAAGGGGGAGCAACTGTTGCTTTCTCCTTTATCTCTCTTCGGCTTTTGACACTGTGAATGATCAGGTTTTGATAGGTTACAGTACTTTGAGCACCACAGAGGACTCAAAGGAGCTGTGCTACACTGGTCTGAGTCCTTTCTCACTGACAGAGAACAGCAGGTAATGACTGAGTTGCCATCAAAGCTGACCGCTTACAGCTGTGGTGTGCCTTGGGGCTTAATTCTGGTGAGACTGTTAGGCAATACAACTTACACCATTGTCACATGGTAAAACTGCTCCACTTTAAAGCACAGAACAGAAATTGCACTTTGAAAGTTGCACTTGCTATCCTAATGTTTTTCACATGTGTAGCCAATCAGGTAGTGTATCTAAGCTGCATTATAACATGGGTTGACAGAAACGTGCAACCTGATTGGGTGAGTCACTTTGGTATATTAAAGAAAGTGTGTCAGGTGCCCGGCTTATAGTGTATGGAATGGTACAGTTACAGTAGTGTACAGAATGGTGAAGTGATAGTAAGAGATATCCCCCCCCCCACCAATGGATGAGTTTTGTACTGGCAGTGCCTGCAAACTGCGCGGACAGAGGAAAAACAGAGAGGGAACCACTGGAGATAGACACCCAGAAGAGAGACAGCTAGCACGTGAGAGATGAAGAGAGACAGCAAGGCAGGAGAGTGCAAGTTGTGTCTCTATGTGTCAAGACCCATCGCAACCCGATAGTGTCAGAACTGTGCTTGCAGCTCGTTTTCTCTCTGTCTCTGTCCCCGAGGCTGGCACGCAATTAGGATTCACTGTATTTATCCGTGGGGGAGACAGCTCAATGTGAGTTGGGGGCACTGCCCACAGTGACCCAGACACTCGTAACAGGCAATTGCTCATATCCTACAGTGAGCTACACAATGCAGCTGCTGTGCTATAGGGGATTTCATGCAGAGGTGACTGTACACGCTGTTAATATTGCACCACTGTCCTTGGAGCAGCTCACACCAGCTAGTGTTGGGTACAGGGAGAGGACACAGCAGACATCCTAATTTACACCATGCCATTCATTGCCACACCAGCTGCTATACACTGTATGTCTGTGTCTCTCTCTCTCTCTCTCAGATGTGGGGACGTAGCTCAGAATTATGGCAGACAGCTTTTGCACAGCAGTGTCATTGTGACAGTCACTGTACACCATGTACAACATTGCATCTGACTGAAGGAGCAGGACACAGAAGTGCAAAGTCTTGCAATGTGCTGTTAACTTGTGTGCATGTGTTGGTGGTGGTGGTGGGGGTGGAGCCTGAAAGAGACATTGTAGGCAAGTTAGCAGACCATATTATGCACAAGAAATGTCACAAATCATGTCAGTACTGTATATGTGACATTTCTATGTGCATAACAGCAATGAAGTCTGCATTATTTGTTAGGGACTATTTTGCATGGTGGCAGGATACAATACCTTTTGGGACTTTAAACATGAGAAAAAAACCTTTCTGGGGGCTTTCTCATGTCTTGGACGTAACCCATGTTATAAGTGCAATAACTCATGACAGGGTATGGGGTTATTGGGGATGAGACATGCAGCCTGCAACCCCGTGTCTCACAACGCACCCAGGGTGTTGATTAATCCCCACTAACCCCATACCATGTTGTGGGTTATTGCCTACTTAGCTAATACTACCTCAGGTGGTCATTTTGTGCGATGTTAATTTCATGCAACTCATATTTGCTCTTCGAAGTAAGAGCTCTACCATATGAAAATGGTTTTAGCTTTACTGTTATGCAGATGATACTCAGTTGTGCATGTCTGCGCTGACAGGACGAGTTCAGTAGCTGTGATCGATGGATGCCTGTCTGAAATATATGACTGGATGGCTGCAAGCTGTCTGAGCCTAAAACTGGCAAAATAGAGGTGCAGCTTATTAGATCGAGCCCTTGTCCATCAGTAATAAGTAGAGTTAGTGCCACTGTTCCATCTCTTAACGATACATTCCTTTGAACTGTGGATGTAGCTTAAAACCTGCAAGTCACACGTGACTGCTTGCTGACCCTTGAATCTCAGGTAGCAGCTACAGATTTATGCAGCCTTTTCACTGGAGGAATATTACCAGGTTGAAGCCATATCTGGAGGGAGAGGGCTTGGTCAAACTGGTTCATGTACTCATGACATTCTATTTAGATTACAGCAACACCCTTTACCTAGGGCTTCCTGGAGGCTTAAAGCATTGCCTGCAGATGGCTAATGTCATCCTTGTATGTTTTAGTACATATCACGCTTGTGTTCTGCAAAATGCACTGGCTGCTGTTGAAGTGGCATGTCACCTTTAAGATTTTCTTGTTAACAATCAAGGTCCTACATGGACTGTCTCTTCATCTTCACTACCTAAAGGACTTCCTGATGCCATATGCCCCAGCCCGCCGCTTCATTTCACCAAAGCAAACATGCTAGGAATCCTCTGCTCATGTTTGAACATCTTGGGGGATAGGATATTTTCAGTGTCACATATTTGAACAAGTGCTTTGGTGGAGCATTTTTAAAAATAAATTAAATGCCTCATTTTTCACTAAGGCATTCCCTGATTTACTATGCTGAGTAAATGAGACTCAACAGTCTTTACATTTTGTTATTTTATACTATAGTTTTTTTTGTGACTATTTGAAATTATGCTATGTGTTTTGTTATATGGTTTAATATATTATTTTAACTGTTAAGCACTCTGAGCCCCCAGCAAGTGGTACTCTATAAAGTTGCTTTTCCTATGCATTTGTGCCAACTCAGCTGTGTGGGCAGTGGGAGCTAACTCAGGTATTTCGCACCTGCAGTAGGGACTGAAAATATAATTCCTGTCTTCTGGTTGCCCCAGCACTAAATGAACCACAGTGGCTGGTCAGGTGCTGGGCCACCATCAGTCAACTAAGCATAATCCTGCCCCCAGCTTCACACTGCAAACCCCTATTCCCAGTCAGTAGTCCACTATTTTCTCAATCCAGATGCACCCTTATACCTGTTGTACATACCTCTGACTACAGAGCACCCCACCTCATGGTACATACTTCCTGACTATGAAGCACCCCATTCCCACTGTAATATCTCCAAGCAACAAGCAATCCCTATGTACATTATTCATACTCCCTTAACAGGAAGCCATCCCACTATTTCCACTCTAAATACTCCCAATCGTCAACAACTCCTCTGCCCAAATTAGCAACCACCTGAAGCAAGGTACACAAAGGGTATATGCAATGCCCTTTGATCTCCTTACGAGACACCACTCACAAGGTGCTTCTGAGGCACAGGAAATTCAAATATCTGCAGGCAATATAGACATAGAAACATAGAATTTGACGGCCGATAAGGACCGCTTGGCCTACCTAGTCTGCCCATTTCCTACCTGATGGATAAGCTGCAGATTCTAGCTAATCAATAGCTTACTTCCTCCTATCCCCCACTAGAATTGCCTTATATCTGTTCCATGCATTCTTGAATTCTCCCACTGTTCCCGACTCCACAACCTCCTCAGGAAGACTGTTCCATGCACCCACAACCCTCTCTGTGAAAAAATACTTTCTAACATTACCTCTGAGCCATCCCCACTCTATCTTCAAATTGTGCCCCCTTGTTCTTGCACATCTCTTTTTCTGAAAGATGCTACCATCCTGTACTTTAATTCCCTTGAGATACTTGAAAGTTTCTATCACGTCCCCTCTCTCTCTCCTTTCCTCAAGGGTATACATACTAAGCTGCTTTAGTCTCTCCTTGTATGTCTTCTGGTGCAGACCCTGCACTATTTTGGTGGCCCTCCTCTGAACAGCCTCCACTCTGCCTATGTCTGTGCGGAGATGGGGTCTCCAGAATTGCATGCAGTACTCCAGATGGGGTCTCACCAACTGTCTGTACAGAAGGATAACAACTTCCCGTTTTCTACTGTTGATGCCTCTTCCTATGCATCCTAGTATCCCCCCAGCCCTCCTTACTGCCTTCTCACATTGCTTGTCCACCTTTAGGTCATCTGATATAATTACTCCTAGGTCTCTTTCAATTTTTGTTGTTGTTATTATCTCACCCCCTGTACTGTTCCGCTGGGTTTTTGTTTCCCAGATGCATTACCTTGCACTTCTTTGCATTGAATCTGGGCTGCCATATATTTGACCATTCCTCCAACCTTGCAAAATCCCTTTTCATCCTTTCCACCCCACCTTGTATATCAACCCTGTTGCAGATCTTTGACTCGTCTGCAGAGAGACATACTTTTCCTTCCAGGTGCTCTCCAATGTCACTTATAAAGACGACTGGTCCCAGTACCGAACCCTGCAGTACCCTGCTAGTAACCCTCCTTTATTCACTGTGGACTCCGTTTACTATTACCCTTTGCGTCCTGTTGTCCAGCCAGTTTTTTATCCAGGCTACCACCTTGGGACCCAATCCAAGGCTGACTAACTTGTATATTAATCTTTTGTGTGAGACTGTATCAAATGTCTTGCTAAAATCTAGGTAAGCCATATCCACAGCCACTCCCTGGTCTACTATGTTGGTCACCCAGTCAAAGAAATCTATTAGGTTCATCTGACATGACCTTCCTGCTGTGAAACCATGCTGCCGTGGGTCCTGTGCCCCACTGACCTCTAGGTACTCCTTCAGAAGTGATTCCATCATTTTCCTTACCACCGAGGTCAAACTAACTGGTCTGTAGTTTCCTGTCTCTGCTATGCTCCCACTTTTGTTAAATGGAATCGCATCCACCCTCTTCCAGTCCTCAGGTACCACCCCATCCTCCCATGATTTATTAAAAAGGGTAGTCAGTGGTGTTACTAGTTCTTCCCTTAGTTCTTTTAGAATTCTGGGGTGAATCCCATCAGGCCCCATTGCGTTGTCCACCCTCAATTTCAAGAGTTCTTTTAAAACCCTTTCTACTGTGAATTGACTGGTATCGACCCCCCCCCAATTCAGAGTGTTTCTCTTGTTTGGTTTAGGTACCTCCCCCTCCTCTTCCATTCTGAATACTGAACAGAAATATTCATTCAGTATACCTGCTTTCTCACTGTCACCCTCCGCCTACATTCCCTCCACTTTATTAAGTCTCTGTATCCCTCCCTTGGTCTTTCTTTGCTCCGTAATATACTTATAAAACGTTTTATCCCCCTTCTTAACAGAGTTGGCCATCTTTTCCTCAATTTATGCCTTTGCTATTCTGACTGCCTTCCCTGCCTTCTTCTGCCTTAACTGATAAAGTTCTCTGTCCTGCTCCTTCTGTGTTTCCTTATATTTCCTGAATGCTACCATTTTCTCCTTAACCTTCCCTTCCACCTCTTTTGAGAACCGTAGTGGTTTTTTCCTTTGTTTTGTTTTGTTGATTTGCTTCATGTGAAGGCTTGTTGCCTCTGTGATGGCTGTTTTGATTATTCCCCATTGTTCCTCCACCACTCCTTCTTGCCTGTTTGCAAGTGCTTTTCTGAGGCACTCTTTCATTTTCCCAAAGTCAGCCTTCCTAAAATCCAATACTCTTGTTTTAGCATGGCTTGACTCTATGGCTGTGTTTATTGTGAACCACACTGTTTGGTGGTCACTTGTTCCCAGATGGCTACCCACTTCTAAATCTGAGATCCTTTCTCCATCCCCATTTGAGAGTACCAGGTCTAAGACTGCTCCCTCCCAAGTGGGTTCCAACACTAGCTGTAGGGCATCAAGAATGACCTTGCTCTTGGATGTGCCTGCAGCAAAGGTGATCAAGTTAACATCTGGCATATTCAGGTCCCCCATCAACAATATCTCTCCTTTTTCTGCCATTTTAAGGATGCCTTCTATCATTTACTTGTCCATTTCCTCCCCCTGAGATGGGGGTCTGTACACACCCCCATGCGGATTGAGGTGCTATTTCCTGTCTCCAGGATGACCCATAGTGACTCATCAACTTCCTGTTTACTCTTTAGTTCTGTTGCTTCAATCCCTTCCCTTATATAGAGAGCTACTCCTCCTCCTCTTTTACCCACTCTGTGCCTCCTGTAGATTGTGTATCCTGTTATGTTGACATCCCAGTCATGGTTCTCTGTGTACCATATTTCAGTGACTGCCACAATATCCAGGCATCCCTCTTCCATCAAGGCCACTAGTTCAGGGAGCTTGTTACACAGACTGCGGGCATTGGTATGCATCACCCTCCATTTTTTGATGGCCTTATCCCTTTTAGCTCCATCCTTGTCCTTACTGCCTTTTTCTGCATTTACCCCTGTCCTGCTCCCTACTGACTTCTCTACCTTGGTATTTACCTGTCTAACTACTGTGTTTTGTTGGGGGGAGGCTGGGATTTCCCTGCTCCTTTTCAGTGCCTCCCCCCTTGGCTAGTCTAAATGCTTGCCAATGAAGCATTTAAACCTATCACCTAGGATCCTGGATCCCCCCCCCGGACAGATGCAGACCATCGCACCAGTATAGGCCTGCATCCCTCCAGGTGGCTCCCCAGTCCCCAATGAAGCCAAAACCCTGAGCTCCATGCCATTTTTTCAACCATTCATTGGAATCCCATGGTGCGGAGTACCCTAGCATCATCCTTACCATAGACAGGCAGCACCTCCAAGAAGGTTACCGTACATGCTACTTGTCTAAGGCCCCTTCCCAACTCAACAAACTCCTCTTGCACAGCTCTGATTCCATTCACAGCCAGGTCATTTGTCCCAAGGTGGACAATGACATCCAGCTCCCTCCCTCCCTCGTACAGCTGCTCCCGTGATCCAGAGGATTCACTTCCTGTCCCTCTGAGCTGTGGCGCCAGGCAGGCACCTTACCTCCCTTTTCCCTTCCTCCCCCACTTCTACCGCCCTAATGATTGAGTCCCCCACCAGAAGTTGTTTCCTTCCCATGTGGGGTCTCGTGCCACCATCCTGTGGGTCTCCTTTGTGGAGGTTCCCAGCATCCTCCTTGGTCGCTACTGCAGGTGCCTCCATAGAGGAACCACTCTTCACCAGAAAAGCATATGAATTGTGGAGAGGTATAACTGGAGGGATGCACCTCTGTTCCACCACTCTCTCCCTCCCTGAGCTCACCTTGGTCCAACCGCTCCTCTTTCTTGGCAATCTCTGAGGTAGTGGCAGTGGTCCTTGTGGTCCCTGGGTGGGGGAAGAGGTTTCACGAATCCTAGCCAGGTCAGCCTGAAGATGGGCAACCTTCTCCCTCAGACCAGACAGGTGCCTGCAAATAGGGCAGCATCACAGCCTCCAGAATGTCTCCTGGAACACTGCCGCCCCACAGCCATTGCACTGCACCACTCCCATCTTGACTTATTTTGAGTCCTCTCTCCTGTTGCTCTGTATGCTTACTGTCTCCTCCCTCTATGTATTTTTACACCTACTTTCCTACTGCCTATGTGCCCTTACAACTCTCGCCCTTCCTGTTCTGGGACAGGAAACTCCTGTAGTCTTCAGTAGTCTCTGCCTTCCTTGCTATTTTTTAGTTTCCTTCAAGGTTGATGAAACTAATGTGTCTTACTGATCCTTCTCTTTCTACTGCCAAACAGGAAGTTCCTGTTGTCAGTTAAATCCAGTGACTATAAAAGTAGAACTGGCTTTGGGTGAGAAGGAGGGCAATTAGTAAGAAAAGCTGTAGTTCTAGTCACCTGTTTCTTGCTCTGAAAGCAAGATTCTCCTCTGTCAAAAACTAGCAGCAGGAAGCTGTAATTGGAGACATCTGCTTTTCTACTGCTCAAGCCACCCCCCAAATTAGTTTCCCCCCTCTGCTCCTGACTCAGCAAATTAAGTTGATACAGCCCCTTTCCTCAAACAGAGAAACACACAATGACTTTCTTCTTTTTTTTACTTAAATGAGACCCCCTGCTTCTAATAAAGTATCTGTGTGCTTAATCCCACCAGGTAAGGACTTCTGCTGAGATCGAAGTGATATATCAGTTAGAAAAGCTGTAGTTCTAGTCAGCTGATACTTGCTCCAAAAGCAAGATTCTCCTCTGTCAAAAACTAGCCACAGGAAGCTGTAATTGGAGACAGCTGCTTTTCTACTGCTCAAGCCACACCCCGAATTAGCTTCTCCCCTCTGCTCCTGACTCAGCAAATTAAGTTGCTACAGCCCCTTTCCTCAAACAGAGAAACACACAGTGACGTTCTTCCTTTTTTTTTTAACTTAAATGAGACCCCCTTCTTCTAATAAAATATCTGTTTGCTTAATCCCAACAGGCACTGACTCCTGCTGAGATAGAAGATAGAAGTAATTTATCAGCTAGAAAAACTGTAGTTCTAGTCAGCTGTTACTTGCTCTGAAAGCAAGATTCTCCTCCGTCAAAAACTAGCAGCAGGAAGCTGTAATTGGAGAAAGCTACTTTCCTACTGCTCAATCCACACACCCAATTAGCTTCTCCTCTCTGCTCTTGCTTCAGCAAATTAAGTTGATACAGCCCCTTTCCTCAAATGGAGAAACACACAGTGACTTTCTTTTTTTTTATTTACTTAAATGAGACCTCCTGCTTCTAATGAAGTATCTGTTTCCTTAATCCCAACACGCACTGACTCCTGCTGAGTTAGAAGTGATTTATCAGTTAGAAAAGCTGTAGTTCTAGTCAGCTGTTACTTGCTCTGAAAGCAAGATTCTCCTCTGTCAAAAACTAGTATTAGCATATACTTTAACTGATGACCTAACCCCTTACAGCACTGTGAAGGTCGCGCTGTTGCAAACCCAGTATGGCATCACTGAGAACTAAGAGTTTGCACCAGCTACAGTAAATGAGGTCTTGTGCCCATTTAGAAAGGGCAAACTCTTTGAGTATGTTCTCTCATTGCTTTAACCCATCAGGCCCTGCACACTCACTGCATTCACTTAATTGGCTCTTAAAGTCCACTGACTGAACCCAGAAAGCATTCAACACATACTGCCTAGTATTCAGAGCTCAGTGGGTTGTTGATATAAAGGAAAGTCAACACATTTGTGCACTTAACCTGAAGTTTTTTATTTGTACGCATATCTTTTGAAAGGCTGTATTTCCATTGTTTTACCTGAATTCTGTAATGCAACAACAGATGGCTTGTTAGTTCTAAAATGGTTTTGTGAGCCTGCAGTAAGTGACCCAAATGGAAGACTGTTGCTGCTTACACTTTGTTGGCTTATCTGAAATAAAGAGAAAGAAATGAAACAGAAACTCACTAGCTGAATTCTCACCATATTGTGTTTTAACATAAAAATGCTTCCACTAGAGTTTTAAGACTGACCATTGACCAAGTAAACAAACTAAATTGCTTTGACAGTGCTTCATATAGCTCTTAGCAGCATGGAATGGAACACTCTTATGAGTTTGTAAAACCTCCCCCATGTGGTGTTGTAGTATGCCTCAGTCTCCCCCTCTGCTCCAGCACTTGGGTGGTCCCCTAAGTACGAAAGAGGGAAGCATCACGTGCATGGGTCAGAAGACAGCAGGGAGAGGCTGCCCTGAGGTGCTGAAAGTGAACAGGAAAACTATGAACTTCGCACATACCCACCAGCAAATAACAGAAGCCGATTGTATCTTGCCGAAAGCTTCATTACTGGAGCCATATACAAGCAGACGGACAGGGTGTGAATCCCAAAGTTTTGCACTTGTGCACTTTCTCAAGAGATAATTACATCCCTGGTGTTCAAATGTTTATATGAAATTACAGTAGCCCCCAGGTGTACTTAATTCAACAATTCAACAATTTGAAATGTGAAAAAAAACCTGTGTTAAACAGTTTATACAAAACCACTTAAAATAGAACGGATACAAATTCTCAATTTACAAGTGCACACTTCAGCACAGTACTGCAATTCAATACTGCAATTCAATTCAATTCAATTTTATTTATATAGCGCCTTTCAGATCCAAGGTGCTGTACAGAAACATTAAAAAATAATAAAATCCAAACATTTAAAAGTCAACCACGACTAACTAGAGTATGCTAAATCAAATAGATATGTTTTCAAGGCAACCTTAAAACTATCGACGGCTGGACATTCTCTCAACCAACGAGGTAGAGAGTTCCACAGGGTTGATGCTGATAAAAGCAAAGGCACGAGATCCTGATGACTTTAATCGAACCCTGGGAATCTCCAGCAATCCCTCGTTGGTGGAACGGAGAGGATGGAGGGGGTAATAGGGAATCAGGAGATCTTTCAGGTAACTGGGTCCCTGATCATGTAGAGCTTTAAAGGTTAGTAAACCAACCTTAAAGGTGATCCACCACAAACAGGCAGCCAGTGCAGTTCAGGGAGCATGCATAATATGACTGGTTCTAGAAGTCCCAGTCAAAAGCCCGCTGCCGCTGCTCTGCACCAGCTGAAGGTGGTGGATATCAACCCCTGGTAGCCCTAGGTAGAGGGAGTTGTAGTAGTCCAGACGAGTAGTGACAAAGGCGTGGACCAATGTTGGAAGATCCCCCGAAGGAACCAGATGTTTCACCCGGCAATATTCCTCAGATGGTAAAAAGAGGATTTGACAACAGCTGACACCTGAGATTTCAGGGTCAGACCATCATCAAAAATAACGCCCAGATTTCACACCTGTTCAGAGGTAGAGAACGGTACACCACCAAGTAATAAACCTGATGGTTGTCCAGCTCCCACACCCACCCCCGGACGACCTGGATCCACAACCAATACCTCAGTCTTATCCGGATTGAGTCTCAACCAGCTCGAACTCATCCAAAGTCTGATCTCTGCAAGGTAATTATTAAGTACAGAGAGTGCATCACCCTGACCGGGGAGAAAGGACAGATACAGCTGAGTATCATCTGCATAGCAGTGAAAACCCAGACTGTATCGCCTGATGATTTCTCCCAATGGCAGCATATACACTGCAAACAACATGGGAGCTAAAATGGAGCCCTGTGGTACCCCACAAGGCAGGGAGTGAGCGCCAGAGGAATAAATTCCGGTGACAACTCTCTGAGACCTGTCCGTGAGGTAAGAACGAAACCATTTGAGGACTGTACCAGACAGCCCACAAAAGACCCGCAGGTGCTCCAACAGCACTCCATGGTCTACAGTGTCAAATGCAGCAGAGAGATTGAGAAGGACCAGAATGGTACGTGCCTTTCGATCTCTAGCCATCTCTGCACACTACATCTCAATGATACTGCCATAATACTTCACACTCTCTTACCTAATTTTAACAGCAGATTATCTATATGGTTTGCTTCAGTCTAATCATGTGAAATCATTATAATCACAGGTAAGGTGTCAGCTCAGTTTTACTATTCAGACCTTACTTTCACCTTGGACAGCCTTAAGCTTCAACAATCCAAAAGCCCTCTCTTCTGCAAAGCAGATTGGAAGTGTTTTTCCACATTTTAAATTGTTGAATTAATTACACCTGGGGGCTATTGTAATTCCGTATAAAAGTGAGAACACCAGGTGGTGTATTTATCTCTTGAAAATTGTTTAACACAGTGTTTTTTTCCACATTCCACATAAAGAACAGTTAAGAACTTACCATAACAGTAGAAATTGGAGAGAATCTGTTTCATCAGACCATACCTCTGGAACTATAGCTGCCAGGCACTAGGATCACACAGAAATTTTTTTGGCAAGCAGTCTGGCTGGGGCCCACCCACAATGATGTCCTACATCAACACTTCCCACATAAACGTGGGCGGCCCCTTCCCTCTTCAGTTCCCCACTCGAGAGCATGCTCAGAGGACCTCCCTCTAGGGAACCAGGAGAGCGCGAATGGTTCCAGCTGCCAGGTGAGGCTGGAAAGAGCAGGCAGACCATCCTGGAGAAACAGACAGGAGTTATAGAGCTCTATGTCTAAGGGGGATGGAAAATGAGATGGCATGGCCTGATGAAAAAGAGTCTCTTTAAGATCTACTGTTACGATAAGTACGTAGTTGTTCTATCATCTTAAAAGGATATCTCTTTCATCAGGTCACACCTCTGCAATGAGTCCTAAGCAGTACTCACAGAGAAACAGTCTGGGTGGCTGGAGCCAACAGGCCTACAAAAAAAGGCCTTGTAGTGCTGCTAGGCTGAAGCCAGTTCTTTTACTGGAAGCAATGTTCAGGCAGAACAGTTACGTAAGAACTTAACATAACAGAACATCTTTGAGGAGATCTCAGTCATCAGGTCACAGCATAGCAACTTCACTGTCAGTGAAGCAGGATCCACATGGAAGATTTTTAGCAGTACCACTGGGGCTGCCACTGCCAACATCAATATCGTCACCGTCACCAACCTTATAAAGGCGTGAATGGCCCCGCTCTCCCTCCTCAGTTCTTTCCCCCAAAGACTAAAGGAGCACATCCGTACCATGTAGACTGATGAGAGAGAGAGAGAGGTGTCTAGGCCTAAGTAAAAGGCTGGATACACCAGACAGTCAGTCTCAGAAAAGAACTCCAAACAGGGGGATGGTGGGAGAGAAGGTTGATCTGATAACCGAGATCCCCCTCGAAGATCTACTGTTACAGTAAGTTCTTATGTAACTGTTCTATCTTCTTTCGAGGGTATCTCAGTCATCAGGTCACACTGTAGGAACTAGTCCCGAGCAGTGACAAGTAACTCCAGAACAGTCTGGGTGGCAGGCAAGCCGGGGTCAAGACAGAAGGTCCTGGAGAACAGCATGGCTGAAGCCTGCTTGGGCTCTAGAAGCAATGTCCAGACTGCAGTGCTTGGTAAAAGTATGGATTGTACTCCAGGTGGCAGCAGCAGAAATCTCAGCAGCTGAGACCCCATTGAAGCAAGCTACAGAGGTAGCCATACCCCTTGTGGAGTGAGCTTTGACTGCCCCTGACAACTCTTTGCTGTGTTTGTTGTTACAATGATACAATGTGCCAACCATTAGGACAAACATTGCTTAGAAACCTGAATGCCCTCTCTACCTGGGGCGTAAGAAAATAAAAGGCTGCTTCAACTTTCTGCATTCCATGGTTCAGAGCAGACAATACTTCAAAATTCTGCGCATGTCTAACTTATGGAGCAGTGCTTCCCCTGGACTAGCATGCTCTAGAAAATAAACTGGTAGGTATACAGATTGGTTCACGGTAAACTCAGACACTACCTTAGGGAGAAACTTAGGATCTCTGTGCAAAGACACCTTGTCTTTGTGAAAAATCAAATAAGATTCCTCAAACCAGACAGCCTAAAGCTCAGAAATCCTTTGAGGAGAGGTAATAGCAACCAAAAATAACGCTTTCCAAAAGAGAAAGCATAGCTCTCAAGTTGTGGCTGGCTCAAACAGAGACAGGGTCTACTTCTCCAAAACAAAGTTAAAATCCCAAGCTGGGACAAGGGAACAGATTGGAGGTTTCAGATGCAGGATGCCCCTGAGAAAAGTACAGGATACAACCAATCAAGCCATGGTTCGGCCACCCACGGGCTCTTGAAAGGCTGAGATAGCAAAACGGTGCACCTTGAGGGAGGAGTACTGGAGGCCTGAGTCTTGACGATATCGGGTAGTCCAGAACCTTGCTCACCTGACAAGTAAAAAGGTCCAAGTGGTACTTGGCAGCCCAGATGGCAAATCTCGTCCACTTCATGGCAAATGTGGCCCTAGTGGAGTGCTGCCACATGGATGCCCGCCATTCTCTGGGACACTCTGAACAGGGCGATGGCTATGTCCTCAGGAGCTAGGCATGCAGATGAAGGGACTTGAGTTTGGGAGGGACCAGAGTCCACTGAGCCTGTATCAACAGATTCCCACAAAGGGGTAGAGGGACCGGAGGCTCCTCTGCCAACTGTTGCAGTAATGGAAACCATTTCTGCCATGGCCAGAATGGTGCTACCAAGATCATGCTGGCCTGCTCCATTTTCAGATTCATTAGCACTCTCTGAATCAGAGGAAAGGTGTAAAGAAACCTCCCGCTCCAGGAGAGGGACGTATCTCACCAGAAAACTCAAGTCCCTGGTTCTAGCGAGCAAAAACTGGGCAGTTTTGCATTGTGTGGGGATGTAAAGAGGTCCAACTCTGGAAAACCCCATCTGGTAAACAGATGTTCTGTAATGGATGAAAGAAGTTCCCACTCATGCAAACTGGACTGCGTTCTGCTGAGGCTGTCCACAAGGGTGTTTTGCACACCTGAAGTATGGACTGCCAAGAGACCCAGATTGTGGTCCAGTGCCCAGTACCATACTCTCATGGCCTCCTTGCACAGGGGATATGAATGCATCCCCCCTCTGCTTGTTGATGTAGCAGACAACACTGAGGTTGTCAGACTGAATCAATAGCTTACCCAGAAGGAGATGGTTCTGAAAAGCCTGCATGGCATACAGGGCCACCCGCTTCTCCAGGACATTGATATGCTGGGAGGTTTTAATCTGGGACCACGTTCCCTCAGTCTAAAAGTGACCCAGGTGTGCTTCCCAGCCTGAACCTGAGGCATCTGTGGTGAAGATCTGTTGGGGGGAGGAGATCAGGAATGGGGCCCCTCGTAACAGATTCTGTGGGTCCATCCACCACTGGAGCACCTTGTGGACCGGGGAGAAGACCAGTACTAACTGATCTAAATCATCTGTGCATTGGTCCCATTGCACACTGAAGGTGTACTGAAGGACCTGCATATGCAACCTGGCTATGGGAACCATGGGAATGGCTGTGGACATCAGACCCAACAGCCTTAGGTATACCCTGGCTGAGATATATCAGCTCCGTGCTACCTCCTGAGCATGGGCACTGAGGCACTCCCTGTTTTGAGGTAGGAAGGCCTTGCCCTGTGCGGAGTCCAGAACCTCCCCTATATATTGTAGCCTCTGAGATGGGGTCAAGACGGACTTGGCTAGGTTGACAGTGATGCCCAGGGAAGAAAAGAGTTGAAAGGTTCTTCCAGAGTCTAAAGGAGCTGGTCCATGGATGGGGCCTTCAGGAGCCAGTCATCCAAACAGGGGAAAACGTACTGTCCCTCCTTTCTGAGAGCTGCAGCTACTGCTGCTAAGTACTTTGTAAAGACAAGTGGTGCAGAGGATAAGCCAAAGAGCAATTACTTGAAATGGTAGTGCTCACCCTGAAAAAGAAACCAAAGGAATCTCCTGTGTGGTGGAAACACCGAGATATGCAGGTAAGTGTCCTGTATGTCCAGGGATCACAGCCAGTTGCTCTGCTTGAGTACAGGCATCTGGCCCAGTAGGGTGACCATATGAAATGTTTTGTACTGGACATACAGATTAAGGTCCTCGAGGTCCAGAATGGGCCTGAGATCTCCAGTTCTTTTGGGGACCAGGAAGAACCTGGAATAAAATCCTCTGTTCTGTAGGTGCCTGAGCACTGGCTGTATTGCCTTTTTCTGTAGTAGGGACTGCACCTCCTCCCAGTGGACAGACAGATGGGCCAGGGTATAGGTGGAGGGTACTGGCGGGGTCTCAGGGGGCATCTCTATAAGTTACAGTGTGTGTGACCCCTTTCTATAATCGGAAGAAGCCAGGCATCTGAAGTGATGGTTCTCTATTGATTGAGATGGAGGGACAACCAACCTCCGACCGCCACCTCTTGGTCAGGGACCAGAAGAGGGGTGTCTAGCAAAGCATCAAGCGGAGGTGGATCCAGCCATTGGGGCTGATCCAGCACTCCTGGGGTGCTTAGCTGCAGTGCCAGTGGAGGAGGGGGTAGGCAAGGTGGAGGAAGCCTTCCTTTTGTCCGAGGTATGGGGGGCTGCACCGGACTTGTAGCACACCTTGCAAAGTGAGGGCACTGTCTGGTCTTAGGCTGCATATGATACAGCAAGTAGACAAACTTAATGCCCTGCCAAATGCATGCAGATCATTGATGATGTCCTGAACATATGGCCCAAATAATTTTGAGCCATTGAAAGGAGCATTAAGCACCTTTTGTTCAACATCAGCCACAAAGTCTGAGAACCTTAGCCAGGAGTGCCCATGAAGGAAAATTCCTGTGGCAGCAGCCCTGACACCAGTATCCGAGATATCATAGAGGGCTCTAAGGAGAAGTCTGCTGATATCCTCTGCATTCTGCAAGCATTTGAGATGCTCACGTTTCTGTGTACAGTCTGGGAGGGCCTGGGTAGCAGTCTTGCCCTTCTTCCAGATGGTATTCTGGTATTTGACCATGTGAGAGAGATAACTGGCAATCCTCAGCCCCAAGAAAGAGGGGGTATAGACCCTTTTACCCCAAAGGTCAATCCTGCGGGATTCCTGTCAGGGGAAAGGGAACTGGTGTGCTTAGGCATCATCGACCTGTCATGGGCTTCCTTGATGACCATGGAATCAGTCTCAGGCTGGGCAGCATAGTAAGGAAGATCCTGGGGGGCATTATATTTATTTTATTTATTTATTTGAGTTTCGTAACCAGATAAGTCCACTGAGACAATTACAGTCCCTTTTTCAGGAATGACTCGGAAGTGCAAGAAGTATACAGTAGAAATGCAAAAACATAACAATGACAAATTACAATGGAATAGATTAATTATACAGGCAGTTCAAAGTTCCACAGTAAAATTAAGGTACATAGAGATACAGCAAATAAGATAACAGACTCAAAAACTAAACAATATTGCAACAAAGATAAGGTTCTAGGCAGTGGGCAAGATTATGGAGGCACTATTTAAGGAAAGGATAGTACAACACCTGGAATCCATAGGAGCACAGGATCCAAGACAGCATGGGTTTACAAAAGGAAGGTCCATCAAACAAATCTCAAAGATTTCTTTGACTGGTTAACCAGAGTGGAGGACCAAGGGGGAGCAGTTGATATCACCTAGCTTGACTTCTGCAAAGCTTTCAGTACTGTTCCACATAGAAGATTGATTAATAAGCTGGGTACGCTTGGGGTGGGTCAGAAGTTGGTCAACTGGGTGGCAAACTGGTTGATGGGCAGACAACAGAGAGTGGTGGTAAATGGTATACAGTCAGAAGAGATGCAAGTCACAAGCGGGGTACCTCAGGGATCAATTCTGGGGTCAGTGCTCTTCAATATCTTCTTCAATGACATTGGATAATGTTTGTCTGTTTACAGATGACACCAAGATCTGCAACAGAGTAGATGATCCAGATGGGGTGGGCAGAATGAGAAGAGATCTGGATAAACTGGCAAAATGGTCGGAAGAGTAGCAACTGGAGTTTAACGCAAAGAAGTGCAAGATCATGCACATAGGGAAGAGAAACCCTGAAGCCACCTATAGGCTGGAAGGGGAGTTGCTGGCAGTCACAAGGGAAGAAAGAGACTTGGTCATCATCATCACCCATGACCTGAAATCATCCAAGCAGACCACTAAAGTAGTAGGTAAGGCTAAAGGGATGTTGGGGTGTATTAGTAGAGGTATCACAAGTCGTAAGAGGGAGGTAATAATCCCTCTTTACAAGACACTGGTTAGGCCCCATCTGGAGTACTGTGTGCAGTACTGGGGGTCACACCTTCACAAGGACATTAACCAAATTGAGGCAGTCCAGAGAACGGCAACCAAAATGGTGCAGGGACTGCATCAGTAAACATATGAGGACAGATTAACGGAGCTCAATATGTATACCTTAGAGCAAAGGAGGGAGAGAGGTGATATGATCGAAACATTCAAACACCTTAAAGGCATTAACAAGATGAAAGAGTCTAACATGTGCCTGGATTGGTGGTAGTTCAGGTGGATGTTAAAGATCCCATGGCACTTATTGTATACATATTGAGCTCCGTTAATCTGTCATCTGACGGTGGCAGAGCTCACAGTCCGAGACGTTATGGTCAGGCCCAAGACAGCAGACACAAGAGACACAGAGAGAACGTTCATCTGTAGAGGCAATCTTCTTTCCATAGCGGCAGCGATGGAATAGAGAAGTGGAAGGAATATCTCTCGACATAAACAAAGTAGGGGAATCTCTTGTAAAAAAAAAAAAAAAAAAAAGAGATTCTGAAAAACAAAATAAAACAGTCATAGAAAAAAGGCACAAAACTGCATCAGAGCTTCTGCAGAGACCCATGTGAACAGAGTCAATGGCAGGAATGAACTGAGGTGGCAGCGGGGCCGCTCACATCTTTAGAGGGTTGGCAACATTGGCAGATGACGTGTGGATCCTGCTTCACCATCGGTGAAGTTCCTATGGTGTGACCAAGTTCCTTACCATTCTTCCTGTAACAGAAAGTAATACAGTTAGCCAACCATCTGGACAGGCACTGTTTAGAAACAGGAGAGCCATCTTTCCCAGGGGTTAATGAAACAAAAAGCTGTGAGGACTTCCTGCAGTCCTTCGTATGATGCATATAGTACCTGAGTATTCTATGTACATCTAAAGTATTTTTTTTTCATTTAAAATTTGGTAACCCAGAAAAGCATACTGAGCCAAGGCTTGTTTCCAGGTGTGACCCGGGGTATGTAACATTAGAGATAGCAGTGATGCAAAACAATGCAAGGTACACAGTAATACAAAACAATGAGAGGTTCACAGTATACAAGTCCAATACAGTGTGGCAAAACATAATACAGGAAGAATAATCTCAATACAGACATGGATTTCAATAACAAGGTACGGAGCAATGCTACCCTGGACTGGCATGCTCAGGAAAATAAAGTGGCACGTGGATGGTTTGATTCAAAGTAAACTCAGACACTACCATTGGTAGAAACATAGGATTGGTACGTAAAGACACCTTGTGTTTGCAGAAAATCAAATAAGAAGGCTCACACATTAGAGCCTGAAGCACTGGAATTTTTCAAGCAGAAGTAATAGCAGCTAAAAATAACGCTTTCCAAGAAACAGTGTGTATGCCGCAAGTTGCAGCTGGCTCAAAAGCAGCCAAAGTAAGTTTTTCTAACACAAAACTTGGGTCCCGAGCCGGAAGTGGATTGTGGATAGGAGACTTCAAGTGCAGAATGCCTCTTAGAAACGTACAAGTCACATCCAGCTGAGCAGCGTACAACCATTAACAGGCATGTGGAATGCTAAACTGGACAAGTAAACTTTGATAGATGAGTATTGCAATCCCACATCTGATAAGGACAGCAAATACTGTAGAACCTGGTTTACCAGACATGTAAAGAGATAGCTGATGAGAAACGGCCCACAAAGCAATCCGTTTCCACTTCATGGAATAGGTGACTCTAGTGTAAGTTTTTTGGGCAGCCACCAGAACATCAGCCACCCTTTGAGATATCCAAACCTAGGAATGGCTGTGTCCTCAGGAGCCATGCATGGAGATGAAGTGACTTGAGGTCTGGATGGACCAGGGTTTCCTGTTCCTGTGACAGCAAGCCCTTGCACAGGACCAGAGGTACTGGTGGTTCCGCTGCAGACTGCTGCAGTAAGGGTATCCAGATATGACAAGGCCAAAGGGGATCAATAAGTACTAACATTGCTCCTTCCCATTTGGAGCTTGATCAACATCCTCTGAATTAGAGGAAAGGGAGGAAAGGCATAAGAGAACCTCCCCTTCCAAGAAAGGGACACTGCGTCTTGCCAGAAAACTCCAGACCCTGGAATGAGCGAGCAGATAAGTGGCAGTTTTGCACTGTGCGGGGATGCAAGAAGGTCCAACTCTGGATGACCCCATCTGTTGAACAGATCTTCTGCCACTGAGGTCAGCAGTTCCCACTTGTGCATCCTGGACTGTGACCTGCTTAGCCTGTCTGCCAAGATGTTTTGGATGCCTGCGACATGAACTGCCGAGAGTTCTAGATCATGTTCCAGAGTCCAATACCAAATCTTCATCGTTTCATGCATGGGGGTAGGAGTCCCCCCTTGCTTGTTTATGTAGTGGATCACATTGATGTTGTCCATTTGCACCAACAGATGTCCCGGGCACAGATGAGTCTGTAAGGCTTGTAGACCATACAGAACATCCTTCACTTCTAGTACGTTTATGTGGAGGGTGCTCTCCACCGTCATCCATGTGCCCTGTGTCTGATGAGGCCCCAAATCAGCCCCCAGCCCATCCCTGAGGCATCTGTCATAAGGATCTGATGAGGGAAGGGGATCAGGAAAGGAACCCCCTTCAGTAGATGATCAGGTTCTATCTACCACTGAAGCAACTTCCAGACAGAAATGTTACTAGAACCTTCTGTTCTAGATCATCAGTGTACTGGTCCCATTGGACCCTTAATGTCCACTGAGGGATCCGTATATGCTGTCTGGCTAGTGGCACAGTAACAATGGCAGCTGCCATCAGGCCCAGTCTCAGGAATGTCTTGGCTATGACATACCTGTCGTGGTATACCATCTAGGCCTGTGCAATCAGGCATTTGGCCCTGTCGTGAGACAGGAAGGCTAAGCCTTGGGCTGTGGCCAAGACTGCCCCTATGTACTACAGGTGCTAACAAGGGGTCAGGACTGATTTAGGCACAATGATCATGATGCCTAGGGCATCAAACAGCTGCCTGGTGCATGCTAGAGCTAAGCAGAGCTGCTCTTTGGACTGAGCTTTGAGGCGACAGTCATCCAGATAAGGGAATACACATATTCCCTCTCTCCTAAGGGTTGCTGCCACTACTGCGAAGCATTTGGTAAATACCCATGGCACAGAAGATAAGCCAAAGGGCAACACCCTGAACTGGTAAATGTTCCCCCTGGAAAAGGAACCTAAGGTACTTCCTGTGAGTGGTACAGACTTTAATATGCAGGTAAGCATCCTGCATTTATTTATTTATTTGTGTTTACTGGGTGAGTGCACTGATCCAACAAAACATTTTAGGCATGATCAAGATGTCTAGTGAACATATCAAGTCCCCTTGTCACAGTAGTGGCAACAGGCCTTGTAGAGTGACCATTCTGAGCTTCTTGTACTGAATGAAAAGGTTCAGTTTCTTAGGTTAAGAATGGGCCTCAAGTTCCCCGTGCATTTGGGGACTAGGAAGTAGTGGGAATAGAATGCCCAGTTTCGTCATTCCCAAGGGACTGGTTCTATAGCCCTCTTTCACATCAGTGTATATATGTCCTCTAGCAGCACTGGTATGTGTTCTGAAGGATAAGCAGAAGGGACTGATGGATGGCCTGGGGGAAGCTCTAGAAGTTCTAGAGCATGGCCCTGTTCTATTATCTGCAGGACCCAAGCATCTGATGTGATCTTTCTCTACTGGTCCTGGTGGAGGGAGTGGTGATCCCCTACTACCACCTCTGAAAGTTCTGGAGGGTGGGGGTCTAGTAAGGAGTCATACAGATCTAGATCCTGCAGCTGCACTTCCACCTCTAGGGGCTTTTGAATGAGCACCTGGGGTGGGTCTTGGGGCAGGCAGAGCTGATCCTCCTGTGCTTTTGCCTTGATATCTGGCTCCTGACTGGTATCTGTTACTGGCTGGATGTAAGGGCAACCCCTGCCTTCTTCTGCGTTGTGTATGGTACAGGGAGTGTACTGATTTTAGAGTCCTGACTGAAGCTTGAAGGTTTGACAGGATATCCTAAACATCTGACCAGAAGAGTTTGTATCCACTGACTCAGTCAATTTTTATTTAACCAGGGTAAACACCATTTAGCAAGCTCATTTACAAGGAGGCCCTGGGAGGGCTTACAAAATGTAAAACATCACAGTACCACATACAAAAACATTAGCTACAAACATTCTGTCATGGAAAGAAAAATAAAATCAAAACCAAAAATAAATCTATGAACACAGTAAGCACAAAGTAACAAAAATAGGGAGGTATAATACATAAGTCTTAAGTCAGGGGTGGAACTCAGGGTAATACAGGGGGTCAGACAGTGCTAGAGAGGGGTAGTTAAGTACATGGGGGGCTAGCTAGGGATATAGAAGTAGGGCATTTAAGACGGACTGCTGCACACCATTACCAAATCCAGCCACCCTCAGCCAAGAGCATCTCCTTAAACAGACAACAGAGGCTGCTGCTCTAGCTGAAGCATCAGAGTTGTCATAGGTGGATCTCAACACATGCTTATGCACATCTGCCCCTGCCTGGAGGGCTTTGAACAGCTCCTGCTTGGGAGTACCCTCTGGGAGGGCATGGGCCCGGCTTTGGACTTCCTCCAGAGGGTATTTTGGTACTTTACCATATGGGTCTGTAAGACTGCAATTCTGAGGCCCAAAGGAGGCAGCAGCAAAGGTCCTCTTCCCCAGGACATCTAACCTCCTGGATTCCCTGTTAGGATGGAGAAAGAGCGCTGAGGTGTTTAGGCAATTTAGACCTAACATAGGCTGCATTTATTTTAAAGGAATCAGCCTCAGGTTGGCCTGCAAAAAAGGCCTACTGGAGGGGGCCCTGGTACACCTTGTCTGCCTTCCTTGGAATGGCAGAGATCATATTAGGCCTACACCAGGTGCCAGGGTGGCATCCTCTAGGGCAGGCAGTAGAGGAGGAATCACGATAGGTGAGGAATTAGGTAGCTCTAAGACACCAAATTCCTCTTGGTGATGTCTTTCTCCCATGGCAGACTGGAGTTGCTGCATCATGGAGATGAATGAGTCTGTCTTCGGGGGAGGGGGGGACCTCAGAGTGTATAGAACATAGTCCTCACTCCCTGTGGAAAAATGGAGCTTGATCTCTCATAAGCACTCTCCACATAGTCTTCCTCCTTCTCTTCCTCTTGTAGCATGAGGTCAGGGTTATATTCCTGATACTCATTGACAGCTTCTGTGAGCCTCACAGAAGGGAAAGAAGAGGTGGTCAACATCCAAGAAGGCACTGGGTGTGTCAACTGCTGAGGTGTCAGTGGTGGGGCTTGCCTGGGGTGCACCGTCAATGCCGCTCCTGTAGCAGGAGGAGGAGGAGGTAGCAGGTGCTGTAAAATGTCCGCGAAGAATGAATGCACAGCCTGTGTGTCAGTGCCAGCCCATACTACAGGCATGCTCTAGGACATCGATGGTCCTTTATTAGCCTTGGTAGGACTGGCAGTACTCACAGCCTGGCCAGACCTGGGGGGATCAGAGGTCCGGGCGCTGGAGGCGTCATTACCAATGTGGTCGACAACACAGTAGTGGTCACCCTAGGTTGCAAGGGCAACCAAGAACATACCAGGGAGTATTTCTCCTTACTCCTTTCTCTCTCCCAGTGTTTGTGTTTGTGTTGCTCGGTACTTTTATCCTGGGACTTCGATGATCTGGAGTTTGAGGAGCAGGCTGGTGATGTTGTGAAGCTCTTCTCTTGGAACTCTTTCTCCATCCTGGCTATCTGCAGTTTTAAGAGTCGGGTTTCCAGGGCATTCTTTCTGCATTACCAAGTAGCAGTTTTGAACTTAAGGCAGAGTTCACAGGCCTTAACGTCATAGGCCATGCCAAGGCAGCAAAAGCAGATGTCATGTAGGTTGCATGAATAAATCTTTTCACCACACATGCAGTATGTAAGAGCTTAGCGGGTTTTTTCAAAGACACATGTCAGCAGCGATCGCTTTTTAAAAAAGTAACAGGGAACTAAGGAGAGAAATTTCAAAAGGCTAAGTTGCAGTCAATTGAAGTGGTGGCACTTCTGTGGAGGGTCCGGTGAGTAGGGTCAACGGTAGGATAAGAACTGAGGAGGGAAGGGGCCGCGCACGTTTATATGGGAAGTGCTGACATAGAACATCATCACGGGCAGCCCCTAGCGGACATTTTGCAAAAATGTTTCTGTGTGTTCCTTGTGCCTGGCAGCTATAGTTCCAGAGATGCAGCCTAGCAAAAGAGACATCCTCGAAGATACATTATCGGTTTCAATTATTTGCTGGTGGGTGTGTGCGCAGTCCATAGTTTTCCTGTTTGTACTATTACTGCCGCACCATCGTACTCTTTAGCTGACTTCCTTGTTGCTGCACTGAAAGAGAACTCAATCAGTGAGGGAAAAGTTGTTAGCTCAGTACATATGGAGCCTGAGGGCTTACAAAATGTAAAACATCACAGTACCACATACAAAAACATTAGCTACAAACATTTTGTCATGGAAAGAAAAATAAAATCAAAACCAAAAATAAATCTATGAACACAGTAAGTACAAAATAACAAAGTAACAAAGATAGGAGGTATAATACATAAGTCTTAAGTCAGGGGTGGAACTCAGGGTAGTACAGGGAATCAGACAGTGCTAGAGAGGGGTAGTTAAGTACATGGGGGCTAGCTAGGGATATAGAAGTAGGGCATTTAAGATGGATTGCTGCACACCATTACCAAATCCAGCCACCCTCAGCCAAGAATGTCTCCTTAAACAGACAACAGAGGCTGCTGCTCTAGCTGAAGCATCAGAGATGTCACAGGTGGATCTCAACACATGCTTATGCACATCTGCCCCTGCCTGGAGGGCTTTGAACAGCTCCTGCTTGGGAGTACCCTCTGGGAGGGCATGGGCCTGGCTTTGGACTTCCTCCAGAGGGTATTTTGGTACTTTACCATATGGGTCTGTAAGACTGCAATTCTGAGGCCCAAAGGTGACAGCAGCAAAGGTCCTCTTCCCCAGGACATCTAACCTCCTGGATTCCCTGTTAGGATGGAGAGAGAGAGAGCTGAGGTGTTTAGGCAATTTAGACCTATCATAGGCTGCATTTATTTTAAAAGAATCAGCCTCAGGTTGGCCTGCAAAAAAGGCCTACTGGAGTGGGCCCTGGCACAACTTGTCTGCCTTCCTTGGAATGGCAGAGATCATATTAGGCCTACACCAGGCACCAGGGTGGCATCCTCTAGGGCAGGCAGTAGAGGAGGAATCATGATAGGTGGGGAATTAGGTAGCTCTAAGACACCAAATTCCTCTTGGTGATGTCTTTCTCCTCTGACTCAGACCCCATGGCAGACTGGAGTTGCTGCATCATGGAGATGAATGAGTCTGTCTTCGGGGGAGGGGGGACCTCAGAGTGTATAGAACATAGTCCTCACTCCCTGTGGAAAAAATGGAGCTTGATCTCTCATAAGCACTCTCCACATAGTCTTCCTCCTTCTCTTCCTCTTGTAGCATGAGGTCAGGGTTATACTCCTGATACTCATTGACAGCTTCTGTGAGCCTCACAGAAGGGAAAGAAGAGGTGGTCAACATCCAAGAAGGCACTGGGTGTGTCAACTGCTGAGGTGTCAGTGGTGGGGCTTGCCTGGGGTGCACCGTCAATGCCGCTCCTGTAGCAGGAGGAGGAGGAGGTAGCAGGTGCTGTAAAACATCCGCGGAGAATGAATGCACAGCCTGTGTGTCAGTGCCAGCCCGTACTACAGGCATGCTCTAGGACATCGATGGTCCTTTATTAGCCTTGGTAGGTCTGGCAGTATTCACAGCCTGGCCAGACCTGGGGGGATCAGAGGTCCGGGCGCTGGAGGCGTCATCACCAATGTGGTCGACAACACAGTAGTGGTCACCCTAGGTTGCAAGGGCAACCAAGAACATACCAGGGAGTATTCCTCCTTACTCCTTTCTCTCTCCCAGTGTTTGTGCTTGTGTTGCTTGGTACTTTTATCCTGGGACTTCGATGATCTGGAGTTTGAGAAGCAGGCTGGTGATGTCGTGGAGCTCTTCTCCTGGAACTCTTTCTCCATCCTGGCTATCTGCAGTTTTAAGAGTCGGGTTTCCAGGGCGTTCTTTCTGCATCACCAAGTAGCAGTTTTGAACTTAAGGCAGAGTTCACAGGCCTTAACGTCATAGGCCATACCAAGACAGCACAAGCAGATGTCATGTAGGTTGCCCGAATAAATCTTTTCACCGCACATGCAGTATGTAAGAGCTTAGCAGGTTTTTTCAATGACACATGTCAGTGGCGATCACTTTTTTAAAAAGTAACAGCGAACTAAGGAGAGAAATTTCAAAAGGCTAAGTTGCAGTCAACTGAAGTGGTGGCACTTCCGTGGTGAGTCCAATGAGTATGGTCAATGGTAGGATAAGAACTGAGGAGGAAAGGGGCCACCCACGTTTATATGGGAAGTGTTGACATAGAACATCATCACGGCCGGCCCCCAGTGGACCTTTTGCAAAAATGTTTCTGTGTGGTCCTTGTGCCTGGCAGCTATAGTTCCAGAGGTGCAGCCTAACAAAAGAGATATCCTCGAAGATATATTATTATCAGTTTCAATTATTTGCTGGCGGGTGTGTGCGAAGTCCATAGTATTTCCTGTTTGTAGTATTACTGCCGTACCATCATACTCTTAAGCTGACTTCCTTGTTGCTGTGCTGAAAGAGAACTCAATCAGTGAGGGAAAAGTTGTTAGCTTAGTACATATGGAGCCTGTGTTCCAGCCACAAGTAAGGATCCCAGTGCAGCTCTGGGAGAAGATGTGGGGTCTGTGGTTTGATGCTCTCAGGAGGTGGAATGCAATCAAGTAGAGTTGTCCCTAAGGAGGAAGATACAGTGAGAGAGGAGAATTAGCCATAGGAATGATGACACCTTGGGGAGCTGAGGCTCTAAGGATGAAGAAAGAGAGAGAGACTGGAAACAGGGTTGATTGGAACAAAGAAGGCATAGCTTCAGGGAAGGGTCCCCCAGGGGCCAGAGCTGCTCTGCACTACTGAAGAGTGCACTAGTGCTTGTGAACCATCTACAAGTTTGTGTTCCCCTAAAATATGTTGTAGTTCAAGCAGAATGGGACTTAAGAAGAACTCTGCTACTAAGAAATAAGCCAACAAATGTGTGGTGGGCTCCAGAGGTCCCCACAAGGTGAATTTTTGATTGTGCCCTTCTGAATGTATGTCTTTGCTTGGGCTACAGCTAAAAGTACCTCATTCCGGGTGTCTGCTACTAAAAGTGGTCTCCGTATCATGAGCAGCTGTTATGGAAGAGAGACAATAGAGAAGGGGAAAAAGTACTTCTGCTTGCTTGTTTAATTAACTGTTCATCAGATCCCCATGGGGTCATGTATTGCATCAAATCAGTGCCTGGTTGTGTCAGCTTTGCCCTAGCCAAATGGGTGCTGTATGGACCTGTAGTGCTGTGACTAAAGAGAGAACAGTTACATAACAACTTACCATAAAAGTAGATCTTAGAGAAACTCCTCCACTGGGCCACATCTTTGGAACTACAGCAGTCAATGCTAAGACCACACAGAAAATTTGCTAGCTGGGGGCCACCCACAATGGCATGCCTTCTCTATGTGTACATAAGAATGGATGGCCCCAATCACACCTCAGTTCCCCACTGGAGAGTAGCCTCAGAGGACCTCCAACCATGGGGAACCAGGAGATGATACCAGGCATACAAGGAGAGGCATGGGGCTAGATACAGGATGCATGGAGTAAGATTTAAGCACAGTATCCAACAGATCCCTCACTGAAAGCAAAAGGGGAAGGAGGAGGAGGGAGGATAGTAGGACTATAGGAGGAGATTAAGATCCACTGTTAAGGTAAGTTCTTATGTAACTGTTCTCTTTTCTTCGAAGATATCGCCTCCATTAGGTCACACCTTTGGAATGATACCCAAGCAGTACACAGAAAACTGGGACGATGGTTCAGTCTGATATACAATCAGGACAGAAGGCCTTGCAGCACAGCAAGCTCAAAGGCAGCAAGTCTATGAGAGATAATGCCCAGACTGTAATGTTTAGTGAAAGTGTGGACAGTTTTCCATGTAACTGCAGCACATACACTATGTCATCAGCAGGGACATTCTTGAAAGTGGTAACAGAAGTGGACATACCTCTTTTGGAGTGACCACGAACAGTACCAGGAAATTCCTTACCATACTTCCTATAACAGAACATATTACAATGTGCCAGCCATTTGGATAGGCACGTGTAGTCACAGGAGCACCCACTTTCCCGGGGGCAACAGAAAGCTGAGAAGACTTTCTGCAGTCCTTCGTGGGAGAAATGTAGTAGCATAGTATTCTATGCACATCAAAAGTATGGCACAGTGCCTCACACTGATTGGTGTGCTCAAGATAATGTACAGGAAAGTGTATTGTTTGACTCGGTGTAAATTCAGATACCACCTTCAGTCAAAACTTAGGATTTATATGCAAAGAAACTGTGTCCTTGGGGAAAATCAAATAAGGAGGATCATATACCAGAGCCTAAAGCTCGTAAATTCTTAAAGCAGAAGTCACTGCAACTAAAAACAATGTTTTCCATGGTAGGAAATGTAAGCCACAACTCTAGGCAGCCTCAAAAGGAAACAATTTCTCAAGCAAAATTTCAAGTCCCAAAGTGGGATGGGATTACAGATAGGAGGTTTCACATGTTGAATACCTCTCAGATACATACGTGACACATCTAATGGGCAACCGTATGATCATCAACAGGGGCATGGAAAGCTGACATAACAGGCAACTGTACCTTCAGTGAGGAATACTGCAGACCAGACTCAGACAAGGACAGCAAGTATTCCAACACTGCTTTTATAGGACATGTAAAAGGGTCCAGATTCATGGAAGCAGCCCACAAAGTGAACCACTTCCATTTCAAGGAATAAGTATGTCTGGTAGAAGACTTTCTAGCTACAATCAGAACATTGGCCACCTTAGGAGATACCTCAAAATATGCTATGGCCATGTTTTCAGGAACAGTGCATCTAGATGAAGGAACTTCAGGTCTGGATGGACCACGGACCCCTTGTCCTATGACAACAGACCTCGACACAGAGGTAGAAGGACAGAAGGCTCCACTGCTAGATGTTGAACAAGTGGAAACCATATCTAGTGAGGCCACAATGGAGCAATGAAGATGAGAGTGGCACTTTCCAACTGCAGTTGGAGCAGAACTCTCTGTATCAGAGGAAATGGGTGAAATGCATATAGGAATTTCCCTTTCCAAGAGAGGGGCAATGCATCTTGTCAAAAACTCCAGGCCTTGGAGCAAGTGAGCAGAAAAGTGGTAGTTTTGCATTGTTTGGAGACACAAAAAAATCCAATTCTGGATGACCCCACCTAGAGAAGAGGTCATTTACCATAGAGGCTAGCAGTTCCTTTTTGTGAATCATCGATTAGGACCTACTTAGCCTGTCTGCTAAGATCTTTTGGAGACCTGGGGGATACACAGCCAATAGCTGAAGGCTGTGAGGCATAGCCCAGTACCATACTGTCACTAGGTCCCTGCATAAGGGATAGGAGTAAATGCCCCTTGTTTGTTGATGTAATGCATCACACTGACTGTCCATATGGATTAGCAGAGGACTGGGTCACAGATTGTTCTGAAAAGCCTACAACTGTAAAGGACAGCTCTATTTCCAGGACAGTTGTATGCAACTCAACATCCACGTTGGTCTATGATTCCTGCATCTGGTAAGGGCTGAGATGGAAAAATTACTCACCACAGTAATCTCGTTTCTTCAAAGGGATGACTGAATGAAGATGTGTCAGGTAATCCAACAGTACAGCAAGGTCAGCCCTGCAGGGATCAATGCCCTTACCTGAGCACCAAATGGAGAACCTCTTCCACTTAGAGGAATATGTTTTTCTAGTGGAAGGTTTCCTGGAACCCCTGAGCACTGTCAGAACTTGTTTAGACAGCTTGAGATTAGCAAATTCTAAGTCCTCAAGAGCCAGGCCTTGAGTCTCAGTGACTTGATGCTGGGATACAGGATCCTGCCCTGGGAGGAGGTTAACAGGTTGTGCCTCCTGGGCAAGTGAATTGGGGAGATCACTGATGGGGACAGCAGGAGAGAATACCAGTGTTGCCTCTCCCAGTCTAGTGCCACCAGTATCATCTTTGGTGGTTGGTATCTTACTTTCACTAGGGTCCTGAGTATCACCGGGAAAGGTGGTAAGGCATTCACAAACTTCCCTGACCAATCCAGGGCCATTGCATCCAAGGGAACTGTACCCTTGTGAGGGGGCCTGCAACAGTATCAAGGGCAACTGGCGATTTTCTGTGGAGGCAAAGAGATCCATCTCTGGAGTACATAACCTTCTGAAAACTGCATTGAAGATCTGAGGATTCAGTGACCACTTGTGGTGGTCCCGACTTATCCTGCTGAGAGAATCTGCCAGTACATTGTCCTTCCCTGGAAGGTGTACGGCTGACAGAGATACCTGCATGGAGTATGCCAGGGACCACAGTTTCATTGCTTCCGTGCAAAGTGGTGTGGATCTGGTTCATCCCTGTTTGTTGATGTAATACATGGTTGTGGTGTTGTCTGTCCTTATCTGCACCACCTTGTTTTGTAAATGCAGGGCAAAAACCACTAGAGCCCGGTATACCACCCTGAGCTCCAGTAGATTTATGTGCAATAAGGACTCTTGGGGGAACCATGTGCCACTTGCTGTGTTATCCAGAATGTGTGCCCCCCAGCCGAGAAGAGAAGCATCTGTTGTGAGAATTATGGATGGCTGATCCCTTAGAAAGGGTACACCACCCTGAGGTTGTATTCGTCCACTCACCACTGAAGAGCCTGCAGTAGGTTGTGTGTGACTGGTACCAGTTTGGACAGTGGGTCTGTCCTTTGTGACCAGTACTGTCTTAAATGAAACTGGATGTCCCTCATCTGGAACCTGGAGCCTGGCACCATACTGTGGCAGCTGCCATGTGTCCCAGCAATCTAAGAAAATCCCTGGCTGGTTTGGGCTTGCCCAACATGAAGGAACTTGTGACCTGTATGATGCTGTCCACTCTCTCCTTGGGCAGGAAGGCTCTGCCTAGGGTGGTATCTAACTCTGCTCCTACGAAGTCCAGCACCTGAACTGGCTCTTGGTGTGATTTCTACTCATTTATGAGGAAACTTAGGGACTCCAGAGTAGATTTTGTGAGTGCCTGTGACTGCTTTGCATGGTGCAGGAACTGGCCTATGACTAGCCAGTCGTCCAGATAAGGGAAAACTGTCACACCTTGTTTTCTCAGGTACTCAACTACCACTGCTAGGCATTTCATCAATGCCCTTGGATCAGAAGTTAGACCGAATGGAAGTGCTGCGAATTGGTAGTGACCTGAGACTAGTCTGAACCTCAGGTACTTTCTGTGAGTTAACCTGACAAGAATGTGGAAATCGGTATCTTTTAAATCCAGGGATGCTAACCAATCCCCTTTTTGCAGTGTGGAGATTATTACTGATAGGGTCACTATTTTGAACTTTGGCTTTAGAATGTGTTTGTTTAGAAGCCTTAGACCCAGGATAGGTCGCCAATCCCCATTTTTCTTCCTGGTAAGGAAGCATCTGGAATAGAAGTCTTTGCCTCTTTGGTTCAGAGGCACTGGTTCCAATGCTCTGATTGAAAGTAGGTGTTTTACCTCTACCTCCAGTAGGATTCTGTCTGCAGAGGTGACTGGAGCAAAGGTCTTTGCCCTCAGCTTAGGAAATGATTTGAAACTGAGTGATAGCCCCAGGCTCACTTCCTCCAGGACCTACTTGTCTGTGGTGATGGTATGCCAAACCTGGAGGCAGTGAGCCAATCTGCCATCCACTGGGGGTGGTGATGGAGATTGTGGGGAGGTGACCTGTACTAACCCATCAGGGATTCTGTGTGGGCTGAGCCTAGGACTGTGGCAAGGGAGAAGACTGTCTCATAGACCTTCTACCCCTACCTCTGAAATAGCCTCTTGGCTGCTCGTAGACGTGCAAAGCCTGTGCCTGGAAAAAGGTCTGGGGTAAGACCCTCTACCCCTGCATCCCCTAGTCTGGGCCCTATAAGAGATGGAAGGCCTTTCTTTGGAATTACTTCTACAGGTGGCCTTATGTTCCTCCACCATTTACATGTATGCCTTTATAATGTATGGTAAGTGCCTATTAATCACCATAATCAGCAGTCACACAGCTTTGTTATGCACTGTTTAGAATTTTAAAAGTTGTTAACCACACTTCGGAACTTCCAAACAGTGGCATAACAAAAAAGAATACACCAGAGTTCCATAATTCTCACACATAGAATGCAAAAGGTGTTTTTTTGACCATACATTATAAAAGATGACGCTGGGGATCGGGTGACAACCATGCTGAAAGCTTGAGTGTCCAGGGCTAAGTTGGTAGCCCTTAGCCAGAAAAATCTCCTACGGGAAGCAGATAAGGCCATTAGTCTGGCTGCAGTGTTGTTAGCATCCACTGCCATGTGGAACTGATATTTGGCTGCATCAAGTGAAGTCCTTGCAGTTTCTTGCAAGTCGATTGCCACTTCACCTGGAACCTTATCGGACAGAGCCAGTACAGAATTCTACAGTGTCATCTAATATTGTACAGCACAGGCCATATAACTTGCCTGTCTCACAATGAGTGAGGCTGCCATATACCTCTTCTTACCCATAGTATCTATCTTCCTTGAGTCTTTGTCAGGGGGATGGGTTGCTAAAGGGATTCTGGCTTTGTCACAGGCAGCCATCTGACCACCCCTGTCAGGGCCAGGATCAGGATGAGTGAATAGAAAATCAGCAGTGGTTCTGTCCAGCTGATATCTTTTGTTCATCTTCTTATCCACTCCAGGTATTGAGGTAGGGGTCATTAAAATGTGTAGCACAGCCTTTTTCAGAGGCTTGTGCATTGATAACAGAAGGCTTTTTGTGGGAGCTAGTCCCAGCATATCCAAGAAATCTGCTTCCTCCACATCCTCCTCCATCTCCGGGAGGGTGTCCACCATATTTTTGACAAAGGCATAATGAGAAGTGCAGTTCACTGGTCCCATGGGAGGAGGGTAGCCAAAGTCCTGCTCTGGAGAAACCTCTGGCTCTATAAATTCCCCTGCATCCTCCTCTTCCTCCTCCTCCTCCTCTGGGTTATTATACAGAGGTTGAGGCTCCTGTGGTGCTGCAGCTTGCACAGGAACTGGTGTGGCCGGTATGGGAACCGGGACCACAGCCTGTAAGGCTTGTAATATCTGAAGAACCTTTGCAATGTCCTCACCTGAGGGCAGATTCTGTTTGTCTGCTGGGAGCTCCTTAGCCTTCTCAGCCGGAGGCGCAGCAACATACTTTAGTTTATATTTTTTCTTCAGTGGGACAGTTGCAGCCACTGTCTCCACAGCTCTTTTAGATTTACCTTGCTCATTCTTTTCTGGTTTGATGTCAATATCGCGCATCCATAATAATGTGCATCTTTTTAGCACATACATATTCGTGCTTACAAATTTAGTGTTACAGCATTACAGCGTGAGCTGCAACAGAGGTTTTTTAATGATATATTATTATTTACGTTGGATTCTGCAAATGAAATCATGTGCCCAGTGTCCGGCGATGCTCTCATCGGGGTTGGGGACTTCTATTGGTATTGTGCATACTGTGTCCTACTACCTAATACTTCCCCTAGAAATGATGTTCGAGCTGTTAGTTCCCAATACCCACCCTGTTTGCAGTCCAAAAGAAGCACTGTGATCTGGAAGTGAAGATAATGCAAAGTAATAATTTTATTAAGGAAGTGCATTTAAAAGTGACAAATTAATCAAATCCATATACATCCCCCAGGATCAATTCAGTGTCAGTTCAATTGCTCTTGTTGAAATTTTTATTTCGAGCAATGTTCAGAAGTTTTCAGGCTTGAAGTTGGAAATTATAAACGATTCCACAGAGATACTGTTTTTGCATGCACGCTGAATTCGGAAACAATAATAGCAATGTGCTTGGCAGTGACCTTATACTTTTTTTATGTTGCTTGCATGCATGTGCAAGAAACATAGTGCCATCATCCGAGTTTTCGGAGGTGTGTCAGCCCGTCTTCCAATGCAGTCAGTGTGTTTGCAGGCGTGGCCCCAGTTCCCCAATCACTGCTCCAGCTGTCTATGACAAGCTGAAAATGCAGTGGCATACAGTTGAAAGGGAGAGCTCCACTTGGGTGAGCCAAGCTCTCCCCCACCCCACACACACGCACGCACGCACACCGCGTGCTCATGTGCCTTCCCTCCCCTACACTGTACACGTACAACGGGGTGCCTTAACTCCTCGCTGGTTCCACGCCCCTAAAGCATCCAGGTGCCACGCTGGGAGCCCACCCCAGCGTGGCAAAATGATGTTATGGGTCGACGGGGTGCCCAATACCCTCGCTGGCTCCAGTGTCTCTCCCCCATGTTCGCCGCCGACGGGTGCCTAACTCCCTCGCTGGGCTCCACTGTCCCCCCCAAAGCATCCAGGTGATCCAGGTGCCATGCTGGGAGCCCACCCCAGCGTGGCAAATGTAAGCGTAGTCATGGGGGTGCCTAATCCCCTGCCGGCCCACGCCCCACCAGCCGCCCTTGTGCCATGCTGGGAGCCCACCCCAGTGTGGCAATGTCCCGCCTCATTTTGGTAAAAACCCTGAAAATTAAAACTGTCCTCAGCGCTTCTCCTGCCCCTCCTACAACCCGCACCCACCCACTGCGCACCCTGCCTCCCCACACACCCCACCACATACTTACCTTCTGAGTCCGCGACGATCTTCGTGGACCGGGAACACGCCTGCACTTTCAAAGCCGACCGCTGAACTGAGGAAATGCCGTAAGCTGTATAATGGAATAGATAGGGTTTTTTCAACTTTATTGCATATTCAGGTATTTTTGATTTTTGCACCAAATTTTCAACATAGGGTTTTTGGGACCCCTCTCATGAATGATGTCACTGTCATGTATGCTACTTCGTTCAAGGGTGATTTCGCAGCCACTGCAAGAAATCACCTTTCTGGAATGATTAATGAAACGACACTGCCAGTGTTCATAAGGTGGTCTCAAAAGCCTATTTTGAAAATTTGGTGGAAAAATTCCAAAACATGACTGTTTTACGAGCTTTGCGTTGCACAGTTCCCACGCACACTGTGAAGTTCACAATTTTCAATATTTCCTCCGTACTTTCAACATTGCCACTTTTACCACCTCCTTATGAGCAGCACAGATGTCACTTCACATCCTGCCCAAATGTGTTTCCCGCCATGTAGCTACTAATGGCGAGTTGGTGTGCGAACTCAATGTATGGGACACATTAAGAAAATCACAGTGACACTGTTCATTAGCAGAGATCTTAAAATGGCTATGTTGAAAATTTGGTGAAAAATTCTTAAAATTACTGTTTTATTTAGCATGCTATGAGTTCCTACGACGCCAGAAGTTTGCGACTTTTCAATATTTTCACCCAGATTTTCAACATTGCCATTTTACCACACATCCTTATGAGCAGTACAGCTGTCATTTTTCACATACTGCCCAAAATGTGTTTCCTCACCATGTAGCATACAATGGCGTAGTCGGTGTGCGTAACTCAATGTATGGGACACATTAAGAAAATCACAGTGACACTGTTCATGAGCAGAGGTCTTGAAATTACTATGTTGAAAATTTGGTGAAAAAATTCCTAAAAATGACTGTTTTACAATCGTGCATTGCGCAGTTCCTACGCACGCTCGTAAGTTCGCGAATTTTCAATATTTGCACTCCAATGACTTCCCAAATTCCTAAACAGCACATAGAAGCAAGCAACATTCGGCATTGACAAATGCTTGTTTTTTTGTTTCTGTGCTTGCTGTGCCTGCAATGAGCTGCTCCATCAGCACAGTGCTGAAGTGTTGTTCCTCTCTAAGGTACTGTAGGAACTCCCATATGGAAGGGTGATGGGCTCCAACCAAGTGATTGAACTTGTGGTGCCAAGCTTTGACCAAGTTTGCTGTGCATGGGATGCCATGCTCCACTGCATCTTAACAGTTCCACGTCTTTATCTCAAACATTGGTCGTCTGCGTCCACCTCTTGCCAATGGGCGGCCCTGCCACGTATCTTCAAAGTAGTCAATCACTAGGGTTAGTAACTCTCCATTACTTTGGTAGAACTCTGTTGTAATAAGCGCCTCAAAAGTGTTTATAACTTCGTGCACTGGAACGTATGCTAGTGCTGGCAGAAGTCTCAAATGTAAGGCAAAGTTTGGGTCTGAAATGTAGTTTGCACAGATTTGTTGATTTTCTTGTATTTTCCTTCAGAATGCTTGACACATATGAAAAAAACATCCACGAATATGTGCTGATGGAAAGGCATGTTTGAATGCTTTCATTGCTGCCTGTTCATAGTCGAGAATAATACTTTCAGGTCTCAAGTTAGGGCAAAGGCATAGAAGCTCAGTAAAGACCCGACAGTATGATGCAGTGGTTCGGTTTGCCATTAAGATGTAAATCAAGGGCACTACAGTGTTGTTTCGTATGGCATGAATTGTGTACAGCTGTTGAAATATTGTAGGGCAACATTTAAATGTACCATCCGCAAACCAATGGTTGCTGCTTTTCAAGTGTTATTCAAGTGTTCCAGGTCCTGACTGGTACTGAAAATCAGTATTCTGTCTGGCACAGGCCCCGAATTGAAAAGAAGGAATTTCTTGTTTTTAATTGTGACACACAAGTCAGCAGTTAGCTCAAGAGATGCTGCATTACTTGGTTCTGACGGTGCATGTTTGTCGCACAGTACGTTTAATAAGTGACACAGCCGGGAGCTGGGAAGCAACAGAGGGGTAGAGCTGTGTGACAGCTCTAGCAACTATTTGGTGAGTTGTTTCACTACTTGTTGCCAAGGGCATAGCTACTGATACGCCAGACACGCCAGGGCATGCTGCAGACCAGTGGGCGGGGTAGCAGGAGCCGGCTGGTGTGCCCATAAATTTCTTTTATTTTTATTTTTTTTCCCCTGCAGGTTTTCTGGACGGCAATCTTTGCAAGTTTTAGGGAGGAGTTGGGGTCTAAACCCATGATGTGGCCTCGTGGACCCAATTTAGAATTGTATGCTGCCATCTCAATCAGGTCCGCATATTTATGGATGAAGGCATGACTAGTATGGGGCAGGTCTGGCGGGCTCTTTAAATGCCCCAGCCTGAAGTTGGTAATTCTGTTCTGTTTGCAGAAAAACATCTCCGAGCTGAAAGTGCACTGCTGTGCGCATGAGAGAGCCACTGCTGGAAGTGACAGTCGAGCCTCGGAACTGTCGGTGCCAGAGAGTGAAGCAGAAGTCATGTATCTGACCTGTACAGAGTGGAGGTGTGAGTCAGATCCCTATCTGCAGAGGAGCTTTGGAATTTGATAGCCTCAGTCCGTGGAAGCGAGGTTAGAGCCAGAGCAAGCAGCTGTATTAGCGAGGTGCCACCGAAAATCTAGGAGGATGCTTGTTTTGCCAATTGCTGCACCGTGCACGCCAGTTCAGAGTCAGGAGTACCAGCCAGACTGCCAGAGGAGAAGCTGAGAGAAGGGACTGCTCCTCTGTGGTGTCAGTGCCTCCCGTCCCAGTTGGTTGACAGAAACGCACACGCTGAGCAGCCTGTCCTGAGCCAGGCAGCCTAGACTCCATCCAGGTCAACTTGGGGAGCCTTGAGCAGCAGACCAGGCTACATCTATAGAGCGCTGCTGCAGCAGCAACCAGCACCTAAGTGGTCTGTCTGTCTCCTTGACTAGTCTGAGACTGCACTGTACTCTCCCCGGGTCCTCCGGTCGGTGCGTCGAGTGAGAAATTGTACTAGGGCTGACTGAGTCTGATCTGCTTCACCTTCAGTTTCATTGTCAGTCCCATTTCCCATTCCATTCATTTCTGAGTGAGTCACTTCAGTCCAGCACTGGTTTGAATTCCCTTCCAGACAGTGAAGAGATTGGAGACCTTGCTTCATCAGCCATGCCCAGAGAACCAGGTACTTCTTGGGTTGGGGGGGAGGGGTGGTGTGTGTGTGTGTGTGTGTGTGGAACTAAGTGCAATTAAACTGAAAAAAATTATATTTATGACTAAGGTTAGGTAACCCTTGTCCTTGGTGTGGTGGGGAGGGTTACTGTGTGAGGCAGTGGTGATGGGGAACCAATAAAACTAAAAAAAAATGTAGGTTTGGTAAAACCTTGTCCTTGAGCTCCATTAGTAAGTGTGTGGTAGTGCAATAAAACTAAATAAAAATCAATTTATCACTAAGCGTGGATAGGTTAACCTTGTCCTGGGGCTCCATTAGCAGAGGGGGTGGTTGTGATAATCATGATTTCCAAAGTTTGAGTGAAGTGCTGCCTACATAAGTTGGCTGAAGATATTGTGCACACCCAGATTTGTGTTACATTCTAGTATCTGGTAGTATTTCCAAGAAGTAATTAAAGATAATGAAGCATATGCATTAACTACACATTTTGGCTGCCTAATTATCAGTACTGCGCTGGATTGTTTTACCGTGGTCTGTTACTGTATTAAAACGAGCGTTCATAATAATAAAACCTTATAGGGCTAGGGCATATGATAAAAGTAGCTGCTGCTGCTGTTGTTGCCGGCCATGAAAACCAGGTGATGTGGCTAAATCTTTATAAGATATTACTTTATTACTTATCATGAAATAAGTCCTCATTTTAATAGTTAAACTAAATTAGGCAGCCAAAATGTGAAGTTCTTTAAATACTACTTGGAAATGATGAATGGAGTGCCAGAGGAACACTGAGTGAATCTCACTCAATTGAACTGTGGTTTTGAGCATTGCTTGTTGAGGGACAAATTATTTAATCTCACTCAGCAGCAGAAATGTGTGCTAGTTTTGAGCACTGCTACAAGAGTGGGAGATATTTCTCCTGATTTTTCTCTGGCGCCAAATAAAGGTTTTTAGTGCATGGAGGAGTCTTCATTTTATGTGCTTTGGGCTTTTTTCCCCATTTGTTTAACCAGGAGAGACACTAATGTTTACAGGTGCAACCTGGGAGCACAGGGAAGTTAAGTGACTTGCTCAGGATCACACATTATGCAAGTGGGGGCAGTGGAATTCAAACCCAGGTCTCCAGATTTGCAGCTCAGAGCCTTAAACCACTGCGCTATACTGGCAGTGTTCTTTGTGGTGCTCCTAGCATTTGGCTTCTTTGTCTGAGTAGTACTGCTGCAAAGGAAATGATAGAGGTGAGAGAAAGTGCCTCAGCTAAGACTTGAACCCAGACCACCCAGAACAGCATTCAGACTGTGGTAGCCAAATATTTACTTGTAACTACAATCTCACATAGAAGTGTGGTGTGCATATTTATGGAACACTTTCACTGCTTGTAAGTGTTCCATAAATATGCATACCACACTCCTATGTGAGACTGTTAAAATATAAGTAAATATTTGTGTTGCCATTGGGTTGTGCATGAGGGAGCACTATGCTTGGACAGCCCAGGTTCCAGGCCAGTTGTCTCAGTGGAGCAGCTGGTTAGGGCAATCAGACCAGTATTCCGGGTGGCCTGGTTTCAAGTCCCAGCTGAGGCACTTCTTTCTCTCACCTGTTTGTTTGTAAGTGTTCCATAAATATACACACTACACTCCCTCCTGTATGGTAATCAAACAGGAGTGTGGTATGCATATTTATGGAAAAACTTAAAAGCAGTGTATTTGTTCCATAAATATGCACACCGCACTCCTATGTGATTGTTACAAGTAAATATTTGTGTTTGCTCTGACAGCCAAGGTTCCAGGCCAGTTGTTTCAGTGGTGCAGCTGGTTAGTATAATCGGACCAGTATTCCAGGTGGCCTGGGTTCCCCCCCCCACACCCAGGTGAGTCTGAAAATAAGAATAAATTTCCTAGCCCTCCTTTCCCAGTCAAACAAACCAAGGTGGTTTCCAGACTCTGAGGGCACTCAAGCAGCAGTATATTCAGAATCCTTACCCTGAATTAACTGTGTGTCACCTCCGCTGCAAGCACCTATCTCAACCAGCCTCACGCTGGAGTCTGGCTTCAGAACCAGACCCTGCCCAGGTACTGGCATAATGCAACAAACTGTCATTACCCACAGGCTGGGCCCAGTAGGCTTTTTCTTTATTATCGCTTATTTGGGGCTCCGCCCCTACACTCCCAATGTAGGTTTCTGCCTAAGCAAATTTATTCTGTAAACGCATATTTACATAAAGTATTTCTGGCAATGCAATAAGGTTCAGACTAGAGTTCAGTAAAGTAACATTGTGCTGCCAGTTTTGCTGTCCTGCAGCTTTCACTAAATATTCTTATAGGGGAGGGGGGCTCCACCCACCACCACAATGTAGAACTACAATCAACAATATTTTCTGATCAATACTGCATCAGGGGTGTTGGGAAGGAGCCCCCAATAAGCCATAATATTTAGTGAACTCTGTGTTACTATTGCAATACTAAAGCATGGAAAATAAAGCAAGGGTCTGGGGGCAGAGCCCCCAAATAAGTAATAATATAGTACTGAACTCTAACATGCAGTAATGATGCATCCGGGGGGGAGGGGGTCACATTAAGTATCTAAGTCTAATGCCTAATTATAACATTTTGATGTTAGTGCTTAGTTGGTTATTGGTTTTGGTGCTCTTTGAGTACTTGTTTGGTGCTGTGGTGGCATGTCTAGTGTTGTGTGTGACTGGACCTATGTGTGACTGGCTACCTTGGTGTGGTACAGAGGCTTGTCAGAATGCAATATTGTAACCAAAAGCCAGTCTGTTAGTCTGACAACTGCCTGTGATGTGGCTAGTAGTGTGCTGGTATACAACAGAGAAAAATGATGCTTGTGTCGGGTGAGGGCATGAACAGGGCATGGACAGTGGGGGGGAGGGGCCACTCACCCTAACAAGGGGGGGGGTAGCAGTGAGTCCACTTGGTGTGCAGATCTGAAATTCCTGGCTACACCCCTGCTTGTTGCTGTCTGATCCTTCACCCCAGCTACAGCTTCCTTCACTGAAACAACTGCAGGATCGGGGACATGATTGTGTTCACCAATCTTCTTCAATACAATCTCCCCATTTAAGTGTAGTCTTGCAGTGCAATGGCCTTTATCATAGTTGAAGCATTTGTAATATGCCTTAGAAGATGTTGCTCATTCGCAACAATAGAGAAAGTCATGTAAAAGAGCGAGCTCTCCACCCTTCTGGTTTCTCACAAATCGCACAGACTCACAAGCAGATTCACAAGTAGACATGGTTACTACTGGGGGGGTATCATAGGTGTCTGGTATATATGCCTTTACCATGTTTTGGGTTCTGCAATGTAATGCTGCAATGTTTGAATTACACCACTAGATGGCAGTGCTCACTGTGCTATTTAAACATTGCACTTTTATGTAATGTGCTATTAGATCCACGCACTAAGAAGTACGCGCTATAATAACTAGTGCTATTACGGTCATGCTATTTTGACCACATACCTTCTTTTCTGACCCTCTGTCAGTAACCTTGGGCTTCCTTTTTTCCCTACTGGATACAGAGGAAGAAGGGTTCTCTTCTGCAGTACTCGCAGAAGCAGAGTCCATTTCTTCTAATTTCTTTGATCTCTTTTTAAGAGTTTTAGGACAGAAAGTTTTACAGATTTCACAATCTGAAAAAATATGGCTAGTTCCCTGACAAAAAACACAAACAGAATGCTTGTCTGAGTTAGCTATAACCTGACCACAAGACTCACAACATTTAAACCCTGTGGGCTCTATGTGTTTTTTAGGTTTCTCAACAGGGACCTCTGAGATTGAGCAGAGTGTATGATTTAAGCGTTAGTGAAAAATAATTGGTTCCCAGGAAGTGACCAAATAAAACAAACAACCGCTAGCGATCCTGGAACAGAGCACGAATTGGTTCCCTAACAGACAAGGGAACTGAGAAAAACTAAATTTTAAAATAAAATTTAAACTATATACGGATTCCGAGTGGGACCATCCAGCAAGCACAAAATAATGTTAACTTTGAGGTAAAAACCTCACAGGGATAGCGGATCCCTCAGTTCCACGGAACCATAAGAGAACCGGGAAAAACTTAAAAAAACAATAAAATACTATAAAATTATACTAAACTACACTATAAGGGCAGCAATCTAAAATTAGTAATTAAAGAGATACTTATCGACCCAAATAAGGGATTTTAGAAATAAGCTGAAGGAGAGTTCTCCGGGACGTCTTCACTAGGCAGGTGGAGTAAAGAATCTGAAGCACTCTGAGTGCAGCAGTTGCTAGGGCAGCAATTTGAAATTGGCACGAACCAATGAGAGTTCTATTATTTGCATAGCATTCTATTCTCTCCGGGCAGTTGAACACTGGAAGCTGACTGCATCAGTTTAATCATAATGAGTGATTCCTGGGGTTAGAGGGGCACCCCAGCCACAGCTCGAGGCATCTGTGGTGAGGATTTCTACAGGAACTGGTACAAGGAATGGAATGCCCATCAAAAGGTTTTCACGATCCATCCACCATAAAAATGCTCTTTAAAGAGTAGACATAACCAGAACCATTTGGCCCATCTTGTCCATCAAATGATCCCACAGGACCCTGAGTGTCCACTGAGAGATCCTCATTTGAAGGCATGCCAATGGCATGATCACTACTGCCACAGCCATGAGACCAGGGAGACATAACACTGTTTGTGCAGAGACACAGTGGCTCTTCTACACCACATGTGCCTGAGCAATCAAAGTGTCTGCCCTGTCCTGTGGAAGGAGAGCACATCCCTTCTCTGTATTCAAGACTAGGGAGTCATCACAGACTTTGGCACATTCACTGTGACCCCCAAGCCACTGAACAACTGACGTGTCCAAGACAGAGTATGTAACAAAGCTTCCCTAGAGCTGGCCTTTAGCAGCCAGTCACCCAGAAAGGGGAGCACATATAGGCCTTCCCTGCAAAGGGCTGCTGCAACTACTGGGAAGCATTTGGTAAAGACCTGTGGCACAGAAGACAAGCCAAAGGGCAATATTCCGAACTGATAATATTTAGCCTCCAACATAAAGTGAAGGTACTGTTTGTGGGTTTTCCAAATCTTTACATGAAGATATGCATCCTTCATGTTTCGAGAACAGAACCTGCCCCATGTTTGCAGAAAGAGGATCAGAGCTTGCAGGGATATCATTCAAAGTTTTTTGTATTCTATTTACAAGTTGAGATCCTAGATATCCAACACAGGACACAGATCTGTTCATTTTGGGACTAGGAAGCATCTGGAATAGAACCCTCTGTTCCCCTCCTGAGGAGGAACTGGTTCTATGGCATGCTTTTGGAATAACTAGTAGTAGTTAATTTTTTTTTTTTTGTTATACAGGATAAAAACTTTAGCCTGGATAAAAATCGTTAGATTGAACTTCTTCCTTCAGAAGGGACAAATGGCCCGGAGGGTAAAAGAAAGGAGGTGAAGGGTGATCTGAAGGGATTTGTAACAGCTCCAGGGCATGTCCCTTTGCAATTATCTCCAGAACCACTCATCTGTGGTGATCTCCCACCATTGTTTCAGATGTAGGGAAATCCTACCCTCCACACTCACACCATAACAGCTGAGGTAGAAGGAGACACAGAAGAGAGTCAGGTAGCACTGGTGGTGGCAGGGCCACTGGAACTGATGCCTTTGGGTCCTTCAGTATGGGCACCCGGGGGGGGTCCGGCAGGGTGCCACCTCCTCTTCCACAGCCTTGCTGATGGTAGGCACAGTTACCATGGGCAGCAGACTGACAAAAGCAGCATCAATTACGACCTCTAGCAGGAGTGGGATACAGTGACTTTATAGACCTTAAGAGTAATTTTTGAAGTCCAAAGTCCAAGCAGGGCCTCTTCGACATCATAACCAAACAGTTCTTTTGTCCCTTTGGAAGACGCATTCAAAACTGCCTGTTGCATGTCATTGGCAAAGCCAGCAACTGCAAGCAAGATTGTCTTCTCAAGCAAATGCCAGAAGCAGACGCACTGGCAGAAGCTTCAGAGACATCATAAGCTGAGCGTATCAAATGTTTGCCAATCTCAGCACCAGAAGATAATGTTTTAAGTAAATCATTCTTGGAAGAGCCATCAGGCAAAGCCTGAACTGCAGTACAAGCATCCTTCCACAGGCTGTTCTCATATTGTATCATTTTGGCCTGGTAGTCTGCAATCCTAAGGCCCAATGATGCAGAGGCATAAGTACGCTTGCCCATCACATCCAGCCTCCTAGGTTCTTTATCAGGCAGCAAAGTACTCACGTGTCTGGGGCCCCTAGAAGACCTATCATGACCAGCCATGATGACTGCAGAGCCAGTTTCTGGCTGATTAGCCTAATAAGGCTTAGCAGATGGTGCAGGAGACTGCTTCTCAGCCTTTCTAGGACCTGCAGGCAGTGAGTTTGATCCGTACCATGCAGCAAAGGTAGTATCCTCTTAAGCAGATTATATATATGGAATTACAATGGAGGAGAAGAAGGGCACCTCCAAAAGAGATTTTTTTGTGTGTGGAATTTTCCTCTTCCACCGCAAAGCCATTAGCACACTGCATTTGCTGCATGATAGCTTGGAATGTTGGATCCTGAGGAGATCTTGGGGTATATGCCACTGAGAGTTCTCACAGCAAAATGAGAGAGTAGAACTAGATCGAGGTGCTAGAAATTGTTCTCCCTCATAATGCTCCTCTAAGTCCATGAGGTCAGGATTGTATTCCACTTCATCGTCGTCAGCACAACTGACCACGGGAGCCATAAAAGGAACCAGCAATACTGGAAGTGGCTGACAGGAAGAAATCTGTGGCATGCTAGTGAAATCTGCAGATGTCATCAGTGGAATAATTGCCTGTATTGGTAATCCAGGCAGAATGCATCTTATGTCTGAAAATGATGCCAGCACAGCCTGAGTTGACTGTGCCCTGTAAAGAGTCTGAGACTACTTATATCGAATGATGGTGTCCTACTGTCCACAAGTATGTATGGTAGCACCTAAGCCAAGCCCCGAGCTTGGTGTCTCATTGACAGTCCGGGGAAAAGGAGGGCTGAAGACAACACCACTGAAGCAGGTAATGAGGCAGGTTTATCTTGTCTCAATGGCAACCGAGCCTCACTGGTGAAGCAGATTCTTTTTCTCTGTGTTTGTGCTTGTGGCCAGATAAAAAAGCTGCAGTGATGATCATTACCTGTCCAGATCCTTCAACTTTAGTGACCGCTTTCTGGCTGACAATGAGGAAGACACCGATCTTGGGCCCTGTTCCTTCTCCTTGGCTTTCAATGTCTTGAGAAGGACATTTTCTAGAGCTTTCGTATGGTGATGCCTGGTTGAAGCTCTGGCAAATCTCAAGTTCTCACATTGTGAGACATGCCCAGACAGCACACACAAACCACGTGTGTATTTTCTTTGTAAAATTTTATCTCCACAGTTAAATTACTTAAATAAATGCTCTTTGGACTTCAGCAGCACGCAGAGATGTCGAAATAAAACTCTACGTAAAATAAAAGAATAAATGGCAATGGCTAAGTTCATGTCGTTTCCTTCAGCAGGTCTGAGGAGGATGATTGACAGTGGGAAAAGAATTAAGGAATGATGGGGCTGCCCATGCTTATATAGATGTAGACACAGTACATCACTGTGGGCGACCCCGAGCTAGCAAATTTTCCATGTGGTCCTATTGCTGATGGCAATAGTTCCAAAGTTGCGGCCTAATGGAGGAGATATTCTCAAAGAAGATAGTCTGCATGGTTGACTTACATTTTGTTGTGACCTCTGTGTGCATTTTAAGGTCTATTAGTACTTGGTGCCCCTGTAAATTCCACCCCCTGCCCTTCCCAAACCCCCTCTCTGTGCATAAAATCCTTGCTAGCCACCTTCAATATCTGGGTAGGTCCCCAAGGTGCCTGGTCATAAGTTAGTTTCAATGAAAATCCACAACCATCTGTGAGAATGCAGCTACTGACAGTAAAACTTATTTTTAATCAAGTACTTAATGCTTTTTTGTCTTGGACATCCAAAGTTGAGTCTGTTACGATAACCTTCAACCACAACAAAATATAATCCACTGGCATCCCCAGCAGTTTGCCTCACATTGTGAGACCCTTAGAGGTGTACACATCCATTTCTGCAAAACAGAAAGTTTTATTAACAAAGAAGATTTACATGTACGAGTACCAAACTAAGCCAAGCTGGCCCCAGTACTTTAAGGCACTCTGCCTCTTCCTTAGGGGCTGGGGAGGGGGGTGGATTGTTTTTCTGGTTGTCTCCGCCATCCTCCTCCTACTAGTACTGCTGCTCACCCAGACTCCAAAACAACCCGTTGATGGGAGCAAGGATGCAACGAGAAAGCAGTCCCCCTTGGATGAGCCAGTCAGACTACTGTCCTTAAATCACTAAAACATGGAGACCAAAGCTTGTTCCTGAACTCAGATTACCAGCAAGGTGGTACAGTGTAATAATGCTAGGCAGCCCCAGTCAACCCCCATTAAGATCTCCACATTATTGTGATTTGGCAAATGCTTTTAGCTTTGTTTAGATTTTATATGTACTGTGGTATCATAAAACTTTTAGGGTATAACTTCCAAACTAAAAATTCTGCTAGATACCTGGAGTAGCATATCCTTAACTTTATCCTCCAGCACTAGGTGATCAAAGACTCTGTCAGGCCAAAGGGTGTGAGACCCAACTGAGTGGCTGGAATTACTTGTATTGCCCTCTATCTGCATCAAGGATTAGAGTTCAAGAGGGCACACTATGATCTTCCATTTTTTTCCCAAAAAGGGACAGGGTGTGTGTTAAAAAGTCTGGTAGGGGATTTTTACTTTCTTGGGAGTAGGCTGAGTTGTCCATGGGACTAACAGTCACCTGGGGAGAAGACAAAAAACATTTCAAAGTCCCTTTATTGCCTTTGGGTGGGAGGGGGCAGATAATGAATGGGGAATGATGAATCATTTGTGTTCTGAATATAAATATGCATACAAAAATTCCAAAGGAGGAATCTGCAGTGCAACATCCCCCCCCCCCCCCAAACACACACACACACTTTAGGGGTCTTATTCACAGCTTTCAGTACTGTATAATTTGCTGCTTTGTACTTCACTACTGTCTTGGTTTTTTGTAAACTATATATTGTACTCTCCCAGGTCGTGCTTGAAAATAGGCAGGGATTTGCCTAATGCACCTACCTGGTCAACAAAAGCTAATAAATAAATAGATGATGTCACTTTGCAAAGACTGCCTTGTCTCACATGCCACAACTATGACCTATTCTCAGAGTGTGTTTAATATTTTCTTAAAATAATTACCTATTCAAAGTTGAATCAAATTAAAGTGAGCAATTTCTTTTACCCGCCCAGCCACATATGCCAGAACTCAAGCATAAGGCCACCACAACCAAGTTTGTGATATGCTCATGAACTGGGTCTAAGAAATATATATAACTAAGACAGTTTTGTATTAAACTCCTGGCCCATGCCCACATTGTTACGTCTACCCTCTGTACTTGGGCAGACTCACCTCCAGTCCTTGCTGTGAATCAATTCTGGGAGCCTGAGACCCAAAGGGGGCAGTTCTTAACTATCTGTGGGAAAATCCCATTCACTGGGAGGTTAGACTGAGCCTTTGGTTTCATACTTTGGAATCTAACTGACCACCACCAAAGGTCTCTCTGTTATTAAAATTCCTCAACACTACAAGATTATGTTAGTTGCAGCTGCTCAACTCTAGATGATGATGGTTTCCACAGGCAGCTTTCTCACATATGAAATGCACTTGGTATGATGAAGTTGTGAGCTGGGATACTTTGCAGGTGAGCGATTTTTAAACTGTAAGTCTGATACTGTACTTCGGATTATTTTTCATAAAGGAAATTTTACAAGAAACTGTAGTCTCGTTTTTGGAGAGGTCAGGGCTTATCTTTTAACACTTTCTAATTACATTCCGGGCATTGCTGTGCCTATAGTAACAAACGTTGGTTTCCTCTGCCTGTGCCTGACAGACCTACCCCAGGGTTTTATAAATGTCTATACCAAGTCTGATGAACACTGAAGAAACGACTCTGAAGATATGGACAAAAATTAAAGTGCGACACATGGAGGCCTTCACTTTATCACTGAGGGATCACAGAACATTATTAATTCCACACCCGAATAAGGATGCTCTCTGTTGACAACCCACAACAAATACCACTCCACGTCATAATAAAGTATTTAGATGGTTGCAGTAATACAAAAAGGCATTTCTCTGAAGAGTGATAAATCTGAAAGGTGCAATAAGATAATTTGCTTCTAAAACGATGCCTTAAAAAAGTCACCTTTTTTGACATATTTTTTAATTTACTATCAGTTAGTATGTCTGCACAGCAAACTTGATCTTTGCATATGAAATTGGGGGAGGGCAGACCTGAAGGACCTAGAATCCCTTCTGAAACTAAACAGATTTTCTAGTTTTCTGCCAAACACTGACAGTTCCCATCAGCGGTTTATGTACAGAGCAAATTAGTTTTACACAGTTTGTGGAAAACTAATGTACAGTTTATATAATCTGTGGAATTCAAACCTGTGATTCGTGTAAACCGCGGAGTTACTAATCCACAGTTTAAATAAAACCAAGAACCACTTTCAGAATTCTGGAATTCCACTTCTGACAGCAATCTGCAGACTTAAGGAATATTTTGGGAATTCTGCAGAATTTCTTCAGAAGCAGAATTTGAAAATTCCATACCGCTCTATTATGTGCTTTTGCAACTTTTGTATTAAGGATGACTGACTGACCGGACTATCTTCAGATGTCTTCCTTGATGATACCCAAGATGCAACTTTCAACCTTCCAACCTCCAAGTGAACCAGTCCCTGGGCACACTTGAAAAAAAAAAGTTGAAAAGACCACTGCATTAATAATTTAAAGTTATAGGCCACCGGCACAAAACAAAAAAAAAAAGAAAAAAAAAACACACCACTGCATTAATAATTTAACGTTATCAGCCACCAGCATAAAAAAAAAAACCATTTGGTAACAGCAGAACTTGATTATACAACATTCAAAAAATTTCAAATCTCTGTTGTTGTGGAAATTACTATGTTGAAGATAATAGACTCCACTAGGGAATAAGTATTAGGCGCAGTTAAACTCGAAGGGGACAAACATTTTTTCATGTCCCTTGGATTTGACTTGAAATGTTATTTTCTCCCCAGAATGTTGTGTAATTATTTGCTGAAGCCAACTACAGTATGATTTCATGTGTTGGTTACAGCCCCAACTTTACAACTGTAAGCATGCAATCACAACATTTTCTACTAGGGACAGCGTTGGTCTGAACTATCATATGTCATGCTAAGATACTAGATAGTACTATATATCCCAATGCACTTTCACATATCATAAGGTAAAAATATGCAATGTACTTTCACATATCAAAAGGAAAAATCTGCCCTTTTCACATTAAACACTATTTCTTAAAGAAATACTTTTGAACCATTCCCCCTTTCACTAAATAATACTGTGAAAAGTAAACATTTTAAATCTGCGGTACGGGTTCCAGGCACTAACCTTTAATACAGTAGCAACAGTCTCCTGAGATGCATTCCTCAAATCCTCGCCATTGACAGACAGAATCTGATCCCCTTGCATTAATCTCCCATCTAAATCTGCAGCTCCTCCTTTAACAATGTCGGAGATAAACACGCCTGTTCCATTGCTAATAATAAAGAAATTGACATGTTGTTATTGTGGAAGATATTTTAGAAACACCACACCTCTCAACCCTGTGCTCTACAAATCAGGGACATATCTTGAAAATGGTAATATTAACCCAACAAGCTGTTACAACACATGGCATATTGATAAAAGCATTTTCTAAGGGGACACCTAGACTATAACACTAGTCTTCTTCACAATTTTATGATTCAAATCTGGACTCTTGTTCTGTGACAAAAATGCCAAAACTAGAAGGGACTGAGGAAATACTTGAGTCAGAATCAGGGCTGGTTGAGAGGTATGACAGACACATTATATATCGTATACAGAAAAGAACAGTTTTATATATGCAGCACCTTTCCTTCACATTGTACTGAAAAGGGCTTTACAGGCTATGAACAGTTGCAGCAGCCATAAGGTATGCACAGGCAGTAAGTAGGTTTGATGGATGCAAAGGAAAGCACAAAAAGGTTCAGCAAAGAGGGAGGGAGAGAGAGAGAGAGAGATTGAGGTGGTTGCGCACAGGGAGGTTAAAGAAGGCAGGGAACCATTTGTAACTGTCAGTTCTTTGTAATGTCCCTTATTTCTAAATTCCTGTCCCCAAATGATCCACATTGAACATAGGGTTGCTCAGATTTATTTGAATCCGTTCCATCCAAGGTCTTTTGAAATTTTGGTAATTCTGATTCCAATGCTACTTCTATTAAGGTGCTGGAATTGGAATTCTAAATCTGACTCCAAAATTGAGGCAGTATTGAAATGCTCTCCTGCTTGGTGTACAAAAGCCCGACTGCATAATGTGATGTGACCCTTCCCCTCATGTCTCAGACTCCCTCCCACCCTGACCATGCTCCTGGCTCTTACTACAGTGGGCTGCATCACTGTCCACTGCACTGCTCACTGACTGTCTAGGTGGATTCCAGTCTCCCAACAAGTCCTTCCCCATACAGTATCTGTATTGTTGTAACTGGTCTAAGCAGGTGAGAACTAAGTCTGTCAGTGGCTCTGTCTTCTAGCTTGCAACAATGAGCCATGCCCGCCGACACACATGTTGCTTACCAAGTTTCTCACAGTATAGCTCCCAGTTCCACACACCCTTTTCCACCTGCCCAACAGTCTGAAAAAGGACTGAGAGAGAAAGAGATCCTGTTATTCTGCTGGAGGCCTATTAACACAAAGCCCTGGGAAGGGGGCTAGCCACACCACTTACTGTGACAGGAGTGCATGGGCTCCTTTTCCAGTATTTTTCTTTAATAGTCCACTCAGGGAGGTCTGGAAGGTCTTGCGAGGACAAGGGAAGATTCTTTATGTAAGGGATGGCAGGGAATAAAGTTCAACACTAGAGCTTTGGGTTCGGTGCAGGTTGGTACTCAGTGTGGTGCTGTCACACATGGAGAATAGATCTCCCTAACTTATAAAGATGATTCTTTTCTTTTTGGGGGGCAGCAGCATTACTTAGGTGGGTTGCAACTTGGGGGGTTGAGAGAGCTCCAATTCCGAGTGATTCTTGCACTGTATCCACACTGTGCAAGGGCCAGATATGCAAGACTATTGGTGAGAGGACAGACAAAGTCAGCATATTACATGACAGGATCACAGTACCAATCATCTTCATGTCCAGCCAGCCCAGGAGAGACCCCCAGGGCTTGTCCACCAGCAGACACTGCCAGATGAAGGTAGGACAAGGGAGTAGGGTTCAAGGGACTTGGAAGAATTTTTTTCAGGTTTTGAAAGTTGCAGAAATTGATGCAGAAGCAGAATCAGATTCAGATTCTGCATCCAATTTCATATGCTTGTTCGGATTCAGATTTTTTGTTTCAAATATTGACATTCTGAAATTAAAAAAAATGATCAGAATCTGATTTCATCAGATTGATTCCAGGCAACCCTAATTTAACTGTTTATGTGAACAACTTTATTTCCTATTTATTCATTCTGTTTTGATGGCAACATTCTGTACAGTTATTAAACAGAACCAGTAATGATGAGTTTTGACTAGGTCAGGATTTATGCAGACCTCTGAGCACTGTTTGAATAGGTCAGCAACTCATATGTTGCCTGTGACATAGTGAAAATTCCAAATTATTGGTTCCATGAAGAGAACTGTATGGAATGTTATCTATAAAAAGGAAACAATACAAACCAGTTTGTCAATTCAATGTTTTTAGTCGGGGTAGTTAAATAGTGATCACCAATTTAAAAATAATTTCCTGTCCTCTTTAAGTAACTCACCCAAGGCAACACATGGAGTAAGAGGAGGCAGTGAGATTCAAATGTGGGCCTAGATGTTCACAACTCAGCATTTTAATTGCTAGGTTACACTGCCTGTTATTAGTTAGTAATTAGGCATTAGGAAACGTCTTAGGTTTGGCTCTGCATCCATACAATACTAAGTGATGCTACACCAATCCATCTCTGAATGAATACACCAATTTGCATAGCAATCTTTTTTTTTAATCCATCTAAGCAGTTAGCTTTAAAATTGATAAGGCAGCTTGACACTAGTGGTCTGGAACTTTCTGTACATCCAATTACTAAGTACACTATCTGAACTGAGTCCTTGTTTACCACCAAAAGACAGCTAGATGTGAAAGATAGAGGAAAGAACAGTTCTGTACTTACTGTAACAGTAAATCTTCGAGATAATCTTTTTTCATCAAGCCACACCTATGGAACTATAGCTGCCAGGCACTAGGACCACATGGAAACCTTTATTTTATTTATTGAAGTCTTGGATGACACCTGTGAGCACATGCTCATTGAGAGGTTCCACGTCAGATACATTAACACAAGACGACATAATATAGTTACAGTATATTATACATACAGAGTACAAAAAATTCAACAGTACATGGGTTGCAATGACAAGCAGTTCACAAACTGTGCTAAGGCATTGTACATGGTATACCAGCATCCTGCGGAAGAGAGAGAGGCAGAGGCAGACTGCTAGGGTGAGGTAGGGAGGCGCAATGGGAGCTGGGATAAGGAGGGCAGAGGGAAAGAAAAGAGCCAAGGGATAGGGGGTGGGAGGCAAGTGCTAGGGCAAATGGGGTGAGAGGCAAGTGCTTGGGCAAAGACTTAGCCTGGTGGGCCAGGAGTTGGAAGTGCTGAGGCAGACTAAAACTGTGGGTGCAGACTAGTGGGGGCACCTGCAGGTACTATTGTTGGTGAGGTGCTGACGGAGTTTGTGCTTAAAGGAACCGAGGACTGTGGCTCCGGCGATGTCAGGTGGTACACCATCTGTCCACAGAGGGACCCGGTGAGCAAAGGATTGCTGGGCCATAGTTTTGCAGCACCTGGGCACATGGAATACTTGGGTATTGCAAGCAGTTTGCTAGAGGCTGCACACAACAATGTCCTACATCAGCACTTCCCATCTAAACGTGAGCATCCACTTCCCTCCTCAGTTCCCCAACCAGAGATAATGCTCAGAGGACCTCCCTCTTGGGAACCAGGAGAGAGCTTATAGTTCCAGCTACCAGGCGAAACTGGAAACTGCAGGTAGACTGTCCTGGAGAAAAAGACGTAAGTTATAGATCTCTATGTCTTAGGGGGATGGAGAGTGGGACGGCATGACCTGATGAAAGGGATTCTCTCGAAGATCGGCTGTTACAGTAAGTATGTAACTGTTCTATCTTCTTCGAGGATACCTCTTTCATCAGGCCACACCTATGGAATGAGTATTAAGCAGTACTGACAATCAAACAGTCTGGGTGGCTGAAGCCTACAGGTCTATGAAAGGAGGTCCAGAAGTACAGCTAGGCCAAAACCTGTTCTTTTTCAAGAAGTAATGTCCAGACCATACAGTGTTTAGTGAACATGTGGATAGTACTCCAGGTGGCAGCTGCACAAATTTCTGCACCTGACACGTTCTTGAAAGAGGCAACAGATGTAGCCATGCCTCTGGTGGAATGAACACGAACAGCACAAGGAAGTCCCTTACCATACTTCCTGTAAAAAAAAGTAATACAGTTAGCCAGCCATCTGGACAGGCACTGCTTAGAAACTGGTATGCCCTTTTTCCCAGGGGTAAAGGAAACAAAAAGCTGTGAGGACTTCCTGCAGTCCTCTGTGCATTGCATATAGCATCTGAGTATTCTATGTACATCTAAGGTATGGAGCAATGCTTCCCCTGGATTGGCATGCTCCAGAAAATACACTGGTAGGTGGATAGTTTGATTTAAAGTAAACTCAGACACCACCTTAGGAAGAAACTTAGGACTGGTATGTAAAGACACCCTGTCTTTGTGGAAAATCAGATGAAGAAGCTCACACATTAGAGCCTGAAGCTCTGAAATCCTTCGAGCAGAAGTAATAGCAACTAAAAATAACATTTTCCAAGAAAGGAAGCATAGGTCACAAGTTGCAGCCAGCTCAAAAGGAGCCAAAGTAAGTTTTTCTAACACAAAATTCAGGTCTTAAGCCAGGACTGGATTGCAGATAGGGGGCTTCAAGTGCAAAATGCCCTTTAAGAACATATGGGCCACCTCCAGTTAAGCAACCATATGACCATCAATAGGCACATGGAAAACTGAAATGGCAGCCAAGTGCACTTTGACAGAAGAGTATTACAATCCTGCATCTGACAAGGACAGCAAATACTCCAGCACCTGATTTACCGGACATGTAAAAGGGTTCAGTTGATAAGAAGTGGCCTGCAAAACAAACCACGTCCACTTCGTGGAATAAGAAACTCTGGTAGAAAGTTTTGTAGCAGCCACCAGAACATCAGTCACCTTTTGAGACACCCAAACCTAGCAATGGCTATGTCTTCAGGGGCCATGCATGGAGATAGAATGACCTGAGGTCCACATGGACCAGGGTCCCCTGTTCCTGTGATAGTAACCCTTGCACAGGAGTAGAGGCACTCGTGGTTCTACTGCCAATTGCTGCAGTAAGGGAAACCAGATCTGATGAGGCCAAAGGGGAGCAATGGGTATCAGAGTCACTCCTTCCATTTGGAGCTGGATTAACACCCTTTGGATTGGAAGGGAGGAAAGGCATAAAGGAACCTCCCATTCCAAGAGCGGGACAAATGTTTCACCAGAAAACTGCAGGCTCTGGAATGAGTAAGCAGAAAAGCAGCGGTTCTGCGTTGTGTGGGGACACAAAAAAGTCCAACTCTGGACAACCCCACCCATCAAACTGGTCTGCTGCTGCTGAGGTCAGCAGTTCCCACTCATGCATCCTGGACTGTGACCTGCTTAGCCTGTCTGCCAAGATGTTTTGGATGCCTGGAACACGAACTACTGACAATTCTAGACTGCGTTCTAGAGCCCAATATTAAACCGTCATCACTTCCCTGCATCGGGGGTAGGAGTGGGTTCCCCCTTGCTTGTTTATGTAGTGCACCACACTGATGTCTGTTTGCATCAGCAGATGTCCCAGACATAAATGGGTCTGGAAGGCTTGTAGACCATACAGAACAGCCCTCATTCCTAGGACGTTTATGTGGAGGGTACTCTCCACCTTCATCCATGTTTCCTGTGTCTGAAGAGGCACCAGATGTGCCCCCCAGCCCATCCCTGAGGCACTTGTAGTGAGGATCTGATGAGGGGAAGGGATCAGGAAAGGAACCCCCCTTCAACAAATGGTTGGGTTCCATCTACCACTAAAGCACCTTTCGGACAGGAGAGGTTACTAAAACCTTCTGCTCTAAGTCATGTGTTGGTCCCATTGGGCTCTTAATGTTCATTGGGGAATCCTCATATGCAATCTGGCCAGTGGTACTGTAACAATGGTTGCTGCCATTAGGCCTAACAGTCGCAGGAATGCTCTGGCTATGACACACTTGTTGTTGTATACCATCTGGGCCTGTGCAATCAGGTGTTTGGCCCTTTCCTGGGGCAGAAAAGTCAGGCCCTGGGCTGTGTCCAAGATTGCCCTTGTGTACTACAGATGCTGACAGGGAGGTCAGGACAGAGTTCGGCACAGTAACCATGAACCCTAGGGCACCAAACAGCTGCCTGGTGTGTGCTAGGGTCTGGTAAAGCTGCTCCTTGGAATGAGCTTTGAGCAGCCAATCATCCAGGTAGGGGAAGACATACAATCCCTTCTCTCCTGAGGGCTGCTGCCATTACTGCAAAGCATTTGGTAAAGACCCATGGTGCAGATGATAAGCCAAAGGGCAATACCCTGAACTGGCAATGTTTACCCAATAAAACAAACCTGAGGTACTTCCTATGAGGGGAGAGAACTTGATTGGCAGGTAAACACCCTGCATGTCTAGGGGACAAATCCAGTCCCCTACCTGCAGTACTGGTAACAGGCCTCATAGAATTACCATTCTGAACTTCTTGTACTGAAAGAGGTTCAGATTTCTTAAATCCAGAATGGATCTCAGATCCCCTGTACATTTTGGGACTAGGACATAGTGAGAATAGAACCCTCTGTTCCTTTGATCCCAAGGAACTGGTTTTATAGCCCTTTTCTGCATCAGGGTATGTATCTCTTTTAGTTGCACCGGTATGTGTTCTGAAGAATAGGCTGAAGGAGTTGGTGGATGGTCTGGAGGTAACTCCAGAAGCTCTAGAGCATGGTCTTGTTCCATTATCTGTAGGATCCAAGCATCTGATGTGACCTTCCTCAATTGGTCTTTTTTTTTTTTTTTTTTTAGTTGTTTAGCCAGGAGCAGCACACTAAGCTGAAAGCTTTTTTACAGGTGCAACCTGGGAGCACATGGAAGTTAAGTGATTTGCTCAGGGTCACACAGTATGCAAGTGGAAACTGTGGGATTCAAACCCAGGTCTGGTCTGCTGGATGTCACCAGATCTGCAGCTCAGAGCCTTAAACCACTGCGCTACATTGCTGGAGGGGAAGGTGACCTCTTAAGGAACTGGTGGGTGGGGGTCCAGGAATGAGTCATGCAGATGCAGATCCTACATCTGCGACTGTACTCCCACCTCTAGGGGCTTTTGAGTGGGTACCTGGGGTGGATCCTGGGTCAGGCAAAGCTGATCCTCCTCTGCTTTTGCTTTGTAGTCTGTCCCATGAGCGATGACTGTTGCTGGCCAGACAAAAGGGCACCGTCTGCCTACTTCTTGGCTGTGTATGGTAGAGGGAGTGTACTGATTGTAAAGTCCTGCCTGAAGCTTGTAGGTTTGAGAGGATATCCTAAACATCTGCAGCTTGTATCCTCTAAATGGGGCATTTAAAATGGATTGCTGCACATCATTGGCAAATCTGGCCACCATCAACAGTGCTGGCTGTAGGATTTATTGGGCTCTGGTGCAAGACTGTGAAGTGGGCCCCCCTCCCCCCGGCCTCATCCATGTGAAGTGGGCCCTGCTCCTCACACACTCACACACCCTCCCTCAGGCTCTCCTCACCACCACACAACACCACCTGAGGCTGCCGATCCGGATCGCTCTCTCCCCCCCCGTCCCCCCCGGCCTCCGACTCCTCTCTCTCCACCACCACCACCACTTCTTTCCCTTCTACTACTCTTTTATTTTCTTTTTCCCCTCCGGAACCAAATCCCACTGACCCAACCCATCACATCAGGACTGTATTATTGTTATTAAGTGTACTGATGACTGATGTAACTTTTAGGCACAGAAGTTTTACAATTTCTTTTTTGTGCAGATCAAGATTGCACAGCCACAGAGAGAAACACGTCTGATATCCTTAACTCTCTCTCTCTCCTACAGTGTGAATCTTGCTAGATGCTCCCGAAACACCTGTTCCAACTAAGCAGATGGTCAGGTGACTGTGTCTGTACAGTCAGACTCGCACAAGCACATAAGCTCGCCGTAGGAGGACTGCACCCCGAATGGCTGTGAGTGACAGCAGAGTCGGCGCTCAGCATATTTAGTTATTTAGCAGGCACAGTCAGAGTGAGACACTTACTTAGTGTTCCCAAATGAGTGTGCACTGGGATGCGGTGCTCAAAGAACCAACAAAAAGGTTCTGGCACACTCAAAACTCATAAGAGGGATGCATATATTTAAAAAAAATATTTTATTACACCATGATAAATTAGAACGTGTAGCCTGACATGTTTTGGACTGACTACTATCCTTTCTCAAAGGCCTTTGAGAAAGGATTGTAGTCAGTCCAAAACATGTCAGGCTAGACGTTCCAATTTATCATGGTGTAATAAAATATTTTTTTTAAATATATGCGGCCCTCTTATGCATTTTGTGTGTGCCAGAACCTTTTTGTTGCTTTCTGAGACACTTACTTACTTACTTGTGGGTGGGTCAGTTGGGATGGGTCTGTGTGAGCTGGGCGGCCGCGGTGCAAGGTGTGGAATTAATCTATCCCTGGATATTATTAATTAATTATTCATCTTTTGCCAATGCCCTGTTGCTAGCAGCAGCCAATTGGAGCAGCAGCGCCAGCCAGAAGGGAAGGAGCGGGAGCATGGAGAGGAGATCTCAGACCAGACCAGGCAGGTTTGGAGTAGGAGCCAGCAGGAACGGGGTGGGTCCGGGAAAGGACACACATCACAGGCTTGCTCACACAGCTACAACCTGAGCCTGCCAGCAGGTAGGAGTGCACAGTGTGCTGCACCACCTTGTACTTTAAATCAGTTAAACATCTCCGAATCTAAGAGGGCATGGCAGAGCTGCCGGCAGGCAGGGCAGTTGGGTGGAGGGCGAGCCATGGCGTGAGTGGGCTCAGCTGTGACTGTCATGAGCTGACACACTGTACAGGCATCTGGTTGCCATGTTAAAACTAAAAACAATTACAGTTTTGACTTCTAGGGCCATGGTCCCCCCCCCCCACCGTGCTCAGGGCCCTGGTGTATTAGCATCCCTTGCAACTCCCCCCTCGACCCTCAACCAAGAATGTCTTCTCAAGCAGACACTAGAAGCAGCTGCTCTTGTAGAAGCATCAGAGATGCAGGCAGAGCGTAACAAACACTTACCCACCTCTGCCTCTGCCTGGAGGGCCTTCAGCAGTTGCTGCTTAAGAGTACCCTCTGGTGGTGCTTGAGCCACTGCTTTGGCTTTCCTCCAGAGGGTGTTCTGGTATTTTACCATATGGGCCTGATAATTTGCAATCCTCAGGCCCAAGGTATCACAGGCAAAGATCCTCTTCCCCAGAACATCTAGTCTCCTACACTCCTTGTCAGGAGGGAGATAACTGAAATGTTTAAGCACTTCAGACCTATCATGGGCTACATTTGTCACAGCCAATTCTGCCTCAGGTTGGCTTGCAAAAAAGGGCTTTCCTGAGGGGACCTGGTTCAGCTTATCTGTCTTCCTAGGAATGGCAGGAATCATATTTTGTCTTTGCCAATCAGCCAGCGTGACATCCTCTAGGGCAGGTGACAGAGAAGGAATAACAATAGGTGGGGAATCAGGTAGTTCTTAGAACTCCACCAAATTCCTTTTTGTGAAGTCTTTCCCCTTAGATTCAAACTCCATGGCAGACTGGAGTTACTGCATCATGGATATGACTGAAGAGTCTTCGGGGGGGGGGGAGGACCCCGGGGTGTACACAATGGAGTCCTCACTCCCTGCGGAGATGGTGGAGCTAGACCTCTCAGAAGAGCTCTCCACATATTCTACCTCCTCCTCTTTCTCTTGTATCATGAGGTAAGGATTATATTCCTGATCCTCGTCGACAGTTTCAGTAGGCTTCAAGGAAAGAACAGAAGAGGTCGCCAATGCCCTGGAAGGCAGTGGGCATGTCAACCTAACAGGCGTTGGTGCTGAGGCTTGCCAGTGGTACCCCGTTGATGCTGCTCCTGTGGCAGAAGAAGGAGGTAGCAGGCACAGCAGCATGTCTGTGAAGGATGAAAGCATGGCTTGCACGTTGGTGCTTGCTTGTACTAGAGGCGCGCTTTGTGATGTTGATGGGGAATGCACCGTCCCCAATGTCGATGGCCCCTCACCAGCCATAATAGGTCTGGTGGTGCTCACAGTCTGTCCTGACCTGAGGAATCAATGATCTGGGCAGCCAGTGGCATTGTTGTTGACGCGATCACTGATGCGAAGTGGTCGCATGAGTATAAAGGGGTGACTGAGAATGTATCTGGGAGGATTTCTCCATGCTCTTCTCCCTCTCCATGTGCTTATGCTTATGTTGCCTGGTGGTTTTCTCCTGGGACTTCGATGAGTGGGAGCTTGAGGAATGGGCTGGCAATGGGTTGGAGATCCCTCTCCATCCTGGCTACCTGCTGTTTCAGAAGGTGGGTTTCCAGGGCATTCTTCCTATGTCAATGGCAAGCTGTGTTAAACTTGAGGCAAAGTTCACAGGCCTTAATGTCATGGGACACACAGAAGCAACATAAGCAGATGTCATGCAGGTCACCTGAGTTTATCTTTTCACTGCCACTGTAGCATCTAAAGGACTTAACGGGTTCTTTAGACAACATGATGATGATGATGATCACTTCTAAAAAGTGACAGCAAATTTGGGAAATAAACATTCGAACACACTAATTAACAGTCAACTGTAGCCACAGCAACTCCATGGAGGGTCCGGTGAGTATGATCGATGGTGGGATAAGAACTAAGGAAGGAAGGGCAGCCCATGTTTATATGGGAAATGCCGACATAGGAAGTCATCATGGGTGGTCTCTAGTGGACTGCTTGCAAAAGGCTTCCATGTGGTCCTAGTGGCTGGCGGCAATAGTTCCATAGGTGTGGCCTGATGAAAGAGATATCCTTGAAGAAGATCTTTCATTTCATACTAAAAACAAAACAAAAATACAAAAAAAGTTGTGTTAACATATAATGTAAACAGTATACAGCATATTGGTCTTTTGTGTTAATGCCTGACAGGAGCACACAGGAACTGAGATACACAGCAAGAACTACTGCGCCCCTCAAGCAAAATAATATCCATATCTGGTTGAAAAGTGGTATGCTAGCCTATCACATCTCCTAGTGGGTGCACCTTTGACCTTCAGCCACCAGGTTGGGGAGATATTAAGCTAATCAGAACACTCTGGATTGCGTTATCCCACTTATAAAATAGTGTCTTCTGTTAAAAAAAAAAAAAACTGGGAAACTGGTGCCATTCTTTCAAGCAGCTTTTTGTCTGTGTTCTTCAGGATGTTTTTCTGGGGGGAAGGGGTGACCTTTTTATGGGTAGGTGTCTGGGATTAAATTGCAGAATAATCTTTTGTCTAGTTAGGTTAATATTATCAACATCTCTGTGAGGCTGGCTGCATTGAAAATAAAAAAGAAAAGGAGTCACACAAGAGCGAGAAGATTGATAATATTTAATTATTTCCAGCATCAGGACAAAGAGATGAAATCCTAGCGCTTCAGGGGGCCCCCTTATGAAGAGGCTTTAGTGCTGGGGTTTCTGCTCTGTGTCCCAGTGCTGCAGGTAATTAAATATTACCACTCTCCTGGCTCATGGGTGTGACTCCTGTTGTGTTTCTTTTGCCGGCATCTCTGGTGGCACGGGACTTACCATGACACTCGTTTCTCCTGCCTGTATACATTCTGTATTAACCTACCATAATGTGATCAGGTTTCGACCATTCAGTAAGCGGGACTGGCCAGATTTCATTTTACAGATTTTGTTAAAGCAGTTGAGCAAACTGAAATGTTACTTTTTATTTTTTAAAACAAAGCCAACTGCAGGGTAAAATAAAATTAATGCTTTCCTATGATGTGCAAATTATTCATTCTTTTTTTATTATGTTATTTTAAATACATGGCCAGGAAACCACACTGAGCTGCAAACAACTAGCTTCTGGGTATGAAACATAGAAACATAGAAATTGCGGTGACATCACGAATATGACTGCACGCTAGCCCGAGGTGCTCCTCCACAGCCCCAGGAAAAGAGAAAGATATAAACTATATTCTGTGGTTTACTGATAATTTTAAAGGCCCCCACAACAACCTGACATGGTGGGGAAATCATTGAAACAGAAAAATGCAAAAGCGAATGCAGCAGTTAGTAAAATGAAGCAGTTGGTGCTGGGAGAGGCCCTGGAGGGCCTAACAGCTCTACCGCCACGTAGGCGCCAGGCCTCTGAATCAACAGTGGAATCGGAGGAAGAGCTGTCGTCCTTGGAAAAAAACTACAGCGAATAAAATAGTCACAAAGATAGATACCTCCCTGACGGACCTTAAAAAGGATGTGCAGGTCCTGGATCGTAAAGTTTCTGAGAACATGGCCAAAGTAGTAGAGCTTACAGAGGTCCAGGACACCAATGAACGCCTCCTCCTCTATCTTTTGAGATGGGATCGGGAAAATCAGCAGAGAATGGAAGACCTGGAGAACAGGTCCCGTCGTAATAATTTTAGGATTTATGGGGTCCCGGAGGGACAAGAGGAGGGGTTTGCCACCATGGAGGACTTTGTGCAACAGTTGCTTCGATCAGTGCTTTCGATCCCACCAGACCTAAATTTGGACATTGACAGGGCCCACCGATCACTGGCTGTTAAACCCTCAGACCCTACAGCAAAACCCCGCTCTTTAATTATAAGGATGGTGTACTATCAAAGCAAAGACTGGCTACTGAAAGAGGCATGGAGACTTAGAAATTTAAAGTATCATGATACACCTATATTTTTCGATCAGGATTTCTCAAGCGCATTACAAGCGGAAAGGTAGAGGGCGAGAGGCGTTGTGAAGGAATTGAAGGTCCAAAAAGACATACGAGCCCAGATCCTTTACCCGACCAGGCTAAAAATACATTTGGACTCAGGAATAAGAACCTTCCCCTCCCTGGTCGAAGCGATCCCACTTTTAAAGGAGCTAGACATTCCAGTGCCAGATTTGGAAATAGAAATTTTGGAGAAAAAACTTCGAGCTGAAACATGGTCAGTCCGATCGAGAAGAGTCAACAGGAAAAGAGGTTTGCCAGGATCCATCCCACCGGAGACTGCCCATGATGTAGCAAGTTGTTGAAGCGTGCAGACCGAAGAGAACAGTATAGCAACATGACCCCACAAAACATTGCTCATAGAGGAGATAAGTCATGAACTCTAGTATGTTGGGACTAAGTTATATTTTTCCAATGGCCCTGCCCCACTCCCTCATCCAGAGAGGGTCAGGGGTAAGAGGGAAAATGCGTGTGGAATTTAGTTAATGGGGTATGGGAATGGTAAGAAGGAGCCTACTGTATCGGGGGGGGTAAGTAAGTAAGTGAGCTGGCTTCCCCACTTTTACCTGCTTCATACGAAATGGCCTAGCAATGGCGACTGGCAGTTTAAAACAACGATACATAGGGGACCCGGGAAGCCAAGGCCTCTCAACACTATCTAGGCCTCACCCTGCCCCATGTGAGTCGCTAGGGAAACCCTTGAAATATAGCAGAGTGCTTAATTCGAACGCGGGAACCCTCACTAAGTATCCGGGATATGAGGGCCCGCGTGTCACTCCGTGACTACGTTTAGCTCCTTATGGGCAGATGCACAGGGATTTTCTGGCGGGTAAGGTTCCGACCACATACCGGGTATCAGACAGAAAGTGAGGGAGGGCGAGGAGAGGGGCAGTTAGCCACTTTCTCTTTCTGTTTTCAAAATATATACAGTTCCTAAATAAGAAGGGAGCGAAGGCTTGGGGGTGTGGGAATGCTGGTGCCTCCAAAGTAGATTACCGGGTGGCCAGGGGAAAACGCGGGCGTGGGTGTGAGGGAATGCTGGTGTTCTCAAAGTAGATAACCAAGTGGTTAGGAGAACAGCCACCTGCTCTCATGTATTAGGGCGACTGGAGCTGGGGGAGGAAAGTTTACTAAACAGTAAGGGGGGATCTGAATGAGCAGCTCCACGCAGAGCGAGAGTCTAGGTGCCACAGCACTGGAAAACACTATGTGGGTGCTGGGGAGGTCACAGTCATGGCCGCAGGGAGCAGTTGAGAAAGTAATGACCAATGAGGAGAACAGCCAGGGAGCCCACAGATAGGAAGGGGAAGGCGGATTGGATAATTGGTGGAACAAGAGGGCGAGAACAGAGACAAAGTGCAAAGGGCGACTTATATAGGCGAGTAGTGGGGGAAAGAAGGGAAACAAAAAAAGAAGAGAATAACCGCAGCTCCAGGGAATATGGGGTGGGGGGGTGCAACTGGTGTGCAGCTAAATAGGCTGACGTCATTTCTTAGTGGCAAAGTCCACGCACGGAGAGCGTGTACAGCCACAACTTCCACTAAACAATCGGGAGATGGTCAAGATTTGCAGCTAGCCATAACAGGCTAGTACTTCCTTGGAAGTCAGAATAAAGTTAACTGAAGTGTTTTATAATAGTTCCCGGGTTATTAGGGAACACGTTACTGTTAGTATTCACTTATATGATGTTGGGCAATAGGCTACATTGTTTTTTTATTTATGACTTTATAAAGTTCATAACAGTACAAAGTTTTGTGAACCAAAACCTGATGTAAAGGAAGGCTGGCGCCTTGGACTGGTCAGTGGAAGGGAACTTTATGGGCATTCTGTCAAGGGTACAGTAGTACGACGAATTTTATTTATTTATCAAGTCTAGGATTACAAATACCTTTGAGCCTTGGCTCTTTTACAAAGGTTCCACGTCAGAGAAATACAAATTATGGGGAACATCAAGACAGACATTACAACAATGTGGACATTGCAAACAGAGTACAGATTAATACAATTCAATGGTAGCATTGTAACAAGGCAGCCAGCGGCATTTGTCAGAGAAAACAGACAACAGATAAGAAGTGCCAGAATCATGGGGGAAGGAATGTAGGAAGGGTGGGGAGAGGGTGAAAAGTGCAGCATTGGGTATACCAAGATGTGAGGGTAGAATCCAGGGAGGAGGGGAGGGGGGGACCACTAGAGCAGGAAGGGAAGTGGAGAAACAAGGTTAAGTTGGGCAGTCACAGGAGCTGTTGGTAGTGAGATAGTTTTTGAGATGACACAACTAAACATTATATCTTATAATGTCAAGGGCATTAACTCGCCAATTAAACACACCAGATTGTTAGTAGAGTTAAAACATCTAAAGTGCGACATAGCCTTATTACAAGAAACGCACTTAAGTGCAACGAAGCACAACAAACTCCGGCGAACATGGGTGGGTCAGATGGAGGCGGCATCACACAAAACAGCTAAAAAAGCTGGGGTGGCAGTCCTTTTCAAGAGGGATTGCCCATTTCAGATTCAAGAAGTGGAAGCAGCTGCCTCAGGTAGATTCATCAGGGTAACCGGTAGCATTCAGGACCAATTGATCCATCTAATAAACATATACGCTCCCAATGTAGGCACAGATACGTATTTTGAAGACATACATCTCAAAATAGGGGGGCTTGTGGGGGGACAGATAGTCCTGGGAGGGGATTTCAATGCTGTGCTGTGTCCCACCTTGGACCGTTCATTGGGGCAGACATCCACTAACAGAATAGCTACTAGAAAATGGAGCTATTGTTGGAGGATGGAGGCTTCCTGGATGTGTGGAGATCTATGCACGGATCAGAGCAAGATTATACATATTATTCTCCAGCTCAGAGGTCGTACTCACGGATAGACATGATTTGGATGCTGAAGTCGGATCTTTTCCGGTGTACCTCCTCCACCATATTCCCCATAACGTTGTCCGACCATGCACCAATAGGTATGCAGGTATCCTGAGGTAGTACGGGTAGGAAAATGGTCTGGAGGCTGAATACCTCCTTGCTAAGTGCCTCCATAATCTTGCCCGCTACTGAAGTAAGACTGACTTTTCTGTAGTTCCCAGCCTCTTCCCTACTACCACTCTTGTGGAGCAGGATCACATGAGCCCTTCTCCAGTCTTCTGGGACCTCTCCTGTGCTCAGAGACTCACTAAACAGTTCTGATAATGGCTCTGCTAGTTCCACCCTTAGCTCCTTTAGTACCCTGGGATGTATGCCATCAGGTCCCATTGCCTTGTCCACCCTGAGCTTATCAAGCTCTTGTAGGACCCTTTCTTTTGTGAATGGACTAGTGCCTACCTCCCTCCCACCTGTGTCCATGGTGCTGAGCTGTGGGCCCTGCCCTACCTTCTCTTCAGTAAATACTGAGCAGAAGTATCTATTTAGGATAGATGCTTTTACATGGTCCTCCTCCGTATATGCCCCCTTATCTCCTTTGATCTTAGCAATACCCGCTCTGGACTTTCTCCTTTCACTAATGTATCTATAGAAAGTCTTGTCACCTTCTTTTACTGTCTGTGCTACTGTTTCCTCGGTTTGGGCCTTTGCCTGCCTTACTGCCTTCCCTGCTTTCCTTAGGAAAGTTTGGTATGCCTCTCTATCTTCATCCCCTCATGCTCCCTTATATTTCCTGAAGGCCAGCCTTTGGCTCTGACCTTTCTGCTACTGTTTTGAGAACCAAAGTGGTTTCCTCCTTCTTTGCACTTCCTTTTCTCTAACACAATGGGATGTTGCTTCAAGTATTGCATCCTTAATGCTTGCCCCCTTTGCCTGTACCCCCTCACCTGTATTTCTTTTTGCCAGGGCTAGCTTAACTCTGTTGGCCATCTTATCAAAGTCAGCTCCTCTGAAGTTCCATATTTTTGCCTTGGAATGGGATGATTTAGTTGTAGTGGGCAAACTTAACCATACCATGTGATGGTCACTGGCCCCCAGGTACTAGATCTAGGATAGCCCTGACTCTTGTGGGTTGTTGTACCAGTTGTTTGAGGCCCTCCCCCTGCAGGGAATCCACCATGTGTTTAGTTCTGGCAGATGTTCCTGCTGGTATTGACCAATTTGTATCTGGCATGTTGAAGTCTCCCATTATCAGAACCTCCCCTTTAGCTGTCATGTTTTGTATATCTTCTAACAGTAATGTGTCTATGTCCTCCCCCTGGTCTGGGGACCTATAGACAACCCCAATTCTTATGGCTGTCCCATTTCCTGTTTCCAGGGTGACTCACAGTTCTTCTGGCTCTTTATGTGTATTTTGAATACTATGCTCTTTGTTAATCTTGTTCCTTTGCCACACCCACTATAGGATCCCTAAAACTGAGCAAGGTGCAGCCTGACTGATGGAACATCTGAACAGCACAACCATGATGGTGATACTGCTGACACTGACTTTAACCAAGTGAGAGAGCATACCAGGACAGAGAAAGTTAGACAAGCCAGGGAGCAGAAATATTTTACCCAGAGAGAAAAATAACTTAAATCCTTTAAAAATACACAAATCTGGATGGAACAGGATCAAGTACAGTAAATAACATTGGGAGGAACGTTGGAGACATTTATTAACAAAAACAAAACAAGTCAGTTTCTTCCCTATGCAGAGTTGCACTGCTGCTTTAAGTCATCTATTTAAATATTTTTTTCTTGGTTGACTCAGCATTTGCTCTTCGGCATGGAAAGCAGAGGGAAGTACTGCCTCCTGCTGTGTCCACCTGATTTGCTCATTTTGAGGCTGGTACTTGTGGTCTTGCTATGTTCTGAATAAAACTGCCTCTGCCATTCCTGCTATCTCTTTTTTGTTATCATAAGCATAGCTTATTTTAAATATCTGTAATCTGAATAGTCAATATTTTCATGCCAGGAGTAAAACATTTCATAATCTGCAACGATAAGCACAGAGTATATACAACACGAAAATACTTTTGGGATACACCCACCAAAATGTTTTTGCCCATATACAGTAACATCTTTATTTCTTCACAAATTGTAGTGAGAAAGAATTAATGTGACCTACTGGGAATGAACCCAGGCCCCAGGAATTGTGGCATGACATTTGGAGCAAAGACATGTGTAGCCTTGCAAAGTTTTGCCTACAAATTCTGGCCTAATACTGGCTTGGCTTGTCACAAACCCACTCAGCAGGTCAGGCCCTCTGCTCCCACAGTGCCAACCTCCGAGCGCAGTCTTGTGAACAGTTAACAGAACAGGGTAGCCCTCCTGTCTGTTTTGAGGGTTCAAATCAAACTTTGGTCTCAAGTTCTGGAGGGATTCAAACTGTGAACCTCTTGTTAGCATACCCAGTGTACAGGCTCAGATAATGCTCTTCGGGGGGGGGGGCCCAGATATCTTTCACCCATGGGCACCTAACCAGGTGTACAAAATGAACCCTTAAAACTCTATTAAAGACCTCAGAATAAACTCTTACCTTTTCCCAGTTTGGTAAAACCAATAAGCTTTGTACAGTGTCAACTTTAACCTTGTATGCTTCACTTGTCAAGAAAAAAGAATTTCAAAGGCACACCAAGTAGTCTCTAAAGTAGAGGTTTACTTAAAGATAGATAAAAAAAATGTAACATGTAAATACAGAACCATATATCACAAAAACATACAATCATCTAAAAGAACAAGGGTTAAAAAAGTGCAAAATTCCTACCACCAGACAATTAGACATATATCTAATGTATCTCTTCTAATAGTGCTGACAGACAGATGTTGTTGTCAAGAGAGTCCAAACATGTGTGTCTTTACAGGTCACTCACAGCATAATTAAAACACTGTCTTGAGCCTGCCTTCTCCATGATGTCATCCAGCTCCTCCTCTGTTCATTAAAAATTATACAATCAGGATGTCTATCCAGCAGGAGGTAGATTAATAAAGGTGACCTCAGCAAAACTCATGTCCCGACATGACTTTCTTTAAATAACATCCCCTCTTTGATCTCAAGTAGCTCTTCTTCACAGGACACATCAAAGAAACTTTTATGACTTCGCACTAAAGCGTCATAACCTGCTCTCTTCCTCTAAACATTATAACAGTTTATGATTTCCCATCCTAGCAGCTGGCAAGCTATAAATAAGCTAGATAAACAGGAGATGTTTAATTTAGATATCTTCTAGCCTGTAATTATCTCCTGGCTGTTCTCTTTTAGCTGAAACAGCATGTCTCATGAGAGACACTCCATAACACATTTTTATATTACAAAAATCATACAGCGATCAGAACCAGCTGTCCAAGTGTCACAATCCTCCCCACCTAGACTGAATTTGGGGGCTCTATCCCCTGCATGGGATGAGCTTTCCAAATCAGTTCACTCCTTGTAGACATGAGACAGCCCATTGGAGTTCTGATTTTTGGCTCCAGCCCTATGTAATATTGTCATATCATACCTTTGCAAGGCAAGACTCCATCTTAGCAATCTACCATTGTTTCTTCCCATCTGCCACAGCCAAACCAGGGGGTTGTGGTCAGTCTGTACCATAAAATGCTGCCCATACAAGTATGGCTCTAATTTCTTTAGGGCCCACACTATGGCAAGACACTCTTTTTCCACTGTGGAGTACGCCTGCTCCCTGGGAAGTAACTTTTTACTCAGGTATGCTATTGGGTGATCCCTCCCTTGGCTGGATGTCTGAATCAGTACTGCTCCAATACCCATGTCTGAGGCATCAGTCTGAATGGTCTGCTATAGTCAGGACTTGTCAATACAGGAGCACTGCACAGTGCCTCCTTCAATCTAGTAAAGGCTTCTTCACAGACTGGTCCCAGGTAATTTTCTTTGGCATCCTTTTCTTTACCAGGTCAGATAGGGGAGCAGCCAGGGCACTGTAATTGGGTACAAATTTTCTATATTACCGTGCTGTCCCAAGAAAACTCCTGACCTGCTTCTGCGTTTCTGGTCTGGGCCATGCCCAGACTACCTCTATCTTTATTTGGTTAGGATGGAGCTGTCCTCGATCTACCACATGCCCGAGGTATGCCACCTCTCCCATGGCCACCTGGCACTTCCCGGCTTTGACAGTGAGCCCGGCCCTCTGTATCCTGCCCAGCACTTCTCTAAGGTGGGATAGGTGTTCTTCCAAGCTGGTACTAAAGATGGCAATGTCATCCAGGTATGCCATGGCGTACTCCTCAGCACCATTTAACACCTGGTTCACCAACCTTTGGAAAGTGGCTGGGGCGTTCTTCATTCTGAAAGGCATTACTTTCAATTCAAATAAGCCTATCAGAGTGATGAAGGCCGACCTCTCCCTAGTTCTGTCCATCAACTCTACTTGCCAATACCCCTTGGTCAGGTCAATCGTCGTAAGGTAGGTCGCCCCTCCCAACTTGTCCAGGAGTTTGTCCATCTGGGGCATCAGGTGGGCATCTGACTTCATGACTGCATTCAGTCCATGATAATCCACACAGAAACAAGTAGAGCCATCTGGCTTAGGCACAAGGACTACGGGTGAGGCCCAGGGGCTGTGTGATCTCTGGATTACCCCTAAATCCAGCATCTCCTCCACCTCCCTCCTAATGTCCTTTTGGACAGCCTCTGACACCCAATATGTGTCTGCCGTATGGGCGTTTGTGTCCCTGTCTCCACCTCGTGCATTGCTAAGGGGGTTAGTCCAGGCTTGGCGCTAAACAATGGGGCAAAGTCTGCTAAAACCTCCCTTACTTCCTGGATCTTGTCCAGGGTCAGCTGAGGAGACAATTTAACTGCCTCCACAGAGGACTCCTACTTACTTTCTTCCAGCAAGTCCAGAAGGGGGTCTTCTTCATCCATCCCCTCCCCAAGACTACACACTGCAAACACCATGTCAGCCCTATTTGCATATGGCTTCATCATGTTGACATGATACATCCTTTCTGTCTGTCTTCTGTCAGGCAACTCTATAATATAGTTCACATCATTTACCTTCCTAACCACTTTGTATGGTCCTGCCCACTCAGCCTGCAGCTTGTCTTTCCGGACCGGAATAAGGACCATGACTTCTTGATTCACCATGTATGAGCAAGCACTGGCTCTGCGGTCGTACCACAATTTTTGTTTCTGTTGGGCAGCTGCCAGGTTGCTCTGGGCTGACCCCATAAGCTCCTTCAGCCTTTCCCTAAACTTAAGGACGTAATCCACTATGGGAGTTTCCTGGGTGGCATGCTTGCCTTCCCAGTCCTCCCGGATCAAGTCTAGGGGCCTATGCACCCGGCGTCCATATAAGAGTTCGAAGGGAGAAAATCCTGTCGACTCTTGGGGCATCTCCCTGTATGCAAACAACAGGTGGGGAAGGTATTTCTCCCAGTCCCTCCCAAGCTGTTCAGCAAACACCAGGAGCATTGACTTCAGGGTACCATTGACTCTTTCCACAAGTCCATTGGCTTATGGGTGATACAGTGTCGTGTATCTCTGCACCACCCCGCACTTCTCCCATAAACATTTCATCAGGTCCGACATGAAGGAACCCCCTCGATTGGTTATAACCTCCTGCGGAAACCCAACACAGGAGAAAATCCCAAGTAAGGCATCTGCCACTTTGTCTGTCCTTAGTGAGGACAGGGCGACTGTCTCTGGGTACCGGGTGGCATAATCCACCACAGTCAGGATGAATCTCTTCCCTGAGGAGCTGGGGGTATTTAAAGGCCCCACAATATCCATTCCCACCCTCTGGAATGGCTCCTCCACTATGGGCAATGGAATCAGGGAGGCTTGGGTTTTCTTGCCCACCTTCCCTATTTCTTGGCACCGGTGACAAGACCTGCAATACTCCTTCACCTGCTGGGTGAAGTTAGGCCAATAGAAATTCTGGGCCAACCACTGTGTAGTGCGCATGATTCCCAGATGACCAGACAAGGGAATATCATGTGCAATCTTGAACAACTGCTCATGATACCCCTGGGGAACGACAAGCTGCCTGCCTAGCACCCCTCCTCTGTCTGCACAGCCTGAGTATACATAAGTCCATTTTCCCAATAAACCTTATGTCTGCTGTCACCTCCCTGTGCCCAGTCAGAGTCTGCCCAAGCCCTCAGTTTCTGTAGACTAGGGTCACTTCTCTGAGCACCTGCAAACCCCTCAAACATTCCAAAGGCATGGGACAGGTCCCCTTCAGTCACTAAACTAGGGTCCCTAGCACTAGCATCAGGGCATTCAGGATCACTGTTAATCCCAACCCTCTGACAATGGGTCACCACTCTCTCTTCGGAGTAACCCTCTGTAGCTGTGTGGTTACTTGCTACTGGGGAAATTTCTACCCCATTTTCATTAATCTCCCCATCTGGAGACACAGGCTGTGGAACCAGCCTCTCTGTGGTTTCCACAACAGTTTCTGTGGGGTTCAGGTAACTACAATTTTCCCTTGCTGCTTGGCTACGGGTAGCTGCACACACCATCTCCTGTTTGAGATTGTTGCCCAGGGTCACATCCACTGCTAAGGTTTGGGCTACAGCTACCTGTTGCACAGTTCCCCCTGTTTCATCCCAGTCTAGAAGAACACTAGGGAGGGGCAATGTTTTCTCTTCACCAGTAAAGTCCTGTACAGTGACATATTTATTGGGTATAAGCTGACCAGACTCTACTAGATCCCCCTTTACCAAGGTCAAGAATGCCCCTGTGTCCCTTAACCCTTGTGTCTGTACACCATTCACGATGACTGGGTGCATGTGTTCCCTCATGTTCACTGGCATGCTCCCAGGGACACACAAATAACCCACTTCCTTCCTAGTCCCCTATTGTGTATTGCTCGGCTTTTTGGGACACTGTCTGGCAATATGCCCAGTTTCTTTACACAACCAACATTCATTTCTTCTCTCAGATAAATCTTTTCTCTGAAACCTGGGGCTAACTGGTTTTGGTGGAGGCAGTGAGGTTTTTAGCTGCCCTGAAGGCACGCATTTCCCCTTCTGCGCTGCCAAACCCACCCCATTTGTTCTCAGAGCAGGTCTGCTCTTGGCATAGCGGTCTGAGAGTTCAGCAGTCTCTTGCACTATTTTGGGATCTCGGTCCTCCAGCCAGGTTTTCAACTCTGCTGGGCATGCTCTGAAAAACTATTCTAACAAAATCACATTTTCAATTTTATCAGCAGTTTCTTCAATTCCTTCTCACCAACGTTTTAAAAACTGACGTTGTTTCGTGGCTAGCTCCTTAAAGCTCATGTCAGGGCTTCTCCTGAGCTTACGGAATTTTGCTCTGTATGATTCAGCAGTTAATTCAAATTTCTTTACAGTGCAGCTTTAAGTTTGCTGTAATCATCACTGTCCTCATTGTCCATTTGACCCAATGAATTCCAAGCTTTCCCGGTAAGTAGCGGGGATAGCTGGAAGCTCCAGAACTCCCTAGGAATTTTAGCCTGAATACAAAGTTTTTCAAAAGAATTTAAAAAGGCATCCATATCCTCCCCCTCTTTAAATTCGGCTATCAATGTGGAATTCAATTTGTAAACTAGTCCTGTAGTCCCAGTTAAACCCAAGCCACTTACCTGCTCTGGTGCTGGTGGTTGGAGTCATAGGTTCTCCAGTTTGTGTTGCCTCTGGCGCTCAAACTCCTCATGGTCTGCATCTTGGCATTCTTGCTCTGCCTCACAGTCCATCTCCCACTGTTCACAGTCCCTCTCCCTCTGGAACTCCAGCTCCATTCTGCGCAACTCAATTTGTAGCCTGAGTACTTCTGGATCCAGGATACTGGTGACCTTCCCCTGCTGCTGTGGCCCTTCACTGACAGTGGCCCTGCTACCCTCCTCATTGGATCTGGACACTGCACTGGCCGCTAGCCCTGCTACACTCAAGGTTTGGTCCTTTTCAGTCACTGTCTGTGACTCAATGCTCTGGGCATCTGATACCATCAGGGCATCCATGAGGTTCTGTTTGCTGGCTTTCACCTCGAACGGGACTTCTCTGTCCCCGCACAACTGCTTTAAATAGTCTACAGTGTGCCTGCTGTAGTTGGAAGCCATCTTCTTCCCTAACAACAGCTACTCTGACTTGCACTTTAGAAAAAAATTAAATGGGTAGCAACTTGACTGTACGCCAAGTGATATAGTTCTGTCTCCTTTTTAAAAATAAATCACTGCCTTTTTCTTTCTTTGCAAGTGAGCTGATGGTCTCAAGCTGACACACTGAACAATAAAAGCTTGTAATACCAATATTTATTGCACTGCTGCCAACCAATCTGTCACAAACCCACTCAGCAGGTCAGGCCCTCTGCTCCCACAGTGCTAACCTCTGAGCGCAGTCTTGTGAACAGTTAACTGAACAGGGTAACCCTCCTGTCTGTTTTGTGGGTTTGAAACAAACTTTGGTCTCAAGTTCTGGAGTTATTCAAACTGTGAACCTCTTGTTAGCATACCCAATGTACAGGCTCAGATAATTCTGCTGTTGTGGGGGGCAGATATCTTTTGCCTACTGGCACCTAACCAGGCATACAAAATGAACCCTAAAAACTCTATTAAAGACCTCAGAATAAACGCTTACCTTTTCCCAGTTTGGTAAAACCAGTAAGCTTTGTACAGTGTCAACTTTAACCATGTATGCTTCACTTGTCAAGAAAAAGAATTTCAAAGGCACACCAAGTAGTCTCTAAAGTAGAGGTTTACTTAAAGATAGATAAAAAAATGTAACGTAAATACAGAACCATATATCACAAAAACATACAATCATTTAAAAGAACAAGGGTTAAAAAAAATGCAAAATTCCTACCACCAGACAATTAGACTTATATAGCTAATGTATGTCTTCTAATAGTGCTGATAGGCAGATGTTGTTGTCAAGAGAGTCCAAACATGTGTGTCTTTACAGGTCACTCACAGCATAATTAAGACACTGTCTTGAGCCTGCCTTCTCCATGATGTCATCCAGCTCCTCCTCTGTTTATTAAAAATTATACAATCAGGATGTCTATCCAGCAGGAGGTAAATTAATAAAGGTGACCTCAGCAAAACTCATGTCCCCACATGACTTTCTTTAAATAACATCCCCTCTTTGATCTCAAGTAGCTCTCCTTCCCAGGACACATAAAAAAATATTTTATGACTTCGCACTAAAGGGTCATAACCTGCTCTCTTTCTCTAAACTTTATAAAAGTTTATGATTTCCCATCCTAGCAGCTGGTAAGCTACAAATAAGCTAGATAAACAGGAGATGCTTAATTTAGGGATCTTCTAGCCTGTAATTATCTCCAGGCTGTTCTCTTTTTGCTGAAACAGCATATCTCATGACAGACACTCCATAACACATTTTTGTATTACAAAAATCATACAGCGATCAGAACCAGCTGTCCAAGTGTCACATGGCCTAACACATGTTTGCTCTAACATGGCAGCTATGACTATGAGGTACCCTCATTTATCATACAACTGCCTTCTAGCACACTTACTGACCCAATGCCAGTGAGCATCGGGGTTGTTTTCACCAGTTGCCATGTTAGGCAAAATGTTGTTAGGCTGGGTGTCTTTGTACTAATTGTCACAGATCCTCCAGGAATACCATTCCATTGCTCTAAGCACTGAGCTACAGGCTCACATGATAGGAAGTGGGGATACCAGCCACAGTTCCTTTCTCTGGTATTACATATCCTGCAACTAGAAATAATCAAGATCATAATTAGATGCTTTCTGGTGTAGTACTAGCCACTGTTAAGCAATTTAAATCACAAACTGTAGTGAGAAAGAAATTATGTGACCTACTGGGAATTGAACCCAGGTCCTCAGAATACCATCCCAATGCTCTAACCAGGCTCTGTGGTTAGAGCGCCAGGATGCAATTCCAGGAGCCTAGGATCAATTCCCAGTAGGTCACGTTATTTCTCTCTTACTACAATTTTATATTTAAATTGCTTAGCAGTGGCTAATACTGCACTAAAAAAACATCCAAATGTCATCTTGATTATCCCTTGTTGCAGGATATGCAATACCAGAGAAAGGAAGTGTGTCCAGGAAACCCAGGTCCAACCATATGAGCCTGTAGCTCAGTGGTTAGAGCACCGAGATGGTATTCTGGGGGTCTGGGTTCAGTTCTCAATAGGTCACATTATTTCTTTCTTACTACAATTTGTGATTTATATTGCTTAGCAGTGGCTAATACTGCAACAAAAACATCTAGTTGTCATCTTGATTATTCCTAGCTGTAGGATATGCAATACCAGAGAAAGGAAGTGTGTCCAGGAATTCCAGGTTCAACCATGCCTGTAGTTCAGTAATTAGAGCACGGGATGGTATTCCAGGGGGCAGGTTCAATTCCCATTAGGTCACATTATTTCTTTCTCACTACAACTTGTGACTTACATTGCTTAGCAGTATCTAATACTCACCAAAAACATCTGTCATCTTAATTTCTTATTGGTGGTCTTGAAAAGGGAGAAATTGACAGCAAGCCCAGTGGAGAAAGAAGCCAAATATTTATCTGGGGGTAGTGTCAACAGATGCAGAGCGTGCTTTCTACTGCATGGTGTAAACTGTGTCTGTACCATCAGCTCTGTTATTCATTTCCTGATTATATAAAATGGGACATCTTTTTTGAGGAAAACCTCATGATTAGTTTGTTACAAGGACTACAGCCCACTGGGAGTTAACAGTAAGAGATAACCAATACCACTTTATTTGTGGCCACATTATAAAACTGGGACTGTCCGCTAAAAATGCCACCTGGCAAACTGTAGTCTGGCTTTCCACTTCAGATTCCTTACTATGAAACCTATGAAGGATGCACTGATTTCATTAGGCAGTATTTTTAGAGCCTTCTGAAGTGAAATCTGACAAAGGTCACTTTTTCAGTCTCTGAAATAAACCCACATATCTACAGTAAGTATTTACAATATGTGAGAAATGAACCAATGTGGTTTTGAAAGCTAGTGTAATAAGCTTCTTGCAAGTCAACAAAATGCATTAATTACCAAAACCTTTTTGCATCAATTGGTATGAAGCCAAAAGGTGTTCCTGGTTCTTTCTGATCTAGACTTTGGTTTTAGAACAGTTCTTTTGTGCTTAATTTTTGAACATACTGTATTAAAAATATCATATACTGTATACCACACCAGTTGTGAATATATTGGGTAAATAAACCGAGTTATTCTGGGATGAATATTTGTTTTTACTTAGAACCCGTTATTGAAGGGGACAGGAATTGGGTATTGCTACGATTTATTGCTGTTTTACCTGAGACTTTTCTAAATAAACATATTTACCCTCAAAACAAATGCCTTTTCTTCATTTTTTATGGTATTGTTAATTATTTTAAAAGTGCATACTGTTACAATTACCAAGGTTCTGATACTGCACGAGAGTGACTGAACAGATGTACCAAGATGCTGAGTGTCAGTTCCTACATTCTGAGCCTGAGCCAGTTTCTCTTGAGGTGCGTATAGAAGCTATACATAATTTCTAACTGTACAGTTTACATATATTGTAAGTGATGTAAGTCTCGAGGTGGATTTCCTGGTATCAAGTTGGTAATGCTTTGTATGTCCCGTTTCTCACTTATTGCCTTTTACTTCTATTTACAAGCAACTATAATCGAAACTTGAACAAATAGGCTTGTTTTACAGACTACTGCAGTTTTTAGGAACCCCCCCATCAGAAAAAAAGTTTACATATCAGAAATTTCAAAACAGAAATACGTGTCCACTTCTATTGTTGATTCTTCAACAGTTCTGAATACTGATGAAGGCAATGATTTGACATGCTATTCATGCTGCACGCTCAGCCGGCAAACTGTATTTTTTTTATGGGTGCTTTGCTACTACAGTTCAGACAATGAGCTGGATTGGCTTTGTTGAATAATTAAACATCTGATTCTGACACCTAGCTTTTCTGTCTTTTTATGGATGTTTTCACCCACACACACACACACACACACACTCTCACCTTTTTGTTTCATTCACAACGGTCAAAAAAATAAATCATAAATGCTGACACCACTGTTGTTAATTTGTATTAGTCTCTTAACTGCCACAACTACAAATATCCAAAATGACAGATTTGATTGGTAGACTGTGAAGAAGCAAAAATGTCCTTATCTCTGTATCTTACTGCAGGTCATGTTTGTTTTGCAATAGTACATCATCTGTGGGTAAAATCTACAAAATTAATAATGTTAGACGCATCCCCCCATGATCGTTCTCAATGCATAATGCAATTACATCAGATATCTATCTGGCTCTGTATGTATGCATCACAGTAAACACAGTGGTTGAGGTTATGTCTATGGTAGATTTGGGGGGGGGGGCTGGATAGTATGCATGTGACATGAGGATTTGCTTCTAATTGTAGTACAGCAGTTTAAAACATAACTGTCCTAGTTGTGGCAAATTTATTTTTTTCACACACACTTCGTTCTTTTTTTCTCCCTATGACACCATGTGCCTCTACGATATTCAAGTATTCTTGCAATCATTTAAAAAAAAAATTGATTCAGTTTGGCTCTCTCAGTGTGTAGCAATGCAATATAAATTAGGACCTGCTAACAGCCTCATTGGACAGTTGTTCAAGTTATGATCTTATCTGGGCTGCTGTTGAAGAGTTTTTAAGATAATAGCACATTTTACTGTTTAAATTAGTACACAGCATTAACAATACATTCTGAAGCAAGTAAAATTCATTGTCTTGTTCAGTGGGGAAGGCAGCGATACCTGTTCAGCATTTTGGCAAATGACCCATGAGATCTAATAAAAATAATCACCATCATGTGACATTGCAGCTCCTCCCACCCACACACCCTCCAAATAATAAACATTCTAGTGTTACTGTTTGGCTGTGTTGTAGCAAAACTTGTTTACAAGTTTTGGTATTTTCTTTGTTCACATGACTGTATCATTGCAGCAGTGGTGCAGACTATCCATCTGCACCCTCTGTATGCGCAATGATGTTAGGCATTTCCCCTGGATTGATATCTGTGCATGCTGAAAATTACACCAGATTTAACATACCCAGTATATGGTTCAGAGTGTGTGTGTGTGTGTGTGTGTGTGTGTGTGTGTGTGGGTTGGTGGAGAACCGCTATTGATGTGACAATATCTGTATACTATGTGTACTACATCAGTGCTTCATATCTGGCATACCTAGATAAGCTAAGCTGGATGTTTATACACATAAAAACATGTCCTTATTCCCCTTTCAATGGTCAGAAACATAGATCATAAACACTGACACCACTGTTTTTCATTTTTATTAGTTTCTTATCTGCCACAACTCAAACTACCCAAATTGACTGATTCATGAAGCTGGTACATCTCAAATGACAGAAACATAATATTTGATCTAGCAATTACTGCATTGGTTAGGATCTGCCTAGTTTCATCAGCATCATTACTCAACAGATCCCAAATATACAGTGATCCACAAACGATCATTGTCCTTATGTGAAGGTCATCCCCACCTACTACACACACAAAAAAAAATGCAGAGGGGCAGGCCACTGTAGTTTTTCATGAAGAGGAGACACAGACATAAAAGTAGTTGTGTCATCCTACAGGGGGCATGCCTCAGACAGCTAGTGTTGGAACCCACTCGGGAGGGAGTAATCTTAGATCTGGTACTCTCAAATGGGGACGGAGAAAGGATCTCAGATTTAGAAGTGGGTAGCCATCGGGGAACAAGTGACCACCAAACAGTGTGGTTCACAATAAACACAGCCATAGAGTCAAGCTATACAAAAACAAGAGCATTGGACTTTAGGAGGGCTGACTTTGGGAAAATGAGAGAGTGCCTCAGAAAAGCACTAGCAAATGGGCAAGAAGAAAGGGTGGAGGAACAATGGGGAATAATCAAAATAGCCATCACACAGGCAACAAGCCTCTGTGTGAAGCAAATCAACAAAACAAAATGAAGGAAAAAAAACACTATGGTTGTCAAAAGAGGTGGAAGGGAAGGTTAAGGAGAAAAGGACAGCATTCAAGAAATATAAGGAAACACAGAAGGAGCAGGACAGAAAACTTTATCAGTTAAAGCAGAAGGAGGCAGGGAAGGCAGTCAAAATAGCAAAGGCACAAACTGAGGAAAAGATGGCCAACTCTGTTAAGAAGGGGGATGAAACCTTTGACAGGTACATAAGGGAGCGAAGAAAGACCAGGGGAGAGATACAGAGACTTAATAAAGGGGAGGGAATGTGGGCAGAGGGTGACAGTGAAAAAGCAGGGATACTGAACGAATATTTCTGCTCAGTATTCACAACAGGAGAGGAGGGGGAGGTACCTAAACCAAACAAGAAAAACACTCCGAATAGGGGGGTCAATACCAGTCCATTCACTGAAGAAAGGGTTTTGAAAGAACTCTTGAAACTGAGGGTGGACAAAGCAATAGGGCCTGATGGGATTCACCCCAGAATTCTAAAAGAACTAAGTGTAGAACTAGTAACGCCACTGACTACTCTCTTTAACAAATCGTGGTAGGATGCGGTGGTACCTGAGGACTGGAGGAGGGCAGATGTGATTCCACTTCACAAAAGTGGAAGCAGGGCAGAGGCAGGAAACTACAGACCAGTTAGTTTGACCTCAGTGGTAGGGAAAATGATGGAATCACTTCTGAAGGAAATAATTGTTGAGTACCTAGAGGCCAGTGGGGCACAGGACCCAAGGCAGCATGGTTTCACAGCAGGAAGGTCATGTCAGATGAACCTAATAGATTTCTTTGACTGGGTGACCAAAGTTGTAGACCAGGGAGGGGGCTGTGAATATAGCCTACCTAGATTTTAGCAAGACATTTGACACAGTCTCACACAAAAGATTAATATACAAGTTAGCCAGCTTTGGAGTGGGTCCCAAGGTGGTAACCTGGATAAAAAACTGGCTGGACAACAGGACACAAAGGGTAATAGTAAACGGAGTCCACAGTGAAGAAAGGAGGGTAACCAGTGGGGTACTGCAGGGTTCGGTACTGGGACCGGTCCTCTTTAATGTCTTTATAGGTGACATTGGAGAACACCTGGAAGGAAAAGTATGTCTCTTTGCAGATGACACAAAGATCTGCAACAGGGTTGATACACAAGCTGGGGTGGAATGGATGAAAAGGGGACTTGGCAAGGTTGGAGGAATGGTCAAATATATGGCAGCTCAGATTCAATGCAAAGAAGTGCAAGGTAATGCATCTGGGAAACAAAAACCCAGGGGAAGAGTACACAATGGGGGGTGAGATAATAACAACAACAAAAATCAAAAAAGACCTAGGAGTAATTACATCAGATGACCTAAAGGTGGGCAAGAACTGTGACAAGGCGGTAAGGAGGGCTGGGGGATACTAGGATGCATAGGGAGAGGCATCAACTGTAGAAAGCAGGAAGTTGTTATCCCTCTGTACAGACAGTTGGTGAGACCCCATCTAGAGTATTGCATGCAATTCTGGAGACCCCATCTCCGCAAAGACATAGACAGAGTGGAGGCTGTTCAGAGGAGGGCAACCAAAATGGTGCAGGGTCTGCACCAGAAGACATACGAGGAGAGACTACAGCAGCTTAATATGTATACCCTTGAGGAAAAGAGGGAGAGGGGGGACATGATAGAAACTTTCAAGTATCTTAAGGGAATTAAAGTACAAGAGGGTAGTATCTTTCAGAAAAGAGATGTGCAAGAACAAGGGGGCACAATTTGAAGATAGAGGGGGGACGGCCTCAGAGGTAATGTTAGAAAGTATTTTTTCACAGAGTGGGTTGTGGATGCAAGGAACAGCCTTCCGAGGAGGTTGTGGAGTCAAACAGCGGAGAATTCAAGAATGCATGGACAGACATAAGGCAATTCTAGTGGGGGGTAGGAGGAAGTAAGTTGTTGATTAACTAGAATCTGCAGCTTATCCATCTGGTAGGGAAATGGGCAGACTGGGTGGGCCAAGTGGTCCTTATCTGCCATCAAATTCTATTTTCTATGTTTCTATGTAAGCTATACCAGACCCATTAGAGATTGTTGAATGGCAGCAGCAGAGCATGGTACACAAAACAATACAAGCAAAGGTAGTGCAATAATAAAAATATAACTGAAAACAAAACAAGAGAGGGGATTTTATAAAACAGAATGAACAGCACTTGCAAACAGAGTGATTACAAAATTCATAGAGCAGAGGTGTACACACCTATAAATACTAGGATTTATTGCACCCACTAACATCAGTGCTGGAAAACAGATATCCTGAAATATTTTAGCAGCATTACGTTACGGTATTGCATATTTAAATGAAGAGTGCCTGATTTAGCACTATTATGCCAGATGGAGATCACGATGTCAAAGCTTTGTGATGATTTATTTGTTTTATTATTTAAATTATCAAAAAAAAGTTTAGTCATTCATAATCCGTGGCATAACAGTCCTTTAACCTGCTTCTTTTATAGAAGATTCTTTATGAAATGGGTGTGGTGCGGGGGTGATGAACAAGCTGCATCAGAATGGCAAAGGACATCTTTCATTCTAGACAGTGCAAAATACAGATCTGTGTCTGGATTACATGTTTTTGTACTAAAATTGTAGTAGCTTTCATGCTGTCAGTATGTTATGCTCTTACAAGAAACCACATACTTCCATTTTCTTTTTATTTTATTAATTTAAACATTTGTTGACAAGGATAGGCACACAGAGCCAAGGCTCATTTCCAGGTGCAACCTTTTCCTTTATGTTACAGAATGTAATGGAAACAGACTGTTGATTAATACAATTGGCTGCTTGCTGAAGAGTCTGACAAAATCTTGACAGGACTAGAAATGGTACCTGCAATTCAGTTTGCATTCAGGGATTGTACTGTGATACAGCATGCTGTCACTAACATTATTTCTCATGGCAATTAAAAAATCTCTGAGGCCTAAACACTGGATCATTTGGACCATTAGATCTGTATAAATGTCATCATGATGACCAAGTTTCACACTATTTTTTCACAAAGATCGATGGCGTCTAACATTTTCTGTATGCTTTGAAGATCATTATATGATGCAGGACTACATTAGCTATGGTCAACAGTTGTAATGTGTATGCTGGAAAACAGGCAGCAGTTCCCTTCTTTCTACCAGTAATGGAGTGAGCATGAATTTTTGTGCGTATTGCAGTGTTCCACCACTGCTCCAGATCGACAACCAGATCTTGAAAAGGTATTTTTTAGTGAAGTACATACACCCTACTATCTTAGCACCTTTCTCCATGTCATATTCATTCAGAGAAAAACATTACATGGTAGTCTAGTGCCTCCCACACCACACACTCAGGTACCCTACCTCCACCAGGAGAACTGCCTGAGTGTGTGTGTGTGTGTGTGTGTGTGTGTGTGTCTGAGTGTGTGGGGGACTAGACTACCATGTAATGTTTTTTTTTCTGAATGATTATGACATGGGAAAGGGTGCTGGGGCGAGTGGGAGGAGGGTACAGACATGTAACTTGACACTAAAAAAAAGGCCATCTCAATATCGGGTTAGCGGTCGGGAATAGTAGTGGGAAAATGCAATACAAAAACAAATTAATTAATGACTAATGGGTGATCGGTGTGACGCTTGGCCAGCTGGTTATGATTGTTCTGTGCTATTTGTAATATAAAAATATAGCCTGTGCTTATGGGTGCCCCCCCCCCCACAAGGTCAGAGAAGCTACAGGATATATTAATCTGAAACCAGGAGGTAATTAAAGGACCAGAGAGACCTAATTGGAACCGACCCAACTACCAGGATATAGGGCTCATAAACTTTTATGATGTCTTAGAGGAAAAACATGTTAATACCACCATGGTGCTAGCAGTAATAAAATCCTTTGATGTGCCCTGGGAATAGGAACTGCTCAAGATCAAAGCGGGGATGTTAATTAAGGAGTCATATTGGGAAATGAGTTTTTGCTGATGTCACCTTATTTGAAATACCTCCTGATAGGACATCCTGTTTGTATATTTTTTATATTCTAAAAGGAGGAGCTAGATGACATCATAGAAGGGGTGTGGAGACACAGAGTTTTAAACTGTATACTGTGTTTGAACTTTGATATATATCTTTTTGGACTCTTAAGAAACAAGATCTCTGATCTAACTTAAGCACTATAAAGGGGTAATACATTAGATAGAAAAGTCTAATTGTATTGTGGTAAAAGTTTATGTTTGAAACTTTAACCTTGTTCTTTTAAGTGATTGTATGCTTTTTGATATATTGTTCTGTGTTTACATTTTTCATATTTTTATCCATTTTTAGTAAAATCTATATTTGAAAGATACTGCCTGGGTCTTCAAAGTTTTTTTTTTTTTTTGCACAGGCCGTATAGAGGGTAAGACTGGCAAAATTGTTCAAAGCTTGATGGCGTTTAAACTGGGAAACGTTAAAAATATACCTAAGGTCTTTTACAGAGTTTTAAGGGTTCATTTTGGATACCTGGTTAGGTGCCCTTAAGCGAAAGATATCTTGCATCCCCCTGAAGGGAAGATTATCTGAGCTTGTACATGTGGGTATGCTAGAATAAGGTTCACAGTTTGAATCCCCCCAGAACTTGAGACTAAAGATGATTCGGACCCACAAGCAGACAGGAGGGTTACCCTGTCTGTTACCTGGTCACAATACTGTGCTCGGAGGTTGGCACTGTGGGAGCAGAAGGCCTGACCTGCTGAGTGTGTTTGTGACAGATTTGGTTGGCAGCGGTGTGGATAAATTTGGCAACACAAGCTTTAACTATTCAGTGTGTCAGCTTAATACTGTACAGCTCACTTACAAAAAAAAAAGGCAGTGATCTATTTTTAAAAAGGAAACATAACTATATAATTTTACTTACAGTCAAGTTCCTACTTGTTTTATTTTTTTCTAAAGAGCAAGTTAGAGTAGCCGTAGTTAGGGAAGAAAATTGCTTCCAACTACAGCAGGCACACTGAAGACTACTTGACGCAGTTGTGCCAGGACAGAGGAGTCCTGTATGAGGGGAGAGCCACCAAGCAGAACCTCATGGATGCCCTGATGGCAGCAGATGCCCAGAGCATCGAGTCACTGACCGTGACTGTAAGGGACCAAACCTTAAGCGTGGAGGGACCAGCGGCCAGTGCAGTGTCCAGATCTGGTGAGGATCACAGCAGGGCCAGTGCCAGCGAAGGGCCAAAGCAGCAGGGGAAGGTCACCAGCATTTTGGAGCCAGAAGCACTCAGGCTGCAGATTGAGTTACGCAGAATGAAGCTGGAGTTCCAGAGGGAGGCTGAGCGAGAACGTCGAGAAGCAGAGCAAGAAATGACAAGAAGCAGAGCAAGAGAAGCAAGCCACAGAGGAGAAGAGGGATCAAGAACAGCGAGAAGCAGACCGTGAACAGTGAGAGGTAGACTGTGAGGAGCGTGAGCACCAGAGGTGACATGAACTGGAAAAGTTACAACTCCAACCACCTGCACCACAGCAGGTAAGTGTCTTGGGTTTAACTGAAACTACAGGATTGGGTTACAAATTGAATTCAAAATTGATAGCTGAATTTAAAGAGGGGGAGGCCCTGGATGCCTTTTTAAATTCCTTTGAAAAGGTTTGTATTCAGGCTAAAATTCCTAGAGGGTTCTGGAGCTTCCAGCTATCCCCTCTATTTACCGGAAAAGCTCGGATGCATTGGGTCAAATGGACAATGAGGACAGTAATGATTACAGCAAACTTAAAGCTGTACTTTTAAAAAAGTTTGATTTAACTGCAGAAGCCTAGAGACCTAAATTCCATAAGTTCAGGAGAAGCCCTGACATGAGTTACGAAGAGGTAGCCACGAAACAACATCAATGGTCAAAATGTTGATGGGAGAGAATTGAAGCAAACTCTGTAGATAACACTGAAAATGTTATTTTGTTGGAACAGTTTTTTTGGGCATGCCCAGCAGAGCTGAAAACTTGGCTGGAGGACCGAGATCCTAAAACAGTATAAGAGGCTGCTGAACTCTCAGACCACTATGCCAAGAGCAGACCTGCTCTGAGAGTGAATGGGGTGGGTGTGGCAGCAGAGAAAGGGAAAAGCATGACTTCAGGGCAGCTAAAGCCCTTCCTGTCTCCATCAAAACCAGTTAGCCCCAGGTTTCAAAGAAAAGATTTTTCTGAGAAAAGAAACAAATGTTGGGTCTGTAAAGAAACTAGGCATATTGCCAGACAGTGTCCCAAAAGGGCGAGCAATATGCAGAATGGGGTTAGGAAAGAAGTGGATTGTTTGTGTGTCCCTGGAAGCATGCCTGTGAACATGAGGGAAGACATGCACCCAGTCACGGTGAATGGTGTACAGACACAAGAAACATAGAAACATATAATTTGACAGCAGATAAGGACTGCTTGGCCCACCCAGTCTGCCCATTTCCCTACCTAATGGATAAGCTGCAGATCCTAGTTAACCAGCAGCCTACTTCTTTCTACCCCCACCCACTAGAACTGCCTTATGGCTGTCCCATGCATGCTTGAATTCAATCACTGTTTTTGACTCCACAACCTCCTCCAGAAGGCCATTCCATGCATCCACAACCCTCTCTGTGAAAAAATACTTCCTTACATTACCTCTGAGCTACCCCCCCATCTTCAAATTGTGCCCCCTTGTTCTTTCACACCTCTTTTTTTGAACAAGAGTTAAGAGACACAGGGGCATCCCTGACATTGAAAAAAGGGGATCTGGTAGAGACTGGTCAGCTTATACCCAATGAATTTGTAACTGTGCAAGGGTTCACTGGGGAGGAGACCACATTGCCATTCATTAGTGTTCTCCTAGGCTGGGGTGAAACAGGGGGAACTGTACAACATGTGGCTGTAGCCAAAACTTTAGCAATTGACATCATCCTTGGAACAATCTCAAACAGGGGATGGCATGTACAGTGACCCATAGCCAAGCATCAAAGGAAAATTGTAGTTCCCTGGACCTCACAGAAGCAATTGTGGAAACCACTGGGAGGCTGGTTCCCCAGCCTGTGTCTCTTGATGGGGAGACTAATGAGAAGGGGGTAGAAATTTCCCCAGTAGCAGTTAACCACACAGCTACGGAGGGTTACTCTAAAGGAGGGGTGGCACATTGTCAGAGGGTTAGGGATGACAATGATCCTGAGTGCCCTGATGCTAGTGCTAGGGACCCTAGTTTACAGACTGAAGGGGACCTGTCCCATGCCTTGGGAATGTGTAACGAGTTTGCAGCTGCTCAGAAAAGTGACCCTAGTCTAGAGAAGCTGAGGGCTTGGGCAGACTCTGATGGAGCACAGGGAGGTGACGGTAAACATAAGGTTTATTGGGAAAATTGACTGTTGTATACTCAGGCTATGAAGACAGAGGGAGGGTTGATAGGCAGGCAGCTTGTCATTCCCCAGGGGTACCATGAGCAGTTGCACAAGATTGCACACGATATTCCCTTGTCTGGTCATCTGGAAATCACAGGCACTTTGCAGCGGTTGGCCCAGAATTTCTACTGGCCCAACTTCACCCAGCAGGTGAAGGCTGGTTCCCCAGCCTGTGTCTCCAGATGGGAAGATTAATGAAAAGGGGGTAGAAATTTCCCCAGTAGCAAGTAACCACACAGCTACAGAGGGTTACTCCGAAGAGGGAGGGGTGACCCATTGTCAGAGGGTTGGGATTGACAGTGATCCTGAATGCCCTGATGCTAGTGCTAGGGACCCTAGTTTAGTGACTGAAGGGAACCTGTCCCATGCCTTGGGAATGTGTGACGGGTTTGCAGGTGCTCAGAGAAGTGACCCTAGTCTAGAGAAGCTGAGGGCTTGGGCAGACTCTGACTGGGCACAGGGAGGTGACGGCAGACATAAAGTTTATTGGGAAAATGGATTTATGTATACTCAGGCTGTGTAGACAAAGGGAGGGGTGCTAGGCAGGCAGCTTGTCATTCCCTTGGGGGTATTGTGAGCAGTTGTTCAAGACTGCACGATATTCCCTTGTCTGGTCATCTGGGAATCATGCGCACTATGCAGTGGTTGGCCCAGAATTTCTATTGGCCTAACTTCACCCAGCAAGTGAAGGAGTATTGCAGGTCTTGTCACCGGTGCCAAGAAATTGGGAAGGTGGGTAAGAAAACCCAAGCTGCCCTAATTCCATTGCCCATAGTGGAGGAGCCATTCCAGAGGGTGGGAATGGATATTGTGGGGCCTTTAAATACCCCCCAGCTCCTCCGGGAAGAGGTTCATCCTGACTGTGGTGGATTATGCCACCCGGTATCCAGAGGCAGTCGCCCTATCCTCACTGAGGACAGACAAAGGGTCAGATGCCTTACTTGGGATTTTCTCCTGTGTTGGGTTTCCACAGGAGGTTATCATCGATCGAGAGGGTTCCTTCATGTCGAACCTGATGAAATGTTTGTGGGAGAAGTGTGGGGTGGTGCAGAGGTGCACAACACCTTATCACCAGCAAGCCAATGGGCTTGTGGAAAGATTTAATTGTACCCTGAAATCAATGCTCCAAGTTTATGCTGAACAGCATGGGAGGGACTGGGAGAAATACCTTCCTCACCTGTTGTTTGCATACAGGGAGGTGCCCCAAGAGTCAACCGGATTTTCCCCCTTCTAACTCTTATATGGACGCCAGGTACATTGGCCCCTAGACTTAATCCAGGAGGACTGCGAAGTCAAGCACGCCATCCAGGGAACTCCCATAGTGGATTACGTCCTTAGGTTTAGGAAAAGGCTGAAGGAGCTTATGGGGACAGTCCAGAGCAACCTGGCAGCTGCCCAACAGAAACAAAAAGTGTGGTACGACAGCAGAGCCAGAGCTCGCTCATACATGGTGAGTCAGGAAGTCATGGTCCTTATTCCTGTCTGGAAAGACAAGCTGCAGGCTGAGTGGGCAGGACCATATAAAGTAGTTAGAAAGGTAAATGATGTGAACTATATCAGAGTTACCTGACAGAAGACAGACAGAAAGAATGTACCCTGTCAACATCATGAAGCCATATGCTAATAGGGCTGGCATGGTGTTTGTAGTATACAGTCCTGGGAAGGGGATGGATGAAGGAGACCCCCTTCTGGACTTGCTGGAAGAAAGCAAGCAGAAGTCCTCTATGGAGGCAGTTAAATTGTCTCCCCAGCTGGCTCTGTATGAGATCCAGGAAGTAAGGGAGGTTTTAGCAGACTCTGCCCCACTGTTTAGCACCAAGCCTGGACTAACCCCCTTAGCGATGCACGATGTAGAGACAGGGACACAGGTGACTATATGGCAGACAGCATATCGGGTGTCAGAGGCTGTCCAAAAGGACATTAGGAGGGAGGTGGAGGAAATGCTGGATTTAGGGGTAATCCAGAGACCCCACAGCCCCTGGGCCTCACCTGTAGTCCTTGTGCCCAAGCCAGATGGCTCTACTCATTTCTGTGTGGACTGAATGCAGTCATAAAGTCAGACGCCCACCCAATGCCCTGGACGGACGAACTCCTGGACAAGTTGGGAGGGGTGACCTACCTCACGACTACTGACCTGACAAAGAGGTATTGGCAGGTAAGGGTTAACTGACAGAGCTAGGGAGAGGTCGGCCTTCATCATGCCGATAGGCTTTTTTGAATTTAAAGTAATGCTTTTCAGAATGAAGAACACCCCGGCCATTTTCCAAAGGTTGGTGAACCAGTTGTTAAATGGTGCCGTGGAGTACGCTGTGTCGTACCTGGATGACACTGCCATCTTTAGTGCCAGCTGGGAGGAACACCTATCCCACCTTAGGGAAGTGCTGGGCAGGATACAGAGGGCCAGACTCACTGTCAGAGCTGAGAAGTGCCAGGTGGCCATGGCTGAAGTGGCATACCTCGGGCATGTTGTAGGCCGGGGACAGCTCCATCCTAACCAAGTAAAAATAGAGGTGATCAAGGCATGACCCAGGTCAGAAATGCAGAAGCAGGTCAGGAGTTTTCTAGGGACAGCAGGGTACTATAGGAAATTTGTACCCAATTACAGTGCCCTGGCTGATCCCCTATCTGACCTAGTAAAGAAAAAGATGCCTAAGAAAATTACCTGGGAATCAGCCTGTGAAAAAGCCTTTACCAGACTGAAGGAGGCACAGTACAGTGCTCCTGTATTGACAAGTCCTGACTATAGAAGACCCTTTATAGTCCAGACTGACGCCTCAGACGTGGGTATTGGGGCAGTACTGAGTCAGACATCCAACCAAGGGAAAGATCACCCTGTAGTGTACCTGAGTAAAAAGTTGTTTCCCAGGGAGCAGGCATACTCTACTGTGGAAAAAGTGTGTCTTGCCATAGTGTGGGCCCTGAAGAAGTTAGAGTCATACTTATACGGGCAGCATTTTGAGGTACAAATGGACCACAACCCCCTGATTTGGCTGACCCAAATGGGAAAAACTAAGTGTAGACTATTAAGATGGAGTCTTGCCTTGCAAGGGTATGACATGATGATCTTACATAGGGCTGGAGCGAACGATCACAAAGCCGATGGCCTGTCACGTGTATATAAAGAGTGAACTGCTCATCCCATGCAGGGGATGGATCCCCCAAATTAAGTCTAGGTGGGGAGCAGTGTGACACTTGGCCAGCTGGTTATGATTATTCTATGCTATTTGTAATATAAAAATATAGCCTGTGCTTATGGGTGCCCCCCCAACCAGGTCAGAGAAGCTACAGGATATATTAACCTGAAACCAGGAGGTAATTAAAGGAACAGAGAGACTTAATTAGAACTGACCCAGCTACCAGGATATAGGGCTCGTAAACTTTTATGATGTCTTAGAAGAAAAGTCATGTTATACCACCATGGTGCTAAAAGTCATAAAATCCTCTGATGTGCCCTGGGAAAAGGAAATGCTCGAGTTCAAAGAGGGGATGTTAATTAAGGTGTCATACTGGGAAATGAGTTTTTGCTGATGTCACCTTATTTGAAATACCTCCTGATAGGACATCTTGTTTGTGTATTTTTTATATTCTAAAAGGAGGAGCTAGATGACATCCTAGAAGGGGTGTGGAGACACAGAGTTTTAAACTGTATGCAGTGTTTGAACTTTTGATATATATCTTTTTGGACTCTTAAGAAACAAGAGGTAATACATTACATAGAAAAAGTCTAATTGTATTGTGGTAGGAGTTTATGTTTTATACTTTAACCTTGTTCTTTTAAGTGATTGTTTTTTTATATATTGTTCTGTGTTTACATTTTTCATATTTTTATCCATTTTTAGTAAAATCTATATTTAAAAGATACTGCCTGGTCTTCCAAGTTCTTTTTTTTTTGCAAGTGATGTATAGAGGGTTAAGACTGACAAAGCTGTTTAAAGCTTGATGGTTTTACTAAACTGGGAAAAGGTAAGAATATACCTAAGGTCTTTTACAGAGTTTTAAGGGTTAATTTTGGATACCTGGTTAGGTGCCCTTAGGTGAAAGATATCTTGCATCCCCCCAAAGAGAAGATTATCTGAGCCTGTACATTTGGGTATGCTAGCATAAGGTTCACAGTTTGAATCCCCCCAGAACTTGAGACTAAAGGTGATTCGGACCCACAAGCAGACAGGAGGGTTACCCTGTCACCTGTTCACAATACTGTGCTCGGAGGTTGGTACTGTGGGAGCAGAGGGCCTGACCTGCTAAGTGCGTTTGTGGCAATCGGGACTGGGTGGGACACAACACAAGGGGAATAGACAAAAAAACTATCAGGTGGGCTACCGGAGACAGAGGTGGGACACTACTCTATGGAAACTGTAATATTTATTCAATTTCAAGGAGTATGATGTCAGTGGAAAGGCAAATCTCAATGGACTTTCACACATGTAGACATGTTTGTGGATCACTTCAGTTTTAAGCAAATCTAGAGATGATTCAAAAATACAACAGTTTAAAGTGAAAAACAGTTATGGACCACCTAGCATATTTACCTGTCTACGGGTAGGTTAAATTACAGACAAACAAAAAGACCACAGATTACAAATTAAAAAAAAAAAAAAACAGTTAACAGAGTCATTTGAAAAACATGAACCAATTCATTTTTGTGTGTGCCATTTTTTTTTCAGGGTGGAGTGTTGATTCAAACCAAATGCTGCAGGCAGAATAATTATAAAACAAGCATCCACATTTAGTAAGGTATCTGTTCTATTATATACAGGGGAAGCTGAGCACTACATTTTCCTTTCCTGGTTCTGGCATCATAAAAAAGGAGTAATAGGGAGGACAATGCCAACTTTATAACAAAGGTCCATACTTCATAGATTTTGTAGAGTTTTTGGCAGCAAAGCGGGAGTTTTTTACAAGCGCACGAGTCATGACTTTGTCATGGAATTCATGAATGACAACGTCACCATTAATCCAGCTCGCTCACAGTAAAGGAGTAGAAACAGGAAACCAGAAACGGGCAGCACCAGTAACCCGCCATGTCCATATTTACTGATAAATAATCAAAGAAAAAATTAAAACATACCCTTTCATAGACATTGAGGAGACAAACTGATAGTCTTTATTATAAATAAATACAGAACATGTAGTTACTGTTTCAGTGTTTAATTTAATTTCCTGTCCTCTTTAAACTTAGAATTTGGAAACAGTACATAGAGAACAATGGATCAGCTAGTTTGCAGTGGAAGAAAGGCAGTTACAAGCAAGTTAAACAGTAATAAAAATGTTAACTATAGTGTGGTATATATCAAATACATAATGGATTGCAGTGGAATAACATCTCCACACATGAGTGGTAACACTTTCGTAACTAACTTGTGGCTTTGCCATTCTTGAGTTGTAAGTCTTGCCCACACACTAGGGGAGAAAACTATTTTTTTCCCACAGCAACCCATTATGTACTCCCTATGCACGCATTTGTACTCTTACTAACAAGAAAAGTTTCTTACCGCTTTCCAACAATGCTCAGGCCAAGCCCCCTGCCAGCCTTCTTTTGAAGTTCCAGAGAAATCACATCTAAATTCTCCTCATCCTTATACTGTGACTCATCTCTGTAGACAGAAAGCAGCACCTTTTGAGGTGTTTGCCTCAGGGCAGAGATAGCTTCTTCATGGGTAACATTTCTCAAATCCACGCCATTAACCTAGAAGAAAAGAGGAGGATTTTTCAGATATTGTGACATCTCAAGATGGAAACCTTCAGGTTTTCAGTGACGGAGTTTAGACGTATTTGACACTATGCTATGCTACACCATGCTACATCACAGAGTTAATATGTAACTGATGTTAATCCAGCAGGGCAAACTTTGGGCACTAGCAAGACAGACCAAAGCCCTTGTTGACTGGACAGCTTACAGAACATCAAGAAACGCTTGCACAAAACTAGTCAGAGCAGCAAAATCCAGCTATTATGTAGAAGCCTTAGAAGACACCAAAGGTAATTCTGCCAAAATTTGGCAAAAAACTGTTGAGGGCCATAGAAATCCTGCCCCCAACACCATTCCCAGTAAAATCACCACCAATGGTATCACAATCTCCAATCAAGGCACAATATTAGAAAAATGAAATGAGCATTTTGTGACAGCCGGTTTAGCATTTGACTCGTCTCCAGCTGCTGGGCTTGTCAACTGCCCCGTAGCAATGGATACCCTCTTGGACCCAAATGTTAGTAACTCCTTTGGTCTCACTACAGCAACATATAAGCAAGTTGAGGACCTCCTAAAAAACTGGATATAAAGAAGGGTGCTGGTGTGGATGGAATTGAGGCTACATTCCTAAAACTAGGATATCATCTTTTAACTGCTCCAGTATTGCATATCTTTAATTTTGTCAGTCAGCGCTGGAATGGTTCCCTGTTGCTGGAAAACAGCCTTTATACTGCCATTGTTCAAATCAGGTGACCCATGTGATCTTAATAAGTATAGAACAATTTCCATCCTCCCAGTCCTGTCAGAACTCTTAGAAAAACTAGTCATAATGCAGTTAAAAGAATACCTCAAAAACTCAAACCTGTTCAACCCCCTTCAATCAATCTTCAGACGTAACCACAGTACAGTGTCAGCACTGGCAAAAGTGACTGATGACTGGTTCAACGTCATTAATAATTAACATCCAACAGGAGCTGTATTTCTGGACCTGAGTAAAGCCTTTGACACAGTTGACCACAGTCTTCTGCTTGGTAAACTTAAAGAACATGGCCTGAACAACAGCACTGTCAACTGGTTCTCCAGTTAGCTCTTGGGTAGACTTCAACGCATGAAAACTGATGTGCTCCTCTCCACCCCACCCCCGCTAACAAGAAGGTTTTCCCAAGGTTCAATTTTAGGACTGCTGTTGTTTTCCATTTACATCAACACCTTGGGTAACAATATCCATAACTCTAAACTTCACTTTTTCATGGACGACACCATCCTATACACTTCTAAGCCCTCCTTGATAGACATGGGTAACGAGTTGCAGACTGACTTTAACCAACTACAGCGTAACCTCCTAAACTCCAAACTCTTATTAAATGCCCCCCCAAAAAAACAAGACCGTGTATTTCCTCCCCCCCATCACGCTCTTGCATTCCTTTGCAACCAGGCCACACCAGCACCAATTACAACCCTATTAGTAGACACTCTTGAGGCTGTGAATAAATTTAAGTATCTAGGTATTTGGTTGGACAGTAAATTATGCTTTGTTGCCTACACTGAATCCCTATCTAAAAAACTAAAAGTAAGACTGGAGTTCTTCTTTAGGAACAAATCCTTATTCCCAGAAGATATCAGAAAAAGGCTAGTCCAAGCAACTTTTCTCCCACTTATCGACTATGGGGTCATTATCTATAATAGCAGTTCTGCTACTAACCTACATAAGATAGACATCCTATACCACCGTGCTCTACACTTTGTAACTAAAGTGCCTTATAGAATGCACCACTGTGCCCTTTATTTGGCAGTGGGTTGGTCTTCCCTTGCAACAAGAAGGATGCTCCACACTGGCACCTGGGCTTTGAAAATTCTGCTGAATAAACTTCTACCCTATATCACCTCCTTGTTCCACAGATCTCACAGCTGCTATTCCTTGCATAAAAATACTTACATCCTTCTAGATAAGCCCAAAACACGCACACTTCATGGCAGAGCTGTAATTAGCTACGCCATCCCGGTTGCCTGGAACAAATTACAATCCTCTGTCAAGCTCACAGAACTAATCACTGTAAACTCCTGTAAATCCTTGCTGAACAGGTTCTTCAAGGAAACCTACCACTGCCGCATCGGCTAGGACCACCCGCTCTGACTGACCCAGTCTCCAGCACTTATAACCCCAACTCTCTTCATTTTCTCCCACAGTCTCCCATTCTCAGTTAAGCACATTAAGCACTTCTCCCTCCCAACCTCTCCATATCCTCCCCAGCCCAGCCCCTATGGTTTCCCTTTTAACTTAAACTTATCCCTACCTGTGCATTCCCTTCTCATTGTTGACCCCTATTCTGAATTGCCCAACCAGCTCTTTGTTTTGCCCTTGACCATTGCTTCACCTTGTATCCCAATGTTACCTGTCTCCTGCTGTATGATTGTATATTTTGCTAGCATTCTTAAAGTACTGCTCCATGTCATTGATTATTTTCTTAGTGCTGAAATTATGTCAAAATATTGTAATGAAATTGTCTCTTGCTATGCATTTACTTGAATTTACTGTACTGTCTTGATGTATTGCATTGTCCTACCAGGACCTTCTTGTAAATGAACGTACTAAATGAAGTTTTCTTGCAAATAAACTTGAACTTGATATGCCCTACAGCTGAATCCAGTTGCAGCCCCAGGGAAGCTACAGCTTCCCAGTAGGTCCATGGGCTTCAAAAGATTAATTCTAGCCTGGGAACCCCTAGCCAGCTGGACTGGCTAAGAGTTCTCAGGGTGTGTGGCCACTGGCCAGCTGCTGAGGGCTGATGAGTCACCAGCAGTTGTCTACTCAGTCAGGAGAGGAGTTTGGAAGAAGCTGCATCCTGCAGCAGAAGGAGCAGAGAGGCCAGCTGGAAGCAGGAACTACCACCAAACCTGGGATCATGGTGGAAGCTGTTTCACAGTGCACCCTGTGGGGTGAATTCCCACAGAAGTCTGATCTTCAAGGGACATTTATTGTTCTATCACAAATCACAATTGCTAAGTTTCCAGCTTCGGAGGTAAAATGTGATTTGTATGGACTTTGAGAAATTATGCAAGGAATCCCTTGGTGTCATGGGATGCATGGAATTTATTTTGGCCAGTGACCTTCTCTGCCCCATGGGGGCTGGCATGGGAGAGAGTGGGGTGGCAGGACCCTTGTATCTGTGTTCTCTGGCTGGGATGTGCCTGCCCCTTTGTATCCCTTATTTAAATTGTGTGGCATTCAACACAGGTCCTATACCAGCTGGGATCAGAGCAGGAGAGTGGTGGAATATGTATATGTACTGACGTCATCCTAGATGAAATGCAGTAACTTGCAGTAAATATGTCACAAAATATTGCATGACTACAGGACTTAATTGCCATTGAATTACATTGTTCTCAGCACCATACTGCAACCTTTTGCAATAGTACTGCAAGATACTGCATCACATCCTGGCTGGCGCTGCTGTAGACCTAAAGGCCCACTGTTGGCTGCTGTAAGTCCACACAGAGGCTGATGCACAGGAACCCGGTCTGGGCTACTGTGAATCTTTCTCTTGGTGTGCAGTTTAGGCTGGAGGGTACCGGATCTAGGGAAGGTTGGTAGGAAGGATTCTCCAGGAAGCGCTGGTGGGCCATATGCTCCCTTGCTCTATCCATATGCCCTTTCTCTTGTACTGAAAGTATATTGCAGAAATGGCTCTAGTAAACTTACTTCATGCTTGATCTTTTACAATTTGCTGGGTGCTTAAAATCCATTGTTAGCAGAAATCAATGTGCCCTTAGGTTGTACACAGCTCCTAAAAATGACCTGCATGTTGAAGCTTGTGGGGCCAGTGTTCTGAAGAAATGCCTCACTTGTTCAGGAGATGGATTCTGATTAAAGACATTCCCCCTACTGGATACAGACTGCCTGAAAAAATCCTGGCTGGGATATGCATAATTTGCTGCTGTAATAATATACTCATGACATTTTATTTTATTAAAATAGATTTCATCAGGACTTTATTCTTGATTTGGACAAGGATTTATTTGGACAAAGTATATACCTGCTAACCCACTTGCTTTGCAGCTGGCTGTGACTCAGAGGATGTCTGAGCACCCGGAAGGTCAATCTAGACCTGGGAGGTCAAGTAAGTTGGTCTGCATGAGTGAGCTTCCTCCCTGAGATGAACCGTTCCATCTAACCCCTAGACCAGTGTTGGGATTACGCAGTATTTCAGAACAAAACACATTAACACCTGACTTCATGTCTCACATTTGTTTGTTTGTTCATATTGATGCAGGTTGATAAGTGGAATCACATTTAATGTTTTTGTAAAGTATATTTTATTGTGCTTTAGAAAATATTAATCCATCACTGAATGTCAATAAACATTTCTTTTTTTTTTAGTCCTTTTTCTCCTACCTTGGCTCCCGGTCTGCCATGTTCGTCAGTGCATCCTAGTCATCCGGCCACCATCCAGTGCATCCCGGCTCCTAGAGACCTCGCTTTCTACCCCCACGGCTTACGCCCCATGGCAGGGTGGCAGAGAGCACCCTACTCTCCTGCCAAGACCGGATCCAGTGTACAGCAATGCCCCCCAAGCCAGGCGCCCCATAGGATGGCCATCAAGCCGCCACGACTAGTGGCCATTTTTCCTTGTTCTGTGCCCTGCATGAGTGGGGGCGTGCAATGATGCCAATGGAAGGAGCGTGCTTGTGTCCACATGCGCTCCTTCCTGGTGCCATGTCCCAGCTCGCCCCTGCATTACACAGTGCCAGCACACAACCCCCAGCCTCCACTAGGGGCCGAAAGTGCACCGACAACTGGGATCTCTGTACCCTGGAGAGGGACAGCTTTCCCTCAGATGCTCAGTTCCTCTCCTTGCCTGTCGACCCCTGGCAGCCCGAGTCCACTCCCGAACCAAGGTAGCCGGCGTGGAGCGAGGTGTGGCACCCAGAGCCTCAATCCTCAGCACCACCGGGCCGTCTAATACTGGTTTTTATACTGTTGATATTCACTGACAACTAAAATCAGTGTAAAGAAAATTTACAGATAGACATTAAACATGATTCTACTTCTAAACCTGCATCAGTATGAACAGAAAAAGTGAGAAATGAAACTACTTTTTAAAACCTTTTTTTATAAACCTTGTTTGTAAGTTTTGTGACATTTGTCAGCTACATGTAAATTTTATTGTGTAGCGTAGTGCAGTGTCACCTACGTGTGATCACCCACAATGACTTTCACTGCATATACTATATGAGCCAAAATTAGTTATTAATTATAGAATATTTCTTGTTTATTATATTGCTGTGTCAACAATACTGTTTTATTGTACCGTATTTTTTTTATTTCATTTTAACATTTATTTAGCCAGGAATCCCTAAGTGAAAAGTACCAGTTAATTTTCTTCAATGTCCCACTTTTACTTACGTCACAGTACAGCTGGAGGCACAAAGCACTGAGAGGTCAAGTGACTTGTTCAATGTCACACAATCAGACAATGCCTCTTGTGGACTATAAATCAATGATTTCCTGATTCACAATTCACCGCCCACCCCAAACCGCTATAACATACTATTCCTGTAATATTGAAAAATAAGAAACATAGAAACAGAGAAACATAGACTTTGACGGCAGATAAGGACCACTTGGCCCACCTAGTCTGCCCATTTCCCTACCTACAGGATAGACCGCAGATCCTAGTTAACCAACAGCCTATTTCTTCCTACCCCCCACAAGAACTGCCTTATGTCTGTCCCATGCATTCTTGAATTCTCCCACAGTTTTAGACCCCACAACCTCCTCAGGAAGGCTGTTCCATGCATCCACTACCCTCTCTGTGAAAAAATACTTCCTCACATTGCCCCGGAACCCCCCCCATTATCTTTAAATTGTGACCCCTTGTTCTTGCACGTCTCTTTTTCTGAAAGATGCTACCCTCTTGGACTTTGTTGATTCCACTGAGATACTTAAACATTTCTATCATGTCCCCCCATCCCTTCTTTCCTCAAGTGTATACATATTAAGCTCCTTTAGTCTTTCCTCGCACAGCTTCTCTTACAGACCCTGCACCATTTTAGTTGCCCTCCTCTGGACTGCCTCTATCCTGTCTATGTCCTTGCGGAGATGGGGTCTCCAGAACTGGACACAGTACTCCAGATGGGGTCTCACCAACTGTCTGTACAGAGGGATAACAACTTCCTGTTTTCTGCTGGTGATGCCTCTCCCTATGCATCCCAGTATCCCCCCAGCCCTCCTACTGCCGTCTCACATTGCTTGCTAACCTTAAGGTCATCTGATATGATTACTCCCAGGTCCCTTTCCTTTTTTGTTGTTGCTACTACCCCCCACCCCACTGTGTAATCTTCTCCTATGTTGTACTTCTTTGCATTGAATCCTAGCTGCCATACTTCTGACCATTCCTCCAACCTTGCCAAGTCCCTTCTCATCCTATCCACACCTCTTTGTGTATCAACCCTGTTGCAGATCTTTGTGTCATCTGCAAAGAGGCATACTTTTCCTTCCAGTCCCTCTGCAATGTCACTTATAAAGACATTAAAAAGGACTGAAACCTGTGGTACCCCACTAGTAACCCCTCTTTCTTCAGAGTGGACTCCATTCACAATTACCCTCTGTGTCCTGTTGTCCAGCCAATGTTTTGCCCAGGCTACCACCCTGGGACCCACTCCCAAGCTGGTTAATTTGACTATTAATCTTCTGTGTGGGACTGTGTCAAATGCCTTGCTAAAGTCTAGGTAGGCCATGTCCACAGCCCCTCCCTGGTCTACTACTTTGATCACCCAATCAAAGAAATCTATTAGATTTGTCTGACATGACCTTCCCGCTGTGAACCCATGCTGCCTTGGGTCCTGTGCCCCACTGGCCTCAAGGTACTCAACAATTCTTTCCTTCAGAAGTGACTCCATCACTTTCCCTACCACAGAGGTCAAACTGACAGGTCTGTAGTTTCCTGCCTCTGTCTTGGTCCCACTTTTGTGAAGGGAAATCACATCTGCTTTCCTCCAGTCCTCGGGTACCACACCATCTTCCCATGATTTATTAAAAAGAGTAGTCAGTGGTTTCACTAGTTCCCCCCTTAATTCTTTTAGAATTCTGGGGTGAATTCCATCAGGCCCCATTGCTTTGTCCACCTTCAGTTTTAGGAGTTCTTGCAGAACCCTTTCTTCTGTGAAAGGGCTGGGATCGACCCCCCCTATCAAGAGTGCTTCTGTTAATTGGATTAGGCACTTCCCCTCCTCATTTGTGAATACTGAGCAAAAATATTCGTTCAGTATCCCTGCTTTTTCACTGTCCCCCTCTGCCCACCCACCATTCATTCTATTCAACCTCACTATCCCTCCCTTTGTCTTTCTATGCTCTCTGATGTACCTATAAAAGGTTTTATCCCTCCTCTTAACCGAGTTGGCTATCTTTTCCTCAGTTTGGGCCTTTGCTATTCTGACTTCCCTCCCTGCTTCCTTCTGCCTTAACTGGTACAGCTCTCTGTCCTGCTCCTTCTGTGTTTCCTTATACTTTCTGAATGCTATCTTTTTCTCCCTGACTTTCCCAGCCACCTCTTTTGAGAACCATAGTGGCTTTTTCTTTCATTTGATTTGTTTATTTGCTTCACACAAAGGCTTGTTGCCTCTGTGATGGCAGTTTTGATGATTCCCCATTGTTGCTCCTTCTAGCCTGTTTGCTAATGTTTTTCTGAAGCACTCTCCCATCTTGCCAAAGTCAGCCCTCCTGAAGTCCAGTATCCTCACTTTTGTATGGCTTGACTCTGTAGCTGAGTTTAACGTGAACCACACTGTTTGATGGTCACTTGTTCCCAGATGGCAACCCACTTCTAGATCTGAGATTCTCTCACTGCCCCCATTTGAGAGTATGAGGTCTAAGATTGCTCCCTCACAAGTGGGTTCTGAAACTAGCTGTCTGAGGTCTGCCACCTGTAGGGTATCGAGAATGGCCCTGCTCTTGGATGTGGCTGCAGCAAATGTGCTCCAGTTAACATCTGGCATATTCAGGTCTCACATCAACAGTATCTCTCCTTTCTCTGCCATCCTAAGAATGCCTTCTATCATATCCTTGTCCATTCCTTCCCCCTGACATGGGGGTCTGTACACAACCCCTATGCGGATTGTGGTGCCCTTTCTAGTCTCCAAGGTGACCCACAGTGCCTCCTCTCCTCCCTGTTTACTCTTTTGTTCAGTTGCTTTTATCCCTTCCTTTACATAGAGAGCTACTCCTCCCCTTCTTCTCTCCTGCCTGTCTCTCCTGTAGGTTATGTACCCTGGTATGTTAACATCCCAGTCATGGTTCTTTGTGTACCATGTTTCTGTGACTGCTACAATATCCAGGCATCCCTCTTCCATCAAGGCCACCAGCTCATGGAGCTTGTTGCCCAGACTACGGGCATTGGTACTCATTACCCTCCATTTCCTGATGGCCTTACTCCTTTTTGCCCCATCCATTTATTTAAACAGACGTTCATGGTAGGACTTTTTTGGGAAATGTATTTACATAAAAGGTGCCCCTCTCTTTCGCAATGTTATATTTATTTATTTATTTATTGAATTTTGTTGACCCGGTAAGCCCAGTGGGCCTAGAAGTCCCTTTTTCAGGGGCGACGGTGGGGCAGAGGGAGGATACAGATGGTAAGCAACAGAAATTGAATCAGATTAAGCTGTTGGTGGTATTTTTAGTGAATGGGAGAAATTTGGCCAGGACACCTGGGAAATTCCTCTACTGAGCTGTAGGGGGAGCAGCTGTCCATTGTCAGGATGGCCACTGGAAGTGGTGCACTGGAGAGTACAAACGTCACAGAGATGGGAGAGCAGGCCTCCTCTCCTATCTTGGATTTGCCAGAGGTTGAGAAATCTGATGCTAAGGAACAAAGGGGAGAAGATTCTGAAGAGGACATCGCTGATGTCTATATCGCTACAGTAGACCTAAGTAAGCCTTTAAATCCTAATGAGGAGGAGGATATTCCCTTAAAACATGATAAAATACAGCAGGAGCTACTGAAACTTTTGCATTTTGAAGATGAGACACACGAAATGGAAAGTGAGCGCCTTGCAGTGCAGCTTGCTAATCTATAGCTTGATTTCTCCCCTGTCAAACTGGAGACCCGGCCTGTCAAAAGCCAGGATAATGCAGAAGCATCAAACACCCCGACTGGGTTGGGTGAGTCTGCTTCTGTTTCATTTGAAGTTTGTTCTTTGCAGGTTGGCATTAGTAACACCGTGCACGGTGTGTGCCTAGAGCCTAAAGTAATAGAAAAAAAATGTTCGAGGGGGAATGCATACATCTCAACTGCTATGAATTCTGCATAGTGCTATGATTTTCACACTCAGATTTACCCTTGCTCCTCATAAGTTTACTGATGTTCCTCATAATGTTAGAGCTATTTCTGGACACACAAACTATTAAATCATTGAGCTAAGCTGATAGAAACATTCCTTATCACTTACTATGTGAGGTCCACTATCAGTAAACATAATATTGTTTAAAATAAGAAAGTGCTCCTCATTCTGAACCTTTGCTATGATTTTTGAAGGACAGTGCTATGATTTTTAGTGTGGAGAGGTTGAGAGGTATGGGGGAATGTAACACAAGGAACAAAGGAATTGCGGCTGGGCCAGCTTCATACAACGGAGTCAGTTGCCAAAGCTACTACAGCTTCATACAACGGAGTCAGTTGCCAAAGCTACCGAATCAATCACCCTTTCAAAACCAGCTGGGAAATAAACAAAATGTTAAATATCAAACTAATGACAACATGCAGGAGGGATTAATGTGTTTTACATTCAAAGGAGCAAATTTCAAACAAGGGAGGACAGATGAAGTCAGGGATAAAAGGGCAGCCATCACACTAGCCAATAGAAATATCTCTGATTCTTTAGACACAAACCAGACTTCAGCATCACATTTTATGCAGCCAGTGATTTTATCCCCCTGTGACCAGTGGTCAACTCAGAAGGCCCTATCCAGTGCAGGGTGGAAACAAACTCCTGGGGGCGTTTGGTTGCCTGACCCAGACTGGGACATTTTATTTCCCTTATCTCAGGCCTCTCCTGAGTGGAAACCAAAAGCTACTGAGCAGCCTGGACACAGCTCTATAAGCAATAACGATACGGCAGAAATAGTAGCACAGCTTCATTTGATCCATCTGCAGGCCTAAAGGAGGTGGCTGCACCTGGAGGACTTACACAGACACCCCAACCCTTGCAATCTCAACAAAAATGAGACACTGCACCTCACCAAGTGCAAGACAGTTTGCAGAACACTGACCCTGTCCAAAAGCCATTACTGTCTGATCTGCCAGAGAGAAAAAAGAAGCAGCACCTAGGAGCAACGCAATGAGAATTAGATATAAGGGGGTTGAAGGACAGACCTAACAGACATCATGTGGGGAAAATTCTTTTAAAAGACTCTTAGCATTTTACCCCAAGGGAAGGGTTTGCTTTTATCAATATTTCGGGGGAGGATAATTTTGATGCTAGTTTTCGCACTGCATATGCTTTGGATTTATTTTGGGAAAGGTATGGGCAAGTGAAATTCTCCCCTACATGGACTCCCTTTGTGGTCATTCCACTAACCAAACCACTAGTAAAATATGTTACAGTTATGTTTAGAAATGGGGGGGTCCATGTAGAGGATATTACATATCGGGTAGCTCAGAAATGTGATGTACTAGGCGAGCCTGAAGCAATATTAGAAGGTGAACTATTCTGGACAGGAGACTGGAAATATAAAGTTAAACTAAGACAGAATGAGACAGGCATTGAGCACATCCCAAATTCATTTATGTTGGGTAGAGATCGAGGGGTCTGTTTTTACGCAGGGCAGCCTAGGGCATACTACAAATGCGGCTCTAGGACGCATCTATGCAGTACCTGCGATAGGCCCAGATGTGATAATTGTGGAGAGGTTGGACATATCACAATGCAATGCGCGAACCACACTAGATGTGATTTGTGCAAGGAGTTTGGCCACGTTTTTGGAGAATGCCCATGGGCAGCACAAAACAAGGCGTCATGTGTTGGTCCTGAGATACTCATCCTGCATGCACAGGATATAGCTTCTGTGGTATCTGCAGCTACAGGGCTTTTCCCAGGACCCCCTCCTCCCTCCCTACACCTAGGCCAAAGGTGGAGGAACTCATAGTTATTTCAGAGGAGACTCCAGAACAATCAGGTCTTCAGGTCATAGACCCAGGAAAGTCTTTAGATTTAGGCATCTTAACCCCAGTCTGTTACAAAGATCCTGCTAGCTCAAATGGTGAGAAGTTAAGTTTGCCTGCACGGACTCCTTTGCCAAGAAGAAGGTCCTCGAGATTTGTGAAGGCCAAATCTCCTGGGCTCCTCCCCCCCACCCCAGTAGAAGCTAGCAACTCTTATGCTGTTCTTTTCACATCCTGGAGGGATTCTGAAATGGAGGTGGGGATTCAGATTCTCAAAAATCTTTTGCAGAACAGGCATCTCAAAATATGGAGCACAGGACATATAAAGGGAAAAAGAGGGAAAAAAAATAGCTAACTTATTCCTGGTTCTGTCTTTACTGTAAATGATCTCTTGTACCATAGGTTCAGTAAATATTCATAGTTTATTAAATTCCATTAAAAGACAAGCTGTATTTCAACATATACATGAAATGAACTTAGATATACATTTAATACAAGAGACTTGGATGTATACTGAAGAACACATATGGATGTTTAAGAGGGAATGGGTTTGGGGTCCCTCCTACTGGTCATCTGGAATGGATAAAGCAGATGGGGTGGGAATTTTATTTAACTCCTATACCTTTCAATTGCATACAGTAAACTAACAGATCTGATTCCAGACAGGGTCCTGATTTTGGACGGGTTATGGAGCAGCATGGATTGCAGACTTATAAATATTTATAATTCACAGGTAAAAGCTGAGAAGGTTAGCCATATGAAATCTATACAGCCTTTCTTAGTAACCAATTACACAATATTTTTCTGTGGAGATTTTAATTGTAGTATTTTGAATAATAAAAAGTGGAAAAGATACGATGGTAAGAATACCTATTGTGACTCGAATATGAATATGGATTTTTTGATTTCTCCAGACGCGTGGAGGGTAAGTTCAACAGAAGGGATAAAAGGCTTTATTAAGCAACATTATGAATCACTTAGGCCACAAAATTTAATTCAAGAGCAAGAAATAATGGAATTTCTTCAAACAGTGACAGTTCCAGACTTTTCTGCAGAAATACTTAAATTGTAAACTCCAATAACTATAACTGAACTAGAGAAGGCTATCATGGCTCTAAAAAATAACACTTCGCCGGGTTTGGATGGCATTCCAAACAAATTTTTTAAGATTTTTTGTCAGGAGATAGCAGTTAGTTTGGAAAAAAGCATATGTGCATTATTTTTCTACAAATTCTATCCACCCTTCCATCACAGAGGGACTACTTATTTATATTTATAAAAAAGGAGATAAATCTAATATTAATAATTGGAGGCCAATCGTGCTATTAAATACAGATTATAAAATTCTAGCCCATATTTTAAATAACCGTTTGAAGCAATATGCTTCACTAGTGATTTCACCACAACAGTACTGTGGATTCCCTGACAGAAAAATTCAGCATGCACTTATGATTATCAGAGATGTAATAGAGCATCTCAATCTACTAGGGATCTCAAGTTGCGTAGTGTTGGCTGATCAAGAAAAAGCTTTTGACAGAGTATATCGCCTTTTTTTATTTATTTACAGTACTGGAATCATATAAAATACCTTTAGCATTTATAAAGCAACTCAAATTATTATATTCCTTTTTTACAGTACGGCCCTTTAATAAAGGACATGCTGGAAATGGCTTCAACATCCCCATAGGGACTAGGGGAGAGAGTCTGTATATTTTTTCTCTGGATCCTTTGCTAAAAACAATCATTGATCAGCCCAAATGGGCGGGTTTGTCAGGATCAGGCATTCAATATAGCCTATGCATCCAAGCATATGCAGATGATATTTGTGGGATTTTTTTTAGGCATGAGCAGATTAAGTTTTTTTTGCAGGAAATTCACAGATATCAGCTAGTTCCCAATGCTAAGTTAAATTCTGATAAAAGTAAGGGTCTTTTCCTAGGGACAGATCATTCAACTCCTGTTTATGTGGAAAGTATAAAAACATCTTGTGAGCCAATAGGGATTCTGGGAAAAGTTTATGGCCCCCAAAATCTTCCAAATGACAACTGGGAGAAGTCGATTCATAAGGTGGATTTGCAAATCCAAAGATGGAAGCTATCTGAACTTAAGTGTATAGCAATTCTCAAAAAATTCATAATGCCAACACTACAATATGTAGCCATGATTTTTCCCTTACCAGTACATTTTGAAACAAAACTTTAAGGCCTATTTTTCCAGATGCTGTGGGGGAATAAGTTGAACCCTGTAAAGAGATGTTACACATATTTAAGGACCAGGGACGGGGGCTAGGAATGATAGACCCTGTGGTTTTTTTTACACATTTTATTTTTTATACAGACTATACAAAGTGCTCTTACAATTACAGGAACAATCCAAAATGATTGGACAAGAATATCTTTGGAAAGATATCTTAAAGTGTATGGACTAATGTAGCACCTAAACTAAACCATCAAATTCATATCCCTGCTTATTTTAAATCAGCAGCGCAAAAATTATATAAATGGAGTGTTACGAAATCGCAATTCAAAATGGTTCTAATAAGAGGTTATATCACGAAATAATGGCTCGGGTATACCCGTTAGAACCTAGTTTTAAAAACTGTCCCTCAGTAGATAATCGTTTAATTCTCAGACAGCTCACACATCCCAGGATTCCCCATAAAATGTGGAAGAATCTATGGCTTACAGTATACGGAAGACTGAATTTGAAGGGGAATGCCAAACATAAGGTCATGGAAGAGCATAATTGCCCCTACATGGCGTGTATAGCTAAAACTAAAAGCATTGAGCATTTTTATTGGACTGTTCATATGTTACAGCATTGTGGGATTTCTTAGCTCTAAAGTGGAACATGAGGTGGCTCAGGTATCTGACTTATGAGATACTGGTCTTAGGGAAATATGGCCAAGAGCTAGTGAACTTTCATCAGGATACATTATTGGTTTTGTTTTGTTGTATAAGATATTATTTGTGGCAGGCTAGATGCCAATGAGTTTTATATCAAAAGAGAATGCCATATGAAAGCCTAAGCCTTTTGGTATCAAAAGAACTGGAAAATGTTTATGTTAAGGACAGATCTTTATATTCATCACAAAAGGTGTTAAAATGGTGGAAGGGGTTAACTTACTTCATTAAATATAAATAAAGGGATATGAGGGCAATAACTAGGTAATTTATGCACAACCAGACAAGCTGGATTGTATAAAACTGTGTATTACTTTTGGTGCACTGTTTTTTTATGATTGTGTAAGATTCACTTACAGCGACTGATATACGTGTTTTTTCAATAAAATCTCCCCTACTCTTTTTCGATAAGTGCCATGGGATCTTTAGCATTCACCTGAACTACCACCAATCCAGGCAGATGGGACCTCGGTTTAACGTCTCATCCAAAAGACGGCACCTCAGAAGTGCAGCACCCCTCTCATGCTGCACTATAGTGTCAGTATTGGGATATTAACCCAAGTGGCAGATGTGGGAACTGAACTCACAGCCCTATGCTCTCCCTGCCTCAGAGGCGAGTGTTCTACCTACTAAGCCACTGACAATTAATAATATTTATTTAAAGTAATTTAATAGTTTCATTTTTTATTAAAAAGAATTGCATTTTGTTTCTTTATTTACATATAGTAACTGGGTTTCTAGTTTTCCCATAGGGGAACTGAGGCATTATTTGCCATAATAAAGGAGTGTTTATTACAGCAAACATGTGCACGGTCTCCTTCACTTTGCGCATGTGCCCGCTGCAGTTTTTTGTACTTCTCGACCGCTCTCCATTTGCCTTCTCGCCGAAAGAAACTGCCGGCCAATGTAGCTTGGCAGTAAGTAATTTCTTCAAAACTGGTGATTTTTACATTTACAGGGGGAAAGAAAGAAAGAAAAGATATTTTTACATTTAAAAAACTCGCACATCAAATCGTCCATAAACGAAACTGCAGTGCTGCCACACTGGACCAGCATGTGGCCAGTGGAACCCCTATTTTATATAATTGCTGTGGCAAAAAAAAGAAACCCAGCAATTATATAAAATAAAATATGGGGTGGTGTGTTGTGGAACTCGAAGTTTACACATACCCTTGGGGTTAGATGCTTTCACAAAGCCCTCGAGCTTTGCTCTTGGGATTTATGTAGCATCTAACCCCTCGGGTGTGTGTAAACTTCTCGTTAGACACACCACCCCATACTTTATTCTATATTTTATGCTCCTCAGCCTGATGTTCCACATTGAGCACAGCCAACTCCAAGCCCCAACAACTGCCACTTATTTTAATCAAAGTAGTAGTTATCAGATGGAGCACAAGAGTACCGACACCCTAGCTCTGGCAGCTTACCTGATTTTTTCTGCTGTAGTTTCTTCCCGTTCCCATCCCCACCCTTTTGTCCACCCCTTGATTTGATGCTGATGCCAATGGCCTCCCATATGTGCAGTGGGACTCCTCCACCCACTGCAGAAGGTCACTGTGAAAGCAGAATATAGTGCCACCCTCATCCAGGCTGGCACGCACTGCCACCCTAAACGCTTCCCCACCCCTGGCCACTCAATCACTGGTAATCTAGGCTTGCTTCTGAAGCCAAGTTTCCTGCATGGTAGTACAGTGTGCTTCTGTTATTGGGCTGCCCATAAGAGTGTCATAATTTTTCAGTTGTCTACAATAACATCTGTTTTGTTTTGCTTGTTTCTCAGCACACTCGTTACTGTTTTTTATATTCTCAGCCTGATCAGTTATCTCTGTCTTTAAGTATAGAGTATTTTTTTGGTTGCCTAGTTTTTAGAAATGTTTTCTTCTTTGTCCCAGCTGACTTTCTGATCTGGTTTCAAAGAGGACTATATTGTCTAGTTTAAGATCAGCAAAGGGGGTTTTACTTGCTGAAAAATCACTCAAAACTAAGGTCAACTCACGTGCTTTTTCTGTTGCTGCCCTTTGCTACTGGAATGGCTTACCTGATTTGTTATGGTAATGTTGTTCACTCTAAGTTTTTGAAAACAATTTTTACAGTATTTGCGTAATCAGTGTATTTGAGATTGCTGTTAATTGTATCATTATAATTATGATATATATTTTTATGATTGTATGGCATTACTATGCCCGAGTCAAGCCTGAAAATGAACTCTTAGTCCAGTGCTCTTAACCAGTTAAAATAAATAAATGAGAAATAAAAATGGTACATTTTACACTGTAATCCTCTATCTTGAATTTTCCACCATTTTTAGTGCTAAACACATGTGCTGCTTATAGACCACATCACTTCCTATCTGCAGACTTACTCCTGTCTGAATTTCAGACCTGCTGCTTCTAAACCAACTCCTAACACCTGTGCAGTCAGATTTCTGTTTCAATTATTAAAATAATAAAAGAACAGTACATACACACAAAGCTGAGGTACAAATGAATTTATTTGCTGTGCTGTGTTACCCTCTCAAGATACAGAGCAAGAACACCCCTACATATTGCTCAGTATGGGCTTCATCAGGGGGCGGAGTTCCTGTGCAACCAGTGAGTTCAAATAGTGCTCTCTCATTAATAGTCATACAACTTGTGAATATTCAAGACCTCAATTTATGTAAATTACAGATAGTTCATTACATAGTGTGTTGTCACCACTGTGCAAACTGCAATACATCTGAATAAAGAAAACAACAATTTAAACATGGCAGACATACTATTGTTACCAGTCTTAAAAATCCAAGCTGCTTGTATTGCAAATGCTCATAAAAATTAATCTTTGAGCATTAAGTGCAGAGATATGATAAGGTGCTCCACTAAGGAACTGACCAGTCACAGTTTTTATTTTTAGTCCCTGTCTGTAGGTGTCATGACTGTCTGTCTAAAGGTGCCAGCCAATCGCTGTCCTCAAGGTAAAAATTCTGACAGGGCCACTGGGGAAAAGTGTTTCTAATGGACCAAACAATTTGCAGACATTTTCATACCACAGACACAACGAATGACAAAGAAATTCACAAGTGTGGTGGTATCATACAAAAAAACAAATTTCTAAGTATTTTAGAATATATTAAAAATAAAATTTTGTCAGAATCAGGCCCTTCAAAGTATATATACACCCCTAGTGCTGGTACTTTAAAATTAAATGGTACGGGGTGTGTGTGTGTGTGGGGGGGGGGTGACATATACAACTCCCTATTGAGCTACTGACAAAAATTATATAGGGCTGCCAGTAAGAGTCGATGAGGCAAACCTAGAAACTGCATGACTGGCTGCGTACCTATAAAACTATTAACGCCCCCTGCAGGGTGTTCAAATGTAGAAAAAAACAAAATGCAAAATCCTCAGCAAGGACAAGAGTATTTATCTTATGAATTAAAGAAAAAGGGGATGTTAAAACATGGCTAGGAGAAATCAAAAGGGAAGAGTACAGTAATGCTATATATATATATATATATATATATATATATATTTATATATATTCATTGCAAAAAAACTCCATTTATGCATCAGTTAGGGTTCCTATTACAGCAACAAAAATATGGAAATTTAGTGTTAGGGTTCCCTACCCTACCCTCCGCACACCAACAGGCATCAGGGTGTGCCTTGGGGTCGTCGGACCTCTCAGCTCATTCCATGTGTAAGAAAGCTGAGATGGTACAGTATAGAAGATGGGAGTATGGGGTGACAGTTAGGCCTGATGACCCCAAGACACACCCCGATGCCTGTTGGTGTGTGGAGGTTGGGGTGGTAGGCTTGGGAACCCTAAAGTCGAATTTCCATACTTTTGTCATGGTAACAGGAACCCTAACTGGCGATAAAAAAATTTGCCTTTTGGCTTCAGATGGTGTCCTTTGACTTGTCTGTAACCTGGAATGCTTAACCTGTGCCCATGGTTAATACTTAGGGATAGCGACCCTGTTTAAAGCACCTGGAAGCCTCCTGAGATGCACCTGTATCTTTGTGTACTAAACACAGGAATGTACCCTGTGTGAGAGCTGAATACTGATCCAAGTGGCAAGCACGATCCCTGTGTGAGCAATGCTCAGTGGAACAATGGATAAGCTGAAGCCCAACCCTGTGTTCAACTTCAGCAACAACAGGGATATACACCGGGCAAGAAGGGGGAGGAACAAGGAGGAAAGGGGAGAGAACAAGTTCAATCAACAAGGGAATTTCTTTCATTATTTCTTTCCTCCCTCCCTTCCTTCCTTCCTCCACAAGGATCCTCATGGCAGTTTGTTTTGTTTTGCAAGGGAAACAGAGAAAAATATACCACCATCTAGATATAAGGGAGGGGTGAAGAAAAATATCTCCCAACTGGGAATTGCAAAAACAACACCAGCATGCACCAGCAGAACAGTGTGGGCTGCCCAGAGGCCCTGGCTCTACCTGAGTGCAGTAGGGTGAGTGGGCATGTGAATGAATGGTGAAGATATTCTGGAAGATCAACAAGTATGCTAAAACATGTAATTTTGATCTTCCAAGAATCAGTTTTCAGCATTCATTCCAACTTATGGGTCAGACTACCAAGCTTGCCAATATAGGGAGGAGCAGGCTCTCCCTAAGGGAAGCCCTCTGCGTGGGGGACAATACCTGAGGGAAGGGCCTCTTCACATGTCTAGTGGGACCTGAGACTGGTCAGGGACAGGCAGAGGCTCCTGTGGTGCAGGAGCAGGAGGGTGCCCCGACACCTTATGCCTGATCCTGCAGGTAAAGAAATGAGTCCCTTAGTAGCACAAATTAAGCACCTTACGCTGAGCCAGAGGTGCCATCCTAGAAAGGTGAGGCCATGCTGTCTGCCGAATACAGACTGCTGTTTCTACCAGCCTGGAGGCCACCTCACTGGCATCAAATGATGCCCTTGACTGGTGTCATGCCAACTCCAAGCCTTGGGCAGAAAGGTGAATGGTTTGCCCAGTTAATTCGCAGCAAGGCAATGCAGTTAGGATCTGAACAAGCAGAGACCACAGGCACTTGCTGTAAGCTGCCTGAAGTGCCTGGTATGCAGCAATGCTGATAACAGTGTGGACAGAGGTAAAAATCCTCCTTCCCCAAGCATCTACCTGCACAGAGTCAGCCCTGGGAGGTCGGTCATGTGAAGGGTGTTTAGACCCAGTTGGGGTCTGAAGTACCTCAACCTCTGAAGTAGGATGAGGTATGGCTCCTGCAGCTCTTATAGGAGCACAAAACCGGAGTCATATGTCCTTAGGGACTGCAGCAGCGGAAAAGGGATGGAGTCAGATCATCACAGAGGCCTCCTCAAAGGCTCAAGGCCAAGGAGGAAGGACATAATTGTCCTCACTGAAATCTCAGAGGAGTCTCAATGGCAAGGACACAGGATTATGACCTACGAAGGAGCCAGTGTCCATCACCCTCAAGTATGTCCATGAGAAATCGCTGGTACACAGAGTACTCCGAATTCAAGGACAGATGGAGGAAGAATTTCCCTTCCTGAGGAGAGGGAGTTGGAGATAAGGAATTGGACTTGGAAGGAGGTGGTGCCAGGGCCACGGGCCTGAACTGTGCCCAGTTAGACTGTAAGTGGTAACGATGTAAGGCACCAGCTGTCATGCCATCCTGAGACCAGGTGATAGGACCAAGAGGACCCATGATAGCTGGGAGCTCAGGAAGGAGTGGCACAGGCTCAGGAGGGGAAGAAGGAGCTGGAAGCTCCAGGCCCTCTCTACCAGGGCTACGGAAATGTTTAGTGGAGCACACCCAAGGGGAGGGCCTGGCAAGTGCACCTGAGTAGAGTCAATTAACATCCATGGAGTGATTCGATTGGTGCCCTTGTGGGGAACCCCAAGGTGAGAAAAACATAGCCATACAGGTCCCACAGGGCAGTTCCAGTCATCGTCAGTGACAATATTAGACACTGGTTCTGGGGCACACTGACCAGTGCCACCTCTACGCCAGTCTCAGGGTCAGCAATAGGCCCCTTGGCAGGTCTCAACCCATTACCAGGGCAGGCACAATACTGGTATTGGTACCACCTCCCAGACCCAGTTTTGTTCCCGTGAGCAGCAAAGAGAACTGATTTGGCACCGTGACTGATACAAGCACCACCCGGACCTGAACTGGTGCTGCAGGAGGCACCAGAACAGGTCCAGGCACCACCCCCAGCATCATGCCACTCAGAACTGGGTCCAGGGTCGGCACCACCACCCATGTCTGTTGCCAAGAGCAGCACTGTCCTCCTCCCCAAGGCCATGAGGGCCCTCAGGGGAAAGGACAACAACCACCTCAGCCACTGGACTGGGGGCAGTTCCACAGCAGTGCCAACCACTCTTCTGACACAGCAAATGGCGCAAGAAGGGGATACGGCCTCATGATCAGTACTGTCCCACTCACCGGTACTGCAGATGGTACCAGGAGCCGGGGGAGCACCAGGCCACAATACTAAGATGTCCTCCAATGCAGACTGAGCATATAGCTTCAGCCTCGCCACCAGGGATGTCCCCTGTCCAGGACAGAAGGAATGGATGGGTGCTCAGCCGGCACCCAGAAGGAGCCAGCTGTCCACCAGACCAACTCCCCAGGGCCTCCAATGCCTTTGCGAAGCCAAGGAGGACCCTGTACTTCCTCAGTACCTTAGGTACTGGAAAGGGGCCCAGAAGAAAGGCCCAAATTCTGAACCTTAGTCTCATGGATGTAAGGCCTCCCTCTGAAGATAGGTAGTGAATGACTCCACTTTAGCATGTGGTACTCGAGGATACAGTGGTCCATGGAGAAGCACACATCACACCCGGGTATCCCATGATTTGAGCAACTCAATAAGAGCATGCCCAAAAACAGTGATGGATTTTCAGTGAGGACACAAACGGTGAAGGTACATATCAGCGATTGGTGAAACAGCGACAAATGCTTTTCCCCTTCCCTGAGTTGCTGTGACCGTGGAGTTGGTTATTTAAGTAAGGGGGGGGGGCAAAGCCTCTCTCAAAGGGGTTGCGGTGGGCAGAGCCCTACTCAGAAAAGCATTTCTTGACATTTTTGGCGATCACTAATATTTACCCTCGTTGTTTATGTCCTCGCTGAAATGCCTTCACTGTTTTTGGGCTCACTCTTATTGAGTCACCCATATGACACAGAACCCGTACTAGTCATATAATGATCCAGGCCAAGGCAGGAGTGACACTTGTGGTGCCAGTCCGATGCTGCCACAGGGTCACCACAGTGGTACCAATGCATTGGAGGGCGGCAGCCTGACTTATCCCTTTTTTTTTAATGTAGCATTGCACTAGACCAGAAAAGAATAAAACAAGAGAAAAACAAAGCCAATACCGAAATGCACAATCTGACCTGATTCAGCGAGAAGGGGTGCTGGTTCAGCTTCGAAAGATGTCAGTTCAGTACAGAAAAGGAAACGAAACAGATGGTGACAAACTAAGGTATAAAAGGCTGATGCAGTAGACGCTGTTGCTCCCATGGCACACTTTCTATGGTGGTAAAAAGCAGAACTGAGGCAGGGAAGGGGTGGCATTGGTTACTGGCTAACTCACATGCGGGACATCAGTACGTAGGTCACATGGGTGGTGCCACCAGCCAGCATTGATCCCCTACTAGCTGAAAAGACTTGTCTTCCACGAGGTCCTAGTGCCTCTAGCTTAGACCCATAAGCGGGAATGAATGGTGAAGACTGATTCTTGGAAGAGGAATGCAGATCACAAAATTGCTTTAATGGGTCCCATGAGTCCTCTACCAGCACAGTGACAGCCCCAACTCAGTCAAGACAATTCAGATAAGACAACACCCACTGACTGTCCTGTACAATTGGCTATATGGGTTCACACTTGAAAGGTACTTAAGGATTCTCCGCTGTCAGCTAAACAGTAAAAGCAACTTGGCTGGCTGTGGTGCACTGCCCAGCCCACAGGAAATGCCACTGATATACACACTCTCCTCCGTAAGTGTATCCACTTCCCAGCTCTCAATTACCTCATCCCTGTTCACACCTGTCCATACGACCTATTCAAGATCAGTTGAGGCAGCTAGCCAAATAATTCCCAATTTTCCATACGACCTATTCAAAATCACCTGAGGTAGCTATCCAAATAATTTCCAATTTCTGAGAAGATCTCAGAAGATATTCTTTCTCAAGCCTGGCAGAATCTGTGTGATGCACGTTTCAAATGAATAAATTAAGCAGAATTTAAGAGAAAGGATCAGCCTGAAATGCAAGAGCGGAATATAAAATGAATTTCTTTTTTAATTAATATCAAATCAAACTAAAACTACTAAATTATTTTACAGAAAAAGAATTGTGAATGGGAAACAGACACCATTTACATGGGAATATAGGATGATCTAACAAAAGTAGGCTAAAAGTTTATGTAGTTTGTCTGCCGCTTCTCAATGGTAAGATCTTGTAATGGCTCTGCTCTTCATGTACTGGTCCCATTTCATGTTTTCTTTTTTTTATTATTTTATATTGCATTTTTTGCCCAGCTGCCAGCCCAGGCTCGGTGGCGGCATACCGCTTATACGAAGCACCCATCTCCCCTGTTACGGGGATCATGCTGCTCGGCAGTGGGATTGGGACTTTACATAGTTACTTTTCAGTGACTATGTAGTCCCTAAACTCACCCCCAGAGGACATTGGTGCGAAGGACCGGAGTCCTGGGCTTCCGCCAAGCACCTAACAGCACCCTCCCATCCAGACACCGTCCACTATTCAGTTCGGTGCCTAGCCCTCTCCAGGAGAGAAGAGCTGCCAGGCAGCAGCTCAATCCAACTCCTACCTCCCCCAACCCCACAGACCCCCGAAAATGCGGGCCCGTTCCCAAACCTGGGTCGCCGACACAGTGCAAAGTATGGCATTCGGTGCGTCAACCCTCAGTGCCACTGGGCCAGCTGGTCCCATTTCTTTTTATATCCCTGTAGCATGACACTTTCTACCATATCCTGTGGGATGTTATTCCAGATTACAATCAACCACTGTATGAACTAGTTTCTTCTTTACTCTGTCCTGAAATGCTTACCTTTATGTTGGTGACAGTGCTCTCTTGTGTTCTCAATATAGTCTCTGGTATTTAAATTGTAGACTGTCCATTAAGGTTGAGTCCCTAGACTCCTAATATACTAAAATCATATCCCCGCTAATCCAATTTCCTTTCAAGTGCATAAAAAGTCCCAGTTTGAGTAACTTGTCATCATAATCCTTCTCATGCATCCCCCTATTCATTTTATCAATCTCTATACCCTCTAAATTAGCCACCTCCTTCATATTCAGGGCACTAGAACTGCACACAGTGCTCTGTGTTGGGCCTACCAATAATGATCTATACCGTGGCATGATCATACTTCTCTCTGCTAACAATCGTCTAACACATTCCAATATATATGTATGGTTGCACCTCTTTACCACAGTCTCACACTAGGTGCTTCTTTTGGTGCACTTGAAACAATGACCCACAGATTGCTCTCCTGGTCCAATATCTGCAATGTTGTACTACCACATACATGGGGTAGGCTCCTCTCTTATTCCTATGGCCAAAGTGAACCACTCGCTTTTCAATATTAAACTTCATTTTGCCTGTTTTGCTCACAGTAAGATTTTACAATTCCCTTTGCAAACTCTCTATCCGTTCTAGCGTTCCCACAATATTATCTAGCTTAGCAGCATCAGTGAGTGTGGTCATCCATCTTCCGTTATTACTCTGCATGTCACTCATGTATTAGTTATGCAAGCATCAGCCCTTGGGAAACCCCATTAATCATCTGCCCCAAATGGAGAAGAAACAATTAACACTGACTGTTGCCACCTGCCATCCAGCCAGCTATCAATCTGTCACACTACATCCATGTGCAGCCCCATGCTGCTTACTTTATGAATTAATTATTTGTGGTGGACTGTATCAAAAGTCTTACTAAAATTCAGGTAGATCATATCCTTTGATTATTTACCTCTCTCCAATTCTTTGCTCAGTACTTCAAAAAAGTTTAGCAGGTTAGTCCAACAAGCCCTGTCCTTTGCAAAGCAGTTCTGCGTCTCATCATCTAAACTATTTGCCAGAATAAAATTCTCTGTCTGTTATAATACTGTAGCTTCCAATACCTTTCAAAAATAGTACCTAAGCCAAACTCATTGTATGCAGTTACTTGTATCACTTTTCTTTCCCATCTTGAAGACTGGTACCACTAAAACATCCCTCCAGTCATCAGAGCTACTGCCTTCCCGTTGTGATTTATTTTAAGATAGCTATGACAAGTTCTATTGCCAATGCTTTAATTACTTTTGAGTAGATATCATCATGCTCAGCTGATCTGTGTGGATCCAATATCAGTAATCTTTTCTGCACAAAATTGATCATGTAAACTATAATGTGATTAATACAAGGCAGGAAATTAGGAACAGCATTTAGGACATATTCATTAAATATTGAGCAGAAAAACGTATTTAGTGAATCAGATATTTCCTGCACATTATTGATTAGTGTTTTCTCCATAATCAGTGCTCCCATGGTTTTTGTGACATTCTTTCTTACCCAGAAGTATTTGTAAAATGCTTTATAATTATTTGAATAATGTATTTTGATGTTAATTATGACCCTGATGCATGAAGTATCATGTTTTGATTTATGTATGAACATTTCTCCAAAATATATCTTATAGAGACTGTTACTTATTTCTTTATCTTATTTATTTATTTCGAAGTTTGGAAATACACCTGTTAGCAGAAATGCTCATTTACAAAGGTTTCTCTTCAGAATAACAAGTTGTTTACACCATGTCAAAGACAATATTAAAACTGATTAACAAAGGCGGGACAATATTGATTCAGTGACATAACAAAACAGAATGAGTAACATAAGTACTGTTTCAGCAATACAGAGTGAACAAAAGTTAACATTCAACAGGTCAAAAAATACAAAGTATAACATAGACACTAGGAGCTATACAAAGGTACCAGCCCTTCTGGGTGTTGTCAGAGGTTAAGTTTGTGCGTTTTTACGGCACATTGGAATGGAGGAGAGGCACATGCATGAGGAGACCATGTGGTGGGTAAGATGATGACATTATGTGCATGTGTAAGAGGGGATCTTATGGGGCAGAGGCACCACGATCAGATGCTGCAAGGGTTGGGTTGGGTTGGGTAGGGGTGCAGTTGGCAAGTGACAGTGCATGGGATAGGGTTTCATTAGGAGAAACAGCTACATTTGGAGCCAGGTAGGAGTAAATTTAGACAGAAGTAAATACAAACATATGACAAAGCCAGCAGAAGAAGGCAATTTGGTTCATCCAGTGTGCACGTACTGCAGGGTTCTCAGGTTATGCTACTGACCTTGCCTCTCCCTCCCTGGTCCTCCGTCCTCTCTATCTGCCCCCCAGCTCCATAGTTTTCCCTTATGTCTATCCCAGCCTCTCTTGAAGCTGCTCACCAATTTCATCAAGACCACGTCCTCCGGCAGTGTATTCCAACTGGCCACCACCCTCTCCATGAAGAAGTGCCTCCTAACCTACTTCCTAATCCTCCCCCCCCTTCCTGCTTTAGACTGTGTCCCCTCATGGTTCAGCTGGCACTTAGCTTGAAGAGACACTACTTATCCACCCTATTTATTCCTTTCAAGTACTTGAAGGTCTCAAACACGTCCCCCCTCTCCCGCAAGTTGATGTCTTTCTTAAGGTGTGGACACCAGTATCTTACTCCATACTCTAGTTGTGGTCTCAACAGTGACCTCTACAAGGGCAATATGACCTCCTTCCACCTACTGCTGACTCCTCTGGCTATACACCCCAGCATCTCATTTGCCTTTGCTGCTGCCTTTTTACACTGTGCGGAGTGCTTCAGGTTGCTAGTGATCATCATTCCGAGATCCTTCTCCACTGTTGCTACCTGGACCCCCCCCCAGGCGGTACTTAGTCATTGGATTCCTGGCTCCAATGTGCATAACTCTGCATTTTGCTGCACTAAAGCCAAGCTTCCAAATCCCTGACCATCTCTCAAGTTTTATCAGGTCTTCCTGCAGGTTCTGTATCCCCTTCCACTGTGTCCACCCTCCCATAGAGTTTGGTGTCCGCAAATAGGCACATTTTGCCCTTGATGCCCTCCCCAATGTTGCTGATGAAAACACTGAACAACACCGGCCCAAACACTGAGCCTGCTGGACCCTGCTGGTGACTCCACTTGTGCTAGGTAACTCTCCCCTCCCCCACCCTCTGGGTCCTGTCCCTCAGCCAATTTTCTACCCACCTAGTCATTTTCTCCCCAGATCAAGATCCGTCAGATTTCTGATCAACCTCTTGTGGGATACAGAGTCAAAGGCCTTGCTAAAGTACAGATAAAGGATGTCCACCACCTGGCCCCTGTCAGCTGCCTTAGTGACCCACTCAAAGAAGTCAATCAGGTTCATTTGACACAATCTCCCTCCCACAAGCCCATGATGCCTCTCATCCTGGAGACCATTTCTCCTCTAGATACCCTATCAACCTTTCCTTAAGTATGGTCTCCATAGGTTTGCACACAATTGAGGTCAGACTGACCAATCTGTAATTCCCTGGGTCATCCCTGGAACTGTTCTTATGGTGGAGCACCACATGTGCCATTCTCCAATCCTGCGGCACTTTGCCTGACTCCAGGGACTACTGAACAGGACTGCCAGTGGCCCTGCAAGCTCCCCTACCAGCTTCTTCAGTACTCTTGGATATATGCCATCCAGGAGTGCTGATCTGTTCACCTATGGTGCTAGTAGCCCCTTCCTCACTCTATCCTCCTCTATCACCACATCTGTGCTCCCTTTCCCCCATTGCCCTTTCCCCCCCTGTTTGCACCAGTCCGTCTTTTTCTCTGGTGAAGACAGAGCAGAAGTATTCGTTCAGCACCTCAGCCTTTCTACTGTTCTCCTCTACCCATTCATCCCCTTTCCTAAGCTTAACAATCCCGTCCTTCGCATACGTGGCAAAAGAAGGCCTTCTCTCCCTTTTTGATTCCCTCAGCTATCTACAGTTCTTTCTGTACCTTAGCCTGCTGCACTACTTTACTTGTCACCTTGGCCATCCGTAAGTAGTTTCTCCTATTCTTCTCTCTCTCAGTCTTCCTGTATCTCCTGTAGGTTGACCTCTTGTCCTTCACCGCCTGGGCAACCACCGAGCTGAACCAGCTAGGTGCTTTGGCCCTCGTATTCTTCCCTTTGAGCCTAATACACTCCACTGTGGCAGCCAGTATTCCTTCTTTGATGATGGACAATTATTGGTCCACCCTCATATCTACTCTGATGCCCGCCAGGTACTGCTTTAGCACCTTGTCCATCTTCCTGGAGTCTGCCTTCTTGAAATCCAGGATTTTGGTCTTAGTGGGGATGCTTTCCCTGCCCATATCCCACCTGAACCACACTGTGTGATGGTTCCTACCACTAAGGGCTCTTTGACCATTTTCTCTTGTTTGTGCTCCCATTTGTAAGCACACAATTAAAGACTGCCCCCTCTCTAGTGGGCTCTGTGATGTCCTGATTCAGGGGCCCACTTTGCATTGCTTCTAGGATCACCTGACACCTAGCACAGGATGTGTATGGTATGCTCCAGTCCACTTTGGGCAGGTTAAAATTCCCTACACCACTACCACCTCTCCCTTCCCTGCATCTTCCAGCAACTGAAAACTATTGCAAAATACTGTATACTGACTCTTAGCATTCATTGCTTCTTCATTTCCAACAAGGCTCGTTTTCATTTTGTGCATCGTCACTGCTTGGATAATCACATGATGTGAGGCCAAGAGTAGTGCTTCAGTCCTGATCTCTGATCTCTGATCTCTGCTGTGCTATCCCCCCCAAAACAATTGATAAAAACATCTGGAATCTCCCCCCCAAACAATTGGTAAAAACAATCTGGATTTCTGCTCCTAGAAAACAGCCAGACATTTTAGGTCCAATAAATATTTATATTTACAGTGACCTAAATGTAAGAATAGGTGACATACATAGTCTTAGAGTTATTTCTTTTAGCATTTCTAAGCTACTGTATGAACTTCTAATGGAGAAGAACTTTACTAAATGGTAAGTACCACAGAAGCTATTAAAAAGTAGCTACACTGTAGATTTAAAAAGGTCTTAACTTTGGAATTTTGATAATTTTATTTATTCATTTATTGATCAATTTAGTTTTTGGAAACCAAGTGAGTGCACTGGACGAAGATTTGTCTATTTTTAGGCACAACCTGGGAGGTTACAGTTGTAATTAAGTAAATAACAGTGACATAATAAACATTTCAACAAGGCACAAGATATACACATGACTGGCAGCAAGTTACAAGATACAAAATACAAGTTACATAACAGGTACAAGGTGTGACGGTCTGGTTGCAAAGGACATAAAGCTGCAAACTGGAAGTACAGAATAACACAATGTACAAAACAAATTAGACAGCATGCAGTAATCACAGTCGAATGAGGCAGTCATGGCTTCTTAACAGGTACAAGAGAATATATAATGTAAGCACCTACAGTAGGCAAAACCAAAACCCTATTATTTAGTTTTTGTTGACCGGGTAAGTGCACTAGGCAAATTCTGCCTGTTTTCAGGCACAACCCACGGGATGGGGATACAGAGGAATGCCAACTGACCTTGAACCACATTAAGCTGTTGATGGTATTTTTAGTGAATGAGGGAAATTTGGCCAGGACACTGGGGAAATTCCCCTACTCTTCGGTAGGTGGCACTGTGACTGGTGCTGCTATGGCCAGTCAGCCTGGGGATCCACAGAGGATGTATGTGCTAGGGGCCAGGGAACAGGCCTACCCTCCAGTCATGGAAATTTGTGAGGCCGAGATGCACAATGACGATGTTGTCGGCGATCGAAATGAAGTTTTGGTACATGCTACAGACCTGGCTTTGGAGGAGCTGGTGCAGGAGCAGGCAGCGGTGAATGTCAGTGCGGTGGATATCTGTGAGCTAATTGCTGCCGAAGAATGGAGGTTCGTTGTGAGATGGCAGGAATTGGAAGTGCTGCTGGCAGAGTGAATAGGGAAAGATGGAGCAACGGACGACCGTACCAAAGGTGGAAATGACGCTGAACATGCGGAAACATGCATGGCTCGGGAGGTTATACTGATGAATAGCTCAATTTTTCAGAAGAACCCCTGGATGGCTGTCTGAACACAAAGGTACAGGTATGTGGGGGCATACATAGTGATTTGGATGGGAGCGGGGGGATTGAAAGATTAAGACAAGAGAATATGCAGCACGGGTGTTCTCCTCAAGGGATTGCTGAGGGGCTGCAAATGGCTGCTGCAAGTAGCACTGTTCAGGATGATAAAAGGTTTTCTACATTAAAGCCCACTACGGTCTGCTTTAACATTGGAATTTTCACAGCGGGGCTACAAAGAAACCCTACTCTAAAGAGCAAATGTTGAAAGGAAAAAAAAATGATGGGTGGGGATGGTTTGACACTTCCTTTAATGTCGACTAGTTCAAATCCTGTTGAGAGGATTATAGGGCCCACTACACCTCCAGCAGAATGGGTAGCTAAATTCCAGGAAGCAGTCGGGTGGATTAAAAATCAGATGGCTCTGGGTGGGATGCAAATAACCCTGAAGTGGAGGAGAAAACTCTAGAACCTGCACTTAGTGACAAATGTATGGAGCAAGAATCTGGGCACTCCCCAGCTCAGATACCACCTGGACAACAAACAGTGGGAGATGGTTCACCTATAATTATGGGGCATGCAGATCTTATACAAGACATTAGAGCATTGGAAGGAGAAGATAAAGGGCAGGTTTTGGAGATCAATCCCCCCCCCCCCCATCACAACACTAACTCCTATAGTGTCTCCCGAGGCTAGGGCACTGGTCACAACTGAGGGGCTGGCAGTATCTGGAAGGTCTGAGCCTGGAAATATCATGGTAGAACAGCAGACAACAGAACAAAATGTGTGGAATGCCAGAGGGAGAGGAAAAATTGTTTCCTAATAGTACTAGGAATGTGACTGAGCCTGCTATGAGACAAAATGCAGTCAGACTAAAATTCAGAGGTACTGCCTCTGATGCACCAGATAGACTATTTGTAGGGAGAGTATTGCTTAAAACCAGTACGAAGTTTTATGCATATGAAATATATGCACTCATTCATATGCCGGGGGATACCATTTATGATGTGAGTTTTAAACATCCTAATGGTCTAGAAAAATTCTGGAAACAATATCAGTTACTAAAGAATGGTCCTGTGTGGCGGCCTTTTTTGGCCATACCTTTAACCAAACCCATGTTTAAAAACATCACAGTTCTCCTTCAGCATGAGGGAGTTAATGTGGCAGATACTGCATACTGGTTGAAACAACACTGCTTGGTAAACGGCTACCCTGACCCTTTTTAGATGAGGAGCACCTGTGGACAGGGGGTAGAAATATAAAATCACACTTAAGCAAGAGAAAGAAGAAATACAGCATTTACCAAATTTTTGGGGGGAGGTAGAGATAGAGGGGTAATATTCTACTTTGGACAACCCAGAGCCTGTTATAAGTGTGGGGATCTTGGACATCTAAGTAATGTTTGTGAGAAACAGATGTGTGGACTGTGTGGAGAAATGGGGCATTATGGAGCACACTGCAAACAACCACAGAAGTGCAATTTATGTGAAAAAAGGGTCACACTTTCAGAAACTGTTCATGGGTGTCTCATAACAGTCCTGACCAATCTGTTCAGTCTGAACATGATGTGTATGTTCCAACGGCGCAAAAGAAAAAATGAGAGCCAGTTCACTGATGGATCAGTTGAATGGAACGGAGCAGGGTTCTCAAACTGAGGCTGGTTTACGATCACCAAATACAAATGATGTGGAGGAGGTGGCAGAGCAAAACAAGAGTCAAGTCCCTTCTATGACCTCAAAGGAAGGTTTAAAAAACTGTATGGATTTAGAATAAAGCCAGGTTATGGATCAGGATGTGCATGAAAATAATCAAGATGGGATGGCTTTTCAGGGCCACAGTGTACAGCCAGAAGTCCATGTGGAACTTATTGAGATGGAGGAGGTGATGCCACCTCCAGGTAAAGTGATGGAGCCACCTTTTCAACAGGTCACACAGTCTAAAGCAGCAGGGTGCCCCAGAATTAGATGAAACTGCATTACGGAATACATAAGAAGTTCTAATGGAGGTCCCAGATGAGGAAGTGGGGTGGTGAGTCAGATGGATCCTCAGTTGCATCGTCGCAATTCGAGGCTCCTATAGGACCTGGGAAAAGTGAGAAACCGAAGCCAAAAAGGAGAAAGAAAAGAAAGTGAAATGGACTTAGTGGTTACTTTTTTCAATAAATTAATTAATGCATACGTCTCTTCTGATGTCAACAGTAAATGTTAACAGTATTAAGAATGTTGGGAAATGTATTGTTACATTTGCCAATTTATATAAAGAGAAACGGCAGATCAATTTTATACAGCATACTAGATTGCACACGATATCTGAAATTGAGCAGGCAAAGAAAGACTGGAGGTGGGGGCCTTCATTATGGTCAGTAGGGGAAGATCCTTGCTCAGGAGTAGGAATATTATTCTTTAACTTACATATTCAGATTCTGAAGGTTTTAGATATTTCACGTGAAAGAGTGCTCATGGTGGATGTTGTGATTTGTGGTTTAGCGTATAGATTGATTAATGTTTATGTACCCCAAAAGAAGGCAGATAGAGCAGCCTTGTTTGGTATGATTGAGCCCTTCTTGGCTACATCTGTGTTGATTTTGTTGGGGGGGGGATTTTAATTGTGGTCTGCGGCCTAGGGATTGGGGAAGAAAGACAGACAAAGTGTATAGTGACACCAATGCATTAACGGAGATCTTAAAGAATGCTGGATTGAAAGATATTTATGATATCATAGACAAAGCTCCAGAACATACATTTTATAAAGGAAAATTGTCAACACATATAGATTTTTGGTTTGTTTCAGAGGAGTTGGTAGGGAATGATTTTAAATTGTACTCCTGGAAACATCTGATCATATGGTGGTGCACGCTCAAATTGGTTTGGTGCATAACATTGCCTATGGGAGAGGATACTGGAAGTTAAATAACTCTGTGTTTCAGAAGGATACTGTGCAGAAGGCAGTAAGGGACTTATTGGCAGTTCGACAAGATATTACATTTTTATGATAGTTGGGGAGAATGGTGGGAGGATACAAAGAGGGATGTTAGGGAATTATTGAAGAAGGCATCAAGGGCTATGGCTAATTCAAAATATTTGAGATCCTTGCACTTAAGGGCGCAGTATTTAAAAATATTGACACAAGTTTGGGAGGTGAGCAGGGGGCCAAGCTTAAAGAGTTAAAGGAAAAAATGTGCGAGTATCATAGAAAGAGAGAAGGGGAGACTGAAAAATGTCAACAATATGTTACACAAGGGAGAAAGGAGATAGTTAATTCTTATGAGGTGGAATTGCATGGGATACAGAAGTTAGCAATGAAGTCACTGATATGGCACGATGGGATGGTGCAAGATACACAGCAGGGCATACAAGAAGTGGTATTTGATCAGCAGTGTTACACGTATCAGAAAGGTTCGGGTGCACAGAAGTTTGCTCCTTTGAATGTTGGGGTGTTGCCTGAGATTCCTGTATGTGAAGGGGAAGCCTTGATACAACCTGTTATTGAGGAAGAGATTGGTTTGGCTATTGATCAGCTGTCAGTGCATACCACCCCTGGTTTGGATGGTATCTCTAATGATTTTTATAAAATCTTTAAAAGAGATTTAGTGGCTGAGTTACAAATGATGTATCAGGAGATACTGGATGGAGAGAGCTTGACTTTAAGTATGCAAGAGGGAATGATGATGTTTCTGTATAAAAAGGGAGATCCACAGAAAATTCAGAATTGAAGACCATTAAGTCTGCTGAACATGGACTATAAAATATTGACAAAAATACTGACAGCATGGTTGGCAAGGGTGGCGAAATGTGTGATTTTACCACAACCGTGTGCAGTGCCTAGCAGAAATATACAACAGAATCAGATTTTTATAAGGGAAATTATAGAAAAAGGATTAGATATGAAATTGGGTGGGTATTTAATGTCATTGGATCAAGAAACTGCCTTTGATACAGTACAGCATGATCATTTATGGGAGACTTTGATCTTATATGGGGTTTCAAGACAGTTTGTTAATGTACTTCGACATTTATATGAAAGAGCTATAATGATTCCATTGATAAATGGCCATTTGGGAGACCTGTTCAGTTGAAGAATGGAGTGCAACAGGGATGTCCTCTAAGTCCTCTTTTATATGTGTTTGTTATTGAGCCACTGTTACAGATTATAGAGCGTGCAGAGATTATAAAACCAGTTTGTAATATGGATGGATTTGAATGTCTGAAGGCATCAGCATATGCAGATGATTGTATGGTTGTGGTGCAAGATTTGGACTCAGGACAAAATGTTCTGGATATTTTGGCAGACTTGCATGAAAAAACAGGGATTAAAATAAATACTGCAAAATGTAAAATGCTAATTTTAGGTAATGCATCTGTACCGGAACATTTTTCCATCCCAGTAGAGCAAGGAGAAATTAAGATACTGGGATTATTATTTGGAACTAGAAGGGCAGAGCAAATAAATTGGGATATAGTATATGAAGATGCACAGAGGAAGGTGTTGTCATGGAAGTCCTGGAAAATGACAAGGAAAAAAAGGATATATTTATTGAAGGCCTACATTATGCCAGTTTTACTATATGTATCACATCTCTATCCAGTACATTTTGGTATGCATGCAAAGTTAATGGGACTGTTTGTTTTTATTTTTCTGAGGTAGTCACCTGAATCCAGTAAAAAGAGCACATACCTACAGAAATAGAAAGGAAGGTGACCTTGGAATGATATAGCCATTGGTTTATTTATTTTGTAATTTCTTTTATAGTAATTTAAGGCCACTGGTGTTGGGAAAAACAGGTTTCCAAACTGAAAGTTTGAAACTTGGGGAATTTTAGTTTTTAGAAGCATGGAGGAGAGGTAAATGGCATGTGTCAGACAAAAGTTTACCTACTTATATGCAGACCGCCTTAAAATATATCCGACTATGGAAGATAGTATTACATTGGTTTGTGGATGCAGATAGGAAACATTTCTATAAAACAATAGTTGCAGAATGTTATTTGGAAGAGCCTGTATTTACTATTGCTGCTAATCATGATAGTTACAGTAAATGTTATTGGAAAGTAATATTGAGCCAAGGATCCCCTTGAAGATGCAGGATATTGTATGGTTGTGTGGGCATCAAAAATTAAATATAAAAGGAAATCAGAAGCATAAAATGGTAGAAGACTGGGTATGTTTGGAAGAGGGACTTGTGTTGGTCCAGTAGAGACCATGTAACATTTATTTTTTGAATATACCTGTATAAAAGGTTTTTGGAATTCATTAGCTGCATTGTGGGGGGGGAAAACTGCACAGATCAAATATAATATTTTGATATTGGGACAACTGACCAAGGAGTGGAAGAAATGGCAGAAAAGTATGATTTGGGTGCTGTTTGCTTGTTTGAAATGGACAATCTGGCATGCTAGATGCCTTAGGGTATTACAACAGAAGGAAATAACGGTATGGGATATGTTATGTCAAGTTCAGATGGAATAAGATAAAATGTATCTATATGAACTGCATACTTTAGGAGAGGTCATATGTAACCATTTATGGAATAAGGTGGATTAGGTGGGGTGAAGAATTCAGATGGAGTTATGGGTTAATTTTTTGTTAATTAAAAAATTGCTGAATGAGAAAGATTTTAGTTTGGTTTATTTTAAGGGAAGTGTGGGATCTTAAATGATACATAAGGGAAGATGGGATTGAGAAAAAATGTTAAAAAAAAAAAAGAAGAGAGTTAGGTTTCTTGCTTTGTACACAGACTGAACAGGAGATTTGGATTCTGTTTACATGTTTTCAAAACAGACAAGAGGAACGAAAAGTCTGTATTTATGTGTAAAGAGCTGCTGATTGTATTTTGTGATTATTTGTTTTTGTGTCATAATAAAAATTTCCCCTACTTTTTTCGAGAAGTGCCATGGGATCTTTAACATCCATCTGAACTACCACCAGAACAGGCAGATGGGACCTTGGTTTAACGTCCCATCAGACCTGAACCTCTCTGATCTTGTTTACACTGCCACAGCTCTTTGCCTTCTGCTCCAGTCTGTAGAAGCTGCACTTTAAGCAACTCCTGCAATTAATCATTTACAAAGTCCTCCCACACTGTGCTGCAGGTTGTGCTCTGGGTGAGGCATGTGGTCCAATGGGGAGCAGAGTGCAAGATGGGCAAAAACGGTACCCCAGTGGATTGAGCGCAGATCAGAATTTACAGTGTAGATAAACACGCTCAATCCGCTAAACAGCCCCTCTCTGGCGTTGATGCAAAATCTGGATCCGAATGCCTCTTGAAAAACTCCATAGTGTGTCCACATTTCAACTTTTGCAGCACATCAACCTGTGCGCATGGGTTGATGTGCTGCAAAATAGGGCTGCATAAATGGGCTGTCTTATTCTGAATTCAGAATAACACCCAAGAATACAGGCTGAGTCTTCTACACTTAGCAATGATTTCCTAAACAGAGACTACATTTTAAAGCACGGTAATCTGACAGGAATTGTGTGCAAGGATATTTAAAACAAATACCCTTATAAATTAGCTATAGGTAATTTCTAAAATTAAACTTCATACTTTTATGTTATAATTGACTAAAATACTACTGGAAGACGGTGATTTAATTCCCAGCATATGCCCTCATTAAATATAGTGCGTCAACCCCATTATCTGCCTGCCTCAGGTCTGTGTAACCCATGATGATAGAAAAATATGGTTAGAAGTGTTGAGCAACCAACAGTTCCTAAAGATGGCATGCTTGACCATTTGAACTGAACTCTCCTTCATGAGCAACTACTAACTTTTGAAAAATGTATTTTCCTATTTCTGTATCACCACTGGCTGTTTCATCAATTAATTTGTTACTCCTATCATGGCAGTCTGATATTTCAGATACCTGCATATTTTTGCAGAGGAAAATCTACCTGAAGAGAAATTAATCTACAGTAGCTTCAGATAAAGTTTTCTAAGTATTCAGTACAATCTTTTGGCTTTTCCATAATTACAATGATTAATCTTGTCTTTTACAATGTAATATTTTATTCACTTAATGGAATTACTTTCCTGCACGTGGATGAGAATAATCAATCTCCTCAGCCTTAAGTAATAGAAGCTCAGGGTACTATTTATACTAAGGTTGATAATTGTAATAGTAGCTTTCAGCAGTAAATATTGGAGTTTTAAAACAAAACAGATGTGACCTATGAGGGAATTTTTATATATCCTAAAGCTATATTTGCTATTATATGCCTTGAAGCTATGCTTGCTTTGAAAGCCATGCTGTAACAAAGTCATAATGAATGTAGTAGAAATTTTTGAGTTCATGCTGTTTTTTTACAGGGTTATAGAATGATACTGAGGTTACTTGAGGTATATTTGTAGAAACAGAAAGCAAGATAAAACTGGGCAGAACTGGTTGTACCAGCCTGAATAACAGGCTCAGACAAAGTATAAGATAACAACATGCTTGGGCAAAATATAAGATAACAGCACATTGAGGCATTGAAGGCAAGCTGTACGTTGCTATGGTGTGAATGAAACTCATTGTTTCACTCAGGTCAGATTGACCCAGGCATATGTATCAAGAAGTATTGGGAAAGAAATGGAATAAGCAGTGGAAAAGTACCCCATACATTGGTATCAACTTGTTTTTCTGTTACATTGGTATCAACTTGTTATTCTGCTTTATGATTGGCTTGGACTGAAATGTTGGTATTTTTCAAGATAAGAAGTGCAGAATCTAGCTTATAAAAAGCTGCTGTAAATTGTAATTGGAGAGCTTTCTCCTTTGCAGAACTCCCGCATGCATGTGAAAGATTTGATCAAATAAAGCGACGTTAAGACAAAACCCAGTGGTGTGGTTTTTGCCCCGTGACGACGGGAGCAGTTGCTCAGGTAATACTTACAGTGAGAGAATTTGCGATCATAGTTTTGGCGTAGTCGGCAGGATAAGTTCTTCGTCCATGTCACCTCGTGATCAGGTTGCTCCCTTGGACAAAGGAGGACATTTTGTGGAGACCCCATCAGGGCCTTGTACAAAGAACTGTGACACTCATCATCTGCACAGCACAGGTATACCTTGGAGCGAAGTGTACTATAAAGAACAGGCCTAGATAGAATGGGAAACAAGGGAACAAAGATAGCCTGGGTCCAGAGTTAGTATTATCTGGACCAGCAAATGTATGGTTGATAAGTTTGGCCAGGATTCGTCTCTGAGATAGGACAATGGCATAAGTTGAACAGGGGAATATTTCCCCTTATAGGTACTTTTAGTATAGATGTACTAAAGGAAGCAAGGATAGCACTGGAAGAAAAAGAAATGAGCAAACAAAAAGGGTGCAAGGTAGACTGGTCAAGGTTTAGAATATGGGAAAGAGAGGCAGAAAGGCGACATGAAAATCAAGTGAGAGGGTTAATGATAAAACAAGAAGGGGAAGATACTGAACACCAAAAGAGGGTGTTTCATCATCACGATACCCCTCCACCATATCGGCCCCCTCCCCCAACTGTTCCGCCGGTCCCACAGGGAGGGGTGGTGCCAGATGTGCCACCAGAACAGGTTGCCCCGGCTGTGCCTGCTGCCCTACCTGCTCAACAAGCACTGATAGTCCAGGCCGGGCCAAGTAGCACAACCGGCACAGGGCATTCAACAGGCTGCCCAATTGACTAGCGACACGCCTGTTCAACATCCTCCTGTGACTCTGGTGCAGGAGGCTGCAGTCTGATCCCCAGAAAAGCCCCAAATCCCCACCCGTTCAGTCAGATGAGGAGTCAGGGAGTGAAGAGGGAAGAGGACCTGGTTGAAGCAGTGGAATCTATGTCACTGGAAGGGAAGGTGCATGGCAAGGAGATGGAAGCCTTGGGTATTTAGGCAAACTGATGCAAGGACTAAGGGCCCAAAACAGGCAGGGGAAAAAAGAACTAACACAGCAGCTGCTTTTGATACATTATCCCAACCCACACCCTGAGGCAGGAAGACTGGCTACCAAACGACCAGCCTGCAGTCCCTAAATACATTGAAGAAGACCGCCCATGGAATCCTGAGGAGCTGAGAGGCCCTGAAAGATGTACCAAAGCCTCAAGATAACTTAGAAGAATATATAAAGGAGTTAACAAACTTAATAAAAATGTATGAACTGTCTATGACTGAGGTTGGAGAGTGTCTTAGACGGACATTAAAGGGCAGGTGGGAGGAAGTAAAAGAGGCCTGGGACCCAGAGAAGCCAAGGGACCACATTATGCCACAATTTAACACGGTGTGCATAAAACTACGGGAAAAATACAGAGATGTGACAGACTGGTCTCGCATCCGGGATACGAGACAAAAAGATGAGGAATCAGTACGCGATTACAAGGAACGATTGGAGGGGGTCTTTAGGCAATTTTCCGGTATTGGGCCAGATAATCCCGCATACCAGCATCAGTTGGGTATGGCTTTTGCACCGACTGAGTGAGCCAATTAGATTGGGAGTTACCACAGTGTGCATTGGATGGGAGACAAAGAAAATGGCCGACCTAGTGCTGTATGCTGAACATACTGAGAGACAGCAGAAGGAGATACAAAAGGAAAAGAAAGAAAAGCTGGAAAAGGTTCAGCTGATGTACTTTGAGAGAGACAGTAAGCAGCCCCAACCGGGAGGTGGAAATGGCAACAGAAGAAGACAGAGAGGATGAAATAATGGAGGTTATCCACAGGGAGGAGGGGGAAAAGGGCAACCATTGGAAGGATCAGCAGGACAAAGACCCGGACTGGGAGGTGGTATCATCTGCTTTGCTTGTGGAGAACAGGGACACATAGCAAGAAATTGTGTAAAGGCAAATCAGTGGCAGCGTAATCAAGATTCCAATGCCCTCTTGCCTCAGCCACCACCCTCCTGCTCCACAACAGTGGCAGCCAAATCAGCAGCAAGGATGGGGTGGAAATCCTCGGATCCTCAGTTCTGGACTAATAATGTTGGCTTTGCCAATGACAGCTGAAGGTTAGAGGAACACTCCCCTCCCCTTTTCACAAATGCTATGTGCTTCAACAACGCCAGAAGGTAGTCCAGTAATAGACTTAATAATCATGAACACAAAGTTGACCTTCTTGATAGACACAGGTGCCTCGATGTCAGTAATTCAAAGAAGCAAGTTAAATGCACCCTTATCCAGTCAAATGGTGACAACAATAGGGGCATCAGGAGTACCACAAAGAGAGCAATTAACAATCTCATTACCGGTTCGGTGTGGAAAAATGGAATTACAACATACTTTCCTCAGTAGCACGACCTGTCCTGTGAATTTATTGGGAAGGGATCTCCTGTCAAAGGTAAATGCACACATTACTTGTACCCCAGAGGGGGTTAATATAGAAGTGCCGGGGGTGGGTTTGTATCCATGTTTGGCAGAAAGAACAGGGGATTGGCTGTATAGTTGGGAATTAACAGAACCAAAGGAGGTGGGTTGGCTACAAGAATGGGCGGAAGTAGTAACACATGGCCAGTTGCAGTTATAGAAAGATTTGCATTGTACAACACATTATGCAGTGGGAGAATTAGAGACCTAACCTTGGAGTGCAAGAGTGGGGAAAACAGCCAGTAGAACAGGCCATCTGGGTGTCAGAGATATACGTGGCAAAGGATTGTTGTGCAGCCTCAGTGAGGCTGAATGCAGAGCAATTAAAAGTATTCCAAGAGCCAGGGTCATACCCGCACATTTCCATGGCAAGAGAACCCCACCTTGAGTGGAAGGAATTGGGGCCATGGGTAGCAAAAATGGTACAGTTGTGTGATTGGGAACGTGTAGGAAGCAAGCTAATATCAAGGGCTGGGAACTGTGAAAAATACATAATTAACGGAAAGGTTACGGTACGAGTGGATGAAAGAGAAGTGAATGTGCGAAAGGTTTGTGAAGAAATAGGCACGCAGGAGAGTGTAAGTTGGATAAATGAGTTACCAGCAAAGCTATGGGCAGAATCAAAGTGTGATGTGGGATTACTGAAGAATTCACAACCCCTTATGGTCAAGCCAAAGTCCTCTTACAGACCGAATAGGCATCAATATCCGCTGGGTAAAGAGGCGGAGGTGGGAATAGCCCCAGTGCATGCAGCATTAGTGGAAAGGGGAGTAATCATCCCCTGCCCATATGCAACGGTAAATACACCAATTTTACCAGTGAGAAAGCCAAATGGAAGTTACCGCTTTGTGCAGGACCTGAGAGCGTAAATGAAGCAGTACATATGGGTACTCCGGTAGTGCCAAACCCGATTACTGTATTGTCATCCATTCCACATAACAGCTGTTATTTCACGGTCATTGATTTAGCAAATCGTTTTATAGTATCCCGTGAGAACCAGTAGCCAGGAATGGTTTGCATTCACCTACAAAAGGGAAAAGTAGACCTGGACTCGCATGCCCCAAGGCTATGCTGAGTCTCCAGCAGTATTCTCAGCTCAAATGAGAGAGAATCTATCCGCTTTGTGGCCCCATCCGGCAGTACCCTAATACAGTATGTGGATGATCTATTGCTTACTAGCCCCAGTAAGGAAGCAAATGAACAGGATACAAAAGCTTTATTACTTTCTTGGCTGAGAATGGGCATAAAGTGTCTAGAAAAATTGCAATTGTGTAGAAAGCAAGTAAAATATTTGGGTCATGTGTTGTCTGGCAGTGGTAGAAAGCTAGACCCTGAGAGAATTAAGAACATACAGCTTAGCCGCCCAGTTACCAAGCAGCAAATGATGTCTTTTTGGGTATGGTGGGCTATTGTAGAGCCTGGATCGTGGATTATGCTATGTTGGCACAACCCTCCATGAAGCCATATTTGGCAAGCAAATGCAGATGACTGAGGAGATCAGGTGGACACCTGATCTAGAGATCTGTTTTGCGAAACTTAAAAATGTATTGGTTACAAGTTCTTGTTTGGGACTACCAAATTATGAGAAGGGTTTTAATCTGTTTGTAAATGGTAAAGGAGGTTACATGTCAGCTGTATTGACACAGGAACATGGAGGGGGATAGAGGCCCATAGCATATTACTCAAAGCGTTTGGACTCAGTGGTATGTGGGATGGTGTCTTGCTTGCAGTCGGTGGCAGCGGCTACTGAAGTGGTGTTGGCATGCGTGGATTTGGTAGGATTCTGTGCTTTGACGGTGCATGTGCCTCATTCTGTGCATTCTATTCTGCTACAAGCTCGCACAGCTCATTTAACGCCTGCACGATTGCTTCAGTATCAAAATGTGTTACTAACCATGTCTAACATAACTTTGAAAAGGTGCACCACTTTAAACCCAGCGACGTTGCTCCCCACCTCGGAGGAGGGGGAGGAGCACGACTGTGGGCAAGTGATTGATTTAGACTGTAAGCCTCGACCCGATATCACTGACATACCCATACAAAACGCAGACTTAGAATTATTTGTTGTCGGCTCGGCACAAAGAGACGAAAAAGGACCCCCCTTGGTAGGTTATGCAGTGTGTACTCAAAACTATGTCGTGGAAGGAGCAAAGTTGCCCCCACGAACATCAATAGCTACTGAACTCATAGCTCTGAGAGAGCTTGTATAATAACCGAGGTAAAACAGTTAACATATACACAGATAGTCGATATGCATTTGGGGTAGCTCATGATTTTGGCACCCTATGGAAACACAGAGGGTTTTTAACAGCAGCTGGAAAACCTATTACGCATGCGAATTTGGTAAAAAATCTTTTGTTAGCAATCCAGAAGCCAGAAAAGTTAGCAACTGTAAAATGTCAAGCCCATACTTCTAGCCAAGATTTTGTTTCTGCAGGAAATGCGAGGGCTGACGCAGCTGCAAAGAAAGCAGCTCTTTCTGGGAATGTTCCGAAATTTCAAATGTCTTTGACTGTAACTAACCAATTTGATTTATTCTCAGTAAAGGATGTTGCAACTTTACAACAGTCGGCCAGTGCAAAAAAGAAACGTAACTGGCAAACAAACTGTAAATTTGATGCTAGCACTAAGGTGTGGACAAACCCCGATGGCGAGCTCTGCCTGCCTTCGGCAATATTACTTGGCAAAAATTGGCCCATGGGGCCTATCATGTTCAAAAAGGTGGAGTAGTGGAATCTTGTAAATAAACATTGGTATGTTGTTGGCTTTACCGTATATGCTGAAGATTTTTGTAAAAGTGTGTAATATGTATGCAAAATAATGTTGGCAGAGGACTCCAAGTAACCCTCTGCCCATCCTTTTCCTAGGACCTTTTGAACATTTAATGATGGATTTTATTGAGCTAAACCCGTGTGAAGGGTATAAATATTGCTTAGTGACTATAGATATGTTTTCAAAGTGGGTAGAGGTGTTCCCAGTACGGAAAACCACGGCCTGTACAGTAGCAAAGGCCCTGATTAGAGAAATCATACCAAGGTGGGGGATTCCCACCTGGCTCTCCAGCGATAATGGCTCGCATTTTGCAAATGAAGTCATCAGAACCTTGTGTGAGGCACTGCAAGTGGACTTACGAACGCACTGTGCATACCACCCACAATCGGGAGGGGCAGTAGAAAGGGCAAATCAGACATTAAAGCTGAAATTGACCAAAATTATGGCAGATACTGGCCTTAGTTGGGTAAAGGCACTACCAATAGCCCTAATGAGTATGAGGGGAAGAGCTGGCCCATGGGTTTATCACCCATGAAATTTTGATGGAAGGCCCTCAGAATGACAAATGTCCCTTCCACAAAACCGAATAACATTGCACGGTTTAGATAATGAAATGATTGCCTACTGTTTGTCTCTTGATGCTGTTTAAGATCTCTCTATCCTAGGGTAAAGCTGTACTTCCAGTTCCTTGGAGGGACCCCTGCATAGGATACAACCAGGAGACTTACGTGGTTATCAAGGACTTCAAAGAAAGAGCGGTGCGCAGGTGCGAGGACCGTTTTAAGTGCTCCTGACTACCGCCACTGCCATAAAGATCGCTGAGAGAGAGCGGATTCACGCATCTCATTGTCGCCGGTGACAGCCTCTACAGTCGATACCATTGCACAGTGAACTGAGCAACCATGAAAATTGTTATTGTTCTGTTTTCGTTTGGACTATCGCTGCTATTTTTGCTATGGGGCTCTGGACATGAGGGGGCAACTGCTCTGCCGCAGCAAAGCCATTGCACATCACGAACACTTGGTGGACTTTAATGAACTTACATGCTAATAATGCCAATGTCTCTGATTGCTATGTATGCACTAGCTCTCCTTTTCTCTGCAGCCGTGAGGACTCCACCTAAAACCCAGGCCTGTAAATAGCACTGAGGCCAGCGAGATTCTCGTGCCATCAGGGAAGAAACATCACTAATGCCCCAGATTATGCTACAAACAAAATAAAAACCTAACTGTGTTTGAGGCACGATTTTACTGCATGGTACAGCCCACGAATGATACAAATGTGTCAACCCCGTTGTATCTAGATGTTAGACAGCAGAATATATCAGCCAGGCTCTGCCTGTGTAATAAGCAATTAACCGTGAGTTTAGCGCCACTGGGATGGTCCACGTGCCAATATTGTAGGCACTACAACAGCACCACCAAGTCCGAGTCCACCATAACCAACTGCTGTCAAGCAGATGCCCACACAGTACATCCTGATTTCACTGCCGTGGGCAGTCTGTCAGGTCTATACTGGGTATGCGGGATAGGGCTTATCTTTTTCTACCTATGGGGTGGACGGGCTGCTGCTATCTAGCCACACTCCACCCTGCAGCCCATGTATAGAAGTACAATGCATCTGCTATACATCAGCGTGTAAGCTATATAAATCAAGTTCAAAAAAGGGAGGTGCCGGATGCGAATAAATGTGTCCCAGTGGAAGAAAAATTTGGGGCAGGAATCTTCCCATGGTGGGGTGTTGTTCAGAACATGCATTACATTGACCAGTTAAGCTATGAGTTGGAAACGTTAATTAATGATACCTTGAAATCAACTCTTTGCTGACAGCTGAAATTAAAGCCCTTAGAATATTAGCTTTGCAGAATGAAACTCGCACTTGATTATGTATTAGCCTTGAGGGGTGTGCGCCATTATAGGGGAGGAATGCTGCACCTATATACCTGATAACTCCCAGGAACTAGAGCAAGTGACTGAGGGAATAAAAACACTACAGCAGTGTGTTCTTAGTGAGCATGCACCTATATCGCAGGGCTGGGACCCCTGGTCATGGTTCTCAAGCATATTTGGTGACTGGGCACTACCCTCCTCCACTGGGTGGCAGTAATCGTGGTGGTGATACTGGCATTATGGCTCCTGACTGTGTTGCTCAAATTTCTCTTGCAGCGACTGTAGCACCTTGTCACCACATGCCATCACCCAGCTGCACCCCTTACTACACCCCAAGGACCAAGACCCTAGCGAATTAGTCGGGGTGTTCCCATTCTATGATGTACCAGACGTGACTAAGATGTAATAGTTCACAAGTTGATACAAAGTATCAAAAGGGGGGAGAGTGTGAGGGAATTTTTATATATCCTAAAGCTATATTTGCTATTATATGCCTTGAAGCTATGCTTGCTTTGAAAGCCATGCTGTAACAAAGTCATAATGAATGTAGTAGAAATTTCTGAGTTCATGCTGTTTTTTTACAGGGTTATAGAATGATACTGAGGTTACTTGAGGTACATTTGTAGGAACAGAAAGCAAGATAAAACTGGGCAGAACTGGTTGTACCAGCCTGAATAACAGTCTCAGACAAAGTATAAGATAACAACATGCTTGGGCAAAATATAAGATAACAGCATGTTGAGGCATTGAAGGCAAGCTGTACGTTGCTATGGTGTGAGTGAAACTCATTGTTTCACTCAGGTCAGATTGAGCGATATGTATCAAGAAGTATTGGGAAAGAAATGGAATAAGCAGTGAAAAGTACCCCATACATTGGTATCAACTTGTTTTTCTGTTACATTGGTATCAACTTGTTATTCTGCTTTATGATTGGCTTGGACTGAAATGTTGGTATTTTTCAAGATAAGAAGTGCAGAATCTAGCTTATAAAAAGCTGCTGTAAATTGTAATCGGAGCGCTTTCTCCTTTACAGAACTCCCGCATGCATGTGAAAAATTTGATCAAATAAAGTGACGTTAAGACAAAACCCAGTGGTGTGGTTTTTGCCCCGTGACGACGGGAGCGGTTGCTCAGGTAATACTTACAGTGAGAGAATTTGCGATCACAGACCTACAAAAATGACATCGGATAAAACATTCTAGTGTCAGGAAGCCAACAGCAATCTAAAATCAATACTAGTCACAGTAAATTAATAAAACAAATTTATACCATTGGGGATGTACAAATGAACTCAATAAAACATGTTAATAGATACCTGCAGGAATAATTTTTTTTTTTTATCATCCTACAGGGTTTGCCATCATCTCTGAAGGTATGTCACAAGGACTGGACCCAATGGTATACACAGGACATCAAATGGAACTCTAGTGTGTAAGTGTTTTATTTTATTCTGCCATGTAGGCAGCAATGCCCTCTTGCAGTCATGGCTGTCACTCGTGACAAGAGGGCACTGTTGCCAACACTCTAGAGGAAAATAAAAAGCTTACAGACTAGAGCTCCATGTGTATATATGTCTATTAGGGTCTGGTATGATTGCCCGACTGCTACTTTCCTGACACACTTTTCCCCACCCCCGTTTTCCCGAACTGCGGTTGCCCGACTAGGTATGTTTACTGAGTGCTGGTTTCCCGACAGACACTTTAGCTTCTGCACTTGCACAGTAGAAGAAAGTCTAATGCCAGGCCCACCTTCTCCACACAGCAAGCGGAATGAATCCTTCCTAGAGCAAAGAAAAACCCCTGTTCAGCAACCAGGTCCAGATCCGACGACACCTCACCGTTCAGTTCCTTGCAAAACAGTGTTTTACAACTGGGAAATCCCCACCAGCAGACTCCTCAACTTCTTCTAATAACACACAGCAGAGAAAGGTCACAGTTTCTCATTTAGGATATACAAAAAAATATCTACGATTTCTTAAAACTGTCTATTAGTAGTACTGCTACCTAATGTCTGAGCCTCTAAACCCCTCTGTTCTCCCTTAAAAGGAAGAAGATACCTGTTGCACTTATTTCCCATTGTGTGGCAGCACAGAGTTTCAAGTAACCTGATGTTCCATCAAGTCTGAGGGTTAACTGCTGGCTCCAGCTGAGTATACTGTATTAATTGAATTTTGCTGCTCTGTGTGTTCTGAGTGCCTGATGTGGAAGCGCTGTTTGTGACTGTGAGCATCAAGTTCTACAAAGTGACTCTCGTGGAGCTGCTTCATAGCTGGACTGTGGGGCTAATTTGGGAAACTGCTGTTCGTTCTGTGCTGTTTCTTACTTTTTGCTTCAACTTAAAAATCCGGAGAGCTTTGGAGATAAAACCAGGTGGAACAAGTGCTATTACAATGCTGCACGGTAAGCTCCACTGAAATAGAAAAAAATGTTAGCATAGCATATGAGAATGCCTGCAATCTATCTTGCTAGTGTATGCTCTTGTCGGCAAAGTGCACTGCGGGATTTTATTTGTCGGTAAAATGAACCTGACAGTAAACAGGTGCAGGGCGACTTTCTGTCGGGCAAATGGATGAAGGGAAACCATACGGATCCCATCTATTATATATATTTATATTCATTGCAAACAGTTGCATTGATATGCCAGTTAGGGTTCAACTTAATCCCACAAAAGTAATGAAATGTGGTGTTTGGGTTTCCAACCCTAACCCCCACCCCCCCTTCACTCCAGCAGAAAAAATGGCAAGACCACACACACACAATCATAGGCAACTACCATCAGGTAAGACAAACAATATACAATTTTTTCCAGGTAGCACAAATGCAGCAACACTGATGTTATGTTGTACCTTTGTGGATTTGTGTCTGCAATAAGCAGAATGCAAGATATACACACTTACTTCTGACTGCAGACAGAATTCCATGATACTCAAATCACAACACTACTACTACTGTTTGCTGAACCACAGGCCACTGCAGCCACTGATACAAATCCACAATACCCAAACTACAACAGTTCTTCTGGCTTCTGCAGTCACAGATACACATGCACAATGTAAGACATACACCGACTTCTTGCTGCACAGCCTGCAGTTCTGCAGGTGCAGATATAAATCCACAATCCCCAAATTACAACACTACTACTACTGCTGTCTGCAGAAGTACAATCCCCTGTGGGGTCAGTGCTTCTGCAGCCATAGGTACAGATGCACACTGTAAGACATGCACATCCACTTCTTGCTGCTGATGCAAATTCAAACTACCCATATTTATTTATGTATGTATGTGTTTATTGACTGCAATTCTCTAATGGTGGGTTTCACATGTGAAATGCGTGTAACCTGCTCACACAGCACTGCACCTGCAGACAGTTGTGCACTGGCCAGTATCCACCATCGCTGGCCACTTGTCCATGGCCCTACAGGTACTCAGTGGGCAGATGGGTTCTGGGCTGTGGACCTGGGCAGGCATCCAATCAGATGCCCATCCCGGGTCCCAATGTGGCCCCCCCTGTGCACAGGTGAGGGGTACTGGGACAGTATACTCCATTCCATGAAGCAGTAGCGGATGTTTCCCCCAATGGCCCCCCATCCCCCAGGGTGGCCTGGCCAGATGTGGCAGCTGTGTGCAGGGGGGGTTCCCATGGCTTCCATGCCCCGCCAGTGACATGTGGGGGTGCTTTTACTGCAGTAAGCTGGGTTCCCTCATGCAGACCTGTAACTGTGCTGGGATGGCACACAGTACGGTCGTGCAATGGCACCATGTGGGGTGCACCCCTGGCATGCCTCCGACCTGCCTGGTGTGGAGCTGCTGGGGCAGCCATGGGATCCAGCGCATAGTACATCAGCATTCTGGTTGTGATTGCCATGGGGGTCTGCTGTGTGGCAATCTTGCACAGGATTGCCTATGCATCCCTGTTACTCGGTGCATAGGTAATCTGCATGTTTAAAAATCATGGCCACTGCTTGTGTTTGGAAAACCTTTGCGCTCAGGAGCCTTTTTCCAAAAGTGTCCAAGTCAGGTAAGTTACATACAGCATGTAAATACAAACAAGTCAAATAATAATTATACAATGGGTTATGAAAATCCTGTAACCTCACTGGTCAAAACACATCACATGACCATGATAAATCCTCCAGTATACCCACTGTAAAAGTTTTATATCACTATAAAATTAAAAAAAAAACAGCTGAACATTGTATATTAGCAATATACCATGACAGGGAGTGGGTATATGGGTGGATTTACCACTTCTGTTGTGGTTAAGTCACTCGGCTGCGCCTCATGACCGAACCACACCAGGCATGGTAAAGCCGCCAATGTACCCACTCCCTGTCATGGTATATTGCTTAAATACTGTGTATGCTTAGAAATTGCATAAAAAAGCAGATTAGCAACTTGATATTACATCAGCTATTAACAAGTATGAGGAGAGTTGGCAAGAGACAGGAGCACCAGTAGAGGGAACAGGATATACTGTAGGCAGGATCAGGTCTATACTGACAAGCAGTGGATCATGTACTATAGGTGTTCCTGACCATGGAGAAGTGGTTACTAATTTCAGGGGTCAATTTGCCCAGGAGAGCTCTCCTACAGAATAGGACTTTGTTAAGGTTGACCTGACAGTTAAAAGGAAGCCAGATGAAGGCAATGTAGAGGTCACAATGGTGGCAGTCTGGTTTCCTTTTGAGTGTAAACCTGCAGGTCTGCTTGAAAGCAACTGAAATTCTTTTTGAGGACTGTGCTACTAGTGGTAGAGAAGATGACTGTACCATAATCAATCACTGAGACGATGAGGTTGGAAACGAGGAGCTTTTTTACATCGGTGGTAAGGTTAGAGCAGCTTCTGTATGCAGACAGAGTTGCTGATGAATGTTCCTGACCAGGGAGTTGACATGAGATGGAAAAGACAGGGACTCGTCCAAATGTATACCCAGACACTTGAACACCTGGACCTGTTTGATGAGATCCCCTGAAGGAGTTGTGGCGTGGAGTTCAGGGCAAACCTTGAGGGCATGTGTGCTTCTTAACAGGAGGGATTTGGTTTTCTTGGCACTGATGTGGAAAAGCAGTTGCTGATCCGGTCACAGTTGGATTGTAGGTTGCAGTTAAGTGACTTCAGATCACCATGACAGGTGAAGATGACTGTGTCATCGGCATACAGTAATGCTTTTGACTACACTACTTTTTCCTGCAAAAATGCAGTCCCTTGCATGGCCAGCACTTCTGCAGCCAGAGATACAAATCCACAGAGGTATCATATCAGTGTTACTGCATTTGTGTCATCTGCAAATAGTTGAATGTTGTATATCTTACCTGATGATGATTGTCTATGGTTGCTTGTGTGGCCCTGTCCTTTTGCTGCTTGGAGTTAAGGCTGGAAACCCTAGCACCACATTTCTCTACATTTGTGGGGTTAAGTTGAACCCTAACTGGTGTATTAACACTGTTTTCTTGCTATGAATTCCCTCTGTTTTTGAGACAGTAGAATCATATCCTCATTCGCAGAGGTCTCTTTTGGACCTGTGTGTGTGAACAAATGCATATGGGCCCTGCACCAAGGGCAGAGTCCATCTGCCTATGGAACTGCAGGGTCCAGAGGGCCCTTCACATCTGTGCAGTGATGGATGCAAAGAATTTGTGGGGCAGTCTGTGGGACTGCAGAAGCACAGGGCCCTCTGGGTCCTTCACTTCCATGTGGTTGCTGACACAGACACACAGGGCAAAAAGTCCGTCTGGCTACAGAAGCATACTGCTTCTGTAAAGCTAGGAGTGCAGAGCTCTCTAGGCTCTATGCCAAGAGAAGACTTCTTGTCACTATATGGTTACTTGCCCATTTGGCCAGCACTTCACCATCCCTCCAAAGGCTGGGGGTAGTGCTGAACGGCAGCACAGTCCCCTTAGTTACAGCCCATTCAGCTGGCTCACTCAGCTCAACCCTGAACTCAGCTCACTGGCACTGAATCACAACACATTACCCATGGGGCCACATTCAAACCCTAAAATTTCAATGTAGTCATTTTATGACTCCCCTTTAGAAACATGACAGGTGGCATTTATAAAATACTGGGCAAAATGTCATTTCACACCACAAGTGTGAAAACATATTTTGGCCAGGATTTGAACAACAACACTAGTTATGTTCAGGTGGTGGTGTGAAAAAATGACTATGTTGAAAATGTGGAGTCAAAATATTGAATATTACCAAAGCTATGACCGAGTGTTGAAACATTTCAACGTACATTCATAACGTTGTTTAACATTTGGACCCCAAATTCTGAAAACAGTCTTCTCATTAACCTGGTAGGCGAAAATGTTCAAATCCTGCCTGAAAGGTGATTTTGCAAAGTGTCAATTTTTCAAACACAAAATTCACTTCCCAAGGCAGGACTGGATTATGGATAGGTGGTTTCATATGTAGAATACCTCTCAGAAACATACAAGATACCTGTAATTGGGCAACCATACAACCATCAATAGAGACATGGAAAGCTGACATAGCAGCCAAATGCACTTTAAGTGAGGATTACTATACATCAGTGTCAGACAAGGACAGCTAGTATTGAAACACAGTATTTACAGGACATGGAAAAGGGTCCATATTCCTGGAATCAGCCCACAAAGTAAAACACCTCCATTTCAAAGAATAAGTATGACTGGTAGAAGGCTTTCTTGCTGAGAGTAGTACATCAGCAACCTTAGGAGATACCCCAAAATGTGTAATGGCTATGCCTTCAGGAGCCATGCATGCAGATTTAGGGACTTAAGGTCCAGATGGACCACAGACCCCTTGTCTTGGGAAGACAGACCCTGACACAGAGGTAGAGAGGCTGAAGGCACAAGTGTCACTTGTTGCAGAAGTGGAAACGATATGTGGTGAGGCCATAATGGAGCAATGAGGATGACAGTGGCACTCTCCACTCACAGCTTGAGCAGAACCCTCTGTATTAGAGGAATTGAGGGAAATATGTATAGGAAGTTCCCTTTCCGAGTGAGACAATGCTTCTTGGCAGAAAACTCCAGGCCCTGGAGCAAGCAAGCAGAAACATGACAGTTTTGCATTGTGTGAAGATGAAAAAGGTCCAACTATGGACAACCCCCATCTTGTGAAGGGGTCATTTACTACAGAGGTAATCAGTTCCCATTCAGGAGCCCTGGACTGCGACTGGCATACCCAGTCTGCCAAGATGTTTTGAAGATCAGAGAGATGTATGGTCAACAAGTTGTAGACCATGGGACAGAGCCCAGTACCATACTCTTATTACTTCCCTGCATAAGGGATACAAGTGAGTTCCCCCTTGTTTCTTGATGTAATGTATTACACTGGTATTTTCCATCTGGTTTAGCAGAGGACCAGGGAACAGATGATTCTGAAATGCCTGGAGGCTGTACTGGACAGCCCTCATTTCCCGGAGAATTATACACAGCTCAACCACTAGTTTGGTCCATGACCACTGCATCTGGTAAGGACAGAGATGAGCACCCCAGTCAGAGCCCAAGGCATCCACAATGAGGATTTGTACAGGAGCTGCTACAAGGAATTGACTATGTCTGCTTGTCTCTGGGTCAGCTGAGCAGTTTGTGTTTACTTGTAGGTGAGTTTTAACAGACAGATAACTGCTCAAGTGTAGAACTGAATGGCAAACTGCAATCTGAAAAGGCATCCTGTAATACAGTGATGAGCAGATGAGAGGGGTTAACAACAGGGGCCTGAACGAGGAGGATTAGTCTAATGAGATGCTAGCTGAGGTGCTAACTGGCAGCACATACCAAGTGTGTGATCCTCTGCTGTGCAGTCTCCTCGTTGCCCTTCATATTCTCACTATTCCTCCCCCTCACTTTTCTCTTCTCACTTATGAACCTGAAAATAATCTCAGCCCCTTTAGTTACCCCTTTGGCTATCTTTCCCCTCTCTGCATCTTTTCGGCCCTCATTGCCTTTCCTGCAGCCCACTGTTTTACTCAGCATACCCCCCTGTCTTCCTCCCTCTGCATTTACTTATACATCCTGAATAGAAACATAGACTTTGATGGCAGATAAGGACCGCTTGGCCCACCTAGTCTGCCCATTTTCCTACCTAGAGGATAAGCCGCAGATCCTAATTAACCAACAGCCTATTTCTTCCTACCCCCCACAAGAATTGCCTTAGGTCTCTCCCATGTATTCTTGAATTCTCCCACAGTATTAGACCCCACAACCTCCTCAGGAAGGCTGTCCCATGCATCCACAACCCTCTCTATGAAAAATTCTTCCTCACATTGCCCCTGAACTGCCCCCCCATCTTTAAATTGTGTCCCCTTGTTCTTGCATGTCTCGTTTTCTGAAAGATGCTACCCTCTTGCACTTTGTTGATTTCACTGAGGTACTTAAATGTTTCTATCATGTCTCCCTCTCCCTCCTTTCCTCAAGTGTATACATATTAAGCTCTTTTAGTCTCTCCTAACATGGCTTCTCTTACAGACCCTGCACCAGTTGCCCTCCTCTGAACTGCCTCTATCCTGTCTATGTCCTTGTGGAGATGGGGTCTCTAGAACTGGACATAGTACTCCAGATGGAGTCTCACCAACTGTCTGTACAGAGGAATAACAGCTTCCTGTTTTCTGCTGGTGATGCCTGTCGCTATGCATCCCAGTATACCCCCAGCTCTCCCTACTGCCTTCTCAACATTGCTTGCTAACCTTAAGGTCATCTGATATGATTACCCCCAGGTACCTTTCCTTTTTTGTTTTTGTTACTACCCCCCCCCCATTGTGTAATCTTCCCCTGGGTTTTTGTTTCCCAGGTGCATTATTTTGCACTTCTTTGCACTGAATCCTAGCTGCCATTCTTCTGACCATTCCTCCAACCTTGCCAAGTCCCTTCTCATCCTTTCCACATCTCCTTGTGTATCAACCTTGTTGCGGATCTTTGTGTCATCTGCAAAGAGGCATACTTTCCCTTGCAGTCCCTCTGCAATGTCACTTATAAAGACATTAAAAAAAGGACTGGACCCAGTACTGAACCCTGTGGTACCCCACTAGTAGCCCCTCTTCCTTCAGAGTGGACTCCATTTACAATTACCTTCTGTGTCCTGTTGTCCAGCCAATGTTTTACCCAGGCTACCACCCTGGGACCCACTCCCAGGCTGGTTAATTTGTCTATTAATCTTTTGTGTGGGACTGTGTCAAATGCCTTGCTAAAGTCTAGGTAGGCCACGTCCACAGCCCCTCCCTGGTCTACTACTTTGGTCACCCAGTCAAAGAAATCAATTAGATTTGTCTGACATGATCTTCTCGCTGTGAACCCATGCTGCCTTGGGTCCTGTGCCCTACTGCCTTCTAGGTATTCAACAGTTCTTTCCTTCAGAAGTGATTCCATCACTTTCTCTACCACAGAGGTCAAACTGACAGGTCTGTAGTTTCCTGCCTCTGTCTTGGGAATCACATCTGCCTTCCTCCAGTCCTCGCGTACCACACCATCTTCCCAATGTTTGTTAAAAAGTGAAGTCAGTGGTTTCACTAGTTCTCCCCTTAATTCTTTTAGAATTCTGGGGTGAATTCCATCAGGCCCCATTGCTTTGTCCACCTTCAGTTTTAGGAGTTCTTCAGAACCATTTCTTCTGTGAAAGGAGTAGGATCGACTCCCCCTATCCAGAGTGCTTCTGTTAATTGGATTAGGCACCTCCCCCTCATCCTCTTTTGTGAATAATGAGAAGTATTCATTCAGTATCCCTCCTTTTTCACTATACCCCTCTGCCCACCCACCGTTCATTCTATTCAGCTTCACTATCCCTCTCTTTGTCTTTCTATGCTCCCTTATGTACCTATAAAAGGTTTTATCCTCCTTCTTAACTGAGTTGGCTATCCTTTCCTCAATTTAGGCCTTTGCTATTCTGACTTCTCTCCCTGCTTCCTTCTGCCTTAACTGGTACAGCTCTCTGTCCTGCTCCTTCTGTGTTTCCTTATACCTCCTGAATGCTATCTTTTTCTCCCTGACTTTCCCCGCCACTTCTTTTGAGAACCATAGTGGCTTTTTCTTTCATTTTGATTTATTTGCTTCACAGAAAGGTTTGTTTCCTCTGTGATGGCAGTTTTGATGAGTCCCCATTGTTGCTCCACCCCTCCTTCTAGCCTGTTTGCTAATGCTTTTCTGAGGCATTCTCCCATCTTGCCAAAGTCAGCCCTCCTGAAGTCCAGTACCCTCACTTTTGTATGGCTTGACTCTGTAGCTGAGTTTAACATGAACCACACTGTTTGATGGTCACTTGTTCCTAGATGGCAACCCACTTCTAGATCTGAGATCCTCTCACTGTCCTCATTTGAGAGTACAAGGTCTAAGATTGCTCCCTCATGAGTGGGTTCCAAAACTAGCCGTCTGAGGCCTGCCACCTGTGGGGCATCGAGAATGGCCCTGCTCTTGGATGTGGCTGCAGCAAGTGTGCTCCAGTTAACGTCTGGCATATTCAGGTCTCCCATCAACAGTATCTCCCCTTTCTCTGACATCCTAAGAATGCCTTCTATCATATCCTTGTCCATTCTCTCCTCCTGAGCTGGGGGGTCTGTATACAACCCCTGTGCGGATTGTGGTGCCACTTCCAGTCTCCAAGGTGACCAACAGTGCCTCCTCTCCTCCCTGTTTACTCCTTTGTTCAGTTGCTTTTATCCCTTGCTTTACATAGAGAGCTACTCCTCCCCCCCTTCTCCCCTCCCTGTCTCTCCTGTAGGTTATGTACCCTGGTATGTTAACATCCCAGTCATGGTTCTCTGTGTACCATGTTTCTGTGACTGCTACGATATCCAGGCATCCCTCTTCCATCAAGGCCACCAGTTCAGAGAGCTTGCTACCCGGGCTACGGGCATTGGTACTCATTATCCTCCATTTCCTGATGGCCTTACTCCTTTTTGCCCCATCCCTATCCTTCTTGCCTTTGTCACTTTTTCCATTTAACCCAGCCCTTCTCCCTATTGACATCTCTATGTTGGTGTTTACTGCACTTACTACCGTGACTTTTTTTGGGGGGGCTAGGATTTCGCTGCTCCTTTTCAGTGCTTCCCCCCTTGGCTAGTTTAAATACTTGCCAATGAAGCATTTAAATCTATCACTTAGGATACTGGCTCCCCCTCCTGGACAGATGCAGCCCATCATGCCAGTATAGGCTTGCATCACTCTAGGTGGACCCCCAGTCCCCAATGAAGCCAAATCCCTGAGCTCTGCACCAGTTTTTCAGCCACTGATTGAATGCCATGGTGTGGAGCACCCTAGCCTCTCGTACGTCATAGACAGGCAGCACCTCTGAGAAGGTTACCATGCATGCTACTTGTCTAAGGCCCCTCCCCAATTCCACAAACTCTTCCTGCACTGCTCTGATCCCTTTCTTTGCCAGGTTATTTGTCCCTAGGTGGACAGTGACATCCAGCTCCCTCCCCTGTGCAGCTGCTCTGGCAATCCTGAGGATTCGCTCCCTGTCCCTCCAAGCCATGGCACCAGGCAGGCACCTTACCTCCCTCTCCCCTTCTTCTCCCAGTTCTACCTTCCTAACAATGGAGTCCCCCACCAGGAGTTGTTTCCTTCCCCCTGTGGGGTCCCATGCCACCCTTCTGTGGGTCTCCTTTGTGGAGGTTCCCAGCATCCTCCTTGGTCTCCACTGTGGGTGCCTCCATAGAGGAACCACACTATGCCAGAATGGCATAGGAATTGTGGAGAGGTACAGCTAGAAGGATGCGCCTCTGTTCCACCACCCTCACCCTCACTGAGCCCACTGTGGTCCAACTGCTCCTCTTTCTTGCCAACCTCTGAGGCAATTGCAGTGGCCCTGGTGGTCCCTGGATGGAAGAGGAGGTCCCACAAATTCTAGCCAACTCAGCCTGGAGATCAGCAACCTGCCCCCTCAGCCCAGAGAGGTGCCTGCAGATGGGACAACACCGCATCCTCCAGAACGTCTCTCGGAAGACTGCTGCTACACAGCCACTGCACTGCACCACTCCCATCATGTCTTATTTCTGGCCCCTTCACTATTGTTTGGAAGCCTTACTCTTTCCTCTGTTTTTTTTTTTCCTTCTCTCTCTACATACTTACTGCCTCTGTGCCCTTTAAGCTCCTGATTGTCCTGTTCTGAGACAAGAAGATCCTATATTTCTCAGTAGATCCCTTACTTGCTTAGAGGCAGACCTCCAGCAGCTAGAGTGGGTTGGAGAGCTACTCTTGCCCTCCTAGGATGGTGCATCTTTGGTAGCTCTGTGATCACTCACTTCCTGCTCCCAAACAGGAAGTTCCTGTTGTCACCCTTTTTTCTCTCCTTACCACCTTGGCCACTTCCCTTGAGAACTGGTGCCTTTTTCCTTCTACTTACGTCCGTCATATAGAGGTTGCTGCTAGCCTTAATTATGCCCTCCCCACACTGTTCCTCTACCCCCCCCGGTAATCCTCCTCCCTTACAAGGCAGTTTTTGAGGCAGTCTCTAATTTCTTTAAAATCTACCCTCCTAACATCCAGAACCATCATCCTCGTGTGGTTTCTCTTTTTTCCATTTTAATGTTAAACTACACTTTATGGTAATCACTGGTATCCAGGGGACTTCCTCCTGTGATGTCTGCAATGCTGTCCTGGTTTGTAAGTGAACAACCAAAAAGCAGCATCAATTCCTGCCAGGTACGATCAGGGTAATCCAAGTAAGTCAAGAAAAATCAGCATAGACACCAGTTTCTTAAAGAATGTAGTTCGTAATTTATTACTTGCAAAGGCAAGTCCAGCACCTCAAGCCTCAAGCCTGAGGAAGCGCGCATGCATGAAATTGGTCAGGGCTAAGAGTTGGCGATTCACTCACACTATGAGGCTTGAGGTGCTGAACTTGCTTTTGCAAGTAATAAATACCCAACTATGTTCTTTAAGAAGCTGGTATCGGTGCTGATTTTTCCTGGTTTGTAAGTGCCAGGTCCAGCACTGCCCCACCCCTAGTGTGTTCCATGATTAGCTGCCTGAGAAAAGTCCCTTGTATGGAGTCAAGGATGGCCTTGCTCCTTGCTAAAGCTGCAGTTGGGAGGCTCCAAACCACATCTGGCAGACTGAAGTCCCCAACTAGCAGTACTTCTCCATTACTTGCCATTCTGATGGTGGCTTCTCCAAGTACTTTATCCAACTCCTCTCCCTGGGCTGGAAGTCTGCATTCCACCCTGTACAGATAGCAGCCCCAGTAGCTGTCTCTAGAAGACCCACAGCACCTCCAGCCTTTTTTTTCTTCTTCTGGGTGCCTACGTTCTTCCATGGCCTTGATTCCCTCCCTCACATATAGTACAGTCCCTCTTCCCTTCCCAGTTATTCTTGAACATAGTGTATAGCAATAGAAACATAGAAACTGTTGGCAGATAAGGACCACATAGCCCACCTAGTCTGTCCATTTCCCCACTCACTACTGCTGCCCCAGATCCTATTTGATCTGTGGCTCTCCTGCTCTGCACATCTCCAAAGTACCCTTATGTCTATTCCATGCACTCTTGAACCCTGTATTGTTTTTGCATCCACCACTTCTGCTGGAAAGAGGTTCCATGGCTCCACCACCCTCTCAGTGAAAAAGTACTTCCTACCATTATCTCTGAACCTTCCACCCTTCAGCCTCATATGATGCCCCCTTGTTCTTTTGCAGAGTTTTCTCTGAAATATGCTTTCCACCTGTACCCTGTTTATCCCCCTAAGGTACCTGAAAGTATCTATCATATCTCCCCTCTCCCTTCTTTCCTCCAGTGAATAGATATTAAGGTCCTTAAGTCTTTTCTTGTAGGGCTTCTGGTGCAGTCCATGTACCATCTTCATTGCCCTTCTCTGGACTGCCTCTATTTTGTCAATGTCCTTCTGGATATGTGAGCAATGTTCCAGTCTTGGCTGTCAGTGCACACCGACTCCGTTATGGCCATTAAATCCAGGCTAGCCACTGCCATGATGGTCTCCATGTTCAGAATTTTAATATCCAGACTCCTTGAACTGGTGCACAAGGCTTTCCATGCCTTACTCCTTGACCATCTGCTTCCCCCCCTCCTGCTTGTGTTGTTCCCTGAAGCTCCCCCTGTTCACTTTTTCCCTTGTTACCTTCTCCATTACCTACCTCCTTTACTTCTTTCTTTTTGCTTTCCTGATTTATACCCCCTTGTTCTCTGCCTTTTCCCCACCCTTGTTTTCTTGTGCCCCAGCTCTAGGGGATCTTCCTCCTTGCAGCTTCATCATCTAGAGGTTGCAGTTTTTGCCTCCCTTAGTATTGCAGCCCCACACTCAGCTACTTTAAATGCTCATCCAAGTAAGCTGGCCCAGTGGTGCTGAGGGTTGAGGCGATGGATGCCACACCTTGCACCACGCTGGCTACCCAGGTTCGGAAACGAGCCCGGGCCACCAGGGGTCAGCAGGGGAGGGAGAGTCTTAAGTGTCCCATGACAGCTCTCCTCTCCCGGGGGTGAGTGATCTGTCATCCAGCTCCTTGGCTGCCCCTGGTGGAGGATAGAGGGCAGAACAGGACAATGGGAGATGTAAGAACATGGCATCAGGGCATGTGTGCCTCTATGCATGCATGTCCCCAGCCTCAGGGGAAGGGACACAGAAAAATGGAAAAAAAGTGACTACGGCTAGATGAAGCCCCTGCAGCACTCTAACCCCACGGCTTCGCAGAGTTTCCGGGCATGCTCGGGGCAGTCCTCCCTCTCTCCACCCTGCCACTGGGGGTAATCCATGGGGGACATAGGGTCCAGAGCACTGAGGAAGCAATAGCGTTTGGAGACTGGCAGGAAGGCTGAGGGCTGCCGTCAGGTCGCAAGGTAGAAAAAAAGACCTCTATAGAAAAACATAAATGCTTATCCAAGTAACATTTAAACCTCCTACCAAGGACTGTGGTCTCCTTCCTGGAAGGGGGCAGGCTGTATCCCCTACAGAGGATCATATCCTCCCAGACAGGCTGCTAGTCCCCAGTGTACCTAAAGCCCTCCTCCATGCAACATGTCTTTAACTAACTGTTAAGAGCCCTGCTGTGGAGTGCCCTTTCCTCTCCCTGATTGTATGTAGGTATGGCCAGGGAGATAATTTATGTGCTGCTTGAGGGATTTCAAAATCTATGTGATGAACAAAGATATTCATTTGGCACACCTCTTTAACTAGTTCCACCATTCTACCCAAATCCACCTTTATAAAATCCAAAACCTTAATCTAAGAGTGCTTGCTTTCTGGCTCTAGATTTGTCACACCAGACAGTCAGGTGATCCTTGGTTCCCAAAGGTTTCTCCTAGTGTGACCTCTTCAGTGTTACTATTTATGAGGACCAAATTCACAATGGCCCCCTCCTCTGTGGACTCTTCCACTTTATATACCAGGAATGCATCTTGTAGGCCCCTATTAGCTTCTGGTTTCTTTACTGGCTGCTACTGAGACACTCCAGTCCATATCTGGCATACTGAAGTCCCCCATTAGTAGCATCTCTCATGGTCTTGCTGTTCAATGTATTATCTCTCACAGCTCCTCATATGCATTTTCATTTTGAGATGGGGAACTATATTTCACTCCAACCCTGATAATCCACCACCAACTATGACAGCCTGTACACACAATGCTTCTGTATCAGTGCTTCCCTACATGTTTTTGCCCTCTGTAGCCCTGATACTTCCCTTTACATACCAGGCCACTCCTCTCCCTTTCCCCTCCCCATCCATCCCTCCTGACACCTGTGCACCCTGGCATGAATAGTTCCCAGTCATGATACTGTGTAACCCACGTCTCCATAATAGCCACAAAGTCTAACTGAGCATCAGTATCCAGTGCCTACAGGTAGCAAATCTTATTCCCCAGGTTCCTGGCATGTATTCATTCATTGTTCATTTGTTCACTGTTACCCCTGTTCACAAAAGTGGAGACCACACTATACAAACAAACTATAGACTTATCTGTATACTTCCACCTCTGTCCAAGGCAGTTAAGTGCATAGTTGTGGATCAGCTGGTGGAGTATATGGAAAAATACTCGATCTAGTGCCTCCAGCAGCATAGATTCAGAAAGTGACATAGCACAACCACAGCACTGCTAGAATTCACTGGTTTTATTCACCAATCTCTGGATCAAAGCAGATTGGTGGGTGCATCCTTCATAGAACTCACAAAGGCCTTTGATACAGTGAACCACACTCTATTTCTTAAACAACTGTCCTCAATTGGCCTCTCGGCAAATACTGTGTCCTGATTCAAAAGCTATCTTGTAGGCCACTCCCAACAGGTGAAGATAGCCAATGTCACCTTTGACCATCAACATGTCCACGCTGGAGTACCACAGGGCTCCATACTGGGTCCACTTCTCTTTAGCATCTTACTTAACAATCTCCCTTGCTCGGTCACCAGCAGATCCTCCTCTATGCAGAAGACGTGGTCAAATACACTAGCAACACTGACCCCGAACCACTGGAACACCAAATTCAACTTAGCTTTGAGGAAGTGGAGGACTGGTTCAGGAAACACAAGTTGATTCTGAACTACAAAAAAACAAAAGTCATGTTGTTCAGCGGTGTTTGCAGCAAACACAGATCCAGTACCCTACCCTTCAGGAACTCCTCTGACATCCTGCTTGAACAAATTCAACATTTCAAGTATCTAGGAGTAACTGTGGATAGCTCACTATCATATGCCCAGTATGTTGAGAATGTTGCTAGGTCTGCCAGTATCAAGATAGGGTTACTCAACAGACATAAACACAATCTAATGCCTGAAGCCCTTATACTAGCTATCTATAGCTCTATAGTATCCATTATTGACTATGGTCTGGTTATCTATGGCTCAGCTTCCACCATTACCCTCCTCAGAATATTAGTGGCACTCAATAAAGCATACTGACTTCTTACTGGAGCAACACGTCTTAGCCACACATGTGAACTGTATGCGCAAAGAGGTTGGCTTCAGCTAAATGGGAGGATTCGCTATCAAACCTGCTTGCTAACTAAAAAGGCACTTCTTGGGCTCCTGTCTTCTGGTGTTACAAACTTACTCAACCCATCTTGCAGCTCCCAGCACATGCGTAGCTCAGTCAACCAACTCTTCTCTGTCCCAAGGTGCCGGACTACACAAGAGCAACAATCATTTGCATATACAGCACCACTATGGTTTCATGCGCTGCCCAGTGATGTCTCTTTCTTACCAAAATTGGGACCATTTAAAGGCACTCTTCATCAGCATCTTACAGCTGACAGTTCCTGTGATTGTTTCAACTGGCATGGCACTACCTCAGCAGTATTGACACATCCTTGTGCACCTACTTCTTCCTCTTTCTCTGCGAATAACCACTTTCACCCTAACCACTCTGCCCTATTTCCTATCTCCTTCCGCGATCCTTCTTTCACCTCACCCCTCTCACCTTCCATCTTCTTTCCACTGTTTATCTTCACTTACTTGAAGTTTTGTTCACTCAAATCTACCTATACCTATTCGACAAAGCACCTTGGGCTGCCTCCTTTTATTAGGTTATTTTTGATTTCCAACTGATTCGTAGTTTTCATTTTAGTCGCAGTGTTAATGCCATGTTGTCATTGAAAATACTTTCATGTCAAAATTTTATGTAATACTATCCATTGTATGTCTGTCACCCTTCCCACGATGTGGAACCTTTGTAAAAGAGCTGTTACGTGCTCAAAGGTATTGTAATCCGAGAATGAATAAATAAATAAAATTCATTCATTCACTCAGCCTGCCAGAAATCCTGCTTCCTTTTCATTGTGTTCTCAGTTTAATCTTTCTGCTCTTTTTCAATCTGCTCCTTGGTGCCCTCCTGTGTTGCAATCTCCTCATTTTCCTTTCTGTCCAGTTTCTATACGAAGGTGTTTGTTTGTGGTTTATGCTGGTTCTGAAATAATTTCTTTGTATTAGGAGGTAGATGGATCATGCGGTCCTCATCTGCCGGCTACTTCTTATGTTCTTATTACGCTGCTGTTTCTGTAAGATGCCCTGAGCCACTGGAGAAGGGAGTCATATAAATAAAGCTACTAATACTGCCCTACATATTTTTCCAATTTTCCTACCTCACCCCCTTTCTTACTTTCCATGTAAGAATCACCCCCTTCTGATTTTGTCATGTATATTCTTTTCTACCCATGACAGTGTCGGGGAGACCCACTTGGACTCCCAGAACTGTGTAGGTGTACCTATCCTCAGCTGCACTGTTTCACCGTTTACCAAGTTTAAACTGGTCTCAATGAGATTTGTGAATTGGTACCCTAATACCCTCTTACCCTCTTCATTTAGATGCAGAACATCCCTTCTATTATTCTTTCATTCAGTAACTGCCACTATAGTTAGGGCTGAATAGGCATTTCTATGTTAAACCTAAAACTTTGCACTTTAATAGCTTCACGGCTGCTCAACAGATTTGCACGAAATTTTGCATGTGTGGTATCAGGAGCAAGATCTCTTGACATGCCAAGCTTTGTTCTGGTTGGATGCAAGGATTTCAAGATGTAGATAGTGAAATAAAAGTGAAAAAAATTGGAGGTTTTGGCTGTGTTTTTTGTCATCATCTAATGGCCAGATGATCTGGAATTTTGCTCTGAAACTTTCAGGGTATATAGGGCTTGGGCAGATTAGCACCTTTTGCTAGTTTGGTTAAAAAATATTTATCAGTTTCAAAATTATAAGCATGTGAAATTCCGGTTATGTGCATGTGCAGTATGCTCTTTTGGATAATTGTTTGGAACAAAAAAAGAATTTGGCCCATACGAATAAAGATTCTTTTTCATGTGAGGGTAATTTTTTTTCATGAGAAATACTGTTTCTGTTTAAAAAAATAATTCATAACCCACAAAAATTATAACCTGCAGACGGCAGTGTCATCAACACATGTATTTTGCTTATTGGGGCCCCCTTAGGTGGATTCTGTAGTTAGGTTTTGGAAAAATCACCCAAAAAATTTGTTTTTAACATATTTTTTTACATCTTTTCTTTTGGACTGAAATTTCTTTTTACGTATGGTCATACAAAAAAAGAATTTGGCCATACGAAAAAGATTCTCTTTGTACAAAAAAAAAAGAATTTGGGCTTAGTGATTTTTTTCACATTCTCCTTTCCTATGAAGGGATCTTTTTTATATGAATGAAAAAAGCTCACCAAAAAAGATCCCGTCTGCTTCAGGGCCAGCTCCATGGCGCTGGGTGATAGGGAACCACCCGGCATGCTGGCGACCTGGGTTCATGCTTGAACACGGGACAACAGGAGTGTAGGCTGGTGGAGAGGGCTAGGAGCATCTGAGGGATGCTCTCCTCCAGGGGGGGTGGGCTGGAGTTAGCATCATCCTTGAGTGTCTCCTGGCAGCTGTCTGCGGTGACACATTTTGCGGTGTGGGTGACCATGCACCACATGTGTGTCCAGTCAGGATGACACAGGTGTGTAGTTCATGTGGGCGGGGAGAAAATTGGAAATATACGGCTGCTTGGCCATCCAGATGATGGCAGCCATCCCCATTCTACATGAAGCCTGGAGGTGTCTGAGCTGCACCCCCGCCATCCCCAGAGAAAAATGGAATGCCCTGATGGGCAAGCCCAATGACCACAGGAGAGGGCCCCCCCCAGATGAAGGGATACATCAGGTCGTAGGAGGCACAACATGATGAGGGGCAGGCAGCAGATGGTGATGGGGAGGCTTGGTGGTGGGAGGGGGCTTGGCAGCACGAAGGAGTGGCTGGCTAGGACAGGCCAGGGGGGTTAAAATAGATATGGCAAAAAAAAAAGAGAGACCTTCATAGGAAAAGGAATTTAGACTCAGATTCTTTTTCCGTATGAAAGATTATTTTTTCATTCATACGAACAAAGATCCCTTCATATGAAAAAAAGAATTGGGACTTAGTTTTTTTTCAGATTTTTTTTTGTATGAAGGATTCTTTTCTCATGAGCTTTTTTCATTCATGCAAAAAAAGATTTCTTGCTACGAAAAAACAATTTGGACTTTGTTTTTTTTTCAGATTCTTTTTTCATATGTAGGATTCTTTTTTCATCAGCTTTTTTCATTCATATGAAAAAAGAATTTGGACTTCACTTTTTTCACATTCTTTTTTCTGTATGAAGGATTCTTTTTTTTGTCAACTTTTTTTTCATTCTCATGAAAAAGATCCCTTTTTACAAAGAATTTGGACTTAGTTTTTTTCACATTCAATTTTTTGTATCAAGGAATCCTTTTTCATGAGCTTTTTACGTTCTCACAAAAAAAGATCCCTTCATATGAAAAAGAAAATGAATTTGGACTTTGTTTTTTCCCCACGTTGAAAGTTTACCAAGTCATGACTCTGTCAATAGTTGGAGTTGAAGGACAATCTATATCTCAAATTAAAGGTCTTAATGAGTACTACAACATCACTACATAACACCCTACAAACATATAAATTAAAAAATTAAAATTCCCTTAGGATTACATTGGAACTTTAACAAGCTAAAAGTTTGTCAGTCTTTGCAGTTAACAGACAATATATATTTATTTATTACAACTTCAGATACAACACCTTTGAGCCCACATAGCTCATTTACAAAGGTTCCAAGTCAAACATGAGTGTACAAACTTAAGTAACTACAAAGACAAGTAAATACAGTTGAATTCAAATACAATACAACATATGAAAAAATAATTTGGACTTCACCATATATTTCCAATTCCCCCCCCCACATGACCTGCACACCTACGGCATCCTGGCTGGACACACATGTGGTGCATGGTCACCCACATGTGTGTACAAGCACCACTGAAGAAGAAAGGGCTACAAGGTGCAAGCGAGGAAAGCACAGAGAAGATAGCAGCTCAAGGAGCACTATTATAAGATGGGGTAAATCAGAGCAGGAGGATAGGGATCAGCAACTCACTCTGTTGGCTCCAGAGGATCCCTGCCAACACTCTGCATCGGCTTCCCCACTGCCCCCACCACCACCACCCTTGGTTGACTCGGACTTATATTGGGTAGGTCACACACACGCCTGAGCCTATCAGCTCACTTCACCATTTGCAGCTTATCAGCTGCCATCACTAGAGGCTGCTATCGCACAGCTGCTTCACCTGCTCCTGCATCATGTATGTTCTGGACAGCAGTGTAAGGACAGAGGGCCTAAGGTTCCCACAGCTCCCTATGGTATAGTTACACTGGCAGAAAACAATCCACGGCCACTATCTACCAAGCAATTGCTTTACCCCACTTAACAAGTTCTGCTTCAGACCAAAGAAACCTCACAAATCAGATAACGGCTATGGGGCACTTCTCTGCCTGGCAGCAGCAACTCCTACCATCTAGACACTCACTATAAATTGCCCCCAACATGGGCTGGAAGGCTCAGAAGACCAAGCCTCATACCGAGACAACTCAGAGAGGTTATCAGCATCACTGGTACATGTGGCACTACCCAAACCCTGCCACCTACAAGGTACCAGTCATGATCTTCATGTACGCCACTGCGCTAGTCTGGGTAGATACAAAAATGAGTGTCTGCCACGATCCTAACTTATTAAGGGGAGTGCAGGACTATCACCTACACACCTCACAGTCTGCCCTGCTTCAAAAACACTGGACACACTGGTCCCATTGCATGGCCTAGCCTGTAAGGGAGCCTGCTACCTCCTCTTCTCTGAAGCAAGCATTCGAAGTTACCATTCCTCACCCGGCAAAGCATCCTCCGCCTCATTTTACTAATACTGCTAATGCACTCCAGTGATGTCCAACCCAACCCTAGGCCGCCACTCACCACCACCATCCTGGAATCTCCTAGCGACCCAACACGGTGTCACGCCAAAGGCTTGAGGGTTGCACATAAGAATGTCTGTAGCCTAAGACCCAAGATGCATGAGGTGCAATCCTGGGTAGATTTATACAAGCCAGATGTGCTTGCCATCACTGAAACATTGCTGAAGCCTCACATACTCCCTCATGAAGTGGAACTCGACCACTACAACTACTTCCGTAAGGATATAGAGGGCAAAAAAGAAGGGGGCGTCCTTATTTATGTAAGCTCCTCACTGGAGGCTTCTCTATCTCCTACCAACCTGCCAAGATCTGCAGGGCTTGAATCGATATTCATCAGAATCATACTGGGCCACGCAAAACACCTAACTATAGGCAGTATAAGTATATATATATATATATATATATATATATATATATATATATCCCTCCCACAGGTGGCACCCCAGCACTCCAGAACTTAGTTTGCTCACTGGCAGGGTCCCTGACCACTGAGCTGCTGGTCCTAGGGGATTTCAACCCGAGGTGGGAACCCACTACTCAGCAAAAGTACAGGGCCTCACTTCTTGAAGCAAACCTGATCCAGGTCATCACAGAGGTCACCAGACAAAACCAAAAAACAGGGAACCATTTTATCCTTGATTAGATACTGGTCTCAAACCCTGCCAATATCCAAGTGGCTGGTGTAATGTCCGATGCCCTGAGTGGCCACTCACCCACCTTTTATATATGGAAAAAATGGTTGACCCGGATTCCTCCCAGGCTCATAGTGGCCAGGGACTTCTCTGGATTCTATGCTGAGGCCTTCCAGAACTCCCTGAGAAATGCTGACTGGACACCAATTAGACTCCTAGGCAGTACTGACGATGCTACTCAGTACTTCCAGTCCACCTTCTTTGTGGTCACCAACCTCCACACCCTGATAAGGAAAAGACGAGCTAAAGGCCAATGCCACAGATGGATCTCACGTGAGCTAAAAACACTAATGAAAGGCAGAAACAAGGCTTAGAAAAAGGCTAGGTGCTCTGCTAGCCCAGCAGACTTAGCCAACTATAGATTTCTGAGGAACCAGTGCAAGAAAGCCTCAAAATCAGCCAAACGGGACTACATTAAATCCCTCCAGCACCAAACCCTGTCAGACCCTAAATCCTACTGGTCTAGCATCAATTCCCTGATAAAAGGAACTAGCAAACCCCAGCAGGGTAACAAACAGCAATGGACAAACCCTGGCTGATGGAGGGGAGGCCGCAGCAGCCTTCAACTGCTTCTTCACTGACCTGGGTGCATACAGAACCAGCCCACTACACAGTACACTGGGCCCCTCAGCCATAGAATTCCAGGACCCACCGAACCCCCACTTCCATCTAAGGCTCGTGAGTGCCAAATAAGTGCTACACCTCTTACAATCCTTCAAAACCCATGATTCTCCAGGACCGGATGGGCTGGACCCTAGGCTACTCAAGGCTGCCGCCCCGGCTATAGCCCTGCCTATCGCTCTGCTCATAAACAGATCCCTGCAGGATGGAGTTGTCCCAAAATATGGAAACAGGCCCATGTAGTCCCAATCCATAAGGGTGGAGCTAGGGATACAATAGGCCACTACAGACCCATCTCTATCTTATGCCACCTGGCAAAGATCCAGGAGCGGCTAGTGTATTGTCAACTAAGGGACTACCTGGAAGCTAACAGGCTCCTGGCCCCCTCATAACATGGCTTTCAGCAAAAGCATGAGACCGACACTGCCCTCATTTGATTCCCACTGACGTCCTATCTGCCTTGGATGAGGGTCTTCATCAACCTTACCAAGGCCTTTGATCTGGCAGAACACCCACTATCACTAACTAAACTAAGCCAGTTTGGGCTTGACCAACACTCCCTGAACTGGTTCCCCAATTACCTGACTGGCCGCTCTCAGCAGGACAAGTGGAGAGGGTCACCTCTGAATCCCTACCCTTAACCGAGGGGGTCCCACAGGGCTCCATCTTGGGCCCACTTTTGTTCTCCCTATTCATCAATGACCTCCGTTGCCACTGTGGGAGCAGCCCTGTGGTACAGTATGCTGATAATGCAGTACTCTATAGAACTGCACCGCATCTGGACAATCTAGGGCCCCTGCTACAGGCAGACTTCACTAAGGCCGAAACATGGCTAGTCGAGAACTGCCTGGTTTTCAACCCCAATGAGACAAAGGTGCAACTGTTCAGGGCCAAAATCCCTGGGTCCCTCCCAAGCTCATCTTCTCCCTCTTGCTACCATATCTGGCTCTACAATCAAGGTGGTACAATCCTTCAAATACCTAGGACTCATACTAGGTCAAGGGTTTACACTGAAGCTGCACGTGGACCTAGTAATAGAAAAACACACACCAAAAACTGGGCCTCCTCTATCGTCTAAGTGATAACATGACACTGGAGACAAGATTGGCAACTGCATAGAGTATTCTCCTCCCCACCCTAACCTATGCTGCCCCAACCCTACTCAGCATTATAAAACTTGATCGCAGCAGACTGCAAACACTGTACCACAAAATTGCACATTTTGCAACAAAAACCCACCCGAGGACCCACCACTGTGAAGCTCTTGCCTCTCTCAACTGGCCTATCCTGAACAACAGGCTCCAGTACCCCCTACTATACTGGACCTACAAGCTCTTAGACACTCAACCTCCAGATGGGTTAATCGGGCTACTTGCCCCAAAGTGGACCAGCAGGCCACTCTGCACCTCAGGCAAAAAACTCCTGGAAATCCCCAGAGCATGCTCGGTAGCTGGCATTAAATCCTTTGCCCACACAGCCCCTACATTGTGCAATAATCTATCTAGCCACCTTTAGGCAGCACCCCCCTTGCCATGTTCCGGAAGGGACTACGCACTCACCTCCTTAACCTCAGTCCCTGCTCCTGTACCAATGGATAAAAACAGTCGCTGATGAACTGTGTCAATGTGTTGTGCAAAGGTAAACTGTAACCCTGTACCTTATTTTACACTGTATTACTTGTATGCACTCAATATGGCTACTGCCCTAAATCTAACACTGTTGTACACTATACATGTGATGTGCTCAATTACCATCCACCATGAAAACTGTATACTGTACACTGTTATTGTAATTCCTGTATGATATGTCCTACTTTGTATCATTGGCCTGTATGTGAAAACTACATGTAACTAACTCTGGGTGGCCCCTGAAAAAGGGATCTTCAGGGCTCAGTGGGCTTAGCCGGTTATCAAAATGTAATAAATAAATAAAATAAATAAATTGCAATTGTGTTAGCAGTTGTTAATGCTGTCAGTACAAGTACCATTGAACAAGAAAGGGCTGCAAGGTGCCAGCGAGGAAAGCACAGAGAAGACAGCAGCTCAAGGAGCACTGTTATAAGATGGAGCAGATCAGAGCAGGAGGATAGGGATCAGCAGCACAGGCAGAGGGCAAGGGATGAGAGAGTGTTCCTCAGAGCAGATTTGAACTGGCCTAGTCTAGTGAGGCTAGTGAGGGATTCAGGTAGCTCACTGTACCACCCTGGGGCCCAGGCAGCAAAAGAATGCATGGCTATGGAAGTTTTATGACCTGGCATTACAATGTGATTCCTGGACAAATTCCGGGTAGAATACTGGTTTGTGGCAGGATGCAAAAGGTTATGTACTGCTGGGGATCTGTGGCTCAAAAGAGCTTTCTTGTTGAGGAGGCATGTATGGAATTTTATCCTGTCTTGTAGAGGGAGCCAATGTATATCACATATCAATAGAAAGGTCTCAGTGAGTACTACAACAAAAGGCCCCTAACAAATAACAACTGAAAATGGTCCATCCTGACCAAAACAAAGAAATTACAAGGAAGCACATAAATTGCTCTTCTGGAGGAACTGAAGCACAGGGCCCCGAGGGTCCTGTGCTTCCACAGCCACATACACATATGCATGAATGAAGACATGGAAGCGCAAGGCCCTGAGGGCCCTCTATGAATGACGATACAATTCTACTATCTCAAAGAGTAAGGACATTCACAGTAAAAAACTTTTTTAATGCACTAGTTATGGTTAAGATGACAAAAGTTAGCAAATGTGGCACTAGGGTTTCCAACCCTAACACTCCCCCTGCAACCTTGCAAGCAGCAAAATAGAAAATCATTATGGTTTTACCTGTTATGGGTCTTCACAAATCAGGCCTGGGGTCTTACTTGGGATTATCAACCCTAAAGCTCACCCCTTCTCTTATAGTCTGCACACCTAAGCTTATTTGCAGATGGAATGGGCTGAGCGTTAGGGTTTATAACCTCGAGTAAGACCCCAGGCCTGATTTGTGAAGACTAAGGACAGCAAAACCGTAATTTTTTTTTTCCTTTTGCTGCTTGCAGGGTGTGGGTCCGTTAGGGTTGGAAACCCTAATGCCACATTTCCTTACTTTGGTTGCTTTAACTGGTGCATTAACAAAGATTTTTTGCAATGGATATAAATATATATAATAAAAGACAGAAAAGTGTGGTATATGCAGTAGCAGACTGTGATTGCATGGAAGGATCTGGGTGCTGGCCACCAAGTCTGCTTAAACAGATCCTGCCAAGAGGAGTTTCTGACTAACTTTTCCTGCTGTTTCAAAAGCGGCTGATGGGAAATTTGGAGAAGGGCAGTTTTGTAATTTTGGGGACAATATAAATCGTTCCAGAAAGGGTGGAGGCAGTACAGGATATTAGAATTCAACAGTTAAGCTAAAGTAGTTGACTTATGTGTAGAAGGAGGGTCTTATTAAACATCAGGGGCCACTGTGACAAACAATTCTTTTCAAGTTTAAAAGGTACCAATAAAGACCAGTTACATAAGAACTTACCATAACAGTAGATCTTCGAGAGAAACTCTTTCATCAGGCAACACCTTTGGAACTATACCCACATCAGCATTAGGACCACGTGGGTACTTTGCAGGAAGGGGCCACCCATGACAACATCAGGCATTAGCCTCTATATAAACATGGGCGGCCTGTCCTCTCCTCAGTTCTCCACTGGAGATCATGCTTGCAGGACCTCCCTCTAGGGAACCAGGAGAGACCAAAGCACTCTGTCTACCAGGTGAGACAGAATGCTGACAAAAACAGCAATGGAAGCAGCAAGACAAAAACCTTTTGTTACAATCCTGAAAGGGGAAGGAGGGTGGGATGATGTGGCGTGGTGAAAGAGATTCTCTCAAAGATCTACTGTTACAGTAAGTTCTTACATAATTGTTTGGTCTTCTTTGAGGAGATCTCTTTCATCTGGACACACATTTTGGATAAGTACCAAAAGCTAACAGTCTGGGTGACTAGAGTCTACATACTTATGATAGCAGGCCTTGTAACATAGCTAGATCAGACCCAGCGTGTCTAAGAGAGAATGTCCAGACTGTAATTCTCAGTGATGGTGTGGACAGTACTCCATGTAGCAGCTGCACAGATTTCTGCAGCAGAAACTTTCAAAAAACAAGCTACATAAGCAGCCATGCCTCTAATGGAATGACCACAAACCACACCAGGAAGTTCCTTAACGTACTTCCCGTAACAGAACATGATACAGTGCACTAGCCATTTTGATAGGCATTGTTTAGAAAATGAGGCTTCCTCTTTTCCAGGGGCAAATGAAACAAAAAGTTGCAAGGACTTTCTGCTGTCATTTGTACAGTGTGTACAGTACCGGATTATTCTACGCTCATCTAAGGTATGTAACAATGCTTCCCCATGATTGGCATGCTCTGCATAATCAATCAATCAATCAATCAATCAATATCTTTATTTAGCCAGGCAGAACACCATTGAGCAGGGCTCATTTACAAGATGGACCTGGTAGTTTAAACAACAACAAGTCACAATACAACAATTTGGCGTAGGCATAGCAACATTAGCAGCCTATGTACAGTCATTACAAGTGAGAGTGGCATGGCTTGGCACAGTGGTGTACAATAATTTACAAATAGCAATGTAAGATTTGGCACTGAGAATGGAACAAGGCAGCATAATTTACAGGTGTGGTACCAAAGGCAGTCAGCATACCACTATGTGAGAGTTCTGTGCAAGGCAAGTCTCTGATAGACATTAGATTACAATATACTGGATGAAGTCTAGACCAGCAAAGCATTACGTGGCATAGGAGAAGACTACAAAGCAAGGGCACTGAGGGCACAGGATGTGCCAAGGATAGTGGAGGGAGAAGAGGTTAGGAGGAGTGGAAGGGGGCAACTGTAATAACTTCAGAATTGTCATAGCTGCATTAGTCGGTGTTGTAGGTCTAAGGGTAAGGGTGAGGGTATGGGGGTGAAAAGGTGCCATTAGTAGGGAGAGGTGACAGACAGGTAGGAGGGAGAGTCAGAGATTCAGTGCCGGAAGCAGTTGCAGGACTCCATACATAATTGTTGGATAAGAGTTTTGAAGGCAGCTAATGGTACAGGTGAAATGAGCTGCAGTTAATTTTGAGCAGTATTCCAGAGGACTGGTAAGGTGTGACTAATTGCCGCCCGACCAAACTGTGTCCTAACTCTGGGTATGTAAAGGGTGATACGAGTCTGGCTTCTCAGCAGATAGCTGCCAGGAATGCAAGAAGGTAGGCAATCCTTAATATGAAATGAGGTGGCTTGTTAGAGATGGCCCTATAGATCCAGAGCACAGTGTTCTTTTGTCATGTAAGACTAAGGGAGCCCTAACCTACAATGTTATAGAGGGTACAGTGGTGTGTTGAGTAGGGGGCACCAGTAATAAACCTGAGCGCCCGGTGGTACAGAGTGTCTAGTTTGGCAAGGGCCACACTAGAGCAGTGCCCATACAGAAGGTCTGCATAGTCGATGAGAGGAAAGAATGTTGTTTGAACCAACCTAGTTCTCCCCTCCTGCGTTAACAGATGCCTGATTCTGAAGAAAATCCCAAGCCTCTGTTTAAGCTTTTTGGAGAGTTCCTCAATATGGACTCTGAAGGGAAGTCAATCCATACCCCCAGATATTTGAAAGAATCTACATAATCCAGCGATTCACCGAGCCAGGTGTGGATCTGAGGGGCTGTCCCCACCATGCTACAGTAGGGGGAGTTTACTACAGGGGAGAAGATCATGGCCTTTATTTTCTTAGCGTTTAACAGAAGTTTAGAGTAAAGGAGATTATTCTGTAAGTGGTTAAATTCTATTTGGATGTCACTACACGCGAGTTCCAGAGTAGGTCTGGCTACATACAACACACTGCCATCCGCAGAGAGGTGTATGTCAGCTGACTTGACTGCAGCATTTAGTTCATTTTTGTAAATGGCAAACAAGAGGACACAAGATGGACCCTTGTGGTACTCTAGAGAGTGTTTTTAAGGACGAAGAGACTCCCCCCAGCCTTGATCTGTTGGTGTTGATCAGAGAGGTAGTAAAAATAACACTCTCCAAGAAAGAAAGCGTAAGCTACAAGTCATGGATGGCTTAGCTTTTTCAAAACAGAATTCAGATCCCAGGCCAGGACTGGGTTTCGAATGGGAGGCTTTATATGTAAAATGCCTCTCAAGAACGTACAGGCTAACTTCAACTGAGCAACTGTACAGCCATCTACAAGCACTTGAAACGCTGATACAACGGCCATGTGCACTTTGAATATTGTATGCCTGAATCTGATAAGGACAAGATATTCTAGAACCTGATTTACCAGGTAGTTAAACACTGCTAGGTTATGTGAAGCAGCCCACAAGGTCTATAGACCACCAGCCCAGGAGGAAGAAACAGATAGGGAGCTGATGCTAGCCATCCAAAGGATGGTAGACAAGGGTGAGGTAGTACTGGTTGGAGACTTCAATATTCCAGATGTGGACTGGAGCATCCCAGCAGCAGCATCAACTAGGAGCAGATTTATCCTGGACTCCCTTCAGGGTGCCTTCCTCAAGCAACTGGTCATGGAACCAACTCAGCAGAAGGCAATACTGGACCTTGTGCTCACAAACAGGGACAGTGTGATGGGGTAACAGTGGGGGAGCACCTGGGAACAGTGATCACCAGTCATTGTGGTTTGAAATCACAGAAAGAGCAGAACCAAACCACACAAAAACACGTATCCTGGATTTTAGGGGGGCAGACTTTGGGAAAATGGGGAGATACTTGAAAGAGGCATTAAGGGGAATGGGACAGGAATCAGGGGTTGAGGAACAGTGGGCAGTATTTAAAATGGGGATTACAAGAACAACAGAATTATGCATTAAGCAGGTTAGCAAGAGGAAAAGGAAGAGGAGACCATTATGGTTTTCCAAAGAGGTAGCAAAGAAAGTGAAAGCCAAAAAGATTGCATTCAGGCAATACAAAAAGACACAGGCAGAAGGGGATAGGGAGAAGCACCAGGAGAAACAAAGGAAGCAGGGAGGTCAGTAAGAGAAGCCAAAGCTCAGACAGAAGAACACATTGCAAAATCAGTGGGTAGAGGGGACAAAACCTTTTACAGGTACATAAGTGAAAAAAGAAAGACAAAGGGAGGGATAGTGAGACTGAAGGGGGAGGATGGGGGCTGCGTGGAGGATGACAACAGTAAAGCTGACATATTGAACAGGTATTTCTGCTCAGTCTTTACTGAGGAAGAGGAGGGTAATGGGTCTGAAAGGAGTAAAAGGGGTGAGAATGGTGCAGAAATGGACACAAGTCCCTTTACACGAGAAAGGGTCCTGAAGGAACTGGAAGTAATAAGAGTTGATAAAGCAATGGGGCCAGATGGGGTGCACCCCAGGGTCCTTAAAGAACTAAAAGAGGTGGTGGCTGAACCTCTGGCTATCCTGTTTAGCCGATCACTGGAAAAAGGGAGGTACCCAAAGACTGGAGGACTGCAGATGTAGTCCCTTATACAAAAGCGGGAACAAAGAAGAAGCGGGAACTACAGACCAGTCAGCCTCACCTCGGTAGTGGGAAGATCATGGAAGTACTACTGAAGGAGATTGGTGGAGACGTCTGGTTGTCAATGGACTACAGGACCCAAGGCAGCATGGTTTCACCAGGGGAGGTCATGTCAGACCAACCTCGTTGAATTTTTTGACTGGGTGACTAGGGAGGTGGATCGGGGAGGGCAGTGGACATGGCCTATCTGGACTTCAGCAAGGCTTTTGACACTGTGCCACATAGAAGACTACTACACAAACTGGGGAATATGGGTGTGGGCAGGACAGTAGTGTGGTGGGTAGGTAACTGGCTGGGTGGCAGGACACAGAGGGTGGTGGTAAATGGCTGTCACTCCACAGAGGGAAGAGTGACCAGTGGGGTACCACAGGGATCAGTGCTGGGACCGGTCTTATTCAACATCTTCATCAGTGACATTGCACAGGACCTAGAAGGCAGAATTTCACTGTTCACTGATGACACAAAGCTCTGTAACAGAGTAGACACACCAGAGGGTGTAGACAGAATGAGAAGCGACCTGCAGAAACTTGAAGAATGGTCAGGGGTTTGGCAGTTGAAATTCAATGCAAAGAAGTGCAAGATAATGCATATGGGGCACAAAAACCCTGGTACTATACATCAGTTGGGGGATGAGGATATAGCATGCACCAAACAGGAAAGGGATCTTGGGGTTATCATCTCTGATGACCTCAAGGTAGGGAAATAGTGTGACAAGGCAGCAGGTAAAGCAAATAGGATGCTGGGATGTATAGGCAGGGGCATCACCAGCAGGAAAAGGGAGGTCATAATTCCGCTATACAAAACACTAGTGAGGCCCCACCTGGAGTACAGTGTACAGTTCTGGAGACCATACTCGTAAGGGCATAGACAGGGTAGAGAGAGGTTCAGAGGAGGCAACAAAGATGGTGCATGGATTGCATCACAAGTCCTATGAAGACAGGTTGAAGGAACTGAACATGTACTCCCTGGAGGAGAGAAGGGAGAGAGGGGATATGATAGAGACATACAAGTATCTCACAGGGAGGAACAGGGTGCAGGAATACACTATTTTTAAGCGAAAAAGATGTACCAGGACTAGAGGGCATGGGATGAAGTTGGAGGGAGGACGATTCAGAGGAAACATGAGGAAGAATTTCTTCACAGAACGGATGGTGGATAAGTGGAACACCCTGTCAGAGGAAGTGGTGGGGGCTGAAACAATCATGGGATTTAAGAATGCATGGGATAGACATAAAGGAATTCTGGAGGTCAGGGGTAAGGGGCAACAGACTTCTAGGAAAACATAAACTGAACTTACAAGCTCAAATGGGCAGACTGGGTGGGCCATAGGCCCTTATCTGCCGACACTGTCTATGTATCTATGTAAAGTAAACCGCTTCCATTTCACTGAATGGGTGTGTCTGGTGAATGGTTTTCTAGTAGCCACTGAACATCCGTCACTTTCTGAGATACCCCAAAGTGAGCAATGGCCATGTCTTCAGGAGCCATGCATGCAAATCTATTGTCTTCAGATCTTGATGGACCAGGGTTTTTTTGCTCCTGTGAAAGTAGACCCTTACACAGGGGCAGAGGCACTGTGAGCTCCATTGCCACCTGTTTCAGAAGAGGATACCATATCTGTTGAGGCAATAGGGGAGTAATGAGTATTAAGAGTTGCTCCCTCCATCTTCAGCTTGAGTAGTATTAGTGGAAAGGGAGGGAAGGCATACAGGAACTTCATTTTTCAGGAGCTGGACAATGCATCTCACCAGAAAACTCCAGACCAGGGCTAGATTTACATAATATTGGGCCCTATGCACAACATTCTTTTATTTTTTTACCAGGAGAGATGCACTAAGCTGAAAGCTCATTTACTGGTCAACCTGGGAGCACAAGGAAGTTAAGTGACTTGCTCAGTGTCATACAGTAGGCAAGTGGAGGGTGTGGGATTCAAATCCAGGTCTCCAGGTTTGCAGCTCAGAGCCTTAAACCATTGCACTATATTGCCTCCCTAAGCATGGCCCACCTCGATGACTATGGTACAATGCAAATGTGACCACCATTGTTAGTGGGGGCAAACAGAGTTTGTGCCCATTAACATGCTGGACTGCACCACTGTTGAGGCTCATAGCATGACACAGTACCAGTCCCATGGTGCTATGCCATGATTCAAGGTCCACAGTAGGGGGTGAGCACCATAATGTTCCCCCACCTGCGCAATTCTCACTTTAAGTCCAACTTGTGAGCTGCTGATACTGGCATTTTTCTTTGGTCCAGCGATACTCTCCTGGCAGTGTAGTGACCCTATGTCCCAATACAGTTCCTGGCATCAAATGATCCCCCCTTTCTAGTCCAGTTCTCCTATGTGCTGCTTGTCACTGCCTTGTCCCTCACAGATCTCCATTCCTCACTAACTTCTCAATGTTCAGGGGCAGAATGCTAACACCCATACCACCTGGATGTATTGGTTCTACTGGCAATGGATGTCTGAAACCCTCTGTACCCACCACTGTGAGGGCCTTGCAAGCAAATTGCATGATGACCCCAGTCCCTTCCCCATGCAGTTGCAATGTCACTAGCAGCTGTGTGTACAGAAAAAGGCTTGGAATGCCACTGTACATAGCACAACAAGGTCATTAGTGAAGGGCTGTTGTTAAGTGTCAATCTGACCACTTTGGAACAGCCCCATGTGACTATCAGGCTCCACCGTATTTGAAATGCCCCCAGTAAACCTTGGGCCCTAAGCACAGGCATAGTTTGTCTACATGTAAATCCAGCTCTGCTCCAGACCCTGCAGCAAGTGAGAAAAATGTGGCAGTTTTGCATTGCATGGGGACATAAAAAGGTCCAACTCTGGATAATCTCATCTTGCAAATAGGACTTGGGCAACCTGGACTGTGACCTGCTTAGCTTATCTGTCAAGATGTTTGCATGCCTGGAACATGTACTGCTGATAGTTCTAGACTGTGTTCCAGAGCCCAATACTAAACTCCCATTGCTTCCCTACACAGCAGATAAGAATGAGTCCCTCTCTTGTTTGTTGCTGTAATGCATCAAACTGGTATTGTCCATCTGTATTAACGGACCTCGGGACAAGTAGTTCTGGAAGGCTTGGAGCCTGTATAGGACTGCTCTCCTTTCCAGAACATTTTTATGCAAAGTGTGCTACATCTGGTTCCAAGTGGTGTGTGTCTGAAGAGGTCCTAGACAGGCTTGCCATCCTGACCTCGAGGCATCCGTAGTGAGGATCTGATGTGGGATATGACCTTGAGCAGGTTGCTGTGGTCCATCCACCACTTGAGCACTTTATGCAAGGGAGATGTGACTAGCTTGAATCATTTGTTCTAGATCATCTGTGAACTGGTCCCACTGGACTCTCAGAGTCCACTGAGGGTCCGCATGTGCAACCTGGCCAGTGGCACTGTGACAATGGCTATAGCCATAAGGCCCAGAAGGCATATAAATGTCCTTGCTGAGACATGACTGTTGTGTACCAATGATGCTTGTGCAATCAGGCATTCTGCTCGGTCCAGTGGCAGAAACGCAGAGGCCTGGGCCATATACAGAACTGCCCCTATGTAGTGCAGGCATTGTCAAGGTGTCAGTACAGACTTTGGAATGTTGACTGTCACCCCCAGAGCATTGAACATCTGTGTGGTTCAAGCTAAGGTCTGCAGCAATTGGTCCCTGGAGTGGACATTTAATAGCAAGTCATCCAGACAAGGGAAGACATACAGGTCTTCCCTGCAAAGGACTGCTGCCACCACTGCCAAACATTTGGTAAAGACTTGTGGCACAGAAGATACACCAAACAGCAACATTTCGAACTGGTAATGCTCCTCCGAAACAGAAACCTCAGATATTTTCTGTGAGGTTTCCTGATTTTGATATGCAGGTGTAACCCCCCTACAAATGGGGGTTCCCCAAAAGTTTTCCTTGAGCTTGCCTAAATGCTCACTGCCAGGCTGGTGTTCTGCATTTTATCAGTTTAAACATGTTGCCAGAGAGTGCCCGTATAGCCTCTGTGTACTGTCTCTTTAAGAGCTGCCTGTATTGCAGTCATAATTAATCTGAGAGGGAGCTCTGCTAGAAGATGTACTTGTTTGCTGGCCATTTGTTAGAGTAGTAATAATATTGCAGTGTGTTCTAACCTGCCTTCTTTGCAGCATGGACAGTTCTGTTTGTTTCCATCATCTTGATCCTGGACTGCAGAATGGGCCAATCGGTACATTTGGGACTCTAAAATGGAGCCTGCCTACAGGGGCTTGGTGTGGCCAAAACTTGTATGAATTGTAGTTTTGGGCTTTTGGCACCTAAAATAACCCGGAGGGGGAGCCCTTGTTGTGATTGATAGACAGATCAGCCAACCAAACCTTTTGGATCTTGGGGAAAGTCCCACACTGCTTGCAGTTTCAGTTAGATTTTAGTTGGGAAGTGAAGAAGTAACAGCTCGAGATAGTTCGAGCAGCAATCCATAGTGGATTCACATGGGAGAACTGTGTAAAGGCCTGAGTATGGCCTGCATGCCTGCCTGCTGTTCCTGAGAGGGAACTTATGCTTTTTTTCAGACTGAATCTGAATTTGGAGAGTGAATTATGTTACTGAATTGTGACCAGGCTTTAACCTGAAGAAGACCGAAGATTTGCTGAATGCGATCAGCCTCTCAGGACTTCCAGCTACCTCTGAACTCCCGGATTGTGCCGAGACCCTGTAACTGCCACCAGAGAGCCATTTGCACAGTACAGTGCAATTTCCTTACATATGAATGTGCTATGTGCTTATAGTGGGTTGTGATTTGGTTCCCCACTGTGTGTCTGAACTGTGTTTTACTTGCTGGAGGCTGTATCCAGCTCCACAGACTGAACCGTATCCATTTCCATTTGCCTGGGCCCTGCTACACAGAGAAAGACATCGACGAGAGACCGGCCTGGGGATCAACGCCCTGAACAGGAATAACGTTTCAGTGATTCGTGTGGGCCCTGTTTCTCTAGGCACTCCAGCTCAACACCCTGCAGTCTCGATTTCATCCTGCCTGTGTCCGGTATTGGGCATCGTAAGTAAACATCAGGGTAGCTCCCTGCAACAACAGCTAAATCTAAAAGTGTTGTCATCTGATTGTCTTGTTGCCTTTTCTTTCACAAACTGAGCCCTCCGGCTCTGGATTACACATCGTGTGTGTTGTGCATGTTGCTTTCTTCCATCACAGGGCCCCAACCAGCTGCAACGGTCCTGGCTAGCCTGCCGTTTTCCTACCTGACCATAATCTGAGTGGCTATTTTTCAGTAGATGCTAATACTATCCAAAAATTGCTTCAAAATCTGGATCCTAACAAATCAGCTGGACCAGATGGTTTACATCCCCGCATCCTCAAGGAATTGTCTGTCCCTCTTTCTGATCCTGTTGCTGCCCTATTTAATAAATCCTTACATGAAGGACAAGTTATTGATGTTTGGAGACAAGCGACCATAGTGCCAAGTTATAAAAAGGGTTCTAGACAGGAGGTGTCAAATTATAGACCCATTAGCCTAACATCTATACTGGGTAAAATGTTAGAAGGAATCATAAAGGAACATTTATGTAACAAAATTGAACCTGACCCTACCAAACATGGTTTTGTTAAGGCTAGATCTTGCCAGACTAACCTGTTGAGTTTCTATAACAGAGCTAGTGCAGCATTGGAAAGGGGTGAGGCAGTGGATGTCATATTTCTAGATTTTTCCAAGGCATTTGATAAAGTTCCTCATGGTCAGCTTATAGAGGACATGATTAGTCTTGGAATAGGAGGTAATATAACACGTTGGGATGAATCATGGCTAAAAGGCCGTACTCAGAGAGTGTGTATTAAAGGTTTTTTCTCAGACTGGGATATAGTGACCAGTGGGGTTCCTCAGGGCTCTGTTTTAGGTCCATGTCTGTTTAATATATATATTACATCATTAAAAACCTTGATGAATGTTTGATTAACTAAATTTGCTGACAATACACGCATAAGATACCCAATTAAAAATAATCATGATATAATTACCCTCCAGTATGCCCTAAATGAGATGCTAAAATGGGCTACCCTGAAGCAGCTGTCATTCAGTGTGGATAAATACAGTATGTGGTGATGCATTTTGGTAATAAAAACACTCAAGCTAAATATACTTTAGAAGGGAAAACATTAAGAGCTGTGGATGATGAGCGTGATCTAGGTATAAGAATATCTAATGATCTCAGTTCCAAACTTCACTGCCACACTGTTATCAAAAAGGCAGCAGGTGTGTTACACTGCGTCAATAAACACATCAGCAGCAAAAGTAAAGGTGTGTTGCTCCCATTGTATTCATCACTAGTGAGGCCCCATTTGGAATATTGTGCCCAATTTTGGGCACCAGGAGACAAAGGCTCCATTAAATCACTGGAAAAAATACAACATAGAGCAACTAAAAAAATCAAAGAAGTCATTAACTTAGACTATAATGCCAGACTCCAGAATCTGGGGCTGTACTCTTTGGAATATCACAGAATGAGGGGTGATTTATGCCTGGTATTTAAGGCATTATATGATGATCATCTTTGGGAAGTTTTAGGGCTCGAATTGAGGGAAACAATTCACTTAACTAGGGCACATCCTTTACAATTGAAAATTGAACAGTGGAAAACCAAAAAAAGAAGTAATTGGTTCACTGTTAGAGTCTGTAAAATTTGGAATAGTCTTCCTATGGAAATAGTATTGAGTGAGAATATGATTACCTTTTAAAAAATACTTGGACACCTATTTACATCACAAATGCATAATGGGATATAGTTAAAAATTGTGAGCATTATGGACTATGGTCTACTAGCTCTGAAATACCTATGATACCTATGATGAGTATGTGTGTGTGTGTGTGTGTGGGGTTCTACAGGTCCAGTACAATGTTTGTGATGATGCAGCTGCTTCTGGCCACTCATGAAGTGTGCCACAGGTTTAGTAATAGTCACTAAGCAGCTGCTTCTTGACTGATCCAAAGGGTTACCTGTGAAGCAAGCTTCAGGTCTGGTGCATTGAGTATCATGATTCAGTGTTCATCGTGCGTGTGTGTGTGTGTGTGACAGAAATGGAACAGCTTGACTCAGAATATGCAATTTATCTCGATGAATGAAGGGGCAGGAACATAACTTATGAGTGGCAAAGCCACAAGTGAGTTATGAAAATCCAGTACCCTCACAAGTGATGACAAACAGAAACATAGACTCTGACAGCAGATAAGGACTGCTTCACCCACCCAGTCTGCCCATTCTTACCCACCTACAGTATCACCGCAGACGCTAATCGATCTCTGGCTCTTCCTCCCTCCCTCCCTCGTTCCTTTCTACTAAAATACCCTTATGTCTAGCCCATGTAGTCTTTAACCCCACCACTTTCTTTGCCTCCACCACCTCCGGTGGAAGGCAGTTCCAGGAATCCACCATTCTTTCTGAGAAGTACTTCCTCACATCTCTCCTGAATCTACCCATCCTCAGCCTCACAGCATGCCCCCTTGTTCTTTAGCACCTTTTTTAAAAAAAATACTTCTCTCCTGTACCTTATTTACCCTGTGAGATATTTAAAGATCTCTACTATATCTCCCTCTCCCCCTCCCTCTCCCTCCTTTCTGCCAGGGTGTACATACTGAGGTCCTTTAATCTCTCATCACTGGGCTTTAGATGCAGATGTTGCACCATTTTAGCTGCCCTCCTCTGTACTGCCTCCCCTCTATGTCCTTCCGGAAATGTGGTCTCCAAAACTGGACACAGTACTCAAAGTGGGGTCTAACCAGTGATCTATACATGGGCAATACCACCTCCATCTTTCTGTTGGTGATACCCCTGCCTATGCACCCCGATATCCCACTACCCCAACTACCTTGTTGCACTGCCCGACCACCTTTAAGTCATCTGATATGATTACTCCTAGGTCTCTTTCTGTTTAGTGATCATTAATATCAGTCGTCCCATTTTGTACTCCGCTTCTGGGTTTCTGTGCCGTAAGTGCATTATTCTGTACTTTTCACATGGAAACCCAGCTGCTATATCACTGATCACTCCTCAAGTTTCCCAAGTAGTGGTCACAGGTACAAATGTCATAAGTGAGTCCGGCCATTGTGCAGCCAATTTATGTAATGTATTGTGCTTTGTGAACTTTGAAACTAGAAGAGAAAGCTGTCTCTGTTTGATTACACTACTGTTTTAACTACAAGAGAAGCCACTGTGACATACACACCCTGTATTGCAGAGCACCTATATTAGTCCACCCATTTTGCACTCTGCTCCTGGGTTTCTGTGCCCTAAGTGCATTATTCTGCACTTTTTCACTTTGAAACCCAGCTATCATACCACTGACCACTCTTCGAGTTTCCCAGGTAGTGGTCATAGGTACAAATGTCATATGTGAGTCTGGCCATTGCGCACCCAATTTATGCAATGTATTTTACTTCGTAAACTTTAAAATTAGAAGAGAGAACTGTTTCTGTTTTATTACATTACTGTTTTAACTACAAGAGAAGTCACTGTGACTTATACACCCTGTATTGCAGAGCTTCTGAACCCTATGTTTCCCATTTTCTCCATCGGTTACTTAGGTGCTGCTGTAGCTGTGCCTTTCCCCCAGCTAGGATGATTTTTGTGTTATAGACTTTCCAACAGATACCATTATCACTCCTAGGCCATCTAGCAGGAGGTGATGGAGTGCTGGGTCACCCACATCCTTCTCCCAGGAACAGAGTGCCTCATGTCCACGGCAAGTATGATCCTGACAGGCCCAAGGATTGAGAAAACCAAATGAAGGGTTCCATTTTCAACATAGCAGTGCAAAATGCTGCTGCTGAACAGGAAACACATTATTTTATTTATCCTTTTGGTAACCCGGCAAGGTCTACTAGGCACAAGTGTCTGTTTTCAGGGATGAACTGGGAGCACTGGAAGGTTAAGTGACTTGCTCAGAATTGCACAGCATGCAAGTGGAGGTTGTGGGAATCAAACCCAGGTCTTCTGGATGTTCCAAGCTTATTCACAGCTCATTATTCTAACCTCTAGGCTATACTGCCACATTAGGAGAAGATTATGTGCTGTATGTTAGTGTTACTGTATGTAAATTCAGTTTTAGTCATCAGACATGTCTTTATGAAATGGGTCCAGAAAATCCTGCAGTCTGATTGGTCGAGAGCCACTGTTTAATCCAGTACAATAAGAAGTCATTTGGTATTGTTTCAAGGAATCCCAAATAAATTGCACTCTGAAAGCTACTCATTTACTTTGCCTGTTCCACTGTTTCAAGACACCTCAAGTACAGCATTCTTGTTGATCATTTACTACCATACTACATCTAAATATGATTTAGACACCCTGACTGCAATTTTCACTCATGTATGTCGTAACAGGAACACAACACACAGTACAGTACTTGCAACTTTTATTACATATGAGATGTAAATTGCAAAAAGATGCCAACCATATGCTAAACAATGCCGTACACAGTAATTTATCCACTTTTTTCCACACTGACAAAAGACGTGGCAAGTTTAAATAAAAATGGTTTGACTCTAGCACTTGTACCTTGCATGTTGCTTTGATTCAGCAGTAAGGATACAACTCCCAAAGTATTCCTTGCTGTTTTTCTAACCTCGTACAGTCATTCCATAATGGCCAAGCTGGGAATTTCTCTTTATCAGACAGTGAAACACAGGAAGCAGCTGCATTGTAACAACGTATGCTCAAAGACAGTTTAATCTGCTAGCAAGAACATTTTTCTTTTAACCCTTTCTTGCACACTTTTTTGCTATCTGTATTCCTAACTAACTACAATTTAAAATTTAAAAAACATTTAGTACACTATGAACACAGTAAAAGTATACATTTTCTTTACAAAAATTACAGAACATTTCCTATTTGATCACTGGAAATGTTTATAATAAAGGTTACACCAGTCTATTTAAAATGCAAAGCAATAGACAACTACAAACTTTAAACTGATCCTTATGGTAGGATTTTTTTTTTAATTATTTTTTTATTTGCAATACTTTTTGAATGGGACTGGCCCTATCAGCCCTACCCCGCACCCAGCCCCCATCACCCACCCCCCAACCCCAGGACCTACCCACCAGAGTTACATCCTGGATTGCCCACCAGAGCGGGGCCTTTGGGAGGGTGCTCCCCCTATTCCCTCCCACAGGACAAGATATGGCTCTGGGATGCCATGGGTCAGTGGTACGAAACCTGGGGCATGAGGCGGGCAGCATCCTGCATGGTTCCAGTTTTTCTTCCCAGGAGGCAGGATGTGCAGTGACATCATGGGTGTGTACACTGACGACTGCCCCACCTCCTGCAACTGCTTGCACCAGCTATTGGACCCCTGGGCTCAACCAGGAGTTGGGTGAATGCCGGGTGCCTCCCTCCTGAGGAGGAGAGCAGTCCGTGGGATGCTCAATCCTTCTCCCCCCGACCGGCCCTCCAATGTCCAGGCTTGCTTCCAAACCCGGGTCATCAGCGTCACAAGCGGTAGTGCTAATGCTGCACTGGCAGGCTGTCCATCATTATGTTAGTTCTGAGTTACAAACTGTAGTGAGAAAGAAATAATGTGACCTACTGGGAATGGAACCCAGTCCCCTGAAATAGCAGCCAAGGATGCTACCACCAAGTTATAGGCTTACATGGTTGGAGCTGAGCTTCCTGGACATACTTTCTTTCTCTGCTATTGCATATCCTGCAACTAGGACAATCAAGATGACAATCGGATGTCTGTTACAATATTATCCACTGCTTAGCAACTGAATCACAAACTGTAGTAAGAAACAAATAATGTGACCTACTGGGAACTGAACTGAGGCTCCCAGAATACTGTCCCAGTGCTCTACCACTAAGCTATGATAACATGGTTGAACCCCAGGTTCGAGAATGCACTTTTCATTTCTCTGGTACTGCATATCCTGCAGCTAGGAAGATAGCTTTAAGCACACTGGCATGGAACCTGGACGTTTGTAATGCTCCATAGACATATAAAGACAACAGCAAATATCTGTAGAAAATGTTGCCTAACACTGTAACACTGCTAAAGGAGTGTTATTCTGCAAGATTGATATTTATTGGCTACGCAGCCTGGCAACTATTAAAACAAAACCTGTAATTATTTTTAAAGTATTATACTGTCTTCTGTTGGCAAATTAACGATGCATGAAAATCAACACGTTATAAATGCACTGTGTCGAACAGTCAGGTGTTACTATAAGCTAAATGTCATCATTCATTCACTCTACAATTGCCTTTGATGGAGAAAGAGTGAGACTGTCTGGTTCCAACAGTGTGGCCATGTTCTTTATTTACAGCTTACAGGTACTACCATGGCACTATCTAAAGTCTATCCTTTACTCTTGGGACATGGGGTGAGAAGGGAGGTAGATGCTACAGGGCGGAGGTTTTCACAACATTATTTTTATCTGGGGTGTGCAGGAATGGGGTGTGGTGGGTATGAATGGTGTGGGTGGGGGATACGAATTTATTTGGATGCACTAAACGGGATCATAATCAAAACTTCACAGGGTGGGAGAGGATGGTGCCAGCAGGGGGATGGGTGGGGGAGACATGTTAAAAGTAGCTGGGAAGGAGGTAGGAATGTAATACACAATGGGTGGGGGTGGATGTGTTAGCCCTTTTCTGCATTTATTAATCAGCACTTTGTGTAGTTTTCACTGGCGAAGAGCAAAAACTACCCACAGTGCCATTTTGTCAATACTTTGCTGGTGAATCATCTGCAAAGTTGCACTATGCATAGTTTTGCTGGGCAAAGGTAGGTGCTTTGTTGGTTGAAAATTATGTAAAGTGTGCAAGCCATCAAACTTAGGCGAAATCTGTGTCGTTCTTTGCAAAGTGAATTTCCCTGACTCCGCTCACCTCTATTTCATATATACGCTGACATGACAGTTTTTACTGCAGTGCTCCCTGTATCAATTTGGTATCTACAAGCCTGCCTCCTGCCTCCTGATTTCTATGTAAAGTTGCTTTGCAAAATCACCTTGTACTACTCTCTACCAAAACGAAATGAATGACTTTTGGATCTCCTAACCTGTTAAGGAAATTGCCAGAACAGTACAGTTACATAAGAACTTACCATAACAGTAGATCCTCAAGAAGAGCTCTTGCAGCAGGTTACATCACAAGGGCTGAAGCCGGCAGGCACCAGGACCTTATGGAAAACTTCTAGCTAGGAGTCTGCAGTGGGGGACCGTCCCTTGATGTCAGCCCGCCCCCGACATATAGAATAAAAGAGGCGGTCACCCAGCACCACCTCAGTTCTCCAGCTGCAGACCCTGGCACAGATATAAGCAACAAAAAATAAAACTGGAGACCCAAGGAGGTTCCTCCAACAGAGGAAAAGAAGGTAGCTGAACATGAAGAAGCAAATACCAGGCTGAAGGTGGGAAGGAAAGCAGTACCTGCTGCAAGAGCTCCTCTTGAAGATCAACTGTTATGGTAAGTTCTTACATAACTGTACTATCTCACCATAAGGACAGAGTCATGAGCAGTACAAGGACAAACCTTTAACATACAAGGGGAGGAAGCAGGAACCTGGAAAGTTCATGAGAGCAGGCCCCAGAGGAAGGTAAAGCTGAAGCCTGTCCTGCACCGGGGAAACAATGTCAAGACTGTAGTGCCTAATGATGGTGTGGACCAAACTTCAGGTGGTGGCTGCACAGAAATCTGCTGTAGACACATTGCACAAGGAAGTAAAAGAAGCAGCAACTCGCCTGGCAGAGTGGCCTTTAACTGATCCTGGTAAAGGCTCGTCATACTTTCGATAGCAACAGACAATGCAGTGAACCAATCATTTAAACAGAGTCTGCTCAGAGACAGGCACCTCTAGAGTCCTCGGGGTGACCAAACAAACAACTGACCAGACTTCCTGATATCCTGGGTGCGAGTCAAAAAATAACAAAGGACCCAGTGAACATCCGGGAGTGTGAAGCAGGGCCACCCCTTGATTAGAATGCTCTGGATAGTAAACTGGAAGGTAGATGTCCTGATTAAAGGTAAACTTGGACACCACCTTTGGCAAAAACTTAGGACTGGTCCATAAGGGCACTCTGTCCTTGTGTAAAACTAAATAGGGCTCTTTGCACAAGAGTCTGAAGCTCAGAAATCCTCCAAGTAGAAGAAACAGCTGCTAAAAACAATGCTTTCCATTGCAGAATGCACAGCTCGCAGTCCGTGGCTGGTTCAAAGGGAGGCAAAGTAAGTTTCTCCAAAATGAACAAAAGGTCCCAAGAAGGGACATGATCCCAAACAGGAGGTTTTAGGTGTAGAATACCTCACAAAAAGGTGCGGGGTAAATCAAACTGGGCAAGAGGCTTCCCCTATATTGGTGCACGATATGCAGACACAGCAGACAGATGCACCTTGATGGAAGACTAGCTCAGTCCCAAGTCTGACAGAGAAAGGAGGTACTCGAGAATAGAGTTTACTGGACAGGTAAAGGGACTAAGGTGGGGAGTGGAGGCCCAAATGCAAAACCGCTTTCACTTCAAAGCATAGGTGGCCCTAGTAGATGGCTTCCTGGCACCTACTAGGACATCCACTACTCTAGGGGAAACCCAGAACCAGGTAACAGTTGTCTGCAGGAGCCATGCATGCAGGTGCAACGACTTGAGGTCCAGAAGGCCTTCTCTCCTGGGAGAGCAAGTGCGAGCTCAGGGACAGAGGAAGTGGAGATTCCACTGCCAGCTGTTGGAGTACTGGGAACCAAATCTGTCAAGGCCAGTAGGGAGCTATCAAGATCATGTGTGCTCCCTCCAACTGTAATTTGAGAAGAACTCTTTGGAGTAGTGGAAAGGGAGGGAATGTGTAAAGGAATCTTCCTGTCCAGCCAAGAGACAACGCCTCTCACCAGAACACACCAGGCCCTGGATCTAGTGAGCAGAAACTGGGCAGTTTGGCACTGAACTGTGATGTGAAAAGGTCAAGCTCATGATGACCCCATTGTTTGAACATGTCTTCTGCCACTGATTGCAGAAGCTCCCACTCGTGAGCCTTGGACTAAGACCTGCTTAGGCTATTGACCAAGGTGTTTTGGAAGCCTGGAACATGCATGACAGAGCATTCTAGCTGGTGTTCGATGGCCCAGTACCAAACCCTCATGGCTTCTCTGCAGAGGGGATACGAATAAGTCCCCCCTTCCCCCCGCTTGTTGATGTAAAAGACCACTAACATGTTACCCATCTGAATGAGAAGAAGGCCTAGGGCTAGATCCAACTGAAAAGCCAATAAGGTGTAGAGGATCGCTCTCATACAGTATACGGCACAGTGATGTGGAGTGTTTTCTCCATAGCAGACCATGTTTCTGGAGACAGGTGGCCTGCAAGGTGAGCTCCCCAGCCCTGGCCCAAAGTATCCATGGTCAGAGACTGGAGAGGAGGTGTCCTTCAGAAAGGCATTCCCTCAGAAAGGCTGGGGCAAAGTAGCCACACGGGAGAGACTGCTGAATAGACTCTGTGACTCTCACGGGCTGGTCTAGGTCATCTGAGTGCTGATCCCTCAGGACTCGCAAGGTCCATTGGGTCACCCACATGTGCAGCCATGTCAACAGAACATTTGTGATGGCTGCTGCCATGTGTCCCAAAAGCCTGAGGACAATCCTGGTGGGAACCAGAGGAGACCGTCCGAACGTAAGCTTGGAAGTGTTCTGCCCTGTCTGGAGGCAAAAGGGCTTTGCCTTGGATGATGTCCGGGACCAAATGAACTGTAGCTGTTGACTTGGCCAACGGGAGGATGTTGGAAGGTTCAGGGTGATCCCCAGGGCATGAAATAGAGTAATGGTGGCTTCAATGGTGCCAAGCAGCTGTTCCCTGGTGGGGGCTGTGAGATGCCAATCGTTCAAGTAGGGGAAGACATAGTGACTTTTCCTCTGTAAGGCCACTGCCACCACTGCAGGGACAAGGATAGGCTGAATGCCAGAGCTCAGAACTGATAATGGTTTCCCTGAAAAAAAGAACTGCAGAAAACTTCTGTGGGGCTGGGCGATGAGGATGTGAAGGCATGCGTCCTACATGTCCAAAGAAGATTTGATGACAGCTGACACCTGAAATTTTAGTGACAGACCATCATCAAAAGTAATGCCCAGGTTACACACACGGTCTGAGGTAGTGAGTGGTACATTCAGTCTTATCTGGATTCAGTGTCAGCCAGCTGGTACTCATCCAAGTTCTGATCTCAGTAAGGCAATTATTTAGCATGGAGAGTGCATCGTTCTGTCCTAGTAGGAAGGACATATGCAGCTGAGTATCATCTGCATAGCAGTGAAAACTCAGGCTGTATCACCTGATGTTATCTCCCAATGGCAGCATATACACAGCAAACAACATGGAGCCAAGATGGAGCCCTGCAGCACCCCACAGGGGATGAGCACCAGAGAAATAAATTCCAGTGGCAACTCTGTGAGACCTGCCCACGAAGAACGAATGAAACCATTTGAGGACTGTACCAGACAACCCACACAGATGCCTCATGCACTCCAACAGCACACCATGGTCTAGTGTCAAATACAGCAGAGAGATCAAGGAGGACCAGAATGGTACATGCCTTTCTATCTCTTGCCATTAGGAGGTCATTCAATACCCAGACAAATGCAGTCTCCGTGCTATGCTTCTTCCTAAAATTAGAGAGTGGAGAGTATCATAGACATTGTGAGTTGTAAGGCGATCATTCAGTTGCAGCGCAACCACCTTTTCAATAACCTTACCAACGACTGGCAGGTTAGAGATAGGCCAGTAGTGAGCTAGACAATCTGGATTCAAGGAGGATTTCTTAAGGAATGGTTGAACGACCACCTCCTTGAGGGGGTCTGGAAAGACCCCCCCTCTCCAAGGACTTCCAGACTATTTCAGCAAGGATGGGGCAGATAACATCTACACATCCCACTAAAAGGGGTGTAGGGCCCGGATCCAAACTACAACTGGTTGGGCGCAGTGTTTGGACTATCTTCATAATGTCCATGAAATCCAGCTGGCAGAAATGTGAACAGACAGACTGAGTGCATGCCACTTCTTGACGATCTCTACAATACCTCATAGGGTAGGTCAGGCCAATGCTAGACCTGATGCTGGCAATCTTATCTGTGAAGAATCGAGCGAACTCCTCATATTTAGACTGAGAAAAAGATTCTCTGGGCTGGAGACAGATTGGATTCCACAATCTGTCCACAGTCCGGAAAAGCTGAGCCGGTCGATTCTGCGCAGCAGAAATCTCCCTGGACAGGAATTCTGCCTTCTTATGGGTGATTTCTGATTGATAGGCATCATGATGAGCCATCAACCTAAGCCTGTCAGCATCAAGGCTGGACTTCTGCCAGGCTCTCTCCATCCTTCGGCCAGCTCACCTCAACTACTTCAAGGAACCATCAAACCAAGGGCTCCCTGGGAGAATTGTGAGAGGCTGAACACGAACAGGAGCAATCTAGTCCAGAGCATCTCCCACAGCCTTATTATAGACTAATATGAGATCATCTGGACTCATGCATTCACCCGACAAACCAGATAGGTCTAGGACCGCTGACAGATCACTGGAGGACCTCCCCTTAAAGGGCGGTACTGAACCATCTCCATTGGGGCAGGCCCTGAAGCTGAACCTTATGGTGTGATGGTCAGACCAGCTGACTGGTTCCACCCCAAGTCAGCTGTCTCCATACCCAAGAGAAAGATCAGATCCAACGAGTGACCACCTACATGGGTCGAGGAGGTAACTACCTGTGTTAGACCTAGCATCATCATCACCTGGAGGAAATTTTGACCAAAATGTGAGAATTCATTGTCGACCCAGGCACTGAAGTCCCCCAGAATTATCCATGTGGGGGACCTCAACACCATGTCGATGATGAAGTCTACTATCTCCTGCAGGAATTCTCCACCATCTCCTGGTGGACGGTAGATGAGGAATATCCCACAGCCTACACCCTCTCCCAGGATATACTCAAAGGATCTGGTACTTCCCAATGGCACATCCACAAGGCCCAGCTCAGTCTTAAATATAATGGCCATGCCCCTGCGAGCCAACCTTGGGCGGTATATCACTGAGAACTCAGCCGGAACTGCCGAGGCCAATACAGGGCCTGCACTGTCATCCAGCCAGATCTTGGTGATGCAAGCCAGATCAGTTCTTTCAACAAGATCAGCTATAATAGCTGTCTTATTCTTAAATAGATTTGGCATTGCATAATACCGCTCAGATTGGATGTGGTAATAGGTAATGAAGGTGTTTGCTGACTTCCAGGTAGCAGCCCAGCAGATTTCCTGGACAGAGATGTCCCTGGAAGCAGCCACCAAAGCAGCGGTATGGCGGGTAGAAGGAGCACTTATCCCTTTGGGAGGCTCCATGCCCACCAGCTCATAACACAGACTGATGCAAGATGTAATCCACCTTGCAATTGTCCATTTTGCTGCTGGTCTACCAGAAGCGGCTTCAGCGTAGGTGACAAACAGCTGGCAAACCTCTCCCCAAATTTCCGCCATCCTCTCCTTGTAATAGGAGAGAGCTTGTCTCAGGTCCAAAGTATGGAGCCTGTACTCAGCCTCCGAGGTGTAATTAAGGTAGTGAATTGGCAGAGTTAACACCTGGTTAAAGTGAAACTCTGACATCACCTTCGGAAGGAATTTCAGGTGAGGGCATATGACAACCACGTCCCTGTGGAAGACCAGATAAGGGGAGTCCACCAAAAGTGCCTTTAGCACCCCTGTCCTTCTGGCAGATGTGATAGCCACCAGGAAGGCCGTCTTCCATGGCAAGTGTGACAAGACACATGTGCATTGGTTCAAATGGCTTGCCCAATAGCTTTGCCAGTACCAGCAATAGATCCCACGAAGGTGGAGGTTCATGCACCGGAGGGGATATGTGATCCAGGCCTTTAAAAAAGCACCTGACCACTGTCTCCTGCACCAACGCTGGCTGACCGGCCCACACCCAGTAAGCAGAGATGGCTGCCAGGTGCACCCTAAGGGTCGATGACCGAAGACCCCCTTTGAAGAGAGACCAAAGGTAGTCAAGAAATGTTAGCCACTGGACAGAACAGAGGGTCAAGGCCTTTGTCCTGACACCAAATGAAAAACCTTTTCCATTTGAAGGCATAACATTTCCTTGTCGATTCCTTTCTGGATGCCTCCACCTTGGTGAGGACATCATCGGAAAGACCCAAAACCTGGAACTCTAGCCGCTCAGGTACCAGGCTGTGAGGTGCAGGGATTGAAGGTCCGGATGGTATACCTTCCCCCAATTGAGAGAGATCAGGTCCGGGCATGCTGGAAGCTGCTTCTTTGGCCTGCAGCTGAGGCTGAGGAGATTTGGATACCAGAACTGGCATGGCCAGTCTGGGGCTACCAGAATCACCTTTGCTTTGTCCCTCTTCACCCTGAGAAGCACCTTGTGGATCAAGGGAAATGGAGGGAAGGCATAGAGGAGGCCTGGGGTCCATGGCCTCAAGAAGGCATCCCCCTGCAGAAAGCCCTGCTGAGGGGTGTGGGCATGAAACAGCCTCAACTTGGTGTTTTCTCTGGAGGCAAACAGGTCCACCATCGGTTTGCCCCAGTGGGAGAACAGGCTGTAAGCTACCTCTGGATGGAGAGACCACTCATTGGATGTCTCACCTAAGCGGCTGAGAGCATCCACCAGATGGCTTGACGCTCCTGCAACATGGATGGCTAGGAGATCTGCCTCCAAACAGCTGACGAGTGTCCAGATGCGGATTGCCTCTCTGCAAAGCAGACAGGAGTGCAAGCTGCCCTGTTTGTTGAGGTAGTACATGGTCATAGTACTGCATGTCTGGACTTGAACTACTTGACCCTGGAGCTAAGGAGCGAAAGCTGACAGTGCCAATCTGACTGCTCTGAGCTCCAACAGGTTAATGTGGTATCGGGACTCCTCGGGGGTCCAGAACCCATGGGCTCTTTCATCCCCAATGTGGGCTCCCCAGCCCATGAGAGAGGCATCGGTCATGAGGATGGCCATCAGCTCGGGGTGGACAAATGGGATCCCTTTGTGCAACCGGTCTGGGGCAGTCCCCCAGTGGACAGTGTCCCACATCTTCTGGGTTACAGTGATCAGCTGGTTGAAATGATCATGGCACCGAGTCCACTGGGTGGCCAGCTCCCATTTGAGGAGGCATATGTACAGCCGGGCACAATGGACCACTGAGGTGCATGACACCATGTAACCCAGAAGGCGCAGAAAGTCCTGGGCAGGGCACAATTGCCCAACCAGAAATGATTGAGCAAAGGAGGAGAGAGCCTCCACCCTGTCTGCCAGGAGCCAAGCTCTGGCTTGACAAGAGTCAAGTTCTGCCCCAATGCAGCACATCATCTGGGAAGGCACAATTTCTGACTTGGCCTCATTGATCAGGAGGCTGAGCTGGGAGCAGGTCTGCAGGGCCAAGTCCCTGGACCTCTCCACCTTCTGTTGGGTAGGACCTGCTAAGGGCCAATCATTAAGGTAGGGATAAATCCTGACCCCACTGCCCCGACACCTGAGATGGACTACCACCACTGCAATGCATTTGGCGAAGACCCGTGGGGCCGATGACTGGCCGAATGGCATGGCTCGAAACTCGTATAGGGTCCCTTCAGCTCTGAAGTGGAGGAACCACCAATGAGACGGAAGGATTGGGATGTGAAAAGAATGCTTCCTGTAGATACAGTGAACAGAACCACGTGTTTTGCTCCAAGGATGGTATGATCTGGGACAGAGTGACTATCCAAAAAGTGCATGACCTGAGATATTGATTCAGGTCATGCAGATCTAGAATGGGGCGAAAGCCCCCCCGTCTGCTTGGGCATCAGGAAGTACCTGGAGACAAAGTCTGGGACTGCTGGAGGATCTGCCACTGGAGCTACTGCCTCCTTGAGGTGGAACTGAGCAATGCCATCTCGGAGACCCGATAGATTCTGGATGGATACTCTTTCCTCCTAAGGGGCATGGGCTTGGCTTGGAGGATATTGCTCGAATTCCACAGGCAGTCCCTGACCAACCACCTTGGGAACCCATCTGTCTGTAGTGATAGTGGACCAGGCGGAAAGGAAGTGATGGAGCTGGCCCCTCATGGGAGGACCCAGAGCTGGTGTGACAGGAGGGGGGACGGCAGCCCCTGCCCTGCCACTGAGCAGGGTTGGAGGAGGAGGATCCAGGACCTGAATCTCGGCCTCCTTTACGGGCCTGGGAAAGCCCCGGCTTGGGCTGGGGATGCCAAGCTTGAGCCTGCTGCTGCTGTTGCTGCTGCCTTCCTTGAAAGGAGGGTTGCTGTACCACAGTGGAAGAGTGCTGAAAGGGCCTCTTCTTCTTCTTCTTTTGCTGTTTCTTGCCCGAAGAACCTTTAGCAGAAGTAGTGTCCAAGGTGGCATTGGACTGCTCAATGCACTGAAAGTGACTAGCCACACCTGGGCGGAAAAGGTCGGTGCCCAGGAAAGGCACATCAGCTAGTTTGTGCTGAGTATCTGCCAGAAAAGAGGAGAGTCTCAGCCAAGCCCTGCAATGAGAGGCAACTGCGGCTGCCATCTAGCGGGCACAATAATCCCCAGTGTCGAAGGCCATCTGAAACTGCTGTCTGGCAACAGCCCAGCCCTGATCCTGGACCTGCTTGACCGTGGTCTGCATGTCCATGGGTAAGTGTGGGAGGACTTCATCGAAAGACCCCAGGAGGGCATGGGAGAAGTGTGCCATGATGATGGCCAAACTTGCCTGATGAAGGCCTAGAGATGTGGCTGCATAGACCTTCCGAGTCAAATGATTCAAGAGTTTGGACTCTTTTTTGGGAGGACGGTCAGCGTCGACAGAACTGCCAGTATGCCTGAACACAGAGGCTGTCACCAGGCTCTTGGCTGAAGGGTGCTCTGTGAACCCCAAAATGGACCCCATGGGCACCGCATACTTGCGGGCCATGCAGGCAGATGAAGCTGGACAGGAGGCAGGGTACTGCCAAAGTTCTAAGGCTGGGCCAAGTATGGCCCCGGCCACAGGACAGGCCTCTGTTGGGGTATCCCCCTCTCTTGAGGATGTCTATGAGAGGGTACTCCGCCATTTTCTGGATAGGTTCCAGAGGCATCCCTGTAGACTCAGGGATGAGATAAAGAATGTCCTAAAAGGACGAAGGACCTTCCTCCGTCTCTAACCCACCAGCCCATTCATCATCCCTGGGATGAGAATGAAGGCCGGTGTCATTCGAATCTGAGGAATCCAGATACAACGGTCAACCGCCCAGGTCACCTTCAACCCACTGAGGGCAGTCTGGGTGACAGTGATCAAAAGACACTGGGGCAGCCCAGTGTCCGGTCTCTCTTCCTTAGAAGGAGCCTCTTTCACAGGCTGCTTGGGTGGTGGTTCCACCACAATCGGTGGAGAGACTGGTTTGGGCCGACCTGGAGGTTTTGCCGGATCCGCGGGCATGGGAACCAACTTAATTGGCTCCGAAGGAGTAGGTTTCAACCTGGAAGGTGAAAGCCAAGTAATGGCTGGGGTAGGAGCTGGAGTCAGCTTGTGCCTGGTCAAAATCAGCTGTTGCCACATGAGGTCCTCGTAGCGCTGATGGAGTTTCCGCCGGAGCCTCTCCTCATCTGAGGAGGATGAGGACGACTGACGGCGTTTCCTCTTTTTTAGAGTGCTTGTGGCTCTTCCTTGGGCTTTTAGTCTAGGGGGTCCTGGACCTCGATCAAGAGTGGACAGGCCAACTCAGCTGTTCAGGAGACACCGGCGGGACTGGTGATTTCCCAGGGTCGGCGTCCACTTCCTCGACGGAATCCCCAATGGGTTGGGTCTCCTTGTTGGGGAAGGAAAGGACAGGAGTCCGATTGAGAGCATCATCAACTGGAGTCAGCGATAATGGGTCAATCGGGTTGATGATTATTTCAACCTTGTCAATCAACACTTCGGTTGACTGGCCAGACAGCAAAGCCGAGAAGCCAGTGACCGAAGAAGCAATTTCGACTGAAGTCGAGACTGCCGGTTCCTGGGACCGAGATCTCTCCTGATCCCAAGAACGTCTCCATCGAGACAAAGATGACCCCAGGTCCTTTTCTCACTTATGGGACCGAGAGGAGTGCATGCTTGCAGGACCATCCCCCTTAGTCGGGAAAGACTGACACAACTCTTGGGAAGAACTCAAGAAGGTGGAGCCCAGGTTGAGAGGAACAAAGAAGCTCCGGAGTAGAGGATTCCCCGGCACGAGCCACTTCCTCCTTGAAGGGTTGCATGCATTCCAACTGCTCGGTGGATTCCGCGGCCATGGAAACTGCCTACCAAACTTCCTTAGTTTTCACCGGAGGGATCCATTTTTTCGACCTCCCCAACTTCAAATGTGTAAGACGGTCGTCGAGGACGTTAGGGTGAAATGCAAGACAAAACTTGCACTTTGAGGTGTCATGGTTGATACCCAGGCAGTAGACACATGCGGTGTGGGGATCAGTGCACAGCATTTTCTGGCCGCACGAACACCGGCGAAATCTGGGGGAATACTTGTCTTCCATAATCAAAGGTAAGTAGTCGTGATCGCTAATGCGAACTAGACTAAGGTTCAGAATAACCGAAGGTTTTGAAGCCAGGGCCTACAAAATGCAGGAGCAAGAAGGAGGCAACCTGAATCTTCCAGCGAAGGAAGGTCTGGCGTCATGGGGTGGAGCTGAGGGTTATATCATCCAGTGAGTGGGAGGAGTCAGCTTGAAGACTTCTGGCAATATTTAAAGGGGAAAGGGACATGCCAAAGAGTGTGGATGAACAACATAGCCACGATCCTAGAACTGATGTTATCCTGCTCCATCCCTCTAGACAGAGGGAAAATCAATCCCCCCAACCCCTCCCCCAGGGATTCAGCTGAGTGGGGGGGGTCGGGCAAGGAGTCAGGCAGAGGTGCTTGGGGTAGGCAGGGTGGTCTGGGATAACTTGTCAGCTCTAGAAACTGCTCCTCCAGGGGTCTGAGTGGTAGCCTTTTGTTTCAAGGTGCCTCACTGCTGCTGCTGCCCTAGGGGTTGTTGTCCAGAGGAACAGGAAAAGGACTGATGCTGGAATGATTTCTGGTTGGATCGGTACATGGTGTGCACCAAACAGATAGCCTTGCCTTAATCCTGGAAGTATGTAATGAGTTTCTCAGACTCATCACCAAAAGGACCAGGTCTTTAAAGGGGGCATCCATAATGCCTGCCTGGACATCTGGGGAGAACCCTGAAACCCAGAGCCAGGAATGTCGTCTTATGCAGATGTCCATAGCCGCACCTCTAGCAGTAGTGTCAGCTGAGTCATAAGAAGAGCATAGCATGTGGATGCAGACATCTGACCCAGATTTTTTTTTCCAAATTATTATTTATACTCCCCCCTCCCCTCCGGAGTCACCTCTTCAGGAGATGCCAATGAAGCTTGTCCCTACCTCCGCCTTACCTGACCGAAAGGGGTCCTCCATCATGCTTCGGTTTACTCCCCGCCCGGGGTCGGGGAGGGACCACCCCCAAACCTTGGGAGTTCTATCAGGTTCCTCGTTCAAGGCAGGCAGGCAGCAGCATATCGAGACCCAGCTTGGCACTCCGTCTACCCGACTCTGGAGGGGCATTTTCCGTTTTTCCTCCAGACTGCGTGTCCCAGCATCAAGGCGAAGGTGCCGACGCTCCCGAAGTCCCACCCCCAAGTTCCCGTCCCCGAAGCCGGTTGGTCTGTGGCCTACGCCCCAACCAATTGCACCCCAGTGACTCCAGCAGCTGTCGTGCCCCCAGCCTCCACCAGGGGTCACCGCTTGTCAGTGTAAGAACCCACCCTCCCCCTGGAGAAGGCGAGCTGTCGTCGGACACTCGAGCCTTCTTCCCCCGGCCAACCCCCGGTGCCCCGAGCTCGCTCCCAAACCCGGGTCGCCGGTGTGGTCTGAGGTGTGGATCTGACCCAGATTTCAGTAGGTTAAGCAACTCTGCTTTCTGTGGGACATCAGGCAGGGCCTGAGCCACTTCCATGCCCTGCTCCCAGAGGGCGTTCTGGTATTGCTCCATATGTGTCAAGAAATTGATGGAGTGAATAGGGCAAGTGGCCAAAGCATACACATTTTTGCCAAACTGGTTCATTTGTTTTGGTTTTCTGTCAGGAGGACGGGTGCTAAGGTGCCTAGGATGCCTAGACGTGTCGTGGGCAGCTGTACTGACCATAGAATCCACCAGGGGTTGTTCCCCTAAAAAGGATTCATCCCTGGGAGCCCTATAAAGATTGTAGGACTTTTCGGGCACTGCCAAGGAAGTAGAAGGGTTCTTCCAGGCAATTCTAGTGATGTCCTGGAAGGTGTCAACCAAAGGTGGCACCACAATGGGTTTAGGGTCCTTCTGGTGGAGGTATTTGGCCAGGCGATGCCTCTCTGGATCCAGATCTTCCATGTCTCATCCCATATTGGCTGGGGACCTGGAGGAATCCTTGGTATCAGGAGGCGAAGGAGCACCCCTTAAAAGGGAAGATCTAGAAGAGAAGGAAGAGCTGTGACTGAAATCCTCCAAAGACGAATATCTAGAGAAGAAATGCTGGGACCGGCATCGTCTAGAATGGCATCTGTGCCTGTCTGGAGACCTGGTGGAGGAATGATGCCTCCTACCTTTATGGCCAGAGCGGCCTCTATCCAAGCCATCTGGCTGTGAGGTGATGTCTCTCAGATGGGAAGTAGGCTCCCTGGGTTCGGGAGAAGGCCTTTTTTGGGGGGGAACCTCTGAGATCATTGGTTCAGTAGTGGAGGGCTTCTGTGAAAGGAGTTCACCCTTAATAGTGTTCCACCAGGACGAAAAAAGCTCTTTGATGTACGAAAGTGGTATCCTAGGCTCGGGGGAGCATCCGGCATTGGAGGGGCAGACAGACCAGGCATCTGGCCCTGAGGCAGCAGTTGCCTTTGTGGAGTAGGGGTAGCCAGCATCAGCTCCTCTGGAGTATGGTCAGTGGGTCAGCCAACAATCCCTCAGGCATCAGCTTAGGGGAGACATGCTTTTTGCGACATATGAGGATCTGGCGATGATGGCTGGGAGGTCACCAGAACAGACACTGGGGAAGCTGGCGTCGAAGGGACGGGTGTATGTTGGCACTGGTCAGGAGTGGCAGCTGCTGCTGTCTTAGGAGAGGCACGCTGAGGGGTTCTAAGTCCTGAAGAGGACAGGGGTGTTACTCTCCCAGGAGAGGTGAGCGCATGCCCCCTGGCGTCAGTCCAGGAAGTCAGCTATGGAGACACAGGCTGACTTGGCAGACACTGTGGCTGGTCAGACGATGGTTAGGGACCCACCACTCAAGGAATAACTGGTCAAGCCACCTGGCTGAGGACCCAAAGCCTGGGAAGAGCACCTGAGCTTCAAGGGTTGAAGGATGATGCCTTGGATCCAGAACAACCTCCACCTGAAGTTAGGACAGGGGTGGGAGGTCTAACCACCGGGAGCCTGGAAGGAGTGAGGGCTGCATGGGGGAGTCGAGTCTGAACTCCCATGGGAGGAGAACCCGGAACCAGTGTCCAGCTTGTGCGAGGACCAGGAACAGGAGTCTGAGGAGGACTTGTCCTTGTGCTTCTCCTTATGGTGATGCTTCCCCAATGACTTCTTGTCCTTATGGTGAGCTGAAGAAGCTGAAGTCCTTGAAGAAGGAAAAGATGACAAATTTTTTCATTGGATCTATTTCTGTATGGCCTTTGGCTGTTTCTCTAGCAAGAAAGATTGAGGGTTTTCTGGTGGTGAATCCTGGTCCTGCTGTTGAATTTCAAGCAATGCTGGCAGGCCTCGGTGTTGTGGTCTGGACCCAGACAGAAGAGGCAGGCCGTATGGCCGTCTTCAGAAGGAATTTGTTTGCATCAGGCACACTTGGACTGGCACCGCTCAATGGAGTAAAATGTACAGAGAAAAAGAAGCTAATTTGGGGGCAAAATAGTAAAATAAAACGCTGGAAATTCGTGAGAAAGGCGGTTGACTAGAGCAGAAGGAGCCTGAGGAGCAAAAGTGCGCAGGTCAACGGTGGGAAGAGAACTGAGGCGGGACTAGGGGGACCACCCCTTTTATACCATTGGCCGATGTTGGGGGTGGGCCATCAGGGTGCGGTCCCCCACTGTAGCCTGCTAGCTAGAAGTTTTCTGTGGGGTCCTGGCACCTGCTGGCTTCAGTCGTTATGGTGTAATCTGCTGCAAGAGCTCCCCCTTGAAGTGAGATCTATAGTTACATAGAAACATAGACAATGACGTCAGAAAATGACTAATGGTCCATCCAGTCAAGCTCTCTATTTAGTCCTGGGACCTACTGTCCCTCCAGGGTCCCAACTCTCCCCATCGTCCCCTCCATTCTTCTCACTGACTCTGCCACCCCCAACAACCACTGTACTCTTCATTCTGTCCTGACCATGCTTTTAATTTATTTTATTTATTCACTCTCGGATTACAAAGTACCATTGAGCACAAAGCAGCTCATTTACAAAGGTTCCACATCAGTGGGTAGGGTTACATACATACATAAGGGGGACTTCACAAGTTTAATTTCTAAACAAACAATGAATGTGAAAAGTACATTATCGATAAACAGTGAATACAAAATATGAGAAGGAGTGGAGGACAATAGAAGGGAGAAGCAGGGTATTACGATAAAGGGAGGAGGGTTGCAGCCAGGGGCTTTGTCAAGTTGTTAAAAAGGGGTATTATGCATTTGTGAGGGGGGAGAGGTAGGGGGAGCAGAAGAGAGGGCAAGCGATAGAAACAGCAGCTAAGGGTCTTGTCAGTATTGTCAATCAGTGGGCGCAGGTGGAGGAAGAGGGTGAGGAGAGAGGAATCAGGCAGTGTAAAGTAGAATGGGCCTGACATGCCTCTGTTTAGGTAGAGTAATGACAGGAGCTAACAGATGTGAGGTGCTGGCAGACCGTAATCTTAAACTGGTCAAGGTTGGAAAGACTAGCAATATCATTGTGCAACTCACTGAAACACAGTGGGGCTTTATATAAGAAGGATCACTGGCATTGTGTTGTCCGACACCTAGGGACTAGAAAGAGTGCAGTGGTTGAAGAGTGAGTGTGTTGGATCCTAAGAGATTTGTTCAGAAGACTACCCACCGCAGGTCTGCAGGTGGCAAGAGCCCAAGGAGCATCTTTTTAGTTAGTAATCATGTTTGGTATATGATCCTACTACTTAGTTGAAGCCAATCTGTTTGAGCATAAAGCTCACAAGTATGGGTGAGACGTGCAGCACCCATAAGAAGTCCACACACCTTGTTAAGTGCTATAAAAACAGGTTACTCACCTGTAACAGTAGTTCTAGGAGTGGCATATTTTGTTCATCCACACTTATCGGCATGCCCCTTTCCCCTTTAAATCTTGCCGGAAGTCTTCAAGCTGGCTCCTCCCACCTACCCAGGTGGTATATACCTCGGCTCCGCCCCAAGACACCAGATCTTAGCTCGCTGGAAGCCAGGTTGTGTGCGACTGCAGCTGGGGAGGCCTGGTGGGTCCATGTGGATGAACAACATATACCACTCCTAGAACTACTGTTACAGGTGAGTAACATGTTTTTCTGGGATCATGGATATGTTGTTCATCCACACTTACTGGCAGACTCCTAGCAGTTGTCCAGGAGATGGGAATCAAGGGGCACACCCCCTACTTAGGGAACAGAGATTGGAGAACTGAGGTCCCAAAACCAGCATCCCGGCGTGACTCAAGGTCGATGTGGTAGTGGGTAATGAAGGTGTTTGCTGACTTCCAGGTAGCATCCTGACAGATTTCCTGGATAGGGATATCCCTGGAAGCAGCCACCGATGCAGCAGTATGGCGGGAAGAATGAGCTCTTATCCCTCTGGGAGGCTCCATGCCCACCAACTCATAGCATAAACCTATGCATGATGTAATCCATCATGCTATGGTCCGTTTGGCTGCAGGTCTGCCAGAAGTGGCTTCAGCATAGGCGACAAACAGCTGGTGAACCGCTCCATGAATTTACACCATTCTCTCTTTGTAATAGGAGAGAGTACGTCTTAGGTCCAAAGTATGGAACCTGTACTCGACCTCCGAGGTGTATTAGGGTAGTAAACTGGTAGAGTCAACACCTGGTTAAGGTGAAACTCTGATACCACCTTCGGAAGGAATTTCGGGTGGGGACACAGGACAACTTTGTCCCTGTGGAAGACAAGATAAGGGGAGTCCACCGAAAGTGCCTGGAGCTCCCCTGTAGGCAGAAGTAATAGCCAACAGGAAGGCAGTCTTCCACGACAAGCGTGACAGCTCACACTTGTGCATTGGTTCAAATGGCTTGCCCATGAACTTTGCCAACACCAGCAGTAAATCCCATGGAGGTGGAGGTTCATGCACCAGAGAGGATATGTGATCCAGGCCTCTGAAAAATCGCTCAGCCACTGTCTCCTGCGCCAATGTCGGCTGACTGGTCCTCGACTGGTAAGCAGAAATGGCTGCCAGGTGCACTGTAAGGGTCGATGACTGTAGACCCCCTTTGGAGAGAGACCAAAGGTAGTCGAGAATGTTAGCCACAGAACAGGATAAAGGGTCCAGACCCTTACCCTGACACCAAATAGAAAATCATTTCCATTTAAAGGCATAACATTTCCTGGTCGATTCCTTTCTAGATGCCTCCACCATGGTGTAGACATCTTCAGAAAGACCCAAAGCCTGGAACTCTAGCCACGCGGGTACCAGGCTGTGAGGTGCAGGGATTGAAGGTCCAGATGGAAGACCTTCCCCTGGTTCAGAGATATCAGGTCCGGGAATGTACAAAGCTGCTCCGGGGGCCTGCAGCTGAGGAGATCTGGAGGCTAGTCTGGGGCTACCAGAATCTACTTTCGCCTTGTCCCTCCTCAACTTGAGTAACTCCTTGTGGATCAAGGGAAATGGAGGGAAGGCATAGAGTAGGCCTGGGGTCCATGGCCTTGAGAAGGCATCCCCCTGAAGTGAGCCCTGCTGAGGGGGGCTGGCATGAAACAGCCTCAGCTTGGTGTTTTCCCTGGAGGCAAACATGTCCACCATTGGTTTTCCCCAATGGGAGAACAGCATGTAAGCTACCTCTGGATGGAGAGACCATTAGTGGGATATCTTGCTATGTGGCTGAGAGCATCCGCCAGCTGGTTCAACACTCCTGCTACATAGATGGATAGAAGATCTGCCTTCAACCGGCTCACGACGGTCCAGATGCAAGCGCCTCCTTGCACAGCAGACGGGAGTGTGTGCCACCCTGTTTGTTGAGGTAGTAGATGGTCATGGTATTGTCTGTCTGGATTTGAACCACTTGACCCCGGAGCTGAGGAGCCAAAGCTGACAGTGCCAGTCTGATTGCTCTGAGCTCCAACAGGCTGATGTGGCATCGGGACTCCTCAGGGGTCCAGAACCCATGGGCCCTGTTGTCCCACATGTGGAATCCCCAGCCCATGAGAGAGGCATCGGTCGTAAGGATGACTGTTAGCTCTGGGCAAACAAATGGGATCCCTTCCTGCAACCAGTCTGGGGCGGTCCACCATTGGCCGTCCCACATCTTCTGGGTTGCAGTGATCAGCTGGTCAAAATGGCTGTGACGCTGAGTCCACTGGGCAACCAGCTCCCATTGGAGGGGGCGCATGTGCAACCGGGCTCAATGGACCACTGAGGTGCACGCCGTCATGTAACCCAGAAGGTGCAGAAAGTCTCAGGCAGGGCGCAAGTGCTCAACCAGAAATGATTGGGCAAAGGAGGAGAGAACCTCTGCCCTGTCTGCCGGGAGCTGGGCTCTGGCTTGACAAGAGTCAAGCTCTGCTCCGATGAAGCCCATTACCTGGGAAGGCACAAGTTCCAACTTGGCCTCGTTGATCAGAAGGCCGAATTGGGAGCAGGTCTGGAGGGGCCAGATCCCTGGACCTCTCCACCTCCTGTTTGGTGGAACCTGCCTGGAGCCAGTCATCAAGGTAGGGGTAAATTCTGACTCCCAGATGCCGGAGATGAGCCGCCACCACTGCAATGCATTTTGTAAAGACCTGTGGGGCCGATGACAGGCTGAACGGCATGGCTTGGAACTCGTACAGACCCCTTCGACCCTGAAGCGGAGGAACCGCTGATGGGATGGATGGATTGGGACATGGAAGAATGCGTCCTGCAGATCCAGTGAACAGAACCACATGTTTTGCTCCAAGGATGATATGATCTGGGACAGAGTGACCATCCGAAAGGTGCGTGACCTGAGAAACTGATTCAGGTCATGGAGATCTAGAATGGGGCACCAGCCCCCCCATCCACTTGGGCACCAGGAAGTATCTGGAGACAAAGCATGGGTCTGCAAATGGATCCACCACAATAGCTACTGCCTCCTTGAGGAGGAGCTGAGCAATGTCATCTCGAAGAGCCGACTGGGTGCATGCGGAAATCCATTCTTCCCGAGGGGCTCGGGCTTGGCTGGCAGGGTACTACTCAAATTCTAGAGGCAGTCCCTGACTGACCACTTCAAGAACCCACCTGTCCATAGTGATAGTGGACCAGGGAGAAAGGAAGTGGCAGAGCCAGCCCCCCATGGGAGGACCCAGAGTTGGCATGACAGAGATAGGGGTGGCAACCCCCACCCCGTCACTGGGCAGGCTTAGAGGAAGAGGAGGCTCCAGGACCAGAGTCTTGGCCTCCTTTGCAGGATTATTGGGGTCCAGGCTTGGGATGAAGGTGCCAAGCTTAAGCCTGCTGCTAATATTGATGCTGCTGTCCTCCTTGGTAGGAGGACTGCTGAACCACATGGGAAGAGTACCGAAAAGGCTTCTTCTTTTTCTTCTGCTGGTTCTTGCCCGAAGAACTCTTGGCAGAAGTTGCGTCCAAGGTGGCACTGGACTGCTCAATGCACTGTAGGTGACCGGCCACTCCTGGGCTGAACAAATCAGTCCCAAGGAAGGGCACATTAGCTAACTTATGCTGAGTATCCACCGGGAAGGAGGAGAGTCTCAGCCAAGCCCTGCGGCGGCCATCAAGCGGGCACAAGAATCCCCAATGTCCAGGGCTGTCCGGAGCTGCTGTTTAGCAACAGCATGGTCCTGGTCCCGGACCTGCTTAACCGTGGTTTGCATGTCTGCGGGGAGATGTGGAAGAACTTCATCTAATGACCCAAGAATGGCATGAGAGAAGTGTGCCATGATGATGGCCGAACTGGCCTGACGAAGGCCCAAGGAGGAAGCCGCATAGACTTTCCATGCCGAATGGTCCAAAAGCTTGGACTCCTTATCAGGGGAATGATCAGTGTTGGCAGAACTGCAGGTACGCCTGAACACAGAGGCTGTCACCGGGTTCTCGGCCGAAGGGTGCTCTGTGAACCCTGCCAGGGACCTCATGGGCACCACGTACTTGTGGGCCATGTGGGCAGACAGTGCTGGACATGAGGCAGGGCACTGCCATAGTTTGAGTGCCAGACCAACAATGGCCTCAGCCACAGGAAAGGCCTTCGTCAGTGTATCTCCTCTCTTGAGGATGTCTGTGAGAGGGTACTCCGCCTTTTTCTGGATGGGTTCCAGGGGCAACCCTGTAGAATCAGAGATGATATGGAGGATCCCTTGGAAGGAGGAAAGACTTCCTCCATATCTGTGCCAATGGACAACTCATCATCCCCGGAATGACAGTGGAGCCCGGTGATATCTGAGTCTGAGGAGTCGGGGTACAGCGGCCTGCCACCCAAATCACCCTCGACCCGTTGAGGAGGGTCCGGGGTGACCGTGACCGACAGACATCAGGGAAGCCTGGTATCTGGTTGGTCCTCTTTGGAAGCAGACCCTCCCACAGGCTGCTTAGGCAGCAGCTCCACCACTATTGGTGGAAAGACCGGAAAAGGCCGGACCGGAGGATGGGCCAACCCCACAGGCATGGGAACCAAAGGCTTTGGTTCCGAGGGGGTCAGCTTCGGCCCGGGAGGCGAGAGCTATGTAATGGCCAGGGCAGCAGATGGAGCCGGCTTCTGCCCGGTCAAAATTAGCTGTTACCACATAAGGTCCTTGTAGCGCAGACGGAGTTTCCGTCAGAGCCTCTCCTCATCTGAGGAGGATGAGGACGACCTGTGGCATTGCCTCTTTTTGGAGTGCTTATGGCTCTTCCTTGGCTGTTCAGCCAAGGGGGTTCTAAACCTTGATCAAGATCAGGCAGGCCGACTTGGTCGTTTGGAAGACACCAGAGAGACTGGTGAAACCCGGGGGTCCGAAATCGGGACCTCAATGGGGACACCAGTGGGCTGGGTCTCCTCATCAGGGAACACAAGGACCGGAGTCCTCGCCAAGGAGTCATCAGCCACGGCCAGCGACAGAGAGTCGATTGGATTGAGAACAATCTCAACTTCATCGGCCACTTCCTTGGTCGTCTGGCCTGACGGAAGGTCCATGAAGCCTGTGGCCGAGGAAGCGATCTCGACCGAGGTCGAGACCACATGCTCCTGGGACTGAGATCTCTCTCGGTCCCAAGAGGACCTTCGCCGAGACGAAGACAAGCTGGGTTCTTTGTCCCTCTTTCGAGAGCGGGAGCAGTGCGAGTCCGTGGGCGCCTCACCCTGGGTGGGGAGAGACTGGCACAACTCCTTAAAAGAATCTGTGAAGGTGGAGCCCAGGCTGAGTGGAATGAAAAAGCTTTAATTTGCCGAAGCGTGGGCGGCTTCTTCTTTGAATGCCTTCATGCATTCCAGCTGCTCGGCGGAATCTGCGTCTGTGGAAACCACCCACCTAGCCTCCTTAGACTTCACTGGAGGATTCCTTTTCTCCGGTCTCCCCAACTTCAAATGTGCCAGGTGGTCATCCAGGACATTGGGATGGAAAGCCAAGCAGAAACTGCAGGACAAGGTGTCATGGCAGACACCTAGGCAGCAGATGCACGTGAGATGGTGATCGGTGTGCGACATCTTCTGGCCGCAAGGACACTGGTGAAATCCTGGAGAAGATTTCTTTTTTATGATCAAGGACGCAAAAGTGCAATCGCTAACTCGAACGAGTTTTAATCTCGGTAAAACCTAAGTTTTGAAAGCCAGGGCCTACAAAATGCGTGGGCACAAGGGAGGCAACCTGCATCTTCCAGCAGAAAGGAAGATCTGGCATCATGGGGCAGAGCCGAGGTATATACCTCCTGGGTGGGTCGAAGGAGCCAGCTTGAAGACTTCTGGCAAGATTTAAAAGGGAATGGGACATGCCAATAAGTGTGGCTGAACAACATATCCATGATCCTAGAATTAGTCTTTTCAGTGAGGAAGAGGTAGCAGCTCCATATATGACCAAACCATAGTCGATGAGTGACAATACCAAACTATAAATTGCATGCTTGAGAGCTTCAGGTGTCAGACATTGCCTGTGTCTATAGAGGAGCCCAATCCTAGTATTTATGGCCTTGGCAACATTCTCAATGTGAAGCATATAAGAGAGTTGTATATCCACGGTTACACATAGAGGTTGATACTTAAAGTGATGTACTTGTTCGAGTGGGGCTCACAGGTTATTTCTAATGGTAAGAGCATGGGACCTGTGCTTACTGCAAGTGGAGGTGAACAACATAGCTTATGTTTTCTTATAGTTTAGTACTAGTTTGTGTGCACTAAACCATTGTTCAATTTCCTCGAAGCTGTGTTGTAGATAGCTTTCAAGAAGGTTGGGATCAGGGTGGCTCGTGAAAATGACAGCATCGTCCACATATAGGAGAATCTGTTGGTGACATAAGGATGGCACTTCATTCAAGAAGATACTAAAAAGGAGTGGACCCAGGATTGATCCTTGTGTTACTACTGAACGGATGGTCCACTGTTCAGAGGTGACATTAGAAATTTTCACCAGCTGAGATCTATCTTCAAGATAACTTCTGAAACACTGCAGTGTTTCAAGTGAAAGGCTAGCTTTAGTTAGCTAACAGAGAAGTGGATGATTAACAGTGTCAAAGGCCTTTGTTAAATCTATAAAGGTCATTCCTACTAGATTGTCTTGGTCAAGTGATTGCTGATTGAAGCTGGTGAATTAAATTAGTGCTGTGGTGATGTTATGCCCTTTTGTAAATCCATGTTGTTGTGGGCATTGGGTGGAATATTTTTCGAGGCAGTGAAGAGCTGATTTGCAACAATACATTCCAGCACTTTAGATGGTGGGGGGGAGAGGATGGATATTGGCCTATAGTTGTTATGCAGTGAATGGTCTCCAGATTTAAATACAGGGGTCACTAGGGCCAGTTTCCATGCCTGTGGGAATTGCGATAGTGTTAATGTAGACCCCGGAGTCAGTTGAAAAAACAATTATGACTGACTTACCACACATTATGACTGATTTTTTCAACCAGTTTGACATTTCTGACTTCAACTAACTGAATAAAATCCAACTAATTTTTTCAACTTTCACCATCATTGAATTTTATTATGTAGTAGTTTGTCATACTTTTTTAACTTTGTATCTTTTTATTAAAATTTTGACTATGAAAGTTAATAAAATGTATGGAAAAGCCCTCCCAAAAAAATCAATCAATGGGGCAAGCACATACACAGCCTTCACCTTCTGACATCACAAAATGTGCCTCCGTACAGGGGCATGTTGGTGGAGTTAAGGTCAGGGAAGCAACCCGCTTTTTAGCATTTGGGATTTAGCAGCATTATGTCATACATGGTCAGAAACAAAATGAATTCTTTATGCCCCTCAACTCTGGGGCAGATGAGGTATTGCATATGTTGGAGGGAGCAGCAACTAGTCAGCAGTAGCTAAGAAGCTGGCTGCTCTTTAAAATGCAAATACAAAGTGCAGTGAAACAAATCTACACACAGTTGGGACCCACTAAAGCACAATAACCAGTCAAAACAACAACAAAATATACTAAGTCCCTGAAAGTAACAAGTTGAAGCAGGGTAGTAAAACAGTATACAGTATAGAAAAATTAGCAGCAGTAATACTAGTTACTTAGAAAAAGAACTGTGAGTCTAAAATACTGTATAGGTGGGGCCTCTTAAACGCACCACAGAAGCTAGAAGGTACCCTTTTGCAAATAGAGCAAACCATCAATATATGTTAGTTTACTAGTAGTTGTAGAATCTGTGAGACTAAAAACAGTTTATGGGAGGACCCCTAGAAATACCTCCTTGTGTAATTCTGGTATACCCACCCTGCAGCGACACCAGCCAGCAAAATACATACCTGTCAGCAAAATTGACACTCTGCCGACAGGTCGCTGTCTTGGTGTGCCTGAGACAGGGCCATGCTGTCTCCAGGTCATGCACCCTGCCCCAAATCAACTCCGACTGGAGTTGAGAATACAAATGATGGGGCGGGGCAGAGCCCCGCATGGGGTTGGGGGTGCCAGCCCCAATGAAAAAAACAGGATCCGGGAGACACACAGGAGTCATGAACCACAACTTGCAGTCGACTTGATTCCTGTCACAGTAATACCGGTCAACATAAAGAATGTCGAACCGGCATGGTAGAGTCAGGTATACCTGAACTGAGATGTTTCCATAGCTTAAATTTAAAGCTAAAACAATTCATGCATTTAAAAAAAAACATTTTCTGACACAGTTTCTGAACTTGTTTTGGCTTTCAGCATGTACACTAATGTGTTATTTTTAATTTTATTCATCTTGCTGTGAGGACTTTAATATTTAGTCTATCTGATTCCTACAGTGGCAATCAACAAACATTTTGTCTATTGGACCAGACCAACCACGCTGCGTGCTCTGGCCTTCTAGTCATCTGGAAACTCACCAAATGACCACCTGCACCTGGCCTGCTCCATGACCTCATGGGGAGTCTGACTTATTCACAATGCCACCACAGTCAGAGAGAGTCCAGCCGGGCCGCCAGCAGCAGATCGATGGTGATCGATCACCTTAGCTTTTCAAGTTCAGTCCCCATGCCCCCAAGCCCTCAACCAGCCAGACAAGCCAGCCCAGCATGCAGCAGACACACAGACAGACTGAGTAGTCTGTGAGAGACCATCCTCTTCCTTCCTACTGCGCAATGCCCAGCCCTGGCAGACCTTGCATATACATCCCATACAGCACCTTGCTCACTGTAGCAGCCTGTTGCCAGTTCGGTCAGGTGTTGGGTGATGATTCGGCAGCGGTGGTGGGTGGCTCCATGGCTCAGGCTGCCACTGCTGCTCTACTCGGTGGTGGTGCTGGTGTTTTTTGGAGCTGTGTGCTCCCTCCTCCCAACAAGCACAGTCGGTCCCTAACCCAGACCCACGTCCCCACTTCGGCACTCTACACAGTGGAACTATTGCACCTACCACTCCTTCTCCTTGCCAACTCTGAAAACCACACTGAGGCTAAGTGAGAGTCACCCAACGGGCCCAGCCGATAGGACCACGAGCTGATCCTGACCATGACCAGACCACCGACTTGCTGCATTCATACGATTGCTGCTTGACTTTGCTGGAGGACTGACTGGGACCTGCACAGCCACACACTAGTCTCTCTCTGGGCACTGGACACATCAGGACAGTGGACACAGCTAACTTATTTTTAAATTAATGGCCGAACAACCAAATTTCATCGGTGCAGAAAAACACTGCTCGCTCTGTTGCCCACACATCAACACAGATGCCTCTTCTCCTGACAGTCTCCTCTCTCTCCTACCAAGGCTTGCCTTCCCTACATCTCATGAAGCCAGTCACAGACACTCTCAAGCTCCTGGCTCCTCCTTCTATCTCTCCTATTTGGTGGACGTTTGTCCAGGATCCAGGGTGCATTTTATTGGCTGTAAGCCTGGTGTTGGCAGTTGAGGACTGTTAGATATTCACAGTCCCCCCGGCCCCCTCCTACCCCAGAAAGAAAAAAGAGAAAACACACTGCAGTGCACCACAGAAACAAACCTAGATGAGTCACGGAATCATCAACTGCAGTGGATTTCAACTCCACTATTTTATGACTGCAGTCCAATGCAATTGCAACTGATTGCAACTGCATTGAATTGCAACTGACTATTTCATCTTCTGATGACTGTTCCGGGGTCTATGTTAATGATAGGTTAAAGATCTTCATTATTGTTAAAAGTACTTTCTCCAAGGTTAGGGTGATATGTTTGAGGTCCAGAGAGTTGCCACTGTGCCTTGATTTTCTCAACACTTTATTCATAAGTCTTCCAACCTGTGACATTGAGACCTTCTTAAAATAGAAAGGAAGACGAGCATCTTTCCTGTCTTCATAAAAACTAGATGTCTTAGAGGGGGTATCATCAAAGAAGACCTGAGGGAGGACACTGTTTGGGTTAGTGAAGGTATCATTAAAAGTATTTGCAATTTTAAGTGGGTCCAGGGTGGGAGTACCATCAATATTTAGCATTGAAGGTGACACCTTAGGATCTTTACCAGTGATATCCTTGATGTTCATCCAAAATTTCCTGCTACCCCCCATGAGTTGGTCAACATCTCCCTATGGTGTTCATGGTTCGCCTATCGAACAGCATGAGTACATGCATTTCTAGTTGCTTTATAAGCTTGCAGGTCTAGTTGCTTACCTGTGGCTTTAGCACGGAGCTAGAGGTGGTCCCATTGTTCACGAGCGCTACGAGTTCAGGGGTGATCCAGGGGAGCACTTTTCCACAAACCTTCATCTTTTTTAAAGGGGCATGTATATTGCAGGCAGCATTGAAGACATTGGAGAAGTGCTCAAGAGCTACATTGATGTCATGCTTGAAACCACAAATCGTTTTTACACCCACCATTTTGGCTGGCAGACTGTTTCATGGCTTCACCTCCCTTTCTGTAAAATAGCATTTCCTCATATTTCAGGTTCTCCAGAACCTCATGTACATGATTAGTGCCTTGAAGTGCCCCTCATAGGGCCAGTCCTGTTGGTGCTGAATCATTTTTGTTAACCTGCACTGCAACGTCTCTAGTCTATCTCTATCTTTCCTGAGGTGAGGACTCCAGAACTGGGTGTAGTACTTCAGGTGTGGCCTTACTAAGGATCTATATAGAGAGTATTACATTTTTCCTTCTGCCAGCAATACCCCTCCTGATATAGCCCAGCATCCTACTCGCCTTGCTATATGCCTTCTTGTACTGATGCAAATGCTTGAGGGAGTCAATGATGATAACTCCAAGGTCTCGTTCCTCAGCAATAGTGCTAAGTCTCGCCCATCCCATCCAGTACTCTGTCCTAGGGTTCTTGTTCTTGTTCCTTAGGTGCACTTCAATTTTTGACATTACATTTCAACTGTCAAACCTTGCACCACCCCTCTAGCTTTTGTAAGTCTCTCTGCATTTCTATGATTCCCTCATTACTATCCACCCTCCCACAGAGCCTAGTGTCATCTGCAGAGAGACACACCCTGCCCCAGATTCCCTCACCAATGTCACTGATGAACATATTGAAGAGGACAAGACAAAGGACAGATCCCGTGGTACCCTAACCTTGACCTTACTATCTTCATATTTAACCCCATTAACCACAACCCTCTGCTGCTTGCCCTTTAGTCAGTTATCTGCCCAGCTTACGATTACCCTGCCCGCACCCAGATCCTCCATCTTCTTCGGCAAGTGTCTGTGAGACACCAAGTCGAAAGCCTTGCTGATGCTGAAGTACACCAAATGCACAGCGTGACCTCATCCAGTTCTCCTGTTACCTGTCAAAGAAAACTATCAGGTTAGTCTAACAAGACCTCCCTGCCACAAATCGGTGCTGTTTGTTATCCTGGAGGCCACTGCTCTCCAAGTAGTCCATGAGGTCTTCTTTGACCAGTGATGCCATTAGCTTCCCTACAATAGAGGTAAGATCGATGGTTTTCTACTTCCCTGCTTGTTCCTTGTCCCCCCCCAATATGGAGTGGAACTACATCCACCACCCTCCAATCCTTCAGAACCACCCTCTGTCCTTAGTGAGCCACTGAACAGACCTACCAGGGGTACAGCCAGTGCTGCTAATTCCCCAAGTACCCTTGGATGCAACCTATCTGGTCCCAGGGCCTTATCTATCTTTAGGGCTGTCAGCTCTTTCTGGACCCTTTTGCTTGTAAATATTAGCTGCCCCATTCCAGGGGCCCCCTTAGTGGCCACTCTGATGCCACTTTCTGCTATATGCCCTACCATCTTTCCTAGTGAAAACTGAGCAAAAGTAATCATTAAGGATGACAGCATTTCACTAGTAATTCTCTATTGCCCTACCACCCTACCCCCCCTCAGCTAGCCTTATGATTCCCCCTCCTTTCTTCCTTTTCTCCCAATATATTGGAAGAACTGTTTTTCTCTATTCTTGACACCCTCTGCAATATACAGCTCTGTTTCTGCTTTTTAATCGCCAACCACCCTGTTTGCCTCTCTATGTTTCAGTATGTATTCTCCCCATTCTTCCTACCCCTGTTTTTCTTTATACTTGTAGAAGGTCTTTTCGTGGCTCTCACCACTTCTCTGACCCTTGTTGAGAACCATGATGGTCTCTTAAACCTGTTTTTGTTTGGTTAACTTTTCTCATGCATACCTTATATGCTGTCATCGAGGTATAGATCAGGAAGCATAGGCAAACTAGGAGACGGTATAAAATTCACAAGCAGCATTTTATTATTATTATTATCAATAACAATAAAAGAAAAAATCAAATTGTGCAGGATAGCTCTTATACAGAAAGTTCAAACAAAACAAAGTCATTCCTCTGAGAGTAGCTTTAAATCTCAATCACTCTCTCTCTAACAAAAGATTGCCAATCTGTTTACAAAATGGCTTTTCCTGGTAATCAACTTCTGCATCCTGAATGCATTAAGATACATCTCCTGTTTTGCCTTGTGAATGACTCCCTTAATTGCTCAATCTCTCTTCCACACCACCTGTGCTGCCTACCCCAAACAATTTTTCCTGGGTCAACTCCCTCAATCTGTTGACTTTCACACTCCTGAAATCAATGACTTCAGCTTTTAATTGGGGTTTTCCAGTCCCCAGTGCCAGTTTGAACCAAATGGTGTTGTGGTCGCTGTTCCCTACTGGTTCCCCTACTCTCACAGCTCCTACCAACTCTGAGCTGTTGACCACGACATTGAGAATGGTCCCCTGCTTGGTGGGTTCCTTAACTAGCTGTATCAGTAGATAGTCTTAGAAGGTGTCCAGCAAGGCCTGATGTCTCGTGCTCCTGGCCACTGAACATCTCTATGCCTGGCACTTCAGATCACCCACCACCACTTCCCCCTTTGCCACCCCTCTTTCAAGTTCTTCCCTGAGCTCTCTGTCCCTCTCCTCTTCTTGCACCAGGGGCCTATAAATTTCTTGCCTAAGGCTTCTGTGAGTTGCACCCACACTGATTCTGTCTCTGCATTACTATCTCTGATTGTTGTCAAGGCAAAAGTCAGGAAGCATAGGAAAACCCGGAGTGGTTATAAAATTTGCAAGAAGAATTTTATTATTTTCAGTAACAATAAAATAAAAAATAATATTATTTAGGACAGCTCTTTACAAAGGCAGTTACAAAACAAAGTCCTTCATCTGAGGGTATCTCTAATTCTGAATTTCAATTGTGCCCTCTCTCTCTCTCTCTCTCTAACAGAAGACTGCTCTCTCTATATATAAAGTCTGTCCCTGGCAATTAACTTCTGCATACTGAGCTCATTAAGATACATGTCCTGTTTTCATACAATGTCCCAAAGCTTTATCATTTTCTTTTCTTGCAGGTGCAACAAAATAGAACATTATGTCCCAGAACTGATCACTTGTTGACAGCTCTGCAAATGAGCTTGTGGAGGTCAAACTGCATCTCAAGGTTAACCCCCTGAGTTCCAAATAACTTTCTGAAATCATTTCAACAATATAATTATATATATTTTCATACCAGAGAAACCAGTTTCACATAAAGATCCACATATATTTTTTAATCACAGATAAGCAAGGGGGAAGGAAAAAATAGAAACAGCAAGCAACAGCAAATGAAGGTGGGGAGATAGTGGGAGGGGGAGAATAGTGAGATTGTCAGAGTGATCAGTTCTTAGGCCTCACAAGAAAATGTGATTGTGCAATCAGACTAACAAGAGACAGAAAAAGAGAGGATAGAACAGATCCTTGCTTTTAACACTTTCTGCATAACAAATGGGGCAGAGTCTTATTCAACTATGTCACACTGATGCACCCATCTTCTGCCACCTGGATGCCATCCTTGGTAAATGGCTATTCCTCCCCACTACCTGATCTTCTATCCCTCATAAGCACTGAGTATCCAGGGACCATCCGTTCCCAGCCATTATTTTACAAAATCCATGTTTCTGTGATGGCCACAAGGTCCACCTTAATGTCCACCATCAGCACTGGAAGCTCGCTGATTTTGTTACCTAGGCTCCTGCCGTTAAGACATATTCCCTTTCATATGTCCCCTGATCCTACTTTGTTACTACCCTTGTGCTTTCCTTGTCCTTTCTTTCCCTTGTTTTTCTTGTTTTTCTTTGTGCTTGCACACTTTGGGTCCCTTTCTAATGTCCTTTCACCCTGTCAAGTTAGGGCCACAGATCTCTCTGTACCCACTGTGCTGTTACAAGCCCCCCCCGATATGGGGGTGTACTAGCTAGGATCCCCTTCCTCTTATCTTCTACTGTAGTTCCCCCTAGACCAAGCCTCCCCCGCAGTCAATTTAAATGTCTGATATGAACGTCAAACTTCTGCCCCAGTGCAGTGAGGTGAAGTACATCATGAATGAAGAATATTCTATCTCAGAAATCCATCCTGTCCCCACAAAGCTGTACCCCTGTCCTGACACCATCCCTTAAGTAATATACTAAACTCCTCTCTTGCATCACTCCTTATCCTATTTTGCTTTACCTCCCTGCCCCAAACAGGGAGGACTTTGGAACAGGCTAGGGAGGCTCAGTGTGTCACCAATCTGTCCCCAGTCTACAGAAGTTCCACTTCACCATCTCCCTGCTTCCTTTCTGCCATCGTCCCTTGTGCTGTGTAACTCCCAGATGGCTGATTTTGTAGGAAGGCACCAGACCACCCCCCTTCCGTCCACCCCCTACCACCCTCTATACCCCCCAACCATTGAGTCCCTGACCATTAAGACGCTCATGGCAGACTTGTTCCTCTTGGGTGCCATCACATCTATTGCCTTTTCATCTCAACTAACTTAGAGTCCCTCCCCCACAGAGTCAAGTGCCTGAGCCTCCTCTAGGGGTGCAAAGCAATTCGCCATATGGATGGTCATGGGCTGGGCAACCTCCTTATGGATATCTCTGCAACCCTTTCCCTCACCACCTCTCTCCAGCTCCCTGGACAAGTGGGTCTCTGGGAGCGTGGGATTGTGGCAGGTGGGCGCTGGCCCAGTTGGTGATGCAGCTGAGATATTTCTACCCTTGCTTCCACCAGCTGAGCCTGGAGCTCTGCCATGGCCCTGCAGATGAAGCAGTGCCCCCTCCTCCACAGTATATCCCTAAAGAAGAGTACCACATAGCCACCACAACTGACTGCCTCCCCTCTGAACCCCATCCTTATGCAGACCTATGAATGAGGCTAAACCTAGATGATATGGATTTTCAACAACAAATTCATAGTCTGCAACACTCAGAAAGCTCTGCACCTAAAGTACTAAACAGATGACACAAAAACTTGGTAGTGTGCACTGGGGTGGTAGTGCTCACAATATAGAATCAATATTATACAATGGCAAGAAAGACTCCACTGTTCTCACTTGCCACTCTGGGACTGGAGCCATGATGTTATCCTTCCCTACCCTTGTATCCTTCCCCACCCCATAAAAAACACAGATTTCATCTCATCACATCTGGATGGACTGTTCCAGAGCCAGTTTAATGACATTTCTTTAACGAAATGAAAATGTCAAATGTCAGATGGAGACCCACAGTCCCAATTATGTTATTACTAGTTCAGAAAGAAAAAACTGTGACCATACTTGTAAAGTATTGATATTTTATGTGCCTGGGAAGTCTCCTTCTGCAGTGTTTTCAATAGGATAATGTTCATCATTATTTAATGAAAAAAAAAAAAACTACAATTCATATTTGTATAACGCACTTCAAAATATCACTTTTAAGGACCACAAAGTTCCCTCTCACTTAGAAATGGATATCAAACAGTAGAGGTTTAGGGCACAGGCCAGAACTACAGTTAGTGCCTTGTAAACTGCACTGAGGAAGCGAACAGACTAGATAGAAGTTTGTCAGGAGGTTTTAAAGAACAGTTGTTTGAAACATAAAAGCAAGTGAAAAATCCAATTGCCAAGTTAAAAAAGCTTTATTTAAATACAAAATGAGCAGTACAAACATTACACTTCAAATCTAGAAGTGTGATTATACCAAGTTACTGTGGTACTAATAGGGTATGATTTTGAGGGGATTTTTTGTTTTGGAGCCAGAAGTTTATTCTCTTGGAAGCCTTCCTGCATACATAAATGTTTTTTTTTATATAACACATGCTGTGTAATAGATACTGTACATAGCATCATATTACAAGTAAATGCTTTTGATTTGTAAATGAGGTATTTTGTTCCACTCAGTTGCTAAAGTTAAATTTCAATCAGTAGTGCAATGAAATCTGGCCAAAAATGTGATCCTACTTTTCTCCACTGTTGGAGATTTTATCTGGTGGTAAAGTTTTATAGTTTAAAATTTGTGTTTTAATAAATGTTGTGATTTAGTTTTCTCTCAAGAAAAAAATATGACTGTCAAATTGGCCTAGAAATAGCACTGTAGACCTGACAAGAATTAGGATTAAGAAAATGAAAAAACACATTGAGCTCAGCATATAAAAATTACCAGGAAAAGCAGATTTGACTTATATGTTAATATTACTATTTACAGTAGTTGCAAACTAACTTTCTGGAAAAATATTTTTCATTGCACTGCTGCTTTAAGTGCAACTCCCTCTGCTGTGACTTACTGGCCAAATCTCAAATTGGCCATTTAATGCAGATGCTGCGGGCTTACCTAGCTGCATTCAGTAGCTGTGACTGCCAAACCAAATCAGAATCTGGCTGACCTGTTTACACTGCCCAGTTGTTGCACTTAGCTGCTATGACAAACACCAGGGCACTCACCCCCTACCTTTACTTCCCAACTACCACTGTCCACACCCTACATCTTTCTAGTTTGACCTCTGATCACCATCTCTAACCTTATACTTTCCTACACATTTCACATTCAGGTTCTTTCCTTCGGTCCTTATGCCCTTCTCCAGCATCCTCGGCTGTCTGGGCTCCTGACAAGGCCTCTTGGCTGTGAAGCTTAAGTCGATATGAATAAAGTAAAATGTCTAATATCCTATCCCACATTGTATGTAAGCATTTTCACTTAAATTGTACTACCTGAAGTTTTGTGAATTTGTATGAACTCTAACATGTTGTATTGGTTGTATGGCTGTCCTTAAATGTAATGTAACCAAACATTCTGTTCATTTATCCACTGTCTTCCCAAATCATGTATGTTGTCCTCCGTTACCCACTGAGGTGGAACCTTTGTAAATGAGTCCCCGTCTCAAAGGTAATTTTAATCTGAGAATTTAATAAATAAAATAAATAAATAAACATAATGAATAATTTTCTTTACTGTTTTGACAGCAATATTTTTTTAAATATAATGAGAAGCACTTTTTATACACTTTAAAGGGTTTCTTAAGCAGTCATTTATCCCTTCCTACTGCCCTTCTTCTCTGTTTATGTATATTGGATATTAAAGACTGTATGGGTACTGTTCACTTAAAGCTGCAGTATCAGTGTGATGGGATTAGGGTCTGGTTCCAAACCCTGCGGATGAAAACAAAGCGCTTTGTTATGTAAGTTATATCTCACAATTTTGGTGTGTGTGTGTGTGCTTTGTACTTTATTATTACACAACAGCTTGGTAAATGGATTGTACACTTTTTTTCCTCATATCTATAACTATGACTGCTGTTTTAGATGCAGAAAGCAGCACTTAGATATTATGAGTGCTCATCCTCGGTTCTTGTAAGTTACAGTTGTTAAAATACCTGTGTGGTGGCCAGAAGGCTCACATTCAGCCCAAGTAAAAGTCACATAATTATTTCTTATTGAAGAAGACTGCACTGGCACAAGCAGTCCTGCAATAAGACTTGGCAGACTTTATCTGAAGAAATGTTAATTGGGCTGCCTGTGTTACTTTGGTATTACTGTTGAAAGGTTCTGCACCTCTTACCTCTAAGATCTGATCTCCTGCCCAAAGTCTTCCATCTCTAGCAGCTGCACCCTCTTCATAAACTTCATGGATAACTATAGCATCCTGTAAGAAAAAAAATATTTTTATGCAATTAATCGTCATCCCTTTTTGAGGAGATATTTAATAACACATGCTCATTAATATGTTTTGACAATGCTCAGCTTTTCCTGGCATTAATCATTTTTGTGCCAAGCAATCCCAGGTATCCAGTGGCACACCCCACCTTCAACTTCTCCTGTGCCAAGAAATCCTTGGAATCCTTTGTCACTCTCCTTACTTACCACCACCACCCAAGTAATAAGCTGTCCTTGGTGTCCAGTGACACCCCCCCTCACCCAACCCTGGTACTGATCAGCACTTGGCGCCAGTGGCACATGCCTCCCTTACCTTGCCCTATACTAAGCAGTCCCTGTAATCCAGTGACTCCTCTCTTCATTACCCCTACCAAGCCAGATGTCTCTGGCATCCAATGAAATCAATGTTGCTTCACTCCCATGATTATCAGTCAGTTGCCCACTGGCTGGTAATGACATCTATGCTGTTCTCTTTCCCTCCCACCTCCCCCCCATAGGTTCAGTGCCTGCCTTTTTGTTTAAAATTATTGGCATTTGGGAGTCCATCCCTACTGCCGGTTCTGTTACTGTCACCAAATGACTTTCTATCCCTCACAGTACAAATATCTCCCCAGCCCAACTATCCTCTGGTACCCCCTTCCTCCCCCCTTCACTCAACCTGCAAAAATGTTCTCTCCACAGGCAACTGGAACAGCCCTCTCTCCTTTCTTCACAGCTGGCTGTAATCTACAGAGTAAAGTTATGAAAGCCTGGGGAAAAAAACTTAGTTCAAAAAGGGCAAACTGGACATTGACACTGACTTAATTTTTTTTTCTCAACCTGATATTCCTACTCATAACTTTATCATTTGTTTTTAATATTTTTTCACCAAATATTCACTAATTTCCAAGTCACCAGTCTCCCTCACAACAACAAAAGTAAAATCTTTTGAATCCCATCTGAAATGTGAGTGCATGAAAAAAAGCTACTGGCTGAGGGCAGTGCCTCGAGGTTTATTTAATTCACATGTGGCCCTCATGGATGCACACAAACTAGCCACAGGCAAGGGATACTATGCATCGTAAAGCAAACAGAAAATTCATTGCAAAAAAAAAATAAAATCACTAATGCACAAGTTAGGGACAGAGCACACAAATAGAAACGCATAATTAGGGCAAAAAGTTCAGTGAGCCTTGATACATCTGTATTGTCACCTTCCCAATGGTTTGAAATATCACATGAAGCAGACATTTGCATTGCCCTAATGTCAGCAGTGTCTGTCCAGGCAGAGAGTAAAGGTTACATACTACCATAGCTGCTGATTTTCTAGCCAGTGACTCTAGAATCCTGTTGGAGCAAATTGTTTGGCCAGCAACAGTCAATGGCCTGCAGTGCTCGTCTGACATCACATGGTGATGGGTGCATGTCAATAACAGTTGATGCCCCTCCTTGCCTACCTCAGTTCTGTTTTTTTCCACCCCCAAGTGTGCACCATGGGAGTGAGTTGCATCACCTCAGTATTGTTGCGTTCACTTCAAAATTTCATTTTTTAATTTTTCTAATTCATAAGTCATCAAAAAAGAAAGTCAAAGGACCTCTTTTTCATTTTTTTGCTCTGGTATTGGTGTCAGCGCCAGACATGAGTTAGACCCCTCAGAGGTGCCTACTCAGTTGCAGGCTTTTTCTGCCCATTCTGGGGTTCCCCTCAATGCCATCACTCTGTCTCCTCCTCCAAGGCCAAGGATGTCGACAGAGCGTCAAGGCCCTAAAGGAGGCCAGGGTACCACAGCTCAGCAGGCTGTTCTGTCCCCCTTAGGCAGCCATTCTAAGGGTTCAGGCGTGGGTGGATAGAATGCCACATTCTTCAGGCCCTCTGGGCCTCTTAGGTGAGAACAACATCATGCACTGGTTGGTACCATTGGCTCATGGTACATGAGTTCTGACAGAACACAGTTCAGAGTCCCTTCCTCAGTGCCTAACCCAGGAGTCTCCATATCACATCTCACCTTGACAATGAGGCATCCCCCCCCACCTGATCTCATCAACTGAGTATGTTCTACACCTGCGATTTGTGGGGGAGATATTACAGGCATCAGATCTCCCAACTTACCCAAGTCACAGTCTTGTTGCCCTGCCATTTGAACTCCTTTGAGCACCCAAAACCAACATTTGTGTCACTTTTCCCTGGCCTAGCACTATGGAAGAAACATCCAGGACATGAAAGAGGCATCCCTTTTCCACTCCTCCCATTCCTGGGGACCTCATAAGTAGGTATTGGCACACCCACTGGGTCAGCAGGGTGCACATCTCACCCTACCTTGGGGCTTTGAATGCCACAAACTCGGAGTGGGCCTCAATGTCCAAGGCTTGACTTGCCCAGTGAAGACTCAGCCAACTCAGATGCATGCTGCAGGAAGGTATTTTCCTCTTGCACGCACTCTTCTCACCATTGTGTCATATCAGGTACACATGGCAGCCTTCCAGCACCACCTATAGTTGCAACTGCACACTATGTTTGCTGCAATACCTGACTGTGAAGTCGTTGCAGACCACTGACATTTCTGTCAAGGGGCTGGAGGCAGCATGGCACCAGTAATGCGGTGGCCTCCAGAATCTTCAGATCAGCTGTCCATATTACATGAATGTCCTGGCTAAGCCCGGCCTGGCAGACGATGCTCAACTCACTACAGTATATAGGGGAGAATCTAAGAGAAAAAGTGATAACAGGCAAGGTAAGAATAGAAGCTGGAAATCAAAAAGGTGATGATCGGGATGGAGAGTCATGGTAGTAGTGAATGAGCTGAGGAGTGTATATGTACAGTATATATCTATAGATATACAGGCACTACATACATATATATATATATATATATATAGTAGTAAAGACTTCGTTAATGCACCAGTTAGGGTCAAAGCAACAAAATTTGGGAAATGTGGCATTAGGGTTTCCAACCCTAGCCCCCTCCCCCAGGCAGCACAGCAGGTGTGGGGTGTGCCTTGGGGTACTCATGACTAGCACTCTCCCCATTCTCCCACACTATATGCATTTGGCTTTTTTATCAAATGGAATGTAGTGAGCACTAGTCTTGAGTACCCCAAGGCACACCCCACACCTGGTGTGCTGCCTGGGGGGGGGGGGAGAGGTGTTAGGGTAGGAAACCCTAACGCCACATTTCCCAACTTTTGTTGCTTTGACCCTAAGTTTTTTGCAATTATTTCCTTACTTTTTGAGATAGTATAATCATATCCTTATGTTGCCATAGGAGCCCCACACATTTTGTTGTGGGAGCTCTGGGTACTTTGGACCCGGTGCGGCCACGCATTCATACATTGGTCAAATTTTTTTTTTGGAAACAGAAAATAGTCTGTTTCCTGGTATCCAATGGAACCCCCCACCCTACAACTGTTCCTAGTCTCCATTAAAGTCATCATAGTAGCCATCAAAAATTAAAAAAAGTCCACCACCAGCCCCCGACCCTCCAATTTTGCCCCATCCCCTTTTATTACATCTTTTTATGCCTGTGTATAGTGGCATCCCTCCACCCTCCGATTCCCATATACTGTGCTTATTTTATTTATATAATTGGTGTCCAGTTTTGTTCCCACTCTCCCATGTCTGTCTGAACCTGTTAATAAGAAAACAGTCCCTCAATTTTAATATATATTGGACTTTCTTTTATTGTAATATCATTTATGTCCAGTGGTACCCCCAACCCTCCCATGTCCATTTGTACTTGGAAGCAAGAAAACGGTCCCTCGATGTCTTAATTTTTGTTACCATAAACCTGTAAAAAAAAAATGCCGCTGGCACCTGCACACCTACCCAACCTTCCACTGTGCACCCAGTTCCCTACACCCCATACCCTCTCACACACCATCACTCACCTGACATGCTCACACTGTGAAGATGCACACTCTGATCAAAGACAGTTCTTGCTGCTGCTGGTGACTGCTTTGTTAGACAGCAGTCACTGTTTCCAGCAGCAAGACGTATCTTCGATCAGAGAGTGAGCATTAGGGTTCACAACCCCAAGGCATATCCCTCACACCTGTTTCTGCATGCAGGGTAGAGGTGGGGTGTTAGGGTTGGAAACCGAGGGTGGGGGTGGGGTCTTAGGGTTGGGAACCCTAAGATGTCATTTCCATACTTTTGACGCTGGAACCCTAATGGTCCATTAAGTTTTCTGCAGAGAATATACAGTATATTTATCTAGATACACTTATGCCTGCAATCTTTATGTCGGCACCAGCTGGCTCCCGATGGTCAAAAGAATCAGATATCAGGCATGCCTCTTGGGGAAGAAGTCCCAATTTGACCTCACCCCACCATCTCTATGTAACCACCCAGTCCTCTGGGGTTACTAGAATCCCATCAGTGTAAGTGCTAGGTAGGGAAGGCAGCTGGTGAATAACTGGTTAAATGGTTTTTCACCTGCTCCCTCTCTGTTTACTTGGTCTCAGCTGAGATGAGAGAGGTGATGTCTTTTAAAACTCTCACAGCAGCATAAGCCACAGCAGCTAGCTGTGAGTGGGGAGTTTTAGAATCTTGAGTTAGTTTGTGAGAGGAGGCTGTAGTGAGCAGTTGGAGAAGTGAAGAGCTGCAGTGTGGGTTCTGTGAGGAGAGCCTATTTTCTCACCCTAGTGCTGAGAAACGTCTGCCTGCCAAAAGAAGTGGTGAAAACCACTGTCTAGCAGGAGTTCCTGATTTTTATCCCCAGTGAGATGAGAGGGACTACCAGGATGGATCTGAGAGGCAATTCCCTAATTTGATCCAGGACTTTGAAGTTGCCTGTTTGTTTACCAACCATGAGTAATCTGACTTTGTGTTTCCCAGGATGAAAGTACCTGTTTTTTGGGGGTGTACTCTGATAAAGGGAACTATACACCAGTTATGTTCTAATTTAAGACTGTTTTCACACCTTTAAAGTTGGCTGACAATCGTGGGAGTCCCCAGAGAGACTTGCCACATTATTCAGAATGTTAGTTTCTACACTCAGACGTAGAGTTTTCTTATGCAAGATGTGAAAGACATTCTAGGATGCATAGTCCTAATTATTTTACTAAACGTTTGAAGTGTAACTCTGAAAGAATGGCGGGGTATGGACATGGAAGCAAAAGGTGGGCACTCCCCCCATCTGGAGTGACCAGTTCAGCACTACAGGTTCTATAAGGGTGCCTGCTTATTCAGGACATGGTGGCCAATGCCTGAAGAGAAAGTTTACCCCCCTGGTGTGGGTTGTGCTAATTTTGAGCACCAGTGTGCTCCTTCATGGCCAGCTGCCACATTGCCAAAATGTTAAGTCCTATGCCATATGGGAATTGTGTGCTAAGTTGTGGCCAATGCCACTAGAAGAAAATGTGTGTTTTGGCTGAGGCTGCTGCTACTGAAGAGAGTTCAAAGTCCTATGCAATATGGGATCTGTAGAGTTTCTGTCTGCTACAGATTTCTGTTGTTCTGCCATTGCCTTGTGCCATGATGTGTGAACCTTGGGGGGTCCACCTTTGCTTTAGTGTACCATCTTTGGAATAAAGCCACACTCTAGAACCCAACCTGGTTTGGACATTCATGTTACTGCTTTTTGCGTGGAATTGCTGGGTACCCCTCCAGAAGTACAGACCTAGCATAGCCCTAAGCAAAACTTCTCTCCTCAGGACCTTGGTTTTATTATGGTCATTTGTGTAGATTTGCTTTTGTACACCCCCACCCCTTTTCTCACCTCCAGAAGTAACGAGCCTGGTATACATTCCCAAAGCTAGGGATGGTACCAAAAAGTGTCCAAAGTAGTCTGGGTGCCCAGTCGAGGGTACCAAGGGGTAGCTTGCTGTGCAAAGTAGTGGGGGGGGGTTACAAAAAATGGGGGCTTGTCCAAGGATGATGTTTAATTTGGGGAGAGAACTAGAGATTTTTGCTGAAGGTATGACTAGTGTTTGTCTGGTAGCAGAAAAGGAAGCTTTGTACAAAAGGATTTTGCTCAGGGAAAGTGCCATCCAAATGTGCTGTTTGCATGCCTGCTAGTACAGAAAGAACAGAGTGCTGGTTGTGTTTTGTCAGCTTGCAATGGACAGTAAACCCTAGAAGTGTATGTCCTTTTCTCTGCATCCAGAACGTTTACAAAACTTTTTATCTTGCAATTTTCAAATGCCAAAAGTAGAGCAGACTTTGGGAAATAGATTGAGAAATGTACCCTGAAAGTTTCATGTGCTTTGTTGCAAACTGGGGGGAGTCGCTGGAGAAATTGCAAGAATCTGTTGAGAAAATGGCCAAAACAGTGCTCCCGCCACTGAAATTGCAGCTGAGAAAAAATTTTACAGTTTGCAGTTTAAATTAGCTCCTGCTCTTCGATCCCCTTGAAGGAAGAGCAAGTCAGAGAGAGAAAGAGGCTCATTTGCATGGTGTTGAGTTATTGGTGTGACTGTAATCAGTCCCGCCCTCTAGCCAGCTTTTGTGTGCAGCCGAGTGTTCGGGGGGGGGGGAAGAGAGAGAGGCGTGTGAGCTGGTCAGACCAGGATCAACCATCGAGGGGCTTGTGAACATTCTAATCTGTAGAAAAAAGACTTTTGCTGTGTAAATTCAGGCTCAACCATTGTCCGACTGACTGGAAAGTAAGCATGGCATTCGTGGCTACAGTCGGGGGGACCGCCAGCCCCGTTTCACCCTAGAGGCCTTCCAGGATCAGCACCAGGCTGAAAAATTCCACTGAAGAAAGCCAGCTATTGATTTCAGTAAGTAAAACCCAGCTAACTGAGCATTAAACTGTGTGTGATTTTCAAGCAAGCTGAATCTGTGTGCAAGCAGTGTGACTGTTTTACAAAGAAGGACTGTGCATTGTAACGGCAGAACAGCAAACAAAAATTCTGAGCACAGACTGTGAGCATTCATAATGGGGTCAGCAACAGTAAAATGTTTCTAAGCAAGAGAGGGACTGTGGGTTGTATATTAGGCTGCAGCAAACAGGCAGTCCTGTGCAACAGAAATACTGTGGGCTTGCAAGTGACTTTGAGCATGTGTAAATAGTTATTTGATGCTGATCGCAAAGTCAAGTTTAAAATCATATGAATGTGCTGAAGGATACAAGCAGTGCAATCAATTACAGTTTTGAGCAAATTCAGTAGCACAGAAAAGGTTGGAAATACAGTGTTTGAGTCAGTGGACAGAGTTGATGCATGAGGAGAGCTACCGCAGCCATCACAGGGCGGGGTTAGCAAATGTAAACAAGCAGCAGAGAGCCATTTTGTGAGACTGTAAAGAGACTAGTGAGCAATTCAGTAACAACAAACTTTTATGCGTTTACTTTCAGACACGGCTTCAGGAAATCCCCACTACCCAGATCATGCCTGAGCTATGATCGCAGAGGAGGTGGCAGCACTAACAGAAATAGAGAGAATTTTCTATGGTGAAGGGTTGCCTCCAGATGTAGCAATCCCTAGCTATCCAGTGAGACTGTGAATTATGTGCCTCAAGACTGGAAGGCATGTGTTTCTGATACCCCACTGTTTGGATTGCCTTGTGAAGTATGGCATGAGTAGGGGTGCGGCGCCAGAGAGGGCATCACAAATTTATTTTGCTCCCACATGGACCAGAGAAGGAAACTCTGCAAGTAGCAGCATGCAGCACCAGGTTGAACCTGTTAGAGGAAACCCCATGGAGTGTGGCACAGAGTGAGAGAGCAATGTTAATCTACTGCCAGGGCAGGCAAAGTGAGAGAGTTTTCCACGCCTGTGTCCCAGGTGGTCAGTGCAAAGGAAGGACCCATGGAAGGAGGGTCAAAATCCCAGCCTAGTGGGGGAGGACAAGCTGCAAGACAGTGAACTGGGAGGTGTCTACCTTCACGCCCAGTGAGGAGTGGATTGTCTTGGGAGTGAGGGCATCTGCTCACTCCTGGGCTCAGTTCCTGAGTAAGGAAGAGGAGGATAAAGATCTGTATCTTCATGTTGAGGGTCCCAGTGAGTCACCTCAAGCTCTTACCTCAGAGAGAGAGAGAGAGAGGGGGAAGAAGGAGGCTACAGTAACCTGCCCACAGAGATGGTCAGGGCCAAGTTCTTTCATTCTTTAAGTATGCGGCACTGGCTCAACCAGAACTGACCACCCCCAAGCTGGGCCATGGGCCGCAAACCTGTGAACAGCAGCAAGGAGAAGAGACTGATATGTAGGAGGGATGACACCATCTATAGGCAGTCCTTTCCTACCTTTCCTCGCAGAATCTGGGAGGAAATTGAACAGAGCAGGCAATCCTGGTTGTTGGAAGAGGCAAGCAAGAATTTGTACTCCTGGTGCAGCACAATGTGTCAGGGACAGAGTCATAAATGATTGACTTAAATTCTGAAAATTGGGCAGAACTCTGTTTATGGACACTGTGTGAACTGTGGACAAGGCAGGGAATGAGACATTCCACAACATCAACTTTGAATGTCCAGATGGTGTCATAGTTCTCACACCTCACCCTGAGTGGTACTACCCTTAATGGTGCTACTCCCTGTGAATATGCTCAGCATGCCTAGAGGGAAGCAAGCAGTGGCAGCCCGGTGTCTGTCATCCAACAGTAGCAGTATCCAAGGAGGAAGATGAAGCTGTACTGGTATTCCAGGATTCTTTAGGTGCATCCAGATTCATCACCCCAGCAGTGTTTTCCCATTTCTACCACCTGGTCTTCCAGATGACATCAGTCCAGCTGTTTTCCTGTTTCATTGCCTGGTTTCCCAGATGACAAATAACCCAGCTGTTTTCCTGTTTCATCGCCTGTTTTTTTCAGATGACATTAGTCCAGCTGTTTTACTGTTTTATCTCCTGGTTGCCCAGATGACATCAGTCCAGCTGTTTTCCTGTTTCATCACCTGACTTTCAGAGGACAGCAATCCAGCTGTATCTGAAGATGCTACCTGGTCTGAAGGGAGAAGGTCCTCAGCCCGAAGAAGTAAGGTGATCCTTTGTTTTCGGTCTTCAAGGAACTGATAAGACCACATTTCTGTTATCTGACTTTACACAACACATCCTACACTTGCAGACTGTCCATGGAATTGTACTGACTGTCCTAAAAGACTTGCCCCATAGATTTCAGTACTATACAGTCCCTGTCCATTTCCAGGACTATTCTTCAGTAGGCTTCTGCCTAAGAGAGACTCTTTCATGGACTTTGCCTTTGGGCAACAACATGCTGTCATTAGTTTGAACTCTTTAAGGCATACCACCCCCCAAAATGTGTTGTATAAACGTCTTATTTCAATTTTTTACTTTTGTACTTTTATAGAAAAGATAAACAATATTGCACAGTTCAAAATGGAGCTTGTCAGACTCCTTAACCTGGCAAGACACTGCAACTGCCCAGGGTGACAGTTGGGATGATTCCTGCAATTACCACCCCCCTGTACCCCACCATGCACTTTCCCCTTCCTTGACATGGATCTTTTGCTGCTATACACTCTTTCCCCTACTGGTTACATCACCTATTAGTAACAGCACCAAATATTGAATTTACCCTACCAACATACAATCTTCTGGTTAACAATTACAACAGTGGCCTTGTGTGATACAAGACCAGACTGAAATGGCTTGCTAATAGTGTAAATACTGTGTATAGCTCTGTGCTGGTCCTTGTATGGCATTGACAAATCACTGTACTGAGTATGCACAATCTGTGTAACAGTGGCAATCACTTTCACAATACAGCAACAAGAAATCTGCACACACACCCACTCTGGCACTCAAATTTTCCTATATACAATTAACAACCCATAAAGACTAACATTATTGTAGAAGACCATAGAAGGTGAAATGAGAGTATGGCTACATAAAAAAAAGTTGCATTTTAGAATTATTCATCTAAAGTAAAACATACTTTGTGAGATGATTATATGAATCTCAATTGCATAACCACCCTGTCACTAAAATTGAAACTGATGATCCAACATCAATATGCTATGACTAAAAATAGAAGCAGTGACTGAAACAGTATAAGTATAAAATATAACATTACTATGACTGATCACAGTCTGGAGAAATCATGAAGATAACTTACAGTTTAACATTTACTTCATTACAGTGCTTACTGTGGTGCTCACAACGCAGAATAAGAGGTTGCACTTGTATGAATAACACTCAGACATTAACATAAATAAAAATAAAACTGTGTTTCATGCTTTTGAAAATTATAAATGTGTCAGGATTAATAGCTTACCACACTTCTTAATTACTATATTTCACAGCAGGTCAAGATGCACACCATGACCTAGATGATGTGAAACTTAAATGAATGTTGCCAACGCACTCTGTCCATAGTTCTAAACTCAAATAAAAAGGGGGTTAAAACTTGCAGTACCATTAGTAGTAATCACAGACACTTCTTCTTAGCTGCAAGCACATAGGTCCCTGAAAGCAAAGCACTTCTTTTTTAAGTGGAACAGGGTGCCCACCCCCAGTGCCGCTTCTTTCTCCCCCTCTCCTCTAGGTCACATGCTCAGAAATTTCAGTCAATATACTATACATGCTATACTTCATGTTTATAAGGGCAGTTATAAAATGCTATCTTGAAAATTTTGGGTCATAATTAAATTAAAAAATAAAATAACGAGTGAATGTGTTAAGAGTTAATGTGCCAAACTCTGTACTTACGCACCTGATCTGTGTGAATACAGAAACAAATCCACTATCTCAAAAAAGAAAGGAAATTCTTTGCAAAAAACGTTGCTAATTCACCAGTTAGGGTACCTTAATGCCACAAAAGTAGGGGAATGTGGCATCAGGGTTTCCAACCCTAACTCCCACCTCCACCCCCACCCCCCAACCAGCAAAAGAAAAAAACATTAGGATTTTGGGTCTTCGGAGTCTTGGTGAATCAATGGTGGGGTCTTTCTTGGGGTTGTCACCCCTAATACTCACTCCATTTCCTAAGCAAACAGCAACAGCAAATTTTGTTGGCAACGTGACAATACCTACTTCTTTATCTCTGAGGAGTGTATCACTATGAGACACTGTCTTGAAGCTATACCTTGTGCTTTGGACTGGAGGCTACAGGCTGGGGGGTGATAATTATGGTTGACAACCCCAAAGAAGACCCCACCACTGATTTGCCAAGACTCCTGAGACCCCAAACTGTATTTTTTTTCCCTTTTTCTGCTTGGGTGGTAGAGGAGGGTTGGAAACCCTAATGCTATATTTACCTACTTTTGTGGCATTAGGTTACCCTAACTGGTGCATTAACAATGTTTTTGAAAAAGTATATATATATATATATATATATATATATATATATATCTATATACACACACACACACATATACATACACACACAACATATATATATATATATATAGATATTCATTGCAAAAACTTAAAGCATCAGTCAGGGTTCCTATTAAAGTGACAAATGCAAGAAAATTGGGTGTTAGAGTTTCTAACCCTAATACCACACCCCTCCACCCAACCCTACCATTGCAACCCCACCCACACCATCCCCACACCAATAAGCACCAGGGTGTACCTTTGAGTCATCGGCCCTAATGCTCACCCCATTCTCCTATACTGTTCCATCTCAGCTTCCTTACAGGGTGAGCATTAGGGCTAATGACCCAAAGGCACACCCCGATGTTTGTTGGTGTGGGTATGGTGTGGATGGGGTTGTAATGGTAGAGTTGGTTGGCAGGGTGGGATGTTAGGGTTGGAAACCCTAACACCCAATTTCCCTGCCTTTGTCCCTTTAGTTGGAACTCTAACTGATGCTTTAACAAAGTTTTTTTCAATGAAGTTCCTTACTTTTTAAAGATAGTATAACAGTGTCCCCATTTTATGAGTGTTTTTTTTTAATTTTTGCTCCACATTTTCTACATGGGCTTTTTGGGACACCACCACATGAACAATGGCACTGTCATTTCATTACTCGGTCCAAAAGGTGATCTCATGCAACAACAGCGCCATTCCAAGTCACAGGTGTGGAAACACAACTCAACCAGGATGTGAGAAATGACAGCTGTAGTGTTCATAAGGTGGAGTGAAAAAATGGATATGTTGAAAATCTGGAGTGAAAATACTAAACATTTGCAAAGTTACATGCGTGCATATGGATATTTCAATGAGCACGCGTAAGTGGATAATTTTTTTGGTATTTTTGCTCCAAATTTTCAACATGGACTTTATGGGACCTCACGTCAATAACACTGGCACTGTCATTCCATTACTCTGTTCTGAAAGGGGATTTCATCCATGGAATGTGCCATTCCGTGCCACAGGTGCAGTAACACATTTTGGGTAGGATGTCAGAAATGACAGCTGTACTGTTCATGAGGTGGTGTGACAGAATGGCTATGTTGAAAATTGGAGTGAAAATAATAAAAGTTGGCAAAGTTGCACACATGTGCACAGAAAAATTGTAATGACCATGTGTAAACTGGCTGTTTTTGGTATTTTTGCACCAAATTTTCAACATTGGCTTTTTGGGACACCACTCCATGAAACTGGCACTGTCATTTCATTAATCTCTCCTGAAAGGTGATTTCACACAGCAACCATGCCATTCCGCGACAGAGGTGTGAAAACACATTTTGTGCAGAATGTGAAAAATGACAGCTATACTGTTCATGAGGTGGTGTGAAAAAATGACAATGTTAAAAGTTTGGAGTAAAAATATTAAAAATTGCTGAAGTTACGAGCGTGTGTAGAAAAATTTCAATGACTGTGTATAACTCGGGTGTTTTTTTGTTATTTTTGCACCAGATTTTTAACATGGCCTTTTTGGGATGCCACCTGATGAACACTGGCACTGTCATTTCATTAATGGTCTGGAAAGGTGATACTGTGCAGTGACTGTGAAATCACCTTGTGGGTCTGATTAACAAAACAACAGTGACAGTGTTCATGAGGTAGGGTCCCAAGAACTCCATGCTGACAATTTGGTGCAAAATTCTTAAAAATGGCTGAGACAGCAACATAAGTTGAAAACACAACTGAGAGCCATTATACAGCACTTACATTGATTCCTCAGTTTGCGGTTTGGCTTTGAAGAGTGCAGACGTGTACCGGTTCACAGACGATGACAGTAGATGACCACCAGAGGTAAGTATAGGGTAAGGGGAGGTGGGTGGTCAGTGGGAGGACTGGGATGTCAGGAGGGGGTCACCAGCGATGACAACGGATGGTTTTCTTTGTTTCAGCTGTAGTTACGTCATGGGACTGTTTTCTTTTTTTCAGAGTTACAGAGACATTTGAGAAGTATTTGGGGACACTGGAATTGGGCTCTCCAGTGTCCTCAGAGGCTCAAGGGAACAAAACAAATAAAAAATACTACTTGACTCTGGGAGTGGACTCGCCAGTGTCCCACAGTGCTAGGGAGGGATATGATATGTCAGTAATTTGGAGATACTGAGAGTGGGCTCCCCAGTGTCCCTCATTGCTGGGTGTGGGGGGGGGAGAATCCAATATTTAAAAAAATTGTGGACACTAGGAGCAGGCTCCTCAGTGTCCTACACTGGCTGGTGGGGGCGTGTGAATGCTGACATGGGGATTGGGCACCCTGATGCCGGCAATTATTATTAAAGGAATGGGTGGGGGGTGGGAAGGGGCATCCGACACCAGGAGTGGGCATCCCATGTCGGATTTCTTTTTATAAACAAATAATTAAGTAGAAAGACTGGGATGGAGGGTAGGAATGCCACTAGACACCAGAGAAATGGCAGCTGTCATATAGAACTGCAGCTGGCATCATGACTTTCAGTTGCGGCTGCAGTACTCAAGAAAAAAAAAACCATCAGAATGTAGATAAACGGGTGCCATTTACCTACCTTCTTATGTTTATTTTACAAAATTAATACATTTTTTTCTGTTTCACTCGCTAACTGGAAAAACAAAATGGCAGACCCACAAAAAAGCATTTTGCTACACTGACACAGGATGACCCTTTCTGCGACCAGAGATTCTGTACTGTGACACAGAATCCTTGTTTGGTACAGAATTGCAACACAGAATCCTGTTTTGTGCAAGACATCTTTTTTCCTATAGGAAATATTGGGAAATTCAAGATTTAATAACTTTGGTACAGATTAATATTTTTTTCACCAAACCTTCAAAAGGCACATCTGTGAGGCAAAGGTGTTCTACCCTGAAAATTTCAGTCAAGAAGCTAAAGCTGTTTCTGAGATACAAGTGGACCAAAAAAAAACAGCAAAAAACACAAAAACCTCTGTATCTCAGAAACCACACGAGGGATTCAAACCAAATTTGCCACACCAAGAGCCCTACCCCACAGGTTGATGCATGCTAAATTTCATGCAAATCCACTAAACCTTCAAAAGGCATAACAGTGAGGCCAAGGCTTTCTACCCTGAAAATTTCAGCCAAGAAATTAAAGCCGTTTCTGAGATATAGGTGGAAAACACAAAAACAAAAAAACAACAAAATAACCCCACAAAACCCTCCGTACCTTGGCAACCACACAAGGGTTACAAACCAAATTTGCTACATCAAGATACCTACCCCAAAGGTTGATGCATACCAAATTACATGCAAATCTGTTCAACCATTCCAAAGTTACCAAAAACTGCAGCACAGAATCCTTGTTTGGTACAGAATTGCAACACAGAATCCTGTTTCATGCTGGACATCTATTTTTTGCATAGGAAATAATGGGAAATTCAAGATTTAATAACTGGAATGGATTAATATTTTTTTACCAGACCTTCAAAAGACATCTGTGAAGCAAAGGCTTTCTACCCTGAAAATTCCAGCTGAGAAGTTAAAGCTGTTTCTCAAATACAGGTTGACAAAAAAAAAAAAAAACAGCAGCAAAAATCACAAAAAAACCCTGTTTTTACAACACTCTGTATCTCATAAACCACACAAGGGATTCAAACCAATTTGCCACATCAAGAGACTTGCCACTAGCAACAAAACATGCCAAGTTTCATGCAAATCAGCAGTGTCAGTGGCTCAGTAGGTAGCACACTCGCCTCTGAGGCCGGGAGATCAGAGGGCTGTGGGTTCAGTTCCCACATCTGGCACTTGGGTTAATATCCCAGTACTGACACTGTAATGCAGCATGAGAGGGGTGCTGCATTTCTGAGGTGCCGCCTTTCGATGAGACTTTAAACCGAGGTCCCATCTGCCTGGATTGGTGGTAGTTCAGGTGGATGTTAAAGATCCCATGGCACTTATCGAAAAGAGCAGGGGAATTTCCCCGGTGTCCTGGCCAAATTTCCCTCATTCACTAAAATACCACCAACAGCTTGATCTGGTACAAGGTCAGTTGGCATGCATCTGTATCCCCCTTCCCCCGGGTCGTGCCTGAAAATAGGCAGGATTTGTCTAGTGCACTTACCCGGTCAACAAAAGCTAAATAAATAAATAAATAAATCTGTTGAACCATTCCGAAGTTATTAATCTGCAAAAATTGGCCTTTAACATTAAACACTCTCACTAACCTTAACTATACTGGCACGCCAGTATAATATACAGTATATATATATATATATATATATATTATATATACACACAATACATAGACATGCTGCATAAACATATACACACATAAAGAAATATAGTTCATGTAGATTTAAGTGTGTATCATACATACCATCATGGTAATGTACAGTATATGGCAGTATAAAACACACTGTAACTATAAGAGATTGTATATATTTACAGAGTATACAGTACCTATGTACCTGAACAATAAAAAACACAGTCCATTTTTAAAACTTACAATGGGTCTTGATACCAAGGTCTATATTAAGTCCATTAAGTTTAGCGTCCTGAAGATTAATAAATTTGAGCTCAAAAACTCACCTTTCTTGTGTATTTTTGAACTTTACTTTAAGAACTCCGAAAAAGAGGTCAGAGCTACTGTAGAGTGTTTAGATGGAGTGAAATACTGTCCCACTGGTATTTCAGTCTTTTTCTCCTTATAGTGTGCCTATATGAGTTCATTCAGATTCAGAGCAGCTGCTTGGTTTCACCCAGATTGCCTGTGCATGGACACTTCTTGCACCGAATGCAATAGACAACATTCTGTGCTCCAGAAGTATAGTTCCCTGTATTATGACTTGCTTGTTTAGGGGGTGTTGATAACATCTGTATTGGAAATGTGCTCATATATTTTGTATTTAGGAATGCTGCAGGGTTACATGCCCTGTGGTTTTCCACTGCTCTACTCAGGTCTAATTTTGCTCCTGACAACCAGAAAGGTGATTCAATGCAGTGACTATGAAATGACCTTTCGGGACCAAATAATGAGATGACAGTGCATGTGTTCATGAGATGGGGTCCCAAGAATCCCATGTTGAAAATCTGTAGCCAAAATGAAATACAATGTCTGAGATATCCTCCACCTAAGTTGACCCCGTTGATGCCATTATATAACTTACCGGCATTTCTTCATTTTGCAGTTCAGCTTTGAAGAGTCCAGATGTGTTCCCACTCCACCAAAGATCACAGTGCCAGACCTCCAGAGGCAAGTATGGATTGAAGGGGTGTGTGGGGAGGTGGGTTGCGCAGATGGTGGGTGCGGGTTGGGGGAGGGAGCACAGCGGACAATGAGGAAACGTTTTCTGTTTTTAAGGTACAGTAAAAAAAACAAAAAAAAAACAATGCGGGACCATTTGCTTTCTTTACAGGTGAAATATAATGAATGTCGGGCACACTGGGGTGGGCTCCTAGTGTGTCCCGTGACTTTCAGGGGGATGTTGGCCACACTGGGGTGGGCTCCCAGTGTGCCACACAATGGGGGTGGGGGGAACATGCCAACACGGTCGACTTTGTGTGAGTGGCGGCACACTGGGTTGGGCTTCCAGTGTGCCACACAATGTGTGTGGGGGTGGGGGACATGCAGACACAGGGACTGCAGCCTCAGTGTTGGCTTTCATTGGAGACTGTGTGACTGTGTGGCAACGGAAGGAGCTGCCGCCATTTTACTGGAATGTTTCACCAGGAAAGGCACGTACAGGAGGCGTGCCATCTGTGCCACTGCATGATGAGCTTGTCTCTGATTGCAGCGGCACATTTCTTTCAAGTTGGTCGCACTTTGCATAATTCTTGCATCAGCGTTAGCATGCTAATTGTGGAATGAGGGATGCACCTACTAAAGCATGCCCTGCATTTGCCAGCACTGACACACCTCTGCATTTCTGCTACTACCTTAAGATGTTGCTTGTGCATGCGCAAGACAACTTAAAAAGGGAGCAAAGTCTGACTGTAAAAATTATAGGCCTGTTAGCCATACCTCAGTTTTATGTAAAATTGTAGAGCAAATAATTGCAGAAGGAATAAACTATTTTTTTGCAACAGAATAATCTAGAAGATATGTCACAACATGAATGTAGAAAGGGCAGATCATGCCAAAATAACTTCCTATATTTTTTGATAGGGTTAGCAGTGCCCTTGACAGCATACATCTGTGGATATTATTTACCTGGATTACAGAAACACATCTGATGCCATTCCTCACCCAAAGCTGATTGATAAATTGAATAGCATGGGACTGAATAAGAGATCAGTAAACTGGATTGGTGCATGGCTTATGAATAGAACACAGCAGGTAACATTGAGGGGCATGCATTTATTTAGCTTTTGTTTATCTGGTAAGTGCACTAGGCAAAAAATGCCTATTTTCAGGTACAACCTGGGAGGTTACAAAGGTAAAAATACAGCATAACATGATGGTACAACAGGTAGTAAACTGAGAATCACGAACACAGTAGTAGTGGTAAAACACAATTAAAGGCAAAGTACATTACATAGAGGAATGAGCATTAAGACAAGCCATGATACAATAGAATATTTCTTTACAATACATTCTTAAGTGCATGAGCATAGTAAAACATATAGGAATCACTATTATCTGAGTGTAGAAGTCAGGCAAACCATACAAGAATAAGGCACACCAGGCACGCTAAGGACAGTGACAGTCAGAGGCTGATTTCATGTGTGCCCATAGAAATCTCTTAAAAGAGAGATGGGAAGTGGTGCACATGGTAAGCACTGGGAGGGAGTTCCAGAATCTAGGAGCACAGATTGTGAAGGCTCGGTCTCCAGACAGAGAGCATGACTTTGGGACAAGAAAGGACTGTGAGTTGGCGGTCCTAAGTAGGCATGGCGGCTGGGCAGGTTTAAGTAGTTTGGACATGCCAGGGGCAGTGGCAGTATGGACAATTTTGAGGAAGTTGCCAAAAACAAAGGGCGGTAGTTACTCAGAGACAACCAGTGTAGTTTGTCATACAATTCACAGTGATGGGTGAGATGGCAGACAGCAAGGGCAGAGTGACAGACATTGTTATAGGTCACATCCCACGTGACAAGGCTGGCTTTTGTAGCAAGGGCAAACATGGTGAGTCCATAGCTAAGTGTAGGAAGAAGAATTCCTTTGGCAAGGGCAAGACGTGCAGCTGCAGTTAGATTCCCCCTGGCCCTATAGGCTAGGCCCAGTTTTAATATCAGCTGCTCTTCTAACATTTTGGATATGTGAGGAGAGGTCTAACTGAGGGTCAAGTGTAACTCCCAAGTATTTGAAGGAGGAAGTAGTGGCAACAAGGGATCCATCTGAACTCTTAATCATCAGAGGGGTAGTATTCACGTTAAGCTTAGCAGAGGATCCAAAGAGCATGGTCTGAGTTTTCTTTACATTAAGAACAAGCTTATTAGTAAGGAGCCAGGCTTGAAGCTTATGGAAGTCAACTTGTAAGTGAGGGGTTATGATGTTGCTGTTGCGCAAGCTGGACAGGAGAACCAAGTCATCAGCATAGAGGGTTGTGCTGCTGTGGGTAGGGACCAGTGAGAAGTCATTTATAAATAGGGAAAATAAATGGGGCCTAAGATGGACCCCTGTGAGACCCCAATCTGTACGGAAATAGGTCCTGAAAGGACTCGATTATATTTCACTAGTTGTTGTCTACCGGCAAGTTAATTTGAGAACCAGGCTAGGTCTGAGCTAGACATGCCAAGCAAGTGAAGTTTCCCACACAAAAGGGTGTGATCGACTAAACTGAAGGCCTTGGAGAGGTGTACATAGATCATGCCTGTAAACATGCCATGGTCAGCTGAAGTCCTACTTTTGGATGTGACCTTAGCAAGGGCTGTTCCAGTACTGTGACCCTTAAGGAATTTGTGTTGCTCAGGGGTCAGCAACTTGTATTTGAGCAAGTACTCCAGTGGCTATTGGCCAATAATTTTCAGTGCACTTGCAGGTACTATTCTAGCTATCTTCCAGATTGATGGAACCACACATGTGGTAAGAGACAGGTTAATAACGAGGGAGATTGGAAGTGCAAGGATTGGGACCCCAAGTTTTAAGAGTTTGGGCTCAAGATTACCATGACTCGAACTAGAGAAATAAGAGAGGCCAGCGAGTAGTTTACAGGACTCCCTTACCAAGACAGATTTAAGATAGAAGGGGGGGGGCAAGAAGGTGACCCCAGCAGGGAGGAAGCTATGGGGGGGGGGCAGTTATAAGAGTCATCAGTAGTAAACTGGGCGGTGTAGGCTAAAAGGTCTGAGAATGGGTCATTAAAGGTATTAGCAATGGTAGCTGCATTGTTACAATTTTTACCTCCACCAAGCATGTCAGTAGTATCACACCAACTGTAGCCACCAACTACAGCTTTGATGGTATGCCAGAAATGCCACAGATCGCTGGGTGGTTGTGTAATATTCGTTCTTGGCGGCATGTACTACTTTTTTGCAGACATTATGCAGCGAATGGTATTTATGATAGTCAGATGGCTCATTTGTGGCCTTAAACTTATGCCAGTGCTTGTCTCTGGCCTTCATGAGAGACAGCAGGTCACTATGCAACCATTTTGTAACCGTCTCTCTAACTCTCTTCCTGACATATGGGGCATGCTAGTCCTACCGGGAGGGGGGGAGAATGATCAGGACATTATCAAGAGCAGCTGAGGGCTCAGTGGCAGAGAGTACTGGAGACCAATCAATGATTGCCAGATCATGAAGAAAAAGTTCAGGATTGAAGTGGGAAAAGTCCCTCGCTTGGATGACTTTGTGAGGCACTTTGAGGGAGGAGATTTTCCAGACACAGAAAGAGAGGGAGCGGTCAGATAATGAGGTGGGTAATAACCCAAATGCAGAGATTCTGTCAGCTCAATTAGTCAGAACTGAGTCAAGGACTGAGCTCCCCACCCCCCCCCAGGGGAGAGGGTGACGTATGTCTGTTTATGAGCTGGGTAAGGTCAAGAGCAGCTAATGGGTTTGTATTGTTTGGCATTAATCCCAGATCAAGTAAGACTGAAGTCCCCAAATATAAGTAACTTCATCAGTGGAGACCTTAGGACCTATGTCATCAAGCAGGTAGGAAAGTCCTTTAACACCCTGGTTAGGAGGGTTGTAGATGGAGAGTATATGGCTCTTTTTTGGTGTTATCCAAGAGGAGTAGTCCATGGGGGAGTTCACAGGTAATGGGGGGAGGGATAAAGGAGAATGGATGATAGATTAAGATGATTTTTATAAAATGTCAACAGACCTCCTCCACGTCTTTGATCGGCAGAGTCGCAGAGCAGCAAGCTGTAATTAGGAAGTGCACAGGCATAGTCCAGAGTGGTAAGCTTGAGCCATGTCTCCAAAAGACACAATGGTTGCAATAGGTAATCCAGGTGGTATGTTCAGCATAATTATGCAGGAGACTTTGGACATTAAGACATGAAAATCTGAGACCCTTTAAGGTAGTTCAGGAGAGAGAGCTAAGGGACGAGGGGGTACTTGATTCCAGGTTCAGCTCTAGGTCACCAGCAAGGTGTATAAGGAGGATAAGGAACAAGAGTAGGTGCCACAGCCAGACTTTCCTTTGGTGCACTCTGAGAGTGTGTGGAATGACCGACAGATTAATCTTAGTGGTCTGCTCGGGAAGCACCACACAGGACACAGATAAATCTGCCTAGAGGAGATGTAGTTTGAGTAGGTAAAGTCATAACAGGACTGTGACTCCCATGTGCCAATATATAGAGGGAGATAAGCTGATGTGAGATGCAAGGTCAGGAGGGAGAAGGCAAGACAGGCAATGATATATATCTTAGGACATAGGGCAGAAGAAAAGTGGGGAAAGGAGAAAGAAATCAGTTCATTTGGGAAACAGTGAATAAGGAAAGGAGACACTACTGGCTGACAGCACAAGGAAAAATGGGTAAATAATAAAGACTTACAGCAACCAGATCCAAGGATAATAGGATAATAAGCAGTGCCTATTTGCCCAATAATGCAAACTAGTGGAGAATGGATAGAACCAACATACAGCCTTTAATGAGTGGAGTGTACCACTGGACAAGCAAGGACAGGGGTTACAATGTCAGCTGGCACCTGCCACTGGGAGGTAGTTGGGGGGTGAGAAAGTCAGCTGAAACTTTTTTAGTTTATCTGTTTCTCCCCAGGTCCCGCCAGTCGACATACCTTCTCTCAGCTACCCACCCACCCACCCAACCCTGCACCCGACATCAGGCAGCTATCCCCATCTTCCCCAGTTTCTCCATGGCAGGGGTGGGTGAGAAGCCCCCAACTCGACTCACCTCAAATTCAATTCAGACTTTGGGGAAGCGCCATTCTGAGTCGGGGCCTGCAGAAGGTGGCTGTTTCATCCTGCTTGACCTATGACCTCTTTTCCTTTTTCCAGTTTCCCCCTGGGTGGAACATACAATGTCAGCAATGGCCAAGCTGTGCACACTTCTGCCCACAGTACGCTGGCCAACTAATCCACCCCCCCATTGCTTGCAACAGGCTCTATGGCACGCTGGCACCTAGCCTCTGCTAGGTTTCAGGGAAATGCCAACCCTGTACTTCCCCCTCCCTGGGACAGGAGAGCTGTCCTATGGACGCAAGATCCTCTCCTTCCCCAGCCGACCCCTAGAGGCCCGCTCGCACTGCGAACATGAGTCACCAGTATGGCAGGAGGTAAGATACGGTTGCCTCAGCCCTCCATGCCACTGGGCCGGCCCTGTCGACTGAAATTTCTACCACAGTTAGGTATAAATAAGGCACCACCTGTTGATGGGAGAGTAAAGACAGCATAGTAGTGGGGAGTGCTCAATTAGAGTTGGGTGGGGGGATAGTATGGGACAAGCAGAAAGTACCAAGTGTGGAGGAGAGGGTCAGAAGTACTAGAGGATCACACCAGGTGGAAACACTAACAGGCTGAGTGGCCTAGAGGACGAAGTAGCAGGCTTCAGAATGGGGCTGGGCTCCACAGGCCAGAGTTCAAGCCCTCTGGAGGGAGGAATAAAACAAAGTTTGGGAGTGGATTTTCAGAGAGGGCTGGTAACACAGTTGGGGTGGGGAAAAGAGACAGGAGTAGGCTAATTGACGAGGCACTGCTAATTCTATTTAAAATTGATTGGAAGGTACACAGGAGAGTGATGAGACCCCTAGTGGTTCACCAGTATAAGCTGCTATAGGGGGTTAGTGGAGATGATACAATTGATGGCAAACATGTGATATGGTCACCTGACCCATCTGCCCTAAAAAGGAAATGCCCACCCAGGATTGGAGGGGGGTGGGTGGGGCAGCCACCATGGTAGTAGTAGCAAGGCCAAATCAGTGTCTCTGACACTCTGGTGCTGAGTTCCATACCTTTCCTGGCTGCAGAGTTGGATGGTCAGCACCTCCTTAGTTGAGGGGGTGAGGAGAGAAGAGCCTGTAGTGTGCTGTTGCAACCCGGGACTGCCGGGGGAGATGGACAAAACAGGATTATGTAATGCAGGACAGCAGTGGGATTAAAGGGTTACAGGTAGACAATAGGGGGGTCAGGGCAGGAAAACCAGGGTGGAGAGACAAAGGGATCAGGGCCAGGAATGCAGCAAACCAAATAGTCAATGGCAAATTACAGAACAAAAATAGTAACTCCAGCACTAACACAATAACTCCCCAACATTAACACAGTAAATCCCAGCCCTACACAGTGCATACCAGCTCTTAAGGTACCTTTTACAAACACTAGAATCTCCAGTCCAATCCTTAAGGTGTCGTCGCAGCAGCAGCAAAGCCAAGGTACATCACAACATAATATTTCCCTTGTGTGAAACAATCAAATCAGTGCCTCCAACACTCTGGTGCCGAGTTCTGTACCTTTCCTGGCTGTAGAGCTGTTAGCTCAGAATAGATAACTGTGACTAGTGGGGTGCTGCAGGGATCAGTTCTTGTTTGTTTAACATTCATGTTTCCTCTATGACAAGTGCTGAGGATGTGTGGCTCACTATATTCCCAGATGACAAAAAGGTGGTCTCGACAGTTAGTAGTGTGGTTGAAATAAAGAGACTTAGGAGGGAACTGAAGAATCTGGAAAAGTGGGCACAGGAAAATGGGCTGAGCTTTCATACAGACAAATGCTCAGTGATGCATTTGGGCAAAAACAACTCTGGAGCAAAATACACTTTGAAAGGTCAGGTATTAAGAGTTTTGATTGAGAATAGGAACTTGGGAATTACCATAACAAATTACCTGGGATTTAAAAAAACACTGCTCTCGAACTGACAAAAAATGTTATGGTATCTTGCAAAATATTTCTAGAAATATTAACAGCACAGACACTAGAGTTATGTTGCCATTGTATACTTCTCTGGTCAGACCACACTTGGGAGTACTGTGGAAAAGTTTTGGTCACCATATGCTCAAGGCAACATAAAAACATCGGAAGGCATACAGCATAAAGTATATATCATGCTTAATGGCACGCAAAACCTAAATTACATGAAAATGCTGGAAAAGCTGGAGTTTTTGCCTTGTAATACTGTAGATTATGGGACAATCTCTGTCTGATCTGTGAAGCTTTTAGTAATCCCAATTTATGGGATTACATTGTGCTGGAATTTAAAACTACAACTACAGTACAAGATCCCACATACTCCAGTTAAAGGGAAAATTGCTACTCATGAAAAAAGAGGGCAATGTGAATTTCACAGAAGGTGATGTCACTTTGGAATAGATTACAACTAGATATTGAGGCAAGTAACACCATGACAATCTTAAAGCAATGCTGGATGACTACCTTACAAGTAGTAATATAATGGGATATAACCTTTGAGAAAAGGCAAGAAACTAAAGGGCAAATTTTCTACTCGCTCATACAAACCAATGAAATACTACAGTTACTGATAAGTAAGTCTTTCTTCTAACAATGTGACCTCAGTCACAGCTCCACACCTCTGAAGATAATTAGCATTATGCGGTCGGGAGAGACTTATTTACTGAGGAAATAAGCTCTTTAGAATGGATGCTTCAAAACTTGCATCTTGGAGAAATGTTGCTTAATGCAATAACTGAAGGAAATGTATGAGTAGATAGTCAAGTGGCAGTTGTGAAGTACTCAAGGAGGCACAGGGCTTACTGTTTAGGCAGCCACCCCTTTAAGAGCCCTCAGAACATGCATGTTGCTAAATGCTACACTGCCTGGCAGTGCTATGTTATCCAATGACAGTCTGGGAAACCCCTCAGTCAGAGGCGTATCCTCATGTTGTATAGAAGTCTCCTGTTGCTGAATAAACAGCTATTATTATTTTATGTATCCATCTCAGATATTCACACAGTCTAGCATGATGTCCGCCAGAGCAGCAAGAGAGATGGGCATGGCAGATATGTAGAGGAGGTAAGAGTCTTTGTGACTGACCAATACCAAAATGCCACATAGTATTACAAATGTTAGAGAAAGAGAGGAACTTGACATCACAGTGAACACTATCATACTTCTGGTGAGTCCACTATCAACCTTTGGGATGAGGATGACAGACATGGAGATAATAATGTCTCAAAGGATCCCATCCCAACAGGCCAGGTTCCATTTGGATGATGAAAAAATAAGGAAAGCTTCACTGATGGTAAAAAAAAAGGTGTTTACTTTCACCTCTAAAAGGCACTATCCTCCTAAGGTAAAAATGAGAGTTCTTTGAAAATCTACACTGTGGAGGATGCATTCAAGTTTACTAGAACTAGAAAAAGGGTGAGGTTCTCCTTAATGGAATACCTCTAGTATATTCTGAATACTTTAATCCAGCAATTTAGGAAGTCCTCCATTATTCCATTTTGTGTTTGTTTGTTTGGCAAAGGATCACTGAAGGTTTGAGGTGGCAAAGATACAAGGACAATGTCATAAGGTTAAGCCCTATCAGTACAGTTTAAATAGTAATGATTATACCATAGACATAAATGCAGAACCAATGAGAGCATCAGACTGCCACCTTACCACTGTTGTAAATCCCCCGATAACCAACGCAAAAGGTGCCAGCCAGCTGCATATTAAAAAAAGCAATCCGACCCCTAAACTACAAAATTTAAGCCGCCATGTTGAATTCTGCTTAACTGGTGTCTCCCACAAGTTACCGGAAAATTTAAACACACTTCATGTCTAACATTTCACTGCGCTCCACAACATAACTAAATTTAGATAATGTATTTTTCTTGCCCATAAGCACTTCTACTACATTCACCTAATAAAAAATCCTTTGCTACTTCCTCGTGCAGTCCTCCATATGTGAATCCCCACTTTTGGCCACAGAAAAACAAAAACATAAAAAAAAACCAAAAAAAAAAAACAAAAAAACAAATCCCTCATCTCTCGACAACACAAACTCCATCTCCTGTTTGTTCTCGCTCTGTCCCTCTCTTACAGTCTTGCTCTCCATGTCCGAATCCCCACTGCTGAGCAGAAAAAAAAAACATAATGAGAGAGTGCTGAACATTGCTATTCTCCACTGCTCTGTCTGGCTCCACATAAAAAAAAAAAAAAAAAAACCATGCAGCGAGAGTATGCTACAGCAGGTAACTGTTCCTCTTCCACTAACACAGCTCCATCTCTCGCCACACTGCAACGGCAAACGATCATTCTCAAACCCCTCTATTCTGCCTACAGCTCGCAGCCATGGCAACACCTTAGCAACAGCCCTGGCAACCAAGCACAGCTCAAAGAAGCAAGGACTTTTTTTTGTGGTGGACTAACAAATACAATAAAAATAAAATATATAAAAAGCATATATATATATATTTTTTTTGTATCTCAAAAAAAGGGCACCATGGTATAATCACAATAAGCCAACACGGGGGATGTGGGTTATTGGGGGTTTACCATGGCTGCGCTGGTGAGGATTTACCTATGAGGCTGTGCCTCATAGGAAAACCACACCAGCCATGGTAAATCCCCCGATAACCCACACCCCGTCATGGCTTATTGCTTAAATAATGTGCTCTCAGAAGGGACTCTAGATCCATCATATCCACCCCTGCTTAATGTGCAGGGATGAAATAGGTATGCTGTGGAAACACGCCAGAACAAAGAGGGGATCTCTATCCACTTTGCTAACCAGGTTACCTAACGATTTCCTTGGTAAGCAAACATTTTTCTAGGCTTACCTTAAAGGCCTAATCTATCTTCATTTTCACTGTTTGCTGGGATACTGTTACACAGGTTTATCACCTTCTAGGACAAAAGGGCCTCCTAATGTTATCACTGAATTTATCGCCCCTGGGCCTCCAGGTGTGTCTCCATATCCAGCTGCAGTACACAAGATCAAAAACATTTTCAACTGTTTGATCTTGTCGATACTCTTGAGTATGCAGCAGACTGGTACAATTTCACCTCTCAGTCTCCTTTTCCACCAGATGAGCATGTGAAGGAACAGGAAAAGACAGGCACTCTAGACAGGTTTGCAAATTCAAAGAAAATAGTATTAATTATGAACTTGGTATAAAGTATTGGGCAACAATTTCCATGGGGAAGACGTGTCAGCCTTAATGTGCTGGGGAGTGTTTTGGTACAAAATGCTGCCCTCAGTGTGACACTTGGACAGCTGGTTCTGATTACACTATGATTTTTGTAATATAAAAATATGTTAATGAGTGCCTCTCATGAGACATGCTGTTTCAGCTAAAGATAAAAGCCAGGAGAAAATTACAGGCTAGAAGAGACTTAAATTAAGGATCTCCTATTTATCTGGCTTAATTGTAGCTGTCAGCTGCTAGGCTGGAAAATCATGAACTTTCATGATGTTTAGAGGAAGAATACAGGTTATGTCACTGTGGTGTACAGTCATAAACGGTCTTTAATGTCCTTGAGAAAGGAAACTACTCATGGATGAAAGAAGATACTGGAAAAGACACACTAGCTCAAAGGGGTCATGAGGAAACAAGTTTTTGCTGATATCACCATCTGAATGATAAGACATCCTGTTTGTGTAATTTTTAATAAACAGAGGAAGAGCTGGGTGAAATCATAGAGAAGGAAGGCTCAAGACACTTGTTTTAATTATGCTGTGACTGTCCTTTAGACACACACCATTTTTGGACTCTAAAAACTACAACATCTTTCAGCATTGTAAGAAGATAAGAATACATTAGCTAGGCAAGTCTAAGTGTATTATTGGTAGGAATTTGCACTATTAACCCTATTCTTTTAAAAGATTGTATGGTTTTGTGATATATTGTTCTGTATTTACATTTTTATCTATTTTTAAACTTCTTATTTTTTTTATTTTTATCTATTTTTAAGTAAACATCTAATTTTAGAGACTACTTGGTGTGCCTTTGAAATTATTTCTTTGACAAGTGAAGCATATATGGTTACAGTGACACTGTGCATAGCTTAATTGTATTACCAAACTGGGAAAAGGAAAAAGTCTATTCTGAGGTCTTTAATAGAGTTTTTAAGGGTTCATTTTGTACACCTGGTTAGGTGCCCATAGGCGAAAGATATCTGGCCCGACAAAGAGCAGAATTATCTGAGCCTGTACATTGGGTACGCTAGCAAGAGGTTCATAGTTTGAATCCCTCCAAGAACTTGAGACCAAAGGTTGATCTGAACCCACAAAACAGACAGAAGGGTTACCCTGTTCTCTTAACTGTTCACATAACTGCGCTCGGAGGTTGGCACTGTGGGAGCAGAGGGCCTGACCTGCTGAGTGGGGTTGTGACAAACTGGTTGGCAGTGGTGAGCATAAGTTTGGTATTACAAGTGTAACCCCCCTGTTACCCGGGGATACTAGAACCCTAGTTAGATCTAGTGGCAGGCAGGGACAGGCAGCTAGTGAAACTCCAGTTAAATGGATTTCACTATGTCTTGCTCTGTTTTCAGTCTCTGCTGAGCTGGGGCTATGACATCATTTAGAATTCTGCAGCAGCTCAAGCCACAATGGAATTTTGCAGTTGGGAGTTAGATAGAACTTTGGGGAATTTCAAAGTCAGTCTGAAGTAGGCTTAAGAGAGAAAAGGATGTAGATCCTGTAGTACCGTGGAGGAAGGGGGTACCCTGCAGGGGCAGCCCCCCCCACTCTCAGCTCTGACTCACAGCTACCTTAGGGTGTGTGCTTCCACCATAAGAGAGGCACAAAGAACCAACTCCCAGAGGCAACCCCCTGGCCTGGGAAAAGGAAGAAGCTGCCTGATGAAGAGTGCTGGGGCACTACAGTTTTTGTGGAATAGAAATTCCTTCAGAGTTTTTGGATATCTGCAACAATGAGGGTGTTGAAGCTTTGACAAAAGGCCAGTGCCATTCACCAAAATAGTGAGTAAATAAGTCTCTGGAGCTGTGGGTCAGTCAGGATGCCAAGTTCAGGCCTTATGGAACAGTGAGATGTAATGACTGTTGTATGTGGGGGGTCTTCAGAAAAAGACAGTTACTGCATTACAAAGCCATGTACAGTCTGCACTGTAGTAGCCAAGGAAGAGGCTTATCGAACAGTGAGTTGTAATGACTGTTGTATGTGGGGATCTTCAGAGAAAGACAGTTACTGCATTACAGAAGCCATGTACAGTCTGCACTACAGTAGCCAAGGATGTGTGTGTGTAAACAAAGAAATGGCCAGGTATGGGTCTATGGAACAAAAGGTGGGAGATCCCCCACCTGGCATAACAGGGCTCACCTCTACGGATTCGCTTTGAGACACCAGCCACCTTTCTGTCAGGTATTGGCCAGTGGCTGAAGAGGGTGCCCAGATGTTGGGATGGAGTAGAGGGTGGTAGTGTGCCACTAATTAAATAGTCCATGACATATGGAAGTTTAGGATCCAAGAGTGGATATATGTCTGTGTCATCACCTTATCTGCATTACCAGGAGTGTAGCCCCATGGGGGTCCGTCTATGCTTTTCATTCAGTGTTGTTGAATAAAGCCATACTTTAGAATCCCATCTCCTGGTATTGGACATTATGTTATGGCTTCTAGTCTCTGGATTACTTTGGGTGCCCCTGTGCAGAGTAGTCAAACCTAGCCAACATGCCGAGCGACACCTTTCTCTCCAAATTTTCATCTTATAAAAATGGAGGCACCGCATCATAGGACCCAGGCCCCTCAACCTGTTCACTAGCCATACAGGCAGGGGTAGTAGCCCTCTCAGTGTTAGGTGTGCTGGGGGTTACATCTTGGAGGCTACCACTGGGATTCTGTTGAAATTTGGGAGAAAGAACAAATGAGGTTGCTCGGGTAATGGCTAGCGTTTTGGCTATCTGGCAGTGGGTAGCCCAAAACAACTGAAGCAATGTTTAACTAATGTGCCACTGTGTGTTGTAATCCATGTGCTGCTATTAAAATGCCAACTGTTTACCAGGGAGCAGTACAGCCTGAGAGTGTATGCCCTTGTCCTGCATCAAATTACAGCATTTGCCAGCTTTTTAAAAGTGTTGTGACAAAGGAAAGTGTGGAAAATTGTGGGTAGCAAAAGGAAAATTGTGCCCTAGATGTTGGAAATGCTTTCTGTGTGGACTGAGAGACTTGTGCTTAATGGCCATGATGAATGGTTGAAATGGGCTCCCGCTGAGGAGTTGTCGAAAAAAAAAAAAGTGTGGTTTTGCAGTTTAAATTTTGCCTGATCGATGATCGCTGTGAGAAGAGCATGAGAAGAAAGAGGCTCATTTGCATGGCATCGAGTGATTGGTGAGACTGCAATCAGTCCCGCCCCCAAGCCAGCTCTAGAGCAACTGCACAGCATTCGAGAGGGAGAGTGAGTGGAGTGTGCAAACTGGCTTACCAGGAGGAGCGTCGTGGTGACTGAAAGTGCTGTAAAAGTTTAAAAAACTGACTTTTCTATTCAAATTTGGGCTCAACCCACATCTCGATCATCTGGACTGTGAATGTGGTGTTCCGAGGGACAATCGGCAGGACTGCTAACCCACTTCCTTCCAGAGGCCTCCAAGACTGGCTGCAGGCCATTTTCCATTGCAGCAAACAGCTACTTGTAACAGTGAGTACCAGCCAAATGAAACAGCTCAAACTAAGTGATTTTGCCAAAAGCCAGCTGAATCTGTGTGTATAGCAGTGTAATCACTTTGCAAAGAACTGTGTTAAGTTTAACCAGCTAAAAGCAAGAGTTCTAAGCAACAAGCTGTGAGCATAATTAGGTTCAGCATCAGTATAATTTTCAGAGCCATGTGAAAGATTGTGAGTTGTATGAGATATGCAGCAAGAAATACAGGCAATCCTGTGCTATGAAATACTGAGGCTTTAAGGGACTGTAAGCTAGAGCAATGTCTTCAGCAAGTGAAAAGTCCATGGTAAATCATATAAATGTGCTAGCAGAAAGAGCAGTGCAAGTTTGTGCAGTTTGAGCAAAGTTATCAGTAGAGTGTATAAATCGGATGCACAGTGGTTTGACCCAATTACAGTATGTTGATGCGTAGGAGTGCTGCTGCCACCATTTCACGGTGGGGTAGTAATGTAAACACAGCAACAGAGGAGCCATTTTGAAAGAGAATAAAAAGTTTTCAGTGATGTGGGACTTGAAATAACAGTGAGCGTTGGTTTTTCTCTGCAGTCATGGCTTCAGGACCAGCTCGTTACCCGGATCATGCCCGGGCTGTGATAGCAGTAGAAATTAACAAGTTAAGGGACATTGAGAGATGTTACTACAGGGGATGACTGCCTCCTCATGTGGCGATTCCTGGATATCCAGTGCGAGTATATGTGATGTGCTTCAATGCTGGAAGGGACATCTTCATGGTACCGCACTGTTCTGGGTGTCTAGAGAAATATGGTTTGACGGTAGCACCCAAGATTCATTTGGCTCCCACACAGACTACAGTTCAAGAATCTACAGTTGGCAGCACACAGCACCAGGTGGAGCCTGTTGGAGAAGGCCCCTCAGAGGAGTGTGGTGAAAAGCTAGAGGGTGCAGATGTACAGGCAGCACAGACATAGAAACATAGAATTTGACGGCAGATAAGGACCACTTGGCCCACCCAGTCTACCCATTTCCCTACCTAATGGATAAGCTGCAGATCCTAGTTAACCAGCAGCCTACTTCTTCCTGCCCCCACCCCCCAGAATTGCCTTATGACTGTCCCATTCATGCTTGAATTCCACCACTGTTTTTGACTCTGAGTCAGAGCCACTAAGAGACAGTGGAGAGGGAGCATTAATCAACCTGTGGAAAGAGGTGCCTAGCCCAAGTCTCATAGGCAAAGACGAGACAAGGGAGGCCTTTGAATGGGAGGTTTTGACCTCTGTGCTTGGCAAAGAGTGGACAGTCTCAGGATTGAGGATGACTGCTCACTCCTGGGCATAGATTCTCAGTGAAGATGAGGAGGGGGAACCTATTTGGCCTGATGAAGAAGGCGTGGGTTCACAGCCTCCAGTTCCTGGCTTAGAGGAATGCATGGAAGACAGTAGTGATTCCACTGCCCTGGCTGTGCAAGAAGGAGCCAGGGATCCATTTTTTGTGTCATTAAGAATGCATAGCAGGCAGAACTAGGACTGGCCACCCCCAAGCCAGGCCAGAGGTCTCAAGTTGACCAAAGCTAGTAAAGAGGAAAGACTGGTTCATAGGAAAGCGAATGAAATCTATGGGATGTCCTTTCCTACCTTTCCTCGGAGAGTCTGGGAGGAGATTGAAAAAATCAGGACATCCTGGATTTGGGAAGAAGCAATAAAATGCGTGCATCCTGGTGCATAAGAGCATGTCAAGAACAGAATGTTTCAAGATAAATACAGCCAGTGGAAAAGAGGTAGGACACTGTTTATGGACACTGTTTGAACTGTGGATGGAGAGGGACATGAAACCTTTCACAGTGTGGATTATGAGTGCCCAGATGGGGTAATAATTCAAGCACCTGACCCGTTGTGCTATTGGCCACAATGCAAAGACCTTCCTGAAAATGTGCCCATATCTACCAAATGGAGAGCAGAGCAGTGGCAGCCAGTGCTGCCATTCCAGCCGTTGCTGTACCTATGTTGTTCCACCAATCTGGATGTCCAGGGACTCAGGTGCCCCACATTCATCAGTTCTACAGTGTACTGGCCTTCAAGAATCCATTGACTGGCCCACCAGATGACTTCAGACCAGCTGTTTTCCTTTTTGTTCCTGTTTCAAGGTTCCATCTCCAGAGATGACATCTTCCCTGCAGTTTCCAGATGTGCCCTCCTGTCATTTCCCGGAAGAAGTCCACCCAGCTGTATTGGAAGAATGCTGCCAGGGAGAGTCTTCAGCCGAGGATCAGGTTCGGTATCATTTCATTCTACAAGGGACTGGTGAGTCTAGACTTTTTCAATTTTTCTGACATTTGCAGTACACATCCTACACAAGCAGACATTCATTGTAACTGTCCTCAAAGACTCTCCCCTATGGGACATTTGCCTGCAGAACTTTGCTACACCGGGCTCCGGCCCAGGAGAGACTCTTTATTGGACTTGCCTTCAGACCTTTATTTAGTCACTAGTTGGGACTCTGTAGGGCCTTCCATCCCCAAAGAACTGTTAAATGTGTGTTATAAATATTCTGTATATACTGTTTCTATTTTCTATCTTTTCTAAAAATAAAATTATTTTTTTGGGATTCTCCAGTGTCAGATGGATGGGGCCGGTTGGTTTGTTTATGTCTTAGTTAGACAGGATTGTAATTGCAGATTAGGGAGGATGTTTTTCTTTTTGTCTTGCAGGTACTCCTGGAAGAATCAATGAAGACAAGACAAGAAGTGAATTGGAACTCATCGGAGTTCAGTTTTGCTTTAGTTTGTAGTAATTAAAGTACTGTTGTAAGAAGTTAACTGTGTTTTAACTTGTTTTCTTCCACAGGTGTGTGGCTACAGGTGTTCAGGGTTGGGGGGAGGTCCCCTTTAGTGTTTTTGTTTGGGTAAAAAGACAGATAGGATTTTCCCTAGAGGGCTAGGGGGTACAGACAGGCTGTGGTCCTGACCTGCAGTAGGGGCCACACTTTGATCTATTAGGGCTATGCTCTGGACAATTCTATCAGATCCACTAGGTACCCATAGTCAGCAGGTAGAGTAGAGGCTGATGCATCAGCCAAAGGCCTCTAGGCCCTTAGTGTTGTCTGCCTGTGCTGGCACATGGTAGGGGAGAAGGTAGCGCTACCTCCCCGTAGTCAACACATAGGGTGAGATGGCCTAAGCCAGGTGGCTAATGACTGCGGACAGTCATTTTTCTGGCCCACGGTGAGTGTAACCCCCCTGTTACCTGGGGTTACTAGAACCCTAGTTAGAGCTAGTGGCAGGCAGGGACAGGCAGCTAGTGAAACTCCAGTTAAATGGATTTCACTATGTCTTGCTCTGTTTTCAGTTTCTGCTGAGCTGGGGCTATGATGTAATTTAGAATTCTGCAGCAGCATAAGCCACAATGGAATGTTGCAGTTGGGAGTTAGATAGAACTTTGGGGAATTTCAAAGTCAGTCTGAAGTAGGCTCAAGAGAGAGAATGATGTAGATCCTGTAGTAGCGTGGAGGAAGGGGGTGCCCTGCAGGGCAGGCCCCCCTGCTCTCAGCTCTGACTCACAGCTACCTTAGGGTGTGTGCTTCCATCATAGGAGAGGCACAAAGAACCAACTCCAAGGGGTAACACCCTGGCCTGGGAAAAGGAAGAAGCTGCCTGATGAAGAGTGCTGGGGCACTACAGTTTTTGTGGAATAGAGATTCCTTTAGAACTTTTGGACATCGGCAACAATGAGGGTGATGAAGCTTTGACAGAAGGCCAGTGTCATTCACCAAAATAGTGAGCAAATAAGCCTCTGGGGCTGTGGGTCAATCAGGATGCCAAGTCCAGGGCTTATGGAACAGTGAGATGTAATGACTGTTGTATGTGGGGGGTCTTAAGAAAAAGACAGTTACTGCATTACAAAGCCATGTACAGTCTGCACTATAGTAGTCAAGGAAGAGGCTTATGGAACAGTGAGTTGTAATGACTGTTGTATGTGGGGGGTCTTCAGAAAAAGACAGTTACTGCATTACAAAGCCAGATACAGTCTGCACTACAGTAGCCAAGGATGTGTGTGTGTGTAAACAAGGGAATGGCCGGGTATGGGTCTATGAAACAAAAGGTGGGAGACCCCCCCACCTGGTGTAACAGGACTCACCTCTACAAATTCGCTTTGAGACACCATCCACCTTTCTGTCAGGTATTGGCCAGTGCCTGAAGAGGGTGCCCAGATGTTGGGATGGAGTAGAGGGTGGTAGTGTGCCACTAATTGAAAACTCCATGACATATGGAAGTTTAGGATCCAAGAGTGGATATGTGTCTGTGTCAGCACCTCTTCTGCATTACTAGGAGTGTAGCCCTGTGGGAATCCATCTATGCTTTTCATTCAGTGTTGTTGAATAAAGCCATACTTTAGAATCCCATCTCCTGGTATTGGATATTATGTTATTGCTTCTAGTCTCTGGATTACTTTGGGTGCCCCTGTGAAGAGTAGTCAAACCTAGGCAACATGCTGAGTGACACCTTTCTCCCCTTATTTTCAGCTTATAAAAATGGAGGCACCGCGTCATAGGACCCAGGCCCCTCAACCTGTTCACTAGCCATACAGGCAGGGGTAGTAGCCCTCTCAGTGTAGCGCCGACTGGGGATTACACAAGCTTTTATTGTTCAGTGTGTTAGCTTGAGACTGTCAGCTCACTTGCAAAGAAAGAAAAAGGCAGTGATTTATTTTTAAAAGGAAACAGAACAATATCACTTGGCTTACAGTCGAGTTCCTATCTGTTTTATTTTTTTTTCTAAAGTGCAAGTCAGAGCAACCGTAGTTATGGAAGAAGATGGCTTCCAACTACAGCGGGCACACTGTAGACTACTTAAAGCAGTTGTGCAGGGACAGAGGAGTCCTGTTCGAGGTGAAAGCCACCAAGTAGGACCTTGTGGATGCCCTGGTGGTAGCAGATACCCAGAGCACCGAGTCACAGACAGTGACTGTAAGGGACCGAACCTTGAATGTGGAAGGGCTAGCATCCAGTGCAGTGTCCAGATCCAATGGGGAGGGCAGCAATGCCACCGTCAGAGAAGGGCCACAGCAACAGGGAAAGGTCACCAGTATCCTGCAGCCAGAAGCATTTAGGCTGCAGATTGAGTTGCACTGCATGGAGCTAGAGTTCCAGGAGAAGAGAGAGTGAGAACAGCAAGAGGTGGAATGAGAGAGATGAGAGGCAGAGTGGGAACAGTGGGAGGCTGAACATGAGGAGCATGAGCACCAGTGAGCTGCAGAGGAGAAGAGGGAACAAGAACAGAAGAAGGCAGAGCGAGAACGCCAAGAGGCAGAGTGAGAACAGTGAGACACTGACCGTGAGGAGCGTGAGCACCAGAGCCAACATGAACTGGAGAAGATACGACTCCAACCAGTGGCACCAGAGCAGGTAAGTGGCTTGCGTTTAACTAGGACTACAGGACTGGGTTACAAATTGAATTTCAAATTGATAGCCGAATTTAAAGAGGGGGATGGATGCCTTTTTAAATTCTTTTGAAAATGTTTGTATTCAAGCTAAAATTCCTAGGGAGTCCTGGAGTTTCCAGCTATCCCCGCTATTTACAGGGAAAGCTTGGGATGCATTGGGTCAAATGGACAATGAGGACAGTGATGATTACAGCAAACTTAAAGCTGCACTGTTAAAGAAATTTGAATTAACTGCTGAAGCATACAGAGCTAAATTCCGTAAGCTTAGGAGAAGCCCTGACATGAGCTACAAGGAGCTAGCCACGAAACAACATCATTTTTTAAAATGTTGGTGGAAAGGAATTGAAGCAAACTCTGTTGATAAAATTGAAAAAGTGATTTTGTTAGAACAGTTTTTCTGGGCATGCCCAGCAGAGCTGAAAATCTGGCTGGAGGAGTGAGATCCCTAAACAGTGCAAGAGGCTGCTGAACTCTTGGACCGCCATGCCAAGAGCGGACCTGCTCTGAGAGCGAATGGGGTTGGCATGGCAGCGCAGAAAGGGAAAAGTGCGCCTTCAGGGTAGCTAAAACCCTCACTGCCTCCACCAAAACCAGATAGCCCCAGATTTCAGAGAAACGATTTCTCTGAGAAAAGAAATGAATGTTGGCTGTGTCATGAAACTGGGCATATTGATAGACAGTGTCCCAAAAAGGCAAGCAATACACAACAGGGGGCTAGGAAGGAAGTGGGTTGTTTGTGTGTCCCTGGAAGCACGCCAGTGAACATGAGGGAACACATGCACCCAGTCATGGTAAATGGTGTACAGACTCAAGGGTTAATTAAGGGACACAGGGGCATCCTTGACCTTGGTAAAGGGGGATCTAGTACAGCTGGGTCAGCTTATACCCAATAAATATGTCACTGTACAGAACTTTACTGGTGAAGAGAAAACATTGTCCCTCGCTAGTGTTCTAGACTGGGGTGAAACTGGTGGAACTGTGCAACAGATGGCTGTAGCTAAAACCTTGGCAGCGGATGTGATCCTGGGCAACAATATTAAACAAGGGATGTTGTGTGTAGTTACCCATAGCTGAGTGGCAAGGGAACACTGTAGTTCCTTGGACCCCACAGAAGCCATTGTGGAAACCACTGATAGGCTGGCTCCCTGGCCTGTGTCTCCTGATATGGAGACTAATGAAAAAGGGGTAGAAATTTCCCCAGTAGCAAGTGACCACACAGCTACAGAGGGTTACTCCAAAAAGGGAGGGGTATGGCCATCTGGGGATCACATGCACTACGCAGTGGTTGGCTCAGAATTTCTATTGGCCTAACTTTACCCAGCAGGTGAAGGAGTATTGCAGGTCTTGTCACCGGTGCCAAGAAATAGGGAAGGTGGGCAAGAAAACCCAAGCCACCCTGATTCCATTGCCAATAGTGGAGGAGCCATTCTAGAGGGTGGGAATGGATATTGTGAGGCATTTAAATACCCCCAGCTCCTCAGGGAAGAGATTCATCCTGACTGTGGTGGATTATGCCACCTGGTACCCAGAGGCAGTCACCCTATCATCATTGAGGACAGACAAAGTGGCAGATGCCTTACCTGGGATTTTCTCCTGTGTTGGGTTTCTGCAGGAGGTTATCACCAATTGAGGGAGTTCCTTAATGTCAGACCTGATGAAATGTTTATGGGAGAAGTGTGGGGTGCTGCAGACCAATGGTACCCTGAAGTCAATGCTCCGGTCATTTGCTGAACAGCATGAGAGCGACTTGGAGAAATACCTTCTCCACCTGTTGTTTGCATACAAGGAGGTGTCCCAAGAGTCAACAGGATTGTCCCCCTTAGAACTCTTATGTGGACGTCAGGTATGTGGGCCCCTAGACTTGATCTGGGAGGACTGGGAAGGCAAGCACGCCACCCAGGGAACTCCCATAGCGGATTATGTCCTTAAGTTTAGGGAAAGGCTGAAGGAGCTTATGGGGACAGCCCAGAGCAACCTGGCAGCTGCCCAACAGAAATGAAAAATGTGGTACTATCGCAGAACCAGAGCTCGCTCGTGCATGGTGGGTCAGGAAGTCATGGTCCTTATTCCGGTCCAGAAAAACAAGCTGCAGGCTAAGTGGGCAGGACCGTACAAAGTGGTTAGGAAGGTAAATGACGTGAACTATATTATAGAGTTGCCTGACAGAAGACAGACAGAAAGGATGTACCATGTCAACATGATAAAGCCATATGCAAATAGGGCTGACGTGGTGTTTGCCGTGTGTAGTCCTGGGGAGGGGACGGACAAAGGAGACTCCCTTCTGGACTTGCTGGAAGAAAGTAAGTGGGAGTCCTCTGTGAGGCAGTTAAATTGTCCCCAGCTGACCCCGAACAAGATCCAGGAAGTAAGGAGGTTTTAGCAGACTTTGTCCCATTGTTTAGCACCTAGCCTGGACTAACCCCCTTAGCAACGCACAATGTGGAGACAGGGACATAGACACCCATACGGCGAACAGCATATCAGGTGTCAGAGGCTGTCCACAAGGAGATTAGGAGGGAAGTGGAGGAGATGCTGGATTTAGGGGTAATTCAAAGATCCCACAGCCCCTCACCAGTAGTCCTTGTGCCCAAGCCAGATGGCTCAACTCATTTCTATGTGGACTATCGTGGACTGAATGCAGTCACGAAGTCAGACGCCCACCCGATGCCCCAGACTAATGAACTCCTGGACAAGTTGGGGGAGTGACCTACCTTATGACCATTGACTTGACCAAGGGGTATTGGCAGGTAAAGCTGATGGACAGAGCTAGGGAGAGGTCGGTCTTCATCACTCCGATAGGCTTATTTGAACTCAAAGTAATGCCTTTCTGAATGAAGAACGCCCCAGCCACTTTCCAAAGATTGGTGAACCAGGTGTTAAATGGTGCTGAGCAGTACTCCGTGGTGTACTTGGATGACACTGCCATCTTTAGTACCAGCTGGGAGGAAAGGGAAGTGCTGGGCAGGATACAGAGGGCCGGGCTCACTGTCAAAGCCGGGAAGTGCCAGGTGGCCATGGGAGAAGTGGCATACCTCAGGCATGTGGTAGGCCGAGGACAGCTCTGTCCTAATCAAATAAAAATAGAGGTAATCCAGGTGTGGCCCAGACCAGAAATGCAGAAGCAGGTCCAGAGTTTTCTTGGGACAGCAGGGTACTATAGAAAATTTGTACCCAATTACAGTGCCCTGACTGCTCCCCTATCTGACCTGATAAAGAAAAGGATGCTAAAGAAAATTACCTGGGGACCAGTCTGTGAAGAAGCCTTTATCAGAAAGAAGGAGGCACTGTGCAGTGCTCCTGCTTTAACAAGTCCTGACTATAGCAGACCCTTTATAGTTCAGACTGATGCCTAGACATGGGTATTGGGGCAGTACTGAGTCAGACATCCAGCCAAGGGAAAAATCACCCTGTACCTTTTTGAGTAAAAAGTTACTTCCCAGGGAGCAGGCATACTCCACTGTGGAAAAGGAGTGTCTTGCCACAGTGTGGGCCCTAAAGAAGTTAGAGACATACTTGTATGGGCAGCATTTTGTGGTACAGACTGACCACAACGCCCTGGTTTGGCTGACACAGATGGAGAAAAAACAATGGTAGATTGCTAAGATGGAGTCTTGCTTTGCAAGAGTATAACATGACAATTTTGCATAGGGCTGGAGCGAAAAGTCAGAACTCAAATGGGTTGTCTCGTGTCTAAGAGGACTGAACTGATTTGGGAAGTGTATCCCATGCAGGGGATAGAGCCCCAAAATTCAGTCTAGGTAGGGAGGATTGTGACACTTGGAAAGCTGGTTCTGATTACACTATGATTTTTGTAATATAAAAATGTGTTAATGAGTGTCTCTCATGAGACATGCTGTTTCAGCTAAAAGATAAAATCCAGGAGATAATTACAGGCTAAAAGAGGCTTAAATTAAGGATCTCCTGTTTATCTGGCTTAATTGTAGCTGCCAGGTGCTAGGCTGGAAAATCATAAAATTTTATGATGTTAAGAGGAAGAATACAGGTTATGTCACTGTGGCGCGAAGTCATAAAAGGTCCTTTGATGTCCTTGAGAGAAGTAACTGCTCATGGATGAAAGAAGATACCGGAAAAGACACACTAGATCAAAGGAGTCATGAGGAAACTAGTTTTTGCTGATGTCACCTTCTTAATGATGACATTGTTTGTATAATTTTTAATAAATAGAGGAGGAGTTGGGTGACATCATGGAAAAGGCAGGCTCAAGACAGTTGTTTTAATTATGCTGTGACTGTCCTTTAGACATACACACATGTATGGACTCTGAAAACTACAACATCTTTCACCACTGTAAGAATATAAGAATACGTTAGCTAGGCAAGTCTAAGTGTATTATTGATAGGAATTTGCACTTTTAACCTTATTCTTTTAAAAGATTGTATGGTTTTGTGATATATTGTTCTGTATTTACATTTTAATCTATTTTTATGTAAGCATCTCATTTTAGAGACTACTTGGTGTTCCTTTAGAATTCTTTCTTTGACAAGTGAAGCATATATGGTTACAGTGACACTGTGCATAGCTTAATGGTAATACCAAACTGGGAAAAGGTAAGAGTTTATTCTGAGGTCTTTAATAGAGTTTTAAGGGTTCATTTTGTACACCTGGTTAGGTGCCCGTAGGCAAAAGATATCTGCCCCCCCCCCCCGAAGCGCAGAATTGTCTGAGCCTGTACATTGGCTACGCTAGCAAGAGGTTCACAGTATGAATCCCTCCAAGAACTTGATACCAAAGGTTGATTTGAACCCACAAAACAGACAGGAGGGCTATCCTGTTCTGTTAACTGTTCACAATACTGCGCTCAGAGGTTGGCACTGTGGGAGCAGAGGGCCTGACCTGCTGAGTGGGGTTGTGACACTCAGGTCACAATTAAAATGAATTTCTCTGATTTTTGTGAACCTGGTTGGAGTGCTTGTTTCTCCTGTTCCTGTGCCTAGGTTTTTTTGGAGCACCTGGATTTGCTGGTAGTGTGCTCAGCTCCTGTAGTCCAGGACATGTTAAGGGACTCATTCCTCTCATCACTGTTGTCCTTTGTACCACTGATTACTTTGGTGACTCTGTGTTGCTCTCTGTCTACTGCCTTAATATCGTTTTATTTATTTTGTATTTATTTATTTGAGTTTTGGTGACCGGGTAAGTCCACTGAGACAATACTGTCCCTTTTTCAGAGTTGACCCAGGGTCTTAGTAAATAGCAGAGAGGCAATTGAAGGAATACAGTGGTACAAATACATGGCAGATATAGAAGATACAGCATATACAATGGCAAACACTGAGATTCAACAAAAACAATGGCAAATAGAGAGATACAGCATATAGGTATTTACAAAAATGTGACAAACAAGGAATATATACTTCAATAACAGAGTTTCAAGGTATATACAATAAGAACTTAAAGCATCAACTACAAGTGAGGGGAAGAAGATGAGGAGGGGGATGGGAAGGGTAGGGGAAAGGTGGCAGTGAGGAAAAGGAGGAAAAAAAGGACTGAACGCAGGGACTGTGGTGAAGCACAGGGCTCATTCAGGGATAGGGATTAAAGGAGGGGAGGGAAGAAGGAATCATCAATGGAAGCAGGAGCAGGATACAGAGTCTGCGAGAGAGGCATACAGATTAGATTGAAACATGGGGAGAGAGGAGCAGGAGAGGACAGAGGTGGGATGAGAGCCAGAACAGCATGCAGTACTCCAGGCAGGGTCCATCCAACTGGGGCCTCGTAAAGAGGGAGGCTAACTGCCAGTTAGCAGTCCACCCTGTGTATGTCTAATGTATACAGCACTGGCTTATTTTGCGCAGAAGTTGGCACGAGTCATAGTATTAAAGGGAAAGTCCGCTCAACCAATTTTTTGCATACCTGTGTAGTTTGTAGGCATGAACAATGATTACCACTCTTGCATTCCCCTAATTTCATTCTAATTTAAATATAAATGAGGTTGCTTCACTCTGTTTTGCCCTGGTGTGAAAACCTGTTTGTTTCCATTACAAAGATCATGAACTCATTCATGCAAGATATCATGGGAGATGATGATGCGTATCTATATAAGCAAGTAGAAGTTATACTCTCATTCAGTTCTAGTCCCTGTATTCTCTAAAAGCATTTTTCCTAACTTAGATACACTTTAATCTACAAAAAAACAGCAGGGCGCTTACTGTGCCTTGAACAGTTTCATGGCCGGCGTAAGAAAAGAACACAGGGACTGCAGAGGACAGCAACAGCACTGACTAAACAGTATTAACTACTGCAGGCTTTAGCACTAAAGCATCATACAATGCCTTTGCAATGGAGTCAAGCAGGTATTCACAACAAGGCAGAATAAAGTAAAGCAACCACATTTATATTTAATTCAGATGAAATCAGGGGATGCATGAGAGGAAGTCATTCTTCGTGCCTACATACTATACAGAAAATAGGTTGAGGGGACTTTCCTTTTGAAGGCCATATTGAAAGCCAGATAGACTACATCCAAGGTCCTGCCCTTGTCCACTTCCCTGGTTACCCCCCCTCAAAGGTGATCAGGCTGGTTTGATCTGTGCCTCATAAAGCCATGCTAGGAGGGGGCGAGAGCCTTGGCCTTAACCAAATGATCCATGATTCTCTCCTTGATAGTGGCCCCCCAGGACTAGAGATGTAATTAATTAAAACATCATTAGTGATGTCAATGCAAAGTTGGGAACTTCACACAACCCATAGAAGGGCACAGTTTCCTAACTTCCCTCGAACTTCACTAAGCAAAGTTTCTTTTTTCAAAAATAAATGATTTTTTAAATATATAACCACCCCCACCCATTCAACAAAGTTGTCCACCCTCCTGCCCTATCCCGACCATAAAAGTGCACACACCCCTGGCCTCCCACCCTTACAGCACCCCACCCTCCCTCCCAGTCTTGGCAGCATTTGAAAGTAATAAATTATATGGACTTCCCATTCCCCACCCACTGCTACTGCCCATGAACAAAACAGCCTCCTCCCCTGACTGACCCAGTGAAATAAAGTAGACCCCACATCTCACCACCATCTGGCACCCACCACCTTCCCCCCCAAACAAAAAGGATACTGTGAAGGTCCCTCCACTTTGGCTGGTTATTGTCTAATAAATGAAAATGGGTGTGCACTCCTATATTAATCACCTGATTAGCTCTAGCCAGAGCTGCGAATGGGACACCACAAGTGCTAGGGTTACCCATTATAGCACTTTCAGTTTTTGTGTGATTTAAAACTGTTATCAGTAACCTCTATAACTGGCCCAGCATAACACTTTGGACTGCTCTGTCTGTATTTCTTTGGAGTTCAGAATCCTGGTGTATACTGTAAGTCACTCATGAGATTGTTCCAGAGTAGCTACTATAAGGCTATCTGCATACAGTTCTCCACTGCTACTTTAGACTGGCCACCAGATGAGCATGGGAAGATAATTACAATTTCCTGTTTCTTTTTGGTTCACCCCCTACCATGGCAGAGCTCTTGGGCTTGAGGTGCCCCCACCCCCAGCTTGCAGATTCTGGTAAGAAGGTAGACTGCCCCGTTGGGGCTCCAGTGTGCCAGGTAGCCCATAAAGGCAAAGAAAGGTATCTTCCTAAACACTGGAAAAAGACCACTTGTGGCCTTAGGATAATCCAAAAAGGTATTTATTAAAAGATAAAAAAGTAGCACTCACCCTTACGACCAAAAGTGCCAAACGTTTTCACGCTGACATGTGCTTTTTCCAGGCAACCATGGCACCCATTCTCTATACCTTGTATAGTATCCGTTATATCACATGACTACAATTCCCACATGTTTCTTAACTGATATTCTAAGTAGTGAACTAAATGCCATTAAAATGTCTAAAAATAAACTGCATATGAAGAATGTGCCAAAATGTAAAACACAGATCAAACCCTCATAAATAAGAATGGTCGATCCAATGTAGCACAGCCAATGTGATCACAATGAGAGCCGTTAGCTATTTTGTGAGTTGCTTTATTTACAAACTGAAAAATTTGTTCCAACGAAACAAAATAAATAGACTTGGAGTGGAATTGCCTTTGACTTCATTTTTTACAACCACATCACCACTGTGGAGTGTTGGTTTCCAGTTGTTCTCAGTTGTTAGTGGTGTGGTGCTCATCACACCAGACCTGCACCCAGTCCCACCCAGTGAGCACTGTAACTGTGTTCTTGCTCAAACAAGAGCCCCACAGTCCTCATGACCCTGATGGCAGAGGTGCAGCGCCAACTGCTCCTGAAACAAGAGCTCGACTGACTTGTTAGAAACATAGACAATGATGGCAGAAAAAGACCAATGATCCATCCAGTCTGCCCGTAACACTCTATCATACCTGAAAGCCTTCTGTCAATGTGGGTTTTTTGTCTAAACAATCCACCCTCTTTCTCCCTGTCTTACTACTACACCCCTGAGTAGCTACTAAACCCTTAACTCTGTCCTAACCATGCTTGAAACCATTAATAGCTTTGGCGCCCACCAACCCTGGCAGGCTGTACCATGGTTCAGTCACTCTCTCTGTAAAATAAAACCACTCCTGAACCTCTTCTTCACCAGTTTTTACTCATATCCTCATGTTCTAGATTTGCTACTCCTGTTGAATAGTTCCTCACAGTTCACCTAGTTCATTCCTTTCAGGAACTTGAAGGTCTCTATCATACTACCCATCTCTTGTTTGGCCTTAGGCAAGAACATGTTCAGTGCCCTAAATCAATCCTTGCAGGATCTGTTCTGCTGGTCTTGGATTATTTTGTTTACCCTATGCTGCACTGTATCCAGCCTGTGCTTGTCTTTCTTAGGTGAGGACTCCAGAACTGGGCAAAGTACCCCAGGTGCGGCCTCACTAGTGATCTGCAGAGAGGCAGTAATACCTCTTTCCTCCTGCTGTCAAAACCCCTCCCAATAAACCCCAGCATCCTGTCTGCCTTACTTTAGGCCTTGTTACACTGGCTAGATTAATGGAGTCACTTGAGAGAACTCTTAGGTCCCTTTCCTCAGCAGCAGTGCCCAGCTTAACCCCTAACATCCAATACTCTGTTCTGGGGTTCTTGTTCCCTATGTACATCACCTTACACTTCTTGGCTTGAATTTCAGCTGCCAAACCTTGGACCACCTCTCTACACTTTGCAGGTCCCTATGCATCTCCTTTATCCTCGCCTCACTGGTTACCTTACCACAGAACCAAGTGTCATCTGCCAAGACACACAATTGTCCAGAATTCCTTCTCCTATGTTGCTGAGGAACATATTGAAAATGTACTGGACCCAGGACTGATCCCTGTGGCACCCCACTGATGACTTCTCTCCCATTGAATCTGACTTTACCACTACCCTCTGCTGTCTTCCTTCCAACCAGCTTCCTACCCACCTATGTTCTTCACTGCACCCAGATCCTCTAGCTTCTTCAGCAACCTTCTGTGAGGCACAGAGCTGAATGCCTTGCTGAAGCCAAAGTACAGTAAAAAGACTGCATGACCCTTATCTACTGTCCTAGTCACCCAGTCAAAGAATACTATCAGGTGGGTCTAACAAGACCTTTTTCCATGATCCCATGCTGTTTTCTCCAGGCAAGGATGGCTACTAGTTCAGATAGCCTAGCTGGAGGACCACACCAATTAGCTAGCCTTAGTGACGAGACCTGCTGGCCAGGTCAGAGCCCTGAGTGGCAAGAAAGTGAGAGAAAAAAAAATCAAAGCATCTATCAGGTCAATGCCCTGGCTCTGCTGGTGGAGGATTTATAAGTTCCAGTACAGTTTTTTTCTTTCTTTTAAGCCTCCCAAGATTAAGCTGATGGGGGAGGGTGGACAACAGCCTCAGAGCCTTCACGTACCCAATGGCAGATGTACAGTTCCCGACACTCCCAAAACCACAAGCCCAACTATTTTGATAATTTTTGGATAGCATTTATACCAGATATGGATCAGCTTTCTAGGTAGTGCAAAGGGAAACAGCTTTTAGAAGTTACCTAGGGTGAGGGGACCCAGAAGAGAAACTGTGAGGAGCTGCAGACAGCTCACTTAAAGGAGGACTACAGTCAGGCATTTGTGACCATTGATTCAGTGAATGATAGCTGCTACAGCAGCAGTCTGCTGTTAGGAGCCTGATATTCTGGCTCCAACTAATTAACTCTTTCTAATCCAAACTTTTGTTATTTTCTAGGTATGTGTTAAGTCTAGCTAGTAGACGATAATGTTTTGTTTTTAAACTTTCCTAAAACTACACAAAATCATAAAAAGCACATAAATCACTCCAGGTCATCAATGATGCAATTAATGCAGACTGTAGCTGTTTCATGATATAATAGCCCACTCAATTATCCCTCTGGCCATCTGTCAATGTAACATTTATTAGTGCCCACTGGATAAGGACTGTTATTTAAAATCACAGCTCTACTGCTATAAACTTGACTCTAAACTAGCACTTGCTGAATCAATGGTAACGAATGCACCACTGTCACATGGGACAAGGGGCCCTGTAGGAAAAAGAAGGGGAATAAAAAAATTCAAACATGGAGCTCTCCAGGGGCCATACAACTAGTAGGTAAATTTAGAAAAAAAATACCAGCAAACAAAGAAAGACACACTAGGACTACACCCACAAATCAAATATTCTGTGCAACATTTGTTTTGTAAACTTGACTGTAGTTCCCCATTAGCAATAGGGAGCCAATTTTAGGAGGTATTAATTACTGCCCAAGGGTAAGAGGATACAGATTTATTGTCCATGACACATTTGTGTATTCCAAGGTAATTGCTCTTGGTTTTGCTGCAGCTGAAATTTTCTGTAATCAAATGTGCTGAATGATAATGTTATTTCAGTAATACTATAGATAAAGGAATACACTAGGTAACAGTAAAACCATGGGCTAGATTCTCTAATAGGTCCGACTGCCACAAGCCCTGGTTGCGCCAAAGATATGGGGCACCGGGCATGTGGCAATCTAATGGGATTTTACATCCTGTGCAGCAACTTCTGCACGTTAGACTACCTTTCTGTGGTCTAGCTTATGTCACTCCTGGGGACCCTTTTTACAGTGCTTATAACAAATACTTGCATTTGGCACAAGCTGCTGTAAGTCGGGTAAACCATCACAACTGCATCCGATCTACTAAAATCACAAGTTCTGCGCCACCCTCTGAAAATCCAGCCCCATGTTTTCTTTTTTTCAATTTTTGCTCAAAAAGACACACTGAGTCAAAGCTAATTTCCAGGCATGACCCAGGAGCACAGGGAGGTTAAACAGGACAGGAAATAATTTCTAACTGGCAGCTGTTTATAAGGTTCTTATTCTCAGAAATAATATGCATGCCCTAAATTATCCATATTTAACTATATGTGAATAAAAAGTGATGTGAAAAACTGTATTTTACATTGTTTTGTTTTTATGGGCAGTATTCTGTTATAGTTCTTATCATGGAACTAGTAATTTGGAGTTTTTACTATTTCATGGATTGTGTACAGAATGCTTATTATGAGCTGTTGGCCTATTAGAACCCTGTTTAGAGTTCTGTGCACAAACTGTGACATAGCTAAAACTCCAAATTATTGGTTCCATGACAAGAACTGTAACAGAATGCTGTCCATAAAGACAAAACAATGTAAAATACAGTTTTTCAAATCACTTTTTATTCAGGAGCACTGACATATGGATACTTTAGGGAATGCATATCATTTCTGAGAAGAGTGTCCTCCTTACACAGCTCTGCTGTTGTGAACTGATTTTAAAGCTGTGCATATGCTAAATATATGGGCTTGGCTACATCACTGTCACATGAGACAGTGTGCATTATAGGAGCAAGAAGGGCAATAAAACTTTTTGAGATGGAGATCCCAGGGGTCATAAAACTACCATAAAGCTAGCAGGCTAGTTTAGGAAAAACTCCTAATAGCAGACAGAGGGAAGGACACACTAGAACTTTACACACAAATCAAAACACTCTGCATAACATATGTTTTTGCAAATTCTCAGTGGACTAGTCCTTTAAGAAAGAAGTTCACCAATGGATCCTGGACTTATCGTGTCAAGTGGTGCGACTTTCACAGCACACAGAACTCCTGGGTCGCATTTAATGACCTGACCCTGTCCTGTGAGGAACTGGTGCAAGCCACACATACCTCCTTTCCCACTGACTGGAAAAGTCAATGGAGGTTTTGAACCTTTGGTAACTGGACTCAATGCTGGTACTCTTGTACATAAACACACTTATGATGATATTTCTTGTCTGCATTATAACAATATGAATGTTAAGCAACTGTCAATCTTTTATGATGGTATTTCTGTGTCATTATAGAAATTAAGTGTGCTGCATTTGTTAATGGTGCCGTTTATCCTGCATTTTGGTATCCTCCTGTTGATACCCTTCCCTTCCCTGCACTGTGGCACTTGTCGCCCTGACCAAGCTTCAAGTTGCTATGGTGTTTTCTCTTCCCCTGGTGCTACTCTGACTGGTCTCCAGTGTAGTCCAGATTCTTTCCTCCCCCTTGCAGTGGAGTAATGTTGAAAGAAGTTTTTCAAAATGTTGATAACATGTTCTTACCATGCTTACAAATGTTTTCTTTAAAATTTCTTATTGTACTGTTAACATGCTATAGTTGTTCGAGTGGTATTCATAATCACTGTCCCGGCAGTGATGTGGAGTACAGTTTAAGTTGGGGATAATGACAGCTGCCACCCCTTTAACAGCTTAGGACAATGCAGCAAGTTAGGGCCATTATTATAATTTTGTATGCTAATTACTGCTTTAGAAGGGGCTAGAAGCCCTTTAGTTAGTCAGTCAGTCTATCAGAGTCTGAACCTCATGGTGAGATGATGCTTTCTACTGATGTCTCTGCAGTATAAGAATAAACAGCATGTATTCATTATTTTATGCATACGTCTCAGTTCGTACTGTCCAGCAAGATGTCCACTACAGCAGCAACAGATGGGCCTGGCAGAACAGAAAGAAGGTAAGGGTCTTTAGTGGCATACCAACACCAAAAACACCACAGTCTTGTACTTGTTTAGACTTTTTACACAAACTTTGCCCTCCACGACCCACCCCCCTTCCCTTTACCAATGCTGCTGCTGCTACATCACTAAGTTACACTTTATATTGATTGGTTCTTTTAAAAATTAGTAATTGCTTATTTAAAACTAGTAAAATACTGTATGTTATGGATTGCAACATTATACTGATATATATTTATCATTTTTCTTCTGCAAACAAAGGGCATTTTCCAATGTACTATTTCACTTTAGCAGTTTCTGGTATCTCTCCATCCATTACTTTTCTATTCTCTCCTGCCCCTTCTTCTCCCATTCCTTCTTACCATATTGTTTCAGGTTACATTTTATTACTCTTTAATCCACTTTTTAGTCACATTTTCATATTTCTATCATTCCAACACTGTCATGTAAAATTATGGAAACATTTCCTTTTGTCGTGTGTATCCAGTTCCTGGATTTTTCTGTTGTAGTGGTTCCCCTCAACTAGAATTTGTTAATGTGTTACTTCTGAGATTTATATCTTGCCATCTCGTTCTTCTATCTATTTCATTTCATTTTTCAGTTCTGCCTTTCTTTTTACTGTTTATTTTGTCATCTAAACATAATTATGTAAGTACATTTTTGGACATCTCAATTTATTTATTTCAAGTGTAACCCCTAGGTGGCGCTATCCCAAGGGCTACTATCCCTGCCTGTTTGGCTAGTTGCAGGTTAAGGGGCCTAGGTTCTGATACAGGTGCCTCCACCCGGAGGTCAGGGTTGGTAGTGGTCAAGCTGACCTGGGCACAGCCCTCCGGGACACTGTAATAATAATAATAATAATTTTACTTATAAGGCGCCTTTCAATTGCCAAGGCTCCGTACATAAATAACAAATCAAAAGTTAAAAATCATTAAAAAATACAATTAGATCAAAACAGTCATAACAATCAGTGTTCTAAAAATGCAGTTTCCCATAAAAAAAGTCTTCAATCCTCTCTTAAAGCCCTCCACAGAAGTGCACTCCCGCAACCGAGGGAGTGTAACCCCCCCCCCATTTCTCCTTCTAGTGGCCTGAACAGTACACAATAATCACTTTCATAATTACCCTTATTCACCAGGCAATTACCCACACAGTTTGCACTTACTACCAGGGCTGGTTCCTCTAGCTTGACCCTGGGGACCCCCTGTAGAACAAGGTTAAGCACAGCAAATAACAACAGTACAATACTCTTAGCACAAACTGGAACCACAGTCAGGTTAAATGCAAACAAAGTTAAATCTGATTTAGTCAGGGGATTTCAACAAGGGAGGGGCATAATCAGGTGGATTTGCTTAAAAGCTAAATTAATCAGACAGTTATGCTTGCAGTTCAGAGTCCCTACACAGTCACACACTCTGGGTACCCAGGTAGGAAAATGGTGGGCTACCCAGGAATGTTGTAGCTGGTTGAGGCCCTGTGATGGAAGAAAGCAACATGCACAACACACACTATTTGCAATCTGGAGCCGGAGGGCTCAGTTCATGAAAGAAAAGGCAACAAGACAATCAGATGTCAATACTTTTAGATTTAGCTGTTGTTGCAGGGAGCTACCCTGATGTTTTCTCATGATACCCAATACTGGACACAGGCAGGATGAAATCGAGATTGCAGGCTGTTGAGCTGGAGTGCCCGGAGAAGCAGGGCCCACAAGAATCACTAAGGCATCGTTCCTATTCAAGGGGTTGAGCAGGGGGCTGATCCCCAGGCTGGTCTATCGTCGATGACCTTCTCTGCGTAGCAGGTATTCTGGCTGGGCCTGTGTAGCAGGGCCCAGGCAAATGGAAATAGATACGGATTCAGTCCGTGGAGCTGGATACAGCTTCCAGCAAGCAAAACACAGTTCAGACACACAGTGGGGAACCAAATCACGACCCACTATAAGTACACAGCACATTCACATGTAAGGAAATTCCACAGTACCAGGCAAATGGCTCTCCAGTCGCAATTACAGAGTCTCTGCACAATCCTGCAGTTCAGAGATAGCCAGAAGTCCTGACAGGCCGATCGCATTCAGCAAATCTTCAGTCTTTTTCAGGTTAAAGCCTGGTCACAATTCAGTGGCTTAATTTGCTCTCCAAATTTGGATTCCGTCCGAAAAAAAACACAAGTTCCCTCTCAGGAACAGCAGGCAGGCACGCAGGCCAAACTCAGGCATTTCCACAGTTCTCCCGCGTGAATCCACTATGGATTGCTGCTTGAACTATCTCGAGGTGTTACTTCTTCACTTCCCAACTCAGATCTAACTGAAACTGCAAGCAGTGTGGGACTTTCCCCAAGATCCAAAAGATTCAGTTGGCTGATCTGTGTGTCAGTCACAACAAGGGCTCCCCCACCAGGTTATTTTAGGCGCCAAGAGTCCAAAACTACAATTCCTACAAGTTTTGGCCACACCAAGCCCCTGTAGGCAGGCTCCATTTTACAGTCCCAAATGTACTGATTGGCCCATTCTGACAGTCCAAGACCAAGATGATGGAAACAAACAGAACTGCCCATGCTGCAAAGAAGGCGGGTTAGAACAAACTGCAATATTATTACTACTGTAACAAATGATCAGCAAACAAGTACATCTTCTAACAAAGCTCCCTCTCAGATTAATTATGACTGCAATCCAGGCAGCTCTTAAAGAGACAGTACACAGAGGCTATACAGGCACTCTCTGGCAATACATTTAAACTGCTAAAACACAGGACACCAGCCTGGCAGTGAGCATGTAAGCAAACTCAAGGAAGACATTTCAGGAACCCCCATTTGTAGAGGGGGTTACACAAGCAACTTGCATTATACTACATGGAACAGAATCTTTTTGCGTTGCCCATTCATGTTTTGGTGATATACATATTTATGTATTACAACCACATATGGCTAACAGCATTTTCTTTGCTTGGTTTCTTTTGCTGATATGTTTTACTCATTTCTTACTTTTGATTCTGTGTCAAAAGCACCAGGGACTTCTGCTAAAAATCTAAACTGGGCAAATTTTCCAAAATAGCAAGTAATGCCCTTTACTTGGGAGTTTTTGAAATTTTCAAATACATGAGATTTAACTTATGAATTATTTTGTTAACAATTGATTACTGAGACTGTTTGTTCTGTGGCACTTAGTTGTTTAATGCTGTCAGACAGACTAAGGGTAATCAGATTCAGCCAGTTTGTAATTAAAAGTGATGTGTAAACTTCCTCTTGTTTGCCTTAAGCTCCACCCACTGAGGGGGGCTGAGTCGAACTGCCAGGGTTTTCTTGTGCTTTCTAAAGCCCGATGTGGCAATAAACTTATTGTAAATCTACATCAAAGACCGATGAGTTGACTTTCATTTGGCTCTGAGTGAATGTTTTCTTTGCATTTCTTGGTGAATCGGACATGCTGCAATCACAGTTCTAACTGGCCACCCTTACTTGTCAAATCAGTGGTAGAGTTCTTTGGTGATTGGACTTGATCCATCCTGCATCCACAGCTTTAACAAGCTGATCTAGCTAGTGAACTTTTACTGAGAGGGATAGCTAGAGGCAGCAATTAGAGCTCAGTTTTCAGTTTATATTGCCATTCTCCACATACCTATGTAAGCTGGCATCATTATCAGCACAATGGATGCCCATGGTTGTCTCATTCTCATCATTTCTCTGTTCTTGCAGTAGTGCACATACTATGGGGGATAACAAATGCTTGTGTCACTTCAGATCCATATTAGTTAATGACAGAAATGCTTTTCAGTCACTGATACTTGTCCCTGATATGTTAAAGTATAGTGTGTAGTCAAGTAGCATTCTTCCAGCTGCAGAAGTGGCACAGAAAACAGAATAAAGTGCCACAACCATAGATCCATGAATGAAGTAGATCTGGTAGGAGGAAGGGCAGAGGGAGAGAGGATTGGGGGCACAGAGACAAAACAACAGGGATCTCATGCATACCAATGATTTGACAAGATTCCACTGTGGAAGTAGAAAGTAATATGTGTCAGTTTCTGTTCTTGCCTGCCCTGCTCACTCTCCTCATTAGCAATGTGTTACATAGATCTTACTATGCAGCCATGAAAAACAACTATACAGTATATAGCCATGCATTGCTCTATTACAAAAAAACAAATACAAACAGAGGTCATGTGACACTGCTCAGTTAGGAAGGACATGCTGCTTCGAGTTTGCAGAACTCATAACATTAAAGTTTCAAACAAAACTCCTTATTTCCGCAATTGAACTACTGTACAGTGATCACCCAGTGATTTTACTTTGCACTGCTCCACTGAACAACTTTGTACTTAGCAGATCACAGAGAACTTGCAAAAATGGGCAACAACAAGATTCTGATGTCAGACCAACTCCTGCTACAAATGCCTTCTCCTTGCCCAAACGCGACCAAGGGCCAAAACAACCTAAAGGTCTCCTCCTCCTTCCTGATCTCTTCTGCGGCTGCTCCACAGAATTCTGACTACACTCCAGAACATCTTTTAGGGAGCTGGAGTTAATCAAGGACATGATATTAGATATGTCTAGAGAACTAAAAACTCTGAGACCTGCACTGGACACCTTAGCCAGATATGTAGGGGATACAGAGGCATGTATTTTTTCTATGGTGGACCATCAGGTCCATGAGAAGATGAATTAAATTTGAGTAGGAAGGTTAAAAAATCAGAAATGTGCATTGAGGATCAGGAGGGGAGAAACCAATGCAACAACTTAGCAATTGTCAGGATCCCAGAAAAAGCTGAGGGACCTGGCATGTTGCAGTTTGTACAAAGACTGTGCCTGGAAGTGGTCTGTCTCCTCATGGCACCAGCTATACTATTAAACATGCCCACAGGTCTCTACGGCTCATGCCTATCCCTGAACAACAGAACCTATTGTTCTGCAAATGTTGAACTTTCTGGACAAAACTCATGTACAATAGAAGGTGAGAGAGAAGGGAGAGCTGATGTGGTCTGGTAAGAGATACTACATCTGTTACAATGGGCTCCAAAGACTCTTAAATACTTAGATATCACCCTGTCTAGGAGTTACGGTAAGATGAGACAATGGAATTTAGATTTCCTGCAAACAGTAATTCAGCAGGACTTAGCTCGCTGGAAACAGCTCCCCCTGTCCCTTTGGAGGAGGATCAGTCTGATTAAAATGAATGTTCTCCCTCGCCTATTTTATTCTCTTAACATGCTCAATATTTGGCTGCCCCTTAGCTAGTTCAAGAGGACACACAGGATTATCTCTGATTTTATTTGGAGGAACAAGCCCCCAATGAAAGCTTATCACAAGCTAGCTGCCCCAAAGGCTAAAGGGGGGCTGAAGTTACCTCATTTTGGGTTATATTATTGGGCCAGTCAGGCTAGCAAGTACTTGCGGTGGCTGGGTCCACTTGAATCCTCTCACATGTTACTATATGTCCCTATTTGGCTGGCAGTAGAAAAAGACCTGATAGCCCACAAGGGCATCTCCTATTCGGCAATGCTGCATCTTAGGCGGAAGGATCTTCCTCGGGAATGGCATGGCTCCCTGACAGCCACATCGGTGAGAATCCACACCCAACTCTGCTCATTTTTAAAGTACTCGCACACTGCCGACCTGGATCAGCCCATTCTGTTAAACACAAATATTAGAATTGGCTGGCAAATCCTCAAGTCACATTGGCTTCCACAACTAGCTGGTGCCTATCTTAGTGACCTGGCTGATGGTGAGTCATGCCTAAGATCGTAAGAGATCATGACCAAATTTCAGGTAGGCCCCAAAGTGATTTTTTTTTTTGCATTATTTCTTTATATCTCCTCCATGCCCACTGTCGTCCTCTCCTTCGGGTAGCCAAGTCCTACCACTGCCTTCTCAGACCGATCCACCAGCCAGCTGCTCCAATGCCCGGTTGTGCCGGGCGTATCCCTTCACCAGGGGGCTCTCCCATATCCTGTCTGGGCCATCGAGAGGAGAGACCGGAGTGCATGGAGTGCTCCCTTGCATCATCACTGGGACAAGGAAATGCAGCCTGGAGGTTTTTTTTCTCAGCTGAGAGATACAGGGAGGCTGGCCGCCATGATCCGGATGGCATGCGTGAATTTTTCACACTTTTCTGGTCCCCTCTTGTGCACCGCTACTTGTAGCACCCCCTGGTCTCCACCGGGGGACACTCACAGAGCCGGGCTTCCCACCCAACCCACCCCAGGAGAGGAGAGCAGTCATCCAGATGCTCAATCCTCTCCTTCCCCTGCCAGCCCCAGCGACCTGAGTTCATTCTCAGCCCTGGTTGCCAGCATGGTGTGAGGTAAGGTGCCAGCGCTCAGCCCTCTGCACCACCGAGCTGGCTCCAAAGAGATTTTTAAAATTTTCCAACTGAGACACCTTTCAACAACCAAGAAGCTGGCCCCGAGAACTGATGGGGAGATAGGTGCCCCAATCAAATCCCTTGCTATTCTAGCTACACAACCCCATGCTGTCTCAAATATCTATCCCAGCCTTTACTCTTTGGCTTTCCCCTCGGTAGATGGGTCCTCAGCTTTTTGGGTGTCCTGTTTCCCTTCACAGGGTCTTAGAAAGGAGTAAAGTCTAGAAATCCTGTTACTCCCATATTACCCAGGATCGGCTGAGAGTGATGCAATTTTCGATCCTCCATGACATGTACATGACCCTGGTTAAACTTCACAAAATGGGCAGACTTCCCAATCCAACTTGTGTGAGATGCAATCAGGCCACAGGCAACCTGTTTCACATCTTCTGGAAGTGCCCAACCATTACCCCATTATGGAATACCATTAAACAGAGGAAAGACCCATTGTTAGGCATTAGTGATCTCTTTACTCCAGAAAAATGCCTGATCGGGGACTACTCGGGGCTTTGCATCTCCCAGTGGAAATTTCATATGGTCATGATTGCCCTTTCACTCAAAACTCTCGTGTTGCGTCACTGGAAAGACACCACTGTCATATCATACAATGAATGGGTGCAGGAGCTTCTGACCAATTTGAGAGTGGAAAAAATGATTGCCAGCATGAAGAATAGGCTTCCCACATATAAAAAGATTTGGGACAGACTGTACACCTTGTACGGAATACAGGAGACTCCCATGTCTGTCTATCCTATTGGCACACCTTGCTGCTTCTTTAGTCAACTGGTTGCTCTCCATCACGAGGGATGACAAGGGGTGGGAGGGGGTTTGGAAGGGTGGGATGGGGGGAGATTTTTGTGCCAGTATAATTGTTTTGGTTTGTATTGTATTGTCTTGTACTTGTGTAACTGTGTTTTCCTTTTCTGTTTGGAAAACTGAATAAAGTTGATTAAATAAAAACAAAAAAGAGATACTACATCTACAGTGACCTTACAGCACAAATGAGAATGCTTCAGGGAGAATGTTGGGGGATCAAGTCTAAGCTACAGACTACAGGCATTAGTTTCCATATTTTGTCTCCAGCCAAGCTACTTGTTACATCAAACTTAGTGACTAAGCAATTTAACAGCACCAGTGAAGCTGGAGAGGGCCTCCATGAAGTCTTTCCTGACTTGTTTCCTGCCATTCCTGACAACCAACAAGGAAGATGATCTTCCCCTGGTGCATAACTGCTAGGTTCACCCAGTTCCTCTGTGCACAGCGTGTTCTGTAACTCTGGGAGTACTTCAAACTTTGACTGTATCTGCTGACCATGGGGGGTTCTTTTTACTCAGATACCTCTCCACCCATTTAGTCTGTTAGATCTTCTGGATATGCTGCCCCTTCCCCTCTGAGTAATACCAAGGCAGAAGTCCATTTGGCTTCAAGGAATAGTCTTGAAATTGGCATATGGATTTTTGGTATTTTAGCTTTCTAAATATTTCTGCCACTATAGCCTTACCAGCATGGGTGTAGCCAGGCATACCCCAAGTACTGCATGGTGTGCAATTTTATTTAATGGGGTAGCAAATAAGCTCTGAACTGCTTCCTTTTTCCATGAAAACTAACAAAGAAAATGCTGAACCTTTCTGTAATTTTATGCATAGGAGTTGAAACTAGAAGGACTGGTCATTAATACTGTCTTTGCATCCCAAGGACAATACAACTTTATAGGCTCTGGGCTGCTACTGTATGTGGGTGTCTTAGAGAGCAATGCGTGGCATTTGTATTTACCCATGCATGGTAACAACCATTGTCATGAGATACAAAAGTTGTATTTATTTTGCCAAATGAGGCAACAAACACGGTCCTGGTGTACATCTGTATATTGTCTGGCTACACCCCTGCTTACCAGTTATACGTCTCCACCGCCCCACCTACTACAACTTATTAGCTGCAATTCATCTCAGGTCCTGGCATGGTGCCAGAAAGGGGGTGGGGTGGGAGGGCATACATCATTCAGTGAGGTCTAAGGTTGGGAAACCAATGATTTTTCTCATCCAGGTAATCTGTCAGTCCATCTGTGCCTTGGCCTCACCTTTCAATGACTGGGATCAGTAACGAGGGTTCTTATTGCTTTCATATAAAACTCCATAGTTGGAGACTTTTTATGTATCACTGAGACTGCACCTTGATCTACACATGCAAGCTTGTCTGTTGGTCGACTGGTGTCACCTTTATATGTATGAACACATTCCTCACGGTGTGCTATGAAGAATGTACTCTGGAGACTGGGATACTACTGTTTATTTTTTGACCTTATGTTTTAACTGGACAGTTACATCATGTTTAAAGTGTTATGTTCTTTTTTGGTTTTTATTCCAGCACATGTTGTCAGTCTGAGCAATCATTATCCTTCTCTCCCCGTGTTACTTATGGGCCTGGCAGTCTCTCTCCTATTGAACTGTTTTTGAATAGGGGTCGGAGAAGCCTGAGCACAGACTCTCAGTTTCTGGTGTCAGGTCTACACAGTGGCATCTCCTTAGTGCCAGGGGGGTGGGGGGAGACTGCACCCTAAAGATGCTGGCAGGATAGGATAAACTGATACTCTTACAGGTAATACATGCAATGCTAAGAGCCGTGAGGGGGGCGGGTGCTCTCGAGTGCACCACACTCTCTCCGCCTCCAAACACATGGCTTGATTTAGCAGGACTGCTTTATTTCAGAATGTCTAGCCAGCACGAAGCAACATGTAGTGCACAGATCCCCTCCTGTGGATGCTGATATGACCTGCCGGGCTGGCATGGGTCCCCCTCAAAATATGTAAAGCTTTCACTGGTTCTTTCAGTGGCATTGTAATTTTTTTCATACTAATGTGAATTTTTAGGGCCTGCATCTCTAGTGCTGTCCTCACAATCTACCATGCGAAGCCACCTGCACTGGGGATTATCACACTTTAAGTATTTCATGGCCTCTGACTGTTCACTTTTCTTATGCAAAACAGGAACTCTGGTTGTCAGGCATATTTGTATAAGGGGTACATCTGCATATTGTGTACAGGGTATGCCAACCGGACAATGACTCCGGGACAGCGCAATCCCTCACAGCGACAATCTCGATAGGTTTCAAGTTTGTCACTATGAAGGACCCGAGGGTGAAATTTCTCCCTTTCACCATCTTTCACCCCCCCTCCCCCTTCAAGACAACTCTGACTTGGAGTTAGATATCTTTGGAAGGGGGGAGGCGGGGGGCACAGCCCCCGACAGAAAACACGCAATGTCTGACAGGCAAAATTTTGCCTGTTGACATTGGGGATCTTGCCATGCTGAACTTCGACAACACCGTTGTCAATCTGGCATGGTAGAACCTGTGTACAGTGGGTCCCTTCAGTAGGCTCAGGGTAGCCCAAAATACCTGAACACCCTTACCAACTGAAGGTCCTGAAGAGGGAGGGAGAGTGGTAGCCCTCTTCATATAGTTCCTACATTGTTTGCACCACCTTATGGTGTCACCTTAATACACTGTTGATGTTTATCTGTGTTTCATCTATGTGGGGTATGTAGCTGTTGTAGGCAGGGAAGGCTAGTTTTCTGCCTAATGTCTGTGTATGGGGATGGGGGAATACAACTGGCTTGGTACGTAGTAGGGACAACATCGGTATTATATGTCTCGATGAGGCACTCCGTCAACACCATGCATTCCTTCTAGTTTGTCAAGATTAGGGCATATAAATATATTTCACGGACCATCAAAGCAGTGCAGATGTTTGTTTGTTTATGTCTTATATTTCATCAGGATGGGGCACTAGGCAAGGCCTATTTTCAGGGTGATCCTGTTTACATGGTTACAACATTTAACATTAGAAAAAACAGGTAAGTATACAACAATACAAACAATAAAGCACACACAATAAATAAAATGTGTGTAAAATTCAACAATAACAAGTGTAAATCAATGCTCTTTGCCCACCGCCAGAGCAAGGACTACAATGCTCTGCTAACAATCTTTTCTAAAACCCTCCTCCCACTGGAACAGGTCTACACCTATAAATATCTGGGCCTTACTTTCAATCCGAACCTGTCATTCCACCCACACATCAGTAACCTTTCCACTGCCATAAATATATGCACAGGACTATTGTATCGGCACAAAGCCTGCCTACCTCCTGAGGCCCTAAACATTATTACCTCCTCCGTCCTCTCCCTTGTAGACTATGGGCTAGAAACATAGACTTTGACGGCAGATAAGGACCACTTGGCCCACCTAGTCTGCCCATTTCCCTACCTAGAGGATAAGCTGCAGATCCTATTTAAGCAACAGCCTATTTCTTCCTACCCACCACAAAAATTGCCTTATGTCTGCCCCATACATTCTTGAATTCTCCCACAGTTTTAGACCGCACAATCTCCTCAGGAAGGCTGTTCCATGCGTCCACCACCCTCTCTGTGAAAAAATACTTCCTCACATTTCCCCTGAGCCTTCCCCCTCTATCTTCAAACTGTGTCCCCTTGTTCTTGCACATCTCTTTTTCTGAAAGATGCTACCCTATTGGACTTTGCTGATGCCACTGAGGTACTTAAAGGTTTCCATCATGTCCCCCTCTCTCTCATTTCCTCAAGGGTGTACATATTAAGCTCCTTTAGTCTCTCCTCATATGACTTCTCTTGCAGACCCTGCACCATTTTAGTTGCTCTCCTCTGAACTGCCTCCATCCTGTCTATATCCTTGAGGATGAGGTCTCCAGAACTGGATGCAGTACTCCAGATGGGGTCTCACCAACTGTCTGTCAGGGGATAACAACTTCCTGTTTTCTGCTGGTGATGCCTCTCCCTATACATCCCAGTATCCCCCAAGCCCTCCTTACCGCCTTCTCACATTGCTTGCCAACCTTAAGGTCATCTGATATGATTATCCCCAGGTCCCTTTCCATTTTTTTTTTTGTTACTACCCCCCCCCCCATTCTATAATCTTCCCTTGGGTTTTGTTTCCCAGGTATTATTTTGTACGTCTTTGCATTAAATCCAAGCTGCCATACTTTTGACCATTCCTCCAACCTTCCCAAGTCCCTTCTCATCCTTTCCATGCCTTCTTGTGTATCAACCCTGTTGCACATCTTTTTGTCATCTGCAAAGAGGCATACTTTTCCTTCCAGTCCCTCTGCAATGTTACTTATAAAGACATTAAAAAGGACTGGACCCAGTAATGAACCCTGCGGTACCCCACTAATAAACCCTCTTTCGTCAGAGTGGACTCCATTTACAATTACCTTCTGTGTCCTGTTGTCCAGCCAATGTTCTACCCAGGCTACCACCCTGGGACCCACTCCCAGGCAAGTTAATTTGACTATTAATCTTTTGTGTGGGACTGTGTCAAATGCCTTGCTAAAGTCTAGGTAGGCCATGTCCACAGCCCCTCCCTGGTCTACTACTTTGGTCACCCAGCCAAATAAATCAATTAGATTCATCTGACATGACCTTCCCACTGTGAACCCATGCTGCCTTGGGTCCTGTGTCCCACTGTCCTCTAGGTACTCATCAATTCTTTCCTTCAGAAGTGATTCCATCACTTTCCCTACCACAGAGGTCAAACTGACAGGTCTGTAGTTTCCTGCCTCTGTTTTGGTCCCACTTTTGTGAAGGGGGCACATCTGCCTTCCTCCAGTCCTCAGGTACCACACCATCCTCCCATGATTTGTTAAAAAGGGTAGTCAGTGGTGTCACTAGTTCTCTGCTTAATTCTTTTAGAATTCTGGGGTGAATTCCATCTGGCCCCATTGCTTTGTCCACCTTCAGTTTTAGGAGTTCTTTCAGAACCCTTTCTTCTGTGAAAGGACTGGGATCGACCCCCATATCCAGAGTGCTTCTGTTAATTGGATTAGGCACCTCCCTCACCTCCTCTTTTGTGAATACTGAACAGAAGTATTCATTCAGTATCCCTGCTTTTTCACTGTCCCTCTCTGCCCACCCACCATCCATTCTATTCAGCCTCACTATCCCTCCCTTTGTCTTTCTACGCTCCCTGATGTACCTATAAAAGGTTTTATTCCCCTTCTTAACGGAGTTGGCAATCTTTTCCTCAGTTTGGGCCTTTGCTATTCTGACTACCCTCCCTGCTTCTTTCTGCCTTAACTGGTACAGTTCTCTGTCCTGCTCCTTCTGTGTTTCCTTATACTTCCTAAATGCTATCTTTTTCTCCCTAACCTTCACCTCCACCTCTTTTGAGAACCATAGTGGCTTTTTCTTTCATTTTGATTTATTTGCTTCACACAAAGGCTTGTTGCCTCTGTGATGGCAGTTTTGATATTTCCCCATTGTTGCTCCACCCCCTCCTTCTAGCCTGTTTGCTAGTGATTTTCTAAGGCACTCTCCCATCTTGCCAAAGTCAGCCCTCTTGAAGTCCAGAACCTCACTTTTGTATGGCTTGACTCTGTAGCTGAGTTTATCGGCTAACTGTCTACTTGACCACTGACCACACTGCACTAAATAAAATCCACCAAGCCATCAACAAAGCCTGTAGGCTCCTTGCTGTAGAGGATATGCATACCCACAGCTGCACCCCGTACACGCTAACAAAAATCCTCACCCTTGACGAAAGAGTACGTTATCAAACATGTCTCCTTACCAAGAAAATCCAATTAGGGCTTAGCTCCACTGGAGTCTCTGCCTCTCTCTCCGCATTGCCCATACCTCAGCAAACACCCACACGGCAGATAAATTAAGGTGGGCTGTTCCCAGGGTTATAACCACCCTGGCACAAAGGTCCTTTTCCTACAGAGCACCATCTTGGTACAATGAGCTCCCCCTGGCCATTACCTCTATCTCTAGACTAGGCCCCTTCAAAACAGTCCTCAAAAACCACATAATTTCCACCCTACACGGTCAGTGCTCCTACTAAGTATAGGAAGCTTCCTAAGCACAGCGAGATTTATTGTTTTTGGGTTAAGAGTTATCTTTATCCCACTGTTGTTACTGTGAACCACTGACAATGTTGGTATCCTGACTGCTCGCACCACCTGCTAGAGTATAGGCCTCACCTTAATATTGATTGCACTGTTCCCTAACGTTAACAAGCCCACCTTAGGGCATGTATAGCTACCCAACTGTATAGGACTGACAGTACTGTTCTAACCCTGTTGTCATCTTATCTGTTTTTTTTTCCTACTCTCCCTATAATATTGTATAATGCATGCTGTTTGATTTGTATTGTTCATACCTGCTATTCCCCTCTTCTTTTTTACTGATATGTATTGTACCCTGATGTGGAGCCTTTGGAAATGAGTCCCTGACTCAAAGGTTGTGATCCAATATTCTCAATAAATAAAATAAATAAATTTATACAAATAAGAATACGATAAAGCAGATTTAAAAGTTTGATAAGTAGGCATATTGCGTGCATTGGAGGTAGCATATTTTACCGTATTTAGTTTTTGTAAATGGTTCTTTCAAACCTCTCCTTCTAAAATCCCATAATGAATAACTTGGTACATTTGGAGTCAGTTTGTCTTTAGGATAGTTAGGAACAGACCCACTGAAACATTTGAAAAGAACATTCTTCAAAATCCAATCCCTTCTAATGCCTAGAGGAACCCAGTTTAATCGATATATGTAAATCACAACAGCGAAAGGATATGTAGGGCCCCTTAAGACCCAATACAAATCTGGCTAAATTGTATTGAAGCCTATCAAGTTTTTGTAAATTATTTTTACTTGTATTAGCATTAATCATACACCCATAATTAATTAGAGGGATTATTACTGCATTAACCAAATTTTCTCTTGTTTCCTGGGTCATGTATTCCTTATGCTTTCTCAAGGCCCCCAATTTCTGTGAGACCTTGGTACATAACCAATCGATGTGAGAGTCAAAGTTTAACTGTGCATCAACCCATAAGCCTCGGTACTTATAAGATGCAAACTGAATAAGTTGTTTACCATTTTCAGTTTTTATAACTATATCCTTAGACCCTTCACCCTCCCTTTGCTCTTTTAATGTTAAACACCATTGTGTTTGTCTTCTTTATATTCATAACAAGTATATTTTCTTTAAACCACTTGTCTAACTTGAGGAATTCCTGTTGTAAAACAGTTTCTACAGCTTTATAATTAATACCTGTACAAAACAAAACAGTATCATCTGCATAAAGTTTAATGCTACTGTTTCTGCATATCCTAGGCAGTTCATCAATAAATAATAATAATAAACTTTATTTGTTGTAAGCGCAATTCAGACAGGTACCAAAACACTTTTACAATATAATCTTAAAACAATAAAGATCAAGAAATTTTTTAAAACCACCATAACATCAGAAATGCTTCAATTAATACTCACAATAGGTGCTGGCCTGGTGGTACTGAGGGTTGAGGCGCTGGATGCCACACCTCGTGCCACGCCAGCGGCCCGGGTTTGGGAATGAGCTGGGGGTTGCCAGGAGGGAATAGATTGAGCATCTGGAGGACTGCTCTCACTTCCCGGGGGAGGGTGTGGGATGCGCTCGCTCATGGAGTGACCTCTGGTGGCAGCTGGAGGATTGCCGACTGAGCAAGCGCGGCGTATGCCATGGGTGGGCAGAGCTATGACACTACGTTGCCTTGCTGGCCGGGCTCCGCGGGGGGGTGGGGAATGAAAAAAGAGAGAAAAAAATCAATCCTGGGGATAGATGAAGGCACCTCAACCTTCCATAGCCCACACTCCCAATTCCGGGCTATCTCCTCTCCATTGCCAGACGTGTGTGCTGGGCACTTTGCCCTATAAGATAGAGCACCCTGGGTGGATAGGGGCGGCCCTACCTCCTGCGGGTTCAGACCCAGAGGTGGTGCTTGGTGACACGAGGGCAGAGGAGTAGTCACAGAGGGAGGTAGAGGCTGGGAGCTCCCGAGGTTGCTGGAAGGAGTTCTCCAAGGTTGGAGATAAATAAAGTAAAAAAAAAAAAAATACTCAGAATAGGCAAGCGAGAACAAAAATAAATGTGATGAATAAAACTGGCCCCAAGATTGAACCCTGAGGCACGCCACTACTCACCACCCTAGATGCAGATATTGAACCATTAACACTAACCAGCTGACTGTGTCCATGGAGATACAGTACTGTATGAATGGAACCATTTCAGTGCCCTTCTCCAATATCCTTGCCAACCAATATGTTCAAAAATAACGAATAGCACACAGTGTCAAATGCCATACATAGATACATAGACAGTGTCGGCAGATAAGGGCCTTTGGCCCACCCAGTCTGCCCATTTGAGCTTGTAAGTTCAGTTTATGTTTTTCTAGAAGTCTGTTGCCCCTTACCGCTGACCTCCAGAATTCCTTTATGTCTATCCCATGCATTCTTAAATCCCGTGATTGTTTCAGCCCCCACCACTTCCTCTGGCAGGGTGTTCCACTTTTCCACCACCCGTTCTGTGAAGAAATTCTTCCTCATGTTTCCTCTGAATCGTCCTCCCTCCAACTTCATCCCATGCCCTCTAGTCCTGGAACATCTTTTTTGCTTAAAATAGTGTATTCCTGCACCCTGTTCCTCCCTGTAAGATACTTGTATGTCTCTATCATATCCCCTCTCTCCCTCCTCTCCTCCAGGGAGTACATGTTCAGTTCCTTCAACCTGTCTTCATAAGACTTGTGATGCAATCCATGCACCATCTTTGTTGCCCTCCTCTGAACCTTCTCTACCCTGTCTATGTCCTTACATAGGTATGGTCTCCAGAACTGTACACTGTAATCCAGGTGGGGCCTCACTAGTGTCTTGTATAGTGGAATTATGACCTCCCTTTTTCTGCTGGTGATGCCCCTGCCTATACATCCCAGCATCCTATTTGCTTTACCTGCTGCCTTGTCACATTGTTACCCTACCTTCAGGTCATCAGAGATGATAACCCCAAGACCCTTTCCTGCTTGGTGCATGCTATATCCTCACCCCCAACTGATATATTGTGCCAGGGTTTTTGTGCCCCATATGCATTATCTTGCACTTCCTTGCACTGAATTTCAACTGCCAAACCCCTGACCATTCTTCAAGTTTCTGCAGGTCCCTTCTCATTCTGCCTACACCCTCTGGTGTGTCTACTCTGTTACAGAGCTTTGTGTCATCAGCGAACAGTGAAATTCTGCCTTCTAGGTCCTGCGCAATGTCACTGATGAAGATGTTGAATAGGACCGGTCCCAGCACTGATCCCTGTGGTACCCCACTGGTCACTCTTCCCTCTGTGGAGTGACAGCCATTTACCACCACCCTCTGTGTCCTGCCACCCAGCCAGTTACCTACCCACCACACTACTGTCCTGCTCACACCCATATTCTCCAGTTTTGCAATAGTCTTCTATGTGGCACAGTGTCAAAGGCCTTGCTGAAGTCCAGATAGGCCATGTCCACTGCCCTCCCCTGATCCACCTCCCTAGTCACCCAGTCAAAAAATTCAACGAGGTTGGTCTGACATGACCTCCCCCTGGTGAAACCATGCTGCCTTGGGTCCTGTAGTCCACTGACAACCAGAAGTTCCACCAATCTCTCCTTCAGTAGTGCTTCCATGATCTTCCCCACTACCGAGGTGAGGCTGACTGGTCTGTAGTTCCCTGCTTACTCTTTGTTCCCACTTTTGTATAAGGGGACTACATCTGCTGTCCTCTAGTCTTTGGGTACCTCCCCTGTTTCCAGTGATCGGTCAAACAGAATAGCCAGAGGTTCAGCCACCACCTCTCTTAGTTCTTTAAGGACCCTGGGGTGCACCCCATCTGGCCCCATTGCTTTATCAACTCTTATTACTTCCAGTTCCTTCAGGACCCTTTCTCGTGTAAAGGGACTTGTCCATTTCTGCACCATTCTCACCCCTTGTACTCCCTTCAGACCCATTACCCTCCTCTTCCTCAGTAAAGACTGAGCAGAAATACCTGTTCAATATGTCAGCTTTACTGTTGTCATCCTCCACGTGGCACCCATCCTCCCCCTTCCGTCTCACTATCCCTCCCTTTGTCTTTCTTTTTTCACTTATGTACCTGTAAAAGGTTTTGTCCCCTCTACCCACTGATTTTGCAATGTGTTCTTCTGTCTGAGCTTTGGCTTCCCTTACTGACCTCCTGCCTCCTTTGCTTCTCCTGGTACTTTTCCCTATCCCCTTCTGCCTGTGTCTTTTGTATTGCCTGAATGCAATCTTTTGGCTTTCACTTTCTTTGCTACCTCTTTGGAAAACCATAATGGTCTCCTCTTCCTTTTCCTCTTGCTAACCTGCTTAATGCATAATTCTGTTGTTCTTGTAATCCCCATTTAAATACTGCCACTGTTCCTCAACCCCTGATTCCTGTCCCATTCCCTTAATGCCCCTTTCAAGTATCTCCCATTTTCCCAAAGTCTGCCCCCAAAATCCAGGATACATGTTTTGTGTGGTTTGGTTCTGCTCTTTCTGTGATTTCAAACCACAATGACTGGTGGTCACTGTTCCCCAGGTGCTCCCCCACTGTTACCCCCATCACACTGTCCCTGTTTGCGAGCACATGGTCCAGTATTGCCTTCTGCTGAGTTGGTTCCATGACCAGTTGCTTGAGGAAGGCACCCTGAAGGGAGTCCAGGATAACTCTGCTCCTAGTTGATGCTCCACGAACACCACTCCCACGCAAATCTATTATCGAGTGCATGGGAGACAGCGTCTGTGAAATCTATCAAGGCTGTATTTTTGGAGTGTAATGGCCTGAAACCAGACTGTTGAGGAGCCAAGAGGTTATTAATGTTCAAATACTCACACAGTTGTTTATGAACCTCTTTTTCAAATATTTTTGAAACAATGGTAGTAGAGGAGGTCATGGGGTCAAAAACAGTGGGGGAATTCAAGAATGCATAGGACAGACATAAAGCAATTATAGTGGGGGTAGGAGGAAGTAGGCTATTGGTTAACTAGGATCTGCAGCTTATCCAGCAGGTAGGGAAATGGGCAGACTGGGTGGGCCAAGCGGTCCTTATCTGCCGTCAAACTCTATGTTTCTATGTAAGTAGTGCTATTGGTCTATAATTATCAGTCAACTGCGGATCTCCCCCTTAAATACTGGGATGATTTTTTCATCTTTCCACTTATCAAGGAACTTCCTAAACACAGGCGTCTGTTAAACAATTTTATCAATGGTACTGCCACCATTTCTGCTCCGTCCCTCAGCAATCTGGCCTCCAGGCCATCAAGACCCCCAGATGAATTCTGTAAATGTTTTCTTATATCACCTGGTTTTAAAATTTTAAATCTGAACCCTGGATGGGATGTTTCATGTACCTTAGTGTCCTGTTTAAAAGTTGTTTTATTTTTGGGTATAGATAGATCATTAGGCAAGTTATGAACATATGAATCTGCCAGCAGAAACAGACCTTATGGTCTATCAAGTTAGTCTGCTCGAATGTGCAGCTAGCACCACTATATTGCGCAGTCCCCCCTCTCCCCTCACCTTTACCCCCTCGCACCTTGTCCCATGCCCTTTTAAAACTGCCCACTGTGCCACAGGATACCATTTCCTTGGGTAGAGTGTTCCATTTCTCCACTACCCTCGCCGTGAAAAAATGCCTCCTCATCTCTCTCTCTGATATCTACTACCCTCCAACCTGAGACCATGCCCTCTAGTGTCCCTTCCTCTCCTCAGCTTAAATATCCCTTCTGTGCCAGTTTTGTTAATCCCCTTCAAATATTTGAAGGTCTCAGTCATATCCCCCGATCCCTCCTCTCCTCTCCTCTCCTCTCCTCCAGGGTGTAACTACTCAACTTACTCAACCTGTCCTCTTAGGATTTGCCCTCCAGCCCCTGGATCATCTTAGTTGCCCTACACTGCACCCCTCTCCAGTAATCTGATATCCTTCTTCAGAAAGGGACGCCAGAACTGCACACAGTACTCCAAATGTGGCCTGACTAGTGACCTGTACAGCGGCAGGATCACATCCCTATTTCTAAATGAGATTCCTCTTGCAATACACCCCAGCATCTTGTTGGCCTTAGCAACCACCTTCCTGCATTGAGTTCAGTTGTTCATAATACCCATTATGATCACCCCTAGGTCCTTCTCCTCCTCTGTGACCTCTATCTGAACTCCTCCCAACTGGTAGCTCCTCCCTGGGTTCCTTGCTCTGAAGTGCATAACCTTGCACTTCTTCACACTGAAGCTCAATTGCCACTTTTCCAACCACTCCTCCAGTTTGATCAGGTCCTGCTGTAGCCCCTGCCACCCCTCTATATCGTCCACCACTGCCCCATCTTGGTATCATCTGCGAACAGACTGATCTTGCTCCTAACGTCATGTGAGATATCCGATATGAATAACCCAAACAACACCGGACCCAGGACTAAGCCCTGCAGCACCCTGCTTGCTACCACCCTTTGGGAAGAGAATGCCCCCACCACTACCACCTGCTGCTGCCTCTCCTTCAGCCAGTTCACAATCCAGTTTACCATCTTTGTCCCTGCCTCCACATATTGCAACTTACCACCAGTCTCCCATAAGGCACTGAATCAAAGGCCTTGCTGAAGTCTAAATACAGCACATCCACTGCATGGCCTTTATCCAGTTCCCTCATTAACCAGGCATAGTATTCAATTAGGCTGGTCAGGCAGGATCTTCCAGAGATGAATCCATTTTTCTCCAGAAAGGTCACCAGCCTCTCTTGCAAGATTGCTTCCATAAGTTTTCCTACAATGGATGTGAGGCTTACAGGTCTGTAATTGCCTGGCTCATCCTTTGGGCCACTCTTGTGGAGGGGCACCACGTGAGCCATCCTTCAATCCTGGGGTATGCAACCTGTGTCTAGGGAGGTATTGTACAGGTCCGCCAGCGGCCCCACCAGTTCTTTCACCACCCTGGGATGAATGCCATCTGGACCTGGTGCCTTATCCACCCTTAGTGCCTTCAGACTCTCCAGCACCCTGTCGTCCATAAATGCCCCATCTGTCACCCTTTCCCTCCCTTGCCCACCTTCCCCATCCCGAGGTAGCTGTCCACCCTTCTCTTTCATGAACACAGAATAGAAGTACTCATTTAGTCCTTCTGCCCCCCTTCTCCACCCACTCCCCATCCTTCCTAATCCTCATTATCTGGTCCCTGCAGCTCCTTCTCTCCCTTATGTATATGAAAAATATTTCTCCCCCTTCCCTGATGCCCTGTGCCAGCCTCAGCTCCCTGGAAGCCTTATCTGCCCTGACCAATCTAGAATCTGGAAAATTAACAAAAACATCATTCAAAATTCCTGTCATTTCTCTAGACTTTTTAATGATTTCCTCTTGAACTTTTAAAGAGGTTGGGAGTTTGACTTCAACAGGGGTCTGGAGTTGTCTTCTAAAAATCTCTAGTATTAGTAGCTGTCTCAAATTTAAACTTATAAAATTGACCTTTTTCTTCCTTAATTAATCTCTGGCACTTATTCCTACTCATCCTGTACTTCTCCCAATTACTGTCCCAATTTGACTTTTTTGCTCTCTTCCATAATCTATTCTGAACCCTAAAGTATTTCAGGATTTTTCCATTTATCCACAGAAGACTATTACATTTTCTGCTGGTTTGTGTTCTAGGTGCATGCTTTTCACAAACCAGGAGGACTCACTCACAAAAAACTCAACAGCACCTTCCAGTTCAGGGATTAAGTTCATTCTATACCACTTAACATTTTCCAGATCCCTCATAAAAGCCAAAGGATTGAACTTCCCATAAGATCTGGCAACTGTGAAAGACTCATTAACAGGATTGTTTTGTAGAACAAATACAGCTTCACATGCAGTTAGGCAATGGTCCCCCAGGAAGGGCACATCTACCTGACTTACAACATCCAAAAAGTTTTTAGAAATAAAAATCAAATCGATAATAGTTCTGGTATCGCCTTTATTACTGTACCGTGTTGGTTCGTGGATTATTTGATTAGCACCTAACTGATCCATAGTTTTTTTTTTATCTTCTCCCTTTCACCTCCCCCCCGGAGTGTGAGCATTAAAGTCACCCATACATATGAAATATTCAGTGCTGACCAACTCATCAAAAAGGTGTGGTCCTATGTGTGGAGGAGAATAAACTACTGCTATAGATACATTTAGCTTATTAAATTCTAATATAAGTCCCTCTATACCTTTAATATTAAATGGTGTCTTCTGACTACATGGACCCAGAGACTTGTTAAAACACACTAGAACCCCTCCTCCTTTTTGGTTTTTATCATTTCTTGCATGATCGTAATCCTGAATTTGAATTTCATTTTTAGCTATGCTATCTTCTATCCATGTCTCTGATATTCCTGAAAAAAACAGGTTTATTAGTCCTACACCAAAGCCTCATCTCATCTATCTTTCTTAATAAACTCCTGGCATTTGTGTGGAAAAAGCCAAGTACAATACCCTATGTAGGTCTGGGATTACTTTCACTATCTCCCGCTACTAGCAACATCATAAGACAAATGCTATTAGGCCCCTTTATATCTTGAAACTTAGATCTATGTCCTGTTTTTAGTTTAATAAAACACATTCTTATTGCATTTTTCTTCCTTAAGTATGCTATACTGTTTATATGAGTTCCTTGTGCTTTGATGGCTAACAGCATATTCTCCCTCCACCCCCGCAGTACTGCACTGTCCTTTATTTGTTGACTACAGTGAATCTTTTCACTTGTCACCATGTTAGCCTATACAATAATTAAAACCTCGAGTATTACAATTGCCCTCATCCTGAGTGTCTTAAACTACAAGTTATTTAAATTATTAAAATTGTAAACGTGAAGGTACTTTCTAAAGTACAATTATGAAATATGTACCACTAAGTAATTTAGTAAGTGCACAGTAAAAACTAATAAAACCTAGTACTATGAATAAATATCTGCTAACATTAAATTTCATATAATAAGTAGCCAAATCACTTAAGCTTTATATTGACTTGCGAAATTACCCCAATGAAAAATCAGGAAACTTCTAGAACCCACTCTCAGTTTAAAGTTTTCTTCTAAGAAGTGGCGCCTGCCACTCATGCTCACGCTAGTGAGTGGCACGGGCCTTTGTAGCAATCAGATCCACGCCCCTGGTGATGTCACTCAGCGGCCGGCTCCCCTGAGCTCCCTACTTGATGAGAATGTATGACTGGTGGTGAGTAAATCAGCCCCTTGCAACTGGTTAGGTGTCTGTGCTTATGAACAGCACAGCAGTCCAAAACTGTCCAGGCAGCACCACAGCAAGTGAAGAAAGTAGACTGCTGCAAAAGATGCTGTGGAGTCTCTCCTGAAGGTAGTCACCTGGCAGACAGCTGGAACGGGTGCCAGATAATTCAGGCACAGGTGTGGTGGTTCTCCTGTCAGCGTTCTTCTGACAGTTGCAATCTGGGCACTAGCGGGTGGCATGGACATTTGTAGCAATCAGACCCTCTCCCCTGGTGATGTCACTCAGTAGCCGGCTCCCCGGAACACCCTACATGCCGAGAATATACAACTGATGGTGAGTAAATTAGCCCCTTGCAACTGGTTAGGTGTCTGTGCTTATGAACAGCACAGCAGTCCAAAACAATCAGTCCAGGCAGCACCACAGCAAGTGAAGAAAGCAGACTGCTACAAAAGATGCTATTGAGTCCCTCCTGAAGGTAATCACCTGACAGATAGTTGTACTTGGTGCCAGTTAATTCGGGGACAGTGTCGTCGAGGCACAGGTCGGTCAGGAAGCATAGGAAAACCAGGAGCAGTTGCAGAATTCACCAGACATACTTATTTACACTAGCAGAAACATAAAAAAATAAACTTGTTCAGAATATCTATTTACAAAGGAAGAATAAACAGTAGATTTATCAGAGTTTTCCTTCAATCTCTGTCTGTCCATCTCTGCAAGCAACTGCAGCTCTATCTTATAAGTCCTTCCAACCCCCCATTATATACATTTCAAAAATTAACACTACATAATCTCAAAGCAAAGGGATCCCAATATCAATTACATTTCTACATAATGATTTGCATATTTTTATACCAGCAAGATATGCAAGGAAGGAAAAGGCAGACAGCAAGGGAAGACTGAGACGTGAGAGGCAAATAATTGTGAGACTGTCAGGGTGATCAATTCCTAGGTCCCACAGGAAAATTTGGTTGCGCAACCAGATAGATAAGAGACAGAAAAGGAATGAACAGATCCTTGCATTCAAACTATTTCCATAGCAACTGGGACAGGGTCCTATTCCACCCTGTCACATACAGGTGTGGTGGTTCTCTTGTCAGCATTCTTCTGACGGTTGAAATCTGGGCACTAGCGGGTGGTGTGGGCCTTTGTAGCAATCAGTCCTGCCTCCCTGGTGATGTCACTCAACAGCCGGCTCCCTTGAGCCCCCTACTCACCGAGAATGGTAGCTGGAATGGGTGCCAGTCAATTCAGGGACAGGTGTGGTGGTTCTCCTGTTGGCGTTCTTCTGACAGTTGAAGGAAAAGCACTATGAGCAGGGCCCCTACTTTTCTGCGGCACAGTGGGACCAAGTTCTGCGGCAAGACTACCATTTGCCGCAGAACTTCTTCGGCAGTGGTTTGTAATTTCTGCGGAAGTTCTGCTGCACTAACAAACTACCACATCACAGTGTCAGCTTGTCATCCTGACTTCACTTTCATGCCAGTGGTTATAGCAATCAGGATGGGGGAAGCACAGTAACACTAGTTCAAAAAATAACAGACTTATAAAAATAATTTTATGCCTAAAAAAGCAAAACAAATGTCTCTCCCTTAAGGTCCTAGCCTGTTGCATAAATGACATATGCAGAGGGGATCTTATGTGATAAATAAGGTATTTTTTATATGCATGCTATCTAGCCCACTAATGAGGTTTCCACTGTCTATCACTTATATATTTGCATGTGCTTTCTACACCACTCATGAGGTTCCCACTGTGTATCACTTATATATTTATATGCAATCTGTAACATACATACAAATATGTGTGTGTGTGTGTGTGGTGAGAGAGACAGAGGTACTGTGTGTGTGCGTTGTGTGTGTGTGTGTGTGTGTATATATATATATATATATTTATTTTTTTTATTTCCATGAACTTGCATCCTCATTCATACAGGTCCCATTGGAAATTGAATAGAGGAGTTATTGCAAAACTCATTTTTCATGTCAACCTGCTTTCCCTGACACACTGCGTAACACCATCAGGCCATGACATGCATGTGAACTGATTGTGAGATAGAGCTCTCCAGCCCATCACAATGTGTCCACCATGTGACAGAACACTGCACCATATCTTCCCAGGCTCCAAGCAGTGATGTGTTCCACCAATCCTTGTGCTGCCCAGCCAGCTCCCAGAGCTAATCTCTGAACCTGAGTTGCCGGCACGGAAACACAGCATGTTACCCTCTGGACCAACAGCTGTTCCTACACACAACGTTTCTCCATAACTTTTAGGTGATTCTATCAACCAATGACAATATGCAATCAATAACCCTGGCAAAAATGCGTACAGGGCAACTATTTATTTAACAGGTCTATTCTTTCAACAGGTCTACACATTATTATATTCCACTTTTTGGGGCATAATTACTTTATTTTTCTTAAAAATGACAGTTAAATTCATTTTACCAGTTATTCATTTCAGATGGCATCTCTATACCTTAAAGGCACAAATAGGTTTGTACAAAGTGAGGTGTGGACTTAACAGGTCTGTGCTATTGACAAGGTTTGGTTTAAGTTGGCCCTAGTGCAATAATGTAAGACTGAAAATTGTATTAGGCTGTAGCGCAGGTTGAGCAAATATCATCATGCCTGATGTGCTGTGCCACCGTCTCTGGCAGTGGGAGCTGTGGTAGATAAGTGACGGTTCATTTCTGTTGCAGAATGCAGCCATTTCATTAGCTAATGTATGATGTTATAGCAATAATAACATCACATTCTGAGCATATGAGGGGTTTGGATATAAAAAGAGGGGACGGGAACCAGATTCTATGGATAAACAGAAATATTAATAAAAAAATCACCAAGAAGAGTGAATTCTGCGGCACAGCAGAAGTTCTGCGCAAAATTCTGCGGCCGCAGAATTCTAGGGGCCTTGACTATGAGGTCCTGCATTACCTTTAAAAATTGTGAGGCAATATAGTTTTTCTGCAGGAGACCCATCTTAGAGCAGAGCAAACTCATTTTGTACAGAGTGGGTGGGGCAGATATATGGGGGTGAAGGGACACGTAACAAAGGGGTAGTCATTTTGATTGCGTGCCAGGTCCAATTCCATCTCCTTCAGGAAGCTGGGGACAATGATGGCAAATACATTTTGATCAGCTGTTGGGACAGATGGAGGTCATCATGGGTTCAATATATGGTCCCAATACAGACAACCCCATTTTATTTGCCAAGTTTCTGAGGATCTCAGCTACCTGGGCTCACTTGCCTAGCACTTCTAGGCAGGGACTGGAACCTGGTCCTTGTTATAGATCTCAACAGGTCAGGTAGATATAGAAATGGGCTAACACTTGTGCACAGAGAGCAGTCCGCAACCTTCTGGATAGTCTAGGCCTCACAGACCCCTGGTGGGTACTCCACTCACAACAGACGGAGTACACCTTATATTTTCCACCACATTTGTCCATTTCTAGGCTCAACTGTTTCCTCTTTTGGTTGGATTTCCTACATGGTCTGCACCTGTGTGAATTTGAAGAAAGGGTAATTTCAGATCACAGTTCTGTGATCTTGCAACTTAGCTTTTCTACTCCCTCAGACTAGTACAACCACTGGTGCCTCAACAAACAATTGCTCAAGGTTAAGTAGATAGCAGAGAAACTGAAGCAATACATTACGGAATTCATAGCACACAGCAACATCCCTGAACAAAATGGAGAGTCTGTGGGTGACCCTTAAGAACAGCCTCAGAAGGGAGCTAATCAGACTCTCATCCATACATAATAAAAGGGGGAGCAGAGGGCAACAGAAATTCTCAGTGAGATCAGGTCCATTGAAAAAAAACACTGGGTCCCCATGCCCTTAAAGATAAGTGACTACAAATAAATAGGTTGCAGGCCCAGTATGGGGAACTTAATGGAGAGAAGGCAGAGCATTTCATCAGCAGATCCAACACTAGGTGAGAAAGTGGGTAAGCTGGTGGCACTGCAACTGAGGTGTCAGGAAATGTCCAGGACTATTACAGGGGTTCAGGATGCCACTAACACAATAGTTACTAAGTCTCAGGAGATAGCTGAACAGTTTTTGCACTTTTATCAGCAGATATACAGCACTGAGATGCAATCTACTTGGGCAATAGCCAACTATGTCTCTGCAATCCCCTTCCTACAACTGGCAGATCTGCAAATCGAAGCACTGAAAGCTCCCATTACAGGAATTGCAATAAGGGCAGTCATTAAAGACCTTACACCTGACAAGGCACCAAAGCCAGATGGGTATTACTCCGATTTTCATAAAGTAATGGTCGACTCCCTTACACTACTGCTTTTGCGCATGTATCAATACTGCTATGAACATGGGGTCACAGACATTTCACTGATAGAAGCGTTATTCACTATCTTACAAAAACCTAGGAAAGACTCCCCGCTGGTATGGAGGTAGAGGTCAGTCTTCTTTATAGACTTAGATATGAAGATCTTGGCAAAAACCTTAGCTACACAATTGAACCGAGTCTGGGGATTGCTAATTGGTAGGGGGCAAGTTGGCTTTATGATGGGCATGCTTTCCTCTGACCATTTGCGTAAGGTCACCCATCTATTTGTCGTGTCCAGAGACAGTCAGGAACCTGCAGTCCTGGTCTCTCTGGATGCGGAAAAAGCTTTTGATAGGGTGGCATCATGAGACTACCTCTTTCAAGTACTGAAAGCCTAAGAAATACCCACAAAATTCATTAAATGGGATGAAGTACTAGATACAGGCCCCAGAGACTGAATTATGTATAATAGTGTCTGTTCAGATCATGTCACACTGTACAGGGGGACTAGGCAGGGATGATCCATGTCACCTTTATTGTTCAACCTCTTCCTGGAGCCCTTGGTGGTCAGAATAAATTAGAACATTGAAATTCATGGTATAAGCATAGACTCACAGGAGTACAAGCTTTTGATGTCTGCTGATGACATAGTGGGACAGATTTTCAGTCGTCTCTGAATGCTGCAAACCCTGGGTGTGCTGAACTTATGGTGCATGAGGCTTGCGGCATTCACCCCACCAGCGATTGGGATTTTCAGTCCTGTGCGCCAATTTTTCTGGTTTAGCGTGCAACAATCCTGGGTACTCTTTTTATGGGGCTTTTACAGGGCTTGAGCGAAATATTTGGCGCAAGCTGACGTAAATCAGGTAAACTGTTGCAACTGTGCATGACCTACTAAAATCGAGCGTAGTTGTGGCAAAGGTGTTTGGTGCAGCTGTGCCACAAAATGGGTTTGACGCAGGGCTTGATGCAAGTTTTGTGTCGCCCCTTGAAAACTCAGCTCAGTGTCACATGTGGAAAGGCCAGGGACAACTCTTCCTGCCACCCTAGAAATGATCAAAGAGTTTGGTAAGGTGTCTAATTACCAGCTTAATGTCTACAGACTGATGTGATGCCCTTAAACAACACGGTGTCTAAACAGGAGATAATCAGCCTGAGGTTAGCTTGGAAGGCAGATAACTTCAAATATTAAACAAATCACAGTTCCAATAGCAGAAGCTGAACTTTGACTGCCTGGTAGACCAGCTTAAGCAAGAGCTGACCAGATAGACCTCCTTCCCTATCACCCTAAGGGGGAAGATAAACATCATAAAAATGAACCTTTACCCAGGGTTTTGTATCCTCTGGGAATGTTGAACAAATGTATCCCCCAAAAATGGTTCTGATGGCTACAGAAGGTAATTTCCAACCTGATATGGGCTGGTAGAGGTGGGTGTACCACAAACTGGTGGCTCCAACAATAAAGGTCTCCATCTTCTGAAACTGTGGCTGTATTACTTGGCTCACCACAGTGGCAAATATCTTTTATGGATCAAGGACTTCGCGGACAGAGAGGAACTGACTTATACAACCCAATGGCTGGATAGTGGATGCCACCTCCGTGAAGTGCACCACATAGACCCCAGGGACCTCCTCCAGCTACAGCCACACAAACTGCCCATGGGCCTGAAAACTACACCCACAGGAGTGTTGCTCAGAGGACATTCTCAAATGTGTCAGATGCTTAGGACAGACCCCATCAAAAACACCTCACAGCCCCTATGTCTGAACACCAACTTCATAACTGAGAATAAACACATTTCATCTGCCTTCAGGAAATCCACTAACATTAGCTGAGTGAACCAACTGACCCTTGATAGAAAATTAATTACATTCGCCACCTTTAAAACAAGGTATGAGGCCAGAGATTGTGACTATTTTAAATTCTTGCAGGTGGCTTATGCCCTCGCAAAACATTTTGGTACACAGTCCTGATCCAAAGACCATGGAACCAAACTAGCAACATCAGTACCACGGGCCAGTCTGCCTCACTGCACAGTTTTTCAAATCTCTATGGTCAAAAACATGATCTTACTCTGTGTAAAATAGATGGCTCCACCCTGCACTGGACCAGTGCATTCTCTAACACAGACAGTCCCTTTGATTGGGACAGGATCTGGAAAGATCTTTATAACATATATAAAATTCAATAGGTATCACCTAATTCAAATGAAACTGCTGAATGATATGTACTACATGCCCCAGAAGTTATTTAAAATAGGTAGACTAAGGGCCCCATATTATTCAGATGCGGCTGGATGCATACATAGAACAGTGTGACGCCAAAAAAAGATGCGTTGGATGGCTCTGTTGCAATATTCAAATGAAATGCACAATTGGAACAGATTGTGCATTCTGTTTGAATATCAGACCCTGGCTGTGTGGCACATAGCAAGCAGTTGCTATGTATGGCATGGCGCATCCAGGGTGCAGGGCTGAAGACCACCCATAGGGGAATGCGGGGTGCATACCTGTATGCGCCGTAGCCCCCAAGGGCGATTCTCAGCCCAAGCATGCAAATGAGCTAACTGGGCATGCATGGCACAAAGGGGTCCCAAGCATTCCCATTGTGGGCTCCTTTGCATTGCTGCGCCGGGTGGAATGCAGTGGTGGAGCCCCCCACTCCCGATCGCCTGTACATGAATACATGGGACAATCCCTTGTGGTCCAGTGGACCATGACATCCCTGGACAACCCCCCCATGCCCCGATCACCATCAGAATGAATGAACAGTCCCCCCCATGCTCAATCACTGTCAGAATGAATCAACACCCCATGCCCTGATCTTCGTTAGACAGAATGAACACCCCCCCACCATGCCCTGATCTCTGTTAGCATGAATGAACACCCCACCATGCCCCGATCTCAGTTAGATTGAATGAACACCTCCCCATGCCCCAATTTCTGTCAGAATGACAGAACGACCCCCTTCCGAGCTATGATCTCCAGAGCACTGTAATAACACCCCCCCCATACCCCAATCGCTGGTACAGCAATGTGAATATCCCCCTACCCAGCCCCAATCACTGGTACATTAATAGATAAAAGTGAACCCCCTTCCACTGTGCAGTGCCACCCCCCAGCACTAGAATGTACATCAAAACCCAGATCCCCATTCCCTAGCGGCTAGTGGTCCCCCACCCTGGTAGGCAAGCAACCACCACCCCACACCCCCCCCATCCTGACCCATGCCAGCGACTGGCACAGCCTTCCTCACTCCACCACAGCCAGCCACCGACCAAGCTGTCACAGAGCCCGGCGGCACAACAGGACATGCTCATTGGTTGACACATCTTGGACACTGCCTGCATCATGGCAAAGGTGCCAAAAATGCCTGCCTCCCACTTTCAACTATTTCTGTCATGTTAACTACATTTCCTCATTTTACGACACAAAAATGAAACGTGTCATTATTTTGGCATGCGTCATTTTGGGAGCGCATCTCTTGGCACTTGCAATATGAAGTTAGATCATGTTTTCTGTAGTCTAGAAGTTATGTCATAAGTAGTGCAGGTAAGCAAAAATTATGCTGTAACTCTTTGAAAATCCAGCCCTGTGTTTTTAGAAGAAAGAGAGTGGCATTAGCACTCTAAGGTTATCTACTCTTATCATTTACAATTCAAGCGTTTTAATAACATTCATGTAACCAGTCCCCTCACTGCCAGCAACTATGGGTTTTCAATCACATGGATGTGGTATGTATATTTATAGAACACATACAAATAGAGGAGAGAAAGAAGTGCCTCTGCTGGGACTTGAACCCAGACCACCCGGAAACCCGTTCCAGTCACGCTAACCAGCTGCGCGACCAGGGCAACTGGAACCTGGGCTGTCCCAGAGCACAGATGATTCTTTCTCTGATGCACAACCTGATGCTGCACAAATAATGACTACATTTTCAATCACATGGGTGCGGAGTGCATATTTATGGAACACATACAAACAGAGGCGAGAAAGAAGTAAGTGCCTCAGCTGGGACTTGAACCCAGGCCACCTAGAATACTGTTCCAGTCGAGCTGAGCAAAAAGCAACTACTAGCACAAAACAAATTGAGCTACTAGAAAAAGAGAATAATGAATTGAAGCAAAAACTGCCAACTGCAGCTGCAGTCTCTGAATCGGTAATGAGAAATTCCATTACTACCCAAGAAAAATTAAAAACCTCGAAAACACAGTAAGAACTGTTAACCTACACATTGTCGGAATGCCTTTACTTGAAACTCAATCTTTTATGACTTGGGACTTAAAGACTTTTTAATATCTGAATTCAAATACGTGGACACTTATTATCCCAACCTGGTTAAAGCCTATCGTCTCCCACAAAGGAAACCTCAGCTGCAGTTACAATCACTGTCTCAACCTGCAAAGCTACCCACTATATTGGTAGCATTTGCATCTGTTGCTGTTTGAGAGATAATTTTAAAAACAGCCAGGATCAAAGGTGCCTACTCATATAAACACATAGAAGATTTCTACTATTCTGGAATGAAATTCTGGAAATGGGGGTGAGTGTTGTCAATATTCAATGTTACATCCTTACAGGGCAAGGGTCATCATAGATGGGGAATGCAAAATCTTTTTTAACATGGACCAACTTGCCAAGTGGATGAAAGCATAACGGAGCTGCAAAGACGATTAGTAACAAAGACGACACATTGGATGAAGAAGATATTGACAAACTAGCCTCTCAAAGTTCTACTTTGGATACACCTGAATGTGATTAAAAAAATTCTTAATGCAGGGTTATCACACCCTCAAAATAAGGAACACGTTTCATCATTAGGTGCATAAGCTGCCCACACTTGCCCGTTACCACCAACAATGAACAATGCTGTTATAATCCCGAATATTAAGATTACCAAGGATGACACACCAGTTGTTGGAACCAAGGAAAATGAAGAAAAGTGACTTTCTGGATCACATAATATCTAAATAGTGCCTTCCACAGGAAGCACAAGAGATCTAGGGAAAGGAGCAAGGGGAACCAAGCAACCAAAATGACGAAGCCAAAACCCAGGGAGAGATAAAAAAAACAGTACATAGAAAAACAGGAGAGAAAGTAGTAAGTGCCTCAGCTGAGACTTGAACCCAGGCCACCTGGAATACTGTTCCAGCTGCGTAAACCAGATGCGCCGCCACCAAGGCAACTGAAACCTTGGCTGTCCCGGAGCACACATCACTCTTTCTCTAATGCACAACCTGATACTGCACAAATAATTGCTACATTTTTTGCTACTTTTGCTACTATTATACTTGGACTTCAGCAAGGCGTTTTGACTCTGTCCCCCACAATGGTCTGGTGGAGAAACTGATGGGGTTGGGATTAGGCCCTTTGATGATCAGATGGATTGAATACTGGCTAGCTGAACGCACCCAGAGAGTAGTGGTCGGTGGGGAGCTCTCGAACTGTAGAGAGGTCGGTAGTGGGGTACCGCAGGGCTCAGTCCTGGGTCCGATCCTATTTAATGCATACATATCGGACATCAGGGAGGGTATAGGGTGTGAAATGAATCTCTTCATTAATGACTCCAAGATGGGAGTAGTAGTTGAGGGGGAAGAGGGGAGGTTGGCACTACAAGGGGACCTGGACACCCTGGAAAGCTGGGCTCACACATGGAAATTAAATTTCAATATCACCAAGTGCAAGGTGTTACATCTTGGGCGGGGAAACCCTAAACACAGGTACACCCTGGGAGGGGAGGCGCTAGAGGCCTCAACAGGGGAAAAAGACCTAGGGGTCATGGTGGGATGCATGTATGAATAACTCTGAGCAGTGCAGGAGAGTGGCTAGCAAGGCAAACAGGATGTTGGGATGCATCGTAAGGGGGATCACCTCTAGGAGCAGGGAAGTGATTCTGCCACTGTACAATGGACTGGTTAGACCACACCTTGAGTACTGTGCGCAGTACTGGAGACCACACTTGAAGAGGGACATACAGCTCCTGGAGAGGGTATAGAGGAGGGCAACTAAGATGATACGAGGACTAGGGGATTTGACGTATGAGGACAGACTTGAGGAGCTCTGCCTGTTTTCATTGGAGGAGAGGAGAGACAGGGGGGACATGATTGAGGTCTTCAAGTACCTCAAGGGAATAAATAGGGTAAACATGGAGGGGATCTTTAGACTAAAGCAGGAGGTATCACCAGAGGGCATGGTTTGAAGGTGGAAGGGTGAGGGGAAAAGAGGAGGAGGTTTTCACTGAGAGGGTGGTGGACCCTTGGAATCGCTGCCTGGCGAGCTGGTTCAGAGATCCACAGTGCAGGGCTTCAAGAGAGGTGGGACAGACACAGAAAGCGGATGTATCAGATGATGACCTGGCCCGGGGGAGTGGAGATGGATGATAGGGGTTTCTGGAACACAAGGGGGGGAGGGCCTTGGCACCCAACTAGGGATCTGAGGTTTGAGCAGACTCGATAGACCATAAGACCTAATCTGCTGGCAATTAGTATGTTAGTACATTTTCAATTATTGTGGCGCAAATGTCATTTTAGGAGCGCAAACAGAGGAGAGAACAAAGTAAGTGCCTCAGCTGGGACTTGAACCCAGACTGCCTTGGTGGCACAGCTGGTAGCACAACCAGAATGGTATTCCAGGTGGCCTGGGCTCAAGTTGCAGCTGATGCACTTCTTTTTCTCCTCTGTTTGTAGGTGTTCCATAAATATGCACACCGCACCCATGTGACTGAAAATGTAGTCATTATTTGTGCAGCACAAGGTTGTGCACTGGAGAAAAAGTAATGTGTGCTCTGGGACAGACCAGGTTCCAGTTGCCTTGGTGGCACAGCTGGTTAACGCGACCGGAACAGTATTCCAGGTGGCCTGGGTTCAAGTCCCAGCTGAGACACTTACTTCTTTCTCACCTCTGTTCGTATGCCAGCAACTATGGGACCTACACATGGTGGGGAGCTGGCCAGGTTTGTTTAAAGTTTCTGTGCAACTGGGTGCTGGCTGTATAGCCACCTATGCACAAAATGTACATTTTAACTTTCCTTATCACTCTAACAAATTGATTGTCTGCACCAGTCTTTATAGACCAGCAGAGTGGGGAACTGACAGTATTAAGCATACCTCTGAAATTACAAGCTCCTTAGGGAGACATCAGCCATACAAATACAGGTATCTCTGCTTTGGAGTATCCAGGGTCCTTTTACTGGGGCACCCATTTTACAGTTGTACTGCTTTCACAAAAGCACAATTTAATCACACTGGAACATTACTCATAAACAGGTTTAGTGAGCTAATGTGCCATGAAATGACAGCAGCCAAACATACATTTACTTAAGATACTGATCACTTAACCTACCATTGTACTTCTGTAACCCCTAAGTGGCGCTATCCCAAGGGCTACTACCGCTGCTTGCATGACTAGGCACAGGTTGAGGGGCATGAGCTCAGCAAATGAGTGCCTCCACCCAGAGGAATGGTTTTGACATAGCATGACTGCTGTGGGTACAGCCCTCCAGGATACTATAACCTCCCACTAGCCCTTCTAGTAGCCTAAACAGATCAGCAAATAAACAATCACATATACCATATGGTAGCAATACTGAACCCACACTCTGTACACTTACCACCAGGGCTGGATCAGCTGCAAAGGCCCTGGAGACCCCCCTGTAAAATAAGACCTGTAATGCAACAGTTCAATGGTAGTACAATACCCCCTCCAAAAAGGTACACACTAGCCAGGTTAAATGCAGAAAGAACAAAATCAGATTTATTCAGGGGGAATTGAACAAGGGTGGGGCAGCAATCTAGCAGGTGATTGTTAGATCTGATTGGTTCAGGCTGAATATGCATGCACAAGGAGTCACTCTGTCACAGTCACACACCCTGGGCACCCAGTTGTTACACAGGCTAGCCTGAAGCGTTGCCCGGAGTAGGCTGGTGTTGCAGCTGTTGTTGGGGCCCTTAGAAACAAAAACAATTAGCATGCACATCAACCCAGAATTTGTATTCTGGAGCCGGATGGCTCAATTCGTTGTGATAAACCCAAACAACTAAATCAGATGACACACAATGATTGCAGCTTTGTTGCAGGGAGCTACCCTGTTCAGTACTCATGCCACCCAGACCAGGAGGCAGGACTGATGAGATGAAGACCTCTGGATGTTGTTCTGGCTTGTCAGGAAAGCAGGGCCCACATGACGCACCATAGTGGTCGCTACCTGTTCAATGGTGTTGAACAGGGAGCCGAATCCCTGAGCGGGCCTTTTGTTGGAAAAGTCTCTGCAGTGGAAGCGGCAGTCTAGACCGAGATGGCAGGGCCCAGACCAGAGAGTTCGGATCTAGTTCATACGAGTGCTGGAGCAGCTTCCAGCAAGCATAACACACTTGAAGGTGGGGAACCAAATCGCGACCCACACAGCACATTCAGCACACTTATAAGTAATACAAGTAGCAGCCACAGACTTGATAAAGTCAGTTTGCAATTTAACAGGATTTCTGCGCAAACCTTTCGTTCTGAGGCTCTCTTCAGTACCTGACAGACCGATCGCTTCTGGAGCAAGTCTTCAGTCCACACACAGGTGAAAATCACTCACACTCTCTTCAGACTTCAGATCTCAAAACAGGCTATTGGATTTAGTTAGATTTTACTCTCACAAGCTTCTTCGCACTGGAAGATGGTGGCAGACAGGCCAAACACAACCTTCCCGATGATTCCCTGTGCTACTACGCAGGAGCAGCTGCTTGAATGGCTTGAGCTGTTCACTCTCCAAATTCCAACTCTCGACTGATACACTGCTGCAGGCAGCTCTAGGATTTCCCAGTGACCCAAAAGGTTCAGTTGGCTGATCAATCTGTCTGTCACAGAAAGGGCTCCCCCTCCAGGTCCATCTTGGCGCCAAACCTCAAAAACTACAATTCCTACTGAAATTCAATCCCACAAGACCTCTGGGGACAGTCTCCATTTTAGGTCCCCTGAGGTTCTGATTGGTCCAACTCTAGCAGTCCAGAACCAAAATGGTGGCTCTAAGCAAAAAGTCCATGCGGCAATGAAAGGCAGGTTAGACAAACTCCTATATTATTATTACTAAAGTAGATAAACAGCAAACAAACACAGATCCTAAGAGGGCTCCCTCTGCACATATAGCGATGGCAGAATGGAGCAGAAATACCACTCGCTGGGCAGGTCGCAAGCCTTAAACTACTCAGTCCCAATCCAGACTAATTATCTCATGCAGAATAGACAGCTTTTAAAGAGTCAGGCACGGATGCCAAATAGGGCAATCTCATGCAGACAATCAAAACTACTGCAGACACAGAACACCATCCTAGCAGTGGGCATTAGGGCAAGTCTAGGAAGATATTTTAGGAACCCCTGTTTGTAGGAGGGTTACACTTCTACGGCAGTTGTTATAACATGTGATTAACCCAGCCCCACAGCCCTCAGCATCTTTACCTTAGCCTCAGCTCAACTTGATGGACTTTCATGGCTCTCCCTATGCAGTAAGGACATATCTGACTGGCAGTGTTCGGCACACATAAGTGACTCCCACAACTGCAGAATCTTGATGGCTGCTTGCTGATGGATTTCTACTGCATGTCCCCACCACAAACAGTCTTGCAGTCATATGGATCAGGACATCATCTCAACCTTCTTGGAACCTGGAGCAGACCCACCTGGCAAGGGCCTCGAGCAATCCCTCTGAAAGGAACTCCCAACTACTCTGGCATTTTCTTTTTACTCCTGTAAGGTGGGATCATAAATACCCTTTCTCTCTCGTTTCAGCCCCCTCTCTCAGGATCTTCTTGGTCATGTGGAGGAGCACATGCCTTCCTGCCCCGAGAGGCAGAGAACATTCAAAGACTCCACTCCCTGAACTGACTCAAACTTCCTTTGTCACCCCTACTTGTAGGCAGAGGCATCGCTCAGTGCTAGAAATGGACATAAATTCAATGGAAAACCCCACAACCTTCCATGCAGGGTCAAATACCTAACTGAGGTCTGGGGACACATTTACTCATCACGTGTTGCTTTTCAGCACTTAATGTATTCAGTTGTATGTATGCTGGTGGGTGAATGTTACACAGGAGCAGTTCTTCCCCATTTTACTCCTGGAACAAAGTTAGCCTCTTAATTTTACTCCTGGAACTGAGTTCCCCTAGGTTCCCAACTATTAAAGGAGGAATCACCTATGCTAGTAATGACCCTTAATTTGAATGTACACTAGTACAGTCTCTGCCTGTCAGTCACAGTTAGAAGTCTTTTAGCAGATGTGCCAGAGCACAGAAATGTCCAGACTCTGTTACTACTACCTATAACTCTTTAGTAGCAATGCCACATACATAAAGGGGGTGTGAGAGGCTGGTTAAATTCAAACAAAGCAAAACAAACAGAAAGCAATATCATGGGGTTAATGTTGTTAGATCAACGGAGTAGTAAATATTCTGAAAGCATTTGATTTAAAACTACTGAGAGTGTGTCAAGTCTTTTTTAAGTGCTAACATTTCCTTTTTTCCAAGGATGAAGCTTGCCATTCAGTAGGGGCTATCTGATTGAAGTTACTTTTCTAGCTGCAGTAACAATGAATACTGATAATAAAACTGAAGAGCCTTCTCGCTGACTGAAAGGCATGTGTTTACCACCAAAGTTCTGTGCAAGATAAAGAATGAAGCAGGGGCACTTGCTTGGTACAACAGGGATGAGAATTTTGTGGGGTTTTTTTTGTCACTGAACTTTTTTCCCCAATAGATCATTCTTTTGTATTTATTACAAATGACTACTGAAGACTCATCACAAAAAACAAACATCCGCTGCAATGAGACAACCCGCTTCCTTTCTCTTATGTGCTGAACTAACCCAAAAAACGTATACAGTTCCCTCAAATAAAACCAACTGCACTTTAATGACCCAAAATAACAATTTACTATTCAAACACTAATACAGATAAAAAATTGAATATTTCCCTTTTTAAGTAAAACAAGTTCATGTGCTTACACAAATAATAAAAAAGCACCCACACAAAAGCCTGGACAAGTCAAACAGAGGCAATGGATTCTGTTTCTTTAAGATGGCAGTCCTATCAAGTCACAGCAAGTTGGAAAGTGAAGGTAAAAAAAAAATTGCTTACTAACTCACAGCATTTTATAACACTGGCAAGGCAAAAAAGGGATGGGTCACTGTGACAGGGAGCTCTTGCCGCTCTTGAAGACCAACCTTTTCTTAAATCTGTTGTAACAGTTCTTCTATTTCTTAGCTACTCTATCCTTTACAATTTCTAGTCCATCAGGTTGGCCACCTATGGTCACCCCTTCCCCTTTCTTGACTATGCTATAGTGTCCTCTTTAATTTTTCTTTTCCCTCTGAGGTTCTTATGCAGGGAGGTTATTGTTGTGACATCCAAGCATATGTAAAACAGGTTGTGTTTATCGTTGTTGGATTTAGTATGTAATAGCACTATGTCATAATACACCTTATGTTTATGAAACCTGTAAATGTTGAAAATACCACGGCACTAGGTGTTTATGATAATGGTAAAAAGTACTAGGTGACTATTATAGAAATTAAGTTAGTTGTGCTATTTAAAATGCATGTAAATTGCTGTAAACTGAACACGTCTGAAATGTCATGGTGATTTGCATATATCCAATGATGCTTTGCATTATGGAAGTATGTATGCTGTTGTATTTCTTTGAAACTTGATTTGTTGCCAATGCCCTTTGGGGTAACCCTTTTTCAGTGTTTCTGCACTGAGGTTCTTTGTTTTTAGCTTTGGTTTTTTTTCTTTTTGAGCCCCCACTACCCAAGCAAACAGGGCCCACATAGGGATGAAGGGTTTTCACTGAAAAGTGGTTAAATCAGAGATCAGTGTCAGTAGGTGCTGGCTAAGTGCAGAGAAAGGCCATACATAGTCTGCTGCTGCAAACTGATGCACTGAAGAAGGAATATGGCATTGCAGAAGTTTCTTTCCTGTATTCTGAATAAACATCACATAGAGACTGTGTGTTGAACCTGAAGTTCAGTGTCTGGTCCATCTGTTATCCCACAACACCTCCACAGATTTGGTGCCAGAAGTGGGATAACTTGCTGGAAGCATCTGGACTGGCCGAAGAGGGATGTTTTCCAGTGGATATCACCCAGATATCCCAGGTGGACTAATGCACCGGGAGTTGCCAGAGAAGAACCTGGAGAAGAAAGTCAGTGGAGTTCTGACCAGAATCATGGCTGACAGAGAGAAGCTGCTGCCTGGACTGGACCTGGGAGCTTAGAGGAAGGCCAAGCCTGAAGATGACAAAGAGATGCAGGTTGAGGCAGACTGAAGGTGCAAGAGACAACACCTTGGAGGCAGTGACCCTGATGAGGATGATCCACTAGATGAGTGGGCAATGGCTAGAGGCAGACCAACAATGCAGAGAGGTAGAACACTGGTGCCAAGTACTCGAGAGGATCCTGCTGGAGAGTTTGGACAAAGAGTTGGAGGAGGATTTTTCCATGGGCTCAGTTTGAGGAGGACCCTCTGACTGAGCAGGACATTCCTTTGTTGCCTTTGATCCTAGGATGTTACCTGTTGGAGGTTGGAGATGCAAGAATGGAACTTGAATGTGAGACCCCAGGTAAGACTGTGCCTAGTGATACTGTGCCGGGGTTAAAGACTCCAAGCAAGCAAGACGCCTATGAGGCTGAAGGGACTTTTTCTTGTATTGATGCAGCTAAATCTATTAACAGTATTGACTGGGGTATACTGCAGGCTAAAGACGATAATATTGCCAAAATCTTACAATATGTTAAGATCAAGGAGGTGGTACATGTGTTTTATTTTTTTATGAAAAACCTACAAAGGAGGAGGTGGGTGGAAAATGGATTTTAACCTGTGTTGGGGTAACACCAAAAAGGGTGTTTATCCTCAGGTGTCTGTATCTGTAGCAAATGAATGACTCAAGAGACACAGTGGGTTTATATAAAGGGGGTGAATTTGGGACGGGCCCCTGCTTAAAACTGGCATGTCTGGTGGGGTTGGAGCACGTACTTACTCACCCCAGAGAAAGCCTTTCTGTGGTACTGGACTTTACAGCGGTCCAGATTTTTTAGTTAAGGAATATGACAGACTTTCCCTAAAAGGAGATAGGAAGGTAGCGTTAGTCTCTGTTGAGAAATGTGTTAATGCCTCAAAGTACAGAATGATGATATCCACTATGTTTATGATGGAATGTTTATCATTAATAGGGACCCTGAGATATAACTTCTAAAGATGGATGGGTGGAAGCTCTATCCCTTCCTGGGACAGCAAGGTGGTAAGCAGTCTGCAATAACTGCTTCCCCTTAAAGTGGAGGATATGTGACAGGGAGCTCCTGCCCCTCTTGAGGACTGACCTTTTATTAAATCTGTTGCAGCAGTTCTTCTATTTCTTAGCCTACTCTATCCTTTACAATTTCTTGTCCATCAGGTTAGCCACCTATGGGCACCCCCTCACCTTTCTTGACTATGCTATGGTGTCCTCTTTAATTTTCCTTTTCCCTCTGAGGTCCTTGTACAGGGAGATTATTGTGACCTCCAAGCGTATGTAAAACAGGTTGTGTTTATTGTTGTTGGATTTAGTATGTATAGCACTACATCATAATATTTGCAGTGTCAGTGGCTCAGTAGGTAGCACACTCACCTCTGAGGACAGGAGATCAGAGGGCTGTGGGTTCAGTTCCCACATCTAGCACTTGGGTTAATATCCCAGTACTGACACTATAGTGCAGCATGAGAGGGGTGCTGCATTCTGAGGGGCTGTCTTTCGGATGAGACGTTAAACCGAGGGCCCATCTGCCTGGATTGGTGGTAGTTCAGGTGGATGTTAAAGATCCCATGGCACTTCTCGAAAAGACTAGGGGAAGTTCCCCGGTGTCCTGGCCAAATTTCCCTCATTCACTAAAAATACCACCAACAACTTAATCTGGTTCAAGGTCAGTTGGCATTCATCTGTATCCCCCTCCCCCGGGTCATGCCTGAAAATAGGCAGGATTTGTCTAGTGCACTTACCCGGTCAACAAAAACTAAAAAAAAATAATAATATTACACCTTATGTTTATGAAACCTGTAAATGTTGAAAATACCATGGCATTAGGTGTTTTTGATAATGGTAAAAAGTACTAGGTAACTATTATAGAAATTAAGTTAGTTGTGCTATCTAAAATGCATGTAAATTGCTGTAAACTGAACACGTCTGAAATGTCACTGTGATTTGCATATATACCATGATGCTTTGCATTATGGAAGTATGTATGCTGTTGTATTTCTTTGAAACTTGATTTGTTGCCAATGCCCTTTGGGGTCATCCATTTTTCAGTGTTTCTGCACCGAGGTTCTTTGTGTTTAGCTTTTGTTTGTTTTTTTCTTTTTGAGCCCCACTACCCAAGCAAACGGGGCCCACGTAGGGATGAAGGGTTTTCACTGAAAAGTGTTTAGATCAGAGATCAGTGTCAGTAGGTGCTGGCTAAGTGCAGAGAAAGGATGTACATAGTTGTCAAAGGGTGTGGGATAACAGATGGACACTCACAACCAGAAATAGGTTTAACGCACCCTTGGCTTGGTGCGATGTTTATTTTTAAGCAACTAAAAATAAAAGAAAGTAAATAAAGGCTTCACTGGTGAGCAAATAAAATATAACTATTTTAAATAATAACAGAAAATCTCTCACAGCCGTGGCAAACTTGTGTAGTCAGTTTCCACAAGGGTGCTAGGACTCCCTTCAGTCCTTCGCCTACCCAGGCCAGACTTCCTTGCATGCTGAGCAGGTAGTCTCCTTATATACCTGCCCACCAGGTTATGTGGTATCAGCATCATCAGAAACATTAAAACACATTTTAAACAGATCCTTTTAATTTATATAAAGCTAGGGAGCCTTTATGTATATTATTACTATGCTCTAATGCCATGGTTTTGTATTTTAAACAAAGGAGAACTGAAATAAAAATATGTTGTTTTACCTTAAACCTGATTGACATTATTTATCTTACAAAAGTGGTCACTAGAGGCCGCTGCCGCCCTACAGTGGGGCCAGACAGAGCGGCTGAGCAACAAGGAAGTAGCTACAAACTCCAGGAGCAAATTTTCCCTGTTGATTTTGCAGCCTTTTCTTCAGCCTGTAAGTTCCCCTTTGAAATTACCTTTATTTTAAACAAAATGTAGCCATTTCTGTTGTGCTTTTGACATTATCCTTTTGTGAGGCAAACATTTATTGTGCCTCTTTTCAACACCTTACTTTTCAGCTGAATAACACTGGTACACTCACATGGGGCTTGTGTAAAGGGACAGCCTATTTACAAGAGCAAAAGAGGCTAACAGAAAACACCAGGCTGCTCACAAAGTGCAACAAAATGACTGTTGCCACTATTACTGTTTAGGCTACGTGCACATATTAAAAACAGCTACTCTGGGGCTTAGAACTATTAACTATATTCCCCAAGCTTTCTCTTGAGGCATACTGAACATGTAGCCATTTTGAGGGCATAAACACAGAATATTGCACGCAAGACTGTACTGCCCAACATAATGAATTATTTTACATGCCACGTAATATTATGTACAATGCTAGGTCATGCTCTGACCAAGTAACTGTACCCTTTCAGTGGACCTCAGTGGAAATGGAAAAACAGTGGAGATAGATAAGAGATGGGGGGCGGGGGGCAAAGGTGGCCAACCTCTGAACTAGAGCTGAAAGGATAGAATAAAGGACAATGGCTAGAACTGTTGCAACAGAAGTTTTTGTACAAGGAGAGGAAAATAAGGTCCACATCAAGGGCCAGGGCTAATCCCTGTCACAATAGTCTGCTGCTGCAAACTGATGTACTGAAGAAGGAATATGGCATTGCAGAAGCCCATTTCTTGTATTTTGAATAAACATTACACACAGATTGTGTGCTGAACCTGAAGTTCAGTGTCTGGTCCATTTGTTATCCCACAACCCCTCCACAGTCACCTTTTGCTTTGACAGTTTATAATGGGGATTTATCTGATGGTAGCACCCATCCCCCAATAATGCACTGAATCTTAAAAAGGGTCTCCGGTCACCAGAAGAAAAAGCTCTGTTTGCATAAGCAGATCACAAATACACAACAATCTAAAGTAAAATAAAATTTCAAGCCATTGTCTTTTTCATAAATAAGGATTTGTGCATCAAACAACATTATTGTTTCTTTTTAAACTAATTTTGCCCCGGTGCTGTTCAGGAGCAGAGATCATATTCCTCTGCTTCTGAATTGCATAGCAATCAGTTCAAATGCAACAGAATGAAATGTTGTAAGTAGAAGATTATAATCTCAGCTCTTGAACAGCACGAGGACAGAAAGAACTAGAAAGGAAAAGAACATTTTCATATCTAGTTTTCATTTATTTCATCTACTATGTTTTCAGAAGGACCTCTGAGTAAGCATGTGCTCATGAAATTTCTACAATAAGCTTTACAGAATGGTTAAACCATATTATTATAAGATTTCTATATAAAAATTATAAATCTATTTTGAGGAAATGGGTTATATTTGCACTACATTTTATAGATGCAATAATTACACCTGGTCCTTATTTACTTAAAGTTTCCCCTGCTTGCATAATATTTTTGCTCACAGCCAAAGTACTTGAGACCAGAGAATACTGAAACTATATCCAAAGGCACCATTCATCAGCATTCCAGAACTCTGCACTCATAGTTATTTTAAATTCATTTGATTTTGTAACAGGAAGGTTAAGGTATTCAAATATGTAGTTAAAAATATATGACTTAAGTGTAAAAAAATAGTCATTCTGTTTTAGGCATATGCCCAAGTAACTATGTTATATGTGCTGTTTTAGCAATGATTTCTTAAATACCAAGTATCTAATACGTATGCATTTATTTGAATATATATACTTAATTTACTGAAATACACATATATAGCAAATCTACTTTTAAAAACATAGAAGTATACCATCACCCTAGTTGATGTGCTAAGGCAAAAACTCTATTGAATGCAGCGGATACAAATTCTGAACACATCTGCTGTCAGCTGTTCAAAAAATACTGGTACTGTGAAGACTACAATTTGACAATATGTTGTCACATTAGTGAGATTTAAATTAGTCACAGTGTCTCAGGAACAGCACACCCATCCAGTCCTTTTCATAAGCTCTTCCAAACGTCCTGGACCTAAACTGTCAACTCCCATCTGATTTTCAATCCATACAAGCATGGCTGTGCTCAGGCTCCTTATGAACACCACTAAGATCCAAGACATGCTTTTTGGCTCAGCCCCAAGGGTAAAAATGTGCCACACCCTTTTGGCAGCGACATGTATGGATGAATCCTGTCTTACCAAAGTCTCTTTCTTTAACTATCTGGAAGTCTCGCTCAACATTTTGTTGGACTTCTGTGCTCATATCTCTGTTGCTTGCAAGGCTATGAACACCATACTAGGGCTCATCTACAAAATCAGAGACAACCTTACTCCTAAAGCCCATACAGCAATTGTGGTGACAATTCTGCTCCCCAAACTAACCTACACAATGGCTGTTTGCTTCTCAGCCTCCGAAACTGTCCTATAGAAATGGGGTGTGACCTATAATAACATCTGCATGTTCACCTTGGCCACAAACAGGTACACACATCATTGTGATCTTTACTCCAAACTAAGTTGGCTTCCTAGACTAGCCTTGCACAAGTTTATTATGGTGGTGTGATACACAATGTTGTAACTAATTGGACCCTCTTGCCCCCTTCTGTGCTTCTTATGCATGATAGTTGATCCTATCCACTAAGGCAGGGGTCTCCAACCTTTTCTGGGTCATGAGCCAGGCTCTATGATGCCGGCTTGACAAAAAGTTTGTCAACTGACATTACATCAACAGATTTATGTCAACTGCAAATTGTGGTTGGCATAAATCCATTTAGAAATCTGTCTGTGCCTCCATGCAAGGCACTCTGCCCCATGCACCACCTGGACCTACGGATGATCAACTCCAAGGCAGAGTTGATTCACTGAGGGGATGCAGGATCGAGGGAAAGAGGATCCCAGGCAGACTTTACAGTGATCTGCTGATGTCAGCATCGACGCATTTGCTGTAAGGGTTTTGCTGCCTGGATCGGCATATGCGTCACATTTACATTTCTGAGTAAGATGTGAGCCACAACAACATGCAGCCCTTACCATACCCATATTTAGGAGTTAAAATAATAACATAATCATAGTCAATAGTCAATAATCATATTTTATTAAGTTTTATTAAGTTACAATCATTTTTAAAAATAGTTATAATTTTAAAATACTTATTCATAGCAGATCTGGATCTTTAGATTTGCTTGCAGGCTTAGTAAAACTAGCCTGCTGAGCATTTAGGGCACTTTTCAGCTCCTGTACTTTTCTCTAATTTAAAAGACTGTGACATGTACTTGACATGTAATTGACAAACAATAGAAAACCCCTCGTAAGCCACATCAAACTGCTTCAGGGGCAACATGTGGCTCACGAGCTACAGGTTGGCCACCCCTGCACTAAGGTACGACTTCCCTGGTTCCTCAACTATACACCAAATCAAGATGAAACTAGAGGAAATAGCCTTCTCCTACTCTGCCCCTAAACTGGAATTCCATCCTGGGTAAGGTCCGTCAGTGTACATTCAGCCAAGCCCCCGAGAGAGTACCACGCACTTCTAAACAAGGTGTCTGTATGTACTTGCCTATAGGCTGCTAGGAATTGTGATAATTTGTCTGTATGCACTATCCCAATACCAATGAATGTAGCCTATCGCTGTACTTGATTCTATGTCTTATTGGTATACGTTATCTTGTACTGTGCCCTCAACATTCTGTATCTTATATATTGTGTCCCTTGCTCTGTTTATTTACAGTATTTCTCTGCACTATTACTTGACAAATGTATGAACCCTTTATTCCTGTTATTCTTGTATACCGTTGTGATGACCTCCTATGTTGTATTCTCCCAGCTCCAGCCTGAAAATAGACAAATGTTTTGTCTAGTGCACCTAATTGGTAAATAAAAAACTAAATAAATAAAATCTGGGGGTTTGTAGATTTAAAAAAAAAACTTTTAAAAGCAAATAATTCTGTTATATCTATCATTAGAAGATAACTATGATGATGGGATAGAAAATGAAAAAAAAAGTGTTATACTTAAAGGGAATCCGTATGTTTCCTTATGAAATTATTGTGAAGGTTACTATGAGGATCCAGTATGTAAATTGCTAGGCTATATTTAGAAAATGTTTTCAGTGAGACAGAAAAATACATTTAAAATTGTGATGTGGAGGTATCCATTTTTGTGAACAGGAAGCATGCTGTGATGATGTCACTGCCTCAACAGCTCTAACAGTATGCAATTAAGAGTTAAAACAAACTGCTCCTGCAGACAGGGATCCTGTTCAATCATGAAAAGAAGCCCTGGATTCTTCTCTTGCACGCTGCCAAACATAAAATCCTGGGTGTTCCACAGATTATAACTGAATCCCTGACAGCACAGTCAAACTGATCTCACCTGCTGCACTGCATACTGTTAACACTGGTGAAGCAGTGACATCATCACAACACCCTTCCTGTCCACAAAATGGATGCCTCCACATCACTCTTTAAAAAGCATTTTTGTGTCTTACTGAAAACATTTTCTAAATATAACCCAGCATTTTATATACTGGATCCTCATAATAACCTTTACAATAATTTCATAAGGAAATGTATAGATTCCCTTTAAATTACAGAAACCTTTTTTCTATTGAATTTTTTAATTACAGTTTTTTAATTCATATTGGAACTTTGTTACTGTTTACTGAGTAAACTATATATATATATATATATATATATATATATATATAGGGACCAAAGAGCCCCAAATATCACCACAAAATCATACCCTTCCATTTTTAGCATCTCTTGCATGTTTGGAATCAGATGTGATGAATTTACATAATTTACTGCCTGTGTTTTAACAATGACATACACAAGAATGAGCAAATATCTACTCACCAGGGGAGTATCTCTTCCTCCTACTATGCTAAGACCAAGGCCGGATCGCCCCTTTGATATCTCTATAGTAGTTTCTTGTCCAGGGATAACTGGGCAGGTTGCTGGATCCAGCGGTGGCAAAGGAAATGAGATGGTACCTTAAATGCACACGGTAGAACAGAGGTTATATTTTATGTCTGAGTAGGAGGTCAACTGATAGTTATTATTTTTTATAGATAATACAATAAATGTTACTAGCAATATATGTAATACAGCATTAAACCTAATAGCCTTCACTGTTCCAAAGGAAAGGGGGGAGAGAGAGCAAGAGAGAAAGAAAGAGAACATGTTCTTGCATTTTGGGTTTGGAGTGAAGCCAACATGTCTAATAAATGTTTTCAAGTATAAAAAAGGCCTATTGGGATTAATTTAAAAGGTCTTTGTAAACATGTAACCTTCCCCAAAGTAACTTTGCAGCCCATGATGTTTTGCATTGTGGGGGCATGTGTGATTTTGTATGTGTATATACATATTTTTTCTTTTCTCAATGCCATGGGCCCCTAATGCCTTACCTCCAACTTCCACACAGACACAGCCTGCTCACCCATTAATTGCCACACAGCTGCTTAACACCATACAACATGCCCCCTGCAGGACTCCTCTATGAATACTCTGGATACAGAGTGCAGCAGGCTGGGCCTTCTGAGACAGCTTGGGCTGGTCTCTTCTACAAAGGTTCCATGTCAATAACAGTGATTAAAAGCAACATAACAAATACAATACGCAAGTTCCAGTGGAATGAAGTCAAACAAGTACAAATAAACAGGCTGGAATCAGTTGCATACAATTTTACAATAAGGCTGGTAGACAGAATCAGGGTAGAACAAGCACAGTAATGGTACATGGCCTCAGAGCCAGAGTCTGACACAGCTGAGAGGGTATACTGGGAGGGACACTAGTTAGGATGATCAACAGTTACAGTTGCATTGAACTGTTAGGGTTGTCCATAGTGCTCCCTTAAATGGGTCAGACTTTGGTAGGTGGAGCAAGGTATCAGGCAGCTCACTTAACCAGCCAGTCGCCCTAAATGAGAATGAACGCTTGCCCAGCTGAGTATGGTGGAAAGACAGTTTAAGGGCATTCTGAGCCATGCTCCTGGTACTGTAGAGATTGGTGACAGAACCACTGAGTGTGGTAGAATCCAACAATGTCACGTCACCACAAACTGTCTCCTGCCACATTTTCACTAGGTTTTAAACACATCCTCCTCCCAAATGTGAGCCTCCTCCATGACATACCACAGCCAGACCTATGATGGAAGTTGCGGTATATCATTAGGTCACCCACAACCTCTATAATAGGTATACGTTTGTACAGCATACTCATTTTATCCCTGCTTATGAAGTGGGGGCTGGCAGACACGATGGGCCTAAAGCCTCTTTAATTTTAAATTAGTATGATACTTTGCATGTTACTGTGTTACAATGTCCAAGTCTTCAGTCACAGTTGAAGAGCGCTGCTCCTGCAGTGCTCTTCAGAGTGAACTGCCCTGTGGATAGGAGACAAGTAAGCTATACGACCTAACAAGGTGCATGTAACTGGAAGTATAGGTATCCACCAATACCACACACCATCTTACTGCGCTTAGAAAATGGGTTGGGATGCTGGCCCAGTGGCTCTGAGGGTTAAGGTGCTGGATGCCACACCGGCGACCCAGGTTAGGGAACGAGCACGGGCCATTGGGGGTTTTGTGGGGAGGGAGAGGATCGAGCATCCAGAGAACAGCTCTTCTCTCCTGGAAGGGGAGGAGTTGCACTCCCGCCAAATGACTGCCCCCAAGTGGAGGCCTGAAGGAAGTGCGGGTCTGTGGGTGCACAGAAGGGGGGGGTGCTGCGGGACTTTCGCAGATGTGCACGCGCCTCCATGCATGCATGCCTGGTGTGTTCGCCCAAGCAATGGGGATCAGGGAGAAAATGGAGGAGAAAAAAGAAATCCTCTGGTCGCAGGTTGAAGCCCGACTCTCCACAGGCTCCGCTCCTGGGCCGGGCAGAAAGGTAAGCCCCGGTAATTCCGGGATGTCAGGGCTGGGAGGGTTGGTTGGAAGGGGGCACAGAAGACAGGAGCATAAATAGAATATGAAAAAAAAAAGAGGAAAATGGGTTGGGCAATTTAAAAAGAAATCTCTAAAAGATAAAAAAAGACACAAAAAAATACAATAAAATATTGCTTAGAAAATGTAAATAGTCCCTCCATGGGTGCTTTCTACCCCTCAGTCATCTGTCCTTCTAAAGATTGGTGGAGAGCCACTTTCAGCTGGGCCATTATCCCAGCACAACAACTCGGCTGAACATACTCCCAGACCAACAGACTGACCCACTCAGGTTTTGAGTGCTCCACCTCAACTGACTGTCACCCACTGCCTGCCACACAGATAGCAGATCACGCCTTCATTTTTTTTTTTTTTTTTTTTTTTTAATTATCACGCTGCCACTCTTTTCTAAAATCTCCTGCTTCCATTCCCCTACAGGCTTGCTCCAAAAAGCTGAGAGCAGCAGGGCACAATGACAGCCATGGACGGAGGTGTGGGGATAGTGCTGGCAAACACCACTAACATGAGGTGCTTCATAAAACTACAGCGACAAACCCAAGAGCAGCAGGAAACAATGACAGATATGGATGGAGGTACAGGGATGTTGCTAGCAACCACCACTAACAGAGAAACAGTTTAACAAAGAAAACTGAGCCGTTGGACTCACCATGGCCTTCTTGGTGGACTGCAGTTTCCGGGATCCGTGGCAGCAACTGAGTTCAGAATTGTCCTCATCTTCATCATTCTTCCCCATTTCCAGGAAGAGGATGACAGGGTTGAGCAGTACATTGAGGGGGGCAGCAGGATGGCAGGGCTGAGCAGTACATTGTGTGGGGGGTGGCATTGAGCATGTGGTAACTGTGCTGGGAAAGCAGGAACAGAGTGAGAGCAACAGCTGGGGGACACCGGCAGCTACTGCAGGAAACTGGGCCCCTACAGCATGAAGCCTCTGCTGTCCTTACTTTCTCCCTTTGTGTAGCATCAGCACCACCTACTGGCAAATGGCCAACAACACAGGCCATTACACAGTACAAAGTCACTACTTTTTTCTTTTTGTTCAATTTATTTGTAATCTTTTCACTTGCATAATAATTTAAAACACACAAACTGTTTCTTTTTTTATTTGGTATTTATTAGAGCTGTTGGACCCATTTCATAATTGCAATAAGGCACTCCAGAGTGTGTGTTATGGTGGTCTAATGGCCCTTCTAGGGTGGTGGAAGCACTTGGCCTCGCTTTGTGCTTGGACCCACCTGAGGCAGGCCATTATCCCACCATAATGCACCTCCTGTTGTGTCCTATTGTTTAATTACAAACTGAGTTTTAAAAATCATGAAACCTGATTGGCTGAGGGCCATCTTTGCCAGTGCTGTTATCCCAGCAAAACAGCACTGGATAAAGATCCAGCAGCCTCTTTATGCTAAAATCAATACTACACACATCTGTTTGCCATCACAAACATGGCTGTCACCTTTACTCTCTAAAAACCTTCAGCTAGGACCTAAAAATAAAACTGCCTTAAGTTTAGAAAAATAAATAATTAAATGTTATTTGCCCTCATAATTCTGTGCTTACACACACATACATAAATGTAAAACATGAAGCACTACAGTACTTACAATTTTACTTTCTGGTGTTTCTTTGCTGGTCATGAGAAATCCCCCTCCTATCCTCACCTGCTTACTAGGAAAATCTCTTCAGTTAACCTGCTACAGATTTAAACAAAAGCCCTGGCTCCACCTGAGGCCTTCTGTAGTGTGACTGTGAGGGTGAACATTCTGCCAGTAGAAGTGAACTAAGATTTGAATTCTTGTATTCCATCCATGATACACACTCCATCTCTTGAATGTTTTTTTTAATTTTTTTATTTTATTTAGTTATTTAACCAGCTGAGACACACTAAGCTGAAAGCTTTTTTACAGGTGCAACCTGGGAGCACAGGGAAGTTAAGTGACTTGCTCAGGATCACACAGTATGTAAGTGGAAGCTGTGGGATTCAAACCCAGGTCTAGTCTGCAGGATGTCACCAGATTTGCAGCTCAGAACCTTAAACCACTATGCCATACTGCCTGTAGGGAAGACAGAAAAGAAACAAGGTGATGAAAAAGGAAGGGCTAGTATAAAGAAGAAGAAAGAAAATTGAGGAAACAAGTAAATGGGGGCGGGTTGGGGAAATAAGAGGATTTAAGTGCTATTTAAAAATAAATGTATTTTGTTGTGCATATTTGAACCTGAAATAACATGTCAATGCTGGGATGTGCTGGCAGTATTCTGCCGGGATAGGTAAAAAAAAAAAAAGTCATGAAAATGTGTGGGGTTTTTTGTGCATCCCCCCCACACAAAAAAATCTTGGCCCATTTTATAATCGTAATACAACACTCCAGGGTGTGCAGTGTGGTGGGATAAAAGCACTTCTCAGGTGTTTAAGGCACTCTGTGATGCCACGTGCCTCACAACACACAGGAGGTACAGTATGCAGTTATCCCACCACAACATACACCCTTTATTCCTTACGGTTAACATGGAATGCATAAATTCAAAATTCTACAAAATTGTACTGACACACATTGGCCTCTTATCGAGCCAGAGGCTCAATTTTATCTGGGGCAAGGTTAGCAGCCGAGATTGCCCTGTCAAACTGATTAGGCTATGAGGAGAATATTTCATAGTCATCAATAAATCACCAAAAATAAAAAAATAAAAATAAAAACTGAATAGCGCTTGATTTTTTAAAATGTGTTTTTGTGTATAAGAAGGGTCTCAAAAGAAAAAAATAACATATAATTATTTACAGTATGTATTTTTATTAATTTAAGGGAATTTTAGGTTGTAGTTGAAGGTTTTTATATAATAGTAAAGGTAGCAGCTATGTTTGTGATCAAGAATACATGAAGTGACACATGGATTCTGTATATGATTTGTCTGAATTCGAGGTCACATGTTGGACATTTTTCTTTACTGGGGGGGGGGGTGTACTGGCACATAAACATATGCCAACGGAATGGCAACAGCCAATGAGAATACAATATTTAACTTGCTCATTTTCTAAGCTTGTGATGCAACCCTGGGTCTTCTGCATACTAGTTCAACTTGCTATCCCAAGTACCAGCAAGCTGGGTCCCCAAAACAAACTTTTACACAAAGTTTCCTAGGAACGCCATACATTACTAATTAAAGCTGTTCTGAATGTTTAAAAATGGAATACAATCTAAACACATTTTGACACATCCTTTGGAGGCAAAGAACTTTTCTTTAAAGGCTGAATATAGTCTGACTTTTAATATACCAACATGAACCTAGAGTCTTGTTTCCAATTCAGGTTTGACATTCCATTTATAACAGGCACATGAAAGCATGATATCGGTGGGGGCGCCACTAGAAATCTCCAAGGTCAGGTTTCTCTCATGCCTAACCTAAAGGTGTCCAAATGCCTCTAGGCTTCTATGTATATTTCACAAATGCAGCCTGTAGTGTGAAAGAAAGACCTGTGCCTAAAATTATCTGCAGCAGCTATACAGAGACTTTTGCATAGACTACTGCACACCCAGATAGCATTCTTAAATACCATTTTCCATTTTAAAACAGTTTTGCAAGCTATACTGTACATTGTAAAATGCTCAGCATAAGACATCTTAAATCCTTGATAGATTCAGGGACTCCAGGGGATCTCACTCTCACAGATCCAGCATTCATCAAGAAATGCACAGATGTTTACTGTTCTATTTTTACCATTTTAAATGACAACATTTATAAACAAGGGATTTTGTTTCTGAAATCCAAACACTGAAATCAATAAAAACAGACACAGACTGAGGTCATGGGATTTGTACGGACAACAGCCAGGAGACAGCCATACTTTCCGTGGTCAGAATTATCTAATTTGCTCTCGCCTAATCATTATTTTTAACAGTATATGGAGAAGCTGTGACTTTCACCCACATTAAGGTTTACATGCAGAAAATTGGCCTTAAACATATAGGGGGTTTTAGTAGTGAACAACTGCTTGGCAAACCTTTTAGACTTTGCGCAGGTTTATTTTCAACACAGTCTATTCAAAAATGAGTAAAGTACAAAAGAAGCCATAATAGTTATTCATAATGTAAACTTCAAAGTAATAGTTACAATAAGCCTGTGTCAAAGGTATCAAGACAAGGTAACATGCATTGTTGGTATGCCATAACAAAGCTTTTTGCATCAAAGTAAGGTAAAAATAAACAGATACAAAAACATTAAATAGGCAAGCACAAAGGAAAGCAAGCATAGTTAATGAGGATTTATTTCAATAATACATAAATTGGCATAGTTCAGTTAGGCAGAGAAACAAGACATCAAGTACAGGTACATTTATCGGTGGAACTAAAGTACTTGTATAACTCCTTTTTACAGTACAGGTGAGATTCTGAGTGTCTACAGGTCACTGGAACTTGTAAACATAATTAATGTACATTAAAAAATAAAGTTTGCAATATACCTTACCTTTAGATTAAAGGAAAACAAAATGTTAATCCACCTAACCAAGCCAGGGAGTAGCAACGTAGCTGCCACTATACCACTGCTACACCATTACCACTACCACAATTGAGCTGCATGGGGCCCTCCCCCCACTTTCAAGATCACGCTGTCTGAATTGGCATAGCCACGTTTTTATCAAGATGAAATCTCAGACCCTCCTGCCTGCTAAAACAACAGTACTTACTACCTGCAAATATCAAGAGCAACAGAAGCGTCAACACTGCACGTGGCAGTAATCTTATGTTCTTTATGATGGGCACAGGTGGTATAGGCAACCTAATCAGGTTCAGATTCAAAACGTCTCCAAGTGCTTGATCAAACCAATGGGACACAAGTCACTGATAACAGATGCCACTAATGAAGTCTTGTGAGTATTTGGGAACAGAGAGCAGGACCAAAAGGGCACAAGCTGTCACTTTGTTTTCCCCATGGGTTTGCTACTAAGCATTACATTTTGCATTTCTTGCTTTTATGAAATATGTGTTGTTGTTGTCGACAAGTGTAAATGCACTTATTAAAATTAAATCTCCATTTATTTTTTGAAAGATAAACTTTTTTTAATTCCACGTCACTATAATCTTATTCCAGCCATAACACGTCACCTAATAGTACAACAGAATGTTATAATCTATGGGGAGCCCTTATTACCCACCTAAATCAAACTGTTTACCATGATGCTATTGTAGCACTGTGGCATCAAGAGGATGTTAACCCCTCTTGACTACGTCACAGTGATACCATAACAACGATAGCTGATCTGGGCATGTGCAGATCTGAAGTAGCGGCTCACAACGAACAGCTGTGGCAGTGAGAGCTGTCCCTTAGGTAGAGTGGCGCTATGGTTGTACAAGAAAAAGTAAGGCCTATCATTGAGTTTTTGCCCATACACTATAAAAAATAATGACTACTTTTTGGTTAATAACTGCACAGAAACCACTCCTCGTGGTTGCCAGGATAACAATAAACCTCTTGAGCTGTGCTCTGAAGGTTTACTATGCTGTCCTGGCAACCACTCGAGGTGATTATAGCGCAGCTATTAATCGAAAAGTAGTCATTATCCTAGATATAAACCTATGGGATTATATTTTGAAGTTACCATACTATAATGCAATGTAACAAGTAAATACACTTCTCATTAATATGATGAGCTATATATTACATTAGCATAACATCAATGCATTACTACCCTTAGTAGAATATTGATGCATCACTGCCCTGTAGTTTAAGATGGATTAGGTTTTAGCAACCAATTTAGACAACATGCTGAGGGCAACCCCCTTACATTATGTGCTCATGAATGATTCAAAAAATAGTAAAATATATGTGCTCATGATTCAAGAAATAGTAAAATATACATACTGTGATTAGAAAACTCTGAGTCTGAGGTGAGATACGATGGTGGAGAAACAGGAGATGGTGTCCATTTTGCTGTACTTTTTGACTGTTTTGGTATGTTACTAGTCTAAAAGGAATAGAAAGGCAGATTAAGATATAAAAGAATGGATATGTAGAATCAGTAAGCAACAACCTATGTTGTCAATTCGGAAAACTGCAAAATTGGTAAAACTGTCATAGGTTTTGTGAATCGCTAGGAAGCTCAACATTATTACATTTAGTGATCACACAAATTAACAGTATTTATATTAGATAATTATTTCAATGTAATTTACATGAACATAAGACAAGTACAATAAATACCACATTAACAAACTTAGCAACTATACATTATTCAGTAGGATTAGTTGAGTGAAACTATGTGATAACAGTGTGAACAGTAAATTTACAAAAGATATAATACATAGTAATTAAGGAACTTGAAACATGTTTTTCCCAAAAAGTTTCATGTCAACAACTGAAAACAGCATTTACATAACATCCATGGAAGTGAGGGGTTGGGCTGTCAGACCGCAACTGTGGCAGGTGTATAGGAGGGGGTAGCCGGAGGCAAGGGAGAGGCCACACCTGTGGCAAGGAAGGCAGGCTGCAACCACGGCTGGAGTTTGGGCCACCCAGTGGCTGCGGGGAGAGTAGTAAGGCTCAGGCTCAGTACAGGATCCAATTGGAGGGGAAGGGCTCCCAGTAGGAGTCAACCAGGATCAACAGCGCCAAACTCAAATCGATGGCTGGGCCTTAAAAGGCAGGAGACCAGGTGCATCTACTCCCTTATGTTGTTTTTTTTGTCAGTGGCAGCGAGGAATCGGGCAGTTGGGCCGCAACCACAGCAGGTGTATAGGAGGAGGGTACCCGGAGGCAAGAGAAAGGCTGCACCTGCTGCAAAGAATGTGGGCCGCAACCATGGCCGAAGTTCAGGCCATACCAGTGGCCACAGGGAGGGGAGCAAGGCTCAGGCTCAGTACAGGAGTCAATCAGAATGGAAGCACTCCCAGCAGAAGTCAACCAGGATCAAGAGCACAAAACTCAAATCAGCAGCTGGGCCTTAAAAGGCAAGAGCTCAGCCACATCTACTCTATTACTTGTTTCTCCCACCTGCCCCACACTGCCACCCAATTAAATGGTCTCAGGAACCACACCGAGCAGAGGGCCTGGCCAACGAGGAGCAGATACAGGGTGGAGAATCAAGGGGTGGAAAGGAAAAGAATTCGTTCAGCGGCCAGAGAGAAAGTTCATTAGGAATAAGTTACAGTACTGTGGCTCTTCTTTGATAATTCCATCCAAGTGGGAGAAACATGCATTTGTTGGTATGCTTTGTTTATTTATATTGGGTGAAACGAGCATTTGTGTGGCTGTGCTTTGATAATTGTGTATATACTAGGTGAAAATATTTTATTTTGGGTAGACCTATGGAGCAATTGTGGGCGGGTCTTGTTTAGTTGTGAGACAACCTGTGGTAGAGACTCGATAAGTTTAATATTGGCTTCCATTAAGCTCTGAGTGGAAGGAGGGAGACAGGACTCTTAAAATGGGCTGCACGGGAGGCGTAGAGGTTCTGACTGGAAGAGGGAGAGAGGACGTTTTAAGAAGGCTGCACATTAGGCTGTAATGACTTGCATAGGGACAAGAAGGGTAAGGAGTTGAAGAACAATTGTAGGGAATGACAGGACTGTAACAGGAGGCTCTGTAGGTTTTCTGTAAGGAGCTTCTACAGGTTTTGACAGCTCTAGTGGGAGTAGGAGGGTTAAGAGCTTGTAAAAAGCTGCTCAACCACCTTAAATGAAGAGCATAAGTGTAAGGAATTGGGTGCAAGAAGGAACATGTCTAAGTCTGGTGGAGGAAGAGAAGGGAAGGCTTGGGGGAGGCAAGGGGATCCTACATTGGGTACAGGGGTGGAGCGCTGCTGGGCGAGCAGAGAAATGAGATGGGTGGTGGGCTGCAACAACTGTGGCATGCCTATCTTTCTTAAAATTGCATGGAGAGTGGGGGGATGTTTAGTGCACATCCAAATAGGGCAGCTTAAAAAAGAGATCATGGGACTGCAGGCGAAGCTGTAGAAGCCTGGCGGGCCTATGGCCCAACTTGCATGAGAAGCGAGGGAGGGCAAATCTAAGTTGTCGGGGGAGGAGAGGCAAGGGTATGATGTAGGATCTCTGAATCAGGGAGATCCAGGCCATGGAGCAATGTATCGGCGGTGCCAAGGTCGTAGGTCAGAACAAAAGGGCAGCGAGGAGAAGTGGTTGGGAGGGAAGGGAAGGGGGGCAAACAGGGTGGTGAAAGGAGGGAACCAGGAACTGGAGAAGGTCAAGGAGGCAGAAGGGGAGGATAGGCTACTAAGGGGGAGGCAGAGATAGGCCTAAGAGTTGGGTCTACGGAAAATCAGTTTGCAGTCCTGGAGGGAAGTGAAGAAGACAAAGGGGGAGAGCCTGGCAGTGTAACTGATGGTAGCCAGGATGAAAGAGGCATGGGGAGGGTATAGATGGGGAAAGTGAAATGGGGGTGAAAGGGAAACTAATGTGTAGGAAAGCAGGCGTCGGGCGGGGAGGGAGGATGGGGAGCATGTTAATGGAAATCGGGGTGGAATATTGGTATTAGGAGACTCAATACTAAGGAGAGTCAGGTGGGGTAGTGGTGGGGGGGGGGAGAGAGGCATAGCTGCGTATGGGTGGAGGCCATTCCAAGAATGGCAGCGGAGAAGGTGGGCAATCTGTACTGAAATTTGCTAGAATGGGTAGAGAGAACCCTCATTTAATTCTGCATTTGAGGATGAACGACCTGGCTAATAGAACAGTAGAAGAAGTACAGAGGAGGTCTGAAGAGCTAGGATAATTATGCAAAGGAGCAAGAAGATCAGTAACCTTAGAGATGCTTCCTATTCCTAGGGCAAGCACTGTAAGAAAAAGTAGGATAGAGGAATTTAATAAATGGCTAGGAACTTGGTGTCAGGCAAGACGGTATGGAGATAAGTGCTTATATAGAAGAGGCTGGGTATTTAAACTAGGAGCAGGGGGTGGCAAGTGGACAGGAGGCAAGAACAGGCCATGGGAAGGTAAGGCATGTGCGCTTACCCCCCAGGACAGGGACAAGGGATTAGGGACAGGTACTAGGGAGGATGTCAGAAGAAGGGGAAGGTAAGGGGGTGGAAGTGGTCACCTTGAATGCTAGAAACCTGGGGAACAATGCTGCAGAGCTTCAGGTCCTCATGGTAGAAGGGGAGGTGGACATGGCAGCAACTACCGAAACATGGGCCACCCAGTACCATGACTGGGACCTGGCGGTACCAGGGTACAGGGTTTTCTGCAAGGATGGAGTAAAGGGGAAGGGGATGGCACTGTTTGTGAGGGAAGCACTGAAGTGCGAGAGGGAGGAGGGTAGTACCGAGTCACTATGGGTGCAAATCCAAGACTCAAGGAATAGAACTATCAGGATGGGAGTGATTTACAGGCCACCCTCCCAAACTGAAGATTTAGACAGGGAGCTAGCGGGACAGATCAGGAGGGCCAGTGGAAAGGGAGTGTGGTGATAGTGGGGGACTTCAAACTACTGGGAGTGGACTGGAGTACCCCAACCACAAATAATAAGAGGGAGCAGGTAGTGCTAGATGCCTTCCAGGACAACTTCCTGGTGTAGATGGTCGGCGAACTAACAAGGTTAGGGAACACCTTTGACCTAGTGCTGGCAAATGGGGAGTTTATGAGTGAACTGAGGGTGGAAGAGCCACTGGCGGGGAGTGACCACCACTTGGTATGGTTCACTCTGGATATCGGTAAGGAAGGAGTAGTGTCTGACATAAGGGTGTTGGACTTCCGGTAGGTCGATTTCAAGAGGATGGGGGAAATTGTAAAGGAATACATGGTCAAAATTGACCCTAGTATGGACACTAATCAGAGGTTGGAGATCATAAAGATGGGGGTAGCAGAGGCAATGAAAACCTGCGTGAAGGATAGGAGTAAGAAGGCGAGGGCAAAGAAATCTAACTGGGTGACCAATGGAGTCATAGAAAAGAATAAACAGGAAGAGAGCCACCTTTAGGAGTACAAGGGGCATCACCAGCAGGAAAAGGGAGGTCATAATTCCAATATACAAGACACTAGTGAGGCCCCACCTGGAGTAGAGTGTACAATTCTGGAGACCTCACATACGTAAGGACACAGGGTAGAGAAGGTTCAGAGGAGGGCAATAAAGATGGTACAGGGATTGCATCACAAGTCCAATGAGGACAGGTTGAAGGATTTGACAATGTTTAGGCCAGTGGAGGTGTCTGAAATGACTAAGGTGATCTCAGAGCTGAAGCACACCTTCTGTGAATTGGATCCAGCACCAACGCGTTTCTTAATGGGATGTGTCGATGCCATTGGCCCGGTGTTTGCCAGGATTGCCAGGTGTTTGATGGCAGAGGGGATCTTCCCAGTTACTTTGAAAGAAGCACTGGTGAAAACCCTCCTAAAGAAATCTTCTCTTGACCCAGACCTACTGGCGAATTACCGTCCACTCTCCAACCTGCCTTTTTTGAGCAAGGTTGTTGAGAAATTGGTGGCACAACAGCTCGAGGATCGCCTGGTGTCCTCAGATATCTATGAGCCTTTCCAGTCAGGTTTTTGGGCCAGACATAGCACTGAAACTGCTCTAGTTTGAGTGCATAATGATCTGCTCAGGGCTAGAGATAGAGGAGACAGGTCAGTTCTTGTGCTCCTTGATCTCTCTCCTCAGCTTTTGACACTGTGGATCACGTTGTGCTTCTTAATTGGCTCTGTGAGTTTTGTGGACTCGCAGGTAATGTCATCAAAAGGTTTGAGTCCTATCTCTCGGACAGGGTGCAGCGAGTGGTGATGGGGAATTTCTCCTCTTCCCCGAAGCCTCTGTCCTGTGGAGTGCCTCAGGGTTTGATCTTGTCACTGATGTTGTTCGCAGTGTATATGCTTACCCTGGGTGAGAGCATTTGACAATACAGTGCTGAGTTTCACTGCTATGCAGATGACACCCAAATGTATTTGTCTTTTGCACCTGGAACATCAGGAGCTGTGGATGTGCTTAACAGCTGTCTGGCTAAACTCAATGACTGGATGACTTCCAGCTGGCTGAGACTCAACCTGGCCAAGACTGAGGTACTGTTGTTCGAGCCTGGTCGCGGGTGTGATGGGCTGCCACCAGAGGTGGACTCTGGACTTCTTCAAGAGTCTGTACCACTGGTGGCTTCTCTGAGGGTGTGAAATCTGGGTGTGATCCTTGAATATAAATTGACCTTTGAAGATCAGGTGTCATCTACAGTCAGCAGTGTTTTTTACCACTTGCGGAACATTGCACAGATTAAGCACCTTATTCTGCCCAAGGACCTGCCGACACCAGTGCATGTCTTTGTGACTTCCAGGTTCGACTGCTGCAACACTCTGTACTTTGCGGTCATGGGAGGGATCCTCCACAGACTGCAGCTAATGCAGAATGCAGCAGCCAGGTTGCTGACAGGCCTTTCGAGGTCCAGTCATGTGACTCCAGTCCTGCATGCTCTGCATTGGCTGCTGGTCAGGTGGAGGGTCCTTTTCAAGTTGCTCTTCTCACCTTTAAGGCCCTATATGGGCTGGGTCCTGGTTACCTGTCTGAGCTCCTGACACTGGTGTCCTCTGCTCGCTCACTCCGTTCCTCTTCAAGGGGCCTCCTGGACATTCCCAGGGTCTGGCTCAAGACCTCGGGAGATCATGCTTTTGGTGTCTCTGGGCTGACCCTGTGGAACTCACTTCCACCTGCAGTCTGGGAGGCCTCCTCGATAGAGGTGTTGAAGTGGAGGCTAAAGGCCCACCTCTTCAATCTGGCTTTTGACTGCTGTCATCCTTAGTTCCGGCCAGTCCCTTGAAGTATGACTTCTGGGAACCTTTTCAATGTTGCAGAATATTAATTTTATTATGGTTTTAATGAGGTTTTATTATATGTTTTAATTTACTGTTGTATCTTTTATTCATGTTCAGCATCCAGAGCCTCTGGGATTGGGTGCCTTATAAATAAAATTGCCTTGCCTACTCCCTGGAGGAGAGAAGGAAAAGAAGGGATATGATAGAGACATGCAAGTACCCTTACAGGAATGAACAGGGTGCAGGAATACATTATTTTCCAGCCAAAAAAGATGTTCCAGGACTAGAAGGCATGGGATGAAGTTGGAGGGAGGGCTAGTCAGAGGAAATGTGAGGAAGAATTTCTTCACAGAATGGGTGGTGGACAAGTGGAACACCCTGCCAGAAGAAGTGGTGGGTGGTGAAACAATCATGGGATTTAAGAATGCATGGGATAGACATAAGGAATTCTGGAGGTCAGGGGCAACAGACTTCTAGGAAAACATAAAGTGAAATTACAAGCTCAAATGGGCAGACTGGGTGGGCCATAGGCCCTTATCTGCTGACAGTGTCTATGTATCTATGTAAGAAGACAGGGAGGGGGGAGGACAAAGAGGAGTACCTGAAGGAAGCAAAGGAGGTGACAAGAGCTGTAAGGGTGGCAAAGGAGCTCAGGCTAGCACAGGGGATTAAGGAGGGAAAGAAAGAATTCTTCAAGTACATCGGGGGAGAAGGGGCTGCAAGGACAATAAGGATTAAGACAGAAGGGGATGGGTGGAAGTGAGGGGGGAAATGGCAGAAGTGCTAAGTGACTACTTCTGCTTGGTATTTACCTAGGAAAAGAGATACCCAAGGGGGAGTGAAGGCAGGCAAGGAGGGAGGGAGTGTGACAGACAGGGAAATCACAGATGATAGGGTGCTGGAGGGATTGAGCACTGATGGAGGACAAGGCACCAGGGTCAGATGGCATACATCCCAGGGTTCTGGGGGAACTGGAAGAAATACTAGGGAGGTCTCTGGTGGACCTTTTCAATGCCGCACTAGATTCTGGGTGTGTATCTCAGGATTGGAGGATGATTCACATGGTATCGCTCCATAACAGTGGCCCCAAGTATGAACCGGGGAACTACAGACCGGTGAGCCTCACATCCATCGTGGGGAAGCTGATGGAGGCAATCCTGAAGGAGAGGTTGGTGTCCCTTCTGGAGGCAAATGGGCTACAGGACAGTAAGCAGCATGGATTTGTCACTGGCAGATCATGCCAGACCAACCTGGTGGAGTACTATGATTGGGTAACTAGACAACTGGGCAAGGGCCATGCAGCAGATGTCCTGTACCTGGACCTCAGTAAGGCATTTGACTCAGTGTGCCACATGGGAGACTGGGAAGTAAGCTACATGCAACTGGGGTGGGAGCGAAGTTGGTGGGACGGGTGGTGAACTGGCAACAAGGGAGGCACCAAAGAGTGGTGGTGAGAGGGGAGCTATCAGCCCCAAGGGCAGCAATGAGTGGCATTCCACAGGGCTTAGTGTTGGGACCAGTGCTGTTTGGGATATTCATTGCAGACATTTCAGTGGGCATCAAGAGCAAAATCAGTCTGTTTGTTGAAGACACCAAGATGGGAGCGGTGGTCGATGACCTAAAGGGTTGGCAAGGGCTGCAGGAGGATCTATCTAAGCTGGGGTCTTGACTGGACACCTAGCAGCTGGTATTCAATGCAAAAAAATTCAAGGAGCTGCATTTTTGGGCTAAAAACCCGAGGAGGAGCTACCATCTGGGGGTGCACAGTTGGCGGTGACTGAGGATGAGAAAGATCTGGGGGTACTCATTATGGGGGCAATGAACAACTCAGCACAATGTAGAAAGGTGTCTGCAAAGGCCAACAGGAAGCTGGCTTGTACTGCCAGGGGAATATCCTCAAGAAGGGGGAAGTTGTTTCTACCATTGTATAGATCATTGGTTAGGCCACACCTGGAGTACTGCGTGCAGTTCTAGCGCCCCTACCTGAAGAGGGCCATTAAGTTACTGGAGGCGGTGTGACACAGGGCAACAAAGATGATCGAAGGACTGGGGGACTTACCACATGAAAGTGGGCTGAGGGAATTGAACATGTACTCATTGGAGGAGAGGAGAAAGAAGGGAGATATGACTGAAACCTTCAAGTACATGACAAGGATAAACAAGTCTGGTATGGAGGGGCTTTTCAAACTAAGGGAGTGGAGGGACACCCGAGGCCATGATATGCAATTTGATGGTGTGGCAGGGTTGACTAGGACCCTGTCCCAGTTGTTATGGAGAGTTTGAATGCAGGGATCTGTTCTGTTCTTTCCTTTCCTGTCTCTTGTCTGTCTGGTTGTGCAACCAAATTTTCCCATGAAACCTAGGATTTGATCACCTCGACAGTCTTGCAATTCTCTGCCTCTCACTATCTCTCTACCTTCACTAGCTTCTTTCTGTCTTTTCCTCCCTTGCATATCTGCTGGTATAAAAATATATGCAAATCATTATGTGGAAATATAACTGATATTGGGATCCCTTTGTTTAGAAATTATATTGTGTTACTGTTGAAATGTATATAATTATAGTTTGAGATGACTGCAAAAAGCTATAGGGAACTCAATGGGTTAACCTGAGAGCAGTTGTTAAGCCCTTTTCAGAAGCTATGGAGAAGGGGCCTCAGTTCTGGGATATTGTATTCTTGCTGCACCTGCCCGAAATTTACAAGAACATTTTGGAAAAAAAAAAGAAGATGCTTGTTAAGTAGGGGGGTTGCAAAGACTTATAAAAACAGAGCTGCAATTTCTTGCAGGAGACACACACATAGATTGAAGGAAAACTCAGATGGATCTTCTCTGTTTATTCTGCCATTGTAAATAGCTAAACTGAACAAGTTTATTTCTTTTATGTTACTGCTAGTACTAATAAACACTTTTTGCAAATTCTGCAACTGCTCCTGGTTTTTCCTATGCTTCCTGACCTGTGTCTCAATGACAGATGGTGTCAGCCTAAGTGGGATCTACGCAATGCATACTCTAAGCCAGGAGTTTTGTGCGTGGATACTGGACCTAGTACCAGGGAAGCATACAGAAAGGTATGGATTCTGCAGCAGCAAGTCCAGGAGTGGTTACCAGGAGAATGGCAGCCAAACTAGCAGAGACAGAAGTCCAAGCTGAGACTGTACAGCCAGCATAAGTTATGGAAAAAGAACAAGCAGTGACAGAACCTAGAAAGCCTATCTGCCTTTTTCAAATGGTAGGCTATACAACAAAAAGAGATGGAGAAACAGAGGAGAGAAGAGATGCAGTGACAGGTGCAGCAGAGGAGAGAAGAGAAGCAGCAGGTGAGAGAAGAGATGCAGCGACAGGAGCAGCGATGGTTGGATGCCTTGCAAGCTATCAAAGGCAGAGGATCTGGCACAGATCCAGATGAGCAACAAAACACAAGCAACTTAAAAGCCATTAAACTTACAAAGCTGTGTCCCACTGATGATGTTGAAGCATACCTGACAACTTTTGAAAGAGTTGCCGCAGCATGCCAGTGGCCAAAGAAGCAATGGACAATCAGACTGGTACCCTGCCTGACAGAGAAAGCCCAACTTGCCTACAACAATATGGACATTGCACAGTCAAAAACTGACCTGATGAAAAGCAAAATCCTGAAAAGGTATGACATCTCAGGAGAGACCTACAGGCAGTGATTTCGATCTCTGAAGTACAACTCAGGCGACAATCCTCGAGAAGCCTTCACCCAACTCAGAGAACTCCTGATAAAATGGCTCCAACCAGAGAGCAAAACAGTCCCACAGATCATTGACATATTTGCCATGGAGCAATTCATCAACATCCTGCCTACAGATGTGCAGCTTTGGGTAAAGGAACATCGACCAGAAAGTGGGGAAAATACCGTTTCTTTGGCCGAGAACTATCAGATGGCCAGACAGATGCCACCGCAGTGAGATAATAGCCAAGCACCGATAAGACCCTCTTTTTCCCATTTAAACTCAAAGTCTGAGAAGAACTATTGTGGGGGTAACAAATCTGGCCCCAAAAATGTTATTTTTTAACTGTAACAAGCCAGGCCATATTGCAAGAAACTGCCATAAGGAGAGTGGCACTGGAGCAGATTTGTCCTTAGCAAATTGGGGCAAGTACTTAACAGATGTGAATATGGGGGATAAGACTGTAAATGGACTCACTGATTCAGGAAGCAGACAGACCCTAGTGTGTATTGAAGTGCTGGGAAAACACTGTGCAAAAGGACCAGGTGCTGGTGTCATCTGCATCCATGGGGACACTCGATACTATCCCACCACCCAAGTGACTCTGACCCTTAAGGGTGTGTCACACCAAATGAAAGTGAGGGTAGTACCTAAGTTACCCGTACCTTTGATTATTGGAAATGACGATCCAGGATTTACTGAGTTAATCTCGGAGGAACTGAACCCTGCAGTTTCAGCAGCAGTGGAAACAAGAGCTCAGTCAAAGAAAATCTCAAATGGTGGGGATACTTTTCCTTTCAGTGACTCTGATTCAGACTTGTTTGAGAACAGCTCCAAGATCCAGAATTCCAGGAATGAAAGATGGTGCCTGAAGAAACTGTGGCAACAAATGACTGATGAATATAAGGGGTTAACATATGAAAATGCTGAAACTAAACTGATCACTGATTGTGATTTTCTTTCAGAACACACTAATGATGTTTCTCTCCAGGGTTATTTTAAGCAGCTGGGGGTGAAATCAAGACAGGGTGAACCTATGTTTAAGAAATGTAATGGGCTACTGTAGAGAGCTTGGGTTAAACTTCAGACGCAATAAAAGACAGAACAATTGGTTATACCACAGAAGTATAGAACAGAATTATAATGTATGGGGAGCGGTTGTTATGAATAGAATTTGCACAGTTAATAACCGTGAAAACCCCATCGCTATGACATAGGCAATAAACCTCTCTCTCTCTACTACATCATAGCGATGAGTTTCCAGGATCGAACACAAGCCCCCATCTCTGCTCAGTATTGTATTGGAATCTTGCCTTGTCAAAAATTCATTATGAGAACGCGAGCTGCTAGCAAGCTGCAAGTGTTTTAAAAATAGCATTCTAGCATTACAGTTGGAGCTTGCAGTAGCTAGCAACTGCAACAGCATTGGCTCAAGTGCAAATGAGCTGCTTTTTTTTTTTTTCTCTATTTAATAGTTTACCTCTCATCCCCAGCCATGAGAAGCAGGCCCCGATGTCACACTGATGACTCCCAGGAGACCTTAGGCTAGCTCACACACGTGATGTACTGCGACCAACCGGATTTCCTCAGTTCAACATGGCAACACAAGACACAGAATTCTTTTCATTTATATTTTTTTTTATTAAGTTTATTAACTTGTTTGCTGTGCTTCCAAATGGCAGTAAGTAAAATGGCACAAATAAAACTTAAATAAATTGATTACTTTTGTGCGCATATTTTTTGCTACTGGTCCGGGTGATGTGTGTTGGGGGGTCAAAAAACGTTGTATTCCTGCTGTTTGGTAAAAAACAAAACAAAAAAAACATACACTATAAAAGATAATGTATGGCAGTTTGTCAGTAACCAGGCTGAAATCGCTTCTCGAGGTTACATGACAACCGTCGCAACCTCTCGAGCTGCGCTCTTGAGGTTGACGGTTGTCATGGTAACCTCTTGAAGTAATTACAGCCTTGTTACTGACAAACCCCACACATTATCCTCTGTGTTACAGATAGCACATGATAGTTCTATGGCTGATCACTCAGGGAGGGATCGCACTCTTGCCAGATTGCTGTACAGATTTTACTGGCCTGGAATTCCTGAAGATGTTGCTACCTATTGTAATTCTTGTGCTCAGTGTCGGAAAGTAGTCCCAGCCACTAAAAAAGACAAGGTGCCCCTACCCTTGACAGATGTGCCTTTTGAGAGAATTGCAATGGCTGTGGTTGGTCCTTTAGACAAAAGTAAAAAGGGTAATAGATTTATCCTGGTAGTATGTGACTATGCTACTCTATACCCAGAAGCAGTTCCAATGCGTACTGTCACAGCTTCAAAAGTGGTAGCGGAGCTTGCAAAAATTTTCAGCAGAGTGGGCATACCTAAAGAAATTATTACTGATCATGGTAGTAATTTTGGTGCTGCATTACTTAAGGAGCTGCATAGACTACTGGTTATCACTGCCATAAGGATCTCCCCCTATCACCCTCAAACAGACGGTCTTGTTGAACGTTTTAACCAAACCCTAAAACGCATGTTAAAAAGATTTATAAAAGGGGTAGGGAAAGACTGGGACCAATACTTGCCTTATCTACTTTTTGCTTACAGAGAAGTGCTACAGGCATCAACAGGGTTTTCACCATTTGAAATGCTGTATGGTAGGCAGCCAAGAGGGCCTCTGGATGTAATAAAAGAAACGTGGGAAGATAACACCACTCAGAAACAATCTATAACATCTTATATGTGTGACCTAAGAAGGACGCTGGCAAAATATGTTAAAATTGCCTATAGTAATCAGGAAGAGGTCCCAAACCAACAAAAGGTATATTATAACCATGGGGTAAAGGAATAAGTTTTTGAGCCCGGTGAAAAGGTTTTGCTACTGTTATCCACAACAGAAAATATACTGTTAATGAAATGGCAAGGGCCTTATAGAGTGCTTAGACATACTGGCACCGTTAACTACGAGATTGAGACCCCTGACAGGAAAACTCGTACTAAGATATACCATGCTAACCTCCTCAAGAAATGGGTTGAAAAAATGGCAAGAGCTGCTTTGCTAGTTTTACCGGAAACCGATAAAGAAGATATTGATGTAGCTTATGACAGACTGGAACAAACTGTAACTGCTGATGCTGTAAATGTGAATGTTTCCTTAACGTCAGAATAAACTGCAGACATTCATAATGTGCTAAAGACATTTACCAGTACTTTTACCACAGTACCAGGCCACGCAAAAGGGGTGAGCATGTTATAGGGACAAGAACTGCTCGTTCTATTAGGCAAAAGACATAGAGGTTACCAGAGCAGTTAAGAGCTGACGTGGTTAAGGAAATACAAAAAATGAAAGAATTGGGTATCATAGAAGAGTTGAGGAGTGCTTAGTCATCTCCAATGGTAATTGTAAACAAAAAAGAAGGGGTGTTAGAATCTGCCTTGATTTTAGGAAACTTAATCAAGTGTTAGAAAGTGACAGTTATCCTATGCCCAGAACAGATGATTTGGTGGGTAGACTGGTGAGTGCAAAGTATATCAGTACCCTCAATCTCATCAAGGGTTACTGGCAAACCCCTTTAGCTAAAGAATCCAGAGACAAAACTGCATTTGCCACTCTTGTTGGATTCCATCAGTTCACCACCATGCCATTTGGTTTACACGGTGTGCCAGCTACATTCCAGTGGTACATGGATGTAATTTTATCACCTCACACTGGATATTGTGCTGTGTACCTGGATGATATCGTGGTGTGCATTCTAAACTGGAAAAGCCACCTGGAACACCTATGAGCAGTTATTCAAGCTATCAAAAATGCAGGTCTGACTATTAATCCTACCAAATGTGAATTGGACAAGCAGGAAACAGATATTTGGGCTATGTGTTGGGAAATGGAGAAGTTAAGCCAGAGGTTTCTAAAATAGAAGCTGTAGCTAACAGCCCTGTCCCTAAAACAAAAAAAACATGCCAGGTCATTTTTAGGGCTGGCTGGTTATTATTGGAGATTTGTTCCCAACTTTGCTGAGTTAGCAACTCCCCTCACTGAACTCACAAAAAAATGGTACCCAAACAATGTGAAATGGACCTCCAAGTGTGATGAAGCTTTTCAAGCCATTAAGGCTGCATAACATTCAGTCCCTGCTTTAAGAAGCCCAGATTTTGAGAAACCATTTTGGTTACAAACAAATGCATCAGAGGTAAGCCTAGGTGCAGTCCTGGTCAAAATATAGATGGGTAAGAACATCCTATTCTACACATAAGTAGGAAATTACACAACAGAGGGAAAAGGTACTCCACCATTGAAAAGGAATGTCTAGCAGCAAAGGGGGCAATGGAGTCCCATAAGTTTTACCTACTAGGAATTGACTTTGTACTTATAACAGATCACAGTCCTCTCTGTTGGTTTAACCAAATGAAAGAAAAAAATTCCAGAATCACAAGGTGGTACCTGGCACTACAGCCTTTTAAATTCAAGGTGATACATAAATCTGGTAAAGAGAGTAGCAATGCTGATTTTCTGTCAAGATATGGATCAGGAATTGAGGGTTCTGAAAGTTGAAAACCAAATGTATGAGGTTTAAACGTTACGGTTTGCTGTACTGTTATAGAAAAAAGGATGCTGCACATGTGCTTAATTTCTGGAAGTTAGAAGCTAATGTTAGTAGAGAATTATTAGAAAGTTTGGAAACCTGTTTGATAAAACAGGTTCCCTCTTAAGGAGGGGAGTGTATGTGACAGGGTTGAATTGGCCCTGTCCCAGTTCTTATGGAGAGTCTGGATGCAGGGATCTGTCCTGTTCTTTCCTTTCCTGTCTCTTGTCTGTCTGGTTGTGCAACCAAATTTTCCTGTGAGACCTAGGATTTGATCACCCCCGACAGTCTTGCAATTCTCTGCCTCTCGCTACCTCTCTACCCTCACTTGCTGTCTCTGTCTTTTTCTCCCTTGCATATCTGCTGGTATAAAAAGATATGCAAATCATTATGTGGAAATGTAACTGATACTGGGATCCCTTTGTTTAGAAATTATATAGTGTTACTGTTGAAATGTATACAATTATAGTTTGAGATGATTACAAAAAGCTATTGGGAACTCAAGGGGTTAACCTGAGAGCAATTTTTAACCCTTTTTCAGAAGCTACGGAGAAGGGGCCTCAGTTCTGGGACATTGTGTCCTTGCTGCACCTGCCTGAAATTTACAAGAACATTTTGAAAAAAAAAAAAACAGGATGCTTGTTAAGGAGTGGGGTTGCAAAGACATAAACACAGAGCTGCAATTTCTTGCAGGAGACACATACAGACACTGAAGGAAAACTCAGATGGATCTTCTCTGTTTATTCTGCCTTTGTAAATAGTTCTACTGAACAAGTTTACTTTTTTTTACGTTACTGCTAGTACTAATAAACACTTTTTGCGAATTCAACAACTGCTCCTGGTTTTTCAATGCTTCCTGACCTGTGCCTCGGTGACAGAGGGGGGAAGGCTCAGGATGGAGATGAGAAGACACTTTTTTATGGAGAGGGTGGTGGCTGAGTGAAATGGGCTTCCGGCAGAGGTGGTATCCAGTATAATGGAGGCTTTAAGAGGGGATGGGACAAGGTAAGAAAGAGGGGCGAGGGAGGGAGAGGCAGCTGCAAAATAAGGGCTGCTAGCTGCGCAACCAAGCAGACTTGGTAGACCGTAAAGCCTTTTTCTGCTGGCAAATTTCATATGTTCATATTAGGTTTTATTGAGTGGAGAAGACCATGATGACAGTCAGTGAGTTTCCAGTAAGATACATGGACTAACAGCTTTTTGATGTGCCAGTTAAAGTGGTGAGTGAATTTAAGGTCTTCTCAAGCTGCTTGTATTCTGAAGCTGGCACAGTTGACCATGGCGTAATCAATCAAACCCAGTGAAGAACAATTCAGTAACTGAACAGGGAGGGGAAGCAACCCGGGCAGGTCATAGATGTGGGCCCTTTGATTTCAACACTTGCCTTAGTGGCAAGCAGAGAGATCTGGTTATTTGGAAGGCCAAGGAAAAGCATGGCTTCACATGCAGTGCTGGAATAATTAAATTTTCCCAGATTATGCACAAGAAACACAGCAAAGTAGGCTGCATCTCATTAGCGTGTGACCCACTCTGCTAGAAACTGGAGCTCAGGTCACTTTACCGGAACTGGCATGTCTCCTGATCTCTCTCGGAGAGAAGGTTTTCTTTTTTACTGAAAGAAGACTCTACCCAAACCTTTGTTAATACTAGTACCAATACTTCAATAATGTCTGAGGAGATGGAAACATTTCTATCATTTTGAGACATGCAAAAGCCCTGGTACCAACACAAACTTTAGAGCTTAGTGTTCAGAAAGAACAGATACATACTTACCGTAACAGTAGATCTTTGTGAGAATTTCTTCCATTAGGCCACACCTTTGGAACTACAGATGCCAGGCACTAGGACCACACGGAATTCTTTGCTAGCTGTGGGCAGCCCATGATAATGTCATGTATCAACATCTATATGAACATGGTCGGCACCATCACTCCACAGTTCTCTGCTGGAGATTAGACTCATAGGACCTTCACTTGTGGGGAACCCAGAAGATCAGACCAGCACACAGCATGAAAGGTAATATATGGTGCTGGCTATTCTGGGTTCAATCCTTTTCTCCATCTTCCTAAACAACCTCCCCTCTGGCTGTGTCAACTCACATATTCATGTGTATGCAGAGGACACAGTTCTCTATACCTCTGGTCCCTCAAATGCATCTCTGGAAGTCTTGCTTCAGCAAGACTTTCTCAATATTCTGTGCTAGTTCCAGTCCAACCAACGTCGGGTCAACAAACACACAATAAAAATGGTGTCTATGACTTTTGGTACCAGCCAGAAGCTGGCAAGGCTCACTCTCCTCCCCATCTTCTCCACACTGGATGGTACACTGCTTGAGGTAGTCTCAGTTTTTAAGTATACCTAGGTGTGTGGTTAGACAGCAGGTTTGACTTCTCTGCCCAAATTGATGCCATCCATGCCAGACTCTACCCCAAACTCAGTGTCCTGTACCACAATAAGAATTGCCTTTCTCCCCAGGTCTGCCAGGAGGTGGTCACCAAAAGGGTTCTACCAGTTTTTGACTATGCAGATGTGGTTTATGGCATCACCACTTCCCTTGCTAGATTGGACACCCTCTGCAATGCCTTCTGCCGTTTTGCTACCAGCTCACCCTCTCACACTCACCACTGCTCTCTTTACTTCTCCCAGTATACGTACTCCTTCTCCCCTCCCATCACCAGTCCCACTGTGCTTCCCTGATTTCTAAATACTGGTTTGGGTCTTTCCCCTCATACCAATCTCATCTCCTCTCCCCATCCCCTCATCCTCCTGCTCCCTGCACTCAAGAGACCCATGCATATTCTCACTCCCTCACCCACATTCCTCAGATGGGATATCTACTTTCTCATACCGCCCCCCGACCAGCTACTCTCCTCCATCCGTCTCTCCCCATCCCTTTCCTCCATTAGACACCAGCTAAAACTCCTCCCATCTCCTTGGCTCCTGCCAACCCTCTTCCTGAATCCTTCCTTACCCCTGCCTGGCTTTTGGCCACCCATCCCCCCCTTTAACCTCACAGTTCTGGCAACCTCACTGATGTTTACCAACCTGTTTTGACTCCTACTTTCAGCATCAGCTCAGCCTCCCTTCACTCTGGCGCTATGCACTTTAAGTTTGCCCATTTTGCATGGATGGTTTGTATGCTAGTGTCTTTGTCCTCCATATGAAATGTTTTGCTCTTCTGTCTGCACTGCACTCAACTTATTTTCTTTATGTTATACTCATTGTAATCACATTATCGACTAGCTTGTATTTTGTTTATAATTGTGCGTCTTCCCTTCCCCCAGGTCACACCTAGAAATAACCCTTTGCTCTGTGTGCCTCTCCTGGTTACCAATTTTAAATAAATAAATGTAACAGCCAAGTATTACGATCAGACACAATATCTGATGCTACCATTACTGAAGCAGAAGGGGGACAGATGGAGGGATGGCATAGCCTTATAGAAGAGTTTCTCTTGAAGATCTACTGTTATGGTAAGTATGTAACTGTTCTATATTCTTTGAGGACATCTCTTCCATTAGGCCTTACCTTTGGAATGAGTCCCAACCAGTCTCAAAAGGCACTGGGAGGTTAGCACAATCTGATATATATAGTCAAGATAGGAGACCTTGCAGTACAGCAAGCCCAAAAGCCAGCACGCCAACAAGAGACTATGTCCAGACTGTAATGTTTAGTGAAGGAATGGACAGTGCTCCACGTGGCTGCAGCACAAATGTCAGCAGCAGAAACATGTCTGAAACAAGTGTCCATTTCCCTTGTGGAATGACCAGAAAACGCACCAGGATTTCCTTATTGTACTTCCTATAACAGGACGTAACACAATGTGCCAGCCATTTGGACAGGCACTATTTAGACACAGGGAGACACCCTCTTTCTCAGGGGCAAATGAAACAAAAAGCTCAGAGGACTTTTTGCAGTCCTCGGAGTGATTCACATAGTATCTCAGTATTCCATGTGCATCCAAAGTATATCAGAACATATTACCATGACTGGCATGCTTGGTATAGTAAACAGGAAGTATTGTTTGATTCAGTGTAAATTCAGATACCACCTTCAGTAGAAACCTAAGATTTATATGCAAAGAAACTTCGTCTTTGTGAAAAATCAAATAAGGAGGCTCACACATTAGAGCCTGTAGCCCTGAAATCCTTCAAGCAGAAGTGACTGCAACCAAAAGAACAGGTTACTCACCTGTAACACTAGTTCTAGGAGTGGTATATGGTGTTCATCTACACTCTTTAGCATGTCCCCTTTCCCTTTAAGGATCCACCGGAAGTCTTCAAGCTGGCTCCTCCCAACCCACCTGGGTGGTATATACCTTGGCTCCGCACCATGACACCAGATCTTAGCCCACTGGAAGCCAGGTGTTGTGCGTCCACTGCCGGGGAGGTCGGGTGGGTCCATGTGAATGAACAACATATACCACTCCTAGAACTACTGTTACAGGTGAGTAACCTGTTCTTCTAGGATTGTGGATATGTTGTTCATCCACACTCTTTGGCAGACTCCTAGTAGTTCTCCGGGAGGAGGGAGGAGGGAGGCAAGGTCCATACCCCCTACTTAGGAAACAGAGATTGGAGAACTGAGGCCCAAAAAACAGTATCCCGCCATGACTCAAGGTTGATGTGGTAGTGGGTGATGAAGGTGTTTGCTAACTTCCAGGTAGCAGCCAGGCAGATTTCCTGGATAGGAATGTCCCTGGAAGCAACCACTGATGCAGCAGTATGTTGGGCAGGATGAGCTCTTATCCCTTTGGGAGACTCCTTGCCTGCCAACTCATAGCATAGACCTATGCATGATGTAATCAATCTAGCAATGGTCCGCTTCACCGGAGGTCAGCGAGAAGTGGCTTCACCATAGGTGACAAACAGCTGGCGAACCTCTCCCCTAATTTCTGCCATCCTCTCCTTATAGTAGGAGAGAGCATGTCTCAGGTCCAAGGTTTGGAGCCTGTACTTGGCCTCCAAAGTATAGGTTGGGTAGTAAACCAGCAGAGTTAACACCTGGTTAAGGTGAAACTCTGACACCACCTTGGGAAGGAATTTTGGGTGGGGGCGCAGGACAACTTTTTCCCTGTGGAAGACCAGATAAGGGGAGTCCACCAAAAGCACCTGGAGCTCCCCTGTCCTTCTGGCTGACATGACAGCCACCAGGAAGGCAGTCTTCCATGACAAGTGTGACAACTCACACTTGTGCATGGATTCGAATGGCTTGCCCATGAGCTTTGCAAGTACCAGCAGAAAATCCCACGAAGGAGAAGGTTCGTGCACCAGAGGGGATATGTGATCCAGGCCTTTGAAAAAGTGCCCAACCACTGTCTCCTGTGCCAACATTGGCTAACTGGCCCACGCCCAGTAAGCAGAGATGGCTGCTAGGTGCACCCTAAGGGTCGATGACCGTAGACATCCTTTGGAAAAAGACCAACGGTAGTCGAGAATGTTAGCCACTGGACAGGATAAAGGGTCTAGGTTCTTGCCCTGACACCAAATGGAAAACCTTTTCCATTTGACAGCATAACATTTCCTGGTTGATTCCTTTCTAGATGCCTCCACCACGGTGTAGACATCTTCAGAAAGACCCAAAGCCTGGAATTCTAGCCGCTCAGGTACCAGGCTGTGAGGTGTAGGGATTGCAGGTCCAGATGGAATACCTTCCCCTGATTGAGAGAGATCAGGTCCAGGTGTGTGCAAAGCCACTCTGGGGACCTGCAGTTGAGGCTGAGATCATCTGGATACCTGAACTGGCACGGCCAGTCTGGGGCTACCAGGATCACCTTCACCTTGTCCCTCCTCACCTTGAAAAGCACCTTGTGGATCAAGGGAAATGGAAGGAAGGTGTAGAGGAGGCCTGGGGTCCACAGCCCTTAGAAGGCATCCCCCTTACAGCGAGCCCTGCTTGGGGGGGGCATGAAACAGCCTCAGCTTGGTGTTTTCCATGGAGGCAAACAGGTCCACCATCGGTTTGCCCCAATGGGAGAACAGGCTGTAAGCTACCTCTGGATGAAGAGACCACTCGTGGGATGTCTGGCCTAGATGGCTGAGAGATCTGCCAGATGGTTTGAGGCTCCTGCCACATGGATAGCTAGGAGATCCACCTCAAGGGTCCAGAGGCAGAGCACCTCCTTGCACAGCAGATGGAAGTGCATGCTGCCCTGTTTGTTGAGGTAGTAGATGGTCATGGTATTGTCAGTCTGGACTTGAACCACTTGACCACCGGAGCTGAGGAGCAAAAGCTGACAGCGCCAGTCTGACTGCTCTGAGATCCAACAGGTTGATGTGGCATCGGGACTCCTCATAGGTCTAGAGCCCGTGGGCCCTTCTGTCTCACATGTGGGCTCCCCAGCCCATGAGAGTGGCATCGGTCATGAGAACAATTGTCAGCTCAGGGCAGACAAATGGAATCCCTTCCTGCAACCGGCCTGGGGTGGTACACCATTGGAAAGCATCCCACATCTTCTGGGATACAGTGATCAGCTGGTTGAACTGACCATGGCGCTGAGTCCACTGGGTGGTCAGCTCCCACTGGAGGGGGCGCATGTGCCACCAGACCCAATGGACCACTGAGGTGCATGCTGCCATGTAACCCAGAAGGTGCAGAAAGTCCCGGGAAGGGCGCAACTGCCCAACCAGAAATGATTGGGCAAATGAGGAAAGAACCTCTGCCGTGTCTGCCAGAAGCCAAGCTCTGGCTTGACAAGAATCGAGCTCTGCCCCGATGAAGCCCATCACCTGAGGAGGCACGAGTTCCAACTTGGCCTCGTTGATTAGGAGGCTGAGTTGGGAACAGGTCTAGAGGGCCAGATCCCTGAACCTCTCCACCTCCTGTAGAGAGTGAACTGCCAGAGGCCAGTCATCGAGGTAGGGGTAAATTCTGATTCCCCGACATCGTAGATGGCTCGCCACCACTACAATGCATTTGGTGAAGACCTATGGGGCCGCCTCGGCCTCCTTTATGGGCCTGTTGGGGTCCAGGCTTGGGCCAAGGGTGCTAAGCTTTAGCCTGCTGCTGATGCTGGTGCTGCTGTCCTCCTTGGAAGAAGAACTGCTGAGCCACAGGAGAAGAGTGCTGAAAGGGCTTCTTCCTCTTCTGCTGGTTCTTGCCCAAAGAACTTGTGGCAGAAGTGGTGTCCAAGGTGGCAATGTACTGTTCTATGCGCTGAAGCTGACCAGCCACTCCTGGGCCAAACAAGTCGGTCCCGAGGAAGGGCATGTCAGCTAATTTGTGTTGAGTATCCGCCAGGAAGGAGGACAGCCTCAGCCAAGCCCTGCAGTGAGAGGCAACTGTGGCAGCCATTGAGCGGGCACAAGAGTCCCCAACGTCCAGGGCCATCTGGAGCTGCTGTTTGGCAACAGCTCGGCCCGGGTCTCGAACCTGCTTGAACGTGGTCTGCATGTCTACAGGGAGATGTGGGAGGACTTCGTCTAATGACCCGAGAAGGGCATGAGAGAAGTGTGCCATGATGACGGCTGAACTTGCCTGTCGAAGGCCCAAGGAGGAAGCCGCATAGACCTTCCTCGCTGAATGGTCCAAGAGCTTGGACTCTTTGTCGGGAGGTCAGTCTACATTGGCAGAACTGCCAGTATACCTGAACACAGAGGTGGTCACCAGGTTCTCGGCCGAAGGGTGTTCTGTGAACTCCGCAAGGGACCCCATGGGTACCGCGTACTTGAGGCCATGCGGGCAAACGGGGCTGGACAAGAGGCAGGATGCTGCCAGAGTTCGAGTGCTGGATCAACAATGGCCTTGGCCACAGGAAAGGCCTCTGTCAGGGTATCCCCTCTTTTAAGGATGTCCGTAAGAGGGTACTCCACCTTTTTATGGATGGGTTCCAGGGGCATCCCTGTGGACTCAGAGATGAGGCAAAGGATCCCTTGGAAGGAGGAAGGACCTTCCTCCATCCCTAGGCCAACAGATGACTTATCATCCCCAGGATGAGAGTGAAGCCCGGTGACGTCCGAATCTGAGGAGTTGGGATACAAAGGCCTGCCACCCAAATCACCCTCGACATGCCGAGGGCAGTCCGGGGTGACTGTGACCGATAAACACCAGAGAAGCCCGATGTCCGGTTTGTCTTCTTTTGAAGGTGCCCCTCCCACAGGCTGCTTAGGTGGCAGTTCCACCATGTTGGGTGGAGAGTCCGGCTTAGGCCAAAGAGGTGGATTTGCCGGCCCTGCGGGAGGGGGAACCAAAGATTTCAGCTACAGAGGGGTGGGCTTCGGCCTAGAAGGCGAAAGCCAAGTAATGGCCAGGGTAGGAGCCGGAGTAGGCTTGTGCATGGACAAGATCAGCTGTTGCCACATGAGGTCCTCATAGTACTGACGGAGTTTCCTCCGAAGCCTCTCCTCATCCGAGGAGGACGAGGATGACAGATGGTGTCACCTCTTCTTAGAGTGCTTATGGCTCTTCCTCGGCCTTTCAGTCGAGGAGGTTCTAGAACTTGACCGAGATCGGGTGGACTGACTCGGTTGCTCCGGAGACACCGGCGGGATCGGTGACTTCCCGGGGTCTGGAACCCGGTCCTCGATGGGAACACCAGCGGGCTGGGTCTCCTCATCTGGGAAGAGAAGGACCGGAGTCTATTCCAAGGAGTCGTCAACCAGAGCCGGTGACAGTGGGTCAATGGAGTCGATGACGATCTCGACCTCGTTAACCGCATCTTCAGTTGTCTGGCCCAACGGAAGGTCCAAAAAGCTAGCGGCAGAAGAAGCAATCTCAACCAAAGTCAAGACTGTATGCTCTTGGGACTGGGACCTCTCTTGGTCCCAAGAGCGCATTTGCTGAAACAAAGGCTTACACGGTTCCCTCTCCTGCTCACAGGATTGGGAGGAGTGCGAGCCCACAGGTGCCTCTCCCCGGGTGGGAAAAGACTGGCAAAACTCCCAGAAGGAGCCCGAGAAAGTAGAGCTTAGGTTGAGAGGAATGAAGAAGTCCCGAGTGTCGACGGCACGAGCCACTTCTTCCTCGAACGCCTGCATGCATTCCAATTGTTCGGCACAGCCTGCAGCCATGGAAACCGCCCACCTAGCCTCCTTATACTTCAGAAGAGGGTTCTTTTTCTCTGGTCTCCCCAACTTTAAGTGTGCCAGGCAGTTGTCAAGAATGTTGGGATGGAAGGCCAAGCAAAAGCTGCAAGACAAGGTGTCATGGCCAACACCTAGGCAGTAGATGTACGTGAGATGGGGATCGGTGCGTGACATCTTCAGCACTAAGGTTTCTCCCGGCAAAATCGGGGAACATTTTCCTCCATAATCGAAGGCATAAGGGTGATCACTAACTCAAACGAGTTTTAATTTTGGTAAAACCAAAGTTTTGAAAGCCAGGGCCTACAAAATGCGTGAGCACGAGGGAGGCAACCTGAATCGTCCAGCGGAAAGGAAGATCTGGCGTCATGGGGTGGAGCCGAGGTATATAGCACCCAAGTGGATGGGAGGAGCCAGCCTGAAGATTTCCGGTGGATCCTTAAAGGGAAAGGGGACATGCCAAAGAGTGTGGATGAACAACATATCCACGATTCTAGAAATAATGTTTTCCATGGCAGGAAACATAAGCCACAATTCGCGGCTGGCTCAAAGAGAGCCAATGTCTGTTTCTCAAGAATAAAATTCAAGTCTCAGAGAGAGACTGAATTATGAATAGGAGGTTTTATATGCAGAATACCTCTCAGAAAAGTATGGGACACCTCCAGTTGTGCAATCGTATGCCCATCATTAAGGGATGGAAAGCTGATATAGCTGCCTAATGCACCTTAAGTGAGGAATACTGTAGACCAGAGTCTGATAGTGACAGCAAGTACTTCAGCATTACGTTACTTGGTGTTACTTGGTAAGAAATAGACTAAGTAGGCTAATAGCTTATTAAATTGTCTCCTACACCATGTAAGTTTATGAGTGAAACAAAGTTTGGAGAAGCAAAGCATGCAGGCATGTAAATGGGTAGCAATTCTTAGAAGTAGCCCACAAAGTGAAGTGTTTCCTCTTCAGAGAATAAGTATGCCTGAAAGAAGGCTTTCTGGTCACAACTAGGACATCAGCAACTTTAGTAGATACCCCAAAATATGACATGGCTATGACTTCAGGAGCTATGCATGCAGACAATAATAATAATACTTTATTTATAATGCGCCTTTCCGAAATCAAGGCGCAGTACAGTAAAACAATTGGTACAATTACAACAAAGTCAGCATCATAAGAAGTACAGTACAGATCAAAAATCATCACTACCATATGCTTTGACCCAAAGAAATGATTTTAGGGCCTGTTTAAAACTCCCCACGGTCATGCACTCCCTAATCCGATGGGGTAGAGAGTTCCAGAGGGACGGGGCCGCGAACATAAAAGCACGGGCACCGGCAGATTTTAAAGTCACCCTCAGAATCTCTAGCAACCCCTCATTGGCTGAGCGGAGTGGTCTCACAGAGTGATAAGGAATCAGGAGCTCTTTCAGGTAGTCAGGGCCCAGTTCATGTAGGGCTTTATATCTGACTTTGAAGGTGATCCGCCACTGAACCGGCAGCCAGTGCAGTTCCCGCAGCACCGGTGTGATATGGGAAGATCTAGGAGTCCCCACCAACAACCGGGCTGCAGAATTCTGCACTAGCTTCAGGCGGTGGATATCAACCCCCGGAAGCCCAAAGTAAAGCGAGTTGCAGTAATCTAAACACGAAGTCACAAAGGCATGGATTAATGTAGGCAGCTCGTCGGACGGAACAAGGTGCTTGATCCTAGCAATGTTTCTCAGGTGGTAAAAAGATGACTTAACAACAGCTGACACCTCAGTCTGAAGTGTCAGCCTGGTGTCCAACATCACCCCTAGGTCTCGCACCTGTTCAGAGACCTGAAGTTCAACATCCCCAAGGAACAATCCTAGAGGGGAACATGTCTCAAGCTCCCCTATCTGGCGAGATGGATCCAAAACCATCACCTTCATCTTCCCAGAATTCAACTTCAGCCAACTGGACCTCATCCAATCCTGGATTTCCTTGAGGCAGTTATTAAATACCGAGACTGCTCCTTCCTGGTCGGGGGCAAAAGACAGGTATAGCTGGGTATCATCGGCATAACAATGAAATCTCAGCCCATACCATCTCACAATGTCTCCGAGGGGAAGCATGTACACCGCAAACAACATGGGGGACAATACTGAGCCCTGAGGGACCCCACAAGACAGAGAGATAGGGTCAGAGGAAAAAAACCCTGACACTACCCTCTGAGTTCTTCCAGTGAGATAAGAAGTAAACCATCTGTGGACCAAACCAGAAAGTCCACAGATGAATCTCAGGTGCTCAAGCAGAATCCCATGGTCAATGGTGTCAAAAGCTGATGACAGATCTAACAATACCAAAATGGACCATTTTTTTGGTCTCTCGCCATCAGGAGATCATTGAGCACCCGAACCAGCACAGTCTCGGTACTATGCCTCTTTCAAAAACCTGATTGGAGAGGTTCGTAGATGCTATGGATGGTCAAATGGTTCTCCAGTTGAACAGCCACTACTTTCTCAATCAACTTCCCCACAAAAGGGAGATTCGAGATGGGCCTGTAGTTTGCAAGAGAGTCTGGGTCCAGAGAAGCTTTCTTCAACAAAGGTGCCACCACTGCCTCTTTCAAGGAGCAGGGATATTCACCCGAGTTGAGGGAACACCAGACTATCTGTGCCAGAACTGGGCCGATGGAATCACCACAATCCATAATCAGGGATGTAGGGCCCGGGTCTAAACTACAGCATGTAGGGTGCATCCCCTGGACAATCTGCATAACATCCACGATTTCCAGACGGTCAAAGGTACTCCAGGAAAATGGAGGGATAGTGATCAAGCCCTGATCGCCAGCAGCTTGCATAGAATGTGTCAAGTGGATCTCCGACCTAATGTCAGCCACTTTATCAGCAAAGAACCGAGCAAGCTCATCACACTGTAATTGTGAAAAAGCTCTTCGGAGCTGCAGACAGGCTGGGTTACACAGCCTGTCCACAGTTCTGAAAAGCTGAGCTGGTCAATTCTGAGTGGCAGAAATTTCCCCGGACAGGAACTCTGCCTTCTTATGAGAGATTTCTGACTGATAAAACCGATAATGTTCTAACAGTCTAAGATGGTCGGCATATAAGCCGGATTTCCGCCAACAACATTCTAACCTGCGTCCTAGTTGCAGCAACTCCCTCAAGACTCCATCAAACCATGGAGCCTGAGGTCGAAGGGAGAAAGGACACACACACACTGGAGCAATAGAATCCAGGGTAGAGGTAATGGCATTGTTATATGCCAAGACCAGAGCCTCTGGATCCTTGCAATGCACAGGAAATTGTGATAGGTCAAGCACTGCAGCAAGGCCATTGGAAGTGATATTCCGTAAAGGTTGGTACTTGACCGTCTCCACAGGGGTCGGCCTACAAGGGGGGTGCCAAAACTGAACCTCACAGTATAGTGATCAGACCACCCGACTGGTTCCACCCCCATGTCAGAGACCTTGATCCCCAGAAGGAAGACCAGATCAAGAGAATGGCCACACTTATGAGTAGTAGTGGTAACCACCTATGTCAAGCCCAGTGAATTCATCAACTGGAGGAAGTGTTGTCCAAATTGCGGGAGTTCGTCGTCGATCCAGGCACTGAAGTCACCCAGGACCATCAGCCTGGGTGACTCAAATGCCATATCGATGACGAAGTCTGCCACTTCCTTAAAGAACTGCTTCCCATCTCCGGGTGGATGGTAGATGAGAGCAATTCTATAGCCCGCACCTGCTACTACAGCACATCCAAATGAACTGGCTTCCTCAACTGGAACACTGATGAGTTCCAATTTGGTCTTGAAACAGACTGCACCCCCCTCCCCACCGCGGTCCAACCTCGGGCGGTGTATCACCGCATACCCAGCTGGAATTGCGGCCTCAGATATTGGGCCATCATTATCATCTAGCCAGGTTTTGGTGATACAAGCTAGATCTGTTGACCCAACAAGATTGGAGATCACTGCAGTCTTGCTCCTGACAGATCTGGCATTGCACAACAGCGCCCAGGTTAGACAGAACTCCTGGGCTGCCCCAACCACCTGCCCATCACCAATGATGGTGCCCTTGGGTATGGGCACCAAATAAGATGGCCCACACTCTAGGCTCCACTTCGCTCCAGGGCGTCTTCTGGGCTTAACAACCCTGATGAGAGCATCCCGCTCTTCCAGCCTCCACTGTTCATGCCCCCCACCCCCTCCTACAGGCAATACCCAAAGCCCGACAATGTTGATAGGTGGAAAAGACCAACGGAGGGGGGCAAAAAGGGCGGAGGTCATGGAGAGCAGAGGCTGAATAACTCACGACCGGGGGTGATAGACTGACACATATCCTAGGCCCACAACCTAACAATACAATCTAAATTTAAATACAGATGTAAGATGTAGGGACTTCAGATTTGAATGGACCAGGGACCCCTTATCCTGTGACAACAGACCCCTACACAATGGTAGAGGTACTGGAGGTTCTATTGCCAGTTGCTGCAGGAGTGGAAACCATATCTGGCAAGGCAATAATGAGGCTATGAGGATGAGGGTAGCACCTTGCATCTTCCATCCTCAGTGTGAGAAGGACCCTCTGTATTAGAGGAACTGGGGGAAATGTATACAGGAGTTTCCCTTTCCAAGAGAGGAAAAATGCATCTTGCCTCAAAACTCCAGGCCCTAAAGTGAGCAAGCAGAAATGCAGCAGTTTTGCATTGTGTGGGGATGCAGAAAGTTCCAACTCTAGACAACCCCATCCTGTAAAGAGGTCGTCTACTACTGAGATCAGCAGTTCCCATTCATGCTTCTTGGACTGTGAGCTGCTTAGCCTGTCTGCTACGATGTTTTGGTGAGCTGGAAGATGACTAGCTGACAGCTGTAGGCCACAAGACAGAGCCAAGTACCACTCTCTCAATGCTTCCCTGCACAGGGGATAGGAATGGGTGCCCCCTTGTTTGTTGATGTAATGCATCACACTGACATTGTCTGTCTGGATTAACAGTGGACCTGGAGTTAAATGCTCTTGAAATGCCTGGAGGCTGAACAGGACAACCCTCATTTCCAAGATATTTATAACCTGGCCTCCACCCGAGGCCATAACCCTTGTATCTGGTAGGGACTCAGAAGTGCACCCCATCCAGAACTCGAGGTATCTGTGGTGAGGATCTGAAAAGGAGCTGGGACAAGGAATGGAACACTCTGTAAAAGGTTGTTGTGCTCCATCCACCATAGTAACGCTCTGCGCAACGGGGACATGACAAGGACCCTTTGATCCAGCTCATCTGTCAGCTGATCCCACTGGACCCTGAATATCCACTGTGATATCCTCATGTGTTAGCATGCCAGTGGAACTGTCACAATGGCCACAGCCATGCGGCCCAGAAGACGTAACATAGTCCATGTAGGAACACAGTGACTTCTCTGTATCAACTGTGCATGAGCAATCAGATTTTCTGTTGTCTTGAGGCAGGAAAGCACATCCCTTCTCTGTATCCAAGACTGCTCCAATGTACCGCAGTCTTTGGCAGGGAGTTATGATTGACTTGTGCACATTAACTGTGACCCCTAAGTCATCGAACAATTGCCTTTTCCTTGACAGGGTACTAGTAAAGCATCCCTGGAGCTCCAGATGGGGAAAACATACAGGCCTTCACTGTGAAGGGCTGCTGTTATGATTGCTAAGCATCTGATAAAGACCTCTGGTGCAGAAGACAAGCCAAAGGGCAAGACTCTGAACTGATAGTGCTCCTCTTCCAGCATGGAACATAGATACTGCCTGTGGGCTTTTCTGATCTTGATTAAATTGTATGCATCCATCATTTTTTAGGGAGCACAGCCAGTCCCCATTATGCAGAGTGGGAAATCAGAGCATGCAGGGATACCATGCAAAACTTCATGCATTCTATGTAGAAGTTCAGATCCCCTGTCCATTTTGGGATCAGGAAATATCTGGAATAGAACCTTTTGCTTCTCTGGTTTAGAGGAAATGGTTCTATAGTATGTTTTTGGGCGTAATGACTGCACTTCATCCTTCAGAAGGGCACAGATAGCCTGGAACATAACTGGAAGGAGGCAGAGGATGATCTGGAGGGGTTGCTTACAGATCCACAGAACACTCGCTTACAATTAACTCTGGTACCCACTTGTCTGTTGTAAGCTCCTTCCATTGTTTTAGGTGCAGGGAGATCCTGCCCCCTTCCCCCCAATTACTCCTGGAGGTGAAAGTGTACGTGGGATCATAGTCTGAAGAGAGTCAGCCAGAGCCAGTGGGGCATATCCACAAGCACTCATTGCTTTGGGTGCTTCTGAATGGGCATCTGGGGGGGAAGAGTCCTGGCAAAGGGCCACCTCTCATACCGCTGCCATCGTGAGTCAAAAAGAAAAATCATAGACTTTATGATTTATTTTAGTCTTTGTTGACCGGGAAAGGAGGACTAGTCAATTCAGCCTATTTTCAGCCTCGTCCAGGGGGACAGCGATGGAAGCCAACTGATACTGAACCAGACTAAGCTGTTGGTGGTATTTGTAGTGAATGGGGGAAATTTGGCCAGGACAGCAAGGAAACTCTCTTACTCTTGCTTCCTGTGAGAGGTAGAGAGTGCTGTTTGGTTATCTAGCAAGAAGGCTGATCCTAGGTTGGAAGGAGAAGGAGATGCTTCCAGTGTGCGGGGGATGGATTCCCACACCCCCACCCCCAGCCCTGGAACACATGGAGGTTGACCTGCTTGTATGTGGGTCATCTGCAAATCCTCAGAGGGAGCATCTACTGACTACAGAAGAGAAACTTACTGCTCAACTGTCTGAAATGAGAATATGTCTGTAAGCTTTGATAGAACAACAATAGAAATATACCTATGAAATGCAAAGACTAAATGTGGAAAAAACAAAATGCCTGCAATTTTCTCCACCAAAAGATCGTCTTCCCACTGCTTCACATTTCACTACTGAGTCCTATAGCCTTGGAAACAAATGTTGTAACTCTGTCTAGTATAGAGTCTGGGGCTAGGGTTGCCACCTGTCAGGTTTTTTACCTGGTGATCAGGTTTTCAGGGTCCCTAACAGGTAATCCGGTTTTGCTCTGTGCTGATCAGGTTTTTGAGCCATTTTGAGTGCTCACATACTTTTGAAACAGATTTTGGCATCTCATTCATTGTTGTAGCAACATGGCAGGTTACAAACAAGTTCTGTTGTCAATATAACCTTTTGTTTGTGAAAGCAGTCAACCTGGGAGGTGTAAAGTATGGCCATTAACACCATTAGCACTTACTTAACCTAATCTTTTTCCACTGCATATTAAAGTAGCATAGCACCAAAGCTGCCCCCACCTTTTGTAACAGCAACACAGCCAGTTGTCTTCCACTTTCATTTGATGGTAAACATTTTCATCTTTTAACAAAATTTTGGCATTTTATATGTTTTAAATTATTTTTTCCTCAAGAAAAAAGTGTGGTCACTTCTTTGACTTTGATATATTACTGTGGACATGAAATGAAAATGGAGCTAGAAAAATATATAGTACACATTACAGGAAACCATTTCTCTATTATGTATTACCATATACCATGTATACTGTTGTATGCTGTTTACAGTATTTCCCTTGTCTTCCCCCAGATCATACAAGTAAATGAGATTTATTTTATCTCTGTATGTTTATCTTGTAAACCAATGTCAATTAATAAATCAATGCATACATAAGTAAATAAATAACTAGGAAAAACCTAAGAAAGTAACTTTAACAGGTACAGTATCTTATGATTTTTATTGAACTGCTGCTTTAAGTGTTGTCTTATTGATATAACAATTGGCTTTCTAAGAGGGCAATGCACGATAAGTCATGAAAAGGGGTGGGGCTAGGGGTGGCTCTTAGGATCCGGTTTTTGCCTCATCCAGAGGTGGCAACCCTATCTGGGGCTCTGAAAAGTACTACCCCAAATACTGTAATCCTAATCAACTGGACAGCATTCCTGACCACGATACTGGACATTGATTACCACTGAATATACCCTTGTCTACGGTACCTGCAGCAGAGGAGCGGCTGCTTTCTCAGAACTCTGCACTGCAACAAAATCCCAAGCACTCAGCACCAGGATCCTGCAGTCAGTAAAGCTGAGGATGAAATCTGGAGTGTGCAACAAGCTTTAGAAGGTGTCAGCCGGGTGAAACCTTCAGATGGGAAGAACTGGCTCCTGTACTACAAGGAAACAGTTTTTACAAATACTGATGGCCCTGTCACAGTGCTAATCAATGTATCAGTTGAGCAGCTAGATCAAAGGGCACCACATCAGCAGCCCAGGCTGCTGTCAGCCCTTCTTCTGAAATGATGCTGGCTCCTCCTGCTGTGATTACAATGCCTCCTGTTCCTCTCTCTGTACTTGCACCTCCACACACTAACCACTCTGGAGGATTTATTCAAACTCCACTCCATGTTGTAAATGGTGAGTCTGAGACTTCTGTTACTGTACCTGAACTTACTGCCACCAATGCATTGGTAACTTTGCGCCCTAGAACACAAAATGAAACATTTTAACTCTAATTCTGTGCAGCCTTCTGAGACAGTACAGTAAGGTAATTCCATTTTAGGGGAAGATAATATAACCCCTGACTGACTTACAATCCATGGTGATCCAGAGGCGGGGATGAGTGGTGTGCAGAGAGAGAGAAAGAGCCATACCTGCAATTAATGCACATTCAGCACAGCCATTAAGAAATGCTAACTCAGGGAATGGCCCTGCTGGCCCCTTCCAACCGCAGCCAAATACTCAAGTTTTTGAATGGCTGATTTGTTTCATCCTCATGTTGTCCCTGCCAAAGGCGAAATGCTGTATGTTACTGAGGGGGTTGAGAGCTGACACCTGCTAGGACCTATGTAGGGAGAACCATACTAAAGGATTCAATTATATACCTCCAACTCTGACCCTTTGCAACACCACCTCTCCCTTCAATCCTCCTTTAGAGGTGCTGAAAAATGGTTCACCAAACAATGCCTTATCCTGAACTATAACAAGACCAAGGTTATGTTCTTTTCCCACCCGGTTAATCCTAGACAGGAACTTTGCCCTCAAGTACGAACTGCCAAGCTGACCCCTCTGGAGCAAGTGAACTCCTTCAGATACCTGGGCATTACCCTAGACCCTGCACTTACTTTCCACCAACATATCCACCTCCTATCTGCTGCCCTCAATGTGTGGCTCGGGCAACTGTATCGCTTCAAACATTGTTTTACCCCAAACGCAATGAGGCTTGCTGTCTCCTCCTCTGTCCTCTCCTTGCTAGACTATGGCTTACTCGTCTATGGGGTGGCGAACACCTCGGCCCTCCATAGACTTTGTATCTCCCTAAATAAAGCCTGTTGCCTCACCCTGGGCTGTGACCGCCTAACTCACACATGCTGTCTATACAATGATACCAACTGGCTAAACCTTGACAACAGGATTAGGTTTCACACCTGCCACATGGCAAAAAAATTGCCCTAGGCCACTTCCACCTAGGACTCACACCACTAATCCGCCTGGCCCTGACACTTAAGCAAACTCATAGCTCTGGAAAGCAACTCCTCTCTGTCTCTCACTGCCATACCTCCCAATTCCAAAGGTCCTTTATCTACAGAGCCCCTTCCTGGATGAACAGCCTACCCACCCCACTTGCCAATGAGATCAGACTTGGACCCTTTAAAACCTCTCTTAGAGACCTCCTACAGTCCTCAAACCACTGCGACTGCCACTGAAACACCTCACACTACCTGCCCAACTAAGGCCTTTGGCCAGCTTCTTCTACCCTACCTGCCCCAATCTGAGTCCCTCTAGCCTAGCTCTACATCTGAGTGCTATATGTATTGTGTGTTTGCACTAATTTTCCCTAGTTTTTCACTGTTAGCCTCACAATTGCTCCTGTAACAACCTGACTGTGTACTGATGTACTGCTATGTAACTGTATGTCTCTGCATATAAATTCTGTGACGTGGAACCTTTGTAAAGGAGTCTCTGACTCAAAGGTATTTTCCGAACCTCCCAATAAATAAAAAAAAGATAAAATAAATTAATTTTTTTTCCATCTGAGATTTCATGCTCCCATTCATACCTCTGCTGACACTATTGTTGATACTAGTTTTAAGAAGGTGGTTGCTCGATAGATTCTGTGTCAAATACAACAATTTAAAATATTTTTCCCTCTAGATACCATTTCAAGCCAGCTCTGTGTACTGTCACCATTTTGCTTAAAAATGAGGGAGTAAATGTGGTTTGATATAAAGTACTGGCTAACCCAATGCTGTGACATTGTAACCCCTCCTGTACCAATAATTGATTCTGAGCAGGTCCGGCCTGGCAGCTGGAAGTTTCATGTAAAAAAGGCATCTCACACCTCCCTAACTGTTTCTACCTTGGCAGGGAAAGGGAACACTGCTTTTACCCAGGTCAGCCTAAGACCTGCTTTAAATGAGGATCCCCAAACTGCCTTTGAACAGACTAAATGCAACTCTTGTCTAGATTATGATCACGTTAGTCAATTTTGCATGAATGACTTGTGCTGTAGTTTATGTGAGATGTCTGGTCATACATACAGGTCTTGCCCCTGGGCATCTCATAATGGCCTGATTACCCTGATCCAGATGACCTGGTTACCCAGGGTCAAAAATATGGCTGCATAAGGCAACAACAAACCTGAGCATGTGAAAGTGAACAACAAAAAATGCAGGAGACACAGAGGAACAGTCCCATGCTGCTGAGCAACAGTCAGTACATGAATTAGAACTTGACCCAGATATTGCTCCACCTCCCAATAGGGCATGATCTACCTTCTGAAAGTGACACAGGCACACAGTCGACTAGTGTGGACAAATCTGCTGACCCCCACTGAACCAGTGGAGCACCAACCCTCTGTTAATATAGATGCTGCCCCCAGAAATGGAAGTTGTACCTGAAATCCAGATAGTGGAAGAAGCTGAAAATGCCTCCCCCAACCAGAATAATGGTGGTGACAAGGCATAGAAGTGTAAGACATTACCCTCCCAAAACAAAAATTCAGAGAAAGGACCTGGAATGCTCAGACATCCCAATAGAAAATAAGTTTGAAGCTTTAGCACAACATAAGGATTGGGAGGACTCAGATGAAGATGGTGGTTCAGAGGCCTCCTCATCTTTTTCATTTCAGATGGGCTCCTCAGACAATAAGGAGGATACTCCAGCCATCAGCAGTTAAAAAAAAATTCATACATTACCTCGTAATTCAAAAGGAAAGTGATTTTGTCCAGCCCTCCTTCTCACCTCCTTAAATGATGGTTTCTCCAGTACAATTCAAAGCTGCTTCTCTGAATGTTAATAGTACCAAAGCCCCAATACAGAGAATGTTAACGTTTTCAGTCTTAAAAGACCTGGCTCTTGATATCTATTTCCTACAAGAGACCAGACTTGGTTCAAATAATGATATTAATATTGCTAGGAGGTCATGTTGCTGGGGATTGTCCTTTTGGTCTTTTGGGGCTGACCGGTGTGACGGTGGGAATACTATTTTCAAATGTAACCCCCCTACAAATGGGGGTTCCCAAAAAATCTTCCTTGGCTTGCCTAAATGCTCACTGCCAGGCTGGTGTCCTGCGTTTTAGCAGTTTAAATGTGATTACCAGAGCCTGTATAGCCTCTGTGTACTGTCTTTTTAAGAGCTGCCTGATTGCAGCTTAAGTAATCTGAGAGGGAGCTCTGTTGAAAGATGTAACTATTTACTGAAAATCATTTAGAGTAATAATGATAATGTAGTTTGTCTAACCTGCTTTCTTTGTAGTAAGGACTGTTTTGTTTGTCTCCACTATCTTGGTCCTGGACTGCAAATTAGACCAATCAGTACTGGTGGGACCTAAAATGTAGCTGGACTAGAGGAGCTGTCTGAATTCAAAATCTGTAGGAACTGTAGTCTGAACTTTTTGCGCCTTTTTTGCAACTGAAGGGGGAGCTCTTGCTTTGACTGACAGACAAATCAGCCAACCAAATCTTTTGGATCTTGGGGAAGTCCCCGGCTGCTTGCAGTTTTCAGTTAGACCTAAGCTGGATGCTGAACAAGTAGGAGCTGAAATGATTCTGAGCAGCAATCCTGAGTGGATTTGCATGGGAGAACTCTGAAAAGACGACGTTTTCGGCTTGCCTGTCTGCCGCCTGCTGCTTCTGAGAGGGAGAGAAGAGAATTATTTTGGACTAAGTCCAAGTTTGTGTGACTAAAGTAAGCTACTGAAGTGGGCCAGGCTCAACTTGAAGACGACCGAAGATTTTGCTGAATGCAATCGGCCTGTCAGGAGTTCCAGCTACCCCTAAGCTCCCGGTGTGTGCAGAGACTGTGATTGTGACTGGGGAGCGCTTTGCTTGGTACAGTAGAATTCCCTTACATGTAAATGTGCTATATGCTATAAGCTGCTAGTGGGTCGTGAGTTAGTCCCCCACTGTGTGAACTGTGTTCTGCTTGCTGAAAGCTGTATCCAGCCCAAAACAGACTGCATCCAAATTTGTCTCTATGTGGTCTGGGCCTTGCCAGACTGGCCCAGCCAGACTACCCACTGTACAGAGAAGCCATTGACGAGAGACCTGCCTGGGGATCAGCACCCTGCTCCACGCTTGAACAGGAATGATGCCTCTGCGACTCATGTGGGCCCTGCTTCTCCTGGCATTCCAGATCAACCACCTGCAGTCTTGATTTTCATCCAGTCTTGGGTATCGTGAGTAAATACCAGGGTAGCTCCCTGCAACAACAGCTTAATCTGAGTGTGTCATCTGATTGTCTTGTTGTTTCGTTTCCTTTATGAACTGAGCCCTCTGGCTCTGGATTACAAATATTGTGTACTGTGCATGTTGTGTTTTCCCTCACAGGGCCCCAACCAGCTGCAATCCCAGGCAATGGTCCTGGCTAGCCCATCTCTTGTCCACCTGGGTACCCAGAAGTGGACTGTGTGGGGGGGCTCAAAGCACATGCATAACTGCTTGATTGATATAACCTTTAAGCTAATTAACCTGATTTTGCCCTTCCCTTGTTCAAGTCCCCTGAATAAATCAGATCTAACATTTTCTGCATGTAATCTGACTGTGGTTCCAGTTTGTGCTCAAAGTGCTGTACTGTTGCTATTTGCTGTGCATAACCTTGTTTTACAGGGGGTCCCCAGGGTGGAGCCAAAGGAACCAGCCCTGGTGGTAAGTGCAAACAGTGTGGGTACTTGTGTGGTGTACCAGGAGTATTGTGAAAGTGATTATTGTACAGTGTTCAGGCCACTAGAGGGGAAAGAGGGGGGTTACAGTGTCCCAGAGGGCTGTGCCCAGGTTAGCTTGACCACTACCAACCTTGACCTCCGGGTGGAGGCACCCGTTTCAGAACTCAGGCCCCTTAACCTGCTACTAGCCAAGCAGGCAGGGGTAGTAACCCTTGGGATAGCACCACCTAGGGGTTACACAAACATAAAAATTAAGGTTACTAGATTGATCGACATCTGTTCTGGAAGAGTATTATTTCTGGATGCTGAACTAAATAACCATAAATTTCAATTTATTATGAGAGGGTTAAAAGCCTGAGGGTCAATGTGGGGGAATAGCTCCTCCCACATCACAAATAAAAAAACAGCCTCCCTCAGCAGTTCCCCGCTTAGCGCATTGTGAAACTCCTTCCCCTTTGTAAGTGTCAGGCTCCTGCATGGCTCATGTGGCTGAGCCTCCTTTCCTTTCTCCTATTCCTCTTTTTTTCTCCCCCTCCTTTCTCTGCTTCCCTTTTCCCTGTTCCTTGTTTGCCCCATTTTTCCCTGTCTCCCTCATCCTGCTTGTGTTTGTTTGCCCCACATTCCTGTTGTCTCCCTTCTCCCGCTAGTCATCCCATTCCCCCCTTTGTCTGCACTGCCCCCCTTTCCCTGTACCTCCATTCATGCTCTGTCCTGCTTTTTATTTTTCTCGTGCTCCTCTGGGTATTTTGCTCATTCGGAACTCCTCGATAGGCACGCTGACAGCTCCCAGCACCTCTGGCTCTGCACCTGTGGTATTACAGGTGTTCATACCACCCTTGCAGTGTACCTCCGGTACAGTTTGAACCTCTGGTGCCACACTACGTCCTCTGGCCCCTTTTGCTGGAATTGCACTGCTGTCTTCAGTTTTGGCTTCCTATGAGCTCTGAGTGGGGAAAGCAGTGGGCTCCACCACCCAGGACTCCACTGCTCTGTTAGTGGCCGCCGCTTCTTCACCGACGGCGCTTCCAGGTTGTACTCCACCCATTGTGCTCACCCTTGTACTGCTGTCCATGTCCATGGTTTGGGTATTTTGCATTTTGTTTTCTCCTGTTGGCCCCCGCTACCATCTGTCATACCGTTTAGTGCGCTTCTGCTCTGCTTTTACAGCTGGGACCACTAAAGCTTTGAGGGTCCTGGCCATTTGTCTTCGGTCACTCTGTGAGTCTGGTGCTCTGTTGTGGTTTGCACCTGTGTTCTCCCATTTCCTTGCTCTGCGCTCTCCCACTGGATCACTTTACTACCCATGATGGTCCCTCCTGTCAGACGCACAACGGACTTCGATGATTTCCAGCCTGCAGTCTGTTGTTACTGTACTGTTCCCTGCTGCTCAACGTGGATCTCATGTTATATGCCCTAGCCCTTGTTTGCCTTACTGAGGTTCAATCCCACACCCCTGCAGTTGCTTGGAGCTTCAGTCTCTATTTTGGAATTGGTTGCATTTCCTGTGGATTCCCACAATTGGTTGCCCTCCCCCAGCATTCCTTAGGTCCAACAAAAAAAAATGCAGAGCATGCCCAGGGGTGTTCTGTGCTCCCTGTTCTGGCCCACTCTCCGTAGCTCTGTTCACTTCCCTGCCCTGCTGCACTTGCATGTTCCCTACCCATTCTACCCCTTGCTGCAACCACCATCATAACCATTACAAACTCTTGGACTTTATATAGAACAAAACAAAGCTAAAAAAAAGCTTTCCTTCTCGCCCTTGTCCCTTGCTCTCAGTGTTTTCTTTTGGGCTTTCTCACTCCTCCCACTGGCCCTCTTTTCTCCCTCACCACTCCTTTCTATTACACCAACCCTGTGCCATATTTCCCCTCATCTAGCGCTGAATATCCATGGTATTTTATGTACTCTGTCATCTACTGCAAACAACTCATTCTACCCCTAGTAATTTGTACTCTTCCAGCACTCATATTCCCCTGTGCCTCCTCTGCCTTGTTGATAGGGCTCCTACACTCTCCTATCTCCCCTCTGGGTACCAAGTTGTGGTTTCCTTTATCCCTCTCTGATATTGTACTCCTTCCTGTATAATTCCTGTATTATTGTCATTGTCCCTTGTTATTCATGTGTTTCGTCCATCTCATGTTCCCAGTATGCTCATCCTCCTCCTGTTCCCTACTTACATTCCCTTCATCTCGCTCCCTTTTGTTTACTTACCTTTTACTATGCAGCAATTAGCTGCCCCTTCCTTGCTCAGCCCGTACCATCAGTTTTCCAGTCTCCATCCTTAACTCTGCCTTTTGAGGCATCTAACATACAGTAGATAGGCTTGTCTTGTCTGCTGGGGATGGAAGTCTGTTTCAATCCATCTACCATCTTACCCCACTGGATTCTCTACTAACAACTACCAGTCATACCAGCACCTCCACATCCTCCATCCCTAACTCTGCCTTCTGTGAAATTGAGAGAAGGTGGGCTTGCCCAGTCTATCAGGGATGGGAGCATGTTTCTTCAATCACAGTTTCAACCAACTGTATACCATGCCAACTGCCCAGAGTCTCCATCCTTAACTCTGTCCGGCATGACATCACGTGAAGGTTAGCTTGCCCCGACTGCTGGGGGTGGGAGCCTGTGTTCTCCATCTACTGTCTCATGCTACTGCATCCTCTACCTGCTATCTGGTTGCCGCTTCCCTTCAGGAATGGGACCATTGTACCCCATCAGCCTCCAATCTCCTGACTCATCTAAATACATTTTATACCAGCACTTTGAGTTTACCACTTCCCTTCGGGGATGGGACCTCTGTACTTCATCATATCAACTACCTACAGTACATCCTAAACCAGCAATCAGGGTTTGCCACATTGCTTCAGGAAGGGGACCACTGTACTCCTTCAGTCTTCAGTCTCCTGTCTCATCCACATGAATTCTCTGCCAGTGATATGAGTTTGCCTCTTTCCTTCGGTATTTGAACCCTGTACCTGTCAGATTTTGAGCACCTGTATCTGAGCCTTGCCTCCAGCCCCTGTTGCATGTCCTTCCTAGTCTCTCAAGCCTTCTTACTTTGCTCCTCCAGCCCATCCCCGGGCATTGGCCTCTGGTTGCCCTGTGGAAGTATGGACTGCTTTGGCCTCGTGGTGGCCCTTCCTCATCCTGCCTCCTTTGCTGGGTTCTCTTCGTGCCTAGGATTTGTGCACTTGTCCTTGCCTTTGGCCTTCTCACATTCTGGATTTGGACCTCACCAGCTTGATCGATCTCAAATTCCACCCTGTCCATCAGACTCTAGACTTCATTGCTGCTTGCCTTCCAGTGGTCATCCGGTGCTCATATGCATTGTCGCCTCTGACTTGCCTTCCAGCTCAGCCTCCTCCAGTCTCCTGGCTCTTCAGCTCTATCCTGCTGACTCCTCTGTCATTGCTCCTCCAGATGTTCCTATTCCCCTGCAGCCTTCATCCTGGATTTGCTTCTGCCTGCATTCCCCCCTTGCTTCATGCCAGATATATGATGACTTGCACATCTTCAAGGCCGGGACCCATGCCTTTCTACAGTTTTTCCCCTAATTCTACCCTTATCTCACATCATTGGTCTATTATCAGCAATTCAAAGTTCGCCATCTCCTTTGGAGGTGGGAATCTCATACCCCAACTCTGCAACACCTTTGTACCTGGATTCTCCTTAGTTTAACCTGGATGTGATGCCTGGGGCCCATTTCAGTTTCCCTTCCTTCTGTTTCACCATACCATGGCATTACCTTCCATCCGATACTTACCAACAACTTCCAAAAATGCTGCTGCTCAACCTCAGTGGATTTCCAGTCGAGCTCCATCCTCCAGTAAGCAGAATTCCACATCGAACTTTTACATCAAAGACTGGACTATTCCTCGCTACGTTGCCAATCTGAAAACCCAAGGCTTACACCTCCCCTTTGCTGCTGCTCCTATTTCTATCCAATCCTCTTCAGTTGCCATCCTGTGCAACGGTCATGCTCACAGCATTCCAGCTCTGATTCTTCTGGACATTCTCCTCCATCATCCTGAGAACCCTCACCTCTCCAGCCTTCAGGGTCATCTTTGGTGGGCAGGCAATAACCTGGTTGCCCTCCTTATCTCCTCTCAGGAGGTAGTTGACATTGGCTGGCCTGCTGTCATGTTGAGCAACTTCCTTCTTGCCACCATGTTTGCTGCTCTGTGATTTTGTTTGGGGGGGGGGTATTTCTCATTACTGCCGATATCCAGCATCCACTCACCAGTTCAGCTACTTCTATTGGTTTATCTGCCTCATTCTCCTGCCAACTCTGCAGGATTATTCCTTACATATTCCATTTAATTCGAACAGTATGGACATGTCTACCTCCTGATGTCTTCCACAGAATCCAAGCTCTAGTGAAGTCTTCTTCACACCTATAATCTCTCACTGGACTCAAGAACTTCTTTATCTTCTGGGATATAGCAAGTCACTGCTCCTTGGCCTCTGGATACCACCATACTTCAAGAAGTTATCTACACCTCTTCATTAAGATACTCTTTGCCAACCACTTATCTAATGGTCTTCCTAACTCACCTGACAGGATATATCCCCTTCATACTCCTTCCAGCTAATACCATTACCAAGAGCGGGTCATCATTCAATTAATCATCCTGCACATGCACAACTGACCTGGCTATCTCCCTATCACAGTTACACTTCACAACAGTCTCCACTGGACTAAGCAGTCAATGTAACCATTAGATTCTATTTTTGACATCAACTCCTTGTTGTCATCAGTCAGTAGACTCAGTCAAAGACCCCTCTTTTTCGGGCATCCCCACACCATACTTGTATTGGATCCACCAGAAAGCCAATGCCACAAGGGCCACTCAAGCTCCTGCCACTGGGCTACTATGCTACAGCAACAACTGTATTCTGCACTAGCAATCCTTCCTAAATATCTGTCCATCCAAAATCTCATTATTGCAATTCCAGCCCGCTTTCAAACCTCAAATCTACTGTATTGAACATTTCAGTTATACCCACTGGCATCCAATTACTGTCTTTACAGCATATTTCATCCTTGCCTTCATTGGTCTGAAATATTTTGGTTACCATCGCCTACCAGATACCCAAAACCTTACTCTCTCTGAATCCTTTATTGTCTAGCTATAGGCACCTACTGTATATAGTGAAACATTGTGGATTTACTGAACTCAAAACTGTTAGACTCTACTCAAACGTCAGAGCTTCTACTATCTCGTTGTCCAGCTTTCATTCAATTCCTACATTTCTTCCCATACAAGTACTGAGGACAAGCATTTCCAAAAACCTTGCAGTTTTCTGAAATATTTGCCAATCCACAAAAGATTCTAAGCATTGTATCCTGCTCTCACCTTCTTCAAAGTCTGACAGATTACCTGAATGATTTAATAACCAATCATTCTTCCAATAATTTGGAGTCTGGCAACCCACTGAAACAAACTCATTCTCCCCATGCTCACACTGAGTCAGTACCTTTGCCGAATATCAACTAATATCACAAATAAATTATGGATCTTGTTTAACCCCTTTTAACAGCTGGATGTCATTCATATTTAGGATCTGGACATTCCTTCAGACCGGATCTGTCTCTTCAACCTCAAGAATCAACCCTCCTGAACTCCCATTCAACAGACTCAGAAGATGGAACTTCATCACTATGAGCATTACACCCTGCACTGAATTAAAACTAATTCTAAGCATCTAAGATCATCTTTTCTTAGTTTGCCCTGAGGACAGGCAGGTCAGCGGTCATGGGTCCTCAGTGGTTTCCTCCACCTGGGTTTTTTTTCCTCTCCTGCGTGATACTGGTCATAAGCTCCATGAGCTGGAGAAGGTAATCTTTTTGTGCCTTCTATTCTACCCAGCTTACCTACCAACAGTGGGAATAGAAAAAGGTCAAAGTTCAAACCTTATATGTATACACAAGCACTACTCTATTCACCAAAACATTGAATGGGACGGCTAAAGTCTGAGGTTCAATGTGAGGGATTAGCTCCTCCCACATACCACAGAAAAACTAGTCTCCCTCAGCAGTTTCCCGCTTAGCGCTTTGTGAAGCACCCACCATCCTCCCCTGCCTCCAACTCCTCTGGCACTCGGCTCACCCTTGGTGCTGGGCCTTCTATTCCCTACTTGCTTCCCGACTTACCTACCAAGGATGGGAATAGAGAAAGGCCAAAGTTCAGACCTTATACGTATACACAGGCACTACTTTATTCACCAAAACATTGAAACATCTATGCCCCACAGATGAAGAAAGCTATGGCAGGTGCATTCACTCTAATACGCCCTTATTTTTATACAAGTAAATATCTTGTGTTGGGTGAAGATTTTAATTGTGTTGTGGCAAAGAATGATGGAGGGGATGAAACCACAGAAGATGTTCTGTGACACTAATTTTGGCCGATGAAAATGTGCAAGATGCACATAGGGTACTGCATAAAACTGTTTAAATGCTACACTGGCAAGCATTTAAACTAGCCAAGGGGGGTGGCAGGCCAGCAAGGAAAGTTGATTGCTCACCCCAAGAAGCTAGCAAAAGAACTGAGGACCAGGAGGGGGGGCTACCACAGCAATGCAAAGCGCAAATACAGAGGAAGGGAAGAATAGAAGGGACACAGGTACCCAAGGAGTGGATAGACAGTCAGAGGGCAGAATACAACTAAAGGGCAGAAGGCACGGTGGATCAGGCAAAAAGATCACCTGGGAAGGGGAGGGGGAGCGTAGGACAACAAAACAGGGAAGGGAAGTGACGTCATGGAAAGCCACATGTGCCGATGCCAGGAGCCTTAGCAACAAAATGGAGGACCTGCATTATGGCCATCATGGAGACCTGGTGTAATGATAACCATGACTGGGAGATGGCCATACCTTGCTATAACCTATTCAGGAGAGACAGAAAGGGCAGGAAGAGGAAAGGATTGGCACTGTATGTGAAAGATAACATTAAGGCCATAGAGATCCAAGGGGAACAAGGTGGGGGGGATACTGTGGGTTAAGCTTGAAAGAAAAATGGAGGCAGCCATCTGCACAGTGGTAGTCTATAGACCACCAACCCAGGTGGGAGAGACAGATAGGGAATTGATGCTTACTAACCAAAGAATGACGGACAAGGGGGATGTGGTGTTGGTTGGAGACTTCAACATGCCAGATGTGGACTGGAGCTTCCCAGCAGCAGCATCAGCCAGGAGCAGATTTATCTTGGACTCCCTTTAGGGAACCTTCCTTAAACAACTGGTCATGGAACCAACTCGGCAGGAGGCAATACTGGACCTGGTGCTCACAAATGGGGAGCACCTGGGGAACAGTGACCAGTGGACACTGTGGTTTGAAATAATTGAATTGGCAGATCCCTGCCACACTAAACCACGTATCCTAGACTTTTGGAGGGCAGATTTTTGGAGAATGGGGAAATGTTTGGAAGAAGCACAAGCTGGAACAGGGAAGGAATTAAGGGTGGAGGAACAGTGGGCAGTTTTAAAACAGGGATAGCAAGGGCAACACAATTATGTATTAAGCAGGTTAGCAAGGGGAAGAGGAAACCCTTATGGTATTCCAAGGAAGTAGCAGAGAAAGTGAAAGCCTAAAGGATTGCATTCAAGCAATACAAAAAGACACAGGCAGAAGGGGACAGGGAGAGGTACCAAGAGAAGCAAAGGGAAGCAGGGAGGGCAGTAAGAGAAGCCAAAGCTCAAACAGAGGAGCGCATTACAAAACAGTGGTTAGAGGGGACAAAACCTTTTACAGGTATGTAAGTGAAAAAAGGCAGGCAAAGGGAGTGGTAGTGAGGCTAAAGGGTGAGGGCGAGAGTAGTGTTGAGGATGACAACATAAAGCAGACATACTGAACAGGTGTTTCTGCTCAGTCTTTACAGTAGAACGGGCGGATAGTGGGCCAGAAGGGAGTACAAAGGGGAGCAAGGGTACAGAAAAGGATACAAGTCCCTTTCCACGGGAAAGGGTCTTAAAGGAACTGGAAGGAATAAGAGTCAATCAAGCTACGGGCCTGGATGGGGTGCACCCCAGGCTGCTAAGGGAGCTCAAAGAAGTGGTTGGCTGAACCTTTGATGACCCTGTTCAGCCAGTCACTGGAAACAGGTGAGATGTCCAAAGACTGGAGAACAGCTGATGTAGTCCCCTTATACAAGAGCAGGAACAGAGAGGAAGAGGGAAACTACAAACAGGTCAGCCTCACCTCAGCAGTGGGGAAGATTATGGAAGCACTACTGAAGGAGAGATTAGTGGAACACCTTGTGGTCAACGAACTACAGGACCCAAGGCAGCATGGTTTTACTGGGGGAGGTCGTGCCAGACTAACCTCATTTAATTTTTCGACTGGGTGACAAGGGAGGTGGATCGAGGTGGGGGGGCAGTGGACATGGCCTATCTGGACGTCACTAAGGCCTTTGACACTGTGCCCCATAGTAGACTGTTAAAGAAGCTGGGCAATATGGCTGTGGGTAGGACAGTAGTGTGGTGGGTGGGGAATTGGCTGGATGGCAGGACACAAAGGGTGGTGGTAAATGGCTGTCACTCCGCAGAGGGAAGGGTGACCAGAGGAATGCCACAGGAATCAGTGCTGGGTCCAGTCCTCTTCAACATCTTTATCAGTGACATTACAGGTAACACAGAAGGGAGAATTTCCCTGTTTGCTGATGACACAAAACTCTGTAACAGAGTGGACACGCTGGAGGGAGAGGATCAAATAAGAAGAAATTTGCAGAAGCTTGAGGAATGTCAAGGGTGGAGCAGTTGAGATTTAACGCAAAAAAGTGCAGAATAATGCACATGGGACACAAAAAACCTGGAACAACATATCAGCTGGGGGGATATAGCATGCTCCAAGCAGGAAAGGGACCTAGGGGTTATCATCACTGATGACCTAAAGGTTAGGAGTCAGTGCTACAAGGCGGTGGGTAAAGCACATAGGATGCTGGGATGCATAGGTAGGGGCATCACCAGCAGGAAAAGGGAGGTCACAATTCCACTGTACAAGACATTAGTGAGGCCACACCTCGAGTACAGTGTCCAGTTCTGGAGGACTTACCTACGTAATGATATAGACAGGGTGAAGACAGTTCAGAGGAGGCAACCAAGATGGTACAAGGTTTGCATCACAAGTCCTACAAGGACAGGCTGAAGGACTTGATTATGTACTCCCTGGAGGAAAGAAGGGAGGAGAGGATAGGATAGAGACATAGAAGTACCTCATGGGGAGGAACAAGGTGCAGGATAACACTATTTTTCAGAGGAAGAGATGTTCCAGGACTAGGGGTCATGGGATAAAATTGGAGGGAGGGAGCTTCAGAGGTAACGTGAGGAAGTATTTCTTCTTGGAAAGGGTAGTGGACACATGGAAAGCCCAGCCAGAGGAGGTGGTGGGACTGAAATGATTACGGGATTCAAGAATGGATGAGACAAGCATCGGGGGATCCTATCAGTTGGGGGAAGGGACAACCCAGTTCAAGAGAAGCTTGAAGAGGCAAAATTACATGTCCAATTGGGCAGACTACGTGTGCCAAAGGCCCTTATCTGCCGTCAGTATCTATGTAACAATGGTTCTACATACCATGGCTGCGATTCACGAATGGGTGGATTTCCCGATGCAGTTTCACGGTACCCGCCCTCATGGCTCTGCGCCCACGGATGGGTGCGCGGTGGCTGTCATTCACGATCGCCAGCCACCGTACACCTACCATCTGTGGTCCCTCCCCCCACACGCACTAGTGAGTGGGGTGGATCGGCGGACATGGGCAGGCAGCCAATGGGATGCCCATATCCGGTCTGCTAGTGGATCACCGTCCCTGTATAGTGTAGCTTTTTTTTGGACCTGCATACTGTGTCCTCGCATGGACACCAGATGAGTGCCTGGGAGGCTGACCCAGCCCCCCCCGTCCATGGGGCTGGGGCAGCATGGAGAAAGGGCGAGCAATGCTTTGCCATAGCCAGTTGTGACACCATGAGTGGGTACAATAGCCATGCTTGTGTCCCCCTCCCCCGCATAGAGGATGCAGCCCAGAATGGCATGCAGTGCCATTGTGAATGGGTGCCGTGCAGGGTGCTCCCCTGGCATGCCCCATGCCATCCTTGGTTGGATGGGGATTCATTGCATAGGGCACCAATGCGCCCATTAGTGAATGCTGCAAGGGTGCACAGGGCACCGCCGCACGGCATTTGGTCGTGGGAATGCCTACGTGCTGCCCTTGTGCAGCATGTAGGCATTCGTGAATCGTGGCCTATAACAACAAGTTAACCATAAGGACTGATTTGTTTTCATTTCTCAGAATATTTCAGTCCAATCTCTGTTAGAAAATGTGCTTTCAAAGTTTTCTTTTGAGCTACAGAACAGTACAGCCCCAAGTAAGTGTATGGCAACTTAACAAATTCACTTTTGACTGACCCAGAGGTAAAGAACATTTTTCAGTGGTCTATTGCAAGCCCTGAGAATCTGTGTTATGTATTTTTGATTGATCCTTAAACTTGGCAGGAGGATACCAAGCAGGATATATAAACATGTTTTCTCCTCATTTCTAGAGAAAAAAGCAGAAAGGAATGCCATTAATATTTAGATTAACGACACCAGTTGTCTCAAACAAGGACTGGCCCACATGACTTAGCTGAACGAATACAACAAATTAAAGCTGAAATGAAATCCCTGCAGTATGATACAGCTGTTTCTCTACTGTTAGAACATAAATATGGAACTCAGGGACATTCAGCAGTAGGCAGCATTTACGAAAGCTGTAAAAATAAGAGTTCAAAAAAAGTAGTTTATTTTTTTTTTTTTTACAGGTTTACTTAATGATACTGTTGAACTGGTAACAGACCCTGAAGATATACTAGAAGTGACTGAAACATATTTGCACAGCATGTTTGGTACTCCAGCTCCCATTAAGGGAGACATGTCCTCATTTCTGCAAAAAGGTGGACATCACCGTGTGTCTGAAGTGACAAAATGTGAATTAATTAGTCCAATTTTTACAGATGAAGTTTTATGTGCTATAAAACAGTTAAAAAAAAAACAAGACTACCCTGGGTCTGGACAGCCTTACTTCAGAGTTATATAAACTGGTGCCATCTTTTTTCTCTAAATTTTTGCCAGTGGTTTATAACCACATAGTCTATGTAAAAAAATTGGGCACAGCTGACTTTTGTAAGGCCTTGCAAATATTTCTTTTCAAGAAAGAAGATATTTGCAACCTCTGTAATTGGTGTCCCTTGTGTTTACTAAACACAGACCTAAAAATACTTATGAAGATTTTAGGTAAAAGACTTTCTCTTCCTGCTAAGCTTTTAAGTTCAGAATATCAGGCTTGTTCCGTCCCTGCTAGGTGTGTGCAGGACAATTTAATTTTGATACAGAAAATAGTGTCCCACAGAGAACTAGGCAATAAGGATGCATTCCTGCTTTATACTGACCAGGAGAAAGCGTTGATAAGTTTGGTCATTCTTACTTGTTTTCCATTCTGAGACATTATAACATACCTATACCTTTTATAAACAGGATACACCATGGGATGAGCGTGCCACAATCATCTCTTCTCTGAATAATTATATTGGGTCAGCTATTCCCTTACACAGAGAAGTACGTCAAGGGTGCCCTCTCAGAACACTTTTATATATATATTTTTTTTGATCCAGTTTTATATAGAATTCTCAGAGCCGGGATACCATCAGATTGCAAATTCATGGTGTATGCCAGTCAGTTAGGGTAGCTGCTTATGCAGATATTTGTTTAATGCTCGATAGTACACAACATGAGGAACAGTCTCTGCATATACTGACAGAGTACTCAGACATGTCTGGGTCTAATATAAACAAAATAAAAAGGAGAGTTTTTTTCTTTGAATAGAGGCCCAATGCCAGTGACAGCATTGCCAGGATTTCTGTCTCCAGTGATCCAACCCAAATCATAGGCATTAAATTTGGACATCGTAATATGGCTGCACTTATTTGGGTGGAAAAACTTGAGGAATGTAACACTAAGATTGTGCATTGGAAAGCTTGGTAGCAATCCAAGGGGGAAGTACCAGTAACTAAAACTTTCCTGCTCCCCATTTTGCCCTGTTGAGTGCAATTTTTCTCCATCTCCGCAGTCTGATGCTAGAATGTTCAATGTTTTCTTCCAGATGATTGGGGTAGCAGGTTAAACCCTATAATAAGCATTTGTCAATGCCGGAGTTCGTCATTGGGATTGCTGTTGGGACTTCTGCTCATGAACAGTGGCACTGTGATTTTATTAATCTGTCCCGAACGTCGATTTCTCACAGCGACTGCACCATTCTGCACCAGATGTGTGAAACACAGTTCAGACAGGATGTGAAAAATTACAGCTGTACCATTCATAGGGAGGTGTGAAGAGATGGCAGTTTTAAACATCTAGAGTGAAAATATTAAAAATGCTCGAATGTATGAGCGTACGTGGAAACTGCACAACGTACAATCGTAACAGTCATTTAGTGAAATAATTTCACTAAAATTTTAGCAAGGGCATTTCATGACCTCTGTTCATGAACACTGTTACTATCATTTTCTTACTCTGTCCTGAATGTTGATTTCCCACAGTGACACGCCATTGTGCGCCAGATGTGCAAAAACACATTTCGGGCAGGATGTGAATAATGTTCATAAGGAGGTGTGCAAAATGAACAATGTTGAAACTCTTGAGTGAAAATATTACAAATCCTCAATGCTACGAGTGTGTGTGAAAACTGTGCAACGCACACTCATAAAATACTTATTTTATGGACTTTTATCACCAAATTTTCAACATAGGAATTTTGGGACCTCCACTCATGAACAGTGTCACTGTGATTTTCTTAATCTGTCCCAAACACTGATTTCCCACAGTGACCACGCAATTCTGTGCCAGAAGTTTCTCCCCTCGGAAGGTCTTCAGTGGGGTTCCCCAAGGTTCGGTACTAGGGCGACTCCTGTTCAATGCCTATGTCTCCGATATGGGAAGGGGGGCTAGGAGTAGGATGAGTCTCTGCAGATGACTCAAAACTGGGAGCACTGGCAGACAGGGATGAAGCGAGAGAGACAGTCCAGAGAGACCTGGATACCCTAGAGTGGTGGTCAAGGAGGTGGGGACTGAGGTTTAATCCAGGGAAGTGTAGGGTGGTGCATCTGGGGGTCAGAATCCCAGGTCATGTATACACCCTGAGGGGGTCTCACTGCAAGCCACAACAAGTGAAAGGGACCTGGGGGTCATGGTAGACATCAAAATGAATAACACTGAAAACTGCAGAAGATCAGCGGCAAAAGCAAACAGGATTCTGGGCTGCATAGCCAGGGGAATTACGTCCAGGAGAAGGGAGGTGATCCTCCCTCTGTATAATGCCTTGGTCAGGCTACGTCTCGAGCACTGCATGCAGTTCTGGAGACCTCACCTCAAGAAGGACATAGCACTGCTGGAGCGGGTTCAGAGGAGGGCAACCAGGATGATTCAGGGCATGAGAGATAGGACCTATGAGGAAGGGCTGGAAGAACTTGGGCTGTACTCACTGGAGGAGAGGCGAGACGGGGGGACATGACAGGGGTGTTCAAATATGTGAAAGGGATAAACAGGGGCGGAGCCAAAGGAATGTTCAGGTTAAAGAAAGGGGGCACAACCAGGGGGCACGAATGGAAGCTGGAGGAGGGAAATTACAGGGGAGAATGTAGAAAGCATTACTTCACTGAGAGGGTGGTGGGACCAAGGAATGCACTGCCCAGGAGTCTGGTGGAGGAGGGCACAATGGAGGCTTCAAGAGGATGGGATAGGTGCATGGGTAAACTGAAGCCAAAGATGACCCTCTCCGGGGCTGGGGGTGGGAGAGCAAAGCACCCAATAGGGCTGACTACCGAGCAGACACAAAAGACCGTCAGGCCTATTCTGATGGCTTTTAGTATGTTAGTATGTAGCATGTAAGTGCGAAAACACATTTCGGCCATGATGTGAAAAATGACAGCTGTACTGTTCATAAGGAGGTGTAAAAAAATGCCAATGTCGAAAATCTGGATTGAAAATATTACAAATTCATGAAGTTGTGTGTGTGCGTGGAAACTGCGTAATGCACGCTTGTAACACAGTCATTATATGGACTTTTGTCACCAAATTTTCAACATAGGTATTTTGAGACCTCCATTCATGAACAGTGTTACTGTGATTTTTGTAATCTGTTCCGAACATTGATTTCCTACAGTGACCGCTCTATTCTGCGCCGGAAGTGCGAAAACACATTTCGGCCAGGATGTTGAAAATAACAGCTATACTCTTCATGAGTCGTCATAAAAAAATACCGATGTTGAAAATCAGGAGTAAAAATATTACATATTCGTGACATTACAAGTGTGTGTTGAAACTGCGCAATGCAGGCTCGTAATACAGTAATTCTTTGGAATTTTTTCACCTAAGTTTCAACATAGGCTTTTTGGGAGCCCACCTCATGAACAGTGACACTGTTATTTCATTAATCAGTCCCGAAAGGGGATTCCATGCAGTGGCCGTGAAATCACCTTTCGGGACCGAATAACCATGTGACAGTGACTGAATTCATGAGGTGGGGTCCCAAGAACCCCATGCTGAAAATGTTATGCCAATATTCGCAAAAATGGCTGAGATATGCACCAAAGTTGAAAAAAAAAACTAGTTATGCCATTATACAGCTTACTGCCATTTCTTCAGTTCATGGTCGGCTTTGAAGAGTGTAGATGTGTTCCCAGTCCAATGAAGATCGTCGTGTCGGGCTCCAGAGGTAAGTATGGGCTGAAGGGTGTGGAGAGGTGGGTGCGCAGAGGGTGGGCGGGTTGGGGAGGGGCCACAGGACTCAACAAGGACTGTTTTCAGTTGACAGGTTTAAAAAATTAAAAAACCTTGTGGGAAGGTTTTCTTTTTACAGGGACATTTGGTACCCTGGGGTGGGCTCCCAGTGTGCCTCCTGAGTGTTTGTGGGGGGGGGCTGTAGCTGATGGGGGATTGGGCACCCCCGTCGGCACATACAGAGTGTTGGAGGGGACAAGAGCCAAGGGGGATTGGGCACCTCCCTTAGCGCACAACAAATTGGGGGGGAGGGACATTATGCTGACAGGGAGTGGGCTCTCCCATTGGCAAATGAACTGGGAGGCATGATGATGCAGACAGGGGAATTGGGCGCCCCCGTCGGTTTGTTTTTTAATGGCAAGGGGGCATGCCGACAGCCTGAGCTCAGCGTGTTGGCACTGCTGTAAGCTACAGCAGTGTGAATGCACAACCAGGAATGCAATGCAGGAAAGCAACATCAAAGAACCGAGACGCGACACTGTTGGTGCGGCTCTGTCCTTTGAAAAGTTGTCCAACTCCGCCCAAACAGCTGAAACGGAGTCACTGCCAGCCTGCTGACTGATTTGCCTGCTGCTGACCTGCCCCTAGAAATGGAGCTCGCCATTGGGCACACCCCTGTAGAGCACCTCTGATACCAATGAGTTTGTCTGCACCTGCGCGCCATGACAAACTCAGAAAGGAATGTGCTGTACCTGCCAGTAAAATCAGGATGTTTCGGTTTAACAGACCCACTGGCTTTCTTTTACAGTACATTTTTATTTTTAAATATTGCTCCTCAATCTGCTACCAGACCTAAGGTATGGCAGCTTTTGGGTGTGGGTATAGTTTCAACCACTCAACACAGCATGGGAAAAGTGGAGTCCACAAGCTATGTAAATCTGTACTGTTTTTTCCGTATATAAATAACCTAATTGAGAAAATAAAGAAATGGATATTGCTGCCGGAACATTTTCAAAACTACACTAGACTGTCCATATACCATGTGATACAAAGTCAAGGTTTTGAGGCCCACATAGAGTTTTGGGGTATTGCAGCACAATTTCATTCTAAGACACTTCTGCATCTCACTGACCCAAGAATACCACACAAAACATGGGATGTGCTCTGGCTTCTCCAGCCATGCCAAACTGGGAGTAAGAACAGGTTACTCACCTGTAACAGTAGTTCTAGGAGTGGTATATGTTGTTCATCCACACTCATTGGCATGTCCCCTTCCACTTTAAGTTGTACCGGAAGTCTTCAAGCTGGCTCCTCCCACCCACCCAGGTGGTATATACCTCGACTCCGCCCCATGACGCCCGCTGGAAGCCAGGTGTTGTGCGTCCGCAGCCAGGGAGGTCGATGGGTCTGTGTGGATGAACAACATATATCACTCCTAGAACTACTGTTACAGGTGAGTAACCTGTTCTTCTAGGAGTGTGGATATGTTGTTCATCCACACTCACTGGCAGACTCCTCGCAGTTCTCCGGGAGGAGGGAGGCATGGCGCACACTCCCTGCTTAGGGACAGAGATTGGAGAACTGAGGCCCCAAAATCAGCATCCTGGCGTGACTCAAGGTCGATGTGGTAGTGGGTGGTGAAGGTGTTTGCTGACTTCCAGGTAGCAGCCCGACAGATTTCCTGGACAGGGATGTCCCTGAAAGCAGCCACCGATGCAGCGGTATGGCAGGTAGAATGAGCTCTTATCCCTCTGGGAGGCTCCTTGCCCGCCAACTCGTAGCACAGACCTGTGCATGATGTACTCCACCTTGCAGTGGTCCACTTTGCTACAGGTCTGCCAGAAGCGGCTTCAGCGTAGGTGACAAACAGCTGGCGAACCTCTCCCCGAATTTCTGCCATCCTCTCTTTATAGCAGGAGACAGCACATCTCAGGTCCAAAGTATGGAGCCTGTACTCGGCCTCTGAGGTGTAATTAGGGTAGTATACTGGCAGACTTAACACCTGGTTAAGGTGAAACTATGACACCACCTTCATAAGGAATTTTGGGTGGGGGCACAGGACAACCTTGTCCCTGTGGAAGACCAGACAAGGGGAGTCCACCGAAAGCGCCTGGAGCTCCCCTGTCCTTCTGGCAGGCATGATAGCCACCAGGAAGGCCGTCTTCCACAACAAGTGTGACAAGGCACACTTGTGCATTGGTTCGAATGGCTTGGCATGAGCTTTGTCAGTAACAGCAGTAGATCCCACGGAGGTGGACGTTCATGCACCAGAGGGGATATGTGATCCAGACCTTTGAAAAAGCACCTGACCACTGTCTCCTGTGCCAACATCAGCTGACCAGCCCATGCCTGGTAAGCAGAGATGGCTGCCAGGTGCACCCTAAGGGTCGATGACCACAGACCCCCTTTGGAGAAAGACCAATGGTAGTCGAAAATGTTAGCCACTGGACAGGATAAAGGGTCCAGGCCCTTGCCCTGACACCAAATGGAAAACCTTTCCATTTGAAAGCATAACATTTCCTGGTCGATTCCTTTCTGGATGCGTCCACCACGGTGTAGACATCTTCGGAAAGACCCAAAACCTGGAACTCTAGCCACTCAGGTGCAAGGCTGTGAGAGGTGCAGGGATTGAAGGTCCGGATGGAATACCTTCCCCTGATTGAGAGAGATCAGGTCCATGCATGTGCAAAGCCACTCTGGGGGCCTGCAGCTGAGGGTGAGGAGATCTGGATATCAGAACTGGTGCGGCCAGCCTGGGGTTACCAGGATCACCATCGCCTTGTCCCTCCTCACCTTAAGGAGCACCTTGTGGATCAAGGGAAATGGAGGGAAGGCATAGAGGAGGCCTGGGGTTCACCACCTTGAGAAGGCATTCCCCTGCAGCGAGCCCTGCTGAGGGGGGTGGGCATGAAACAGCCTCAGCTTGGTGTTTTCCCTGGAGGCAAACAGGTCCATCATCGGTTTGCCCCAATGGGAGAACAAGCTGTAAGCTACCTCTGAATGCAGAGACCACTCGTGGGATGTCTGTCCTAAGTGGCTGAGAGCATCCGCCATATGGTTTGAGGCTCCTGCCACATGGATGGCTAGGAGATCTGCCTCCAATCGGCTCACGAGGGTCCAGATGCGGAGCGCCTCCTTGCACAGCAGATGGGAGTGCATGCTGCCCTGTTTGTTGAGGTAATACATGGTTGTGGTATTGTCCATTTGGACTTGAACCACTTGCTCTCTGAGCTGAGGAGTGAAAGCTGACAATGCCAGTCTGACTGCTCTGATCTCCAACAGGTTGATGTGGCATCGGGACTCCTTGGGGGTCCAGAGCCTGTGGGCCCTTTTGTCCCCCATGTGGGCTTCCCAGCCCATAAGAGAGGCATCAGTCGCAAGGACGACCGTTGGCTTGGGACAGACAAATGGGATTCCTTCCTGCAACCGATCTGGGTCAGTCCACCATTGGAGAGTGTCCCACATCTTCTGGGTTACAGTGATCAGCTGGTCGAAATGACCGTGGCACTGAGTCCACTGGGGGCCAGCTCCCATTGGAGGGGGCACATATGCAACTAGGCCCAATGGACCACTGAGGTGCACGCTGCCATGTAACCCAGAAGGTGCAGAAAGTTCCAGGCAGGGTGCAATTGCCCAACCAGAAATGATTGGACAAAGGAGGAAAGAACCTCCGCCCTGTCCGCTGGGAGCTGAGCTCTGGCTTGACAAGAGTCGAGCTCTGCCCTGATGAAGCCCATCACTTGAGAAGACATGAGTTCCAACTTGGCCTCATTGATCAGGAGGCTGAGCTGGGAGCAGGTCTGGAAGGCCAGGTCCCTGGACCTCTCTCCCTCCTGTTGGGTGGAACCTGCTAGTAGCCAGTCATCGAGGTAAGGATAAATCCTGACCCCAACCCCCGATGCCTGAGATGGGTTGCCACCACTGCAATGCATTTGGTGAAGACCCATGGGGCTGATGACAGGCCAACTGGCATGGCTCGGAACTTGTACAGGGTCCCTCTGACCCTGAAGTGGAAGAACCACTGATGGGACAGATGGATTGGGACATGAAAGAACATGTCCTGCAGATCCAGTGAACAGAACCACATGTTTCACTCCAAGGATGGTATGATCTGGGACAGAGTGACCATCCGAAAGGTGAATGACCTGAGATATTGATTCAGGTCGTGCAGATCTAGAATGGGGCGCCAGCCCCCCCATCCACTTGGGCACCAGGAAGTACCTGGAGACAAAACCTGGGTCTGCTGGAGGATCTGCAACTGGAGCTACTGCCTCCTTGAGGAGGAGCTGAGTGATGTCATCTCAGAGAGCTGACTGGGTCTGAGTGGATACTCTTTCCTCCTGAGGGGCGTGGGTTTGGCTTGGGAGGTACTGCTCGAATTCCAGAGGCAGTCCCTGACCGACCACTTCGAGGACCCACCCGTCCAAAGTGACAACGGACTAGATGGAAAGGACATGGCAGAGCCGGCCCCCCAGGGGAGGACCCTGAGCTGAGGTGATGGGAGAGGGGTTGGAAGCCCCCACCCCATCACTGAGCAGGCTTGGAGGAAGAGGCTCCAGGACCTGAACCTTGGCCTTCCTTACGGGCCTGTTGGGGTCTGGGCTTTGGACAGGGGCGCCAACCCTGAGCCTGCTGCTGTTGCTGGTGCTGCTGTCCACCTTGAAAGCACTGCTGAGCAGCAGGGCAAGAATGCCGAAAAGGCTTCTTATTCTTTTGCTGGTTCTTGCCCAAAGAACCCTTGGCAGAAGTGGCATCCAAGGCGGCACTGGACTGCTCAATAGGCTGGAGGTGATCGGCCACTTCTGGGCCAAACAAGTCGGTCTGGAGGAAGGGCACATCAGCTAGTTTGTGCTGGGTATCTGCCGGAAAGGAGGAGAGCCTCAGCCAAGCCCTGCAATGGGAGGCAACTGAGGCAGCCATCGAGCGGGCACAAGAATCCCCAGTGTCCAGGGCCATCTGAAGCTGCTGTTTGGCAACAGCTCGGCCCTGATCCCGGACCTGCTTGACCATGGTCTGCATGTCCGTGCGGAGATGTGGGAGGACTTCATCCAGTGAACGTAAAAGTGCATGGGAGAAGTGTGCCATGATGACGGCCGAACTTGCCTGATGAAGGCCCAAGGAGAAAGCCGCATAGACCTTCCTGGCTGAATGGTCAAAAAGCTTAGACTCTTTATCAAGAGGTTGATCAGTGTCAGCAGAACTGCCAGTACACCTGAACACAGAGGCAGTCACCAGGCTGTCTGCTGAAGGGTGCTCTATGAACCCCGCAAGGGACCCCATGGGCACCGCATACTTGCAGGCCATGTGAGCAGATGGAGCTGGACAAGAGGCAGGGTGCTGCCAGAGTTCTAGGGCTGGGCCAATATTAGCCTCCGCCACAGGAAAGGCCTGCATTGGGGTATCCCCTCTCTTAAGGATGTCCATAAGAGGGTACTCCGCCTTTTTCTGGATGGGCTCCAGGGGCATCACTGTAGATTCAGAGATGAGGTGAAGAATCCCTTGGAAAGACGAGGGACCTTCCTCTGTCTCTAAGCCAATGGTTGATTCATCATCCCCAGAATGAGAATGCAAGCCAGTGACATCAGAATCCGAGGAATCCGGCTATAATAGCTGACCACCCAGGTCACCTTTGACCCGCCGAGGGCAGTCTGTGGTGACTGTGACCGACAACCTCCAGGGAAGCCCAGTGTCTGTTCTATCTTCCTTGGAAGGAGCCCCTCCCACAGGCTGTTTGGGTGGTGGTTCCACCACAATCGGTGAAGAGACCGTTTTAGGCCGAACTGGTGGTTTCGCTGGCTCCACAGGCTGAGGAACCAATTTAATTGGCTCCAAAGGAGTTGGCTTCGGCCTAGGAGGCGAAAGCCAGGTAATGGCCGGTGTTGAAGCCAGAGTTGGCTTGTGCCCGGTCAAAATTAGCTATTGCCACATGAGGTCCTCGTAGCGCCAACGGAGTTTCCGATGGAGCCTATCCTCATCCGAGGAGGACAAGGATAACTGATGATGTCGTCTGTTTTTAGAGCGCTTATGGCTCTTCCTCGGCCTGTCAGTCGAGGGGGTCTGAGACCTCGATTGAGATCAGATGGACCAACTCGGTCGCTCGGGAGACGCTGGCGGGACCGATGATTTCCCAGGATCAGGGACCACTTCTTTGATGGGAGTCCCAGTAGGCTGGGTTTCGTCATCTGGAAAGACTAGATTAAGGGTTCTATCGAGGGATTCCTCGACCGGAGTCGGTGAAATTGGATCGATCACAATTTCAACATTGTCGATTGATAATTCGGTCGACTGACCTGATGGCAAGGCCAAATAGCCAGCAGCCGTAGAGGCAATCTCGACCGAGGTTGAGACTGCATGTTCCTGGGATCGAGATCTCTCCCACTCCCAAGAACGTCTCTGTCTAGATGAAGATGATCCTGGGTCCTCCTCCTGCTTACAGGATCAAGAGGAGTGTGAGCCGGCAGGTGCCTTTCCCTTGGTCAGGAGAGACTGGCACAACTCTCGGAAGGAACTCGAGAAGGTGGAGCCCAGGTTGATCGGAACAAAGAAGTTCCAAGAAGTCTCTGCAGCACGAGCCACTTCCTCCTCGAATGCCTGCATGCGTTCCAATTGCTCGGCGGATCCCGCAGCCACAGAAACCACCCACTGAGCCTCCTTAGATTCACTGGAGGGTTCCTATTCTCCGGTCTCCCCAGTTCCAGGTATGAGAGACGGTTGTCGAGGACGTTGGGATGAAAGGTGAGACACACATCGAATTTCGAGGTGTCATGGTCGACACCAAGGTAATAGACGCTCATGGTGTGGAGATCGGTGCGCAACATTTTCTGGCTGCAAGGGCACCGATGAAATCCAGGAGAAGACTTGTCTTCCATAATCGAAGCAGCGTACTTGCAATCGCTAACGTGAACAATGTGAATTTTCGGAATAACTGAAGGTTTGAAAGCCAGGGCCTACAAGATGCGTGAGCATGAGGGAGGCAACCTGAATCTTCCAGTGGAAATGAAGATCTGGCATCATGGGGCAGAGCCGAGGTATATACCACCCGGGTGGGTGGGAGGAGCCAGCTTGAAGACTTCCGGTCTAACTTAAAGTGGAAGGGGACATGCCAATGAGTGTGGATGAACAACATATCCACACTCCTAGAAAAGATAATCACGAACACAAAAGCATGGATGAAAGATTTTGTCCACAACTGTGTTGTATTGCTTACTTTGAAATCCTGGAAAACTACATCAAGGACTTCTGGAGATCCCGAGCTCTTTGCTGGAAAGACTCTTTATGGGAAAAAGTCCTGTCATAACATATCATCATGGGCTCTTTTCTGCAGCTATCTAATATATGTATCATGAGAGCACTGTCCGAGTGATGTTTGCCTGCATTCAATTCCACTTATGGCAAGCTTGCTGCAGACTGCCTTTTCAGCAGAAGGGACTGACTTTATAAACTCTCATGGAAGTCATATAACATGACCTCAAATCTTTGTATGAATGTAATACTTTTGCAGCTACAATTGTACATGCCAGATGGAAAAATGTTACATGTGTTTGATTTTTTTTATTGTTTTCTTTTGGTTTCTGATGCTCTATTCCTGATTATTATATTTTTTTGTTTCTCTTACTGATCTATGAAATGATGATATACATGAGTTTTCTTGATTTGATAGTACAGTTTTCCTTTTTTCTTTGCTTGATGCATATAATACTGGTTATCTGTTTGTCTGATTTTGCTTTTAATAAAAACTTTCCCTACTCTTTTCAAAAAGTGTCATGGAGTGTTGGCCTGGTGGAGCTGAGAGTTGAGGCACTGGACGCCACACCTTGCGCCACGCCGGCAACCCATGTTCGGGAGCAAGCTTGGGCCACTGGGGGTCAGCAGAGGAGGAGAAGGTTAGAGCATCCATAGGCAGCTCATGTTCTCCTGGGAAGGGAGGGATGCAGGGGTCGGCAATAAGGTGCTTCCCAGCGGTGGCTGGGCAGTACTGAGCTGGCTTCTGGATAGCAATCAGGAGGCAGAGCATGGCAACATCAGCTGAAGCGGGCATGGAAGCATGCACATCGCTACCCGGACATCATCGCATGTTCACACTCGCTGTGGGAGGACTGGGGTGGACATCATGATCATGAACAAGGAAACACCCCGAGCCTTGGGAGGGTGATGATGCCCTAGGTCCCACACCCACTGTCGGACTCCACCCATCGGGATCCCAATCCTCCGTGTCATAGCCCAACTCCTGCAGCAATTGGATTTCAAGCAGCACCACAGTAGTGGAGGCAGCCCAACCTTGTGGGTTACAAGCCAGGGGGGTCACTGTCAAGTAAAGGCTGTGAAGCAGAGCTCTGGGAAGGGACCCTGGATGAGGGAGCCTCAGGCAAGGCGGCAACAGCTGAGGGACATCTAAGAGAGTTCCCCAGGCTCTGTGACCAGACGGAAAAAAAGAGCAACAAAAAAAAGAAAAAGTGGCATGGGATCTTTAACATCCGCCTGAACAACCACCAGAACATACAGATGGGATATTAGTTCAACATCTTATCTGAAAGATGGCTCATCAGGAGTGCAGCACCCTCCTCATGCTGCACTTTAGTGTCGGGTATTGGGATTTAAACCAAGTTTCTGGTGTGCGGATGGAACCCACAGCCTTCCACTCTTCTGGCTTCAGAGATGAGTATGCAATCTGTTGAGCCACTAACACTGCACTATGGCAGTCAGAAACAGGTTTAAAGAAAATCCAGTGGGGATGCCAAAAAAGGGGTTAAAACAACAGAAGGACATAGTGATGCAGGCAGCATCTCAATGCCTGACCTCAGCGCTAACTACTATGCCTCTGACCAGTGATGCAGAAAAAGCTGAGCGCACAATCACTTTCAAGAAACTTTGCAAAGCACTAAATAAAAGCAACTCCACTTTGCAAGGTCTAGAGAGTATGGTGTCGGAAGATTAGCGAGACCTGAACATCTATGAAAAATGAACTGGTGCAGCTGAATCCTAACTCATGGAGTATACCACAGATGTAGTCATTTCACAATGCTGCTCTCCTAGAACTGCACAAAAGACAGCATAGCCTAGAGCAGAGGATGGAAGAGTTGGGAGAACCATAACCAAAAGAATAATATTCAGTTACACGGAGTTCCGGAGTGGACACAGCAGAGCAACATGCTTATTTTAAATGAGAGCTCTATAAAGGAACTGCTAAATATCCCTGATGATAAAGCCCTGAACGTGATCCAAGCCCACTGGGCTCTAATGCCCCCCTCCCCCCTAAAGGCATGACCAACGTCCATAATCTTAGCCTTTCACTTTAGGGTGAAAAAGTTCTCAGAACTGTGTGGGCCAAAAAGAAATACAATTTGGGGACACTTTCTTACTTTTTATACACACTGCAGACTATCATCCGCAGAAAAAAAGTGCTGGCCATGCTAAAGCTCCTTAAACAGAAGGGAATTGAGTCATATTCTGAATATACAGCAAGACTAGAAAATTGTCAGTGAGACAGAGGCAGGTACAAAATGGTTCCCAAGCTGATGGAAGCTAAGAACTACCTCACCACACTTGACATTAACCTTGATGACATTCACCAACCCTCAGTGGCATGAGATATGGTACAGAGATCATGGCCTAAGCAGGGAGACTCAGGACCTGAGGGTCTTAAAAGACAGAGCTAGATGGAAGCTTTGTACATAAATCACAGTCCGATATATTTCTCCTTCCAAATCAACTTGGGTACCTGATGAGGAACTTTCATAGAAGCTTGCAGCTAGGCTGAAATCTCACATTAGTAACAACACACAAACCTGAAAGAAACCGCAAACAAATCACAGGTGCCACCTTCCTTGACCTTAGCAAGGCCTTCTACACAGTTCATCACTTTGTATTTTTACAAAAACTACAGAACACCGGAATCTCCACTGCAGCTTTACATTGGTTTAGCAATCACTTAAATGGCCGAATGCAACAAGTTAAGGCTGAGCGGCTTCTCTCAGCCTACATTCTTTTGCCCAGAGGTGTTCCCCAGCGCTCAGTCCTAGGACCCCTACTCTTCATGTTATATATCAATAACTTGCAGATGATACAGTGTCATACACGTCAGGACCCAACACTGTGGCAGCTTGGAAGCTTTTAACCTGTTGCAAATAAACCTTTAACACTCAACACCAACAAAACTAAGATAATGTTTTTCACCAACAACACTGCATTACAACATACCTCTGCCCCTGTCTTCAGTATGCTGCTAGAAGAATACCTTGAGGTAGTGTCAAGTTGTAAATATCTTGGTGTGTGGATTGGCAACAAACTATCCTTCTCCACCTACACTGAGGCAGTCTGTAAGCAGCTACGTGCCAGGCTTGGCTTCTACTACAGGAACCAGCACTGTTTTCCTGTAAATATCAGAAAGCATCTGGTGCTAGCGACCTTTTTGCCAGTCTTAGCCTATGCAGACATAATCTACAGTCGATTCCCAATTACATTAAAGAATAACCACCTTCTCCTGGACACACCTAGGTACGCTATGCAGTATGGCAAATTTGTTATCATCAATGTCATTCCGGTTGCTTGGAACAAGTTACAGAGCACCCTAAAACTTAGCTCTCTGGTCAGGCGCAATCATTTTAAAGCAGTCACTGACAACCTATGTACTGAGACTTGCTCATGTAACTAGTGCTTGACCCTTACTTTCATATTCTTCTTAGTCCTTCTTGCACAATCCCCTTGAAGCATCTGTCTTGCCTTCATGAATCTTTTCACATGGGATGCTACCCAGCCTTGTATCCTAATGTATACTGACTGCATCCCCACTGTATTCTATCACCATTGTAATTGTATTTTTTATTTTATGATATTTTATTGTTTTTATTATCTGTATCCCTGTCCTACCTAGGACCTCCTCATAAATGAGATTGCTCAATGGATACTTTTCCTGGTGAAATAAATGAAATTTAATTAAACCAGATGTACAGGATGTGTGTAACCCCCCCCCCCGGCAAATGGGGTTCCCAGAAGTCTTCCAGGAGCCTGCTTGAATGCTCCAAGTCTGGAGGTGTTCAGCGTTTAAGCTGCTTAAGTGTGAGTACTTTTAGAGCCTCTGGTACTGTCTCTTTAAGAGCTGCCTGCTTGTGACCATAATTAATTGAGGAGGGGGGACTGTGTGTTCTAATGCCCGAATCCCGCCCGGGCTGCTGCCAATTCGCTCCGTTTTTGCAGTCGCTAAGAGTGCAAAGGGAGCCCATCTGAAAGCTGTAACTGTTTGCCTGTAATCATTTAGCAGCATTTGTGAGATTGCAGTTTATCTAACCTGTTTTATTGCAGCTGGGACTCTGTGTGTGTTTCCCCTCTATGTTGGAATTGAACTGCTGAACTGGACCAATCAGCGTGGGGGACCTTTAAAATGGAGCCTGCTGCTGGCAAATCAGAAGTTGGACTCTTAAGTTGAGCCAGTCACAATGGAACTGTATGGCAGATGCCTCTGGGAATTGCAGTTTGGACTTCGGTGCCTTTTTTGCACCAACAGGGGGAGTCTGATTGTGAGTGACAGCCAAACCAGCCAACTGAACTGGGAAGAACTCAAAGGAATTGCCCGGGTTCTGTCTACTGGAAAGATCAGATCAGTCTGGGCAGTGAAGAAACAAGGAGCTGTGTGCTTCTTCGGTGTGTAGTTTTAGCATGGGAATCATGTGTAAGGCACTAAGTTTCGGTCTGCAGCTTGTGCAAGCGCCTGTTCGGACTGAATCCGACCTGTGAAGAGAGTCAAGGAGATATGAAGAGAAGAAACCAGGCTCACCCTGTACAAGACTGGAGAAATTGCTGAATCGTGCTAAGTCTATCAGGAACTGAATCTGCTGTGTGTTCTCCCGGGTATTGTTCAGTAATTGCGATCGGGATAGAGAAGAAGCCAGCCTGGTATAGTACTTTCCTTTTACATATAAATGTGTGTAGTGCTTGTGGGGAATCACGTTTCAAATCCCCTGTACAGTGAATTGAGTGCATAAAGCTGGAAGTAAACCCCAGCTTAATCCAGACTACATCCATTTGATCTAAACTGCAGTGGGGGTCCAGTCACAAGGACCTTGTCCACATGGTCTGCTCCTCCTGGCAATCCAGGACAATCTGCCTTCCATCCAGTTCCCAGCATTGAGTTTGTGAGTACAAAGCAGGGTAGCTCCCTGCCATCTGTTTATTGAATTGCAAGTGTGTCATCTAATTGTTGTTTGTTTTTTTCATTTCTTCACGAACTGAACCAACCGGCTCCGAATTACAATTTGGGTATTGTGCCAGTGTTTTTCCATCACAGGGCTCCAACCAGATGCACCGATCCTGGCTAGCCCCCCCAAATCCTGGATACCCAGTGAAACTGACAATTTGGGACTCTGAACATGCGCACAGTACTGTGATTACCAGTAATGTCACCACTGCTCTAATCCAGCTCCAAGACTGTCTCCTCTTCCCCTCCCCATATTTTTCCTTCTCTTTGTAAATAACTTCTTGACTACTAGCTCTCTTCCCTCTCGAACCTTGTTGCTGACCATCCACTGTTGTTTTGCCAATTACCACCCCGACCTTCCTTCTGTCAGTCTTTCTTGTTATGTTTGAACATTCCTCACATTTCTCTCTATATAACCTTACTATCTTATTAACCTTTCACTCCACAGGTCGGGTCCATGGTTTCTGCACTTATTATATATCTTACTACCATTATCTGTATAATGCTTGCCATTATTTTTTGTTGTTTCTACCCATTGTATTTTTGTAGCACTGCAGTACTGTTCCTCTATTTGTATTATTGTACCCATGTTGCTGTTGTTCAACTGTTCTCCTTTTGTTGTACTCTCCCGGGTCGTGCCTGAAAATAGTCATTTTATGGCTAGTGCACCTACCCGGTTAACAAAAAATAAATAAATAAGTAAATAAAATTATTACTGTGTTTAACCTAATTAATGTGATTTCCCCCCGTCTTTGTTACAGCTCCTTAAATAAATCAGATCTGTTTGTTTCAGCAAAGTTACACAGACTGAGGTATTTGTTTATGTTAAAGTATTGTACTGTGGTTTTTGCACTGTGTCATCTTGTTTTACAGGGGGTCCCCAGAGTCCAGTCGACAGAGCCAGTCCTGGGGGTAAGTGTACATTGTGAAGATATTCCTGATGCATTGTGTGGACCACTAGTGGGAAGAAAGGGGGGTTGCAGTGTCCCAGAGGGCTGTGACCAGGCTAGTTTAACTACTGCAAACCCTGACCTCTGGGTGGAGGCACTCACCATTGGACCTAGGCCCCTCACCCTGTTAGTAGTTAAGCAGGAAGGGGTAGTAGCCCTTGGGATAGTGCCACCTAGGGGTTACATGTGCACAATTGAGTGACTTAATTTGACTGTCTATTTGACAGTGCTTTTTACAAATATGAAAATGTAATAAAGCGGATTTCTCATTTGAACAACTGACAACCCAACTTGATCAAGAGAGGTAGGTGAGGTGGTCTGGAGGTGGCACACCTAAGGGCCCTCATTTCCTTTTTTGTTGGTGGTGATGGTGTGGTAATCTAGGAACTGGAGCCTGGGGTCAGGGTCTCCTATGTCTTAGTGAGTGGGATTCCCTGGGTTTGGCGGAAAAGAATGGCAGCCATCCTGGGATGAAACGTATAGCAGCGTAACCGTGTGAAAACTGGAGAGATGAATCTAACCCTACTTCTCCCAAACTGCGGTCAGTAGCCAGCTCATAGAGGGTGATACTGGGGCAGAGCAGGCAATAGCCTGAACTGTTATAGGCAGTGGCACTGAAGATCTCATTCAGGGCAACACAAGCAAGCTTGGGGCCACATGTGCAGGAGAGAGGCTAGGTGGTTGTGGGGGGGTGGCCGGACAGGCTGCTTTTCCAGTGAAAGACTCCCAAAACATATTAAATACTGACTGACAGATAGCCACTAGTTTAGGTCCAATGATGAGTCTCTCTGGCTGGACAGCACAAAGCACAGATCAGTCTTGAAGGCTGGCTGCGTCCGCTGGTGGTGGGTATTTCTAACAATAACTGGCCTGGAGCCAAGCAAGATGAAAACTGGGTCTGCTCCTCTTCAGAATAAGTAGAAATGACATAGGCCAACTTTTATGGCTGATAAACAGATGAAATGCAGATGGAGGTTCTGGCTGTCGGGGGGGTCCAGCCCATGGGCCTGGGGCTCAGGCCAATGCATACAACTACAGCAATATTTTTCTAACAGGGCCTGAAGATGTTCCCGGGGGATCTACCTTCCCCTGGTTTGAGGGCATAGGCCATGGTGGGGGGCTCCCTCTCACCTTGGACCACTTAGCACCATCTCACATGCTATAACAGTTCATAGCTCCCATTCTTGGAAATGGCAATCACAGATGGAGAACATCAGGACACTCTCCTTGATTTTTGAGGGATGAGTGGCATTCCAATTTACTGCCTGCAGTAGCTCATTCTCAATCTATCAAGGTTATTCCCTTTTTGTTCTGACCCTGGAGGGGATAAGAATTCAAGCTGAGAGGCCACTTCAGCAGGGCTTCTCGCCACACCCCAACAACAGACATAGAAGAGGGTGTGGGTTGGTTATCGCTACCTAGAAGCAGCTTTTTGTGTTTTTTCAGGTTGCAATTCATGGGTTATGATGTTGGTGAATGTTTACTTGCCAGCTGCGGGTAGTTAATAGTTTGGTACTTGTAAGGCATGTATTCACCAACCTCCCATGGTCAGCTGCCTCCAGATACACCCCCTCCCATATGGCTGATCTTATTGTGGTCTCCTACAATGTTAGAGGCCTAAACAGTCCAGTTAAAAGGGCAAAGGATTTGCAGGAGCTCCAGCAGAAGAAAGGGTTCCACATCAATACAGCGATAAAGATGTTGTCGCAACCCCCGACACTGAAGGGAACAATGCCGACTGTCGGCAGTGTTTCTGTCGGCAAGAAGTGTTTTTCTGTGGGGGGCTTTGCCCCTCATACCCACCATCTCTAATTAACCAACTCCAAGTCGGAGCTAGTATGGGGTGGAGGCGAAACACCAAGAACTGCAGCGTTGGCAGGCAGCGGACCACACAGCGACCTGGCGAGATTTGTTGCTGTGGTGATGTTCACTGACATAATATCATTGTGGTGGTATGCTACCAGAGGAAAGTCATGGTGGCATTCTTGCAGGAGACCCACCTAACCTTGGCCGAACACCTGAAACTCTGCGGAGGTTAAGTGGGGTAGGTCTGTGCCTCCCAGTTCGAAGCACACACCCACAAGCATGTGGTTGCTATGCTGGTCAGGAAAAATATCTCCCCTTTCGAACAAGGCTATAGAACCAGATCCAGAGGGCAGATTAATTTGGGTGAGAAGAGAGTATCATGGTCAAGCATGTGTATTATTTCTGTATTATTGAATGTATGTGCCCCAAATGAAGAGCAAATGGGGAACAAGACAGGTTTTTTTTTTTTTTATTAAAAAGGTACTGGAGAAGTTGGTGGTAGATCTCCATAGCTTGATTACTGTGGAGGGGGGGTTAACTCTGTGCCTAACCCCTCATTAGACAGAGCGGGAAGAAGTGGACTGCTGCAATCCAAGAGCAGAAGACTCCTTTCTAGACTAGCTACAGAAATGGGTCCAGTAGGTGCATGGCATTTTGTCCACCTACAGAAGTGGGATTAATCATGATCTTTGATACAGCCTATGTAGGTGAAACGTCAGAGCTCATTTGTGTTCCTGTCCCTGACCCAGGAGGGTCAGTGTATCTGTTGGCAATATCAATGAATGTAGAGTTGTTAAGCCAGAACATTTGGAAGTCTCCGTTTACTTTTTGTGCATGACAGTGAGTGCCGTGATGTGTGCTTTCTTTTACTTTGCGAGAGGACATGTCCATATGGACCCTACTGCCATTAACTTTATACAGGAGAACCATGTAATTAAGGTGAATATCCTACCACATCTATTACTTTATTTCCAAGCACTTACAATTCCCATTCCAGTCAAATTGTGGAACGTTTTACGAAAGGACATCCTAAACACATCTGGGAAGGGGAAACATCCCAGAACTGCAGAGAGAACACTACAGCAACCACTTGATGGGGGGACTAAGTCTGCCTTGTCTTCAAAAATATTATCTGGCAGCCCAGGGGACCCATCTCTGATCTGGCAAAGTGGTGATCAGCTTCAGGCTGGTACACTATAGAGGAGAACCAGTTGCCAGGAAGAGCCCTTTGGACCCTGCTTATAGGGAGAATCTCACCCGAGATATGGCCACAGGTGCACAACCCATGGACTGAGCACATCTTACGTGTTCTCCTGAAACTCAAGAAGCTAACAGACACTCCTAATGGGGTGGGACCTCTTTTCCTCATTAGACATGAGGAGAACTATACTCCCCCTCCCTTCATAGTGGGTATAGCTACTGGGAAAGAAAGGGGCTCAAGATCTGCACAACATGTAAGACACCAAGGGTGCTCCTCATTTGCCCAGCTCAGTGGCATCTTTGCCCTAAGGAAGGAAGACCAATTCCATTACCTACAGGTATGGCATTTCATCTACTCAATGAGGGCATAGGTAGCACTCCAGAGATTCTGACAAATTTAGAACAGTTTTTATATGACATGGTAGTCATTAAAGTTTCAGATATGTGTCAGATCTTTATCAGCTTCTTATCCTACAAAGCTCCGCTCTCCTCCCCTGCAAGAGGTAAGACTAAGCTGGCACAAAACAGAAAGGGACAGATGACAGTCCTTCCCCAAAGCAACGGGAAAGCAAGCTTGAGAGAGGGTGGAAGGTGATGGCCTCCCCCACATGGAGGGAGTTCAATAGGAAAGCCTCCATAAAGTTCTTCTGTACTCCAGTGGTAACAAAACAATTCTTGACCACCAACTATGATGCTTACTGGTGCTACTGTGGGGGGGGGGGGTACCCACAATCATATATTTTGGGCATACTCAAGTTGGATAAATACTGGAGTGATATTCATTGACATATCCAGCAGGTAATAGGCTGCAATTTCCCAAAACAATACACTGGACTGCTACTGGGATTCTCCTCCCTGTTCATGGGTTCCAAGAACACACAGGGGTTTGGGCAGGTGCATACAGTGGTGGTCTTGAAATGTATAACAATAAATTGATTTTCCCCCTCGCCTCCCCTCTGGAACAATGGAAGGTAAAGATACATATATAGACTGTATGGAAAGAATACCAGGATTTAAGACTGCAAGGGGAAAAGTTCTTGGAAAGATGGGCACCCTGGCACAGGTCTCTGGTGGTGGCAGTGGAGAAAAGTGTAACCCCTAGATGGCGCTATCCCAGGGGCTACTACCCCTGCCTGATTTGCCACTAACAGGTTGAGGGGCCTGGATCCAATGGCGGGTGCCTCCACCCAGAGGTCAGGGTTTGCAATAGTTAAACTTACTTGGTCACAGCCCTCTGGGACACTGCAACCCCCCTTTCTTCCCACTAGTGGCCCACACAATATATCAGAATTACCTTCACAGTATACACTTACCCCAGGGCTGGTTCAGGCACTGGGACCTCCTGTAAAATAAGATACAGTGCAACAATCACAGTACAATACTTTAACATAGACAAATACCTCAGGCAGTATAACTTTGCTGAAACAAGCAGCTCGGATTTATTTAGGGGAATATAACAAGGACAGGGAAATCAGGTTAATTAGCTTATCACTTTACTCATCTACCTATGGCTCTGTGCACAGGCCTATCCCTACCAGTTACTGTCCTGGGTACCCAAGCTCTAGTGGCTAGTCCAAACCGTGGCAGCTGGTAGGGCCCTTCCCACAGAGAAAAGAAAATTAGTTTAAACAGTCAGCAGTACAGTGATTCAATGTGGCAATTCAACAGGAGCAACCCTGAATTAGTACTCACGACCTCCAAACAAGATAGGGTCCTTCAATGTCAGCAGGGCTACTCTTGAGCTCCACGAGACTCCTCACACATTTATATGGCAAACTGCAACAGGCAAAAGTCCTTTAATGGCAGCAGGATTCACTTGAGCTAACAAAGCTCCTCACACATTTATATAGTGAACAGTAACAGGCAAAAGTCCTTTAATGGCAGCAGGATTCACTTGAGGTACACAAGCCTCTTCACACATTTATATGGTAAAACAGAAAGTACTATACCAGGCAGGCTGCTTCTCTATCCCGATCGCAATTACTGCACAATACCGGGAGAACACACAGCAGATTCAGTTCCTGACAGACCGAGTGCAATTCAGCAATTTCTCCAGTCTTCTACAGGGTGAGCCTGGTTTCTACTCTTCAGATATCCTTTGATTCTCTTCACAGGACAGATTCAGTCCTAACAAGCAGTTACACAAGCTGCAGACCGAACTCTGGGCCTTCACACACGTTCCGACTAAAACTGCACACTGAAAAAGCACAGGGCTCCTTCCTTCCACTGCCAGAGCTCAACTGAAACTCCAACAGACAAACCGGGCACTTCCTTTGAGTTCCTCCCAGTTCTTGACTGGATTGGCTGTCACTCACAATAGACTGCTCCTGTTGGTCCAAAAAGGCCAAGTCTAAACTACATCTCCCAGAGTCACTGCCCATACAATCCTCTTGTGGCTGGCTCCAGATTATGAGTCCAAGTTGTGATTCGCCCAAGGCACCATTTTAGAGCTAGCTTACCCCACACTGATTGGTCCAGTTCAGCAGTTCAAAACCAGAATGGGAACTAGGCAGACACAGTTCTGACTGCAAAGAAAGCAGGTTAGACAAACTGTAATTTCATTATTACTCTAAATGGTTTCCGGCAAACAGTTACATCTTTCAGATAGGTTCCCTTTGCACTCCTAGTGACTGCAAAATGGAGTGAATTGGCAGCAGCTCGAGTGGTACTCAATCAAAAACACACAGTCCCCATACAAAACTAATTATGTCTGCAAGCAGACAGCTCTTAAAGAACAGTACGAGGTTCTAAAACACTCACTGATAAATGGCTAAGCGCCAAACACCATTCAGGCTTGGGTGTGAAGCAAGCTCCTGGAAGTCTTTTAGGAACCCCATTTGCAGGGGTTACACCTTCCTAGCCTGGGAAAGCTTGCGTCCGGCGTCAAGCAAGTACCCATAAGTTTCAACTGCAACCATATACATTTGCATTAAGCTCGCATATGTAATCATCAGTCAATATATCATTTACCAAGAACACATTTCTGAAACATTGCATACGTCACTCTTTACAGAGTATTACATACACATTGTACCATAACTCAAGTTATTACCTCTTGTACATGAAACCTGAAGAGAAGGGGCCCTTCCCTATCAGTTACCTTGGGGCTGGATGGGGCAAGGGCACCATACTTAGAGGGCAACACAAGTAACTTGGAGTTAGCACTGACGCTCAGTTTGGGCAATGAGCTCGGGGACACATACACTCCTTTATGGACAACATTGAGAGGCAAGTCCACAGGCCTCCCAAGGAATCATAACTGAGGTGCACCACAGGCTTTACAGCTCGACCAGTCTTTCTAGGGGAACTGTTACAGTCTCTGCACTCTGAGCCTCATTTTCAGCATTGTCCTCACTTGTCAGGGGAGTCTCCATGGGGGTAGAGAGGCTAGAACTTGGGGCACTTTCAGCTCCAGGAGTTACAGTTTCTGAGTCCACAACATTTGGCTCACATGGAGAGCTTTCAGACACTGGCAGTGGACTGTCAGGGCACTCAAAATACTCTTCTTGTTCTGGTGTATCACCAGTCTGACCCAATCCATCATTTTCCTCCCCTGAAAGCTCAAACAGTTCAACCATGCAAATGATTCCATTTCATCTGATCTGATGCTTTGCACTTCACTTTCTGGGAGCATTGGCTCCAGGGACAGAGCTGGGGCTTGGACAGTCCAGAAGGCCCAGCTTCATCTCCAGTATTGACTAGGGGATTGCCCCAAACAATTGACTCAGTTCGTAAGAAGGATAGTATTCAAAGTCACTCTCACTTTCTTCCGATATGGACTGACAGTCAAGCTCAACTGGGACTTGTGGAGGGAACACTTTAACTTTGCTTCTGTAGGTGCAGACTTTCTTGATCTTTTCTTAGCAGCAGCTCTAGTCACTGGTCCAGAGGGGCATCTTCTAGGGGCTCAGACTCAATTAGATTTGTCCAATGGGCAGTAAATGATTTCTATGCATTGTTTTTACATCTTTAGAATTATTCTCAGGCCTTACTTTGTACACTGGCAGATCATCTAGTTTGCCCACTACAATGTGAGGGAGATGGTGCCATCTGTCAACAATCTTGTGCTTGCCATGCAGTCCCAGATTTCTTAGCAATACCCAATCTCCTCCTGGAGTTCCTGTGCTTTCACCTTTTATCATACCTTTCTTTGTTGGCCAGATTTCTTTTGGCAGCCATGGTTTGAGCCAGTTGTACGCATGAGTTAGCTGGGCCTTTAACTTTTGCACATACTGTAAATAGTTGTCAGCTTGAACCCCATCAGGAGAGACCCAAAACACACATCTACCGTCGTCGACTTCTCTTCCAAACATCAGGCGGTAGGGGAGAACCCAGTGGCATCACTTTTGGTGCAGTTATAAGCATGTACCAGGGTGCTAATTTGTTGGCTCCATCTAGGCTTGTCCTTTGGTGCAGGGTGCCTAGCATATCTAGCAAAGTCGCGGTTGAAACGTTCAGGCTGAGGGTCCCCTGGGGGTGGTAAGGAGTGGTTCTGGACTTCGCACTCCCACAGAGAAAGCATCTCTTTGATCAGACAACTCTCAAAGTCTCCCCTTGATCAGAATGGATTCTTTTGGAGCCCCATAGTGAACAAAAAGTTTTCTACAAGTACTTTGGCCATAGTGGATGCTTTCTGGTCTTTGGTGGGAAAGCTTGGGCATATCTCGTGAAATGGTCAGTGACCACCAGCACATTACTGATATTTCTTTGATCTGACTCCAAACTCAGAAAATCAATACAGACCAGCTCCATGGGTGCACTGGTGGTGATGTTAACAAGGGGGGCAGCCCTCTGGGGCAAAGCTTTCCTCTGTAAGCAGCGACTACAAGTTCGAATGTGTTGCTCCACATCAGCCCCCATCTTAGGCCAATAGAATCTGGATCTCACCAAGTCAAGTGTTCTGTCTATACCAAGGTGCCCCATGTGGTTGTGCAAGGACATCAGTACTGAGTCTCGAAAGGCAGTGGGCAGCACTAGTTGTTGTTTGTCTACTTGTCCCCCTCTGTCTACTGTTTCTCTGTATAACAGTTTATTGATCAGTTTCAACTTAGGACCTTCTTTGTATAATAGTGCAGTTCTCAAATCCGTGGAGCGTAATTTGGACACATCTTTTCCTGCATAGAGGGCTTCTAAAGCTGCTTTGATCATGGGATCGCGGGATTGAGCCCACCGAATACTGTCATTGTCCAGCTGAGGCAGTGCACCAATGTCTATTGCAGAAAAGTGGCAATAAGCAGCAGGTATGCAATTCTCAGAGGGTCCCAAGCAATCCACCATGTAGTCCACTCGTCCGTGGACATTTGTTCCTCCCTGTCAAACTTCCGGCAGAGTGCCGAATGTCAGGTTCTGCCAATCGGACCCAATCATTCTGGGGAACAGGCCTCCGGAGAGAGCATCAGCATCTATGTGGTTCAGACCTGCTCGGTATTCGAGCATAGTCATATGTAGATAATGCAGAAAGCCACCTATGGCCAGTGGCATCCAACAGCTGAGGTCTGCACATAGGTCAAAGGATTATTGTCAGTTTTACTAGTATTTTAGCCCCATACAAGTACTCATGGAATTGGTCAACAATAGCCCACTTCAAAGCTAGGAACTCTAACTTATGTACAGGATAGTTCTTTTCGGATGGGGTCAGGCTTCTACTGGCAAAGGCCACTGGTCTCAGGCCATTCCGTGCTCTTGGTACAACACAGCCCCCAACCCTTGCAAGCTAGCATCAGTGTGCAGGACGTAGGTTTTCTTGGATCGGCATAGGCCAGCACTGGAGCATGGGTAAGTTGATATATGATCTCATGAAAAGCAGTCTCACAATCAGGAGTCCAGCGGGCCCCAAATACTTCACTCGGATGAAAATACACTCTTTCAGTCTTGAGGACGCTGACTTTTGGTATTTTTTGTGGGTTGGGGATACCCTTGAGTAAGGATAAGTAAAGGAGCGGATCACTCTTGAATAGTCCTTGATGAAGCTGATAATAACCACAGAATCCCAGGAATCTTTGCAGGTTTTTAGATTTTGGGCTGTGGCCAGGTGGTCAAGGCCTCAACTTTACTTGGGTGGTCTCTATTCCTCGGTGGATACTATGTGTCCCACATACTTTACTGATGTTTGAAAAATTGACACTTATCAATGGACAGTTTAAGGCCAAAGTCCTCCAGTCGGTCCAATACCTTAAATAATCTGCTCTCATGTTCCTCCAGTGAGCTGCCAAACACAATAACATCATCTAGGTATACCAGGCACTCTAGTAAGTTCATGTCCCCACTGCACGCCCATCAATCGCTGAAAAGTGGCTGGGGCACCTGAAATCCTTGAGGCATCCTCATGAATTCATAGAAGCCAAGCGGACAGATAAAGGCTGTCTTCTCATGGTCCTCTGGGGCCATGGGATCTAGTAGTACCCACTGCGGAGATCCAGCACAGAGAACCACTTGCTCCCGTTTAGGCAGTCCAAACATCCTGAATACGGGGCATTGTGTACTGATCAGGGATAGTCCGCCGGTTTAAGGTGCGATAATACACACATCCTTACTGTTCCATTCTTTCCTCACTACCACAATGGGGAAGCATAAGGGCTTCTGGATTTTTATTACACCAGCAGCTAACATCTCTTGCAGATGCCATCTCACATCATCTATGTCAGCAGGTGCCAGGCGTGAGACCTCTCATGAAATGGTCTTCGTCATGCAGCCGGATATTGTGCTCAGCTCCTTGCACCATCCTACATCCCATTCCTTTAAAGAAAACACCTGGTCTCTCTGGGCAAGCTTCTCACTGATCCTCACTTTCCATTCAGCTGGCAGCGGGAGTCGCGAAATCAAACAAGTCAGGCGTTACTCTGTCATTCTTCCTTGAACTCTTGCTGCTGGGTAGCACTGCAGTGCCTGCACAATACACATTAGCCGGATGCAACCTCTATTTACTCGAATGTCTCTTTCAGACACATTATGAACTTGGACCATTACCCTTCTGGCATAAGCATGGGCTCTAGCGGCAAAATACTAGGCTTGACCAGCAGTCCCGCAGCAATTTTCCATCGCCTGGTGCATCCAACATTAATATTTTATTCTTAACATCCTTTCTAATACGGACCTCTCCCTGTAAGGTACACTGGGCATTTGGCACCAGGATCAGAGACTCAGAATCCTTCTTCCATACAATTCTGACGGTTCCTCTGGTTCTATTTTTTCAGCATCTCTCTGTGCCTCATAGGCCTTCTTAATTAAAGCCGGAACTCTTAAAGCTCTACTAAGTCTTTGACCCTGTTTTCATAACACAACTGTGCCAGCCTTCCGAACATATGAGCATTTGTTCCAATCAACAAAGGGACACCATCATACAGTCCAGTGGGGAGACACACTAAGGCTAGGGTCTACTTGTTCGCCACTCCAGCCACGGAGGTGGGAAAGACAGCCAAATTTGGATATACCCAGAATAGGGTGAGCCTTCTCACTTAACCCCCCATACATGCAGTCCTTCTAATGGTTGTAAAGTACGTCTGAAAAATGCTTCTGATACCAATCCTGGAACATAATTGTCACTTGGGAGCCACTGTCTAATACAGCTCTTGTAGACACTCCATTCACCTTTACAGTGGTCTCATGGAGGACCCACTATTCTGGACCAGTCTGGAGAGCGGTAGCGGGGGCCTGGGCAACTGACCTTGCCACAAAAGACGTGAGTTAGCATTTTGGTGCCCCTCACTGGGATCATTTGTGCACCTCTAACCACTGATTTGTTCTCCAGCTCTCCTTGTAGCCTATATGCAACTTTGTCAGTGTCTTTTGAGGACGGCATTCCCTTTTCATGCCCATCTTTCCCACAATTATAGCAAAACATACTTTCTGGAGTTTGAGCTGGCTGAGGCGCACACTGGGAGCCAGGCGGAGTATTACTAACTGGAAACCTGGGTGCCATCTCTGTCTCATGGCGTGATAAGCATTTGGAGACATCTCGTCAGTTTCTCCACTTCCATGGTCAAGGAATCGAGTTTGGAGCCGTTATCAGCAGGAGACACATGGGTGGGTACCCCACCCCATAGCAGATACCCAGTCGGATATAGGTCAGGGCCCTGTACTTGCAGGCGTGGCCTTCATAAAGGACTGTTTTTGAATCCTGGATCTCTCTCACACAGTTCGCCCCATTGTGGCATATCTTTTCCTTGTCAGAGCACTCATTGACTGCCAACCTCTGCCCTGAACTTCACTTGATGGGTCACCCTCAGTCACTCAGTTATAGCATGCTGTGGTGCAGGTCCCTCCCGAGGTCGCCTTTTTCTCAACTCCTCAATTTCTCTCATTAACTCATCATAGGAGGGTCGGATTCCAGTCGATTTGCCAGGCGTAACTGAAGCAACAGCAGTTCTGAGAAGGGGCAGACTTAAGGATCCTGTCCAGCCTGGTTCGTCCAGTTCAATCGCTGGCAAACTACCCTTTTCTTGAGGCATTCTTGCAACAATTTTTCCAGCCGAGATACATACACAGACAACAACTCCCCTTGGTACTGTTGTGCATTTCTTACTCTCCACCATAGGTCCTCATCAGAATCTGGGCTCCCATACACATTCTCCAAGGCCTCAAGATAGGCCTGTGCAGTCGCTTCAGGGTTACTGGCCCGTTGCTTACGGATGGTAGCCAGGGCAGGACCTCGAGGCTCTCACTAACCCTCTTTCGCTTTTTGGCTTCGAGCATTGCCATTCTAGCACTTGGGAGGCAACATAGTCTATCCAGGTCTCCCAGTCATCCTCCCCTTGGGGGTGGGAGGTGCCAGAAGATCCTCAACCTTGGTAAGAGTCCTGACTAATGGCAGGTGCAGAAATAGGAGTCTGCATTGGTTCCAGCCACCATTACGGGTACTGGAGAGGAGAGAGTGTTGGGGAGGAACACCCCAGGTGGCAAGAATAGTTTCTTCAAGTCCTCCACAGTTTTCCCTTCCCCAGCAACCCATTTAGCAAATTTCTCCTCAAAAGTTTCAGATAGTGGTAGGGCTCATTCCCGGGTCTTTACTGTCCTTAGTTATCACTCTCCAAGCAGTGAGGGCTCCCTCTGGGGTAATGGTCTGTGGCACTTTGGAGCTATCTAGGATCCTTAAACTCCTACTAGGGCCAGGAAAGTGTGGGTGAGCAGATTAGCATGCGACCCACCACCACAGGGTTTTGTAAACCTTCCACCTTGGAAAGTACTCCTGTACAGTGTCCGTATTGATACCCAGGGGATGTCCAGGATAAGCATAGCATTTGGGGTCGATATCCTCCCCAGTACACCACTCCACCAGCCGGTGCACAGCCACTTCTGTCGGGGTACCCATTTATTTATTTTTTTTCTTAACAGTGGTTTGTAAATATGGCCACTAGAGGACACACAATCCCAGAGGTGAGCCTCCAAGATGTAACCCCTAGATGGCGCTATCCCAGGAGCTACTACCCCTGCCTGATTTGCCACTAACAGGTTGAGGGGCCTGGATCCAATGGCAGGTGCCTCCACCCAGAGGTCAGGGTTTGCAATAGTTAAACTTACTTGGTCACAGCCCTCTGGGACACTGCAACCCCCCTTTCTTCCCACTAGTGGCCCACACAATATATCAGAATTACCTTCACAGTATACACTTACCCCAGGGCTGGTTCAGGCACTGGGACCTCCTGTAAAATAAGATACAGTGCAACAATCACAGTACAATACTTTAACATAGACAAATACCTCAGGCAGTATAACTTTGCTGAAACAAGCAGCTCGGATTTACTTAGGGGGAATATAACAAGGACAGGGGGAAATCAGGTTAATTAGCTTATCACTTTACTCATCTACCTATGGCTCTGTGCACAGGCCTATCCCTACCAGTTACTGTCCCTGGGTACCCAAGCCCTAGTGGCTAGTCAAACCGTGGCAGCTGGTAGGGGCCCTTCCCACAAGAGAAAAGAAAAATTAGTTTAAACAGTCAGCAGTACAGTGATTCAATGTGGCAATTCAACAGGGAGGCGACCCTGAATTAGTACTCACGACCTCCAAACAAGATAGGGTCCTTCAATGTCAGCAGGGCTACTCTTGAGCTCCACGAGACTCCTCACACATTTATATGGCAAACTGCAACAGGCAAAAGTCCTTTAATGGCAGCAGGATTCACTTGAGCTAACCAAGCCTCCTCACACATTTATATGGTGAACAGTAAAGGCAAAAGTCCTTTAATGGCAGCAGGATTCACTTGAGGTACACAAGCCTCTTCACACATTTATATGGTAAAACAAAAGTACTATACCAGGCAGGCTGCTTCTCTATCCTGATGTAATTACTGCACAATACCGGGAGACACACAGCAGATTCAGTTCCTGACAGACCGAGTGCAATTCAGCAATTTCTCAGTCTTCTACAGGGTGAGCCTGGTTTCTACTCTTCAGATAACCTTTGATTTTCTTCACAGGACGGATTCAGTCCTAACAAGCAGTTACACAAGCTGCAGACCGAACTCTGGGCCTTACACACGCTTTCCCGACTAAAACTGCACACTGAAAAGCACAGGGCTCCTTCCTTCTTCACTGCCAGAGCTCAACTGAAACTCCAACAGACAAAACCGGCACTTCCTTTGAGTTCCTCCCAGTTCTTGACTGGATTGGCTGTCACTCCATAATAGACTGCTCCTGTTGGTCCAGAAAGGTGCCAAGTCTAAACTACATCTCCCAGAGTCATTGCCCATACAATCCTCTTGTGGCTCAGATTATGAGTCCAAGTTGTGATTCGTCCAAGGCACCATTTTAGAGCTAGCTTACCCACACTGATTGGTCCAGTTCAGCAGTTCAAACCAGAATGGGAACTAGGCAGACACAGTTCTGACTGCAAAGAAAGCAGGTTAGACAAACTGTAATTTCATTATTACTCTAAATGGTTTCTGGCAAACAGTTACATCTTTCAGATAGGTTTCCCTTTGCACTCCTAGTGACTGCAAAATGGAGTGAACTGGCAGCAGCTCGAGTGGTACTCAATCAAAGAAACACACAGTCCCCCATACAAACTAATTATGTCTGCAAGCAGACAGCTCTTAAAGAGACAGTACCAGAGGTTCTAAAAACACTCACTGATAAATGGCTTAAACGCCCAACACCATTCAGGCTTGGAGCGTTCAAGCAAGCTCCTGGAAGTCTTTTGGGAACCCCCATTTGCAGGGGGGTTACAAAAGGAAGGAAGGAACTGATTCAGAGCAAAAGTACCCCCCCCCCGGAGGCTCAGCCTATAAAACTTAACGATACAACTATAGTGTGAGCAAGCTAGAATCTCCTGGAGAGGAGGGCACACTGCATCATCAGACAATGGTATCTGAAAAAGGACTTTATCTTGCATGTAGTGAAACATTTAGGAAAGGGGGGAGTGGAAAAAATGCCAGTTCTTGTTGTTTCACTGAAAGTTATGTTGCTGGTGCAATTATACCGTAACATCACTAAAGAAGTTTGGATTTCTATATGAAGAGGCCCTATCAACTATATGCTACGTAATGTGCATCATTTTTATTCAATAAAATCCTGAAGTTTAAAAAAAATGAGTAAAAGCAGGACCCCTATGAGATATGGCCTGTCAGCTGGCCTATCCTGTGTAAATGCATTGTAAAAATGGATATAAGCAGCATCCCACTAAAAATGAGATATTGCATTTTAGCTTGGCGATTGTGAGTAAATATACTGGCAAAAATGTGTAAATTAAAACCCCAATGAAAATGCGATATTGCTTCACAGCTGGGCTATCCTGGGTAAATATACTGTATAACAAAAATATGTAAAAACAGGACCCTATCAAAAATGAGAAATTGCATCTCGGCTGGGCTATCCTGGGAAAATACACTGTAATAATGGGTAACAGGATCCCACTGAAAATGAGATATTGCATCTCAGCTGGGCTGTCCTGGGTAAATACACTGTAAAAAAAAAAAAAAAATTTGTCATTGCCGAACGTTCACTTGCTGGTACTTGCATTGGCGTTTGGCATTTATGCAGGCCCCCCCCCCCCAGTTCTATCCATGTCCCTTCAGCATCACTATCCCAACAGAGCACCTCTTGCAACTCCTCTTGCATCTGAGCAACATTTCACCCTCATACTACTTATGTGTCTGTCTTAGGAACCCTAACGCCCTGGTTGTACGCAAGGGAATGAGCCTGAGTTGAAACCGCGCAACCTGCACTTGTAACACAGTCATTCAGTGGAATTATTTTACCAAATTTTCAACATAAGCATTTTTTCACCTCTGGTCAAGAACAGTGCCACTATGATTTTTTTACTGTGTACCAAACCCTAATTTCCCACAGTGACCGTGCTATTCTGTGACGAAAGTGTGAAAACAGATTTTGGCCAGGATGTGAAAAATGACAGCTATACTGTTCAAGGAGGTGGGAAAATGCAAATGTTGAAAATCTGGAGTGGAAATATGACAAATTTGCGAAGTTACGAGTGCACGTGGAAACTACGAAATGCACGCTCGTAAAACAGTCATTTTTGGGAATTTTTGCACCAAATTTTTAACATAGGCATTTTAGGATGTCTGCTCATGAACAGTGTCACTGAGATTTTCTTACTCTGTACCGAACACAATTTCCCACAGCTGTCGCGCTATTGCATGCCGGAAGTGCAAAAACACATTTTGGCCAGGATGTGAAAAATGACAGCTATACTGGTCATAAGGAGATGTGGGAAAATGGCAATGTTGAAAATCTGGGGTGTAAATATTACAAATTCACAAACTTACAAGTGTGCATAGGAACTGCGCAATGCACGCTTGTAACACAGCCATTTTATGGACTTTTGCCACCACATTTTCAACATTGGCATTTTAGGACCTCTGCTCATGAACAATGTCACTGTGATTGTCTTACTCTGTAGCGAACACTGATTTCCAGCAGTGACTGTGCTATTTTGAGTCGGAAGCGCGAAAACACATTTCAGCCAGTATGTGAAAATTGACAGCTGCACTGTTCATAAGAGGTGTAGAAATCTGTCTAGGTTGAAAATTTGGAGTGAAAATGTTACAAATTCGCAAACTTATGAGCGCGTGTGGAAACTGCACAATGTATGCTCGTAAAACAGGCATTTTTTGGAATATTTTCACCAAATTTGCAACATACGCTTTTTGAGAGCCCACATCATGAACACAAACACTGTTGTTTCATTACTCAGTCCTGAAAGGTGATTCCGTGCAGTGGCCGCAAAATCACCTTTCTGGACAGAATAATGCCATGACAGTGACTGAATTCATGAGAAGGGGTGTCAAGAACCGAATGTTGAAAATTTGGTGCCAAAAGTCACAAAAATGGCAGAGATATCCACCTAAGTTGGAAAAACCCTATTTATGCCATTATACAGCTTACTGGCATTTCCTCAGTTAAGTAGTCGGCTTTAAAGAGTGCAGGCGTGTTCCTGGTCCACTGAGATTGTCAGCTGGGCTCCAATGGTAAGTATGGGGTGAGGGGGGGATGTGGGAGGTGGTGCACAGAGGGTGGGCACGGGTTGGCGGTGGGGGCGCCAAGAACTCACCTAGGGACCGTTTTCTTGTTTCACAGGACTTAAAAAGAAAAAAAAAAGGACGGTTTTGGTATGCTGGTGTGGGCTCAGAGCGTGCCACCTAGGTGAAGGGGGGGTGTGGGGAGGTGGAAGCGCAGGGGGTGGGTGGCAAAGGACTTGTCACAGACCGTTTTCTTATTTCACAGCATTGAAAAACAAAAATAGGATGGCGTTGGTACACTGGGGTGGGCTCCCAGCGTGCCACCTACGTGTTTGCGGGGACTGGAGCCAGTGGGAACTGGTGCACCACCCGCCACACAGTGTGTGTAGAGGGGGCAAGCATGAGCACGCTGGGGTGGGCTCCCAGCCTGCCAACTGGTTTTTTTTGTGGGGGGGCAGCAGCCGACGGGGGACTGGGCACCCATCGGTCACACAGTGTGCTGGGTGGGTCACATGAGCCAAGGGGGATTGGGCACCCCCCTCGGCACCCAGGTGGGGGCCGGGAGAACAGTAGGAAGGGGGAGGAAATTAGCAGAGGGAGGAACCGGGAGAGTGCATGACCGCAGTTCGGCTGAGGCAGTATGCTAATTGCATACATGCTACCACCGCTGATTGCGGCAGACCTTTTGTTAGAAGTGAAGACCAACACAGCCAAACTGCTGTCATACACAGCTCGGCATGTATTGGTCCCCTAGGGTTGCACCTGCTACACTGAGCAGTGCATTGGGGAGGAGGGTCACACTCCTCCAAAACTCATACTGTTGCAAGACGTTCCTTGCACATGCGCGCAAGTGAATGTAAAAAGGCTAAAAGCAGGATCCTACTGAAAACAAGATATTACATCTCAACTGGACTATCCTGGCTAAAACCGTGTAAAAACAGGTAAAAGCAACACCCTACTGAAAAAGAGATATTGCCTGTCAGTTGTATTGTCCTGGCTAAACATATAGCAAAAAGATATTGCTTCTCAACAGACATGTTCTGGGTAAATACACTAAAAACATGTAAAAGCATATGGAGATCAAAAAGGCTTTGTGCCCTCCTGGCAAACGCAAGACAATATTAATAGATTTTCCACATATTATATCACGCCACCCAATCAAACTCCCAATTTTTATTCTTAGTCTAGACACAGGGAAGGCATTCAATTGGGTGGATTTGAAGTGCTAACCCATTTTGGTTTCCCCTCGCAACAAACAGATATGGTTAAAACTCTCTACACCCATACAATAGCCTATATTAAGGTAAATAGCCAGATTTGTTTCCACTTTTTCACTGGAATGGGGGACATGGCAGGGTTGCCCTCTGTCCCCCTTTTATTTGTTCTCTACTTGGAGCCTCTTACCCAAGCTTTTTTTTTTCACTTGCACTTCATACACCCCCTTGCTCCCTGAGCTCCACACTATTAGGAGTCGCCTATGGTGTCAGCCCCTTATTCTCTCCACCTACCTGGAACCTGTGGGTGTTTCCCCATGGAGCCTTGGTTCTACCCCCTAAGTGGGGAAGAGGTGGGGCCCATACACCCTGAGCTTCTGGTTTTGTCGGGTTACCACAACAGGACAGGAAGAAGAGAGATGTGGGGTCTTCACTGGGTGCTCCATCTTCCCGGTGCTCAGGGAGCTGATTTGTCTGCTGTTCTTTGGGGGTGTGATGTGTGCCCAGACGTCAAGGCAGTAACACTGACGTCCATCACACCCCAACCCCTCAGAGTGGCTTTGGTGCTTGCTGTGCCTCCAGCCTCCGTTAGAGGCCAATCAAGTACTGAGCCTCATCCCCCCTCCCTCCCCAGAGAAGGCAAGCAGTCCTCGTACACTCAAGCCTCCTCCCCAGGCCGAACCTCCAGCTCCCCAGGCATGTTCCTGAACCTGGGTGACATAATCGCAAGCAACAGCACTACTGCTACACCAGTGGGCCATTACCTCTTGCCCAGACTTTACGTTAAAGCCCAGCTATCACAGGTATTCAGCTAGGACACAAAGAACACAAGCTGGCACTATATGCCAGTGATCTTTTCATACATTTAGCTAACCCTGATCAGTCCCTCCCCCATGTTTGGTCATCTCTTTCATAATTTGGCAACACAGCAGTCTATAGCCTTAACATGACTGAAACAGAGGTTCTTCCTATTCATTATATCCCCTCTAGGGAAATTCAACATCTATTTCAATTCAAATAAAACCTTTCTCACTTTAAATATTTATGGGTTCTTCCCATGGCTGAACTGGCCAGGATTTGTGGGACCTCCTCTTCCATCCAGGGACCACCAGTGCCACTGCCGTTGCCTCAGAGGTTGCCAAGAAAGAGGAGCGGTTGGACCACAGTGGGCTCAGGGAGGGTGAGGGTGGTGGAACAGAGGCACATCCCTCCAGTTGTACCTCTCCACAATTCCTATGCCATTCTGGCAAAGTGTGGTTCCTCTATGGAGGCACCATGAGTGGAGACCAAGGAGGATGCGGAACCTCCACAAAGGAGACCCACAGGAGGGTGGCAGGGGACCCCACAGGAGGAAACAACTCCTGGTGGGGGGACTCCACTGTTAGGAAGGCAGAACTGGGGAGGAAGGGGAGAGAGAGGGTGCCTGCCTGGCACCATGGCTTGAGGGACAGGGAGCCTAATCCCTCAGGATTGCCAGAGCATCTGCACAGGGAGGGAGCTGGATGTCATTGTCCACCCTAGGGACAAAATGACCTAGCTAAGAAAGGGATTAGAGAAGTGCAGGAAGAGTTTGTGGAATTGGGGAGGGCCTTAGACAAGTAGCACGACGGTAACCTTCTCTCGGAGGTGCTGCCCATCTATGGCGAGGGAGAGGCTAGGTGTTCCATGCATCATGGGATTCAATCAGTGGTTGGAAAACTGGTGTGGAGCCAGGTTAGGCTTCATTGGGGACTGGGGTCCACCTGGAGTGATGCAAGCCTATACTGGCATGAGGGGCTGCATCTGTCCAGGAGGGAACCAGGATCCTAGGTGATGGGTTTAAAATGCTTCACTGGCAAGCATTTAAACTAGCCAAAGGGGAGGCACTGGAAAACAGAGAAATCCTAGCCCCCAAAATCATGGTAGTAAGTGCGGTAAACACCAACATAGAGGTGCTCGATAGGGAGAAGGCAGGGTAAATGGAGAAAGTGACAAAGGCAAGAAGGACAGGGATGGGGAAAAAGGGTAAGGCCATCAGGAAATGGAGGGTAATGAGTACCAATGCGGTAGTCTGGGCAACAAGCTCCTTGAGCTGGTGGCCTTGATGGAAGAGGGATGCCTGGATATTGTAGCAGTCACAGAAACATGGTACACAGAGAACCATGACTGGATGTTAACATACCAGGTACATAACCTACAGGAGAGACAGGCAGGGGAGAAGAGGGGAGGAGTAGCTCTCTATGTAAAGGAAGGGATAAAAGCAACTGAACAAAAGAGTAAACAGGAGGAGAGGAGGCACTGTGGGTCACCTTGGAGACTGGAAAGGGCACCACAATCCTGACGGTTGTGTACAGACACCCATGTCAGGGAGAGGAATGGACAAGGATATGACAGAAGGCATTCTTAGAATGGCAAAAGAAAGGGGAGATACTGTTGATGGGAGACCTGCTATGCCAGATGTTAACTGGAGCATATTTGCTGCAGCCACATCCAAGACGGGCCATTCTTGATGCCCTACAGGTGGCAGACCTCAGACAGCTAGTTTCCAACCCATCTGTGAGGGAGCAATCTTAGACCTGTGACTTCCTCAAACAGGGGCAGTGACAGGATCTCAGATCTAGAAGTGGGTTGCCATCTGGGAACAAGTGACCATCAAACAGTGTGGTTCACGTTAAACTCAGCTACAGAGTCAAGCCATACAAAAGTGAGGGTACTGGACTTCAGGAGGGCTGACTTTGGCAAGATGGGAGAGTGCCTCAGAAAAGCACTAGCAAACAGGCTAGAAGGAAGTGTGGGGCAACAATGGGGAATCATCAAAACTGCCATCACAGAGGCAACAAGCCTTTGTGTGAAGCAAATAAACAAATCAAAATGAAAGAAAGAGCCACTATGGTTCTCAAAAGAGGTAGCTGTGAAAGTCAGGAAGAAAAAGGTAGCATTCCGGAAGTATAAGGAAACACAGAAGGAGCAGGACAGAGAGCTGTACCAGTCAAGGCAGAAGAAAGTAGGAAGGGAAGTCATAATAGCAAAGGCCCAAACTGAGGAAAAGACAGCCAACTCGGTTAAGAAGGGGGATAAAACATTTTATAGATACATCAGCGAGTGTAGAAAGACAAAGGGAGGGATAGTGAGGCTGAATAGAATGAATGGTGGGTGGGCAGAGGGGGACAGTGAAAAAGCAGGGATACTGAACGAATATTTCTGCTCAGTATTCACAAAAGAGGAGGGGAAGTGCCTAATCCAATTAACAGAAGCACTCTTGATAGGGGGGTCGATCCCAGTCCTTTCACAGAAGAAAGGGTTCTGCAAGAACTCCTAAAACTGAAGGTGGACAAAGCAATGGGGTCTGATGGAATTCACCCCAGAATTCTAAAAGAATTAAGGGGGAACTAGTGAAACCACTGGCTACTCTTTTTAATAAATCATGGGAGGATGGTGGTACCGGAGACTGGAGGAAGGTGGATGGATTCTTCACAAAGTGGGACCAAGACAGAGGCAGGAAATACAGACCTGTCAGTTTGACTCTGTGGTAGGGAAAGTGATGGAGTCACTTCTGAAGGAAAGAATAGTTGAGTACCTAGAGGCCAGTGGGGCACAGGACCCAAGGCAGCATGGGTTCACAGCGGGAAGGTCATGTCAGACGAATCTAATAGATTTCTTTGACTGGTGACCAAAGTAGTAGACCAGGGAGGGCTGTGGACATGGTCTACCTAGACTTTAGTAAGGCATTTGACACAGTCCCACACAAAAGATTAATAGTCAAATTAACCAACCTGGAGTGGGTCCCAGGGTGGTAGCCTGGGTAAAACATTGGCTGGACAACAGGACACAGAAGGTAACTGTAAATGGAGTCCACTCTGAAGAAAGAGGGGTTACTAGGGGGGTACCGCAGGGTTCAGTATTGGGTCCAGTCCTTTTTAATGTCTTCATAAGTGACATTGCAGAGGGACTGGAAGGAAAAGTATGCCTCTTTGCTGATGACACAAAGATCTGCAACAGGGTTGATACACAAGGAGGCGTGGAAAGGATGAGAAGGGACTTGGCAAGGTTGGAGGAATGGTCAGAAGCATGGCAGCTAGGATTCAATGCAAAGAAGTGCAAAATAATGCACCTAGGAAACAAGAACCCAGGGAAGAATACACAATGGGGGAGGTAATAACAACAACAAAAGGAAAGGGACCTGGGGTAATCATATCAGATGACCTTAAGGTTAGCAAGCAATGTGAGAAGGCAGTAGGGAGGGCTGGGGTATACTGGGATGCATAGGGAGAGGCATCAGCAGCAGAAAACAGGAAGTTGTTATCCCCTCTGTACAGACAGTTGGTGAGACTCCATCTGGAGTACTGCGTCCAGTTCTGGAGACCCCATCTCCACAAGGACATAGACAGGATAGAGGCAGTCCAGAGGAGGGCAACTAAAATGGTTCAGGGTCTGCAAGAGAAGCCGCATGAGGACAGACTAAAGGAGCTTAATATGTATACCCTTGAGGAAAGAAGGGAGAGGGGGGACAAGATAGAAACTTTTAAGTACCTCAGTGGAATCAACAAAGTCCAAGAGGGTAGCATCTTTCAGAAAAAGAGACGTGCAAGAACAAGAGGACACAAATTAAAGATGGGGGGGCAGTTAAGGGGCAATGTGAGGAAGTATTATTACACAGAGAGGGTAGTGGATGCATGGAACAGCCTTCCTGAGGAGGTTGTGGGGTCTAAAACTGTGGGAGAATTCAAGAATGCATGGGACAGACATAAGGCAATTCTTGTGGGGGGTAGGAAGAACTAGGCTGTTGGTTAACTAGGATCTGCGGCCTATCCTGTAGGTAGGGAAATGGGCAGATTAGATGGGCCAAGCGGTCCTTATCTGCTGTCAAAGTCTGTTTCTATAGACTCAAATGAGATTTGTACCCTAAATTATAATTCATTCACACAGGCCCTGCAATGAGACCTTGAGCACTGGGCACACCTTCCTCTTACCCTCACACAAAGAATCGACAGTATCTGCATGGTTTCATTGCCCAGACTGCTCTACGTGGCATAAACCCTTCCCGTAACCCCACTGATTACTTATTTTCAAACCTGGAATAAGCTATATCTGGCAGGGCAGAAGACCATGCATCCGGTACTCTGTCCTGCAACTCCCTAAACAAAAAGGAGGTCTCTATCTATCTCCCTAACCTGGAACTGTACCATGACGTGGCACAACTTTGCACTATATTTTATTGGTTAACTACCAATTTCGTGGCCCACTGGAAAATCCTTAAGCTGATAGAAGGGAACCTTCACCCTCTGGACAGAGCCTTGCTGACAGTGACACCTGCAAGGCTATCAGAACACACGGATAATCCATATACCCAATGTTCACTGCTTGCATGGTTTCATCTCTTTCATAAAAAGGAGTTACACCCTTACCTCTACCGATTTAATCTTTTACCAGGATCCCAGATTTTCAACACTGCTCGCATCTGGGTCTCAGATGCTGGTCACAGCTTTTATAGGGGTCAGCTGTCTGTAGTTTTGAGGAATTAAGGGCCGTTTATGGCCTTCCCCCTACACACTTCTTCCGATATCTACAGGCTCGGGATTATCTGAATTCATACATGCAGGTGGAGCCACCACTCTGGGATATTCTCACTTTGGTAACTATAGTGTCCCAACCATAATGGGAGATGACCTCACTAAATATCTTGTCTCCCAGCTATATCAGCCACTACAGGCTTTGTCTGATAGCTCTGCAGACCATGTCAAATTGGCTTGGGAAAAAGACCTTGGCACTCCCCTTACAGAGCAACAATGGTCATTAACCTTGCAATATATTCATAAGGTAACTTCTTCACACTTATGATGTGAATTTATCTGAAAAACTGTCATGTGTTACTTCATGACCTCAGCCAGGCAGGGGAAGTACTTACCACACAGGTGTGGCCAAAAATTGCTGGTTATTTTCACAGTGGCTTCTAGGAAGGTAATTACCAAGCTTTGGCTCACTTCTCAAGTTCCTTCCTTGGAAACCTGGCACAATTTAGTAACTAACTATCAAATGGAAAAGATCACTGCCACTCTTCATAACTGATACCCTGCTTTTGGAAATTTGCTGGTGCAGATGGGTGGTATATGTCACGAATAAAACCCTGACTTTTGTTCCATGAAGAAAGATTCTCAGATTGTATCGTTACCTAATGTATAACTTTATTGGTAGCAATCATTTGTATTGTCTTATGTGGCAATGTGCAGATATTTTCAGTATTAAAGATTTTTGTTTGTTTGTCTACATTGACTTTTTGGCCAGGTGGCAAACTATGTATTAGTAATATGTCTCTAACTGTATTATAACATGTTTTTAATAAAAATTACAATTAAAAAAATGTATAAAAGCAGGACCACCTTGAAAACAAGATAATACATCTCACCTGGACTATCCTGGCTAATTACGTACTAAAAATGGGCAAAATCTGGGCCCCACGAAAATGAGATGTACAGTGGCAATGTAAAAGTTGACTACCTCGAGGTAATGCTGAGGCACTCAAAGTACAATCTGCATTGGCTCTAATGTCATTCTGCCTCAGCACACCCCAGCACAACCTCAGTACTAATCAACTTTTATATGACTACCACTGTAGCATCTACACTGTGCTATAATGGATACGTACAGTGTAAAAATGGGTAAAAGCGGTACCCCACTGAAATTGAGATACTGCATCTCTGTCTATCTATCTTGAGAAAATACACTGAAAAATGGGTAAACACAGGACCCAACTGAAAACAAGATACTGCATCTCCACTGGGCTATTGTAGATGCATACATTGTAACAACTGGTGAAAATGCAAGACCTCACTGATAGTGACATTTCATCTCAGCTGGCCTACTCTAGGTAAACACACTGTAAAAATGGCTAAAGGTAGCAAGAACCCACTGAAAATGAGAAACGTAACAGCAGAATCCCACTGAAAAGGAAATACTGCATCTTAGCATATCTGTACTAGGAAAAACACACTGTAAAGCTGGGTTAAAACAGGACTGAAAATGAGATATTGTATCTTAGCTGTGGTGTCTTTGATGAATGCAGTGTAAAATGTGTAAAACCAGCACCCTCACTGAAATGAGATACTTAATTCCGTCTTTCGGATGAGACGTTAAACCGAGGTCCCATCTGCCTGGATTGGTGGTAGTTCAGGTGGATGTTAAAGATCCCATGGCACTTATCGAAAAGAGTAAGGGAATTTCCCTGGTGTCCTGGCCAAATTTCCCTCATTCAGTAAAAATACCACCAACAGCTTAATCTGGTTCAAGGTCAGTTGGCATTCATCTGTATCCCCTTCCCCCGGATTGTGCCTGAAAATAGGCAGGATTTGTCTAGTGCACTTACCCGGTCAACAAAAGCTAAATAAATAAATAAATAAATTACAGTTCACCTATAGTGGGTAAATACATGTCAAAGAGGGGTAAATGCAGGATCCAAAGAAAACCAGATACTGCATCTCAGCGCTTTCATTCATGAGAAGGTGGCTGACTGTGGATGAGGGCGGGTTAAGCCAGTTACCTTCTCGACTCCCTGACTTCACTTCAATAGAACTGGGTGCTGCTGGGAGTTAGTAGGGTGGTGCAGTACCAGGGTGGGGGGGCATAAATTACATTTTTGTTAAGGGCAAATAAGATCTGCATATTGAGACAGAGGCCAGTCATGGAGGTGGGCAGGTGGAGCTGGTCACCCATCAGGGAATTTACATTATTAAATTAAAAAAACTGTGAGTGCGGGGGGGGTGGCACTGGTCTTTTGATAGAGTGTGGGGGATGCAGTTTATACAGTATTTTACATGGTGGTTTTGGGCTGGGGAGGAGGAAGGGGGGCTGTTTCTTTTTATTTTGTAGGTGGTCGAATACTCTTCCCCAAATATGAATAGTACCCTATTCGGGAAGGGCTCCTGAATATTCTAGAACCCTATTAATTGCAGTATTTGGGAAATACCATCCGGTCCCTGCACAGCCCTGGTACATACACACATTGCACAAAGTGGTAAAAAAGAAAGAAGTGTTTAAGCCTTTCCCACAGACTTCCTATTAACAAGATCAAAGGCTATTTGGAAGTCATTGTATTCTTCAATTAAAAAAGAATGGCGGAGTCCCTTTGCTTTCTGTCGGTAATGTACTGATGCTTACTACTGATCTCCTGCCTGGAAATGTGTATGGATGGCTCTCAACTTTTAACTATAGGTTTGCACCTGGTTTTGTATATCTTCTGTTCTTACTAGTTGAAAACAAGTATTCAAGCCCTTGCCTATCTCATTTTTAAGAAATACTGTCAGTTTGTTAGGGCCCAATCTGGGCTCTTTCCTAACCTATAAGTTGAAGTCAAAGTACTATAGTTTTTTTTTTCTCCCAATTTTTACTTTTTGGACTTTATGCATAATATGAGTCACAGAAGGCACAGTTGTCCAGTTTTGTTTCCCCACTCATTTACAGAAATTCAGATATCTCAGACTGCGTGGTGGTGGTGGTGGTGGTGGGGGGGGTCTTACTATTAGCTGACCACGTAGCATAGACTGCTCAGTTGGGAGTCACAAGCATATCCCTGTTTTCTAAATAGAAGAGGTGTTGTAGACTAGTTACATAACAGTCATAGATTGTTTTCCTTCCTAAATAACTGTGAAAAATGATGTTAAACAGTTGGAGTTATAATTAATTTACAGTATTGCTGTATTTCATTTTGGATCGTCTCTGCCTCCTACCAATAACCTTTTATGCAGAGCAAATGAACTCTTCCTAAAAGTAACGCCTGTCCCCAACTATTCAACCCACAGAATAAGTTCAGATAAGGGCGCAGAATAAGTAAAAGGGGAAAATAGTGTTTTGGCACTCTCACAAGTTATATCCACATTTTTTCTGACGACAGCATTGGATATTTTTAATCATGAGATCCATATTTCAATGCCAAATATAAAGATTATCTGACACCTTGCCTTTATGTTTCAACTGACAAACTGAGACAGACCTCAGTTCTTTAAATAACTCCCCCCCCCCCTTTACTGGGAGAAAGGTTTTGAAGTAAACTGCTGCATGACTGAAGTACTGTATAATAGTGACAGAATCTGTCAGTATTCCTAATATCTTCTCCAAGAATAAATAAACCAGGGCTCAGTGTGAATAATAATCACCCAAGGCTAATCTCAGCAGCCATAATACAACTGGCCATTGGCTTTTGGGGTACACATGGCTAAACCTTGGGCTGCAATAATGTATTCGAGGACATATCATTCAGTTCAATAAAGATACATTCCTGGGTGTCAGATATACAGTACATCTGCGCAGTACCTTTTCAGTCTCCTGTTAATGAAGGAAATTGTCTAGTCATACATTATTATCTACACTCTGCAGTAAAATACATCACCAGAATACATTAGCTACTTTGAATCAGCAAGGTAGCAACTAAATCTAAGGCAACGTAGTTATTCTTTAGCTCTCTTAATTTCAAATCTGGGACACTATTGCTTGTCTGCCATGCTTTTAGATGGGAAAAGTATGTCCCTCTAAAGGACTCTGTACTGTACATTTGGCAAATCTGATTATCATTTGGCACATTCTGTAAATATCTTTCTGCACTACATTATCAATATCCAATGTTTAATATTTCAAATTAAATATTATACCTAACAGTACAGAACAGTACACCTACATAATTTCTGTTTTATTTAAGCCTGCAATATCCAGAATATAATAAATATTTAAGGCACTCTAGCGTTCAGCCCCTGGGAAGATTCTGTACTTCTCTGTATCCAGGTCTTTAAATAGGCACTTCAGCCCACAACATACAGAATATGTAGTCAATGTTCATTATATAGCAAGTTTCATGGTTACCACATATGGTGTATTGAAAACATGCTGCCTCCCTCCTGCATTAAAAGTAGGGTGTATTCGATTTAAAAGTTAAAGAGGACAGGACATTATTTCTAATTGATAGCTGTTTATAATGTCCCAGTTTACAGAAATAATAACTATACGCCTAAATTATCCATATGTAACTGTACCTGAATAAAAAGTGACATAAAAAAACTGTATATTGCATTGTTTTGTTTTTATGGGCAGAATTCTGTTGCAGTTCTCTTCATGGAATCAGTGATCTGGAGTTTTAACTATGTCACGGTTTGAGGAAAGAAATCTAAGCATGCTTCTGATAGGACAACAGCTTATGTTTAGCATTCTGAACTCAAACCGTGACATAGTAAACACTTCAGATTATTGGTCCCAGGAAAAGAACTGTTCAGAATGTTGTTCATAAAAAGAAAACAATTGAAACATAGTTTTTCACATCAGTGTTTATTAAAGAGAACCTATCTCGGTAATGTTCTAAATATTATTTATTATTTGGTTAGGTACAGACCTTGCAGGTAATGCTGAAAGTTGGTCCCTTTGTGCAGAGGGCGATCGTTTTCTTATAAATTTAGTACTTTGATTTTCCTGCATGCTTCCATTTCTGCTGCAGTGGATTTTGCAAACCACTTAGAGCTGGGGCTGTTTGAGTGACGTCATGATAGGGAAAGAGGTTGTACAGTCTAGCACTGCGATCCCTATGCAGTGACATGCGGTTATTAGAAGCTTTCCGTTTTCTACTACTGTGAACTTTTGGGCAGTATAACACAGAACTGTGTGGTATATGGCTACTGAAAAGAAAAGTCACACTGTCTAAAATGTGGAATATTTCAAATTGTAAAAAGGGGAGTGCCATGCTTGAAAGCAACAAAGCCTGTCTCTTCCCTCGGATCATGCAGCATAGCTTATTTCGGTGCCTGTAGTCATTCCAGATGTGCTTGATCCACATGAAAGCATGATATAGTTATAAATCTTGAATCACTGCCGCTCAGAACTGGGGATGTGCACATAAGGAATGATTACTGTGTTTTTTTTATTTCGGAATACACTTACCATTACAGACATACTGTAAGCAGGTTACATTGTGCTTTTCCCACGCAGCTGCAATGTGTCACTGCAAATGTCAGAATACTGTCTGCATACATGGCAACTGCAGAAAGCAGAACACTATATAGTGATTCATGATGTCAATAAATAAAGGAAGAATAAATGTATTAATCTGTGTGAGTTGTATGACATGCAATGCTATGGAGTACATGTTCTTTCTCTGTGCAAAAACTGGCAGTGCTGACTATGCCAGCAATGATAGCCCAAGATGTCAGCCACAAGTGCCCCAAAAAAAAAACAGGCACGGTGACAGATTGAAGTCAGGAATTTCACAACATATTTTAATTAGTTGGGGGGGGGCTTTGGAGTGACTGTGCATTCACGTCAACTGCTGTGCTAGTTCAGTCATGATCCGCTCAGCGCTATCAATCTAAAGCTCATATTGGTATTGAAGAATACCAAGAATATGACGGTTATTCTCTGTTTCACTCAGGAAACTGCCCAAACTGTCGTCCTCTACATTGTGAGAATTACTGCTGCTCACGTTATTTTCAGGGTAATTTGATCAGCTAGCCATTTGGAACAACTGTAATCAGTATAGGAAGCCTAGCTATCCGTACCAGTCTGTGTTTCAGTCTCCCTATACTGACATCATAGTGCAGCGCGGCAGAAGTGGGATCGAGATGGCTGTGCATCACGCTAGCAGCACAAAAATGAATGATCATGGTGCAATGCTATAATGGACTACAAACACAAAGACAGACCTGAAATCTTACTTATGCACAAAACTGAACTAAATGCATTAAAGAAGTACTAGCCAGGATAGGTTCTCTTTAAGGTAAAGTTAAATATGGTTCATTTGGAGACAAGTTTATCATTTCTCTTACTAGGAACATTACGAACTGCTGCCTGTTAACACAGATTTCCTGTCCCCTTTAAAGTACACTGGCCTAAAAACAGTCTGGTTTCATATATTATGACATGGAACCTTTGTAAAAGAGTCTTTGACTCAAAGGTGTTATCCGATATTTATCAATCAATCAATCAATAAATAAATAAATATAGATATATACAGTCAGTCTATCTATCTGTCTGTCTATCCATCTCTCTCTCTATATATATACTGTATATATATATATATATATATATATATATATATTTCTTTGCAAAAAAACTGCATTAATGCAACAGCTAATGTTCTGATTAAACCAACATAAGTAGGGAAATGCTGATGTGAGGGTTTCAAACCCTAACACCCCTGAGGCAAATGAAGGGTGGAGTCTTCCTTGCCAATATCAACCCTAATGCTCACCCCATTCAATACACTAATGCAACATAGACACCAGTCTCCATCATATCTCAGGTTTTCTGTCACTGCAATGGGGTGAGCGTTAGGGTTGACAATGGCAAGGAAGACTCCACCCCTGTTGTTCCCTCTTTGAGGGAATCTTTGTCCTCAAGTCACACCTATGAAACTTAGCCTTCAGGTGCTAGGATCCCACAGAAGCTTTTCTGCAGCAGTCTAGTAGGGGCCACCCATGCAGAACTCACAGCATGGGTGGCCCTGCTCCCTCCTCGGTTCTTTCCCTAGCCAGAAGCCAGAAGAGACAGGAGTCCCACCAGGGAGCAAAGGAGAGAGACAGAAGGTGCCCAGCCAGCAAAAAGGCTAGAGCAATAGGACAGCCAAGCTGTAGATAGAGAGAGAGAGGTAGATGAAAAGGGAGCTGGAGGGAGGGATGGCATGACCTGATGACAGAGATTCCCTCGAAGAGCTACTGTTATAGTAAGTTCTTATGTAACTGTTATAACTTCTTTGAGGATATCTCTGTCATCAGGTCACACCTGTGGAATGAGTCCGAAGCAGTGCTAAGTGCAAGACAGTCTGGGTGGCAGGAAGCCAGAGGCCTAAGAGAGAAAGGTCTGAAGCACAGCTAGGGCAAAGCCTGCCCTTCTTCTGGAGGCAATGTCCAGACTGTAGTGCTTGGTGAAAGTATGGACAGTACTCCAAGTGGCAGCAGCACAGATTTCCGCAGCTAACATGTTCCTGAAACAGGCCACAGAAGTGGCCATGCCTCTGGTTGAATGGCCATGAACCACACCAGAAAGTTATTTATTGTACTTCCTATCGTAACCCTCCTACAGATTGGGGTGAACTATAATGTCTTTCTGGGCTCCTAAATGCCCACTCTCAGGCTGGTGTCCTGTCTGCAGTAGTTCTATTTGTCTGCGTGAGAGTGCTGTAGTGAGTCTCTGCACCTGTCTCTTTAAGGGAGTACCTATTCTGTGTTTTGAAAATAAGTCTGAGCTGGTTCTGAGTAATTAAGGCTTGCAACCAGCCAGACCATCTGTTATATGGCCCCATTCCACAGTTGCTATATGTGCAGAGGGTGCCCTGTTTGGATGTGTGATTATTTAGTGTTTATCTGTTATAATAATAATAATAATAGAAGAATTTGTCTAACCTGCTTTCAATTGCAGCTTGAGCCTTTTGAATAGGAGCCACCATGTTGGTTCTGAACTTCCACTGCTGGACCAATCGTATCTCTGGGGACCTAAAATGTAGATTGTCCCCGGAGTTTTGTGGGATGGAAATTCTGTAGTTTTTGTAGGTTTAAGTGTTTGGTGCCTAAATGGACCTAAAGGGGGAGCCCATTCTGTGACAGACTGCTTCCTCAGCCAACCGAACCTTGTGGATTACTCAGAAATCCCTAGCACTGCCTGAAGCAGAAGTGAGTCGAGAGTTGGAGGTTGAAGAGTGAACAGCTCGAGCTGTCAAGGAGCATTGGAGAATTGGTGGGAAGACTCTGCTGGCCTGTTTGCCACGTTCTCCTGCCTTTGAGCTTCTATTGTAGTAATCGGACCTTTCTGTTTACTGGCATACTTTGGCAGTGGAAGAAAGAATAAAACTGTTGTGGTGACCAGGGGTTTAGTTAATGTATTTTTAGTGGAAGTCTAATACTTCCATGAGTCAAAATCTGGAAGTTATGCCAATTTGTGGAAGTCAAAATAGTTTGCAGATCCCACAATTTGGACACCAATATTCTAGGAAGGATCACTTTATAGATGTTAATATAAACTTTAATGGTAAAATACAATTTCTTTTGGAAAAATCCATCATTTTGTGTCTTCTATGTCTTACGTTTTGGAACTCATCCATTTTTGTGTATTTTACATTTGGAAGTCAATGACTTCTTCCCCCTTTATTTTGGAAGTTTTTGCCTTATTTTTAGAAGTCAAATACTCCCAAAATGGAGTTAACTTAAGCTCTGGTGGTGACTGAGGTTTTGGGCCGAAGACTTGCTCCAGAAGCGATTGGCCTGCCTGATGAGAGAAAACAGCCTCAGAGAGAAAGGCTTGCGAATTGTAATATTTTCACTCCAGATTTTCAACATTGCCATTTTTCCACACCTCCTTATGAACAGTACAGTTGTCATTTTACACATCCTGGCCAAAATGTGTTTTCGCACTTCCAGCGCAGAATAGCATGGTCGCTGTGGGAAATCAGTTTACGGGATAGATTGAGAAAATGACAGTGATACTGTTCATAAGCAGAGGTCCTAAAATGCCTATGTTGAAAAATCTGGTGACGAAAGTCCATAAATGACTGTGTTACAAGTGTGTGTTGCGCAGTTTCCACGCACCCCTGTAACTTCGGAAACAAGTCATATTTTCACGCCAGATTTTCAACACTGGCATTTTTTCACACCTCTTTATGAACAGTACAGCTGTCATTTTTCACACCCTGGTCAAAATGTGTTTTTGCACTTCTGGCACAGAATAGCTCGGTCACTGTGGGAAATCAATGTTTGGGACAGATTAAGATTGAGTGAGTGATAGAGGGGGAGTGAATGAGCTCAAATGAGCTCTGTCAGACTGCTACAGATTTCTTTGTGGGCAGAAAAAGGTGCCAACACAGGCAGAAGCCCAGTACAAAAGGGCAGCCTGCAGCGCTGGGAGAAACAGAAGGAGTGAGTGGGGTGGGGGGAGTGAGCGAGCTTAACGAAGCTCTGTTGGGACAGCTGTGAACTTCTTTGTGGGAAGAAAAAGGCACCAAAGCAGGCAGAAGCCCATTACAAAAGGGCAGCCTGCAGCACCGGGAGAAACAGAATGAGCAAGTGAGAGAGGGGGAGTGAGCGAGCTCAACGGAGCTCTGTCGGGACCGCTGCAGATGTCTTTGTGGGCAGAAAAAGGTGCCAATGCAGGCAGGAGCCCAGTACAAAAGGGCAGCCTGTAGCGCCAGGAGAAACATAATGAGCGAGTGAGAGAGGGGGAGTGAGCAAGCTCAACGGAGCTCTGTCGGGACTGCTGTGGATTTCTTCGTGGGCAGAAAAAGGCGCCAACGCAGGCAGGAGCCCAGTACAAAAGGGCAGCCTGCAGTGCCGGGAGAAACAGAATGAGTGAGTGAGAGGGGGGAGTGAGCGAGCTCAATGGAACTCTGCTGGGACTTTAGAGTTGCCCACCCTCCCGCAGAGGGTCCTCTGTGGTCTCTGGAGTGGAGACAAAGCAATGATTGGATACTTTTAGGATTGCTGTAAGAATACAGATTAAGTTGTTATGTTTATTTATCTAACTGAGCTGAGTAATACTTGGAGTGCGTTAAGATTTCTAACTGGGCTAAGTGAAACTATATGAGAGCTGAGAACAAAAAGTATGGTAGCTGAGGGGTGAAAAATGGATAAGGAGGCTTTAGGATTGTTACAGCAATACAGTATCTAACAGATGAGATTTGAGACTGAATTACCCCAGTTGGCAAGGGGCCAGTAGGGGGACTAGTGTGGGGGGGTACAGGAATTTGAGAAAATAGGGGCCTAACAGTTGTTGTAGGGTACAGAACCTGGGAGTAAGAGCCCATAACATAAGATGGGGACCAAAATGGGGCAAGTGCCACATGTCAATAGGGCAGGCATCTTTGGAAGGGTGGTGGGATGTAAAGGGTGTGGGTCCACCATGATCCTGGAATGGGCTTGGAGGATGGTGGGATGTATGGTCTGTAGATGACTGGCTAGTTTGAGGGAGGAACTGTGGAGGTTAGGGAGGAGTCTAAGTGGCAGGGCAGATGAGAATGGTAGGCATCCTGGCTGGGGGGGGATAGGGGATGGCAAGCGGGGACGGAGGAAGAACAACAAGGGACTAGAACTGACACCAGTATCAGAGACACTAGCAGAAAAGAGAGGAGAAGGAGGGGTGCCCGAGCGGGGAGGGAGGCCTCCTGTTAGGAAAGAAGAGACCACGAGGAGTACCAGGGGAGAGCACAGATGGCTGCGGGTATAGTGGGACCAGGGGTGGCACGGTGGGGAACAAGTAGGAGGGGGAACTGATAGGGAGAGAGATGTAGGAGAGGTGTCAACTAGGAATAGATTTGAGCCTCTGCTATGAGAGGGAGGGTAGGAACATACTGAAGGGGGAGGACAAGTGGGCATGAGAGGGATGGCAACAGCCAGGGAAAACATAGCGAGGATGAAAGGGTAGAAGGGGGCTATTAAGGAAGGAGGGGGTGGTGACTGGGGGAGAGAAGGCTATGGGAAGGGGAAGGATGAGAGGGGCATCACTATCGGGGTAGAAGGTAATGGGGGCTCTAAATTGACAACAGTGAGGACAGGAAAGGTGTTGGAAATCAGCAGGGGAGGAGGGGAGGTCAACATGGGAAGCCAAGTAGGAAGCAGTCAGGCTGGGAAGGGGTTCAAGGGGGATGGGAAGAATAAGGCAGAGAAGAGGGGCGAGGCAGAAGTAGGGGGTACAGATATAGAAGTCAAAGAGTGTGCAGCCTGCGGGGGTAAGAGGCAGGGAAGATTGAATACTGGGATGGTGGAAGGGGCATTAGAAGGGAAAGGGGCTGAGGGATGGGGGGTACTCATCCTAGGGGATTCTATACTGAAAGGGGTTTATTTCAACCTTGTACTGTATTGTATACACTGTATATACTTTTTCTTCCTTGTATATTATTGCTTTTTGTATACCTGCTTCTGTACTGTACTTTGATGTACTCATGACCAGGTCCACCTTGCAGATGAGCCTTGCTCAGTGGTGCCCACCTGGATAAATAAAGATTTTGATTGACTGATTGAGAAGGGGGAAAAGGCACAGCTGTATTTGGGTTGAAGCTGTCCCCAGGTTGACTGCAGGAGGGGCAGGGCAGGCACTGCTCAAGTGTGCAGCAAGGGGGAGGAAGAAACCTCATTTACTGTTGCATGTGGGTACAAACGACTTGGCGGGGAAGACTGTGGAATTAGTGACAGGGAGGTTTGAGTAGCTGGCCAGGCAGTGTGAGGGGTTGGGGGAGTTGGTGGCATTCTCGGATGTACTCCTGGTACCATGTGCAAGCATGGGGAGGAAAGGTAGGATTGAGGAGTTCAATAAGGGGCTGAGGGATTGGTGCCACACCAAAAATCATGGGTTAGTGATTAACTGGGGTAGGGTCTGGGGAAATAGTGACTTGTATGCAGGGGACAGGATACACTTGAGCAGGAAGGGGAGGGGAGTATTAAAGGCAGGATTAGAGGAGTATATCTCTACTAAGGTGGATTTAAACTAGTGGGGGGTGCAAAAGACTGAGGTTAGTAGAAAGGTCCTAATGCTTAAAAGCCTAATGAGCTCACCCCCCTAGATACAGGTAAAGGTGGAGGCATAGTAACCCTGGGAGGGGGCAGGCAGAGTGGTCTGAGTGTAATACAGAAGGCACCACCACCTGGTAAGAATAAGGAGGAGAAAGGGTGTGGACTACCGGGAGGAGGGACACAGGCCAAGGAGGAGAAGAGTGAGGAGAAGGAGAAGGAGGGGTAGGGGTGGAAGGTGATCTCTCTCAACGCAAGAAGCCTGGGGAACAAAATTGCAGAGCTTCAGGTGCTCCTTTCAGAGGGGAAGGTGGACATTGCTGCAGTTATAGAGACTTGGGCCACAGACTACCATGATTGGGGCTTGGCAATCCTGGAATACAGGTTATACAGCAGGAACGGGGGTTACTGTATGTGGGGGAAGGATTAAATGCATAAAGGGATGAGGCGAAGATGAGAGGACAGAAGCGCTTTGGGTGCAGCTCCTGGACACCAAGTGCAGAAAGCTGAGGTTGGGAGTGGGGTACAGACCACCAGCCCAATCCTGGGAACTGGATGGGGAGTTGGCAGAGCAGATAAGGAGGGTGTGTAGAAGGGGGGAGTGTGGTGATACTGGGGGATTTTAACCTACCACGGGTTGACTGGAGTACCCCGGACACTAGCAGTACCAGGGAGCAGGTGCTCCTTGATGTATTGCAGGATGGCCTTCTGATGCAATTTGTAAGTGGGTCTACAAGGCTTGGTAGCACTCTGGATCTAGTACTGGCAAATGGGGAGGCAGTGAGGGAGATAAGGGTGGAGGACCCACTAGCAAGTAGCGACCACCAAACATTGTGGCTTGTTGTCACGCTGGGCAGGGAGACAGGAGGCACGGGCACTAAGGTGGTGGACTTTATTAGGGTGGACTTTGGGGGGATGGGAGCAATACTGCAAGGCAGACTCCAGAATATAAGGCCGGGGATGGATGCAGAACAAAAGTGGGGAGTCATAAAGACTGGGCTAACAGAGGCCACAGCAGCCTGCACCAGGGCCAGGAGTAAGAACAGCAGAGGCAAGAAACTATGCTGGCTGAACAAGGAAGTGCTGCAAGGGGTGAGGGCAAAGACTGCTGCATATTGGAAGTACAGGAAAACAGGGAAGGGAGAGGATAAGGAGGCTTTTGGGAGTTGGTCAAGGGTGGTTGCCAGGAGGGTGAAAAAAACTAAGGCCTCCAAGCAACTAAGTTCTGCACAGGGCATAAAGAGAGGCAAAAAGGACTTTTTTAGGTATCTCAGGGAAAAGACGTGCGAGGAACCTATTGTGAGGATAAAGCAGGGAGGGGATTGGGTGGTAAAGGTGGAGGAGCAAGTGGAAATTCTAAATGAGTACTTCTGCTCCATTTTCACTAAGGAGAGGGATGGCCCACTACCAGAATGGGCTGAGGGGGTGGGGAAAGGGGGGAGGAGGTGACGGACAAAGTGATCACAGGAAGTAGGGTGCTAGAGGGGCTGAGGGCAATAAGGGTGCACAAGGCACCAGTTCCCATTGCCATCCACCACAGGGTGCTGAGGGAGATGGTGGAGCTGTTGGCTAAGCTGCTGGCAGATCTGTTCAACACCTCCCTGGAAACAGGGTGTGTGCCCCAGGACTGGAGGGTGGCCCATGTGGTGCCCATACACAAGAGTGGGCCTAGGGAGAAGCCAGGAAATTATCGGCCGGTAAGTCTCAAGTCCATATTGGATAAGCTTATGGAGGCGATACTGAAGGAGAGGCTGGTGGCATTCCTAGACAGTAATGGCCTCCAAGATGGGCAGCAACAAGGGTTCGTCTCAGGGAGGTCTTGTCAAACCAACCTAATAGAGAATTGTGACTGGGTGACAAGGGAGTTGATAAAAGGTAAACAAAAAGAAGTAGCCAGCCACACCTAGTAAAAGTTCCAAAATGTATTTTTTTATTTTTTCTTATTTTTTCTAACAATACGATCCTTGTAACCCAACATTTCACCTTAATAGGCTTCTTCAGGGGAAGGATCTATTTAGAAACAAATATTTTCTGGATTGCGATTTTGACAAGGGAGTTGGACCGGGGCCCTGTGGTACATGTCCTGTACTTGGACTTCAGTAAGGCCTTTGATACAGTGCCTCATGGAAGACTTGGGGGGTGAGCTAACGGCAGTGGAGGTGGAGAAAAAAGCTGACTAAATGGATAGAGAACTGGTTACAGGGGAGGGTATAGAGTGTGGTGGCGGGGGAGCTTTCAGCACCCAGAGCAGTGACAAGTGGGGTGCCGCAGGGGTCAGTGCTGGGCCCGGTGCTATTTGGGCTCTTTATCTCTGATACAGCATACTGAGTGGGGAGCAGGGTTAGTCTGTTCGCACATTATACCAAATTGGGGGCAGTGGTGGATGAAGAGGACGGATGGGAAAAACTGCAGGAGGACCTAACCAAACTAGAGACATGGTCGGTGCAGTGGCAGCTAGGATTCAATGCAAAGAAATGTAAGGTGATGCACTTCAGGGCTAAGAACCAGAAGAGGTACTGTTGGTTGGGGATCAGAGAGGAGGAGAAGGACCTAGGAGTGCTGGTAACTGGGAGCATGAACAACTCAGCCCACTGCATGAGAGCAGTAGTGAATGCAAACAGGATGCTGGGGTGCATTGCAAGGGTGCTCTCATCCAGAAACAGGGATGTGATTCTACCTCTCTACAGATCATTGGTCGGACTGCACCTAGAGTACTATGTGCAATACTGGAGGCCATACCTGAGGAGAGATATAAAGTTACTGGAGGGGATGCAAAGAAGGGCAACAAAAATGTTAAAGGGGATGGAAGGAAAGGAATATGAAGTTAGGCTGAAGGAGCTGAACATGTACACACTGGACACAGGAGAGATAAGGGGGATGTGATTGAAGCATTTAAATACCTGAGGGAGTAAATAAACCTAGCACTGAGGGGGTGTTTAAACTGAGGAGTGGAAGAGAGACGAGGGGGCACGGACTAAGGTTGAAAGGGGGACATTTCAAGAGGGAAATGAGGAGGCACTACTTCTCTGAGAGGGTGGTGTCTAGTTGGAATGCGCTGCCAGAGGGGCTGGTAACATGTAGGACAGTCAATAGCTTTAAGGAGGAATGGGATAAAGCAAGAGGAAGAGTCGGGGGCAGGGGCTGGGACAAGCGGGGGAGGAACTGAGGGGGAGAAGGCTGGGGCAGCTGCAATCTAGGGTGCTAGCTGCACACTCGGGCAGACTTACATAGACTGAATGGTGTGTTCTGCTGGCAGATTTGTATGTTCATATGACTGTATGTATGTTCGTATGTAAAATCACAGTGACTGTTCATGAGCAGAGGTCCTAAAATGCCTATTTTGAAAATTTGGTGACAAATGTCCATAAAATGACTGTGTTACAAGTGTGCATGATATAGTTTCCACACACCCTTGTAACTTCACAAATTTGTAGTATTTTCACTCCAGATTTTCAATACTGGCATTTTTTCAGACCTCCTTATGAACAGTACAGCAGTCATTTTTTACATCCTGCCCGAATTATGCGTTTACACATCTGGCGCAGAATACCGCGATTGCTGTGATAAATCAATGTTCAGGACAGATTAAGAAAATCATAGTGGCAGTGTTCATGAGCAGAGGTCACAAAATGCCTACAGTATGTTGAAAATTTGGTGAAATAATTCCACTAAATGACTGTGTTATGCGCATGCATTGCGCAGTTTCCACGTACGCTCGGAAGTTTGAGCATTTTTAATACTTTCACTACAGATTTTCAACCTTGCCATCTCTTCACACCTCCCTATGAATGGTACAGCTGTCATTCTTCACATCCTGCCCGATCTGTGTTTTCGTACATCTGGCGCACAATGGCATGGTTGCTGTGGAAACTCAAATTTTGGGACACATTGACAAAATTACAGTGCCACTGTTCATGAGAAGAGGTCCCAAATGCTTTCATGAGTTGGGGGCCACAAAATGGCCATGTTGAAAATTTGTACTGCAAATACCAACACATGCCTGGGGCGTTGCAGTTTCTAACCATAACGTCCCACCCTGTACAGACTGACAGGCATCAGGGGTGTGCTTTTGGACTGCCGACTATAATGGTCATGCCATTCCAACCCCACCCTGCACCCACTGACAGGCATCAAGCTGTGCCTTGGAATCTTCGGCCCCACAGTTCACCCCATTCTATACTGCACCCATTTCAGTATATCTCCTTATGGAGTGGGGTGACTGTAAAGCAGAACACCCCAAGGCACACCTCAACACTTGTCAGTGTCTGCAGGATAGGGTGAGGTGAAATGGCATGAAGGTTATGGACGACAACCTAAATGCATGCCCCAATGCCTTTCTGTCTCTGCAGGGTGGAGGTGGGGTTGGCGTGAAGTTCAATACCTCACTGCCATTCCTAATCTGCATCTGTCTAACTCCTGCATTTCAAATGCTAATACCAGCAAGCAAACATTCAGCATTGACAAATGCTTGTTCTGTTTTATTTCCACGTTGATGAGAGTACTCCAACTTTTCTGCTTTCTGTTAAGTTATCCCTATGTGAGCACTGAAATCACTACTGGAAGCCTTTTTTTTTCTGCCGCTCTGCCTTGTAATAGTCTAGTCATATCAGTTTGAGTCAAATTTCCAAGTTTCTGTATTTATTTTTATAAATTAATTAAACAATAAGGCATGACTAGGGGTTATGTTAATGGTCTGTTAATCACCCTCTAGGGGTGTAATGTGGCACGAGGCATAGCCGAGTGCTACATGCCCCTAGAGGGTGATTAACTGACCATTAACATAACCCCTAGGAGTGCCTTATTGCTATTATAATAAAAATGTTTTTAAATAGTGTTAAACCTTGTTCAGCATGTGATTAGGCTGTACATGTATGTTAATCAAAGATTAACATAGGGCTGATAGAATGTTTACAACCAATCAGAAAGCTCTGTTTCTCTGACCCTTTTTATAATTCCCATTTACCCATTTTAGAAGCCCAATAATAATAACCCACGAAAGGTATATACGTTTTAGGAATTAACTTCCCAGGTGATTGAAGGACACTCAACCTTAAGCCTTGTGCTGCACAATGCATCCATAACATGAAATAATTTACAAAAAATCCATGCCTTACTGCATGTTATTGCTTACATATACACATATCGACAGATGGACATAAAACAAATGTGGCAAATTAAAAACTCATGCACTCTGACACAAAAAAAAAAAAAATTGGAATCAACGTTTCAACACTAGACCTTATTTATAAGGGATCTCCTGAAGAAGGCCAAATGATTGACATGCCAGTTCAAACTGTTTCATTTTCAGTCTGCATGTGATTTTTACATTTTTGCTTTATTTGCAGCCCAAACGCTGATGCAGCACCATGTTTTTTTCACTGGATTTATAATACGTTTGTGCTTTGTATGCATATTGTTGTGGAATAACACCCTCCAAGGTGTGGGCTGTGCAACAGATGCTCACATGTGGGTAGCTGAAGGTCCTTTGCTGTGCCTCATGCTCCACAACCCAATTAGGTTGTGTGGGTATTGCAAAATCACTGCACACCCAGTTGTATGTTATTTCTTACATATCTCTCATGATAGGATAGGGGTTGGCTGGGTATGGAGTCTGAAATACATCTTACACACAAGCGGTGGCTTCTCTGTGACAGGGTTGAGATGCAATAGCTGGGCAGTGTGGAATGCTTGTGCTGTGGCTGCCCATGCTCTACCTGCCATGCAGGTAAAGAGTACTTTGGTTTGCAGTGCTGTGAATCGAGCAAATTTTTTGTGGCACCCACAAAATATAGAGGAGACAATCATTTTCCCATTCAGAAATCTGTAAAACCTCTGTCTGATAGTTTAAATCTACTGAAGGAGCAGACAGGTATACTGGATCTTTGATTCTCAGTGGTATGTCTTCCCTCAGTCAGAGCTCAAAACAGAGAGCAGTAATTAAGCAATAATACATGACAAGGTGTGTAATATCATGGGATGTAGGGTAAGCCAAGTCTTCAACCACCTGAGAAGGAATAATATCTCATGATATCACACATCCTGGAGTGTATCACTGTGATTATGAAATGGATCCATTTTGGTGTTTTTGATTAATGGCATAACTTGCTTTCAGACCAGGATTATGCACAGAGATATCATCCAGGCTGAAAGTGGTCTTGGACAATCAGATTTCAGAATGCGGACCATTCGTTTCAAGATATACAATATAATGTACAGCTGCAACTTGTGAACTCTGCGACATGACCGTCATGAGGACAGGAAGCTGGCAATACAGACCCCTAGATCTGACTGTGTCTTGTGACTTGTATGTTCCTTTGCAAATACAGATTTACTGACAGCATGATAAGACTGACAACAGCAGATATACTGACAAATTCAGAGAGCAGGACGAATTGCCCCAGCCCTTCCTGTAGTTTCCTTTTAAACAGATGCATAGTTGATTTTACTATAAGTCATTTTTTAGGAACTGGGTTCTGAAATAAAATTTTTTAGACATGATAATGATTTTCAGGGACAACTTCTAGGCCATCCTGAGAGGGAGAATGTATTACCTCCATGACAGATCTACTTTCCACTGACCTGGGCTTGTGACAAGCACAAAGTCACTGCTGAATCTTGGGCTCCACACTATGCTGCTGCTAAGTAATTAACCAGTTTGAAAAGCAGTATTTCTTAAACCTACCTTTTCTGGAGGCTGTTCTACTATGCAGTCATCCACTGTCGGACTGTGATCATCAACGCCTATACTCTTCTCCTAAAGTTAGTAAAATATGCAGTTAGTTTTACTGTGAATGTAGCACTTTCCATTTTCAACGCAAAGGTTTAACTATAAACATGAGGCAACACTGAGGATTTTAAAAGGTGAGAAGATGAGCTTTGAAGTGACTAAAAGTATGCTCAATAATGCTGACACAATCATTTAGTACAGATCCCGTATAAATAGTTTAAGATCCTTAACTGTTAAGTATTCTGTTAAAAAGGTCACTGGGGTAGCCGGACAATTTTTTCTTAATTGTAATACTTCTAGAAGCTCTGTACTTTTGAATGTAAATAATTTGAAAAATCAATAAAAGTTTTAAGAAATGCCTATTGGGTTTTGTTTTTTTCCTATTGTACTGTAATAATTCTAGGAGCCCTGTTTTTGAATGCAAGTAATTTGAAAAAATCAATGAATAAAAGTTTTAAGAACTTTCTATTTATGCTGCACTTTCAGATTTAATGATTTAATCAAACTATTTATGGTGCACTGCCTCCTGATTTAAAGTCAACTGCCTATTTAAAGTGCACTGCCAAATTTAATCAAAATGCCTGATTTAAAGTGCACTGCCTAATGTAAAGTGATCCACCTCTTTTAATAGTACTGCTCGATATAAATGAATGGCCTATTTATGGTGCACTGCCGGATTTAATTGAACTGTCTATTTATGGTGCATGGCATGATTTAATCAAACTGCCTATTAATGGCGCACTGTCTGATTTAATTTACCTGCCTATTTACAGTGTACTGCCAGATTTAATCAAATTGCCTACTTATGGCACATTGATTTAATAGACCTGTCTATTTTTCCTGCACTACCAGATTTAATCTAATGGCCTACTTATGGTACACTTCCTTTTTAATTGAACTTCCTAATTATGGTGCACTGCTCAATTTACAGTGAACTGCTTATTTAAAGTGCACTGTCCAATTTAAAGTGCACTATCTGATTTAAAGTACACTGCCTAATTCAAAGTGAACTGCCGATTTAAAGAGCATTTCTTGATTTAACTGAATTGCCTACTTAGAATGCACTGTCTGATTTAATAAAACTGCCTATTTAAGCAACTTCATCTAAGTAAGCAAATAGCCTAATTAAAGCAGACTGACCATTTAAAGTGTGTGTACCAATCCAAAGTGCAAGCACTCAATGGGACATTGCAGGTTTAACACATTAACAAACTGACTCAGTAGACATTGCTTGAAGATTTTATTCCTTGCATAAGACTTGGCCCATATAACAGTTAAGTGTGTTGGCAGTCTGTAGCAATATTCCATTAAACAATATGGCATCCACTTGAGTACACATTTCAGATGGTAAATCCAGAACGATATCCTTTGTCTCAGAGTTACTTCTTCAGCCCTCAGTACTATAGTCCAGGGTTCTAGGACTGATTCCCATTGTTCTTGTATTGCCTTCCAGAATATTCCATTTTGGCCAAGCAGTTATCCAGCTCTCCAGAGTAGCAACTTCTTGGTTCTTCAGCAATGATACAGTGACTCCTCTTCAGCAGCATCTGGGCTAATATTTAGTCAGAGACAGGTCAAGACTAGTTAAGGCAGTGTCCAACAAGTCTAGGCACTCCATTACGTGAAGTACGTAGGTGAGGAACTGGGTACCCTAGAAAAAGGTCTCTGGAAAAAAAAAGTATCCGTAAAAAATGGCACGTGGGGGAAAAAAAAAAGGATCCAATATGGCGTGAGATGCGTTTTACCTCAAATTTCACTGAAGCGGTGATCCATGGCAGTGCGGTGTTGTAATAGTAAGTCTTTATTTTCCTCAAATTGCAATGGGGTGGTGACCCATAGCAGCATGGTGTTATAATCTGCACTTCCCTCGAATGGTGCCATTTTTTCCTCCTTTATATTTGGTGCCTTTTTCCCACGGACGTGTTTTCCAGATCCTTTTTTTCCTACAGCCTAGGAATTGCCCCTGTTTACAGAGTAGTGATCCAATGTAACAGTGGGGCTAGAGGAAGACAGCCAAGATTACTGACTGATGCTAGTGTACCCTCACCGTCGCCCCATTAGCACTTTATGCACAAGGGGGTAAGGAGTGTGTCTGACTATGTGATGTATGTATTCTGTGAGATCAGTGCTGCTTGCTGTCAGACCTGAAGGAGGCAACCTTTGTGGTTCACCATGTAGTTAGGGCCCCAGTGTTCCCAGAAGTGCAGCCGAATCACAAAGGCAAGCAGCATAGTGAGCAGAGCAGTGAAACTTTCCAGCATAAAACCAGGACAGCAGGAGACTCTCTTGAAACAGCTGGACACAGAGGTACAACTCGGTACAGTCCCAGGAAATTCAGGACATGGTGCAGCATCCCTCCTGTCCACAATCCAAAAGTGAGCAGCTCTGTCAACTTCTGGTTGAAGTCACTGACACTGCAGCAAGTGTGGCAGCCTGCTGCCCCATATAAGTTAATTAAGCAATAAGGCAGGCAGGGGGTGCAGTATGGTGGGATAACAGCCTGCCTTGGGTGGGCTGAAGCACAAGGTGAAGCCGAGTACCTTCACCACCTGAGAAAGGCCATTAGCCCAACACAACACATTCCCTGGAGTGCTCTGTTGTGATTATGAAATGAGCCCTTTTTAGTAAATTCAATGTATTTTTTTAAACATATTTTTGTTGAGCTACTTTCAGCAGGGCTGTTAAGCTGAGATAACGGCACAGTTGAAATTACTTCTTGGACAATCAGGAGCCAGCATTTTTCCCATTTCATAATTGGGAAAAATGGACATCAGATGTTAAAGGGAAGTGGGGCATGTCAAGAGCTGGACACACCCTGCATACACTTACACCCGCAAGGGGACACTGGCTCATTTCCAGTGTCTCTAGAGAAAGAGATTACAAACCACAGAAAGTGGGGCCCAATGGTGCAGATGAGGACACCACCTTCTACATTAACCAGAGTCTTCAAGTGTGGTCCCTAGTACTCCCTACATCACTGGATTCAGGCCCAGTCAGCAAAAGGCAAGCTGTAGAACTTGGAGTCTGGAAAACGGCTCAACAGGCCGCACCTGGGCTCTTAGACTGGGCAAGAGGATTAGATGATGGAAGGATGTCCCAATGGCAGCCCAGGTGGGAGGAAAAACAGCAAATCCAACACAAAGGTTACTAGGGTTTCAGCAAGATTACCTGTGGATGTAATGAGAATTTTCTACCTTGTGTTACTGCCAATCCACCTGCTCTAGGCTCTGATACTGCCACGGGAGTTTCAGAACAGATGGAGTAGCAGCAAGGACTGAAAAGCTGCACTACATTATATAACATGGTGACTATGCGTGCATGCTGTAAATTTAAAAACTCTGCATTTAAATATGTTCCTTAATTCATCGTAATTTTTTTTTGATATAATGGAAGTAATTATACAGCATTATGAAGTAAGGCAATTAAATATTAGTGCAGTTTCCATTCCATTATTCTGAGTTCTTTCTAAGACTCAGTGGATAATGAATGTTAATTCCCAATTACCACAAACAATGAACTATTCATTATTCAGGACATAATAACAAATAATCTGCACAATGGGGGGGGGGGAGACTGTATTTGAGAACAATTAATAAAACATTTTAAGAAAAGAATAAAATAGCCTGTCCCCCACACTGAGGTGGCACAAGCTAATTTAATGGCCCCCTCACTCCTTTCAGTCTACTGCTTTTGAACAAAAAGGGATCAGACTTGGGTGGGGAATAACTTGACTAAGCTGCCGGGATGTATCTAAATTGTCCCCATCATAAACTGGGGTTCAGAGCACACTGGCCCCTAATTTCTTTTTCTACAATGGGCCCAAGGGTATTGTGAGTATAGTGGGTAATGAAAGATTGTGTTAGTCAGATGGAAGTGCTGGCAGGAGGCCAGATAGTGTTTTTAAAGGTGATTTACCCACAGGAAGACGAGGGAACATGTGGCATGGGAAATGACTGAAGGTGGTGGTGGTGGGGGGAGGGCAACTGGACTGGCCCTGGCAACCAGTGAAGGGGAACATCTTTTTAAAGCCTTTGTATTCATTTGTATTATCCCAAATAAGAAATACTAAATGCCTAAACAATTGGGACCCTGAATACAATACTTGGTGAATATTTGCCAGAAGATATTCCTACACCCCTAGTGCTTTCCAACAGTTTCAAGCAAAACTCAAATGAGTTAGTTTATGTAAAATTTAGTTTATGTGGTGCCTCCTTTGAAAGACAGCATCTTAAAGCAGCTGCTGATATTAAACAAGACCTGCAAAAATCACAGTTCAAAGCAGCAGCTGATACAGTATTAAACAAGACCTGCAATAATCACAGATCCTGCTTCAAGATTCGCTCTTGCAGCAGGTAACACCTTTAGTACTAAGCCGCTAGGCACCAGGACTCCATGGAAAACTTCTAGCTAGTAGTATCCAGCACAGAACCACCCCCAATGTCATGTACAGTATGAAAGGGGCGGTCCCCCAACCCATCCCCAGTTCTTTTCCCCACCATCAACCACATAAGTCAGACCACTGCGGACTCCTTCAGCTTGATGACTTCCATTTTTTAATGATGCCACACCTCCATGGCGCCTCAGCCTGACTCACTGCCTGACCCCCTTCCCCAGCTGAGGCCTTAGGGGAGGTCGTGGGGGGTCGGTTTTCCTTGCACACTGAAGGGTGCCGTCAGATAACCACCAATCGGTGGGTTCTGTAGCTTATTGAGAGAGGGTACACTCTCGAGTTCACTGAGGTTTCTACAGACAACCCTCCTATCCAGTCCCCTTACTTCCAGGCCCACAGTGCTCTCATCACAGAGGAAATCCAGGCTCTCCTACTCAAAAGGGCCATAGAGCCTGTCCCCCTTGCACAACAAGGGAAAGGGTTTTATTCCCATTTCTTTCTAGTGTCCAGAAAACAGGGGACCTGCACCCAATCCTGGACCTCTAATACCTGAATCAGTACATTGAGTACAAAAAATTCAGGATGGTTACCCTGATAGATCTGCTTCTGCTGCTCCATCAAGGGGATTGGTTATGCTCCCTGGACATGCAGAACGCATACCTCCACATTTTTTTGTTCTGGTTCCCATGTCCTCGGACCCACCTGCCGTCCCCATGCCCAGGCCTGGTCCCCTGGGCAGGGTGCCCGGGGATCCCCCTCCCAACAGACACTTTTGGCAAACCCCGCTACCCTCCCCCCCGGGTCGGGGCTATGGGAGCGGGATGCTCCCGACGGACACCAGAGGCAGTGGATGGCAGGGAGAGCAGGTCGTCATGCCGGGGGCCAGCTTTTTTTGATACTTGCTCCCTCGGGTGGTGGGGTAGTGCAATGACGTCCAGCATCTGCCCTGCTCCCTAACAAGGTGGTGTTGGTCGCAGCGGTACCCCCAGCCTCTGCCAGGGGTCAGTTAAGCACTGGACACTCTTCCCCTCCCTCCCTCCGGAGAAGGTAAGCAGTCCCCAGGACACTCGATCCTTCTCCCCTGGCTGGCCCTCCAACACCCGAGTCTGTTCCCGAACCCGGGTCATTGATCTCTCAAGTGGAAATCCAACTGCTGTGCCGGTGGGATGGCATAATACTTCCACATTCTGATTTTCCAACCACACAGGAGGTTCCTTTGCTTCCACTTCCAGGGAGATCACTATCAGTTCAGGGCTCTGCCTTTCAGGCTGTCCTTGGCACCCAGAGTGTTCATGTAATGCCTCGCATTAGAGGCTACAGCTCTCAGGAGGCAGGGTATTACGTCTTCACCTACCTCGACAACTGGCTCCTAACTGCTCCCGCCAGGGACCAGCTACTGTGCACCAAGCAGGCCACTTTCCACCTGTTTCAGGACCTGGGGATCACCTTAAATCTTCCAAAGTCCTCTGGTCAAGTAAGTGGCTAAAATACATAGGGGCGATTCTGGACATGGCCCAAGGCAAAGCTTTTCTCCTTCAAAACAGAGCAGAGCACCTCCAGGCACATGCTTGACACCTCTCTTCAGCTCATTAAGTCCCGGCCAGGACTGTCCTCAGACTCTTATAGCACATGGAAGCTGTCATTGCCATGGTCCCTCTGGCCAGACTATACATGAGAATGATCCAGTGGAACTTGAGAGTTCAATGGGAACAACGATCAGACAACCTGGACCAACCAGTCCTGGTGTTCAAACCAGTCAAAAAAACCCTGATCTGGTGGTTGACTTCCTCTAACCTTTCCAGAGGAGTTTGTCTCCAGAAGGAACCCCTCAGGCAGTTTCTGACAATGGATGCATCAGGCCAAGGCTGGGGAGCTCACCTGGGAGATTGCCAGAGACAAGGGTCCTTGGAGCAGCATGAGCTTCATCTCCACATCAACATTTGGAGAGGAGGGTGGTTCTATATGCCCTTCAGGCCTTTCAAAAAGTTCTGCTGTCTGGATCCCTGTTGATACAAACCCAACAACATGTCGGTAGTATTTTATATCAACAAACCAAGGGGGAACTAACCCCTATCCCTTTTGCAGGGAAGCAATTCGAGTGTAGGCATTGGCAGTGGAGCACCATTTGGATTTACCAGCAGTCCATGCCCCAGGCTTCCAAAGCACCCTAGCCAACAACCTAAGTCAGTCTTGGTCCGGGGCCCATGAGTGGGAGCTCCATCCTTCAGTGGCAGAAGCTCTTTTTGACAGATGAGGTCATCCAGACCTAGATCTATTTGCCTCCCCATCCAATGCATACTGCCCAGTTTTTGCTTGCTAGATCCAGGGCCTGGTGTTTTCTGGCACAATGCGTTGTCCCTCTCCTGGACAGAGAGGTTCCTTTACCCATTTCCTCCCTTCCCTCTACTTCAACGGGTCCTCCTCAAGTTACAATTGGAGGGTGCAAAGGTGATCCTAGTGGCACCTTTCTGGCCACATCTGATTTGGTTCCCTCTACTTCAACAGCTGGCTGTGGAACCTCCAGTTTCCCTGCCCCTCCGATCGTACTTGCTCTCCCAGGAACACGGAACCCTGGCCATCCGGTTCTCAGATCTCTGCATCTTCATGCATGGCTCCTGCAGACCTAGCCATCTCCAGATTTGGGGCATCACTTAGAGTAGTGGATGTCCTAGTAGCAGCCAGGAAACCCTCTACTAGGGTAACCTACACTATGAAATGGAAGCAGTTCTGTGTTTGGGCCACCGCTCGGCATTTAGACCCATTCTCCTGCCCAGTGAACTCAGTATTAGAGTAACTCTTCTCTTTATCTGATGCAGGACTTAGCTACTCTTTGCTCAAGGTGCACTTGTCTGCCATTTTGGCCTACCATATAACTATTGAGGGCAAGGCAATTGCCCAGCTGGAACTTCCCAGTACCTTCCTATGGGGCATTTTGCACTTGAAGCCTCCTATCAGGGTCCATGTCCCACCATGGGATCTTCTGTTTGTTTTAGAAAAACTCACATTGCCCCACTTTGAACCATCCATGAGTTGCAGGCTTCACCTTCTGTTGTGGAAAGCATTATTTTTAGTTGCCATTACTTCTGTTCAAGGGATGTCTGAGCTTCAGGCCCTGATATGTAAGGAGTCTTACTTAGTTTTTCACAAGGACAGGGTGTCCCTGAAAACTAATCCTGAGTTTCTTCTGAAGGTGGTGTCGTAGTTTACTTTGAATCAGGACATTCACCTTCTGGTGTATTACCCAGAGTATTCTAACCATGGGAAGGCACTACTACATACTCTGGATGTTCACAGGGTGCTTTGTTATTACTTGGAGCGCACTCGGCCTACTCGAAAATCTGATCAGTTGTTAATTTCTTACGCCCCCCTGCATGACAGGGGCTCCAGTTTCTAAACAATGTTTATCCAAATGGTTGGTTAATTGAATGTTTTTTGCTGCAATCAGTATGATAAACCCTTACCGGGCTCATGTAAGGGTCAGTCTACCAGGGCATGGCTGCTTCCTTTGCCTCACTGAAAAATGGGTTTGCTGCTGACATTTGTGCAGCTGCCACTTGGAGTTCTGTCCACACCTTTGTGAAGCACTACAGTCTGGACATGGTTTCTCGCTGCAGAGCAGGCTTTGGCCTTGCAGTCCTTCAGGGCCTCCTGTCCTAATTTCTTCAGGAGACTACTACCTCCACCCTTCTGACTAGGGTCTCTTCTTTACTGCTTGGGACTCTGTCCTAAAGGTGTTACCTGCTACAAGAGCGAATCTCAAATTAAGACAGTACAGTTATGTAAGAACTTACTGTAACAGCAGATCTTCGAGAGAAGCTCTTGCAGCAGGTACAGTATTGCCCTCCCTCTTTCCCCCTGGTGACTGGTTCTCCATCTCAGATAGTTTTGTTTTCCTCTATTAGAAGAACCTCCTAGGTTCTCCACTTTCACTAACTTGCTGGGGTCTCTGGCGGGAGAACTGGGGATGGACTGGGGGACGGACCAACCCTTTTATACTGTACTTGACGTCTGGGGAGGGCCAACATTGGGGGCAGTCCCCCGCTGGATACCGCTAGCTAGAAGTTTTCCATGGGGTCCTGGTGCTTGGTGGCTTAGTCCTAAAGGTGTTACCTGCTGCAAGAGCTCCTCTCGAAGATCTATTGTTACTGTAAGTTCTTACATAACCGTACTTTCTTTTACCAGTTGCTTTGTAAGCCACAAATTACATTTTTTGTGTATAATTTTTTAACCTTTTACTATAGTTTTTAGGTTATGTTATCACTGCTAATGGTTGGTAGCACTCACCCTAAAATTATAGTAAAAGGTTTAAAAAAATCATTTATACCCAAAAGCCCTGCTGGTGAAAGATCTGTGATTTGTGCAGTTCTGCTCTAAAATGAAACTGCTCTACCTATTCTTTTTGTTCTATTTTCTCCTACCTTGTAATACGCTCTTTCTCCTCATTTTGAATCTGCATTAGTTTTTGTTTTCTCCAGTTTTAAAATAATTAATGTGAACACCATTAAATACAGCTGCCCCATATTTTTCAATGGTATTAACAGCTGTTTTTGAACACCCAGGGTCCCATACAGAGTTGCAGTTAGTGGCATGAAGTGGTCGCTGTGCCCACTTAGCACCACCAGTAACTCTGTGACTCCAGTGATCTATGTTCAACAGGGAGGGGGGAGGGATCCTAACTTGGTTGCATAGGACCCTATGCGACCACATGGGAAAGTGGGTCACAGCCACAATGCAAATGGTCTTAATGGACTTTCAGTAAGGCATGGAAGCACTTACATACCTGTTTGCAACCCCACTGTTTTAAGAACTTTTACAAGCAATTGGTAAGCTCTAGGAGGACTCAAAGTGCTGCAAATCAGTGCTCCTTAACTATAAGGTGACAGACTGGGGGGGGGGGTGCAGATGTGAAATTAAATGTTGTAGCCATCACAGAAGCATGGTCCACCAGGAAAAAAAGACTGAGACTTAGTAATACTAGGATGCATCATGACGAGATAGGAGTATGGGAAAAGGGGGTGGAGGTAACCCTTTACGTCAAGCAAGGCATCCATGTGGTAGAGGAGGGGTTCATCAGGGGAGGGAAGGGGGAGACAGAATTGCTGCATGCATAGCTCATGATTACATCAGGTAAAAAGCTGCACATGGAGGTGATCAACAGACTCTCAGGACCGGGGATGAGGGAGATGGGAAACTAGGAGCATAGATTTAGAAGGGGGCACCAAAGAGGGCAATAGTGGTGGTGTGGGAATGTTAATCTACCAGCTATAGAATGGGACATTCTGACAGACTGAAAGCACCATGAGTCCGGCCCTACTAAATACTCTGCAAGACTGTCTGCTGGTGCAGCTGGTCAGAGAACCCACAAGGCAAACTGCCATTCTTGACCTGTTGCTCACCACTTCAGAAATAGTACATGCGGAGAGGACTGGGGAGCCACTGCAGACCAGTGATTATAACACCATATGGTTCGAACTGGTCTTGGGTACTAGTATGTGCTCTTCAAAGGCCGTAGTTCAGGATTTCAGAAGAGCCGAATTTGACCAGATGAGGGAGCAAGTGAAGCACTAACTAAAGGGAGTAGACGAAATCAGGGGGGTGGAGGAGAGGTAAGGAATAATAAAAGTGACCATTCTAGAGGCAACTACGTCATGCCTGAGAATGGTTACCAAGAGAAATGGGCACAAGAGGCCAATCTGGTTCTTGAAGAAGGTAAGGAGGGCAGTTAGGGCTTAAAAAGGGCATTAATTAGATTCAAAAAAGATGCAGGTAGACAAGGAATGGATTGATTACCAGTTAAGGATGAGGGAGGTCAGGATGGCAGTGAAGGATGCAAAACAAACACAGATCTGCACAATGCAGAGGGGCTCAAGGGGGAACAGTACTTTAGATGCATTAGGGAAAATAGAAAGACAAGAGGGGGGCTTATTAGGCTGATGGAGGGGGTGGCAGTATAGCCTACAGGTTAGAGTAATGAGCTGTGAATGAGCTTGGTTCATCCAGCAGACTAGACCTGGTTTGAGTCTCACAACCTCCACTTGCATACTGTGTGACTCTGAGCAAGTCACTTAACAGCCCAGTGCTCCCAGGTTGCCCCTGAAAACAGGCACTTGTGTCTGGTGGGCCTTACCTGGTTACCAAAGACTAAAATAAATAAATAAATACTGGAGGAGGAGGAGCAGAAGGCAGCTCTTCTTGATGACAGTTTTGCTCTGTAGTCGCACTGAGGACAGTGGGTCCTTGCATGAAATCAGAATAAAGGCTGCTACAAGAGGGACACCAGAAATAGGAAAGGTGGTAATTACGGGAGAAATGCTAAGAAAAAGGGCTAGCAACCCTGAAAATAGATAAGGCTCTAGGGCTAGATGGGATGCACCCGAGGGTGCTCAGGAAACTGGCACTGGAACTGGCTGAAACCTGACAGGGCTATTCAATGCCTTCCTACAGCTGAGAATGGTTCTGAAAGACTGCAAGGTAACAACCACAGTTCTGATCCATAAGGTGCGAAGACAAAGAGCAACCAGGACACTACAGACCAGTGAGCCTTGCCTCTATACCAATTAAACTAATGGAGACACTAGTCAAAGAGGACCCGGTGAACTACTTGGAAAGAAATGTGGTCCTAGATAGTAAGCAGCATGAGTTACAGGTAGGAAGGTCTTGTCAGACCAACCTGATTGTGTTCCATGACTGGGTAACTAGGGCAGTGGATAAGGGACAAGCAGTGAATTTACTTCAACTTCAGCATGGAGTTTAACTCTGCCTCAGAGAAGGCTGCTGAGGAAGTTAGAGGATCTGGGTGCAGTACAGAATCTAGCTAGATGGTTACACAAAGCTGACTGGAGGGAGAAGACAGCAAGGGGTGGTGGTAAATGGGGTCAGGTCAGGGGAGAGGAAGGTAGCGAGTGGCATGCCACAGGGTTCAGTTCTGGGGCCGGTCCTTTTCAATACATCCATCAGTGACATACTGTAGGAGAATGAATACAAGGCAAGATAGGTTTCTTTGCAGATGACCCTAAGCTCTGTGGAGAGTAGAAAGTGAGGAAGGGGTTAGGGAGCTGCAGAGGGACCTGCAAAGATCACAGAGGTGGCCCACGGTTTGGCAGCTGAAGTTCAATGCCAGGAAGTGCAAAGTGATGCACATAAGGAACAAGAATCCAAGGATGGAATACTGGATGGGAATGGTTAAGTTGTACTCTACCACTGATTAACGGGACCTGAAAGTCATCATAACCAACTCCATAAAACAACCTAGTCATTGTAACAAGACCTACAGCAAGGCAGCCAGAATGTTGGGGTGTACAGGGAGGGTGTTTTTGACAGTAGGAGGAAGGAGGTGATACTGCCTCTCTATAGATCGCTGGTGAGGCCACATCTGATATACTGTGCACAGTTCTGGAGCCCCCACCTAAGACAGACAAAGAAAGGTTAGTGTGGGTGCAGAGCAGGATAACCAAAATGACTCAGAGCCAGCAGGGCAGATCCTATGAGGATCAGCTTAAAGCCTTGAACATGTACTTGCTGGAGACTAGAAGGGAGAGGGGTTATACGATGGAGACCTTCAAATTCCCCAAAGACATGAACAAAGCAGATTGCGAAGAAATCTTCAGTAGGAATGGTGAATTAAGAACACGGAGACATGACTGGAAGTTGACAGGGGGATGATTCAGGAGGAATGTGAGAAAGTTTTATTTTACAAAGAGAGTGGTTAAGCCATGGAACGGCATACCAGCAGAGGTGGTGGTGCAGGAACCAATAATGATTTCAAATACAAATGGTACTGAATAAAGGAGTAATAGTTTCACAGGGGAAAGCAGTAGGACAGGGGTCAGTAGCCCCGATCAGACATTAGGTGACAGGGCAGGATAGGGTAAGGATAGGGTAAAACTGGGTAGACTGGATAGACTGATTGTCTTTTTCTGCCAAAATCTTTTATGTTTCTATGGGTCAGGTGCCACAGAAAAGTGGACAAAATGGAGGACTGGAGATAAGGAGAAGGATACCACTGGCCTTTTAAGGGAGTGTGATAGTCCAATACCACTCAAGTGTCAAGTAGTGTTACTGCTGGGGAAGCAAGGGTGGAGGTTGTCACTGGACCCCCATGATGACAGGCAAGGAACTGCACAATGGCTAGCCAACTGAGACAATACACATACCAGGTGGACGGGAAGTCTTGCTGTGGCAAAGACATCTGACCGCCAACTGTATTTGCCACTGGCTGGCACAATGGCATTGTGCCACATGCTTGGTGCAATACAATGCTGCAACTTGGCTGCAGTGACTTACCAGAATGCTTGTGGGTACAAAATACAATTAGTACCCTCTCACATCTGGATCAGTGTTTTTGCACTATGCTTCTGAGCCTTGGTTTGTAATATTGCTAGTGAGTGGTGGTACAATGAGGCGACAGGTTTTCTCTTTTTTACACCGCCACCCCAGCCACTGTCAATGGGATCCCCATTGTTTAATATTATTCTTTATGGGACTAAGATGAGCTACAGTACATGTAGTATGCCACACACATTTTTACTGTATCTGACTTTGTGGAACACGGTACACATCAGAGACAAGTTCTAATACACTGAACACAAAATGAAACATGGCACCATAAAAATGGAATTCAAAACAAAAGTGAACGGCAGGAATCAAGACTGGGAACTCAAAAGGAATGCATTATGAAGTTTATTAAAAATAATTTAACAATGTCTTTTGCTTTAAGTTCTAAAAAAAACAATATTTTTATGGTTTTTTTTTAAATTACTACCTACTAATCCAACATAACTTAACATTTCATAAATGGATGACATCTCTGCCAAAGTGAAGCTGTACTTATCCCAAAGGCAGCTGACACACATCATGTTTAAAACATGGTATTTTACATTGAAACTCCCAAGCAACCCTACCTGTGGAAATGTGGTAAAAACACACCATCAAAGTTTTACTACATACAGTACATATGAACATGACAGCAGATAAAGGCCTTACAGTCTACCAAGTCTGTTTGATTGTGCAGTTCCCAAGATGGTTACAGAAAGAACTGATCCACCACCCCCAACCCTGGTATGCTGGAATTCAGATCACAGCTGCATTATGGCATTTCTACAAATCATGTTCAGTGCCTCTAAAGGACTCGAAGCTGACTCTTCTTACTATCCAACCTCATGTCCTTAAGTCTCTGTCCCCAGCATTCCAGCTCCAGACAATGAAACCAGATGTAGATGTGTGAGACAAGCCAGGGTATGTCATGTGGATGTGAACTGAATACCAGCAGCAGAACAATAGTTGCAAGTAAGTAACATGTAAGGATTAACCCACAACAGAGTGTGGGTCTACATGGGAATTAATCATGTCTGAGGGGAGGTTCCAACCAACCAGCCGTGGATTAATTCCCAAGTAGATCCACACTCTGGATTGGGTTAACTCCCTTGTAACATGGGGAAGAGAGTGTTTGGCGCTCTTTTTATACGTTTCTCTTCCCCATATTACATTTGCATGAAAGTAATTTTAAAGTGCAAAATTACAAAGGTTCTGGGAGGATATTAAGGTTCCTAACACGGGGAAGAGAAAGGGGGTTGCACCTGATTGGCAAAACTACATGCTGAACAGGATGACTTTTTTTTGTTTAATATTGTGGTGAACAGTCATTGAATTACTGATTACATGCAGATGTGATCAACAATTTAGAATGTGTGCTCATTTTGGTTGACTTACTTTTGTGAACTGTGGAATCATCTCTGTTTTTCTGCTATGTTTGCTGTTTGGGATTTGGCTGCTGTGCATTATGGGAAATCCATACATTTAAGTATACAGGAGATTTGAGGTCTGGAAGTTGTTCCTGCAATTCCCTTGGCAGGACAACACATGGCTGTGAAACTTCTGGTAGTTGTTTCTACATAGAACAATGCTCTACTATATACTATTATTCTGTAGTTCACATGATAATCCATATCCTGTTGGTGAAACTCTGCCAATTCTTTTCTGACATAATTCCAAGGAATAAGTTGGAATTTTCAGAAATTCCACAGAATCCTGTCCCAATGGAATCTGAAAATTCCAAACAGCACTAGGTAGGGGACGGGGACCACACAGAAAAAAATGAAGAATAATAATACAATAATTCTTGCAGCAGAATGAGTTTCTGGATTACTACCTCTCACTTTTAGTCAGTTGTATTGTATAGTAGTTGCTCTCAAGGGTGGGAAAAAAATAAAAAGAAGGGTGATATTAGTACATTTGAGATGTTCTATACTGCTGGAATCACAGGTACCAGTGTGTGCCGTTAAGAGCAAAATCCATCTCTGTTCAGCTGCTCTGCAACATAAACCAGCTAGATTAAAATAAACCACAGGTAATTATAGCCTACATCTCATAACTGTCCAACAGGATGCCACCTTATAATGTACAAACTGTTAAAAGATGGAATTTTGCTCAGCCAAACCACAGATTCCTTGACCTAGTAAAAGCCCACTGCCATGCTGTGACTTTTGTTCCAGAAACCAAATGACATCAGCACATCAGCATGCCTTGTATACATATATGGTGACCACTCCTGGTATTGCTACTTTTTGTCAATAAGGTGAAGGACATTGTGAGAGGGGAAAGACAATTGCTGTGGACTCAGCCATACATTAATTCTCACGCAACCATGGATGACTTGAGAATTAATATATGGTCACTTGATGCTCTTGAACCAACCAGATGTGACCCTTTCTCTTCCCCATGATACAACTTCATTTAACTGCCTGGAATTCACTCTTCCAATCTTTGGCAGACATCCGGGAGTCTTCCAAGAGGAAGGGGCTTGGTGCACATCCAGATAGAGAGCCTGGAGGAATGGAGTCCAAAAAGCAGCATTTCTGCAGCACAGCAGGTCAATGCTGTAGCTGGAAATGACATTTTATGCATTACAACAGGTACTGTAGTGGCTCTGCAGATCTCTGTAGTACTTCTTGCAACAACAACAGAGGCAGTCGTACTGTATGTCCCACAAACCAGGAGATGATTCCTTACTAGAAACCAACAGGATGTGCTCAGCCTGGCTGCTGTTTCTTTGGTTGACACATTGCCCTTAGCAGCATCGTTATCTGCTGGTGCACGTCACTGAAAAATGTTGCTATACACTTTCTGTAAAACATTACTGCCCTGAGTATATTAGGTGCATGTAAAGCACATCCACAATCTGAGTCATGCAGCCTTAACAAGTGCAATAGTAACACTAAAGACTGTTTCCGACTGAATTCTGAAGTGACCTTGTGCAAGAATGTCACTGATGGTATAGAGCATCTGTATCCTCATGGAAAACCAAATAAGCAGACCCCATCGACAGTGCCTAGAGCTCACTGATGTGTCTAGCTGAAGTATCAGAACAGTCTTTAATAACTGATATGAAAAGTGACAAGTGTCAGCTGGTTAAAATTAATTCTTTATGAGCTTGGATAGTATTTAGATTAATTCCATGGTGTGCAGGACATAGGTGGCCCAATCCATTGAAGAATTTGGACATCATCTTATTCTGGACCAGGGTTGGTACACTGCCTTAGCCCAGTGAGCCAAAACGGCCACCAAAAGTATACTGATATAAGTAGCTTGCAGGCCAGACTGAGTCTATAGATAATTAAGGACCTAACACAAGGGACATGTTAATGGTTATAAACAACACTCCTATAACCAGCATGTGAACCTCTTCCACTTCTCCACTTGATTTGAATTTTTTGTTGACCCGGTGAGCCCATGAGAAAAGACAGTCCAATTTCAAGAGCAAACAAGGATTGACAGAACATTTAAGAAAAAACCTAGGCATTAAAATTATATAAAACAATTACATACAGACTGCGATAGTAATAGACATTTTTAACTTCACTTAAAACAATCAAATTGTAGTAGAGTTCCAAAAGAAATCTGTGACCCATTACAACATTTTTTGTTGTTGTACATATACAGTCCACATACTTGGCACAGAAATGGCATTACATAAAGTGCTCTAGTACAAACATCGGCCTTCATTGCTGGAAACAGTTTTCTCATACGGTAAGGTGCCAAATCACTGTTAATTTTCCATAAAAAATGGAGGCAAGGTAAGAAAACCTTACACTCAAAGACAACAATTTCCATGAATCCTATAATGAACAATGGTGTACTCGAGGAGGAACTTCAACACAAAACGATAAATGCCATTGTGAAAAGTCCTTTTTCTGGATATTGGTTAAGTACTGTGCATATTAAATGAACTTTGTATTCAAACAGTCCAACTACCTGTAGCTCCATAACTTGCTTCCATCAAATGAAGTAAATATGAGAGAAGGCAAAAAAAATCAGACTTGCATTCAAGTACAAGAATTAACCATAGCACAGTATATGTAGTCTGGCAATATTGTACTGTTACAGTTCAACTGTCCCTGATATTGGTCCCCAGGGTAGGGAAATTTTCTGTCAGGTGAAGGAAAAGTTTTTTACATTGTCCAACTGGATAAAAAGACCTAGGACTAGATTTTCAAAGAGCCCTTAGATTGCCGCAATTTGCCGTGATCTAGGGCTGAGGCAATCTCAAAGTACATCAGGGACCCTGTACCATATTTAAAAAAAACAAACTTAAGGGTCCCTGTGCCCAAGACCTGAGATTTGCCACGTTCACAAGATTGCGCTAAAGTAGTAGCATACACGCAAGCTTTGACAGAAAGATCCATCCACCCCCCGCCTGGTTCAACACTCAAGGGGCCACAAAGGTGGGGGGGGGGGAATGCCTGCTAGGAGCAGACCGGGGGCAGAAGAAGCACAGGGGGTGACCTTGGGGACAAACGGGGGCACAGTGCTAATGTATGGGGGATGAGATTGCATCCTACGGGGGTGCCCTGTGCTATTCCAGACAGATGATCAAACTGGGACAGGGGGCTGACAGAAGGGTACCAGGACCCAGCCTTAGGAGGATATAGCTTTGGCACCTGCACCATAGGTGCCACTGACCTCAACACTGTTGGCAGGCAGCAGCCTGCCTACAAGCGGGGGCATGGTACTAGGGGAATGCTGCAGTGCCTGGGGAAGGTTCCCAGCCACCACTTGCACCCTACAACCTGTACCCACTGCTGCCCACCAACAGTATGGTCAGTGGCACCTATGAGGCAGGGGCCTGGGCTGTATCCTCCTGAGGTCGGATCCCCGTCCCTTTCTGCCAGCCCCCTGTCCAAGTCTGATCAGCTGTCTGGAATAGCACAAGGCATCATCACAGCGTGCCACCTCATCCCCCACACATTAGCACTGTGCCCCCAGCTCACCCCCTGTAGTTATTCTGCCTCCAGACCCCTCCATGTAGCCAACCAATCCCCACCTTGCCAGGCAGCGGTGCATGGTACTTAGACCACCTTCTAGCTGGTCTAAAGGTAGCCCCCTGTTGCGACCCTGTTGGGGCTTGTAGAATGGCAGATAAGGGGATGGTGCAGCCCCAACATGGTGCAACCACCCTGGCAACTTGGTGCACTGGTACTTCTGCCACAAGGGTGGTGCAGGGGGCTTTGCCACATGTCATCTTGATTTCACCACTGGCGTTTGAAAATCAGGAGTGCTGCAAACTATGATGTATGGTGCCACTTGGGTCATATACCTTTGGTACAGGCACCTTGCGTCATAGTTTCCCATTTGAAAATTGAGCCCCTAGTCTTGAATGGGTGGGTTTAATAATATTGTCTATATGGGGCACTAAAGAAAGCACACCCTCCAGAGTAAGGCCCAAATATTTGAATTTTAACATCAATTCAATTGAATACGTATCAACTATCATAATACTAAAGCTAAAATCTTCGTAATTTTGCTTCCGTGGATTCTCAAAAATCCTTGCCTTTGTCTGATATACACTAAACACAAGCCTATTATGTAAATTCCCTGCTGCATGCTAGCAGAATCACTTTGCAGTGCATGATTAGGTTCCTTAATATTGCTGCCCTTTTTAAACATAAGGGAATCATCTTCATCAAGCATCAACTCAGTTGCAAGACAGAACAGAGGGAGAACATTTGTAAAATGACTACATAAAAGGGAACCCAGGACTGAACCTTGTGGGACCACAATTTCAACTCAGGAGTATGTGAGGATGTATTATTATTAATCAAGCATGTTGTATCCTGCCTGACAGGAATGTCAGCATACAGCTATAGGATCTGCATATGCATATATGTTATAATCAATATGTTTTACTGGGGTGCCCTGTAAGAACATTTCATTACAGGGCACCCATCTGACTAAATGCCCTCCCCAAGACCATCCTCACTGAAACAAAAATTGGCACGTCAAGCACCTCCTTAGGGAACAGATACAATGTGAAGGGGCATGCAACTGCCTCTAGCCAAACTCTTTGGTATGCCTCCCTGCCCTTAGGCCCACTTACAGACTTTCCAACCATAAGTTTTACTGCATCCGGGCTAAGGCACACCTGGAGTAGGGATGGGAGGGTCCAAAAAGGTCCTGACCTTTATTATCAGGACCAGGATCCATGTCAGAGTCCTGATTAGTTCTGATTGGTTCTGATTTAAATCAGAACCTTATGAAAGTGAATTGTAATACCTGAAAACAATCATAAATGCACCAAAAATTGAAAATAAATATTTTTTTTTACCTGAACATGTCAGCCAGTGTTCTAACTCCATTCTGTGCTCATCTACTGGCTACAGGTTATTCACTTGTGTTCCTTACCCCCTGTGTGGGCTGTGGCATGGTATCATTCTTCCATTCTGCCCCAGTAATTATGCATATCCCTAGACTATCCCATCTGTTGACAACCCTCCCCAATATTACAGAACACCTGATTCCCCTCCTATCTTCTGACAGCAACATTGTCCCAATATGTACACCACTGCCCCTCCATCTTTCATCAACCACTGTGCACCAGTATGCACACCTCTGCCCTTTTCATCTGCTGCTACCCATCCTGCTCCAATGTATACCCCTAACCCTCTCCTCCCATCTGTGGATATCAACTATGCCCCACAATGAAAACTCTACCACCCTGTCCCAGAATGAAAACCCCTGCCCCATATAGTATACCCTATTGTCCTTCATCTGGTGATTCCCACCCTTTTCCAATATAAATGCCAGTTCCCTTTCCTCCTATCTGTGATATCCATTCTATTCCAGAATGAATACCCCCATATGCCAAAGCCTAGCTTGTCCCAGAAAGAAAACACGCTAGTCCATCCACTCATCTGTTGATTCCCACCCACCCAGTCCCAGAAGTAATACCCCCTCCAATCTGTTGATTCTTACCCACCTTGTCCCACAGATAAATGAATCCCCCCTCCAATATTATGATTCCCACCCACATAGTCCCAGAAATAAATGAATACCCCCTCCCATCTGCTGATTTCCACCAACTCTGTACAAAAATAAATATAATTCCCTTTCCCTACTATCTGCTGATAGTGATACTCACCCAGCCACACACTGGATGATGCCTGCCACTGTTTCCAAGTCACCGCTGGTATTACCACCTAATCACACACCGGCTGATGCCCACTGCTTTTGCCCTTTCACTGCCGCTGCCACCATGCTACCTCACAATGCTCATTTAAAATACGTCCAGATCAGAATTTGAGATGGCTGCCACGCTGTTGCACTCCCACTTTTGAACAAGGTCTCTCTCGTGCTCTCTTCTGCTTACAACAGCGATTTAAGCATGCGCTTTTGAATCAGTGCGTGACAGTGTGTGCATCCTAAGTGGCATGTGGGACAAAAATTAAATTACATATTTTAATGAAACATCTTTTTTGCTTATGGAATCCAGGGGTGCTTGGTAGAGGCAAGAGAATGAGAGGATTTGTTAAAGAAATGATAAAACTTTTTTTTTTTTTACAAAACTACTGTGAGATGGACCTGGTACACTTCTGGCAGAGTTCAGATTTACTCAAGTCTGACAGAAGTTGAGAGATCTGGTGGGGGGGGGGGTCTGATTTACCTCGGACCGGTCCCCCCACTCCTAACTTGGAGTGCCAGCCCTCCAACCTACCCCCCATCCTGATAAATTATATCCTAGTATAGAGCATTTATTCTGCCTATGACTAAGCTACAACTGGTAGCTGCTATATACCTATGACTAAGCTACAACTGGTAGTGGCTATATACCTGATGGAACGAAATGTAATTTTGAATAACTATGTTCATTGTACAAGCCTGATGTATGGCCATGCTTCCTGCTGGCAGTTGTAAATTTACTGTATATAAGACCATGCAACCTGAATGTAATGTAAATAATGGATAATTGCCTGCAATGTACAACCTGGATGCTCTCATGATAATGTTACCTGCATGCAACTGCACTTCACTGTTGGCAACTAACTGTAATACGTGACGTTAATGTCGAATATCTGTATGTTTTCTGACATAGAGCCTTTGTAAATAAGTCTCTGACTCAAAGGTATGCAATTCTGATACAATAAATAAATTACACATATATATTTTCTGCCTTAGTTTGCTATTAGCACAATATAATCACTGAAAATCACTGAATAGCTATGTTTTGCAATGTACCTGATTTTATGAAGTGCGTAATCTACTGTATAGATAAGGAGAATGTAGACATGCAGATACAGAGAGAAAGAATGATGTTTACTAGCTCTAAGAGACTGTCCAAGGACATGCAGCTGTAAGAACAAGACTGTACTGTGTGCGAGAGAAAGAATGACTATGTACAATGAAGCCTGCCAGGATGAAGCGCAGTGTCACAGGTGTATGTGGAAACATGTTTGTAAGTGATAAGAAAGTTGGGGGTCTATATAAATGGAGGGCTACCAAAATTCTCTGATGAGTAGAGTGCAATACTACAGACTGGGGGCTGTTCTCACTCCCGGGAATGGCATGTATACTTTCCCTGTAATCTGGCATAGCTACTAATAAATATTTTATATGCTGTAACTGTTTCTCTGTGGTGTCAATACCCACTAAAAACAAATCCGTTATGAGTTTTGTATACAAATCATACAAATTTACAGGTACTTAACTATTTTAGAGCATCTTGAGGCAAATTAAAAAAAATTTAATGAAATTGTAAGCTGCTCATGATCAATCAGATTAAGGCTTTACGGCTATAGGTATTATGAGTAAAGTTTTTTTTTTTTTTTTTTGAAAGGCTTCCAAAACCTTCAAGACCTATCCAGAATGACCCAATGCATAGAAGTCAATCCATGAGGGACCATGCCATCAGATCCAAGGGCTGCAGGGGGCGTGGCTTGCGCCGGCATGATAGCGGTCAGAGTTTAGCTCGGCTCTCTGGGCATCGTCTTTAAAAGTGTCTATTTCTGCAGACAGAACACTGAAAGAAACTAAAAAAAAATGATTGCTTGTGCAAGTACCCCAATGGCAATTACAAAACCAAAAAATTGTCAACTAAAACTTCCATTCAAAGTCCTGGATGGCCAGAACGAGCAATGGGTGGGACCGGAGCCTAGCAAGCACCAACAGACCCTTGTGACAGCGGAAGAGGAAAGCAGCGTGGCCGCATTGGAATGCTCATTTGCCAGAGTCCTTAACACGTTAGCTATGACGCAATCTGAGATGCGGGCTGGCTTCACAAATATCATGGCCCAAATTATCTATTTCCAGTCGGTGGTAACCAGGCTGATAGAAACCATGGCATCTCAGGCAACCATCATCACTGAGCTCCAACAGTGGGTCAGCAACCTGGAAGACTCTGTCCACACCATCTCAAGAGAACACAATCACTTTAAAGAGGCTGTTATAGAACCGCTCAAGAGGGTGGACAACCAGGAAAACTGCTCCAGAAGATCTAATTGGTGAATAGTGGGCTTGCCAGCAAGAACCAAGGGGAAAAGACCTGCTATCGGGATCCTTGCGTGGCTAGTAAAACACCTTGGACTGCCTCATGAAGCGGAAAAATTTAAGATAGAAAGGGCACACAAAGTGGGTCCCCCACCAAGGTCGGGGGATCACCCGAGGCACTGCTTAATAAAATACCTCCACTTTCCTGACAAGGAGACAGTCTTGGCCATGACAAACAAGCAGGGAGCCATCCAGATGGATAAGGAGATAGTTTTCATCTACCAGGACTACAATTGTGATTTACAGTTGCGCAGACAAAAATTCTATTTAGTTAAATCTAAACTGCACAATATGGGTTGGTCTTTCTCCTTCTTCTACCCAGCTAAATTAAGAATCAATCAACCAGGCAACCCACCAAAGTTCTTGCTTAACTACATAGAAGCTGAGAAATGGGTGATGGAGGAAATTAAGAGATCGGATGGGAAATCTCCCCCGTGAGCTAATCCCATGTCTGCCAGATAAGCATTGGGCTGGGAGGGGTTTAAAATCCCTTTTAATTCAGTTTTGGTCACTGAGCCTTTTGTTACCTGGGGAGAATAGCGCAGAGTTAAAGTTTTTCTTATTGCACGATTATTCCCTGATGTTCAGTGGGTTGCACACTCTCCTCGGGCCTGGTGTCTCCCTGCACATTGACAGCTACTGCATTATGCCTTGTGGAACCAGCGGCCTAGCACTGGTCCACAGGGGGGGTTCAAGGGGCTTGAATGTTGTGTGTCCATTGGTACTTTTTGTTCCCTTGTACCCTGGAAGCTGGAGAGTTGGGTCCAGGATCTTGCTTGGACTCGGTTACTAGGACTTGACTAGATGGCTGGTTGACTCCCTGCAAGTTCATTGCACCGGATTTGTGCTACCTTTCTCTGGGGTCCTGTAGTTAATTATTTGCCCGCCATATTGTCTGATTAACAGCCTGACCATGCCAAGGGGCATGGGTATCGACGGGCTGTGGGAATCAATGCTGGACCTTCCCATAGGTGGAAGCTGCAGCAAGTCTATCAGGCATGGAACTGTATTTGTTTTATATGGACAAAGGGGATCACTGGGTATATGGGGGTCCTTAAATGTTTATATGTGGTTATTTATCAATGTTTAACAGTGTATTAGTGATGCTTAACAGTCCTTTCCAGGGACAAAGGTTTTGTCTTTTCATTAAACTCAGGGGGACGATGGGAGTTGGGAAACTGGGATAAACAGGACTGCAAGTTTGTGAATTTATGTGCAAGGAGCTGGGCAGGGGAGGTGGGTTGAACATTTTTTATAGAACCTACCTAACCCCAAGAAGACTTCATGCCATGGACCCAGTTAGATCTGGGCAGTCCCCTATATGTGCGGGATAAGATGCAGACTTTGTCCACCTAGCACTGATGTGCCCCAAGGTGGCCCCATTTTGTCACGAGGTACGTAGAATAATGAATAGAATGATGAATGGTAGACTGTCCAACTTCCCCTTATAATTGTTGTTTGGATCTGACCCGGACCCAATGCAGAGAGGCCCAAGCAATCAACTATGGTCCCTAGCACTAGTAAATATGAAAAAAAAAAAAAAAAACAATAGCACAGTCCTGGCTATCAGTTAGCACCCCGTCTATCCAACAATGGGCAAATAATATGGCACACTGCTTAAAACAGGAGAAGATCCAGTTCACAGCCAAAGGGGATGGCAAAAAATGTGTGAATATTTGGGATCCACTCCTGAGGGCTATTGCTAGTGGGGACTTTCCTATATAGGCAATCAGCCATATTCTGAACCCTCTCAAAAAATTGGAAGGGCCACTTTTAGCATTCCCTGATGATGAAATGCATAGGACTGGCTTGCCTTTGACTTAATTATGTGTAATTAGGTGAAACACAGTGAATGCCCCTAAAATATAGACACTGTATAGTAATAGTAAAGGTGATTGTACTCTTTAATGCACTCTGTGATTTAATGTATTCTCTAATCCAATGTCTATATGGTATGAAATTAGATATGAACTGTATGTACACCCTTACTACTGTATTTGTTACTGTTGTGTTACAATTAATAAAAAGATTTTACAAAAAAAAAAAAAGATTCAAGGGCTGGGACTGGAGATACCATGCCATCAAAAATAGGTGTGTCCCCTCAGACTTGACTAGATGGTCCAACTGAAGTGGCAGCAATCATGGTGGTTTGTGATTCCACAACCAGGATTATTCTCTTTCTGTTCCTCTACACTTTGATGAGCACCTTGTGTATTAAAGAGAATAGGAGAAAGATGTTGAGCAGATTCCACATCCATGGGCAGGAGAAGCCATTCAAGCAGGGTCTTCTGCAGAGGAGGAATGGGCACAGAGAAGTCTCAGTTTTCTGTTTTCTCAGGAAGCAATCAGTTCTACTCGCAAAGCTCTCCACTGCATAAATACAAAAGACATCACCTGCAGATGCTGTGACCACTCCTGGGAAATGTCCCCTACACAGATGTGAGTGTTCACAAGCTGACTGCTTGAGCCCAGTGCATGGAAGGTCACTAAATCCACCTGGAATGAGCATGCTAACTCTCATGTCCTCAGAGTGTCCTGTCAGAGTGTGAAGGAGTGGCTTCCCCACTGCTTGTTGATCATGGTCATGTTATTCACATTGGCTTGGGCAACCTGACCCTGGATATGGGAAACAAACTAGTCAAACAGAGGAACTGCTCAGAGTTCCAACAGGTGGATGTGCAGGTGATGCTCACTTTTTGACCAGATGCCATGCACCCTGATATCTTGCAGATGCCCGCCCCCCAATTTGATGAGGAAGATAGCTGTTGTCAACTGCACTATGGGCTTGGACTGGAGGAATGGGGTTCCCTCATGCATGTTCTGTGGTAACAGTCACCAGTGCAGCACATCCATCATGGGCTGAGACAGCAAAACCACAACTGAGGCAGTGGAAAGTAAGTCACAGACCAGGGAAGGCAAAGCTCCAACTGTAGGGACTGCATGTGCCAACAAGCTCACTGCACAATACCTGTTGTGGCTGCCAGGTACCCCAAGAGCTGAAGAAAATTGTTGGACAGCTGACACTGCCCAGCCTGAAATGATTAAGCATAGGACAAGAAATCCTGGATCTTGTGGTCCAGCAACTGAACTCTGTCCCGAAGGAAATCCAGTTCCACATATATTGATGAACATCATAACCTACTTGGGAACAAGTTCTAATATCCCCATACTAAAGTAGAACCCCAGAGCCTGAAATCTAAGGACCACAAGGTCCAAGGACTGTTCCAGCTCTGGTACTGACCATTCTGTCATGACTTAGTTGTTCAGTTAAAGAAAGACGACCTTCACACCCCACCATGCAACAAAGAAATGCCACATTCCACCAACTGTCTCTGGCACATTATCCTACAGTGCAATTTGTCTACCATGCAGACTGGTGACTGGCACACTCACAATACCCAACACAGCAGCACAAAAGAGCCAAGAAAAATTCAAGTGGGCCTTACCCTTCTGTGTTCAGAATCCTCTGTATGTGTCTCTGTCCCATTTTCCATTTCTGCTACTGCACAAAAAGTATACTCCTCACATACAGACCCCATGGTCACATTTCTGAATGCCAAAACTTAATGAATTTATTGGACATGCTGTCCTTAAAAGGATTTAATGAAGAACTACCATTTAATGTGTTCCTTTAATATGTTCCTTGAATTCCAATTATGGAAACTAATTGCACGAGTGTTCCTTCCTTGTTTTCCCTTATAATTATGTTTTTATTAGACTGGATGTTTAAGGGTTTGTCTACAATTACACTAATGGTTCAGCAAAATCAATTTTATTTGACCTAATGCGTTCTTTGGGTATATTCTCTCAATACAGTTTTCTTTTTATTGAATATCTAGCCATTTGCATGGGTATTCTTTTATGGGTGGCTTTCTTCTCATATTTGTATTTTACCTGCCTTGAATGCTAGAAGGGTTTACCTGATATTGCTATAATACTTTTGGCTCAGCTCAGTTATATGCATGCTGCTATACTAGCCCTGTATACATTTGTTTTTAAAAGATGTACTGTTAGTTTTAGATCTGGAAGGGTAGAGACATTACATGCACAAACATTGGCACTTTATGCTCAGATCCACATGAACATTTAAATTGCATATTTGCACTGGATTCCTTTCAGTATGTATGTATGTTTTGTTAATATGTGCAGTATGTTTGATTAAAATACAATGAGTCCCTAAAAACTTTGCTCAGCACTGGGACAGCATTCCTATTGGGGGTCTGTCTGTAGGTTACTATAATTAGGCACTGACGCTGGTATCTGATGACACAAATCTTAATTTGCTTTACATAGATGTGAGCATGCCTGGAGCATGCACCCAACAATGTATTTAAAGAAAGAGTCCCATCATACACACTAACTCTGAGGAAGGTGTCATTATACCAAAATATCAGCTGACATGTGACACACATAGGTGAATTAGCCCCCCAGCTGATTTCCAGCTGGACTGAGATTTATACATTAAAGAGATTAGCCAATTTTTTGTCATTCAGGTTTGCACCACATTTTCTGGTGTCTTATGTCAGCAAAACGCCATCTGTTCTTATTTTATAACATTTTATGCTGTTTGTTTATAAGCTGAAGGGATTGTATCTTTGCTCCCCTTGATCCCTTCCACTTTCTGGTCAATCGATCCTCCCATGATCTGCCCCCACACTCAGGCATGTAATGACATGTGCCCAGGGAGAGTGTGGGGCTGCGCTCCATTAAAGACAGTTTTAACACTGTTTTTATATATAACAGCCATCTGTGGATTACTCAAAGGCACTGGTCAAATTAGAAGACCCTTCTTAGTCGACCAGTGCCCTTGATTAATCCCCAAATGGCCATTATTATATATAAAAACATTGTTAAAACTGCCCCCATAGACTTTAATGGACCCACGTGGACATGTGCCCACACTCTCCCTGGGCACATGTCGTTACATGCCTGAGCACGGGGGCGTATCATGGGAGGACAGATTGACCAGGAAGTGAAAGGTATCGGTGGAAGCAAAGATATGATCCCCTCTAACTTCTACACTAACAGCATAAAATCTTATAAAATATGAACAGATGGTGTTTCACCAACGTAAGGCAACAGGAGGTGTAAAGCACACCTGAATTCTGGTGACTCTCTTTAAAGACGAGGTTTAAGTGTGTTTGAATTTTGGTGCAATTATCTGCCTTAGCAAAATTAAAGTTCAGTACATTCTGGCATACACAAGGGTGGGGTCTCTTAGTATTCTTTTTGTTCAACAGTGGACAGAGAGAATGAAACACAGATGCACACAGAGGATTCTGAAAACAGAAGGGTAAGACTTGCTTGAAATTTTCTTACTTCTGTGTTGCTCTTTCAAGTATTGAGACTTGTGAGTGCACAAGATGCCAGTCTACATAGTAGACATTGTGCTGAAGGCAATGCCACTATTGTGGTGAAATACTTAGTGAACACCATCAGGTGGAGGAAAGACTGAAAGACAATGCACATAACTGATGTAGGATGTCATACACCCAGAAACAGAGGAACTGCCTGTGAGTCCACTAAAGAGGAATATACCAGTACATGTTCTGGAGCTACAGGGAGTAGAATCAGGCTTCTTGCTACAGTGAAAGAATAATCTGATTCAGCATGACCGTGTGGAATATCCGTTTTTGAACGAAAAGATTGAGGACCTATCCAGTCAGAACAGCACATCGTTTACAGCGCATGCAAGAAGCACACTGTAGAAACAGTGAAATGAGGGCAGCTACAGTACAGGGGTAGAACAGCAAATGGCAATTACTGTAACCCCTGTAGCTGTTACCTCAGTCAGAGGGAGGAAGGGTGGGAAAAAAAGTGGTGACTGGCTGAGCTGCTCCCGTGGCAGAGAGGGTTAAGGTACTGAGCAGCTCGGCCAGTGTGGATCTGGAGACCAGGGTTCTGTTCCTGGTCTCCGAATTTTTGACTGTGAGAGGGGCGTACATACTTTTACTAAGTCTCATCTCCTGGATTCTCTCCCCTCTCGAGTTTCTAAATTCCCCCATAATTCAACTCTCCCTTGGAATTGATTATATTAGAAATGGGGGGTGCAGAGCCATATATTTAATATTTTATTTTGTATTTGTGGTAGTGGTCCTTGGTGTGTGTTTGGACCGCTACCATGTTTATGTGTGTGGTTTCAGTGTTTCTGAAGGTGCCATTGTTGCTGTGCTGTTCTGAGCAGCACTGTTCTTGTGTTTGTATTTTGGAACTAGTGCCACTGAAGATTTGCAGGTCCTGGATAGGGAGCCATCCCCATCTACTTGGGTATGAAAAGTACTATAAAATAATGCCTTGCTGATTTTGAAAACTACATGCATGCTTTATCATATGCAGAGAGAGTGAAATTCCTGGAATTCATCCTTCAGTGCTACACATCATGTTTGTAAAAGCATGTTCTCATTATAGTGCATGAGATTGACATGAGGATATGATCTTAAATTCCTGAGAGAAACCCTCACCTATCACCTCTAGGAGTCACCTGTCTGAAGATATTGTGGATGGTGCAGGAAGTTCTACAGCTGAGAGTGGTAACAGGGACAGAGGCAGAGAGGGAATTAGGCCCTCCTGCCAGTCACTTTTTGGACTTACCAAAGAAGTCAGCAGACACGCCTTCAGGTCCACCACTGCTGCCCTAGTGATTGCCCAGCTCAGACCTTTTGCTGTAGTTGTGTTTGGGAGAGTGATACTTTGGCCTCTGCTGCTGCTATAGAACCTGTTGCTATGGATGAAAGAAGCCATGAAAGGAAGAGTAGCCTAAGCCCTTCTGTTGAGACAGAACCTTCTAATGAGTCAGAGAGGCTATAGACTGCATGGTGGTATTGGACTCCTTGATAATTGCCAAGAAGCTTACCACCAGAGCACTGCAATAACCCAGTGAAATGCACCTCGCACTTCTGTGCCAGCAACATCGGTCTGGGAGTGGACTTGAGCTGCTGGGAGCAGGCAGCCAGGGCTGGTGGGTGCTGCCAAAAGCAGCGCGACTCAGCCTGGGGGAGGGAGATGTTAGGCTTTACTGATGCAGCTACCACTCATGGAAGGCCAGGACTACACCTTCAGGAGGGGGAGCATATGACCACAAAAGTGCGTTGCATCACTTGAAATCACCAGAGCACTCATTTGACAATGCAGAGGTGGCACGGACCAGAACAAGTGGGAGAAAAAAAAAGTCTGTGATCTAAAGTATATGAAGGCTATCTGGTACACTTGGGCCCCAGTTCATGTAGTCCACTTCCTGTCTGGATCCTTTTCATTGGAGGGAAGGATGGAC